>ML769340.1:368879-1670246 GCA_009732865.1 Stipitochalara longipes BDJ
CGACTAGTAGAATCTTATTGGAATACGGAGCACTTACGGAAAGATTCTATAGAGAAAGAATATACCTCCAAGTTTTGAAGACATTCAGAGAGGAAAATAATCAAGTCCGGGAGTTACTCCGTGCGAGGGGGTGAAATAAAATGCCGCGTCAGGATTTAGCGAGCATTAGCAGAATTAGCCTAATTATAATCACGATTAATCACTTACAAGTTACGGCGTAATCTCACTTACGTAATCACTTGCCAAAGCCTCACGTGCTTGTGGCTATTCCAGCTCCGTCCACGTGATAATGCTTCGTAAGCAACGAGGTTACAGCACCAGCAGAGAATTGGAATAACCCACAACTTTAGTAGTTTATAGTTGCTCAGCTCAAGCTACGATAGTAGCCTTTTTGCTCACTTTTCCCTATATTTCATTGTCTCGCTATCACTACCCAGCCAATATCCATTAAAGTTAGACAATTTGAAACGAGGCTGGGGCAGCACAGACCATTACAGCCAAGACGCTTGCGATTTTTCGATGGCGATTGACGTCACTTCATCTGCACTTGGACCTTCAAACAATTGCTCACCCGATCTTCACCTCTTCAGTATTAATATTAGGCAGATCTATCTAGCATCTCTGTCAGTATTCAGTCGTATATGTCCAGAACCTTCTTTAGCCTATTCACTTTAGGGTACTCAGCCTCGCAATAGACGGCCTGGTGGGGAATAACTGAGCGCTCGTACCAACCATGATATCGAAGTTTTTGCATACTCCTCTTGAAGATGGCTTCATCAGGTTGATCACGATTTTGCCCGGGGAGGGTAGTATTGAGATATCATTTCACCAAAAAGCGTTCTCAGCAGCTGGTGATTATGGATATGAAGCGCTATCGTATACCTGGGGCAATACCCACAAGCTTGAATACGAAGTTGAAGTCAATCCTAATGCGACTTCCCAACGACAACCAACTGATAACGATTTTGCTTCCTATCCTGAACGGAGGATAATGAAAGTCGGCGAGAATCTATATTTTGCGTTGCGAGACCTTCGTGGGGAAGCACCAAGAGTCCTTTGGATTGATGCTTTATGTATCGATCAAGAAAACCACATTGAAAAGAGCAGAGAGGTTACCAAGATGGGCAACATTTACAAATTCGCTAACCGAGTCATAATCTGGCTTGGTCCTTGCAACGGAAACGACAGTAGTGCCAAAGCTCTGGCGACTTTATCTCGCCTAGGTCAGCAGGTATCTTGGGACTCAACAACGAAAGAAATGTTGCCTGCAAATCCGTGCGAAGTCGGCTGTGAGTATTGGTTTCACAGCACATGCGTGTTACCTTATGACGAGGCGACATGGCGATCAATTGGCAATATTTTCTCCAAACCATGGTTTCGCAGAGTGTGGATTTGGCAAGAAGTTGGACTTGCAAATCAAGATCAGGCTCTCTTAAAGTATGGCCAGACCTCAATATCGTGGAAACACTTCGCGGCCGCCGCTGCGGCGATTGGTGAGAAGTCTGAGAGTGGACCGAAAGACGATAAGCAGCAGGGGCTGGAGTTTGAAAAACACCTTGCAATTATCAAGCAAATAGTCACCCAAAATACAAAGAACACTATGTGCTCTTTGTTAGATGCGACACGAGAGAGTGAATGCTCGGATGCAAGAGACAGAATTTATGCAATGCTAGATCTTGCATCGGGCGGACGCAAGATTGGAATATCACCAAACTACGCTCATACAGACCTTGAAGTCTATCGTGACTTTATGATCAGGGACTGCACCGTTAAGAAGAATCTGAACATTCTACAGTATTGCGGTGTGGAAACTTGGAGCAAGGGCTTTCCTTCCTGGGTACCTAACTGGCCAAAGCCGCAGCTTTCTCAAACTCGTTTAGGAAGCCACGCAAGCAGCTTCGAAGGCCCTTTTCAAGCTCTCGATGATGACATGGCCCTTGCTGTAAAAGGCATCATTTGTGGGACTATCAGTCACATCAGTACAGCTACGCCGTTATCCAAACACGGCCCTATCACTGATGCAGTTTTTCGGTCCTGGTTGGCAGGGAGCAATTTTGAGTCAAAAACAATTATCGGAGGCTTGGACGCTCTCGTAAACGTTCTCACCAATTGGAAGTTGCGAGATCGATATCCCCAGGAAGTTGACTGGGCATCTCAAGAAGAAACAAGACTAGTCCTGTCGCAAATAAGAGAAATGCGTCCTTACAATAGCTTACCAAGGGCAGCAAATGCCAAGGATAACTTGAAGCGCTTCGCTCGAGGCCGAGCGTTGTTCAAGACAGAAAAAAACCGTATAGGACTCGCACCGAGCCAAGCTTCCTCAGGGGATATAGTATTTGCTATTCTCGGATGTACGACATTGTTAGTCCTTCGTAGGCAATCGAATGATCGATATAGAGTTGTTGGTCCTTGTAATCTACATGGATTCATGGACTTGGAAGCACTATTTGGCCCGGTGCCGGATAATTTTTATGTGGAGGAGGGTGCTATTTTACACATGGCATATGATATGTGGTTTGTAGACGCGAAGACAGGAGAAAAATCGAGGACCGATCCAAGAGTTGGCACCGGTCCACCAGGCTGGCGTTACGAGGGGCGCGACGAGGATGAGTGTGTGATATGGGAAAACATTGAGACTGGAACGAGAACATTTCATGATCCCAGGCTTACAGATATTGATTTTCTTACGGAAAGGAACATTGACGTTCAGGAAATCGTGCTGGAGTAATACTGTAACTAAGGACAGTTTATTCGAGAGCGAAATACTTGAAGAACATTGAAATGACTATTTGCAGGTCAATATGACTGCCCCAGAGTTGCTCGTAATTGGCTGAGTGGGCAGACGCGTCCTGGCAGATGAGCGGCTCTGTCCATTTTGCGATGTGGTCTGGACGGGGAAGCCAAAAAAGGCGGTCTGCGCTCAGATGTTCTTGCGCGGAACGAGCGAGACCAATTTTGCAAACGACTGTACTTATGGCAAGTAATTTCCAACGTTTTCCCAGAGCGTCTTGAACATTCCAAGCACAACTTATACTGATCTTGATCGACCATCTGTCATTAGTTAGATGCCCCCGCCTGTATCTCGACGCGGATTTCAAATCTTCTTCCTCCAAAAAGAGGAGCCAGTTTGGGGTCTAGCTAGGAGCCGAATCAAGACCCAGATCACCCGATTGTCGCCGATGCACTCGTAATTGTAGTTCTCCGAATACTAAAATAGACGTGGGGTCCAGAGATCTCCCCTCCCTCTCCCCTCCCTCTCCCCTCCCCCCCCAAATACATCCTTCAATCTCAAGGCAAATTCTTCTCGCAGCATAGCGTGGCCCTGGCTCTTTTTAAGGAGAATTTGCCCTCGCGCTTCCTCTTAAATTTTTGCTTTCTCGTGCAACGGCACACGAGCTCACAGGCAAAGAAGAGGCGCAAAGGAGCACTTTCAGAGGCTAATCGGAGCAATCGTCTAGGCTAGTCACTAAGGAGAATCTAAAGATAAAGAGGGAAAAGAAGAAGAGAAGGAAAATGTCCTGAGATCCCCTTTTCCCGTGTCCGTAAGATTGCACGGCCGTATCGGGTCCGTCCCTGAAGCTGGGTTGCGATTGGCTAGGCCAGTAAGCGAGTCGTGACAATACGCACTGTACCGTGTCCGAAACGTAGTATACTCCTTAGAGCCGCGGTCTATTCGGATACGGTTAAAAGCCTGACGAATATCGAGTTTTGTAAACACTTTAGCTCTCGACACATGTCCTAGTAATTCATCGATTCTCGGAATCAGGAGCGGAGCGTTTAAGGATATCATCTTGTGCATCATCAAGGTTCCACTCTTCATGTCACCACAATATTGTCCAGACGGCTGCGTCCACCTTGAAGAGGCACATGCTCTGAGCATACACACCACGAAAACGGCCACCCAGTCTCAATACAAACACAAACACTAACATAAACACCAAAAGCAGAACAAGAATTAGAACCCCAGTCAGAACAGCGCTCTAGTCCACGACGCCATTATCGGCCTCGTAGACGGAGTCACCGTTCCTTTTGCGCTGACAGCAGGTCTCTCATCGTAAGCCACCCCTCTCGTTCAACCCCCATGTTCCCCTCTCCTTAATTACCTATTCAACCCATCCAGAATCGGATCAACACACCTCGTAATTCTCGGTGGCCCAGCCGAGCTGTTCGCCGGTAGCATTAGTATGGGCCTCGGTGCCTACCTCACCGCACTTATAGACCGTAAACACTACGATGTAGAAGTTAGAAGGAGAACGGAGACAGGTAATGAATTCTGCGGACTAAGAGGATGAGGAGATATATCGTCTTTTTGCGGATTATAGGTTGGGGAGGGACGTGGTTGCGCCGCTTTCGGGATAGCTAAGGGGAGATCCGGGGATGTGGGTTAAGATGTGTAATTTCTTCCTTGCTTTGGGCGAAGGGGCGTACTTTAAGGGGGAAAGGAGAGGGTTTAGGGAGAGGAGAAGCTGATGGAAATAGTTTATAATGGATTTCGAGCTCAAGCTTAAGAGGCCTAAACATTTAAGGGCATAGATATCAGCACTTGTAATAGGAATTGTTATTTCCTCGGTACGTCTTTCTTTCTCGTTCGCGTGCTATAGTTCCTAATAAAAAACAGGGGGTCTCATTCTAATGGTTCTATACTTCGCGGTTAATAGCGTAGACAGAGCGCTATTTATTTCTATCGGCGTTACGTGTGTAGTGCTGCTTATTTTGGGTATTGTAAAGCTCTTGCTACGGGAACCATAAGACGAAGCGCGATGTACGGTGCGGTGGAGACGTTGGCTATTGGGGCGTTGGCTGTGGGTGTTATTTATGGGATTACGAGGGGCGTGAATAAGGGATTAGGTGGGACGAAGGCTTGCCAAGGTTTCAAAGAAGAGTGACGGGTCCTAATGATTAATAAAGTCTCCTTTAGATCAAGTTGTCTAATACACAAGACTAACATTTGTTACGCTCATACATCTCGAATACAGTATCGGATCATCATGGCGTGCCCAATATGTTTCGCGAATGTTGCAGGGTTTGCAGAGTCTCTTTTACTGGCCTTAGAATAATCTCCTTATCATTCCGAGCGATCTGTGGTGAAGAATATGTTACTATATCGATGAATCACTTCGTAAGTGACGTTATATGGACGGATGTCTTCCAGCTAGTCAGACTGTCATCAAAAAGAAACCAATCTTAAAGGTCTGTCCTTTAAATAGATTTATATAACATTGTTTTATAACGATAACAAGGTAAAACACATGGAAGTGAAGTGTCATGTGATCAACAACCCCTTTTCACTCCTCATCAGACTTTCATGCTGTTGTATGGAGCGACTTGCGACTTTTCTTTACGAGTATAATATACCGGCTATCCAAGAGTGCGCTTTCGTTCCGATTTTAGTGAGCTTGGCAACATGTCAATTCACGGTAAAGGATGCGTGGGTCTGATAGTGGAAATTCGATAGAAGGTATAGCGAGCAATGTGAACAATATGTCCGAATCTCAAGAGTTTGCAGATAATTGGGTTTAATTCGTAAATACAAGGTCAAGTGGACGCAACGGGCAGTGTGTACAGCGGTTATTTCAAGCCAGACTGTCCCTGTAGATGCTGAATCATGGCTAACAAGCCCAGGACTCTGCGCCGTATGAACTTTTCTGGAACTCAATATTACTGACCGCGAACTGACATCTGATTGCTTTTCGAATGAACGCCTCGACAATTTTGAAACAGATCGACAAATCGTGGCGTTGGGCCTTCTGATCACTGGTGCCGGCCGTCCGTCCGTCAGCAGTAATCAGTATTACTTCAAGAAGGGTTTCAAACGGCACAGTATTTCGGGTTCAGTTGAGTGCGGTGGATCGTCTCGGGTCAGCTTATAGTCATGTGAGTCCTTGTATCTTGCAAGGAGAGTGAAACTTCTAAGAAGAGGTAGTAATGCCTTACGAAAACGGACAATGATCAAGTTGCGCAGCCACCAACATTATTGGTCGATGGAATTCCTAGCACCCTGCACACCTGGGTTCGTACTCGTTCACGTACATTGTCAGCGCTATCACAGCCACAAAGTTAGAAAAAGGAGCTAGGACTTCAAATGCGGCACAGTCTGGTCTTACTGCTAGTTGACGATCCACAGTAACAGTTGTGACCCAACGCCCGCAAGACTTCGGTATTGTGTAGGTAATATTACAAATATTAATCCGAGGAACCTGGTACAGCGCAGCAACACTGCCCAGAAAGAATTTTCTACGGAGCCGGCAATTATTGGAAGGAATATGGGAGCCATGTCCCGTTTTAGTATTACTTTGCCCCCAATTCGGACTCTAATAGCACTTAATTGTAAGATTAAGTATCTGTATCGGTGCCGAATACGGAAGAGCCATTCATGATCCATTCCTCTTCGTTTTTTCGCCGTTCAGCAACGTGAAACTTGCCTATAATGGATGACTTCACAGGCTGGAAAAAAGGAGACGGGCATCTAGTAATGAATTGAACTGTGCTACGCCACGTTGCTCTATGCATAATGCTCGAAGGCCTCGGCCCTTTGAGTTCTGAAGTATATATAAAGGCCAGTCTACATCCTCTCATTCACTTTCTAAATGTCAGGTCCTCTCCTATCCACTCCAAATAACTATACCATACTCGAATCAGCCAATTAAAACTTCAGAATGCGTTTCATCAACACCGTCACAGCAGCCATCTCTTTAGCAATAGGTGTCTCTGCCCAGTGGCCAGGTTGTGAGATCTTCAGCGAGTCCAGCGGCTGCTCATGCAACAGTCTGATCAACTACTACTGCGGGATAAACAACTGTCCTGGTGTAAGACTTTCTCCTCTGCTCTCACTCTTGTCAAGGGTCTTGCAACTGACGGAAGACAGTTCTACTGCGCAGGCGGCAACCAATTCACGACCGGTCAAAACCCAGGTGTTGTACGTATTCTACCAAAGTTTTGGTACTCACTTTTCCTTTCCCGTGGTAATGCTGACCATCGTGAAAATAGGCTTGTGCTTGTAATGCTCAAGGAGGACCTAATGTCCAGCCAGCGATGAGTCAAATTTGTAATGCCGGTTATATAGACTCGAGCACCGGGCTGCCAGCGTTGGAGTGTGCTACCTGGGGAGGTTAGGCGAACACTGTAGATCAAGGGAGCCTGTGATGAGAAATTTACTCTTTATAGAGGAATCTAGAGCTCTATTCCGCATCCTTGGCTTAGAAAGTTAAATGCTTCATCTGTTGTCCGCCTCACTAATGACTCTTATATGTACAATTTTCTAGTGTGAAAACCCAAGATTCACAGTGCAGTAACAGAGATTTTCGCACTTCATCGTTTTCTATTCTACCTTACTAGGATCTATATAAACCTCCTAAAGCCAGTTAACGCGGCATCGCCACTATACGCCTCTCCTATACTTAGCTGATCCTTTACTCTATTTCGCTACTATAGTTTCAGTGTTGACGCCGTTGTAATTCTGCCTTGCTAGGGATTTGCATAAATCTTCTCGCAGCTACTAGACTATAGTATAACTCCTACTTAATGCGCGGTATTGCCGGTATAATTCTGCCTTATTAGGATTGCATGAATCGTTGAAAGCCACTTAGCGCGGCATTATATCTCTCCCTTCTCCAGCTGATCCTTCGTCAATACAGTTTGGGTGCCAGTTTAGGTGCTAACGTCATTACAATTCTGCCTTATTAGGATGTAAATAAATCTCCTAAACTTTTAATAACGTAATATCGCCACTACGTAGATCTCGTTGCAGTTAGTAGTAATAGCCAAGTAGCTTCTCTTCGATCAACACACTACCGCCGAGATAAATCTGCCTATATATATCCACGAAGCACGCTTACTCTTCTTTAACTCCGGATGCGCGTCGACGTGGCCTAACCCTATATAGTACCTTGTCAAATAGAAGCACCGGGGCGTTATATTCCCCTCACTTATTACAACTTCGCTCTTGGGACCTAGATGCTAACGGACATTGGACTCGTAGTAGCGTTTTTTGTACCTTTCCAAACAACTATATAAAATTATTTAATAAAGCTCTTAGAAGATTGAATTGGGTTTGTTCGAGGGAGTTGAGAGGTCTAAGCTTCTCGTCATCACGTTTTCACACACAGCAATGGGAGAGCTTTTTTGACATGTGATTGGCTAGGCACAGGCTCCCCGGAAGCTAGCACCCTGTTAGGCAAAGCCTGAAAGGTTGACTTAGCTTCGGAAGAAGGACCTCTATAAGGGAGCCTGGGACTGCTTCGAGAACCCCACTACGTGGGTGAACTCCTATTGAGCTGTTAAGATCTATATACATGTATTTAAAGACAAAGTAATGAGAAACCATTAGGGATGGTGGGTGGGACAAAAAAGCGAATTAGAGGCCCTAAAATCAAGTGTGAAAAGCGTAAGTTTCTTGCATGAGGGAAAGGGGGAGACCCCTATCTTATACCCTTTTCCTCAGCATAGACCCCTGCGATCTCGAGGGGCATTAAGCGAGGCCCCTTCGGTTAAAAAGGGGACCTAAATCGGACCCTTGATAAATGTAATAGGGGACCGAGAACGGCTAATATGACGATAACTTGATAGGACTAGAGAGGTGGCTATGATACCGGTAGTAGGATCTAAAAAATTCTATATATAGATAATATAGAAACTATAACCGATTCTCGAGGGAGCTAGAGGTGGTTCCCCTTGAGCATGATCTAGCTAACTCACTAGCGTGCTCAGGACTCCAGGCTCAGCTCAGGTTAGAGCAGCGACTACTCAGGTCCAAAGACAGAAATGGACCTTAGTGGGCAAAATTGTCGTCTGAGATTGTGGTGGAAATTACGTGAAAAACACCTTCAACTCAAACCGACCCCTTTTTCTCCTCTGCAATGTAAAAGACATGAGGGCGTAATGCTGACAAATGATGTCTAAATCGTCGTTCATGTTGGCGAATCAAGCCTCGTAGCTAGGCAAGGTATATACCGTGGCGGGGGAAAACGTAGGGATTGGAAATAGTGCTTACCATTGGCTTCCGTGCTAGAGGATGCTGTAATTTTGGTAATAGGTTGTGGTGTAAGTGGGTCTTGAGCTATTTTGGCTTACGCTTAGAACAAGCTCTGACTTTATAGTATGGTTTGCCTGCCGTCGCAGACATACCAATCCTAGATATTTTTCCAACAACTACAAAGAGGTCATTACTTATCTTAAAGTTGCGACACATTTAACTACTTACCTCTCAGTTGTTCTGCATCGCAACTGCCACGATGACGCCAAAAGACGTCAGCAGAGAAGGTTTCGTCTTCCCAGAACACACTGGCTTCTACTTCACACCGACCCAATACCACCTCAACCCCAACCCCGCGATCGACCCATCCCTCGTTACGCTCCCACCACATACTACTGTCTGCATCACTGGCGGTGGCCGCGGGCTTGGAGAAAGCATGGCTCTTGGGTTCGCAAAAGCCAGAGCAGGTGGAGTCATCATATGCTCCCGATCAACTTCCGAGCTCGACGAAGTAGCTGCCAAAATCCGCGATATCAACAAGGACATCAAAGTCTCGGTCGTACAATGCGATGTCACGAGCGAAGAAGATGTCAAGTCTTTAGCAGCGATAATTGAACAAGAACATGGAAGACTTGATGTCCTGATCAACAACGCAGGGTATCTTGATGCCGGCTGGCAACCCATTACTTCTGGCCCTGCGGAGGATTGGAAGCACGTATTTGATGTTAATGTCTTTGGCGTTTATCTCGTTACGAGGAATCTGCTCCAGCTGCTCTTGGGGAGTAAAGACGGCTTGAAGACAGTGATTGGTGTTACGAGTATGTCAAGCCATTGGGCTGGTCATTCAATAGCCATGGGGATGAGTAAGTTGGCGCTAAACCGATTTATGGAGTTTCTTGCGGGGCAGTATGGGGAAGAGGGGCTGATGAGTTATTCGTTGCATCCCGGTGGCGTGAAGACCAAAATGAGCCAGGAGGATGGGAAAGTGCCAAAGGAGTTACAGGGGAGTGAGTTCATTCCATTTCTATTTATAGTATAGTTTTGATAGGAGGTACTAATGTTGGACAGTGAGTACGGATTCTCCTGATCTTTGCGCAGGAATGGCGGTCTGGCTTGCGAAAGAGCCGAGGGTTTGGTTGAATGGGCGGTACGTCGCTGCTAATTGGGATGTGGGTGAGTTAGAAAACAAGAAAGATGAGATTATGGAAGGTGATAAGCTGAAGTTTCATATGGTTGTTTGAACCAGACTAGGAGAGAAGCCAGCGTCGTGGTCACCTATGTTGCAATCAAGCTCAATGAACCAAGTAGAGATGGAGTGCACATGGTTTAGCTTATTAAATCAATGTTTTCTTTATCATATGATTAGCCAAAGCAGTCTCCTAAATTTTCGCCACTTCACCTTTAGACTATTACGTTCATGTCATCGTCACATTAAATTGAGATAGAAATCAATCTGTTGTCAGGAAGCAAATAGGCTATGAATCAAAACGCCAAGAAAGTGTTGGACTCTTTTCTTGCTTGTCGTTGTCCTTCCTCTAATGACGGAAGCGGAAATCCAGCCTCTTGTTACCTTTGTCTTTTGTTGTCTTTCGGTAAACTTCCCTCTCCTAGTTACATCCTCGCATTAGCCTGAACTCTTGAATTCCCCCCAATCTTTACTTCGGATAGAGTGGGGACGACGGATCCTTACCTGCACCGTCATGGCATTCCATTTCTTCTCCCTAATTCTGTTTCGTGTCACATAGTAAAACTTCGTAAAGATAAACAGGAAGATGACCAAGATGTTGATGATGAGGAGATGCGTATTGCCTGTATGGTAAAGTGGCTTGTCTTGTGTTCGATAGATGTTGGCTGCGATAATGTTGCCAAGTTGAACACACACTTGATCATGAATATTAGCAAATATTCATCAAGGTGAGGAGGTTTTATGAGCTCACTGTTGTAAACTGCGGCGGACACAGATCTCGTGCGCACGGAATTAGAGTTCGTTGAGGTCCATCCACTGAGTTGAAGTTAGCTCCTCTATCTGGAAAAGGATAAAAGTAGTTGAGTGGAATTTACACTAGGATTGCGTGGCAGTAGGGGTAGCTTAGAAGCACAGTTATCAGAGCGTATGTCGGCCATGGTTCTACCAATGCGCCTTTCCAGAATCGGAGGGCAATTATACAAGGCAGGGTCCAAAACGGCTGTATCATGGCGATAAATGTTCGTTCATGAACTGTTTCGCTAAGGCGCGTAATCCCAAGTAAGGTGAAAATGCCAAAAACACCAGCTGGAATGGTAAGGAGATTTGTGTTGAACTGTTAGAGCATGTCAGCTGGCCGTTTCGTGAAAATATGAGGTATCTGGCATCTTACTTTGCTGAAGCCAAGCTCCCGAAGGGTGAGTGTCAAATACGTTCCTGGAGGAGATTGAGGGATATATGCAATTAGCCCTAGAGCATAGATCTATCATCATGTTAGCTAAAGTCAAACATGCCGTAGAAGTGACTTTACCGGCCACAAGTCATAATCAGTGATAGAATCCCATAGTCTTGCTGGAGTAATAGCTTGTCGGTTATGCATGTCTCCTGTTCAGAAGTCAGCATTATCTCCTCAGGAAGATGCGCAACGTGTGATTGTACCTTTGGATGGATCATCTCGAAGGACTCTGTTTACTACGATTCCTACCTCGCGGTCGGTAAACCAGCCATTTGGTCTAAACCATCTTTTGGTTTGGACTGCCGATGCAGGCATCAAAAAGAAAGCCGCTATCCCAACTGCCAAGGTAATTATACCTTCAATCAAAAAGAGCCATCTAGAAGTAATTGTCATCAGAAAACCTCAGCGATGAGGTGAGTATATTCTCACCTCCAACCAGCTATGCCATGAACACCGTCTAAATGAAGCAGGGCAAATGCCAGCAACGCTGTGAGAATACCGGTAACGTCCAATGCAGTCCAGAAGAAGCTAGGTTTTCCCAAATCAGCAGGGGCCTTTATGCAGAACTAGGGCTAGACGCCATACCTGAGGCGAATGGGAAGTTCCCGGCTCGTATAAAAGTACGAGAGCCAAAGCACAAGGTCGGGAATAAATCCACCCTAACATCGGTATGTTAAAATTCGACTATGTATTGCTAACTGGGGATTATGTGTGCTGACCTCGAGAATGCCCAGAAGAGCTCGACACAGATAAAAGCTTCTTTTGCCGGAGAGGAAAACTTGCGACATTGCAACGATGGACCAGAGTGTCATTTGTGTAGGAATCCATCTATCGGGTCCGATTTTCTTTGACACGAGTTGGGAAGGCACTTCGGCTAAAAGGAAGGATGTGAGGAAGATGGTATTGCCCAAGTTAAATTCTGATGAAATGAAAGTTAGCGTGTTGCACTTCTAGGCTAAAGAAAGACTCCGAGGAGATTAAAGAGGATGTCAGCTTACGATTAGTTGACAAATGTAGCTGATCAAGCATGTTATCTGAGACTGCTTGACTGAGATTCCCACGATCTACTTGAAGAGCAAAGAACATTGTGCACTATTTCCGTCAGTTGAGTTCCCGATTTGGAAAAGTTAAGAGACTTACAGCCCACAGGCATACATGCCAGTCTAGCTTGCGAACAAGCTTTCTCTCCTCGGCAGCTGTCCATTCGAGCTTGGGATCAACTACATGTCGACACTCGTACTGTGACTTATCATACACTGATATCCAGTATGCAGCTACATCAGGATCGGCGAAGGGATTCTTGTCCGTGTCACGCTCCGTATCGAGTGAGGCTACCTCAGCAGGCGGATTCTTTTCGTCCACACCAATACTGGGATGTTTGGCATCGTGAGGAGCGAGTCGGCCGGAATCCGAATCGCTGGAAGTCAGCGGCGGTGATTCAATCTTTTCATCCGCCATAATTAAAGCTGAAAGTTTGCGTGTACAGGGTCTGATGCTCTCCGCACTGTACATGAGCGAGCGCAAGTATCCTTATACCCCCATCTTGAGCGTTTGGGCGATCCTTCATCTATCTGTCACAGGGGCATTATTTCGCAAATCTCACAGTCCATACCGTTGGGTTTGATCCCCAAAACATTATGTTGAGGCCATTCAATTGGGCGCATGTTGCCCGTCGTCGATGAAAGAGGCAGGTCAGAAGAATTTTGCCCCATTGTCCCCGTTATCGATTGTCACGACATTTAATGCACTTATCGTGCAAGATCGCCAGTATGCATCCGTGACAGTCCGTGTTAGGTTTGTGCTCTCTCTTGTATCAGGACGGCATGACGTTGCCTCTCCGTTGGCCGCTGAAGTTCTCCGCATGCGAGGTTGGCCGGGGATCGCACGCCATTCAAAGCTTGTCTTCCGCCACCTCCCCACACTCTTTCAACTTAAATGCTTGATAATAACCTTGGGATAATTCCAAATTTATGCCAACTATCCGGTTTCTGATTGGTCAATCGGTTAAAGGGCAACTGAAAGGGCAGGGGGGCGAGCACTTATCATATCTCATTGAATTGATCTCGCCCAGCCCCTCGGGACTGTACCGAACTGAAAATGGTTCTTAATATATTAGGAAAGGGGAACGGAATCTGTTGATAGGTGGATATTCAGCAGACGATGGTAACCTTGCTGCAGGAGAAGGGCTCCTGTTCCGAGCCAGGCTGGCGGACTGACCCCCACCTATTCCGATATCCGGGTTAGAGTTCCGGCTTCGAAGTTCAAAATGATATTTTACTATAACCTAATTCCTCTTTGTCAACATAGGTAGACAAAGTGTATCATTCTCGAAGCGAGCTCCTTCTAAACCCCCTTAGTTCGTATGTTTTTTGCATCTATTTCGCCGTAACTTCAAGAAGGGGAAAATCAGCATGCCATTCCTGATTTCCCAGAGCGAAGATCTCCTTGCACGGTCAAATTTCTAGATTGTGCTATCCTTCCTGTTTTTAAAGCAGCGAATCTCCATAATTGTGGCAGACTAATATTTTAACCAGGAGGGGACTGCACAATCGGAGATAGTCCTCGGATTTAGGCAATCCTACATCTAAATCTTCCACTAAGCGCAGGTCGGTTTATGGCAGCTTCTTCCATCCCGACAGAGGTGGGTTAAGAGGTCGCTCTGTAGAAGCAAAAGCGTGCCATTTAAGGATTGCGATGTCAACTTGAACACTTCTCAACCGCTAATGATGGTCATGGAGCACTGGAAACACGAGAACTAGGATATATACAACCAAAGAAGACATCTTTTCTGTTTGCTGCAGTAAGGTATTGGTCATTCATCCGATTTTCATTAGGTAAGGAACTTATGGTTTGCTCTCATAGAATTTTGTACAATTCTTGATCCATTTTGAGAGTTTATTGACTGATCTTATCTGCAGAGGTAAGACAATCTTTCCCTCAATCCAACTGTCTCCCTACTTCGCCTCCTTTCTCAATCGAAAACCCTCCAAGATCGTAGCCTCCTGCGCCGGGCGCGTGAACTGAAACTCAACCACTTCGCCATCCCGCTCCACCTTATGATTCTTGCAATCCTCCTCCGTGACCCACAAGTAATCTTGGTGCTCTTCGGGATCCAAGGTAACAACATCCGTGTTCTCAACCTCTACCTCAAACGTGAACTTGCAAATCTTCAAGCCCTTTGTGGAGGTAAGGAACACAGTGCGGCCATCGCCTGGTCCAATTTTGCGTAGCACCTTTCTCGTCCTCAGTCCGGCCTCCTCGAAGATTTCACGTGCAATACCGTGCAAAATACTCTCGTCGCTGAAGTCGACTGCGCCGCCGGGAGTCTCCCAGCGGTTGGGCATGGAGTCGTGGGCGGCTCGTTGCAAGATGAGGAGTCGGCTTCGGTTGTCGAAGACCAGGGCGCCGCCTGCAATGCCGTCGTATTCGGGATGTTGATCGAGGTATGTCTTAGCGATGACGTCGAATGGCGTGAGGGAGGGGTGGTAGGTGAAAGAGAGAGGGGAGGAAAGCTGGGGTGCCATGTTTCCTTTTGGATGTTCTGTCCACAAGGCACCGAAGCTGAGGCTGACAAACTTTGTTTGGGGCTGAGGGGTGATTTGAGGATGATGCGTTGATGTGGGGGAAGGGTCTTTAAGAGAAGCAGTCCAAAGGCGGAATTTGTTTGAAATTTCTGGTGAAATGCAGGCTTGTAGGTTTT
Source organism: Stipitochalara longipes BDJ (assembly GCA_009732865.1). NCBI lineage: Eukaryota > Fungi > Ascomycota > Leotiomycetes > Helotiales > Hamatocanthoscyphaceae > Stipitochalara > Stipitochalara longipes. Next base: position 383,971 of record ML769340.1, read on the forward strand.
GTTGGGTTGGGTTTGTTGATGTTTGGAGTCGGTGGTCTTGATGTGAAAATATATTGAGATGTCGTCCGAATTCTGCAAGCGATAAATTTTAGGCAGTAATGAATTTATCGGGGCAATTCACATGATCATATCTACACTCTGAAGTAGCTATCTTATTCTCGGAATTATTTGGCAGTTACCTATTCTATCCTAGTCAAATAGAACATCAGCCACATATTTTTTTCTCAATGCTGAAGTCACGTTTGTCACGTGAAGGGTACTTACTGGAAGACATCGTTGTACGCAATGTAGCAGGTTAATAACTTTATATCTCATAACTTATGTACACAGGTCTACTCACTTGTTTGCTTGTCACATCCCCAGCGCTATCTCAGCCCGAAGATTCTCGAGATAGTGTCGGTAAGTCTCTCGTATAGAACGAAGAGAAGTGGTCTCAGTCTGCCGATCCTCAATTAGGACTTGGATGACGGAAGATATAAGCTAAATTCCACCCAAACCATAGCCAAGGTAGTACAGAATCAGTTGTCTTTCTATGGAAGCTCTAACACGCCGGCCATATATAAATCTAGTATGTCTCATCTAATGCTCTTCGAATCTGACTCGGTATTCAACCATATTACGGATGCAGAATTTGGAGCACGATATTTCCACAAGCTCTTCATGTAGTACTTTTTATCTGCTAGAGAAAACACTACTGTCTCTCTTTTCCCATCCGCTTACTTTTAAGGCAGTTCGATTAGTGGTGCTGCAGATTGTGACACTCCAGGAAGTCAAAATCGATTGAGTTATCTAGTTGATGTTCGCATGGAGCTGCATAGGTGATCTAGATAGGAAATCGAATAAAAATTTGAGTTTTAATGGCAGCATGCTTTAATCTATGTGTAATCCGCAAACAGAAAACCATTCACTCTCTTACGGTACTTTGAACCCATCCTAGACATAAGACCTTCTGGGGCATTGGTGTTGTCCCAATGCAGTCCCAGACCACTGCCTATTCTTTCTGCTGTTGAATTTGCTATTGGTTTTGACTGCGGGCGGAACTTCGCAAGGGTGATTCCATAGCGCCGGATATAACTACCTACTAGAGAGACCTAACGATTCCAAAACAAGTGGAAACTCCCTTGCCCTCTTCAGTGCGTAATGAGGAATGATAACCCCTCCTTGGTCTCGTAGAAACTTCACCGCATCGACATCCTCGGTTTCCGCTGTAAAGTACAGAGGTGTTATCTTGCACAGATCCTCGGCATTTATCTCAGCTCCGTGCTCCAGAAGTATTTTGGCGATCGATATGGGGTGGTCCGGTGTCCCCTTTGGGCGGGTGAAAGTCTTGTAATTGGTAAACACAAGATGCAGAGCCGTCAGTTTTTTCTTTTTTGTGCGTTTATTAATCTGTGCATGATGGCGTAGAAGAGTAGATATGGCGCTATAAGATCCTGACCAAGCTGCACAGTGTAAAGCAGTCACCCCATCTGCAATGAAACTGGTATAATTGAGCTTCAAAGGCCAGGGGAGGAACCTTGTATGGACTATGTTATCCACACGAAATGTTGCACTGCTACTCAATGAGGATGGTCGTTCCAGCAGGAAATTGATCATTTCAGGCTCTTCGGCTGCGGCTGCCATATGGAGGAGACATGTCTCGAGGATTTTTCCGCGATCAAGCAAAAGCCGTACGTGGTCCCAGTTTTTAGCAGTAGCAGCGATGATAACCGCCGACTTCTTCTCATCATTTTCAGTAAGTGCAGATGAGGTACTGCAACCACTGTCAAGCAATAACCTCAGCGGCTCCATCGACATCTCATATTTGGCAGCCCAGCAGACTGCCTTTGCTTCAGATACAGGTACTCCCCAGATTGGGGTGAAGCCGCGGATTTGACTCAGGAGGCTGCCCTTATTCGCGGTCGCCACGTCAAATCCAGTATGATTCATGATCAAGATTCTCGTCTCCTTTTGCTCGGCCGTTAACTCTTTCAATCGTCGAACCCAGTTACCTCCATCCGATGTTCGAGAGTTTGACCTCCTGACTGACAAAAGGGGCTTTGTTTGAGCATGCACCTATGATGCAGAATCATTGGGATTGATATCGTCATCCTCTGGAAGATAGCTGGGACTAATGGTTTTAGAGTCAGATATTTCTCCCTCCAGATTGCTGGACTCGACAACACTGCGCAAAATAGTTTTGATCCGTTGCTGATTATACTGGATATATTCCAACGGAATTCCTTGGGCGTTCAAATTCAGCTTTAGTCGTTCCCAGTCTCCTTATTGATCTTCGGCAGCATCCAAAACTGACTCCGCGATAGCCACATTCCCTTTAGCTTGTTCATCTATCAAGTCGTGTATCCGCTGGAGCATGGGCTCCATTCTTCCCAACGAAGCAATGGCCAAACTCCCCATGAAAGCATTCAAAGCAGACACATGCGCCGTGAGCCTATCTCCCATTGCAGACAAATCCTCCTGTCCAGCCTTGAACCTCGACCAGCTAAGCTGACCCATCTTTTGATACTTCTTATGCAAATCTTCCAGGTCTTTCACCGTGTCTACAAGGTTCCCACGAATCGTCGAGAGCTCTTGCCCTCGAGTTGATTCCGGTTCAGCGGAGAGTCCTTGTCTTTAGCCTGCTCAGTTAGGTCTGCAATCACGATGTGAAGCGATTCCAACAGCCTTCCGATCTTGTCGAACTTGTCGGGCGCATTCTTGAATGAGCGATATAGTGACACCGTGAGAGTCAATAATGTGACGAAATCACCTATGCCGAAGCCGAAAGACATGGCAACTATATCGACGCATCAAATTTGGCTTATCTAGAGAACATCTGTGAAGTTGAAGGATGTGAAAGTATTCGTTTTGAGGTGTGTTTGAGATGAGGCTGTGAAAACGCCGAGGCATGGGATATCGTGGTATCGGCGAAGCTGGCCACTCATGGCTCTTGAAAACATGCCGCTTTGAGCTTGATGTAGCGAGGCTCTTTCAAAGGCAGATTAGAAAGCTTTTTGGTATTTGGTAAGTCTCTTCGCGAAAGAAGTAATTTTCTACCATAGCACTAAAAGATAGATATACAGTGGTGTGTTGGGAAATCGAACTCTAGTAACAGCAATGCTATTAGAACATTCCATATGAGATTGCTTTTTTCCCCCAGGTCAGTTTCAGCAAATTGATGCTAAGCGAACACGAGTACTTGCGTAAGCACTGTTACAAGGCTTCTGAAGGAACTCGTGCCTCATGTTAACAGTATAATCTACACTACAAAGCTTTCCTGAATCAATAAGGTTGGTGAGGGGAAGTGGTAGTTTTGCCGCGAGGACGCGGAGAAGAAATGCCGTTTCAGGCAATGTAAGCCCTAACAACGCGCTACAACCGCCATAGTGCGCCGGAAGAGCGGCATCAACAAATTGTGAGTCATTTACCAGAAGTAGCTCTAATCCACCTCATCACTGGGTGATATGCGGAAGCGGCAGAGAAGTATAAAGTCTTGGCAATATCCTACAGTTCTCATATCCAATGCTAAACATTAAGCAAGTCAATCGCCAATTCTCGAACACCGTTGCTCAAATTTGCCCACTAGCTTTGCAATCATGACATCCGAAAATTTGCCTCGTGCGCAGTATCGCCAGCTCGGCCAAAGTGGCTTGAAAGTATCTGTACCTATCCTAGGTGGGATGGGCATGGGAGACAAAAGGGCGCAACCCTGGGTGCTCGAGGAAGAAGAAGCCCTGCCAATTCTCAAAGCCGCCTACGATCGGGGTTTGAATACATGGGATACTTCTTGTTCATACAGCAATGGTGTTTCGGAGGTGATCTTCGGCAAAGCAATCCGCAAGTACAACATTCCGCGCCATAAGCTGATCATCTTGACCAAATGCTACAATCCCTCGCGAGAAAGCAACACCGAGAAACTCCTAAAGATGAGCAGGAAGGATTTGGAGGCCCACCCAGATTACGTTAATCAGTTTGGACTGTCTCGACAGGCAATCTTCAACTCTGTAAATGCATCGCTCCGACGACTGCAGTTGGATTATATCGACTTACTTCAAATCCATCGCTACGATCCCGACGTTCCAATTGAAGAGACAATGAAAGCACTCCATGATCTCATCCAGATAGGCAGAGTGCGATACATTGGCGCAAGCTCAATGTGGACGTACCAATTTGCCATGATGCAGTTCTGTGCCGAGAAGAATGGCTGGACCAAGTTCGTCTCGATGCAAAACAACTACAGCCTCCTATATCGGGAAGAAGAGCGCGAGATGAACAAGTTCTGTAACGAAACGGGCGTAGGACTTATTCCGTGGGGACCGCTAAACACTGGCCACTTGGCACGTCCTTCGAACAGTCAGAAGACGGTGCGAGCAAGCCGAGCGACGGTTAAGCCACTTACCGCGCACGACATTGCTATCATTGATCGGGTTGAGGAAGTTGCGCAAAAGAACAAGTGTAAGATGAGCCAGGTTGCTCTAGCGTGGATCAATGAGCGTGTGGCGAGCCCGATTAGTAGTTTCAGCAGTGTGGAACGGATGGACGAGGCTCTGGCTGCTAACGAGATCAAGCTAACGGAGGAGGAGGAGAATTATTTGGAGGAACTGTATGAACCACGGCCCGTCAAAGGTCATACGAACTGGAAGGGCAAATTGTGTTACAGAAAGTAGAGGATTTGTGAATTGGAGCGTAACGTCAATGATAGCAGTTAGCAAAAGTTGTTTGAAGGGCAAATAAGAAAAACTGGTCATCTATATGCTTGCCTACTAAGCTTGAGCTTGACTACATGCTTCGCCCAGCACCAGGCTATTGCTTGAATACCTTGCTTTTTCCAAGTTAAAGCGCTTCAACAAAGAGAACACACGACCATACACTCTGAAATAGAGTTGATTAAATTAAAAGAAAAGGCACGACAGAATCTCCATTTTATATAGAATCCTACTTACAATAGTTGTGGAACCAGTGATATTTTGAAGTATTGTAAGCAAGGAAGCCAGAGAAACCATGCGGGTAGGGCTGAACATTTCTTTCACTATCTCTATCATATCCGCGTGAATTCTCTCCATATCTGACAGAGCCGTTGCACAAATCAAGAACATCCCGAGGTCATGGCAGAAATCCCTCGGGGTTGGTACCATGGCGCCGGATTCTGGTAGCTTAGGGGGTGAGCGCTAGGACTCCTGGACGGCTGATTGGCGCATTACCGAGCCGAGTGGAGGAAAAGTCCCCGTGGAGGGGTAAAGTCGCCTGTTAATGCACGAACCCCGCGTCCTCGGCAGTAACGTTGTATATTGTAGTGCCAGCCAAGACGTACATGCAGAGAAACGCGATTGGTGCTGATAACCAGCCGTCCATCGTGATTCGTGAACGGAGAGCTTCCACGATAAGAAACTGCAATCTTATCTTAAGGTGGATGATTCCGGGGTCAGGTTTAAGCTCTTTCCAATTGCAAGCTTCATCAAGTGCCGGGGCGGTACCACAGGTTGCAACCTAAGAGCTGCCAAGCTTCCTTTTCGAGCACCTGCCATGCTTTCCCTGGCCACCTTCCATGCATGGAAGAGGCGAGACTGCTCAGAAAAGTAAAGGCACAGCTCGCAACCACAAGTATTGCATCTTCTCATCTTTCTTTCAACCTTTATCATTGTCTGCAAGACCTCAAACGCTTCTTTGAGCGGAACCGCAATTATGTCGGCAATTCACACTCTCGGCATCGACCAAGGCGTCGCGCCTGAGCCTGAGAACTTGGAGAAAGCTACAGGAAATGGGCCCATGCGTACAGCATACCAGCTCCATCAGTCTATGGACCCAACCATCCTATTCGAAGAGTACCTCCATTACGCAAAGATTACGCGGCGCGAAGAGCGAGAGGCGGAGAAAGCGCTCAAGCAGAAATGGTCATTCAAGCGGATGATCAAGAACAGATTCAGCAAAGGCCAGGCGGCTCCTATCACCGAATCTGCAGTTCGGCAGCCATCTGCGATCGATGGCGAGAAGAATGAGGAGACTACGGTAGAAAGCGGTGTGCCGTTTGATGCTTTTAATAATTTGACATACTCGCATCCGAGTCATGTTTCTGATGCTGAGTGGAAAGCGCTTAGTCGGGGCGTGAGAACTGTGGGATGGAGTACTTGTTTCTATCTGATTACAAGCGATATTATCGGTCCCTTTGGTATCCCGTATGTTGTTCTTATAGCTCGAACTTAATCAGACACTGACATGCTTTCAGATGGGCTTTCTCACAGCTCGGATACGGTCCTGGAGTTGCACTGTTCACGCTTTTTGGATTTGCTGCTGCACTGTAAGTTCCCCATGGTGATAGGAAACTATTGATAAAGTCTGCTAATACCGTCGAAAGTGCTGGGTTCTATCTTTGGTGGGTATTCATTGAGATGGATTCTGACCGCTATCCACTTCGCGACTACGGCGCAGCCTTCTTTCGAGTGTTTGGCCCAACGTCTCGTCACATAATCAACGTTCTACAGTCCCTCCAAATGATTCTAACTCTTGGATCCCTCATTCTTGGAATGGGGCAATCGATTGCACAGATCTCGGCTGGAACTAGCAAACCTCTCTGCTTTGTCGTCTGTCTCTTGATCTTCGTGATTCTCGGTGTGGGACTAGGTCAAGTACGAACACTGCAAAGACTTGGCTGGCTCTCGAATTTTGCCGTGTGGATGAACGTTCTAGCTGTGATTATCTGGTAAGCGCACTCACATAATTTTATCTCATAACGTAGACATATGCTAATCTGGAATAGCATGGGCGTCATTGCTCATTCACCGCCAAATTTTGCTGCAACTGAAGCATCCTACGGACCCCTCTTTGTTGAAGGTCCAATCCGCACATTTGCCGGCTTCCCACCCGAAGACTACGCCAGCGGAGGAAAAGGACTCATCGCCGCCATGAACGGCGTAAACCAATGCGTATACGCTTTTGCCGGAGCAATCCTCTTCTTCAATTTCCTCGCCGAAATGCGGAACCCGTGGGACTTCTGGAAAGGTCTTGTTTGCGCCCAAGTCTTCCTCTTTCTCTTCTACATCATGTTCGGCATCTACGTCTACGCCTTACAGGGACAGTTTGCGTTTAATCCAGTCCAGCAGGGTCTGAGTTTGTATAATTACCAGACGGCGGCGAATATTTGCTACATCATGACGGGCTTCATTGCTGCAGCCATGTACGGCAATATCGGGATCAAGGTCATCTATAATAATGTTTTCCAGGAGATTTTCAGCGCCCCGCCTCTCACGGTTATGAAAGGCAAGATCATCTGGGTATTCATGGTACCAATATACTGGGCAATTGCTTTCGTCATCGCGGCTTCAATTCCGCAATTCTCATACCTGACAGGACTTTTAAGCGCGATCTGCTTTGTGTCGTTCACATACACATTTCCCGCAATGCTGTCGATGGGGTTCAGGATCAAGAAGGACGCCATGCTTCCCGAAGAGTCGTTTGACGAGACAACGCTGAAGTATACGCGTCTTGATGATGGGATGACAAGATGGTCGAGAGGGTTCTGGAAGCACTGGTACTTCAACGTGTTTGACGTGCTGTACTTGTTGGCGAGTTTAGTGGCTGTTGGGCTTGGAACATATGCTGCTATTGAAGGGCTTATTTCGAGCTTTGATGGCACTAGTGTCGCTACTAGTTGGGGATGTACTGCGCCTGTGTAGTATCGATGCCATCGATTCGATGGACTCAGGGGTTTCGATTGTCCAGAAAGTTGAGACCATGTTGCCTGTTGACTATTTTATGTCACGAAATCACAACGCTTGTAGATGGAAGTGCCAATTTGGCGGCTCCTTCACAGCAATAATATATCATCAATACTTTATTCTGCAGCCAGACATTTACAGTCCAGTTAGTAAATCCACCAAGAACGTTTGCACCCCTACCCCGCTTTGAGATGCAAGTCCCTTAGACAGAAATTTCTTGAAGCTGCAACCCATTTGACTCTTTCCTCAGCAACAATTTACTTTCTTTAGAGTGGGAGCTCAGTCCAGATGGTTGTGGACTTAGCTGCAGAATCCTTGCTCGGCATGGCTGGAGTATCCTGGACTTCAGCAAACCCTTCTGAAGCATTACGCTCAATTGTCAATCTCCCATTATCACCGAGCAGAAATGCCCAGCCACCAAGAGTCTTCTCCTGAATGTTTGCGTCGACAGCGTGTTCTCGAACAGCTTGAGTCATCCAGCCCACGAGCCCATTCGGCGATTCGTGCTCCACAGTGGAAGCCCATCGCTTCGGAACAGAGGATGCTGCTGAACGCACGAGGAGCAAGAGAACTATCCAGTAGGCCAACATTAAACCAACACCAATTGTAACTATCAGTAACAAAAAGAAAACTGGAAGCGGAACCTCGGCTCGAGGAGATAAACAGCCTTGCGTGGGATTTGAGATGGCGGTGTCGTTGGTACCCACACCACCTCCCCAGCCTATCTGCGTCATAATCTCTAACATTCCTGCAATGCTTTCTGTGACTGATGCAGCTCCTCCTTCGTAAATGATATCCTGAAGTGGAAGTACCCATTGTCCCATCGTCGTGTCACCGTCCATCTGGGCGAGAATCCATTCGATAGAGGACGCGTTAAGATTGCAGTTGAAGGTTCGGATAAGACGAGGGTTGTAAACGCTCTCGTTACCGGCAAAATTTGTCATGTCCACGGCTACTCGAGCATCCCACGGTCTTGACACGTTGTTCGGTACCGATGCTCCCCAGCCGACGAATGAGTTCCATCCAAGGCTCGGTATGTTCCCCCATGCTGCAGAACTATCATTATACAGACGACCACTGTTGGTGAGATCATCGAGAACGTCTTGCGGGGTCAGCGTGAGACTTGCTGGGTACGTTGCATCGCTGTGTATGTCGGTACAACGCCAATTCCCAATCACGTCCTGGATATCCGCGCGGAAGCTGGGATCGGCGTTGACTTTCTGGTATATGCCTGTAAGGCCTCCGTTAGTTTTGCTCGTGATTCGAGCCTGGGTAACAATTCGTGTAGCGTTCTGATTGTAATCTGGATTGGAACGCCAACTGACAGCTTTCTCGGGAACAACAACCCCAGTGCCAAAGGGACACCGCGCCGGTACAGTAATCGTTTTCACAAGGCCGCTGACGAGCAAATCGCTGCTGAAAGCAAGTAATTGGGTTATAACCATTACCAGTCCCAGCCAGCCTGTAGGAGAACGACGCAGTTTCATCCAGGCTCTTGCTGCAGACCATCCACTGAGCCATCCAGTCATTTGTGGAATTGATACAGAGTCTCGTCTTAAAAGGCGACGGATAACCCTCAGTTTGCAACATCGATCTCCAGCCAAGGCTAGCAAAAGAAATAGCCCTGTGAAGTAAATGCGAAGCCCGAGTCGAAGGTGGGCACTGTTAACGTTGAAAATCAGGGAAGACCCGTAGACAGTCATACTGAAATTTATCTACGATTTTATTGCGAGATTCTGAAAGCAGTCAAAATTTGGGGGGCAGTCTTGGAGGTCTGGCTAGGTTATAAGAAATCGGGGCCAGCTGTTTTTCAGCGCAGTGAGAAAAAGAAAATATGGCTAATCATGTCATTCAGCACAAATAGAGACAGTTATTGGGTGCAAATGAGAGAGTTTTGTGGTATAGCGATAGTGGCTTTTTAGGAAGCTCAGCTGAACGACGTCAGACGAATTGTGAGCTAACAATCTAAGACATGAGGTGTTTAAGATGACTTAACTCCAGCAACATTAGGCGAGCTGTGTAATAAAGGAGGGGAAACGCTACATAACATTGGCGGTATGCGGGTGGTGGGCGTTGAGAGGCGTCGGGAAGTGCCTCCACCCCACCACACTCGGCAATTCGCAGAAAAGCGGCACTAAGTTTTAATGTTGGAAGTCCAAAGTTGGGCATTTGCCACTATATAGTAAGTTACTATAGATACCTGCTAAGAAAATTAGGAGTTATTGTTATCGTTATCGTAGTAGGGGAGGTAGAATTTCACACAGCTCGAAGATTTAGATGAGCCCGAAGCCCCATACCGGCTACTTTCTGCCACTTCAACATAGAGTAATATCTTCCACGTTCCTCTCCCACCCCAGCTCTTCTGCAACTTCTCCGTACATTACACCGTGCAGATAGCACTCTCCTACTAGTCTGTAGAGTCCGTTTTCCGCTTCTCGGAACACGAAAGGGACGCTGGATCCCAAGGGGGCGAAGATGATGTCGCCTTGCTGCACAGTATTGGGGAACATACCCATGCGGAGGCCTTTAGTGATTCCAAATTTACGACCACCGGCGTAAGATGAGAATGCTCGATCGAAGTCCATAGCTTTCAAAAAGAGACCTCTTGTGACTTGGACTGCATCTCCACTAAGAAGATGGTTGGCTAGCTCGCAATATGCCTTGAAGCTCTGGGCATATTCGGGTGGTGCCTGCGATGATGTCGAGTCGCCACCATGGGTAGTGTTGGCTATCAACGTGCGCCAAAGCATCTCAAATGGGAACTCGTGTAAAGGAAAAGCTTCCATCGCGATTGCCTTAGCCTCTTGGATAAACTCATTACTCAAAAAGGGGACTTCGAGAGGCTCAGGTAAAGCATTACCCTTTGGGAGCCATTCATCTTTCCAAGCTTGTTTGTTGCCTACCACCTGAAGTGTGTCGAGTTGTACGCCGCTCAAAGTCAAATATTTTCGACAATGGGATAAGTGGATATGAGGGGAAGAACAAGTAAGCGTTTTGAAAGAGCAGTTCCAATACAGGCATGTATAAACCGTAGCTGCCCCCCAATCTGGGACCCACGTAGGCAAGTTCTCCCCAATAAGTGACCGTGACGGGCAAGCTAGAGATAGGCATGCAAATGGTCTTTCTCCTATTAGACTGTGGGCCGCCCACTGGATATAAAGTTCTGCATCGGGCGAATCGTAGTCTGGAACCACGAAAGAATCATTGCTGGCATTGATGATTCCAAGGAAAGCGAAAAGCCTGTCTCTCGAAATCGACGCCCCAAAGTTTCTGGTCACCCATAGTACTTCCATCAAGGTCCATGACTTAGATAGGTCAAAGGTCGTGATTGCCGCTCTGACTGTGCCCATCATGCGGAGGGCCTTTTTGGACTTTTGCAGTTTATCAAAAGTGTTCAGTGGTGAGTTGACGAAGAAATCCAGGATTAATTCGACGACTGATCGATCGAGTTCTATATCTCCGCAGCGTAAGGTTAAATGAGGAGCCATGACGATCTCTTGAATAACCCAAACACGACAGAACCATCTTTTCCCTAGGATGGAATCAATTGCAGTCCAGTCGGAGGAATCGTATTTTGGCATGGATGTCCCACCAGGATTTCCGTAGTGTTTCATTATCTCATTCGCATTATAGTCCCCGGCCCTTGACGCTATATATCTCGAGAGTTTCTCAAACGCAGGTTTCGCACCATAGTCAGTAGCCTGTTCTTCACCCAGCCAAGCTACAACACGATCTGCCTTACAATATATCAGACGCATGATTTGAACTTGCTGGCTGCGTTCCGCATTGTCTGTCTGATTGATGCAGATTGCGTCGATCCAAAAAGGGGGGGCGTAGCGATCCTCGCTTCCTCCACGACGGCGAAGAGACTTCAGAGCCGCATAAAGATTGGGAGTGATTGACAGCTCCCCACCATCACAAAAAATAGTCCTATTCTGCACCTTTTCACAAGAATCTGGGTCGTCGAGTTCCCACGTATAGGATAGAGCGTTGTAGCGAGGCCTGTCTCCGATTGCAGCTTGAGTCAAGACACATATGATGGGACCATCGCCATCTCCACTTTGAATATGAAGTAGCCGAATATGGTCTGCACTTCGTAGCGGAGCATATTGATATGAGATCATGGGTATGGTATCGTATCGGAGAATAGAGATATGGCTGCTGCAATAATGGAGATAGGTCTAGATGTATGGGCTGCTATGGCATCGATGGTTCTGGGCAGAGGCGAGGAAGATTATGCGTCAGGCGAGCTAGGCAGAAAGCAGGAATCAGGAAGAGGATTTTGGGTCAGAGTATAAAGATAGTAAATGCGAGAGCATTGAGAGCGTGGTAAAGAGGGGACCACGTTGAAAAGCAGCCGGCTTAGGCAAGCGAGGGTGCCCCCGAAGCAACAGCGCTAAACTTGAATAGGCGCACCTACTGATTTTATTGCGAATTACTCGAATCCTTATAACTGACTATACTTATTTTAAAACAGATCGGCTGCCTAAGCTCTCGCTCTAGTGTATATAATTATTTATTATCAGCTGCACGTCTTTTGTATAGAAAACGCATTGCCTCGGGGACGTTGCTACGTCCAGTTCTATTGGATAATATTATGCTTCCGACAACTCCGCCCCCACCAGATTGCGAAGGCAAAGCATGTCACGAGCGCTCAACCTGCAGCTACTAGGGCGCGCGGTAATGAAAACCGTCCAAGTCTAAAGCAAGGGAGGGTTTCAGAGGCACCAGGACTAATTCTTATAATTGGCTCTCTAATCCATTTTCTCTAATATTTATAGATTCCTTTCTAAAATTATAATATCGCGCGGAATTATTATAATACGGCTAGGCGCTCCTTTACTTCTCCTAAGGCCTGAAATATGGTCGGTTTTCAATGCCGCGCGCCTTCATAACATAAAAAATCGCAGCACTATGAAAAGACACAGCCCCTCACAGGGAACGTTATTCTACCGGAGGCTTTCCCGTCAATTTGTTAAACGTTACTTACTCCCACCCCTCTCATAATAACAATCTAATAAAACAAGTTCTCCGTGCCTTCCTGCGCCAAAATTTGTGCTGTCGACTGCAGGTGGAGGCTTGCTGCGCGGCAATGTAAAGCAGATAGCTGTAACGCCAGCCCTGCGTGCTGGCTACCACCTCGTCTGTCCTGCGCGCAACTGCAACCAAAAATTAGGAATTATCGCATATGCAAAACTAGCCTTAACGCCAGGTCGCATCTGTATATTCTTCACTACAAACTGCGCAAGAGTTCACTGAGACCCAGGAACAATCCACGCAATGAGCGCAGTTGAGGAGTATAATGACCTGGTGGAGTCACAACCTATGAACCTGGTCGCCAGAGGACGTTCGACAACCTCAAGAGACACTTTTACGACGTGGATATCACGAGTCAGAGATTTGACTCCAGACCAGCGACGAGACTTCATGAAGCACAGCCATTCTCACCTTGAAGAATACGTTCGTGAGTTCGAGGACATCGCCAAATCACAGGCCGAGACGAGCAAGACGAGAAAGATTGCGCAGTTCGCGAAGCCATTATACACGCTATGCACGGTCCTTACTCCCTCAACCTCCGGTCCATTGCAACTAGATCCCTCCCATTCTGCCTTGGTGTTGGGGGGAGTTGCATATGTCCTTTCGATCAGTCAGAAGTTCCTTGATTACGGCGCCAAGATACGAGATCAGCTCTCCTCTATGCTTGAGAGACTGAATTTTGTAGAGAGATTTCTGGACCTGTACTCAAATGACGAGCATATACAGAGGGTAGCAATCGAGCTCTGCTCAGACATTCTTCACTTTTGCATAGAGGCATCCAAATTTTTCCTGGACAAGAAAGGACAGGGGAAAAGCAGCCTTAAACTCCTCGCGACATCAACTTTGTCGCCTTTTGAGAGTAAATTTGGGCAAATCTCGAAGACATTCGGCAAACATTTTGCCACTTTTGAAAGCTGCATCGAATTGATCAAGGCAGAGAGCGTGCAAATGCTGAGACAAGACCATGACAAGAGAAACCGTAAGGATGAGGAAAGGAACCGAAAAGATGAGGAAAAAGAGCGGGGTAAGTTCCATTTTTCTCGAGCCTCAATTCCATTGTCCTTCAATACAGCTAATGCAATGATCAATCATTTAGAAGAACGCCGACAAAGAATTATCAAGCGGATTCCCACAGTATCATTTGAAAGAGTACAGAATGACAAGCTCGAGAGCTGCCTTCAGGATACAGGAGATTGGCTCCTAAAAGGCAATAAAATTTACGAATCCTGGTTCACGACCGCTAAATCCGATCTTCTCTGGATTTATGGTAAACATGGTTGCGGGAAATCACACTTGGCTGCTCGAGTGATTAATGACCTCTCAAATATTCGCGCTACAGACGACCAAGCATCCATAGCCTATATCTATTGCAACGCCCTTGACTCGTCAAATATCGGGAGCGTACAAGGCAGAAGACACGCAGGTGTTCCGGAGAAATCGACGACCATTGATCTCGATAGACTGCTTGGAAGTCTGTTAAAGCAATTGTTGAATCATATTCCGCCTACAGTCTCTCTTCCACTTCTCGAAAAAGCTTTCAAAAAAAGAGTCGGCCAGGAGCTCAGTCGAGAAAAGATCAAGGATGCCATTAAGGAAGCTATTTCCAAGACTCAAAAGAGCTTCATTGTTGTCGATGGCCTCGATGAATGCGAAAAGCTCAAGGACCAAGTATTTGAAAAGTTCTGCAATTTCATAGCCTCACTCTCACGTCAAACTCCACCAGAATCCATTGCGAAAGTCATTGTCTTCAGTCGACCAGGGTACACGGAGATTACATCTGCATTTTCCGGCTTTGCGTCACTCCAAGTTGACGCTGGTGCCAATTCAAATGACATCGGACGATTCGTTGCCGCCAAGCTATCGAAACTCGACATGTCGGGTGCGCTGAGGGAGATAGTCAAGAAAAATCTCATCACGAAGGCAGAGGGCATGTTTCTCTGGGTTGATCTAGTCTCAAGCTCTCTGAAAGAAGAGAAGACTGCCAAAGGAATCAAACGGGCCGCAGAGGAACTACCTACTGGCTTGGAAAAAATATACCAGTGGTCTCTGGAGGGTATTTTAAAGCAGGGAAGAAGCACAAAAGAGAACGCACTAAAAATTCTCCTCTGGGTCGCAAATGCATTTCGGCCCCTTTCTCGCGGAGAATTGCTAGAAGCCCTCGCCATATTGCCCGGCATGACTGAAATAGGCGAAAACGATCGATTAACAGATGACGTTGGGTTCATAACCGATTGCGCAGATCTTATTGTTGAGCGAGACGGGCGTTATCAACTCCTACATTCATCGCTCAAGGATTATCTCGAAGAGTTACCCAAGATGGACATTCCCTCATTACGAGCTTTTGCAAAGATGCAGGACCAGGCCCATGAAATACTATCTAATAGTTGTATGACATACCTCGAATTCGAAGTTTTCAGTGGTAGTCCAGTCTCTACTGAAGACGAGTTCCGGAGGCTGATTACAACGAACACTTTCTTCAATTATGCCTCTCTTAATTGGGGACGCCATGTTATCAAGGCCAGAAACCAGGATTTGCAAGAAAGAACGGCCACCTTCGTCTCAAGAGACAGAACACGAGATATTCTGGTACAAAGTGTTATACGATTCAGGAATTATTTCGTACTTCCTGGTGCTTATATAGCTCAAACCCCGTTCCACCTTCTAGCAATATTTGACTTGGTTTCGGTTGCTGAACGTATGTTCACAGTCCCAAAGGTGCTTTTGCTGAAAGATAGCACCAACTCAAGTCCCTTCATTTACGCGACGATTAGCAAAAGTCATGGCATGTGTCGCTGGATTCTGGACAAATGTCTGGAGGATGAGAAACTTGACAATGCTGTTCTCATCGAATCACTGCGACATATTATAGACTACGCATTAAGAATAGTGTCTTGGCATGACTGGGGGGATATAGTCAAGACTCTTATCCAACTTGGTGCAAACAAAAATTTGAATGATCCACGGCGCCCTCATTGGAGCCCACTCCATATTGCGGCATCTTGGGGATCGGAGACTGCCTTGAGGGTGCTTCTTGAGAGCGGTGCCGAACCGAATAACACCGTCAACACGTACGGACGGAAGATCGAAAGTCCTCTTACAATCGCAATCCGCGGCAAACGTTATGAAGTTGTTGACATGCTACTTCGCCATGGTGCGAATCCCAACATTCTTGAAAACGATGGCGAGACAGCTTTATTCAAGGCGATACATGGGGGCAATATTAAGACTGCACAGCTTCTAGTGGAAAAGTACGGCGCCGACCCAAATAATATCACATCTAATGGAATGACCACACTTCACGCTGCAGCACTATCTGGGAGTACTGAAATTATCTCTCTGTTAATCAACCAGGGCGTTGACCCTTTCGCCGCAGCGGCTGATGGAAATAACGTGGCACATTTCGCAGTAAAGTCGAACAGCGTGGAGTTTTTGGAGGCACTTACAAAAAATGTGCCGAAGCTTCTGTTAGATCGTACAAACAATGATGGTCTTTCTCCAGCCCATGAAGCCGCCAAAAAAGGGAAAATCGAGGCGCTGCGATTTTTATTGAAATACGAACCAACTTTGGCTAATGTCAGAAGCAACGACGAGGACACCCCCCTGCACATCGCTGCTTGGAACGGAGAGTTGAGTTGCGTAGAGGCACTAGCCACCCCTCAGAATATCAATCAAGGAGGCTTCGAAGATCAAACACCATTGATACAATCCATTCTTGCGGGACATATATCGGTGTCACAATACCTCATTGGAGCTGGTGCCGACATACACCAGGCTGATAAAGATGGATATACGCCTTTGTCATCTGCAGCAGATGAAGGGGATGAGGAAACAGTGAATCTTCTTCTCAAAAGTGGAGCAGTCCCAAATTTTCACGCTGAGAGAGGGTGTACACCACTTTGTTGTGCGGCGAAATACGGCAACAGGAAAGTCGTGAGTAGTCTTCTCGCTGCTGGCGCCGACCCCTTACTGCCTTGTCCGGAGGAAGCATGCTGGAGCCACCCTATCACGCAAGCCGTGCAAAATTCGAGTTCTGAAGTTGTCGATCTATTTCTGGAATTGGGTCTTAACGTCACTGCATTCGTTGACAGATTTGGGGACTCATCAATTCACGTAGCCGCTGAGACAGGAAACTGTTCGCTGCTGAAGAAGCTGCTGGCAAATGACTCGTCTACTCTACGAACTACTAGCCCTTGTACCAACGAGGATGTAATGAGGTTTGCGTCCAAACTTGGCTGGGATCGGATGATTTGCTGCCTAGCGCAGTTGGGTATTCTTCCTTGGATTATGCATATGGCCAAGGTTGGAACTTTGAATCCATACTGCCCTGTGCTAGAGACTATATTCCAATCAACAATTTGATGCGTCTACCTCTAATACGGTCTCAAATTACCAAGTACAGCTCAGCGCTGCTCGCAATCCAGGACCAATTCGTCAATAAATTACAATGGGAGTACAGAGATGCACTATACTGGCTCGCACAGTCTCTAGAAATGCATGACCAAGCTGAAAGCAATGAAGATACAATTCTCTGCTTATTACATTTACTAAACAAGCCAGATTCCTGGCGGGTTTGGCGTACGTTTCACTGTGGTGTTTGCAGAACTCAGCTTCAAAATTGTTCCGCTTATCGATGCTATTCATGTACCAACATGTTTCTATGTGCTGGTTGCTATGGAGAGTTCGTTGAGCTTGGCAAGCAGAAGCAGCAGGAAGGCTCCTTACCAAATTTTAAGGTCTTATTGAAACTCGAGGCCCAGGTTCGTCCCGTGAAGGCTTTGTGCGAGGCTATCCGACACGATGGTTGGCTTTTCGTTGAATCGTTTGCGCAAAACCAAACTGTTCGGGATTGGGCCAGCAACGGGTTGAAGCAATACGACGACTGGAGCCAGCGTAACAACTCGGTGGGGAGGTTTCAGGAAGAAAACTTCACTGGCTGGCGTTTTCTCAGGATCGTGAAAGACTCCCTCTCTATTCGAAACGAGTTGTTGAGCCAACCGAGCGCTTCAAGGGCCAAGGCATTTTTGAGCATTCGAAATAAATTAGTTGATTTCTATTGGGATGAAGGCGGGGATAAAGAGCCGACGCCGCCTTTTAATTGTGCCAAGCATCGTTTCCAAAAGATCCCCGCCTTTATTGATTTGCCAGACGAGATGAAGTCCAACTTCAATAGTGATGGTACTCTTTCGAATCTGTTTCTAAGAGGGTTGTGTGAGCGATATGCACCCACCCAGGCAGCCTTATCTTTAACGACAGGTAAGGAGAGCAGAGACGATGGGAATAATAACCTAGTGGGGAATGAAGTTGTAGGGAAAGAATTGGTTTGGAATGACATAAAGGAACCAGCTTCGACTTCCAATGAAGAATCTACTGCAGTAAAGTGCTGGGGTCTTGATCTTCAACACTCCTTCTACTTAGAAGAAATGCTAGAGAAGTTTGGAGTCAAAAAGGGGGATGATGTGATATGCAAATATCAAGATATGCCTTCCATGGTTGCAGAGAAACTTGCTTGGCTTTGTCGAGAGCTCGGTAAGAGAACCTATAACCTGCCATTTTACTTTTGTTATAGAACCCTAACAGTTTAACCTTAGAAGCTGAGGAATCCACTATATCTATTGGGCAAACTACGGCATCCTCATATAGCTCCTCTTCTACGGGAGACCAGGCTAGTGAGGATAGTGAGGCTAGCGAAGATAGTGAGGCAAGTGAGAGTAGCGAAGGTAGTGAGGATAGTAAGGGTAGTGATAATAGTGAAGATAGTGCGGAAGCAAGTCTGTGGGATCGTCTCGTTTCTATTTCAAGTGCTATTAGTACAATCCTGGAAGATTATATTATAAAGGAGGGCTAAAGAGAAACTATATTTTATTCAAGAAAAGTAATTATATAGTTTAGAAGCTTTTATTCGGCCTAAATAAACAGTGCACGGACTCGGGTGAAGTCGAAGGAAAAAAGTCCGCCTCTAATTTTATTTCCTTCTTAATAGTATTTAGGCTTACTAGTTAACCGGGGTATTAGGTAATAAGACGTTATAGTATTAATAGCTAAGAGTCTTATTCGTCTTTAACTTTATAAGGCAGACGATTTATGCAAGTAAGCAGAAGTGATAATTGAGCAAGTAATAAAGCAAGTAATTAAGTAATTAAGTAAATAAAGTAGTCGGTACGCCTGAATAATAGCGGGCGATTTAATATAATTCTCTCGGAGCTAGAGGCTATTTAGGTATTAAATAGTACTCTTTGTCGTATGGAAATGCCTATATATGGGTTATAATTTTAGTCTTTAGTTTAGTAAAATAATTCATGTAATTTAAAACTGAAAAATCTCTCTAAGGATTTATTTATTTATATTTACAGTCCCCAACCCATTCCGAACGTGACAGCAATTCACTACAAATTAGATATATAACTATAGCAATAACAAAATCTCCAGTTTATTATAAATCATTTAAGGTCGCGTAAAATAGCACCAGACTATTACATATTATAATGCTGACGGGCTATTCGATATCGCGCGCGTCTTTGAGTCCAACAGCGTGAATAGGTAACTTGTGCAGGGGTGTATACATAATGAGAGTGAGAAGATAGTTGGGGATGTGAGGCGAGGCTGGTTTGATTTCTATGAAAGGAGAAGTCGCTTGTAGTGTTTTTTTTTTAACGAGGATAGCCAAAAGTCCACGTGTTCCTCGTGCTCGTTTACTCTAGCAGCAAAAGCAAACGTGACAAATCCTTGGACCCAAGGAACAGCGCCCTGTACAACTGGAGACGCAAGATTACAAACTATTCTCTACGTGGCATGAGCAAATCGCAAGATAAATTGGTCGCGATCTCAGGCGTAGCAAAATATCTACAAGCATCAATACAAGCCGATTATCTGGCCGGTCTTTGGAATATTGACTTTCCATTGGAATTACTCTGGTACGTCCCGAAAAAAGGTAGCAGAGCGCCGGTCTTTGTAGCACCAACTTGGAGCTGGGCATCTATACATGCCCAGGTCTATTTGTTACATGATGATAAATATCCACTACAGGATGAAAGATTGTTTATGGTTGACATTCTGGAAGTCAATATGGTCATGAATACGAGAGACAAATTCGGTCAAGTTTTGAGCGGCACTCTAAAGCTGCAAGGCTGGTTGAGAATTTTTGAAACTGAAAGTCCGTACGGCGACGAAAGTTTACTGCTCAGATATAAGGACAAGCGTGCGGTCGTTCGACTGGATGAAGAGCACGCGGAGTATCATGGGAAGTGGTATTGCTTACCCATCGCAGGCCGGCGAAGCACATGTAGGGTGTCTGGTTTGTTGTTGGAACGCACTGGGAGCTCGCCGCATCAGTACCAGAGAGTTGGACTTTGGTATACTATGGGTGGCCACAAGGAACCCTTCAACCGGCCAGCATTTCCAAAGAAATCTTCTAAGACGAAAATAACTTTCACAACCCCGGACTCCTCTGCATCATCCGAGGCAACGCCTACTCAACATATCTCGTTCCCAGATAGCGAGAATTCAGGCTCCGTAGAAGTGGATAGGTATAATGAATGGGTTAAATGTACTATTACAATAATCTGAAATACGAGAAGATTTCAATAGTTTCGTTTCATGATATTAATCTAGTTTAGAGCATTATTACTCTTCCGTATCTAGCGTAGATATTCTTACTTCCAAAGAACTATGTCTTCAGCACCCATGAATTTCACCATGACGCCCAAGCTGAGATATCGCTGATAATACACGATATGATAATAAGAAAAAAAGTTTTGCGCTCCTTGCCCTCCGGAAAGTTTCTAACATCTTTTCTCCTCTCAACACACCCAAGCCCAGAACTTCCCCCACAATGTAGTCGGCACCTCAATGCTCCAAGTGGTATCATCATGCACAATATTCCCAGTATCAACATCCGCCTCCAAAGAATTCACAAACTTCGTGCGCATGATGACCTTATGCCCCACATACATCACCACGAACAGGATAACACTGATGTATGCGGTGAAGAAGTTCGCCGTGCTCCAGGGAATGAATGCCGTGAAGCCATTAGTAACGATAATCAGCACATTGAAGAATAGTCCATACCAGGCGAACCACGGTTGCCACGCAGCTTTATATGGAAGGGTATCCCGCGAGATGTTGCGAGCGGCAAGAGCCCGCATGAAGGCGATGTGACACCCGTTGATGCAAGCCCAGGTGATGAAGCCGGCAATGGCGGTGATATTTAGCAGCCAGGTAAACACGGTTCCGCCGTTTGCAGAGAGGTTCATGAACGCGAGGAGACCGAATGCGGAAGTGAAGGCTACTGCGACGTAGGGGACGCCTTTGGCAGATGTGCGCTTCATGAAGGCTGGAGCCGAGCCGTCGTTTGCAAGGCCGAGGAGAATGCGGCTTCCGGAATACACATTTGAGTTTGCGGCTGAGAGGACAACGAAGAGGAGGATGGCGTTGATCAGGCTTGGGAGGACTGGGACACCAGCCAGCTTTGCCGCAATGACAAAGGGTGAGGCTGTTGCGTCAGAAGCTGAGGAAAGAAGATCTGGGTCATCATGGGGCACGAGGAGACCAATAAAGAAGATTGTCCCAATAAAGAAGAAAAGGATTCGCCAGAAAGTCTTTCTGATGGCTGCAGGGACGTTCTTGCGAGGATTCTCAGTCTCGCTGGCTGCGATACCCACCAGCTCGGTTCCTTGGTAGGAGAACCCGGCTTGGATCAAGACAGACCAAAAGCCGATGAACTTAGCAAGGGCTCCGTTCGAACTGAGGAGATATGGAGCAAAGGCTCCTGGATTTCCCCATGTGTGGAATCCGAGATAGCCGTGCTGGCCAGCTCCAGCGTCGATGCAGATAGCGAAGATCATGAAGCCAATGACAGTGAGGACCTTGATGGTAGATAGCCAGAACTCGAATTCGCCATAGAAACTAACTGGCAGGAAGTTAAGAGCAGTGATGATAACCCAGAAAACGCCGATGAAGATCCCAATTGAGAGGTCTTGATTCCAGTATTGAATGATCAGTCCCGTGGCAGTGAGCTCCAGAGAATACGTCATAGCCCACGAGAACCAGTAGATCCACCCCATCGCAAAACCTAAGCTTGGATCAACGAATCGTGTGGCGTATGCTGTAAAGGCTCCGGAGATGGGAATATAAGTTGCCATCTCGCCGAGGGACTGCATGACTGAGTAGATGATAGTTCCGACAAAAGCATAACCGATGAGGGCACCTGCAGGTCCTGACTTAGCGAGAGCTTGTCCAGATCCAAGGAATAGACCAGTTCCAATTGTCCCACCTGAGTTCAGTCAGCAAGAAATGAGAATATCAAACTAGAACCAGCATACCAATGGCAATCATCTGCAGATGTCGACTCTTGAGCTTCCTCTTAAGCTCCGGCCCCCTCGAGATCCCATCCTTCTCAGGGTCATGACTATATTGGTCACTCAAATTCCCTTCCGAAGCATTCTTCTCCTCCGAAACAATATCCTTCTCGACCTTTGGCGCTGGAACAATGGCATCTGATTGGTTCATTTTGAAGATCGTACTAAATGACAAAGCAAAGAAAGAACCCAATCTAAATCACAACCTGTAACACCAACAGAAACTATTCTGGGCAATCTTCACATATTATAAGATTAAAAGGGAAAATAATTTTCACTCCAAAGTCTTGAGTCTGTGGGCCCCGGTCAGAATTCCTCACGTGAGAAGCGAGCTAAGCCCTACCAGAAAAAAATAGCGGAAAAAATGACAAACCGTCGCCTGCAAAACCCGGGCTAGGGACCGCACTACGGTTATTCGAGGGCCAAAATTTTCAATGCCCGGCCGCTTGGCGAGAGGATCGTGGAGAGGCTCCATATTAATGGTGGCAAGCTGGGGGAGAATACGATCGGATGTCGGCGACGAGATTGATGTTCTTTGATGCAAAGATTTTCAGGGCGTGGGTTTGGGGGACGTGGCCTTAAGAATCTGCTTAGCCCCTGGAGGCCACTAGTGCGGAGCTTCCGTAGTGTAGGGATAATAGAGGACCCCGCCACACGTCAGAGGCTCTAAATTTTTCGAAGCTTGCATCGCGTTGCACCAACATCGCCAGAAGTTGGCCATGGTCATATGCCCAGACCATAACTGGAGCCAAAGTGTAGGCATGGAGTTCCAACATCACTACTTGGCTTCGTGTGCATATAGAAACGAGCTGTAGAGGGCAAACTTCTCCAGAATGCCAAGACAAACATCAAGAGGGCATACCATGGGCCTACTGCTATGCCTCTGCTACATTTGGATGAATAAGCTGACCCGAGAAAGTCTTGAGGCAAAGATAGGGAATATTTATCCTTTTACATCTGATCTACGGATCGCAGGCCAAAGGCTCATCGTTGTTTCGAAACTAAATTGTAATCAAAGGATCTATAGATAATGAATGTAAGTTATTATTAGAATGTTATTGGTCGCTATTGGAATATTGGGGGGTCAAACGAGATAGCATGTTCGCTGTGGCGATGGGAGTGAATCAAAGTAGAAACGCAAAATCCAAGAACACCTTTAATGCTAAAGTAAACTACAAGATAAATTTCAACCGTCTTCAGCCGTAGAAGCCGAGTGTGCTAATGGCACAACACTCGTACCAGAAGAAGAGAAATTAAGCCAAGACCAATCTTGTGAGATTTCGAATCTCTTGTGAGTCCGACTACTCTTCTCCGTTTTGTCGATGCGCCCAGGAAACTCTTCAAACTCCATGCCAGCGCTTCCCTCTCTGTCTCGAGAATGGACACTTCGATTAACAGTAATACTTTTTCCGGAGGAAGGTTGGGGAGATCGGTTGCGAATGGAGTGCGTCCGAGTATATTGAGAGTTCCCTGAGAGGAGTTTCGGCATGTAACGTGCAAAGAAAGGCTTCGTTGGTGGGAATGAGGCGCACACCTGAGTTTGGTGAGCACTTTGTGTAACAATGATTGCCTTAGAAGACTACTTACAATTCCGACATACAATTCAATAGCAGTCGCAATCCACACAGGATAGCCATCCCACGTAATATCGTGATACCCATCAGTACAGCGGTACATGAAGTATGTTCTCGCAGTGCCGGCAATACAGACGACGAATCCGGCCCCAAAGAGAAGGGCGACTATGATCCGTTGGCGGAGTGCGAGATTAAGCCCGAGGACTACTGGGATAGGGATGAGTACGACGCAGAAATCATAGATGATGTTGAGGGTGCCTTGGACCACGAGATGGATCTTCTGGTCGAGGCAACGCTGTGGCACAAGCGACAAGGTCCAGTATGCTGATATTGGTCTATAGATTCTTAGCACAAGACCTCGCAATGGCTTGGGAAGAATTACCTGCATTGGAAAATTGCAACAGTGATGAAGATGCAACAATCAGTTGCCATGAATGCTATTGCGAATATGATAAATTTCTCAAGTCTTGGATTTCCATTTGATAAGATCCTGCGGGTGAGGAAGAGCATAGAGAGTCTTGTGCAGGTACTTGCTACTGCGAACAGAATTTGAGATGTGAGAGAGAATTTCAGGCTAGTTGCCACGGTATCTGGCAAAATGTCCCACTCATGACGATTCCATCCATCCCGCAACTGGGCAACTAGCATGATAGCCACGAAGGTTGTTGTTGGGAGCTAATGTTCAAATTAGAAGGAACAGATCTGGGTGCAAGCAGGATGTACCATAGCAATGAGAATGAAAGTGTCATCGAGACCAAAGCTTCTTGAGATGAAGAGTCTTGTGTACGTCCGCATTCCAACAACTGCCACAACGAGAGAATAGAGAATGCTGTTGATGTATATGACGCCGGGCCCACGTGTCTCTGGGTTAACATAGTTAGGCGTCGGCCAACTTTCTAATGTCTCCACGCTGAGGTACATGATGACCAAACCCGAGTTTGCGAAGATCAAAGTCGGTTGGAGCGTCTGAGAGTTTGAGTATATCCATTAGAAATATGTACAAATCGCCTGAAAAGGGATCAAAATGGAGGTTGTTCGGCTTTCGAAGAGCCTTGTATCACAGTGCCCCTCCCCATGTTCGTGTGCTGGCGCGTGGGAGTCACGACGGAACTTTGAACAAATCAGATGCCTGGAAAAGCAGATTTCGATAATCTGGTTGGATGCCACAATTGTAGCCAGGCACAGCGTGCTGTCGTATCCGGACTGATCAAACGTGGCGAGACTGGGGGCGGGAGAGGGGTGCTCAAACCAGGTTTGGTGATTTTCTAGCCTCTGCCACCCCAGAACGACCTTGACTCGCTAGATCCGATGCGTTCTGTTCTGAAAGTAGTAACACATGAACGGGAGCGGGTCGAGTTGGGTGTGGGGGAAATTACAAGCAAAGTAGAAAGGATCCAAGTGCCCTGCGTATGCAAAGTCTATAATGCGGTTTCTCTCTGTACTTTCATGAACCGTGCCTCGAGCCTGTGCAGCGTTTCCCACTTGCGGGGCGGGAGCCACTAAACGAGTAATTTTGTCTGGATCAACGCATTGAGGGGAGAGGGTGAATCGTAACCTCTGCTGATCT
Organism: Stipitochalara longipes BDJ; assembly: GCA_009732865.1. Taxonomy (NCBI): domain Eukaryota; kingdom Fungi; phylum Ascomycota; class Leotiomycetes; order Helotiales; family Hamatocanthoscyphaceae; genus Stipitochalara; species Stipitochalara longipes. The sequence goes on from ML769340.1 coordinate 409,193, forward strand.
CGCTCAAAGGCTCAGCCACACGGGGGACCTTCCGCACGATGAAGTGCCATCGCTCCAAAGCACTGACCCCTGAGCCAATATTTCGGGTTCAGGGGGCTGCATGAGATGGCTGCCCGTGTGTCTGAAACAGAAAACGGCACCGTTTCCGCCACGAAGCTGGTGAACTATCCCGAATTTCTACGGACGTGCATGTTGCAAAGTAAATGTCACCGTCTGCGGGGCGTGCAGAGAAACCATAAGGGCGCAGAATAATTGATCGAGGTAGAATTTCCGGTGCAAGGCGGTGAGACATATTTGACAGCGTGCACGTCCGCAAGCCTCAAGCCTCAAGCTGGTAGGAGCTCCACTAGTTGCCGATTGCCGATGACACTTTCCGCCCCCTCCCCCGCGTGCTAGTGTGCGCTTTTTGGGTATGGCCATAGATATCATTCCAGGGTATCTAACAAATAAAATGCCATTGAGCCGTTCACAGGGCATAAAGCCCTCCCCCTAGTGGGTTATAAGGCAGCAATCAGGTCTTGTTCGTGCTGGGAGCAGCGTGCCAGGCGCCAGGCTATCAGCACACAGCAAGGGAAACGTGGTAGGCGAGGTAGGGGCCTCTCTGCCGATCAAGCCAAAAATAAGTAGCCTGTAGTTTCCTTGCATTATCTTACAATCCGAGCCTCCATTTTCCATAATCAAATATACCCACTGCTATAGGGAGGGACGGGAAGATGGACCAGGTAGGCAAACTAACGAGCATCTCCTTGATTACTCGACTTGAAAAGACCAGGGTAAGGGAGAGCGGGAAGAGTGGAATGACTAATTGGCGATTGGGGGGAGAGGGCTTCCCAATTCGACAATGAGTGGCTTTTCTAGCCCGGTCTACATACCTGTCCCTCGATCGTCGGAACTATGGCCATGTCGATCGCTCGTTCGAATATCGGGCGCCCCATGACATCAACAACATCCGGATTATCAAGCTTTTTACTGCACTTAAGAAGGACAGCCCAATCATCATTAACCTTTTAGAATTGTTCTTGAATTTCGCCCATTGAATACTAAGCCTTACCATACCATAGAATAGCCAGGAGCTGAGAAGAGATATTACCTACAACGAAAAGAGTTTATGTGTCATAGAGAATCTATTTCACGCTCTCCGATAGTTAAGAAGTAGGGGAGCCCGAAAAGTGATCCACTAGATCGACGCAATATACATCTATCCTAACTAATCCTGAACGAAGCACACCCATAACTTGAGGTTTGTGCTTCAAATATTTTGGGCATGCATTCACCATTCAACTAGGCTGCTATTATCATATTCCTCGTAATTAAATAAAATTCTTGGAATACATCGTTTCTACCTTCGCGTCGCGTTGCTAGCTCTTCATCTCAATATAACTATCTATCTGAGTTGCTCCAATCGCGAGTCTTCCATTATTCAGCCTATTTTGCCTGAAAATAGGCGGAGTAAACCCAAAAGTCGAATTGCGGCCACACGGTCGGTTTTCAAACAACTTCTTCTATAAACACGTTTTCAAGGAATTTGAAGCAGCAGAATTATAATTTAGGTGATAGAACATGATTTGAATTATCCAATTTCTCTTTGTTACTAGCTCTTGATTATATATAGGCTTCCATTTGACTAGCTGCAGGATACCCGAAAGTCTTTTCCTAGGGAGCCAGAATTCTTCTGAACATTTCTGAAAGCATTAAGCAGCATATATTTTCCCTTCATAAATATAGTATATGCACAATACAAGCTGTCTCAGTGGGGCAATCCAGTTGCAATGAAAACGACCAAGACAGCCGCAAAGCTATGCAGTATGTCAGCATCGTCCTACGAGGATATTCCTCAGCGTGATACATACGCAGCAGTTGCAGCAAACATCTCAGGCGTTGTTGCATCTGTAAGTATACCCAGGGCCAAAGCAAAGGTCAACAAGAAGCCTCCCAGTGCTCCAAAGCGCCATCCAGTGGGACCGATATAGTGGAGGGCAACTATGGCTCCTGTCAATGCGAGGGCTGAGAATAGAACGCTTAGGATCTGGACGGCGCGCGTTAACTGCTTCTCGGAGAAGTAGATCATTTCTCCCCATGATCGTGGCACTTGACGTTCTTTCTGGAACATCCACCCTACCCTCTTTTGCAGAGTTTTGGATAGACGATCTTGCGCTTGACTGGGTCGAAGGGCTGCGATATCCTCGTTTTCCATTAGTTTGTTGCCCTTACCCGCAAAGGGCTTCTTGCGATTGAACCAATCTTTGAACACTTCGAGCGCTCGACTTCCCGGCGAGTCTAGTTGCAAAACCTTGGCGTGAAGTATCAATGCTTCCTCTGAAAGTATTAACTTTTCCCGTCGTGGAGGGATTTCCGCGGTGTCTATAACGTACGATATTGTTTGATCGTTGTTTGGACCTCTAATATAGTATCCAATCGCTTCTTATAATGATCCTTCCCACGTTTATTCTTGCTGGGGCCGTCTTCATGGATATCCTTCTCGGCATGTGAAACGAACGTCGTCCAATCTTTCGTTACCTGAAGTGCTTCTAATGCAGCTTCTGAAGGGATAATCTCCTTCTCGGCATTTATTTTGCAATTGCTTCGAATAAAGTCCTTGTCTTCCTCGTCATACTGCTTCAAAGCCTCTTCAAGAGCAAGAACTCGGGCTTGAAGATATAGCAAGTTGCGTGCGCTGAGAACATCGAAGCGGCGAAATAGGGCAAGCTCGCGATCGCTGCCAATATACTCCGAGACGTCGGGGAAACCATCCAGATACTCGAGAGCAGTTGATTGTGACTCGATATCTGGTTCTGTAGACGTGCTAGACATTTCCTTGTGATGCCTTTTGTTGAGGCTGGCCTGCCTCCGCGCGATATTCTTGATAAAAAGTAATTTTTGTAGCGTATCATCCGCACCAATTGTCATCCCCTTTCCCGTTGGGCAGCCCGTAAAGCCGAGAGTGAGCCACGTTTGCTCTACGAGTCGCCATTGATGCATGTGAGTATTGCTGCGCCTGCTGCGCCTCACTGGAAGACTACCTACTAGACAGCCTTAGATAACGCCCGACCATGCACTAACATCGCACGAAAGCAATTTTCGTTTCTAGTTGGAAAATTAAAACATTTTCACACTCAGTTGACCTTTACCAGGCACTGTGCACAACCACCCTGCCGTCATGGCAACTCATTTTCGACAGCATATCCTCAAGGACAATGAGAGAACACGACTGAAAAGTCAGCAACCGACACAGGCAGAAACTCAGCGCCCGGTGGGGACAGGTAGCAACGATAATTGGATGCTTGAACGAGACAGGTTGCTTGCGATCATCCAGGAGGGCAAGGAAAATCTGTTGAAGAGACAGCAAGCCGAGAAGGAACGCCTGGAAAAAGAAGAGCTGGAAAAGGCTTGTCAAAAAGAACGACTTCGTAAGATTGCACTGGAGGCTGCACGACTCGCGCGCTGGAAACAATGGGTGCACAAAATCCGTGAAAACCTCTCGGGTGAAGGTTTTACCCTCTCCGACGGGATTTGGAGCAAGCCAATCAATCCAGACGATATTGACAACACCATAACATTTGAAGATGCAAAGACGAAGAAACTGTCCGACATCCCATTCGGCTTTGCCAATGGTCTGGAGGATTCAGCATACATTTACGTTGGCTGGGACCGCATCAGATACGAATATATCTGGTACTCCCAACGCGAGGAGAACCTATTAGACCTCGGTTTCGAGCAATCGGAGCAAATTGGTTATTGGAGCTTTAAACCGTGGATTTCCCATTTGACAAGCCATTGGAGAAGTTTCGGCTTCTTCTCTTCACGGTCATCCAACTTTCTAGAGACACAATGGACTTGGCCTGGTGCTCAGTACGACGAACATTTTTACTATACGTCTCGTCCAGAAGATTTTTCACCTTATCAGATTCTAGATCTTGCGGATTTCGATAAAACCCTGTTGGACGGATCTAGAGGGCGGTGTTACCGCAAGAATCCTGCTTGCCTGCCCTCAGCTCGGCTGGCGCTCGTGAAAGACCCACTGGTGCAATGGATGAGAGGATTTGCGAATGTAGAAATGCATCACCAAAGCGAAGAAAAAGTACATTTGCGCGTAACGGCAGCTCTGTGGGAATTCGAATCCAGTAAGGTTTTTACGGTTTGGTCCAAACTATCGAGTTCTTGTGAGTATTTCTATAGTTGGTTGTCAAGGAGTTTTCAGAACTGCTTTCATCAGAGTCTTGCTGACTTGTTATTAATTTCGGTGAAGCTACTTCTTCTAGTAAGTTTCTGGAAATGCTGACTCGGTTTCTGTTCCTAACTTAATCATTAGTTCCCAAGGACATAAATCCCGAGAATACAAAGCCTAAGAATAAAGAAGGGGTTTATGATTACGATCATTCAAAAAAGCTCCTTGAACAAATGGAGAGATTCTGGCGTCTTTGTTTACGGGGTTGTTCTTGGTTGGATAATGTGTTACCGTATCGATGGTCACGACGTGCTGCTCGCTATTCTTGGGACTGGGTTCCACCTCCTCGCTCATCCCAGCAGTACACATACAAAGTGTCTGGTCTACTGAATGAGCAACCATCAAGCGCATTTCCAGACACCGGGAGTGATCAAAACCTACTCTCTCGCGATTACGCAACCCGTAATGATATCGCGATCTTTCCTGATGCGAATGGCACAAAACACATCAAATCAGCAGATGGAAGATTGATTCCAACTACCGGGATAGCTGAACTATCCTGGAGCTTTGAGGATTCTCCCCATGAAAAGCATATGCTGGTCTTTCATGTTCTTGAACAATGTGTTCACGACGTTCTACTAGGACACCCCTTCCTCGTAGAAACAAACACCACAACATTGAACCGGATCAAGCGCTATACTGTTAATGCCACATCCTCAAACTCCGCTGGAGCCATTTACGATATTCACGCAGCAAGTGGTCTCCAACCAGGGCAGTGCAGTATTGACGGACATCTCGAAGGTGAAGCGATCAGAACATTAGCCGACACCGGAGCTCAAGTCAACATCATGTCTCTAGCTTATGCCCAATCCAAGAATTTCAAGCTAGATATCTCAGGGAACCGAGGAACGTTTAGGTTCATTGACGGCAGTGAAGCACCGAGTATTGCTACCGTGAATGCAGTATGGACTTCAAATGATAAAAAGCAGTACAGCCTGAAATTTGAAGTCCTGATAGGATCTTCTTACGACGTCATTCTCGGCCAGAAACATATATACGGCACGAAAGCCCTCCTGGGCAGGAAATCTGATCCCAGCGCGAGCCCCTCTTCATCTCATGCCACAACCCCTATGACTCTCGATCCATTACCTGCTGAGCCTCGTCGTGCACCTCCACCATCGCGAAACCTCGAACCACCCGATGCAAGTTCGAGCAAAGCTTCTAACGTCTGCGCCGTCGGATTCAAACCGCCGTTTGCAAAGGCGAGCAAGGCAGTCAAGAGCTTGCTCTCGAAGACAAAGAAGAAGGAAAATACTTGCCCGCATCTCTCGTCACAGGCGCAGGAAGAGATTGACCGAAGGGCCACCAAGGAGAGCAGACAATTTCAAGTCACTCGTTCTGATTCTCCTCCGCCTTCTGACACCAGGGACATATCGCGGAACTCGTCGGATCGAGCTGCTGTGGCGTCAACATCAAACGGCTCTGCATCGACAGAGTCGATCGCAATATCGACGACTATTGAACCTGAGGTTATGCCCGCCTCCGACACGGCCGTTGATGAAGTCTTAACTCCAGAAGAATATCAAGTAGAGAATGCCTACCCGTCATATCTGTACGTCTTGAACAGCTACTCAACATCCCCATTCTCATTTTCTTGTAGTCAAATACTGATATATACACTGGCAGGAGCAATCTTCTAGTATATCCCATTACTCTGTGCAATTATGTCTGCGATTCAGCCGCCGTTTACATGTCAAGCCAGAGTAGACGATTCTTGGCTAGGCTTGTGATCGTCATCTATGGAGCTGCAGAGTCACTTTTAGGTGGCTTGGGAGTGGAGTTGAGCATATGATGAATGGTTTCCGTATTATCAATCGCACTAGTGGGTATTTGTTGTGGGCGGCGTTTTTGGAGGCTCCTGCGAGTCAGGAATATTTCTAACTTGGTTACCAAGTTTTCATTGTTCGTGTGTCATCTTCATACAATCTTGATCGACACTAAATGAAATATTTATGTGAACGTATAGGAGCAAAGGACAATTTAGAGTTCTCAACCGTATTTTAAGTGAGGCGTGAAATTCCAGACGATTCGGATTGTAAGGCTAAGGGAGAGAGGAAGAGAGGAAAGTAGTAGCTACACCATATACACAGCCTGGAACTGATCAATTGACAACTAATGGGCAGCCCCTATATTTCTTGTGTGACAGGATGAATGCCCGAGTGCGGTTCAACTGCTTCAGCGACGTGCATTTTTCAAGTAGCTGCACAGCTCGAATGCGTTCTAGGCTTTATAATTGCTACTTCTATGCCCCCCTCGCTTTGTAATACCACCCCCCTCCTTTTGCAATTATACTTTTCTTAATCTCCGAGCCATTGAACTAGATAAACTCTGGAGGGTTTTACGCATGCTCTTAGCTATTGCTAGGGCATTTGATCAAATCTTCGGGATTTCTAAAGAGAGTCTGCAGATAAGAAATTAATTCCGTGAAATGACATACCAAAACCTTCCAGGACGCTATTGGAGTAGGCGTGGTCTAAAGTATCTTTGGATTGATTCACTCAGTTTCTCCAATCGATATGCAGCGAAGCATTGCAGAAACTTGAAGTTAGATTTCTAGTTTAGAAGGAATTTCGTTTTGCTATAGCGTATCTACCAGAGCAGGGACAAATCCTGCGATCATAAGAGAGCGAAAAAGCGCTACATTACTCCCTCTTAACACCCAACTTCGCCACACCTCGCAAACCCCAAAAACTCACAGCCACGGAAGCAAAGCCCAGCGAACAATTATACCACCAAGCAGCCCTATATCCCCTCAACAACGCCTCCTTAGAGCCGGCCCCCTCTCCCAGCGCAGTGACCTGCCTCGCAATGACTGCCGACGTGGCGATACCAACGCTCTTCCCGATCTGCGCCAGCATGTTAAAGACACCGCCCGCCAGCGCCTGCGTCTTGGTTGGGAACGCGGCCGTGACGACCAGGTTCGCGATCGTGTAGATCAGGTCTGCGCCCAGCGGGTTGAGGGCCATGGCCTGGAAGACCCCGCGCCAGTATCCCGGGCCATCGACGCGGCAGAGCGTCGCAAGCAGTAGAGGGGCGACACCGCTCACGAAGCAGGCCACCGGGACTGCGAGAGAGGGCCGCAGATACGGGAGCAGGACGCCGATGGCGGCGTTCATCAGTGCGCCGCAGATGGGTGCAGGCATGAAGTACAGGGACGCTGTTAAGGACGATGTACCGCGGACGTCCTGCAGGTACAACGCCGTGAGCTGCTCGCTGGCGTTGAGGGCGCCCCAGACTAGGAATACAGTCACGCAGATAGCTGTGAAGGGCACGTTTGCCCATAACGTGGTAGGAATCAGCGCTGGCTGCCCAAGGCGCGTCTGTCGTCTTGTCCACCAGCCGAACGCAGGCAGGAGTGCCAATGCCACGCTGAGCAGCAGGAGATGCAATGGCTCACGCAGGCTTTGCCCGGCATCTGGTCCGGTAGCAAGCGCCAGCGCGTAGGATAGAAGTGCGAGAGATGCGCTGCTGAGGAGGGCACCAACCCAGTCGACGTCCCGGGCGAGGCGTCTCCAACCTGCTTGAGTGCCGCCGCCGGGCAATGCCCAGAGTGCCAGTGCCAGCACGGCACCGTTGAGCAGCGCAGTAGTGTAGAAGCCCCAGCGCCAGCCGACTGTGTCAGAGAAGACGCCGCCCAGCGCGAGCCCCAAGCCAAAGCCGACAGCCTGGCCACCGCCCATGGCAGCGAAGGCAGCGCTGCGACGACGCGGGCTGGTGGTGAGAGGGAAGGCGTGCGCTGCAACCCCAACGGCGCCAGGGAGACAGAAGGATGCAGCAAGGCCAGCAGCGCCTCGCAGCGCAATCAGCTGCGTCGACGTCCTCGCAAGCCCAGCACCCAGAGCACTCGCAGCCTGGAAGAAACCCCCGAGGAGACATGCGCGTCGGCAGCCCAGCACGTCGGCGATGGCACCGCAGGGAAGTAGCGTACAACCACATGCCAGGGCGAAGGCGGCTGCTGGCCAGAGCTGTAGTTCAGGTGGAATATGGAGGTCTGCTGCAATGACGGGAATGCTCACTGTGAGCAGCCCGCCGAGCAGGTTCCCAATGCCGCTGATACACGTGATGCAGGCGATGATGGCAATTGTTCGGCCCGTAGAGACGGACAAGTTTGGTGGTTCGGCTTCTTCGACCGTCATGGTGGAGAGTATACCTCCCTGGGCTGGCCTGGCCATTGTAGCTGAGTGTGCTGATGAAGGAGGTGAAGAGGGTAGAGGGGGTGAAGAGGACATGACGAAGTCTTGTGGATATAGGAGCGCGGTGTTCTGAAGATTGTTTGAAATTGTGTCAATATGACTTCTTTTCAGTAGAAAGGTTCTCACCTGAGTTTTTCTATTTGACACGTTGCCAAAGCTATACGGAGTTGCATTTGAGGTTGACTAGACGTCCGTCGAGCTAAGGCGACGTTGGCTGACCCGAGAGCCTGCAGGGGTGTGCCCTTGTCGGCTCCACTCTTTGTAATCGACGTTTGTCTTCTTCCTGACCTACGTCTACCACCAGTAGTTCATCTCAACGTGATGACATTCTGCTTTCCCTTCCAAGTTCTTCGCAGAATTGCATCATTGTTTACAAAGAGAAGGCTTCTTTTCAAGTATGCTGCACGATTTCAGAATCAAAGTCATTTATTGCATCTGTACAAGGTATGAGTTTTATCCCCTTGACTTGAGGGTGGCTAGACGACAGCTCCGTCAGGCCCCCTTGAGATTCTTCCCCTTGACACTCTTCCACTCCGTCAGTAAAGCCCCAAGAATCGAAACAGCAGCGAGAATGGCCGCAACCATGAACACATCATCAAGTACATGATTGTAAACCCGCAAAACCTCTGCCAGGTGCTCTGGTCCAACATAATTCCTGAGCTCAGTCGCGCCCAAACTGACAATGACCTGCGGGTTCAGATTTGGAAGACCAGCCAGGCCCGAGACAAGTTTCGTGCTGAGAACATTCTGTCCGACCGAGACAAAGATTGCTCCGCCCAGATTCTGGCCGAAGAATTTGAGCGAGACACCGACGGGAACATCTACAGCAGGAAGCACGGTTTGGGCTGCCAACCCCGCCTGTTGTTGACCGAGTCCAATGCCAAAGCCGAAAATGACTTGATATCCGATCCATATCGCCTTGCGAGTGTCGACTTTGAACGTTGTCATGAGTCCCGCGCCCACAGCCATGATGACGGAACATCCTATCAGCATCGGAGTATAGTATCCCAAAGCACTAACCATACCTCCAGCAAAGACGCTGGAAACAAGCAAGGCGATAATCAGAGGGAGAATTCTGATACCAGATTGAATCGCGCTGACGCCTTCAATGGCCTGGAACCAGACGGGCAAGAAGTATACCATCACCGTCAACGATCCACTGATACAGAATGCGAACCATGTGCTAGCAGTAATGCTGCGATATCTGAGGATACGAGGAGGAAGCGTAGCATTCTCCTGCTTCCACACCTGCACGCCCGCAAAAGCAATCATCAACAAGCCGAACATGACCCAGAGGACGATAATCCGCACATCATCCCAAGCATACGTCGAGCCACCGAGTTGCAGTGCAAGCAACAAACAAACAATCCCCGGGAGGAAGAAAAGCGTACCAATCGGATCCAGGCGCTCAATCTTCTCCCTGGTCGACAATTTCGTAGCCTCGATCTCCTCCTTCGTCTTATTATTATCAGCCGGCAGCAGCCAGAACATCAATAGTAAAGTGATGCCTCCAATCGGCAAGTTGATGTAAAAGCACCATCTCCACGTCAGATGCGTAGTAAACGCACCCCCAATAACCGGACCCACCACACTCGAGACCAACATCACCACGCCCAAGAAACTCTGGTACAACGGCCTCTTGCGCAGCGGTATAATATGCAGCGTCAAGACAATCGAGCCGGAGAAGATCCCCGCTGAGCCTAAGCCGGCGATCGCACGGCCGACGATGAACATGGGCGAGTTACGCGCGATGCCGCAGATCAGGGACCCGAGTTCGAAGATCGATACGCTGGTTAGGAAGACCCATTTTGGAGAGTAGAAGGTGTAGATGCGGCCGTAGAGCAGTTGGAAGGCGCAGGCGGTGGTCATGTACGCGCTGGCGTACCAGCCGATGTCGTCGATGGAGTGGAAGACGTTGGTTATTTGTGGGACAGCCGTGGCGATGATGGTTCGGTCCTGGGAGGGAGGTTTAGTGCTTGGACTGAGTGAGAGGAGGAGTGAGGACTTACTAATGAGACGAGGAATAGGGAGAGGTAGAGTGCGAGCATGACTACTGCTACCTTTTTGGCTGGAGGATATACTTTTCCGTCATCTTCGTCGCCTGCTGGTACCGGTCCCAACTCTGTCGAAGGAGACTTTTCTGTTGGCATCGCAAGCTCCTCATCTCTACTATCATGTTCGATAATATCTCCCTGTTCAGGCATACCGTCGGAGATATTTTCTTCTTCCACTAGGCAGCGCATTTTGTCGTCTTGGAAGGTGGGGGATGTTGTTGTCTTATCATAACTTCCGTTTTACAAAAAGTAAGACTTCTCCTTATTGCCATCTTATTGCCCTCTATCATCATGCCGAACCGGCGATGTAATCTGCTTCGGCGTCTTTGTTTTTGCGAGATGCGTGCCTAGATAGGGGGTTCGGGACCGATTTCCGGGGGGGCCTTGCTGGAGCGCGTATTCCCGAGCATCTCTTTCCCGGACTCGCGATTCACTGCTGACAGTCGAAAAGATCTGAACATCAAGTATATTTTATACGGCAGATAACGACGATCTTTGCTAATTGACTATTCTGCTTTTGGCTCGTGACGCTTGATCATAGAGCCTTTGCTGCGGGCTCGTGCAAAGAAATCTTCTGGTGATACTTTTCAGCATTGAGGATAATGAAACAGTAACTTGCCCTGAAAAGTGAACAGAATAAAATTGACAAAATAAATAGCAGGATAAAGAGCTTAGGCAGTTGGCCGAATGATGAAATTAAAGAAGGAAAGTCTGAGGGGAGGTTCGGAGCAAGAAGGAAAGAATTTATAGAGGGAACAACCGCACTCTCCTTAGGGCATCCATGTTGAACTACATTATAATATAAACAAACATTGGGTATTTTGGAAGGCGTCCACTTTGGGATCCCCAAGAGCTTGTTTGGGCTCTAACAGCATGCCGTTAAAACCTGATGAATTAATAAGAGAGCCCCAAGTATTATTAACTAAGAAACTGGACGGCAAAGCCTATATAACGACATGCTCAGCGTGGGGCTGCTCAGGTGAGCTAAAGAAGTCGAGGGTAATTAACGGTTAAGCAAGAATAGCAAGCTCACTAACCGAATGCAACGCACAAAAGAGAAAGAATTGATTCATGATACCCCTAGACTCAGGATCAATTTTCCCTGTGGCTGGTTCCGTTTTAGTCTGCGGACGTGAGCAACTGCTGCTTTAACCTGAGCTGATGGTGAGCGTACCTAAGTCAAGAAAAGGTAATCTGAGCGGTAAGTCGGAGATAGCTTCTTGAAATCGAGTCGTACTCTCTGCTCCCAACCTCACGGCAAAGAGGAAGATGCTCACGTCAAGAAATTTGCCATCAATCTCTTAACCTGGCGTGGAGCGAGAACGACGTTTCACACGTTGAGGTAGTCGGCTATGATGGATGGACACTGCTGATATTTCCACGTCTTCTGGCTTCGTTGCAGCCTTTGATATTTTCTCGGCCGCAAGCTTGCATTTCGAGTAATTAAAATGCCCGTCTTGATTTTTGCGATATTGTGAGAGTAACATCTCGACATCGTCCCTTAAAGGTGGCAAACCCTGGGGCCGCTTGTTTGATAATGCAAAAATATTTGACAGGGAATTCGCAGTGTCTCTGGAAACACTGGATTCCATCTTTTGAAGCTTCGCTTTCAGGTATAGAGTGAGGCTGTAGCGCACCGCTAGATAAAGGAAAGCCTCCTCAGGAACCAAGGTGTGGTGTTGTCTCCTTAATCGATCAAAATCATCCAGTAACGCTATTTGCAATTCCTGCGACTCAGTATGCATGTTTGCATAGTAAGCATAAAGCATTGTAATAGACGACTTAATAGTAGCACTTGTCATTTGTTCTCTGACTGGTCCGTAATAGATATTGTGTTCGTCGTCATGAGAACAATCGTATGCCGTCCATAGGACTGAGCTCTTCATTAGGGCGACTTTGCTATCGAAAGCGGAATTGTCCGTATAAGCTAGTTGCTGAGACCAACATTCGTTGCTTTCAAGGAAGTCTCCAACCGTTCTGTGCATATATGCTACACGGCGCTCTGGTATTCTGAACATTGATTCATTTGAGATTTCAAGCAAGCCTGAGCAGCGCACATTAAGCTGAATCGCAATCTCCTCACACCTGCTCATAACAGACTTCTGGTCGAGGTGGCTGACAGCCTCAATGTCGAGATTTTGATCCATCGCGAATATAAACTGCAAGATGGACAAATATTTGTCAGTGGAGCTGTGAATTAATTTTCGATCATGGTCGAGAACCTCTCGAGACGTCTTAAGTATCTGAAATGCTTTTGACGCCCACGGCTTGTATACTGGTTCGATATGGTTGTTGAGTATGTGGTCATAGAGGGGTTTCAATTCGCCTGGGAGGAGATGCAACCTCTGTTGTAGAATGGCGATATCGTCGTGGTTGTTGATTCCTCTTATCAGTGATTTTACCACAATTCGAACCCACAAGAATACTCCAGCTGCCTTCTCGATAATCTCTTGAACCAGTGATTCCGACGCAATGTCCTTTTTTGAAAGCCTCTGGAATGCCTCGCTCTGCTCAAATTTGCCTTTGATGTACTTGTATATATCCAGATATGTCAAGTCTTGCAAGCGCAGATTTGGAAAACTGCCGAAACCATCCTGGAAAACCTGCCACGGCCTGCTGGATAGACAAATCTTCACATTTGATGATTGTGCCACAAGCTTGAACAGTCTGACCAACTCTTCATGATCCCCATCAAATTCATCGAGCCCATCGATCAGTAGACAAAGTTTAAATGGTATCAGACTTTGTACAATGAGTTCTTCGAACGCTGTCATCAGTTGACGTAGAGAGAAGTACATTGTCGAAGCATTAGACTCTTTGGCCATTGACTGTGAGTATGCTGGGGCGTATTGCTCAGGAAAGGCAATCGGGATCAGATCTTGGAATTTTGACAGAATTTGATGTAAAAGACATCGAAGCAGTCCTGTCTGCGATCGTTGCTCCAAGGAACCCGTGTTCCAGAAGAAAAATGAGGCCACGCAAAGTGGTGGCAACTCTACATGATGAGATGTGGAGTCTGTAGCCTCTGCCCATGCTTGGAGTTTTTGGATTGTTCGTGGATCCTCGAACAGATGCTTCATCAAAGTCGACTTGCCTGAACCAGCTTTTCCATAAATCCAAAACACACCAGTGCCGGCTTTCAGCCAATCAGAGAGATTATTGCGCAATACTTTACCACTCATTGATCCCTGAAAAGCCCACTCGAATGTCTCCGGATAGGCTTCGAGGACAGCCTCGTACCGATGCGACATGGATGGATAGCTGAGATCTTCCAGGAGGGCCATATTCGTTTTCTTTCGTACCCTATCTTCTTCCGTTTGAGAAACGCCCAGGAGTTCGACAGTTGCCTCAACATCCTTGAGACCCTCGTACCCAGAATGAAGTCCATATTTTAAAAACATCATCCGATCTTTGCGATGCTCATTCGTGATATTAGCATCAACTCGAGCCAGGCCAAGTGCTAGAGATGTGAGTTGATCACGGACTGCTTTAATCTCTCCATAAGTGTCACTCAACTTGGCGTTGTTTTCGACTAGTTTGATAATTATATGCCGTGTCTGCTGGTTCAGATGGTCGAACGCTGATGATGTACAGATTGATTGGGCATTGAGATCCGACCTGGATAAAGAGTTGAGCCAAAAAAAAAGGGGGATCAAGATGTAAGATTTTGATCAACTTACCAGATCGAGTAAGTGACCCTTGCTACCAGAGCATCTTTGAAGGCTGCAAGTCGTTTTACCATGGCAGCGATCTCCTCCTTAGTCCATGCACACTTTATTGCCTGACTAAAACTCTTCCACATGCGACGCTTTTGACCTTCGACCTTCAGCCCATCGAGACGTCGCAAAATCTCCTCTGCTAATCTGGCAGCTTCTTCACAAATCTTGTCGACGACGTCTAGTTGATCGGACATGTCATTAAGTGATGTGCTAGTGACTAATTGCCCGTGGAAAAGTTTTGGTAATTTCTTGGTGAGCGCGCGTAGGTCGAAAATAACAAGCTCCAGCTCTTCGTTCGCTGTTACTGCTCCATTGGCGGACTTGTACATCTGGCAGCCCTCGGAGAACATTTTACTGCCAAAATCGGCGAACTGGACAATTGTCCCGGCCACGGACAGAGCCGTCAGTGGATCCATGATTGGAAGTGTTATAGATTGCCTGGGTGTAGAGAGAAAGAAGACACGATGGAGGAATTGATTACACAAGGCTGGATTCAGTTCAAGGTGCGCTGTTGCCTGATGAGGCTCGGGGTTTGTTGTCAAGCGTAAAAAGTGGTGGTGGCTGAGCAGAGCTGCTCCGATCCACTCGCCAAACGCGATATTGGTTAACACAATGACTTTTTTTTTTGGCCAATAAATCGCATTTGGCCAATGAATCAAGTTCTTCGCCAAAGCTGAAGAGATAGTCAATCTCATGCGTTCGCCACATAAGGGGGTTTAGTGGTAGTAGCCAAATGGGTGGTTTCAGCTCGGGCGCCACCCCCTAAATTGGCCCCTGAAGTGAATCGTGCTTGGCGAGTAAAACCACTTGCAGCAAAATCAATGTTTTTTGGTGTGGTTTCACTAAAATTAGCTGCTTCGTCATTTCCATTCAGAGAGTATATCCTCAGGAAAATAAAGGTCGAAAATCAAAAGAACTGAATCTTACCTGGATATCTGGCACGCCCGGTGGGCAGAGAGCAGGGTAACGAGACTCCGACTCCTATAGTGAGGAATGAAAGGAAGAGGAAGCACCAGAGAAGTGGGAATCACCCCTCTCTAGAAGGGAAAGGGCAGTAAGGAGTAAGAGCGAGTAAACAGCGGCCGATATTGTCGCACGAGTTATTTGATAAATAACAAAGTATCTATTGATTGAAAGTTTACGAAACTAAGTTTATTCGATTTGCCGCCCTTTATTTCACAAACTAGTAAACTTTTTAATAATTTGGAATGTATTCAGATTGCTAATTATCTGTGATAGTTGGAATTTAATGCTGGCGCACGTACCAGAATAGGGAGTGTTTTTACACCGATCTACAGTGCCTCAATCTCGCAGGCTGAATGTCAGCAACCCTGTCGGTTCTCCGCTTTCCGCTGTGCCGCGCCGCGTGCGACCTACCATCATTGATATGCCGTCTACGGCACTCATCTTCCCTTCACTCAAATCAACGTCTTCTCTAGTTTCCCTTCATACATTATCGGAAGACGCGTCGAAATGGCCGGTCAAATGAGCACTCTTCTTACCCCTGAACTATTTGAGACGCTGGTCAATGCCAAGCTCCCTTTCTCTATGACAGAATCGCTTGACTTTGAAGATGTTGGCCAGAAGCAGTTTAAAGGCAAAGCACCAATCCCCAGCGAATTGGTTGAGCGCGTCTGGCCAGTTCTAGAAGCTCTCAGCAAGCTCGGCCTGGAATCTATACCCGATTTATTGCAGTTCCTCCCGCCCATCGCCGATGACGATTTTCCACGCCAGGCGCTCGGATTGCAGCTACTTCTCGACCAGACGACCAGGTCTTTATTTAGAGGCATTGACGGCCGCTGGAGAAGCGCATATTTCGATATCATCAGTCTAAAATATGCGCATAGCTTGGACGCTCTGCCCGAGGAGCAGAAGCCGTGGTCATGGAGTCGTTGGAAGACATTTGCTACGCTTGACTTCTGGGTCCTTGCCCGAACTTGGTATATCTGCCCGTTTGTCCACTCAGACGAGGCCTCAGACCAAGAACGCGCGCTGATCTTCACCGAAGAGACTCGCAATGTCGTCGAAAAAGAGACTGGGACTACTGACCCCTACCGTGCAGAGCGGGATTCCATTTTGTCTGACATTTATGGTGTTTCCTTGATGCTCAAAGAAGGACCACCTGGAGCTGGGGCGACAGCCCAGACATACGCGTATTGGATGTGCAAGCTCATGGACATCCATAAGCCCGTTGTAGACAAGTTTGGGCGTTATCCCTACAGAAACGTCTACTTCGGGAGACAAAACACGCTAGAGGAGGAAGCATGGGCTAAGAAGCGGGCTGGAAATTCTATGGCGTCCGAGGAACTTAAGAGTCGTCTGAAACAGGATATAGATGCTGGAATTTGGACGCCTCTGGGCGCTGGTCGAATTGCCTGAGATATTAGGGACAAGGTTGTAATAAACAAGATAAGCCCTCGCTACTAGAAGACGAGGAAGGTTCGGGAGCGTGTACTAGAGGTGGTCTGGTTTATAATCTAAGAGGGAAGGCTTTTATTTAAGTATAATAAAGCCGCTAATTAATTATTAAACTCTCTTTATTCTAGTATTCTAGCTTTTATACTTAAAACCCCCTTTTAGATATATATGTATTCTTTTAGAAATGTTTTTAATAAAAAATACTCTCCCGTCTCTGGAGAAGCGAGACATTCCAAGGTGAATTTCGTAGTCCGGCTCTTCGCTTGAGCTATAATATAGCAAGATACAAAATCTGACCGGAAGACACATCTGTAATGGCAATGACATTGCCAACCTTTATTGTAGTCGAAGAAACAGCTACAGCCGCCAGAGTGTGCTCTGTGAAACAGTAAGCAACTGAGCAGTTCGGAGGAATTATAGTACATGCACGTGATATGAGCTCATCCCACTCCTAAACAGAACTTCAAACCTCTCGCCTTCATGCAAATTCTTCACAAGTATTAGTCAACAACATATATTGGTTACTCCTCAGTACAGACAGAGAATCCGAACACGAACACGAAAGTGGAGATAGCATCAAAGCGCAGGCGTGTTGGACAAATTTGGCAGTGTGACTCAGACCCTGGGAGCAACACCGCAACATCCGAACATCTCCCAGTGTATAAATCGAGCCGTCAAACATCTAAACTACGAAAGAAGCTTCAGATCCATTCACTTCAATTTCTATCCTAACGTCTATGCACTAGCTATGTAAGCAGCTCTCCTCCCTCAACCTTCGACTTACTCACAACCCCAGTCCCTCTCCACTAAGGTCCCAAAATGCAGCTCTCATTCACAACCCTCGATGTCTTCACCGACACCCGCTATACCGGGAATCCTGTAGCCATAATCCGGGTCCCAGCCTCCCTCTCCCCAACCCTAACACAATCACAAAAGCAAGCCATCGCCTCAGAATTCAACCTGTCCGAGATCGTCTTCCTGCACCTCCCATCTGAAGGAAAAGAGTCTTCAAACGAAAGGAAAATCGACATCTTCACCCACCAGGCCGAGGTCCCGTTCGCCGGGCACCCAACCGTGGGGACTTCTCACTACCTGCTGAAAACACTCGGTGAGAAGGTAGACACGATTATCACGAAAGCGGGTCCCATCCCGATTTCCACGGATGCGGCGACGGGGAACGTGAAAGCTGTTATCCCGCAAGATTTCCACATCCATTCGAAAACTTTCAAATGTGTTTTGAATGACAAGGATAATCCAACGACGAGCATCGTAAAGGGAATGAGCTTCATCTTCGTGCGGCTAGAGACACTCGAGCAACTCGCCCAAGCCGTGGAAACTAAGAACTTGAATGGAGAGACGTATGATCCCTCTTCTCTTGACGAAGGGTGGAAGGTCGGGCTGGTTGGGACGATGTATTTCGTGTCTCAGGGCACCGATCAGTTTGGTAGGAAGAAGTATCGCACGCGTATGTTTGGGAGCAGAGAGGATCCGGGGACGGGGAGCGCGAGTAGTGCTTTGGGGTGTTATTTAGCGGGGTTTGAAGAGAAGGAGGCTGGGAAGGGGCCGGTTAGGTTTGTGTTTGAGCAGGGCGTGGAGATGGGGAGAAGGAATCAGATTGAGGTTGAGGTTACGAGGGGGGATGGAGGAGTGGGGGTTGAGAAGGTCGTGTTGAGTGGGAGTGCTATTACGGTTATGGAAGGAAGTTTACAGGTTTAGGTGATGCGGGGAAGTAAAAGAAATATACCTCTTCCATTATTCCAAGCTCCTGAAAATGTCTCATCTCAGTGTCAGGGTATGCGCCTGGAGCGTATACATCACCAGCTCTTTGCTTTATCTATGTTGAATCATTCACCTCAACGAACTTATTTATTCTCGGAAAGCTAGAAACATAAACTTGTTTCCACACGGAAGGGCCAGAGTATAGTTACTCTTCCGCAGTTGTGGCCATGCCAATACATCGGTTTTTACTTCGTGGTATTTAGGAGTTTCTCTTATCAGAACTCCAATCAATACTCCCCAACCACCATCTCCTCGAAACGCCAACAGAAATACAGCCCATCAAAGCTTCACCCTCATTCCCCACCTTCCCACAGAGGTCCGCATCTATAACTGGGACCTCGCAATTGGCTCTACTCTTCCTCGTCTCATCAGCCTCGTACTAAAAAAGCGCGGCAACCGCCTCTTAATTCCTATCATCTCCTATAACAGCTCAGAAGCCCGAGCTATACGCCAAAGGCGATGTTCAAGCTACACTCAACTAATCAGCACCGCAGACGCCTCGCCATTCGCACTCCTCATCGACTATGAGAGGGACACTTTGTAGCTAATGACTCCAGGAATATATCAGCTGGCTTCTCGAGAGCGACGATATTACCGCAGAGGAGTTGGCATCGACAGAGGAGCAGAACATGGCCTTCATCGATTTCTCATAAATTTGCCGAATCGCTTTGAATATCAGCCTGCTAGTTCAAGAACCAAATTTTGCTATTATTGTGAGAGGCATCTGGTTGGAGCTGCATAGAATATTTGGTAACCTGAAAGAGCTAGTTCTCCTTGATGGAAACGAGGATGGAAATGAGCTTGAAATTCAGGAGTATTGCAAGGATTCTAAGGATTCTAGGTCCGGTTGGGGCTAGTTGGGTTGATATTTTGACGGCTTGTCTTGAGAAACAAAGGAAATGGATATGAAAGCACGAGTCGGGAATTTCGTCCTGGGCTACAGGTTGCGCTTTATGTCAGTCGCAGCACCCTGAGTGGAGCTTCAGCAAGTTTATGTGTAGATGTAAATGATGAAAACGCCTATTTATCCTAGTTCTAGGACAATTTAAGAAGCATTTCCATGTTTCAAAGAACCTGTGCACGTTGCTTGCTGAGTAAATAAAACCCTTTCTACTTGATACTCGTTTATTTTATTTCGAAACTAATTCAATACGCTCTAGAGATTCTAATCATTCGTTATACATTTCTTAAACTTAGAACAATCAAGATTTAGAATACATCCTGTTTTGCAACAAGATAATAAGCTTCGGGACCCATTCTATTACATTCCACCATCTACACCACAACCCACGTCAACCAGGTCAAATGTTCTACTCATCCCACGAATAAGATCCACACCCAGCTGCGCAGCCTCAGACAGTGGCTTGTCCACTCTGTCTTATGTACTCTCCACCTCCAAGAAACGCATCGTAGAGAAGGTAGCTTCCAAATCCCACAACCTACCAAGAGCCATTACAGCCTCATTGAAGAAGCTGTTAGATACAATGGCTTGTCAAACATTCACGATTTCCCCCAAGCTTGCAGCTAAACTCCGACTCTACAGCTGGGATCTTGCCACCGGTGGCACACTTCGCTCGCGACTCATTAAACTCGCGCCCGAGACGTCAGGAAATCACCTCCCAATCCCAATCCTCCCACACATCTGCTCAGAGTCGCGAACTCAATGTACGAAACGACTGAAGGACTCTTTCTAGCTCTCACGAACCTCAGATTGCTGTCCATTTGCACTACTCATGGACTACCACCGGGTCGGACTCTAATCTCATCTTCACTGCTTCTGCGATAGCCTCCGGACGTGAGCAGCTGCTGCTTAATCTGAGCTGAGCCCGAGTGTGCCTTAGCAGAGGGTGAGCATCCTAAGTACTCCCTAAGTTATTACAGTGCGCTATCCATTTTGACGCTCTGTGCCCTGAAAATATAGAAAGCATTCTTCTCCCAGAATCAAATTTCCTGTCTAAATGATTTGTGGTTGAAGTTATGTAGTGTATAGAGTAAGGGTTAAATTTTGGTGGTCGCTTAATTACATCTACTGGGGAGCCTGCTACATTAGTGCGGGGTACCAGGGTGCGCGGTAATGAAAACCGTCTAACTCTAAAGCAAGGGAGGGTTTTAGAGGCACTAGGACTAACTTTTATAATTAGCTCTCTAATCCATTTTCTCTAATATTTATAGATTCCTTTCTAAAATTATAATATCGTGTGGAATTATTGTGATGCGGCTAGGCGCTCCTTTACTTCTCCTAAGGCATGAAATATGGTCGGTTTTCAATGCCGCGCGCTTTCGTAGTAAGATCACCTGACGAAAACGCGGGTCTCATTCATTGGCTACTTAACAGAAGAGCTGAGTTCGTCGCGATTTTCCCCTCACACAATAGCTTTGAACCTTGAAATCATATCTGACTGAGGAGCATCTACTGTCCAACACCACTATCGCTTTCATTGAACATACTCATTACAGTCTGCCATCATGCCGAAACGTGATCACCACATTTGGAATCCCTTCAAGCATCATGTGAATTCCAAAGAGTCTAAGGGATCCACATCCGGCCCTGTCGTGAAGACACCCTAGCCCTCTTAAATTGTAGATAATGCTCATCACAGATTAGACTCAGAGCGGATCTCGTGGTGCTACCAATCCTACATCATCTAACGAGGCTGATTTTTCCAAGTCCCTAGCTGGTGAGGTAGAGGCCAAGCATCAGACAAGCCATGACGATGCCCTGCGACAAAAAGCGTCGATTTCATGGATAGGTTAGTCTTGAAAGTCCAAGCAAGATTTCTCGCTCTAATTTCAAACAGAGAGTGTCCGTCAGCCAGTATTCCAAGGAACAAGAGTCGCAAATGCCCAGGAAAAGCTGAAGAAGTCGCTCGAGGAGTTACAGAAAACTCTAGATGGCAAGAAAGATCGAATTATTCCGGTCATCGACGAGAGCGAAGTAATATTGGCTTCAAAAGCCGCAGCTGCTACTGAATCTAATCCTGGAGAAGAGTTTGGGAATTTCATTGCTCGTGTTCTATCAAAACAGAAGGGCCAACAGAGCAGTATTCTGGGGAAAGTACAGTCTGGCTTGGCGAAAATGTACCCTGTGGCTACAATTGCTCTTGGCCTAGTCTCGTTTGGCGCAAGTGTGGGTTATCCATTCTGGAAATTATTGCCGTTCTAACAAGATTTATAGGCTGCAGGATTTGTGCCGCTGACATTCGCCGCAAATGGAGTTAATGAAATATTTACGGTAAGTAACTCTAGTATTCATTTATGTCCTTATAATATACCGATCTGATTTGGCGATTAGCTGGCTTCGCAGAATGATGGCATTTCAAAAGTTGTGACTGACCAACTGGAACACCTGGAGGATTATCATTCATATCTAGAGGCGGTACAAGAAGCCCATCTTGATGATTCTAACGAAAGAAGAGGTCCATCATCATCGGAGCCACGGACCTCCTCACCGCTATCATCGGCTTCCTCCAAGCAAGCATAGTTTATCTCCGCACATGTCTATTCGTGAGAGTCATAACTGCCGATGATATCACTGCCAGTAAAACCGAACTGGACAGTGCAATCAATCGTTTTGTTAGGGCAGTAACTATCGGAGCATCCATGACTATCATACAAGGCGACCAGATTAAAGATAATATGGAGATTCTTTCTTCATTATCTACGTTAGATTTCAAGGTTAGACATCAGCAGCTACGAGAAGACCGGTTTAAACCGACAGGACCATTGAAGCTCTGGATACTTGAAACAGAAGAGTTCAAGAAATGGAGGGAGTCTCAGAAGGCTTTTCTCTGGTGCTATGGTACTGGTAAGTCTAGCCATCGTCACACATGCGTGAAAGCTCTGTTGCTGATTTCAAGAAGCTGGGGCTGGTAAAACATTCCTGGTGTAAGTAGTTAACTCATTTGTTTCCCTTTCTTGCAAGTCAAGTATAACCTAATTCTATTTCATAGATCGTCTATTATTGACCAGATCTGCCCTGACTACATCAAATCTAAGAATACAAAGTCAGGCTCGAAGCTTGGAATAGCGTGTGTCTACTGCCAGTACAGCCGTAAAGAGGAACAGACCGCTGTGCAACTTGTTAAGAGCATTATTCGACAGCTAGTTGAACGAAATATGTCCTCTTCGAACGAATCGGCACTCAAAGAACTAACTTGGTTCTTAAACTCTCCAGAGGACCTTGAAACTCCTGGTATGCCTTTTGCACCGGAGCTGAAACATTTCATGTCTCTCCTCTCCAGCATTAGCAAACGATTTGAAGAGACCATAGTCATCATTGATGCATTAGATGAATGTGTTGATCGTGTGGGTGGATTTCCCAATATGGAGCTTCTTCTCGACGAATTGAGCAAATTGCCAAAGCTCAAGCTCCTCGTTACGTCACGCGATCGCCCTTCTAATAGCCGACTAGCGGACGGCGTAAAGGAGCTCGAGATCAAACCAAATCCTGTCGAAATAGAGGCGTATACCCGCTTTAGGCTAAGGGGAAGTAAAGCAGAGCTTGATGAAGATTCAGAATGGGAGAACGTGATTATGGACACGATTTATCAGGATTACTCTAATATGTATGTCACTATGGCTTTCTTTCTTTCTTTTCTTTCTCAGTAGGAACGAATGATTAACTATCAGCACGGCATTAGGTTTATCCTGGTTCGACTTTTTCTGGATTTGATATGCGAACAGGAGTCTGTAGGAGAAATTCGCGATATGCTCAAAGAAGCTCCCCCAGGCCTCTACGACTTCTACGACTTGTCAATAAAGAGAATCGAAAACGATAAAACCGCGAAGTGGGTGCTTCTAGTACTATTTTGCGCACGACGGCCTTTACATATTCTCGAAGTAACGCAAGCCATAGCCGTCCAAAAGAGAGCGTCCTCAGCTGCTGCTCTGAAATATTACGAGGTCAAAGAACAAATATTGATAAGGTGCTGTGCAGGACTAGTCATTGTCGATAAAAACTCGGTTGTGCATTTTTCGCATGAATCTGTTCGCGCATATCTGTCTAACAGAGAAAAGCAACGCAAGATCTTCGATTCAGACCCAGAGGCGGTTATGGCTTGGACATGTTTAAAGTACCTGTCTCATGACTCACCGAGTAGTGGGCCATGTGACGATCCGAAGTCATACCGTGAGAGACTCAGATACTATCCATTTCTACGATATGCTGCAGGGCATTGGGGGCATCATATTCGCGGTAGCAATTCTGAGAAAAGACTGATGGAACAAATTTTGGCATTCCTTAGACAGGATCGAAAATTGTCCTCAGCTATTCAGGCCTTGTACATCTCCAACGAACAGGATGATGTTCTAGGCTTCCCCAAAGGTATTCATGGGCTGTGGGTCGCTGCCCGTTTTGGTCTAGCTCATGTTCTCAAGTACCTTGTTAAAATAAATGGTACTGATGTTGACATTCTAGACTCCTATGGGCAGACAGCTTTACTGGTGGCAGCCCAGGAAGCTCTTACGACTCCTGCAATATCTTCGCTATTCGAGGATGTGAATCTCAGTGGCTATGAAGAGTGCGTGAAGGTATTGCTCGAAAATGGTGCCAATAGCAATATCAAATCTGCGAGCGGATGGACGCCGCTGCTAGTAGGTGCAGGTAATGGGAATACGAGAATCGTCAGATTGTTATTACAAAGCAAGCCAAAACCTAACACTGAGGATACCGAACCTTCAGGGGAAACGGCATTATTACGAGCAGCAAAACGGAATCATGCTCAGACAGTGAAAGCACTCAGCGACGACGCCAATTTGGAGGCTCAAGATAAATACGGAGAAACAGCTCTGATCGTGGCTGCTAGGCGCTGGTATAAGGATACCTTACGAGTTCTCCTAGATTCCAATGCGGATGTGAATACCAGAGATCGTTTCGGAGATACGGCACTCCTGAAAGCTGCCAAGCTTGGACGCACGTTAACCGTGAGATTACTTATCGACTATCCCGAGACTATCGAAAAGAGAGATGAGATGAAGCGAACTGCTTTGATCGCTGCAGCTGAAGAGGGCATCACCAAGTGGTCGAGCTTCTGTTAAAAAGAAATGCTGCCGTAGAGGCTACGGATTGCAATGAGGAAACTGCCCTTATTAGATCTGTCAAACGAAGGCATCTGTTAGTTATCTCCCAACTACTCGGTCAAGGAGCCAATATTGAAGCAAAAGATCAATACGGTGACCCACCACTCCTGTGGGCGGCAGGAAAGGGGGATGATCGTCTGGTAGATACGCTTTTGGATTGGGGACCTGACGTCAACTCGACCAACCAGAGACGGACGAACCGCTTTGATGGCCGCATGTGAGGGAGGATACGAGTCAATTGTAGGGTCGCTTATTCAAAAGGGAGCCAGCTTCCAGCAATTGGACGCTCATGGCGAAAGCGCATTGATATCTGCAGTTAGAAAAGGTCGCGAGGCAATGGTGTCTCTATGGCTGAAGTATGGCCAAGGATTGGAGATACTTGAGATGCGAGATCGACTTGGAGACACCCCACTCATCGCAGCCTGCCAGAAAAACAGCGAGAACATGGTCATGTTATTGCTGAAAGCTGGGGCTAATCCAAAAACTAGAGCTTCAGATGGCAGAAGCGCATTGTCGTGGGCAACTGAGATTCACAATGACCAAATGGTCAAGCTACTTTTTAAATTCGGGGCCGAAATCAGCGACTTCAGCATCGAAAATAAAGTTAGCGAGCTGTGGCTTGCAGCTCGTATGGATCGTCCGGCGTTGATATCTTTATTCCTTGAAATGGATGCAGATCTTAAGGTCTATTCACGAGACACTCTGGTCCGGGCATTCAACGAGGCGGCCACACACTGGCCCAGCTGGATTGATGCATTTTATCTCTTGTTTGATCACATAACCAAGAGAACTTCGAAAGAAGAAGCGTTTGAGAACCTGTGGGATGCGATCTCAACTATGGATAACTATGACGAAGTAGCAGATACCCTAGTTGAGAGGAACATTGATATCAACCAAGAAGACATATATGGGCGGACGTTATTGAGTTCTATTACATCTCAGAAATGGGGTTATTTTCATAGCCATCGGAGAAGTGATCTGGAACGTATCCTTAAGCTTCTGGAAATGGGGGCGCGTTTGAGCTCTGCACAAATGGCGGGCTGTACTCTGCTTACAGCTGCAATCGAAATTCCACACGTGACGCTCCTCAACGCCTACCTGGAACGAGGAGCGGATCCCAATGAAAGAGATAGCAAGGGCTATACACCACTTTTGGCAGCAGCTCATTGCTGGGGCGAAAGCCACAATGATTATTTACTTCATTCGCTGGTGAAGAACGGAGCGGATTTAACGGCCGAAGATGTTGACGGTAATACAGCTCTTGAAGTTCTATTAATAAAGGGTGTTAAAGATGGATCCAAATATCTAGCACGATGTGGAGCTACAGTGAAGGAAAAGTACAATGAGCTTCTTGCCATTCTGCAGGAAGAAGAGGAAAAAAAGGAAGATGATCCCCAAAAGGAATTTTTATTAATCACGAGTGCAGAGGTTGAGGGGTAAATAGCGGTTAGATAGTATTCTCAAATTCCCAGCCTATCCTAATCCTGCTTTTTTCTTTTCGTTCCTTGACCAAGAATTCTAGGTACTTCCTTTACCTTTCCCACCCTTTCCTAATAACTATTTAGCCTTACCTAGCCTTTCTAAACTATTCTACTCCTTTTCCTTAACTCACCTTCTATATTAGCTAGGAAAGGAAAGGAAAGGAAAGAAATTTAAGAATACTAAGATTAGAGCTATTAATTACTCCTATAGTCTTCCTTATCATAATATATAGCGAAAACCATAACGCTTAAAACTTATATATTCCGCGTTCCTCTCTTATTCCTCTTAGTATTTAGTCTTTAGCTTTCCTCTAAAAAGAGAAAAATAAGTAATATATAGTTTATTAACTTAATTAAGTCTTTAGAGTATTAAAGTTATAACTGGATAATATATAACTTAGGCGGGTTAGGAAGCTGGTTAAGCCGAGGGGGGGCTGGATGAGATTAGCACCTAAGTAGAAGCGGATATACTTCCTAACTGATTCTAGAACAAAGATTAAAGGAGTAGAGGACACCTACTGCAAGCAATTTCTACTTGTCGACTGCGCCGATTTCATTTGCTTCCTACTATTCGCCCTAGAAACATCTGCAGGAAGTCTTCTGAATCTATGGGGCATCCGCAACCTTACTCAACATGCTCAACGGGTGGCTTTAACCCTACAAAGTGTTGTTCAGGCGTAAAATAGATTAATGCGAAAAGGTGAAGATGGTATTCTCTGGCCAACCATCCTCGAATCATGCCCCGACTTCCAACAACTCCTGATCATCGTCCCCCAGTGGAAGTTTACCGCACGTGGAAGAGTCCCCCAATTAATCGAGGTACAAAATGGTATTTTTGGGGCTCACGGGCCATGGAATCAAAGGGAAACCCTGATCTGACGGATGAGCTTGGTGTTTTTGGTTGTATTCTCGGTTCGAGCTGCCCCGAGTGGACGACGAATCAGCTCTGTGGTGAAGCACTGGTCATTACGGTGATTGAGTCTCTGAGCATCCGATAAATAGAACTCGAGAGTGGGGGCAATGGGCTTCACTTGTTATATGGTGTGACATTCTGCGTTCTTCCTATTGCTGGGATCAGGGAAACAGGGAATAATGGATAGCATCATCCGGGAAGCGTGGATTGGCCTCTAAAAATCTTTAGTTAATATTCTCACAGTACTAAATGCCGCATCCTTTCTCCGATCTCTATTCCTCCTCCTTCAACCTTAAATGATAAATACTCTTATCAAGCCGAGTGCCACTTCCCAACTCGCTCTTGTTAATGTCCTCGGAGCACAAGTTCGCCACAACAGTCAGCTGACCCTTCCCAGCCATTTTTGGCGGTTGCGCACGTGCCAATCTCGGCCCCTTTTACCCCGACTACTCACACCTTGCGGCGCAACATTACTTCTCTTGCAAACTACTTTTCTGAACAATAGCAGAGAATCCCACAGACACAATGAGTCTCACTACACTTCACTGTACATTTTCTTCATCCTTCACGTAGTTCACTTACTATGGCCCTGAGGAGCTGGGAGCAAGCGGACCGAGAGTCCGACCTTTTTGCACCAGAAATGCGGGGAAAAGAGTACCGAAAACAAGCGGCCACCGGATTCTCCACCAACTAGATGCTGTCAATGGTTCTCTCCATTTCTCACTATTCCTAATTGGCTCCCGACACAGATTTAACTGGACCTCATCTTGTTCTGAGTCTCCACCAAAAGCCCGAGAGCCCCTCCTATCAACCCGAAGACGAGATGATCAGGTTGGAAGATCTATTGGAGAATAGTCTCCGTCAACAAGGTTTGAAGGCCTGTTCTTCGCCTGGATGCGCCTCGGCACGAATCAGGCTAAATGTTCCTCTGCTCATTCGTGGACATTAGACAAATGAAAGAATCTGGGGATTGTTCAACAAGCGGGAGCGCGGGGTCAAGTGGCGCGGAGACCGGGTGGGGGTGGGGATTGCACATGGTTCTCTGGAGTCGCAAATCTATATATTAATTCAATCTGTCGAACCCATCTTAGTACGTCAAGCACGATTCAGACGATAGGCATCGTCAATTGTCAACATGGCGAACACCACGGAATATACGCTTGAAAAGATCGCGGGCCATCACGTCGAGGAGACGTTGGGCCAGGGCGCTCTGATCGATGCCAAACATGCCTCCGATGAGGAGCACGCGCAAAGTCTATGGCAAGCTATCAAGGCCAATAAAAAGGCTGTCGCCTGGTCAGTGTTGGTCTCCATGTCTGTGGTCATGGAGGGGTATGACACCATCCTAATCGGCAATTTCAACGGATATCCCGAATTCCAGAAGAAGTACGGCCATGATTATGGCGGTACCGCTGGCTACCAGATTTCGGCACCCTGGCAAACCGGCCTGGGTATGGGCAGTACAGTTGGAGCTATTTTCGGTATTTCTCCTCTTCCTCCTTCATAGTAGCATTCATGAACTAATCATCGAAGGTGGAATTATGAATGGCCAACTCTGTGCTAAATACGGCTACCGACGAGTAATGATCATCGCGCTCTTCTTTATGGCTGCATTTATCTTCATCGTCTTCTTTGCTCAATCGCTCGCCGTCTTGCTGGTTGGCGAGATCCTCTGCGGCTTTTCCTGGGGTGTCTTCGCCACTGTTGGCCCTGCGTATGCATCTGAAGTCTGTCCAACAAACTTGCGTGGCTATCTGACTACCTTTGTCAATCTCTGCTGGGCTATCGGCCAGTTCATTGCGGCCGGCGTGCTGGAAGGCCTGATCAACCGTCCTGACCAGTGGTCCTACCGCATTCCCTTCGCCTTGCAGTGGATTTGGCCTGTTCCGCTCATGATCGGCTGCTTCTTCATGCCAGAAAGCCCTTGGTATTTGGTGCGCAATGATCGTCTGGAGGAGGCCAAACACAGCATCAAACGTCTGAGCAATGACAAGACCGAGGAACAGCTGGCTGGCCAGCTTGCCATGCTGGTGCATACTACCAAGATTGAAGCCGAGATTGTAGCCGGTACATCGTACTTGGACTGCTTCAAAGGTGTTGATCTCCGTCGCACCGAGATCATATGCGTTGCCTTCGCCGGTCAGATTCTATCTGGGAGCACATTTGCCTATGTAAGTCTAGTCTCAACTCAACTCCAAGTTGATAAAGTGTGATATGCTGACTCGGGAACGAAAATAGTCTCCGACCTACTTTTTCGAACAAGCAGGTATGAGTCCTACACAAGCATTCAAGATGAACGTGGGCAGCACGGCAATGGCTTTCACCGGAACTCTCATCTCGTGGTGGCTGATCACATACTCGGGCCGCCGCACTCTATATGTGTGGGGCCAAGGCACCCTGTTCTTCCTTCAGATGATCCTCGGCATCCTGAGCGCGACAACCAGCTCCAAAGGATCGCTCTGGGCCCAAGCGGCGCTCTGCATCATCTGGGTGCTCACCTACTCGATGACAATTGGACCTATCGCCTACGCTATCGTCGCTGAAACCTCCTCTGTCCGTCTTCGTCCGCTTAGCGTCTGCTTGGCCCGCACGACCTATCAGATTATAAACATTGTCTCGCAGGTGTTGGAGCCGTACTTCATGAATCCTACCGCCTGGAACGCCAAGGGGAAGACAGCCTTCTTCTGGGGTGGCACCGCCCTTTGCATGTTTGTCTGGTCCTATTTCCGCCTGCCCGAGGCCAAGGGTCGCACGTATGAGGAACTTGATCTCCTCTTCCAGAAGAAAGTGTCCGCTCGGAAGTTCTCCTCCACCCATGTCGATCCATATGCAATGGGATCGCGGGAGGCCCTCGCGCCTGCGCAGGAGAAGGAAACTGGGGAGGAGACTAGGGAAATCGAATAGGGAGGCTCTTTCGTGTTCTTTCCACAACCTTGTACTTAGCTCCATTGCTATATTTAACGGACGAAAAATTGAATAAGCTTTTGCTGTCCCTGAGCGAATTTTGCTTTCATTGGATACGCTAATGGCATTTTTCTTGTGTATTACTAAAATTTGACACTTTCTAGCCCGAGCATCATTATATCTTCCCTAGCACCAACTCGCGGCTACTCGCCAAATATGCAGGCCGAATGAGGCGTATTTAATACCGCCTTGTTTTACTCTGGCCGCTAATTGAGTCACTCTAATGAAAACCCCGAGAGGGTTTGGATACGGCCACCAGGAGTTGTATTAATTTTGAATGTACCACAACTTGAGGGAGATTCAAAATGTAAAGAATCTTTGATTTATCAAATATCCCTTAACTTAGAAAATATTCCTACAAGCACAGTTCTTCTCTTTCTGAATATTCTCTGACTTATAATACAATAGAGAATAGTGTTGTGCCATGAATTCCGCCAACTACTAGTAGGCAAAATGATATGAGATACCACATGATCAAGTTGGATGAGGCTTGAATACCAGCACAGTCGAGGGGGAAGTCTTCTACCACTGTATATACTAGAAAAACTGAAAAGTTCGAGCCAATAGTAAATCAAATCGTAGGTAGAATAACGGTAAGAAGCTCTAAGCTAATTTAACATCTCTTTAATTCTGTTAAAATAATTTCATACTTGTCAAAGGGCAGAAAGCTCGAAGTATCCTGAATGCTTTCCAAAAACAAGTAAAGATTAGCTTCATAAAGAATGATGTGCTTGAGTTCAACACTGGAAGAGAATCTGAGAACCCGCTGTCAATCTTTCCCAGGGTTGGGCAAAAGTACGGGTATACCCGTGGATACCCAGGCAGCCAACGCTGTGTACTACTCGTGGATACTTTTCGGGTAGGAAAGTGGGATAATCCGGGTTCTACCCCGGATTTTACATCGAACCCGCCTTAAAAATAGACTTGGCTATCTACCTACCTAGCGACATCTTCACGGGTCGGATAACCGACAGCGGAGGCTTGGCGTAGTATTCATATTACCCGTGCCGAAGCTTGACTTTTCCTCGTACAATTTGGTAGAATTATGCTCCTGGTATGAAGATGGCGAGCGTTAGCGCTCTAAGCTTTCTTGAGAGGGAAGTCAATAACAAGTTGTTGCTGTACAGGGAAAGTGTCAAAACTCGCTCTTTCCAATGCGCCTACCACCCTCTCAGTTACATGCGAGCACAAGTACGCCACGGCAGCCTTCGACATCTCTCGCTCTTGCTTATGAACCTAGCTAAGGTTCCGCTTTACGGCTTCAGCATTGCACTAATTTCGACATCGTGCTCCACCTCGTCTCTCTGTGGCTAAAAAGACTAGGAAGTCGATGACCTATTCCAATACCTTATATCTCCTCTCACAGGGTGTCTCGGATTTCCCAATAACATTTCGTTCCCCGATCCACTTAAACTTGATCTTTTAGTCCTGAGCTATCTTGCCCTCCTCTAACAGGAAACTGGAAGCTTGCGAAGTTATGAAGCAGCTGTCTCTAACAATAGATTCTATTTTCAGATTTCTCACATGTGGGTTGGGCATCTCATCGCGAATCCAGTTTAAGCTGTTTTGAAATTATGGGGTGTTAGTGTTACCAATATTACTTAAATTCGTATTTCCAGTAAATATGTCATAGTGGAAAAACTATTCGGTGCTCGGCAACACCGGCCTTCCCCCTACCCAAACGGGAGCGAGCCCCTTTCTCCACTGATCCAGCCAACCGGTCCGCCACAATCCGTATTAGTAGAATGCTGGGAATTCCCTTCGTCCAGCGGAGAATAATTCCAAAGAAACGTTAGCAGCCGCATTTAGCCTGAAGTGCGGGGTTCTCGATCTTGGGACATGTCACTGACGGGATACCCCCAGGTGCGGCACATTGCGGGGACCCCTGTTAGACAGCACCTCTAAGGAATAGATCGACGCTATTCAAAGCTTGACCACATTTTAAGGTTCCTCATTGCCACGCTCTAGGTCGATTGACAGGAGTAGCTCCGGTTAAATAGAAATCGTTACTCGAAAAAGGAGTTTGAAGTCACTAGCACTACTGACTAGAAAACTAGAAAAGGAGACCTGCCCAGCATTGCTGATCATGCAGAATTCTATAATCACTTCTATCTTCTTCTTCATACATCTACAGGTATGGCGACAAATACGGCTGCAGATGTTGATCCAAACAGACGCGACATCCTCGATGTCCCCGAACTTCGACACCGGAAGAAATGGTGGTTTCAAGATCCCGGCTTGCGAAAGTTGTACTTCCTCATCTTCATTGCCATTCTGAGTTCCGCTACCAATGGCTATGATGGGTATGCTCAAGAATTTCCCTCATTGAAACTATATTGATATCACCAGATCAATGATGAATGGGCTGCAGGCTCTAACGTACTGGAAAGATTGTATGTTGACCCCACCTCCAAGTACTCATTAGCTAACTATTCTAGACTTTCACAACCCTGGTGGATCTCGTCAAGGACTTCTCAACGCCATTCAATCCGTAGGATCCGTTTGCTCCTTGCCAATTGCCCCAAACCTGGCAGATTGGATTGGCAGAAAGTACAGTATCTTTATTGGAAGTCTCATAGTGGCGCTTGGAGCAGGTCTTCAATCCGGAGCCACAGACACTGGAATGTTCATTGCTGGCAGATTTTTCAGTGAGTCCCATATAAATTGCTGTTCGGTCATCACTAACTCGTATAAAAGTCGGTCTTGGTTCTGGAATCAATGGAATCGCTAGTCCTCTCCTCATCACCGAACTTGCCCACCCGAACGAGCGTGGAAAGATCACTGCAACTTACAACACATTCTACTACTTTGGCTCAACTATCGCAGCTTGGACCACATATGGGACGCTTCAAATCCCCAGCAACTGGTCATGGAGACTTCCAAGTCTGCTACAAGTCGCACCAAGTGCTTTCCAGCTCTGCTTTCTCTGGTTCCTTCCAGAAAGTCCGAGATTCCTGATTTCCAAGGATCGACAAGATGAGGCTATTGAGGTGATGGCCAAGTACCACGCCAACGGAAATATTAATGATGAGGTGATTATGTTCGAGTTCGCTGAGATTAAGGAAGCTCTCAAAGAAGAGAAAATCAATTCCAAAGGACGGTACCTGGACTTGTTCAACACTCGTGAGTGGCTGAAATTCCGAGCTAATATTGTCTTGCTTATCGTGTAATAGCTGGAAATCGCAGGCGTATCTTTATATGTCTCTGCTGCGGGTTTTTCTCGCAGATGTCTGGCACCAGTCTGACGGGATACTATCTCAGGTAAATATATTACCTTTCGATGGCAATTTGGCAAGACTAACGAGCGCAATAGCAAAATTCTAACCGATATTGGCATCACAAATCCACAGTTTCAAAATAGGCTCAATGGAATTATTGGCACCACAAACTGGATTGAAGCCATCTGTTTCGCCCTTCTCGTCGATCGCGTTGGCCGCCGGCCACTCTTCCTCACCTCTGCTTCTGGCATGTGCTGCACTTTCGCAACATGGATTGCCTTGACAGCAGTTCAGAACCGGACTGGAGCCCCAGGTCCTGGGAAAGGAGTCATCGTCATTATATTCTTCCATAACTTCTTCTATAATCTCTGCTGGTGAGGACCATTATCCGAAGAGCATGGAATGTGAGCTGACAGGTGACTACAGGGTCTCACTCAACGTTGCCTACCCTTGCGAGATTCTGCCATATAGGCTTCGAGCGAACGGTCTCATGGTCCAGTCATTGGCCACAAATGTCATGTTGTTCTTTAACCAATACGTCAATCCGATCGGAATCCAGCATGCCAGTTGGAGGTATTATTTCTTGTTTGAAGCAACGCTTCTCATTCAGGTATATTCCATCTGCAGATATATATTTGCAATAACTAAATACTTTATAGTTGGTTACTGTGTATTTCTTCTTCATTGAGACGAAAGGTGCTACCCTTGAAGAAATATCACGTACTTTCGATGGCGAGGATGCGGTTGAGGAGGTGAAAGTGCGCGCTTTGGTATCCGAGAAGGCGGACATGGTGGAACAAGTTGAAAATTTGAACAAGAGAAGAGGAAACACCTCCAACGTTGACCAGCGGGAATTGTAGACGTGGAAGGGGATATGTGATCGCCTCCGCTGTTGTTCGCACAGACAGGCGAAGCGAATCTTCGCGTAGCCCCTGAACCCCTGAACCGGTCCTCAATCCTACCTACTGTTTGTCCATTTATCTGATGGAGAGTAAATATAGAATACGAATGCGATGTTGTCAATTAAATGCGATCAAGAGTTCCCGTCATCAGTTTGAGAATCTTTACACTGAGATATTGTTCTCGGTCTGCTCACGTGACATGATCAGATCCACTAAGGCTAACCTTCCTTCCCAGCTCAGTTTAATGGGGCTACTCGTGAGACTGCAGTGCAATGGTAAGTTCTATTGGTCAATCCGAGATTACCTTTGATTATGCAGCTTTCATGCGGTCATCATGTATCTGATATTAACCCTGCATGTCATTCCGTAAGCGTGCATTTGCACAGATACGTTTAAATTTTGCGTTGTTACTTGAGGATCCAGGCTCACGTTTTTTCTTACCTTTGGGTCCTCTGCGCATCCCCGCTTTCTTGTAGTCATCATACATGTGATTCTGGCCCCGCATGTCATGTTGTAAGCAGACATTTGCATACAGATTTATTTCAATCTGGTGTTGATGCCCACAGAAGATTCCAGACTTACGGTCCTTTCCACCCTTCGTTCTCGGACGTATCACAGATAGTCTTTCTTAGGGCTGTATATATGTGTACAGAGAATAAGATTATCGTTGATACCGACTGTTGATATACTTGGTTTGCATACGGACTCGATACAGCATACATTATGGCTCTGTGGCTTGTGCTCGTCATTCAAGCCGGTTTAGTGAGCGCAGTTGGTTTGGCGCTCAACATCACACCAGGGAACTCACTCATCCGTCCATTTTTGTTGCCTTTAATAGTCAGTCTCGTGCTCTACGCCCTCGTCTTCAATAAGGACTCCATCACACACAAACCGACATGGAATCTGTTCAACATGAATACTGCTGGCCTTCTTCTCCAATATCTGGACTTTGGCCTAATCAGCCACTGGTCATATTCAGCCTATGGACCTACATCATCACTTGGCGGACAGCGCAATGCCAATCTCAGCTTAGCGGACTGCAAGAAGTTGCAGTCGCAATCGCCAAATCTGCTCTCACGCCCGCTGCTTACTGCTTACTTTGCAGGTTCCATATTTACCTCCGTGCCCCTTACTAGCATATTTAGCCTTCCTATCACATATTCAAGATCAATTAACAAACTACCTTTATTCAAAAGCTCTTCTCATCCTCAACACCATCCGACAAACTACCACATATACACCATACCAGAGGTGAGATATCGTGCGTCGTATGAATCGTGTCTTACGTCCAAGGTTAAATATAGCCAGTCGAAACTGTCTTACTTGGGATGCATTCAGCGTGGCCGAAAGTGTGTCTATAGTCAATGTCGCAGAATCGGACGGCCTCGACACGAATCCACTACGACGCTTGCTTCACAAACATCACCTCAACGGCGACATCCTCAACGTGCAACTCGGGACACGTATTCTAAGACTCAAAAGCAGAGCTCGCGACCGCAGTCGTCCTCAGGTCCAACCCAGACGCAACAAGAGAACCGATCAGGCGCCCAACTGGCCAGATCTGATAATGTACACGGATACTCCCTCGGCGGGAATGATTTTTTCATGGGCGTGCCTATTAGCCCGTCATCGACCGCCCAAGGGCATCGAAGGAGTTCATATGCCCTTGGTAATGCGGCCACAAGTTCGCAAGCGTACGCCGATTATCTCACCTCGCCCACGACGGAAGACGAGCCTGGGCTAGACCTCCTTGCCAGCTTTACCAATTCCGAAAACGACATAGAAGTAGGTGATTGGGAAGAAGTGGATGACTCTTTTGAAATTTCCACGTCTTATTTCCTGCTCCAGGAGAGAGCGAATTCCTCCACGACGCATTTCTAGGGGGCAACTAACCGGAGCTCAATGGATTGGGGTTGTAATTAGCTGAGTTCTTCCTCGACAGTTGAGAAGCGATGATGTACCCCCGAGTCAAAGTAGAATGATCTTCACGTCTTAGCAACAACATATTTTTCAGAACATGCTCGTTTTATCTATATTTCAACAAGTGAGATCTACAGCCAATCTTCGCGTAAGTTCGCTACCCCTAAGCCCCTGGATTTGATCAACACGCTCCAAAAACTACAAGTCCTCTGATCGCTTTCTAAACTTGAAGCAGATTGCTCAAAAGGTTCGCTCAGGCATGAATCTGCTCTACTTCTCCGGTCGAGAAGACGCCAAAAGAGATCATTTGTTTCATGTTAGTCACGTGATTGCACGAGCAAGTTAGGGACCTGCCATTCGTCACCGAGGCACTACATCAACCCCCCATCATCATCTTTCCCCATCTCCACACGCCACTACAAGCCACATCCTCATACCTTCGACATGCAAATAAAGACAAAGTTACCTCTCGGGTTTGATCTTCTCCGTCGCTCGCCCTATCCCTGCAGCACCCAATCAATTTCGTCAAAGCGGCACATTTGCAAACATGCGACGTGGTTGTTTCACGCTTCCCCGCGAACCAGATCGCCCGCTACCAGCAGATCCCAACCTTGAACATCCGCTGTATCATATCTTGGCATCTGGATCTTGGACTCTGGCCACGGCCATGAGGCTCATGCACATTAACGAGACCGCAGCGCCAAGAACACGTAACACCTGTCAGAGAAAGAGCTCGCAAAGGAACAGTGCACCTATCAACATCGGCCAGAGACCAGGTGCAGGGCCTCAGATCGGACCTTAGGTGAGATGCCGAAGCCGCGTCATGCGGAGGCACATATTAACGCTGTACTGGAATGAGTTGCTCTCGAGACACGAGCGCAGCCGCAGTCGACGGCGCAGAAATCAGGTGAAGTCTAGAAGGTAGCAAAGCCTTGGCATCTGAAACTGCCCTTGACAGCTTTGACATATATATCCTCGCTACGCCGCTTCATGCCTTCAACGATAGACTCGCGCCTCTTTTTCTGTTTCTTTTTGATTCCTGCATATATAATTCATCAGTCCGGCTGGTCCGTTGTTCTTCATTCCTTCATACAAACAAAACATTTCACTTTCTTGAATAGGTTTCATCATGCATTTCCAATCTCTCGTTATTTCTCTCTTGCTGGCGACGTCCGTGGCCGCCAAAGGCAACAAGACCGAGCCCACCAAGGCTATCTCTGAAAAGGGAGAGTGCAAGGAGATGGCGAAGCTCAACAAGGTCGTCGAACTTGCGTCCAACACCACTAAGCTAGCTGAAATCACCAAGAACAATGCCACAAAGATCGCAGAGATCCAAGCCAAGGCTTCCACGGCGTCCACGAAACTCACAACTTTGCAATCAAACAGCACCCTCGTGTCAGCCTGCGCGGTGATCGATGCCCAGGAAGCAGAAGACGATGGATGCCAAGAGACCTTCACCCTCCAACGCTTCGTCAAGTTTGCAGCAAACAGCAGCGCAGTCGCAACAGCAACCAAGAACAACGCCACCAAGATCGCCAAAATCCAATCCGAGGCATCTAAAGCGTCCACCAAGCTGCAAACGCTAACCAGCAATTCAACCCTGCAAGCTGCTTGCCCTGCAGTCGAGCAAAAAGATGAGTGCGAGATGATGAAGAAGCTCCAGAAGTTCGTGGACGTGGCAAATAATCAGACCAAGCTGGACAAGGTCACGAACGGAAACACGACGAAGGAGGCGGAGATCAAGACCAAGGCTGCCAAGGATCAGACGAAGTTGACCGCAATGACTGGCAACGCGACTTTCATGGCAGCGTGCACGGCTCTCGAGGGTAAAGGGGCCGCGGGCTCTTCGAGCGCAAATGGCATTTCTAGCCAGAGCACGAAGAATGCTGCGAGTCTGTTGAGCGGTGTGGGCGCAGGCTTAGTCGGTCTATCGACGGGTTTGGTAGTGTTGCTAGGAATGTTTGCGTTGTGAGGGATGCAATGGCAAAATTTTGAGGGGTAGCGAGCCGTGCTTTGCTTAAAAATTGGAGGGAATTCGATTTGCTGGATTTTTGCATAGATTGTATAGATATGACTTCGCACAATGACCTGCTTTTCTGTCCGAAGTCTAGCTTTGATGATTGTGAAGCTGTGCATAAAGGGCTTTTGTCAATGTCAATCAATTAGTGGTACGTTGATGGTCTAGTAAGACAAAGCATCTTCGGGTGTAGTCGAGCCTCAACCAATTCCCCGTATTCCTCGTAGTCGGGAATGATAGACACCAATGAGATATTCTCCCCAGCGGCACAGTCAGTGACTAGCATTTGAATTGCCGTTGTAAATGTCAGCTTACATCCAGATCCGAGGCCTCTAGTTATTATCTTCAAAGTGAAGCGAAGTTGATCATCATCAGAAAGACCTTCAAATATTCAAAGATCCATTCCCTCAAGTCTATCCTATTCATTAGAAGCCCTACAGAGGAGTTGAACTATCACGGCATCTCCAAATGAGTACTCAGGGAAACACAGCTTGCTAGAAGTATCCAGTGGCGCATTAACCAACCCCCCAGTGGCCTTGAAACAATACGCCACACCCGCAGGCACGGCATCCACCACGGCCTCAGTCCCCTCCTGATCGAGAAGTCTCCCTTTCTAGGCAGCACCTTC
The DNA here is from genome assembly GCA_009732865.1 of Stipitochalara longipes BDJ. Classification (NCBI taxonomy): domain Eukaryota; kingdom Fungi; phylum Ascomycota; class Leotiomycetes; order Helotiales; family Hamatocanthoscyphaceae; genus Stipitochalara; species Stipitochalara longipes. Next base: position 447,702 of record ML769340.1, read on the forward strand.
GTGCTCTCAGAAAACAGCGTCTGGATCCCTAAGAACCACATCACGCTGCCCGCCGGTATACAAGATAGTCTCCATGCTGCCCTCGCATACGAGAACTCCAAGATAGGAGACATATGACCTGTCTCCTCCTTCGAGCGAAGAATGGCGTTCATGACGCAAGGATCGAAGACGGCGCAATGGCTCAGCCGGCTTAGATTCAAGTGGAAGACTGCAAGGTGGTAGGAGCTGTGGTCAACAAAGAAGGTAAGGAAGTTGAGATTTGTGCGAAGAAATGCCTGCTGCTGTGTGCCGGTGGCTTCGCTCGAAGCTTGAAAATGCGGCAAGAGGATTTTCAAGAACTAGCAAGTGGCAAATGGACAATGGTCCCTCCATCAGACACGGGTGATGCAATCCGAGGCGGACAGACGCTTGACGCAGCCACAGCACACATGGACGATGCCTGGTAATACCCCATGTTCATCAACCCCAAAATTGGAGAATGGCATCTATGCCCCTACGAACGCTACTTACCTCCCGGCATCGCCGTCAACTCATTAAGGAAATGATTCATGGACGAAGCGCAATTGTATGTTGACTGTGGACAACAGCAATACGAGCGCCACAAGACATTGCCAGCCACCCCGCCTGGTTGGTCATAGATTCTCAATATCGCAAAAAGTACTTATTTTGTGGGAGATTGCTCCTAGCAAACCCCCAAAGAGAACTTTCACGAATGGCCTTTTCAAGAAAGCCACATCTCTGAATAAACTTACCAATGAGATTGACGTGGATACAGAAGGACTCATTTCCGCCGTCTCCCATTTCAACGTGATAGTCGTCAGAGGAATCAACGATGACTTCGAGAAAGAAAATCAGTCTATGATCAAGACTATGGAGATCGAACCATGAAACCGAATCCCAATCTCGGGACTTTGGAAGTAGGTTCTTTCTACGCGATCCAGATCTGGCCGGGAGATCTTGGCACAAGGGAGGCCTGCTCACAGATGAGCATACGAGAGTGTTGAGGAAGAACGGTAAGGCGATTCCTGATCTCTATGCAACTGGAAATACGTCGGCTTCGATCATGGGGAGGACGTATCCTGGGCCTGGTAGTACGTTTGGCCCTACGATGACATTTGATTTTATCGCGGTGGATCATGCTGCCTCCCGGACGATGCTGAAAGGAACTGATCGATCGATAATCCTGCATCGTTTATGTTCAGCAGATTTTTTGTTACGGATCTTTGGGTTTGGAAAGAGTAGGTGGACTTCCCGGAGGCGATAAGGGGGGTGATTTCGCAAACTCTACAACCCTGCGCTCACCTTGCAACTCTGACTATATCAAATCACTTTTTGCGATGCACATTCCTAGCTTCTATCTTCCCATCCATATTCCTCTTCAAATTCGTTATATCGTTGTTTCAATTCCCAAGTCCAGTGACGTCCCTCTCCACATAAAGTTTCAACGTTCCGCATGAAAAAGATTTTTCCCTTTGTTGCACATCGGACTGAATAAGCTCTTATAAATGCACAACGCCCATCCCGCATTATTTCCCCCACCCCTTTCTAATTTGCCCCTCGGCCCCGCCCTGAAACCGCTCGGCTTGACGTCAGGGGCTGAATAACAGCCGCAACACCATTGCCGTCTTGGCGACGCCCCCTTTTCACTTCCCCACTTCACGTGACATGTCTCGATATCCCTCTTTTCACTCGAAAAACTGTCGGAGAAAGCTGGATCAAGTAGCTCCTGGTATCAGCTGATGATGAGAATAGCAGCTCAACTTCCAGCATAAAACGTTGATGTGGCTCGCAGTTTGTGTTCTGATGAGAATGTCTTTTCTTCTCCTCGAGACATTGTTCTCAGGCGTCACTGCACAGCGGGCAAATGAGATGCTGCCCTTGCTCTGGTACTGAAAACTCTAGCGCAATATTTCATAACCTCCCTCTTTGAGCTCGAACCATTCCAATTCCCCCTCACAGCCACCACATCAAGCTTTTCCCTCACCAGCCTCAACCTCAATCACCAGTAACGGTCCTATCCTCTCCTCAACGGGAAACCACAGCCCCAAGACGTTAAAATCTTGATCTCCTGGACTACCCACGACCCCCAATACACACAAAATCGGCCGCTCTCCCGAAAAGTCTTCATCAGCATTCTCGTCTTCCTCAACATCTTCCTGCTCATCTGGTGTTCTTCCGCCGACTCACAAGCTAGCTTCAAGCTCGCCTTCCAATTCCACGCCGCTGGTATCGCCAGGTCTCTTTCCACAGCATGCTACCTTTAGGATGTTGCCGCTGAGGCCCTATTTTATGTACTCCCAGATAGCTGCGTATCTCGGCATCTCCAGTAACATGCTCGGCGTTCCTTTGTTGCGGTGTTTGTTTACAACAAGGCGACGGTGGTGAGTTATGTTGGGTGGGGATCTGGGTACGAATTAGGTATTTGCCTTGCTTCCAGGGCTGAGTTGTCTGCTTGTTCCTTTGACAGTTTCGTTCAATGTTTGGTGCAGCAGGGGAGGACTGTGAGTCGTTTTGCGGACAAGAGAGGGATGATGAGATAGGGGAGGAGAAATGGAAGGTGTCGGTACCTTATGCTTGACAGAATGGCATGCATTTGAGAGCTGGAGTTGGGAGTTGGAAGATAAAACTGTTTATTGCTAGAATACGCTGTGCCTACTGCTAGGCGGAGAACATCCTCAAGTCCACTTCCATCTTACAGAACGAGACAGGAGAATTCTTACTGCAAACGTGACCCACAAAGCCGTCCCACTGTCCAAAACTGACACTCAGTCCTACTTCTAGTACTTCATTTCATGTGGGCTCACTGCCTTGAAACTTTCTCCGTACATTTTTCCTGCCTGTCTCAAACCCAACTTGAATCGGACCCAGCATCCGGCTTTGGCCGCGTCGTCATTCTCATGTTCATCCCCTCTCGCTTGCTCTTTCGCATCACCAATGCTACTCTTCCGACGAAAAGAGAAAGTCATGTGTCCGTCTTTGGAAGGCAGTAGAGAATTCTTGACAGGACCATGTGGGCCAGTTCCACCAATGGACATAGCCTGTTGAGAATTTGAAACTTGAGTTTTATCTGAATTAGACCTATCTGGACCAACACCTGGCATGCCTTTTCCACCAAGCGGTGCTTCTTGCGTGAAGTTCTCTTGCTTCCTGCTTCCTGCTGAGGAAACTGCGGGCTGCTGGTGACCTGTTCCGGTCGTTTGCGAAGTTGAAGAATCACCGATTTGTGAGTTTGAGCGACCAGGCAGACGATCTTCGGGGTCGTTCGAACCCTCCGCTGTGTCGAGGATTATTGGCTGTCCACCATTGGGAACATGCGAAATTGGTGCTGGAGTTGTCATTGTACTGAGAGGTTGCGCCGCAGTACCGGATACAGCACCTCTCCCCGCTGCTCGCTCTCTCGCGAGTCTCTCGCATTGATCCGATTTCGAACAATGCTTTCTGTATCTTTCTTCCTGTTCACTTCTTTTGGAGTACCTATTCAATTTGTCAGCTTCGTAGATTGTGATCTCTTGAATAACGCACCAACTATCTCTGCAGACACCACACCAACCGAGAGCATTATGTGAATCCTTTTTGACCAGCTCAAAAATCGCAAGGTTTGCTCCTTGATTCGCGTGATGATATTCTCGGTATTGTCCAAAGGCATTCTTGAAGGAAGATTCGAGGTCCATGCGACGCTGCTTGGAATTTAGGTGTTTGAAACAACCTCCTTCGCAGACTGGAATAACATGGCACATTGGTCTGAAAACGCTCTCCGTTGCAGGATTGATGGCACCATCGTGCTTTTCGAAAGCGTACCTATTTCCAAAGAATGGAATTAGCATACTTCTTTTGCGTAGTTTCAGGAGCAGAATGCTCCATGAGCTGTTAGATACTCGACAGTGGGGATAATGATCCGAGAAATTGAGACTTACAATTCTTTGTGATGGGAAAAGAAGGTTTTAGTGGGCTTCTGGCAAATGCTGCACACTCTTGCCTTTCCTTGAAAGACGCTTGCGTTGTATGAATTTAAGTGATTGGACAGTGTCTGCCGATCTTTGGTCGTCATTGGATTGCGGTAGCTGACAGGAGGAGCACCTTTGAACGGCTTGATCGTAACAGGAACCATGATATCTCCTTTGTAAAATTCCAATTCATCGACCTCGGGGAAAGCTCTGGTCATGAACACAAGGTACGGGGCCAACATTGTTGAGTGAGCTTCGTATTTGGGTACAGTTGGAACAGCTGCTTGACCTGCTTGCTCAGCAGAGCCAGCAGAATTCGAGCCAGATGCATGCTGGTTGGCAGATTCATGAGTGGCACTCGGGTCAGATGCACGTGGGGCAGGAAGCTCTTGGTGTGTATCTGGACCTTCCGAATTTGAGCCTGATGCATTCGCTCCGGGAAAAGGCGGAGCATTCGGATTCATCTTGAAAGCTGACGAAGCATTTGCGACAGGAAGCTCTCGAGTTGTACGCTGACCAGCAGGAGAGTTTGATGAACCCGGGCTACCGTTCGAGAAACCGTTTTGATCCATCTTGAAGTTTGCCGTGTTTGTGCTCGGGTATAGATGGGTGGAACTGCAGCTGAAGCAAGAAGGTGCCTTCGCAACCAAGCCTGCAACACGACGGAATCAGCAAAGCGTTCCATCAAACGCTCCATCAACGAAACAAGCAAGCAATGGGAGCTCTTTTCAGGCGCCCTGTGTTTGCACGAGCAGTCCGAAAGCAAGGACAAGCAAGCAAAAAAACAAAGAACGCAATGTACTTACTCAGCGGAAACAGAGACCGACTATCGTCGCACGAATGATGGCAAACAATGTGCTTGCAGCAATGCGATGAATAGTAAGGATTGATTGATTCTTATCGCGGAAGCGATGATGGTAATCGATGCCAATGAATCGATACAATGGTTGTTGGGTGGTTGTTGATGATTTTGTGATGGATGTTGATTGATGAAGAAGAAAGGAAGAGGCTGGAGGAAGATGAGAATAAGTAGGCATCTTCTCAGATGAGGAAGGAAGGGCCGGCGAGCGCGTTGGAGTGGCATGGTGGTTTGTTGACTGTTGAAGAAGTCGCGACTTGCGGCCTCCGCGGCGAACATGGCTGGCGCACTTGCGCGAGAACATTAGAATCGTCAATGGTCAATGGCAGAGAAATTAAAGAGGAGGTGAAAATTCTTGGATTAATTAATTTCTAAGTCCTAGAAGATTCGACCCAATATCTAACTATTACGCCATTATCCGACAGCTACAATCCTCGCATCAAATCAGATCAACTCTCACCCCAGCCGGACGATTCCCAGTCCTCGGCCGTTCGGGTATGATTGGCATATCTCTCATAGTATTCGATCGAGAATTCGATCTGGACGAGCCCCATGTTGACGATTTCCGAACATCAACAGGTGGTTTGGGAGGAGGGCCTGGCTCGAAATACGCTCGCTTGCCAGGATCAACAATGATGCCGCTCCTCGATATCTTGGGTGTCGCCCGTCGTTTTTCTCTCCAAAAGAGGAACCCGAGAACTCCCAACACCAGTGCGCCCAAGGGAATGCCGATCGCGAGTCCGACAGTCGAGGCTATGCTCAATGGTGTGGAAGGCTTTGTAGCGGGCTTCTTCGCCGAAGATGCTTGGGTGCTTGATGAGGAGGCGGACGAAGATATTCCATTGTTGGCATTCTTGAGGTTGAGAACCAGTTGGTCCAAACCATGACTAAATGCATTCCCCGTTGAGCCGAGGCCAAAAGGCGCGACTGTGCAACAATTTTTGCCAACACTGTTGCAGCAGAACTCATTTGGGATTGCGCCTGGTCCGCTACAAGAGATAATTGGAGTTTGAGCACCAAAAGGTTGCTTGGTGAAGGGATCTACCGATAATTAGACAACAATAAAATAGGGGAGCTGGGAGAACATACCTAAGCGGCAAGTCTGTGGGCAAGAATTTGATTGCCAGCTTTTATCCGTACACGACCCTCTGTAATTAAAATTCGACGTCCCAAGACATAGTCCTTGGGCTGTGCAGGAATCCTGAGGGAGACAACACGCTGAGTCTACTTGTGTTGTGTTGCATGGCGTATGGTTTGGTTCCACTGTCACTCCATCTGGATAGAAGCATTGTGGAGCTGCTGCTTCGGTAGTAAGAGCAAGTGCCAGAAAGGCAACGATGGAAAGCAAAATGTTCCGCATGTTTAGTTCTGATAAACTTTCTGTAGAAGAGACGAGGAAGAAGAGAGAGGGGAGATCATGGAGATATACCTGGAAGATCAATAGATTCGGGAGCCCTGCCTCGAGGAAATTGTTCCAGAATTCCATGTGGTGTAGCAATAGAAGACTTCAGCATAATCAACGGGATGCTCTTTCGACCAGTAATGCGTGAGGTCGAGATCGGTTATTCCCAATCGCTTCGAGGGTCGCGTTTCAAGATTGGTTACAGAAGCGACAACCCCTGAGACGGCCGTGCGCGCCCCAGATCTCATCAAAAATCCCCAGTCATGCAAAGAACGAACACCCGGGGTGTCCAATAGAGTTGTGAGAAGTCAGATTTCGTCCCAAGAAGAAGATGGTGGAAGAATCTGGTCAAGAATGCTGACTTATGAGGAGCAATACGATATCTTACGTTTGCTTGTCTTCCGTACTAAAAGAAATGCTGAACAAGTAAGCTACAGATGAATATCTCCGTGAGTTCCCAAGACCTAGAATGTAACCCTATTCGGACTTTCGTCATTCCATATGCAAACCCCGCAGAGATCGTCGCTGTCATATTTGAACGTGCAGTTCGCGAAGCCTTGCGATCTTAGCGAGGCTGCAGAGGCTCTCACGCACTGGCGTTTGGATCGAGACCGTTGTAGGGAATAAATGAACCAGGCCAAGTCCTGTACGCCAGAAACCCGATACAGCAGTCTGAGACAGGACTACAGTCATCTGACCCCTGTGGGAATCAACGCTAACTGGTAGCGGTTCACCGCGCGGCATGTGGTCAAAGATGGCGATCATAAGCATGATTGTGGCTGGCAGCAACGCATACATTTGGCTTGTTCGAGATCTGGTGGCGTAGAAGAAGCTAAAAGACGATGCGTCCGCATGAGCTGGATGCCGAATCCGGCGGCGATCATGCTGCTATCGAAGGCTCTCTGCAAAGCCAAGAGCAAGGCCATAATATTCGGGTCCAGACTTGACCGATAGTGACTGCTTCGCATGATAGATGGACGAACTGAGGGCTCGTGTCACCTGTGTCGGCAGCGGAGGGTTTTTATTGGCGCGCCGTCAGGCGGAGAGAAGTCACCGTGAGTGCCAGAGCGTCAATAACGAGGGGGGAAATCGAGATATCTTTATGATGCTTGTTAAAGAGAGGGAACGGACGAGAATTCAAGTCAGGCTGAATTGATGGAGGACGTGCGAGATGCTGAAACGGAAGAGGCTCGACTGTATGGTACGCATTTGTTTCGAAGCTTTTCGAGGCTGGCTTTGCCATGCATTTAGCCATATGGTTCAAAGTTTGCATAGACTGGCCCCATAGCGATCATTCCGTTTCATGGCCATGTGGGAAAGATCTTGAGAGAGTTGGTTCAGAAGGTCGAAAGAGATGAGGTTGGTTCGCCGCTCACGTAATCAAGCTGCAAGGCTACGGTGCCAAAGCTGCAGGGGTCTTATCTCTCCGTTGCCTCGCCGATGTCGTGCTGCGCATGTGCCCCATGCTTATGACTCTCTCAACCTTCTTCTCTCTTTCGCACCTCACCTCAAAGGCAGCATCATCATCATGAGCCGTCTGCTTTCCCTTGTTGCTCTCTCTGCTGTCGCAGCAGCCTCCGTGGTCCAGCACCCTTTGAACGATGGCTCTAGTTCTCAAGCTCTTATCAAGAGCAAGCCTCTTGTGAGCTCTGAGGCGCTCGAGGGGCACATTAAGTCTAAGAACCTCTTGAAACGTGCAGAGAAGCTCTTCGAGATTGCAGAGTTGGGTGTAGCGGATTACAACCATCCTACCCGAGTTATCGGCAGCGCAGGTAAACATGGTTTCGGGCCGTCCCATTCTCCTACCTTGCTAATGTGCGTATCGACAGGGCACGTTGGCACACTTGACTACATATATTCCACGCTCGCAGAGTTTGACGACTACTATACCCTATCGAATCAATCTTTCAAGGCCGTTGTTGGCAATGTCTTCGAATCTCGCCTCGTCCTTGGTGACGCTGAGCCCGAATCAACGTATCCCATGTCTCTCACACCGCCGACAAAGCACAAAGAACCAGTTTTCGGGCCCTTAGTTTTAATAGCGAATCGCGGATGCGATTCATCCGATTATCCCTCAGATACTAAAGGCGGCATTGCCTTGATCGAGCGTGGGGTTTGTTCTTTTGGAGACAAGTCAGCAGCTGCGGGAAAGGCCGGAGCTATCGCTGCCGTGGTATACAACAGTGAGAGTGGATTCTTGTCTGGGACTCTTGGAGAGCCGTCAAAACACCACATTGCTACCTTTGGGTTGTCGAGACAAGATGCACTACCATACGTCAAGGAATTGGAAGCAGGGAAAGTCATCAAGTCATCGGCGTACATTGACTCCATCGTGAGCAAGGCTCCAACAACGAACATCATTGCACAGACAAAGGGCGGAGACCAAGAGAACTGTGTGATGCTTGGAGGTCACAGTGACAGCGTTGCCGAGGGACCAGGGATCAACGATGATGGCACTGGATCGTTAACCTTACTCGAAATCGCAACCCATCTGGTGAACTACAAGGTCAACAACTGTGTTCGATTCGCATGGTGGGCTGGAGAAGAGGAAGGTCTCCTTGGGTCTGACTACTATGTCTCTCAACTTTCTGAGGAAGAGAACTTGAAGATCCGCCTCTTTATGGACTACGACATGCTCGCCTCTCCGAATTTTGCCTATCAAGTCTACGATGCAAGAAACGCAGTCAATCCGACCGGATCCGAGGAACTTCGAGATCTGTACATCAAATACTATGAAGCGCATGGTCAGAACTATACCTATATTCCTTTCGATGGCCGCAGCGACTACGATGCCTTCATCAAGCACGGAATCCCCGGCGGTGGTATCGCAACTGGCGCTGAAGGAGTAAAGACCAAGGAAGAGGCCGCGATGTTTGGGGGCACTCCTGGGCAGTGGTATGATCCTTGCTATCACCAGATCTGTGATACCGTCGAAAATGTGAACTTCGAGGCATGGGAATTGAACACCAAGGTATGAGCGCACACCCTACCCAATGCGACTTGTGGCTAACTGTAGACAGCTCGTCGCCCATTCGGTAGCCACCTATGCTGTCTCATTCAAGGGATTCCCAAAGAGAACCGGCATCAAGGCCGCCACTCGCGAAGAATCATCTCTGTATCATGGTCCGAAGCTCGTCATGTAATACTATATGCAGATCTCTTATGTGATTAGTGATGTGAAATTGTTAGATACCATAGATTAGAGGGATGTACGAGTCAATATTTGGTCGAGCATTCACGATAATTTTCACCATCGAACACACAGACTCCACGTGAAACTTTCTTCTTGCAAGCTTCCTCCTATCTTAGCTGTATAGGTGTTCAGCGCCTAAACGACATTAATGGTTGGTCTTGTGTCAGAGTCACGTGGCCACGTATAATTAGATTCCGGCCCACCACCATTGAAAATTCGCACCCCTCTTCTTTTCAAAGAACATCAATTTTCTGGCTGCAAGGAAACTTCAGCATTCCATTTAATCTATGCATCATTTCAACGCCCAGGGTTTTGCGGCTATTGGACCGGTTCGGGACACGAATTAAAATTTGAGTGGGTACGCGTTGGGACGAAAACAAAACACGCCATGCCAACCTCGGCCCAAAAAAAACAAAAGTCACTTCCCCTATTCCTTCTAAAATCTGTCAAATCCTTCACGACATAACGTGACGTGATGAACTGTCACAATGAACGTCAAATCTGGATATCGATACTCCCCACTGGAGGGAGCAGACAGCATCAGACTGCTGCAGGTCGAGAACGTCCCTTCGACCGCGAAAGGCAGGGGTCCAATCAGATGCTGGATCAGACACTTCTCTCTGGCAAATGCACCCCCTTATAGAGCCCTTTCCTACGCCTGGGGCACTGATTCCACCAAAAAGCTCTTCTTGAATGACAAGATCGTCCAAGTGAAAAGGAACCTCTGGGAAGCATTGGCCCATATCCAGTTCGCGTACTCCGACTTCAGGGCGGTCAAGAAGGACGAGGTATTTGCGGAGGAGAATAGGAGATGGGTGTGGATCGATGCACTTAGTATTGATCAGATGAATGTCGAGGAGAGAAATTGTCAGGTGGCGCTTATGGGAACGATTTATGGGAAAGCTACAGAGGTTCTGGTGTGGCTTGGGTGTGAGGATGATTTTCGTCACGGGATCAGGATATCTGCAGCGGTAGAAGCGTTGAGTCTGATGAATGATGATAAGTCAGGCCAGGATCCTTCTCAGGTACTGGATCGAAATCACGAGGGGTTACTCGAACTGTTCCAACTTCCTTACTGGCAACGTCTCTGGATCGTCCAGGAAATATGTCTGGCCAAGAAGATCACTCTCCTCTTCGACAAAGTTTCGACAAGCTGGAAGAACGTCACGAACTTTCGAAAACTCTTGGGGTCGACATACTTCCCCAATAAGTTCAGTCTCCCACCAGGCTCCACGTTCAACATTACTCACAAGACAGATCTCCTACGGTGTCAAGCATTCAGGCTCGACCGGCATCGAACCTCATCCCATGGAAACGTAATCGGCTATCTCATTGAGAGTTTCCATTCTTCCCTCTGTACCGACCCAAGAGACAAAGTCTACGCCCTCATCGGCCTTGCAGAAGACTGCCAGAATGGCGAGCTCCAACCAAACTATTCCAAAACCCTCTTCCAAGTCTACGCCGACGTAATTTCCTTCTACTCCTCATCCCGGCGCTCAAGAGGACCAAGTCAACATACGCCCCGCTTCAGCCAGATCCTGCAACAAGCCTTCGAGTCCAGCCTGTCAGAAGGAGCAATGGAGTACCAACTCAGACTGCACCCCTCACTCCGTCAACCCACCCTCCACATCTTCGGCGTGTCATGCGGCTTCATCACCAAATTCATCCGCGCCATCGATCTCTTGGCTCCTACCTGTACTTCCCCAGTCTGGTGGAAAGACACTGCTCCCGCTGATCTTCCTGCTACCTCCGCCAGCTTCTCAAGGCATCTTGCATCGCTTCCAGAGCAGCAAAAGCTCGTTCCGATGCGATCCCGCATTTCGTTCGCTGTTCAAGCCAAATATGCTGCCCCGGCGCTGATCTCAGAACATATGAGGACATCCTCATCTTCTGGAGAGATCTTGCAGGAAGACAGGAACCAGACGCTGCAGTTCATGCTTAATAACGGGCGCATTGGTTACGCACCGTATAACTCGTTGCCTGGGGATATGGTCGTCCAATTCCTTGGATGTGATGTTGCTGCTGTGTTGCGCCCTACTCGCGGAGGGAGAGGGAGGTCCCCCGTTTTCGACATTGTTGGCAAGGCGTTGGTGGGAAAGGGGAAGAAAGAGGAGAAAGAAGCGGAACCGTGGGCGAGGAAGTATGGGTTTGCTGTTCCTGATTATGGGGAGAGTTTCAATTGGGCCGAGGACCAGGCGATGTGGTTTTATATGGATTTGGTGACGTTGCAGTACTTGACGCAATGAGGAAGTTGGTGAGAACAGACGAAAAGAGAGGCAATGACAATCTGGGCGACAACAAAAGGGACCAAAAAACCGGCAGCCTCTCATTTCCATTAAATTGGTTCCAGATATATATTATGGGACATATATACAAGCAGAGGGGATCGGATATCGAGGTCACCCGGCATCGACCCAAGCTTCACTGGCTGTGCACGCCTCTATCGCGACGCAAATCCACCGATGGGTTTGATGGTCTTGATATCCAGCTCAGCAGCCAGCAATCCCTCCTTCCCGATTGTCTCTCCAAGGGCCTGGAAGTAATCGGTCTTGAAATGGGCGTCATACGCCGATTGGGAGCTGTCTTCTCGTTGTCAGCCCCGTAGGCCCAGCACCGGAACTCCGTCAACTTACAAATTTCCTCGACCACGAAGACATTTGTGCCCTTGCCGTTGTATTGCTCGAACAAGTGGTATTTGGGCTGTCGAAAATATTAGTGAGGGTGGGTGCATATGAGGGATGAGGGACTTACAACATCCTTCTCATTTTGCTTCACGTTATTTGCAAGGTTCGTAAGAAGTTCCCCAAGCTGCCTATATTAGCACAGCTCTCGTGTCCTTCTCATCTTCCTCCACATCTCTTACCCTCTTCTCCTTCCCTGAAGCAGGAGTAATAATCGCTACGACATGAACTTCACCTGACATTTTCGCTAGTTCGAGACCTTATCAATCTAGAGTATTCTCAACCGTCTATAAAACGAAATCCAGACCTCAAAAAATAACGAATCAAGGGTGAAAGAAAGAGGAGGGCTTGAAGAGAGTTTATACCCGCCGAACCCCTCTCCTTAGCAGCGAACTACACCTCCGTTCCGCTGCGCCGCCCCCACTTAGCGGCACAACCCCGCAATATCCGCACTATCTCAACCTGTCCCTCGGTACAACTCTCTTGCTCCCTCGCCACGCAGTTCACCTCCCCTTTCATATTCACAGTCCATATCTCCTGAAGATCACGTGCAGGGACTGTTACACACTTGGCGTCAGACCGGCGATCGCACCCCTTTCTAGAACAGGGATGGACGCGTTACTCCGCGTGCACCCCGCTGCGGGGTCAGTGACGTTCTAGAAGATGCGAGGTGCAATAGATGACCAAGACCTCCTCTTTTCCAAGCTTTCCAGAGAGTTCGAATGCAAATAAATAATAATCTGTCCTACCTGCTTGCGAGATTTGTCCGGTGCTCCCGGTGCTTTCTGTCTCTCTCATATATCTTAATCCTCTGAGGTCAAAATATTGATATCAATTGATACAAACTCATCTAATTGTTATAAGGAAAGAGGGAAGAAAAAAAGCCAAGATGTCTCAAACTCAAACCCAAACCATGAAAGCAGTCGTCTATCAAGGTACTTTCCCGACTTATCCGATCTCATCCAATCTCATCCAATTTAAAGGCTAGACTCCATACTGACCCAAGCAGAACCCTTCAAAGTCACGATCGAAGAGCGACCCCTCCCAAAGCTCGAACATCCAGACGATGCCCTGATCAAAGTAACCACAGCCGCCATCTGCGGCAGCGACTTGCACATGTACCAGGGCCGCACTGCTGCGCAGGGAGGGTTATGTTTCGGTATTCCCATCCTTTCCTTCTCCATCGTCTAATCAAAAATAAGACAAGCTAATGGATATTAAAAGGTCACGAAAATATGGGCATAGTCCTCGAAACTGGATCCGGCGTCTCCTTACTCAAGAAAGGAGATCGCGTCGTCATGCCGTTTAACGTAGCAGATGGACGCTGCCGTAACTGTGAAGAAGGACGAACTGCGTTTTGCACGGGCGTTAATCCGTGTGTCCCTCCCTTCTCTTTCTTCCCCTCTTTCCCATCCTAAACATCTCCAAGAAAGAAAGAAAGAACTAACACCCAGGCAGCGGCTTCGCAGGTGGCGCCTACGGGTACGTAGCAATGGGCCCCTACCAAGGCGGCCAAGCCCAATTCCTTCGCGTGCCCTACGCAGACTTCAACTGCCTTTCCCTCCCCCACGGCACCGAGCACGAAGCAGACTTCATCCTGCTCGCTGACATCTTCCCAACCGGCTGGCACGGCGTCGTGCTCTCTGGTTTCAAGCCAGGAGAATCCATTGCCGTATTCGGCGCCGGGCCCGTTGGGTTAATGGCCGCGTACTCCGCCGTGCTCCGTGGCGCATCAAAAGTGTTCGTGGTAGACAGCGTGCCCGAGCGCCTGAAAGCTGCGGAGAAAATTGGGTGCGTGGCTGTAGACTTCAGCAAAGTTGACAGTGTGGAGGAGATCATCAAGTTGAATGGCGGCATGGTTGATCGCTCTGTTGATGCGGTGGGATATCAGGCTTCGGCGCAGGATGGAAAGAAAGAGGCCCCGTCTATTGTGCTGGAGAACTGTATTAAGGTCACGAGACCAACTGGTGGTATTGGGGTCCCGGGTTTGTATGTGCCGAGTGATCCTGGGGCGCCGGATGCAAATTCAGGGAAGGGAATGTTGTTGATTTCATTTGGGAAGTTGTTTGAAAAGGTACTGTACCTCTGAATCCCCTCCGCCCTCGCCCCAGCCCTTCTCCCCAAAACAAGTGAGGAAGTAGATGAGGAGAGCAATGCTGACAATATTCTAGGGCTTAACAATAGGCACAGGCCAATGCAATGTCAAGCAGTACAACCGCTACCTACGCGACATGATCATCTCGGGGCGCGCCAAGCCCTCCTTCGTCGTCTCGCACGAGATTGGTATCGAGGAGGCGCCGCAGGCTTATGTTAAGTTTGATCGTCGCGAGGATGGGTATACAAAGGTTTTGATTCACCCGAATGGGCCTTTGTCTTAGAGAGGAATTGTGGGGTGAAGAGAGAAGTGGGAGAAGTGAGAACTGGGAGGTGAAGGATGAGGGATGAGGGATGAACGATGTAGGGGAGAGGGCTCACAAATTGTAAAGTCTTTCTCGTTTTGGATATTAATTGATGTGCCTGCCTGTACAGTACATACGTCGTTCAAACTTCAAAAACAGTGATGAGGACCCAGAGTCCGTCGCAGGGGGTTTATTTCTGGAGCATATCCCCTGGAGAAGCATGTCTTTTGATCATCTCAAAGTATCCAATCAGCATCCGGCCTACCACCAAAGGCCTGCGGTTGTATCGCAAATATTCATCAGAAGTCGTCCATGGCCATGATTCTGAGCCTTCCTTGCTACTCACTGAGACAAGGGCAAATCCTGTCTCCCATGTTCATTGGAAAGCGGGTGCAGCTGTCTCACCTTGCATACTCTAGCCACACCTTCGTTGCGTTTTTCTTTTTCGGGCAGACACGTGAATCAAATCCACAGCCTTGTCGAGATAAAAGGGAAATCAAGTCTTCAGGACTCATCAACTTTTGAATTCTCTAAGCACAAATGGATTCGGCACGTTCGCTTCAGGGCCAAGCAGATTGTAAGGCCAATTTCGACCTGATCCGATCTTGGATATCACAATGCGAACTTCATGCAGCCTGTCAAAGAAGGCTAAATCATGTGATCGAATTTTCACT
Source organism: Stipitochalara longipes BDJ (assembly GCA_009732865.1). NCBI lineage: Eukaryota > Fungi > Ascomycota > Leotiomycetes > Helotiales > Hamatocanthoscyphaceae > Stipitochalara > Stipitochalara longipes. Next base: position 462,854 of record ML769340.1, read on the forward strand.
CCCAACGCGCTTGATCGATGTCAGCCCAGACTCAGAAACTGGCACTCCACGACTAGTCCTATCAGCAAATCTTGGGGAAGTTGCAGACTGCCGTTACACTGCACTCTCACATTGCTGGGGAGGTCAGGGCAAAGTACCAAGGACTCTGAGGGATACCCTCGTCAAGCACCAAGAGGGGATCACTGGGCTCAGCAAGACCTTTGAAGATGCTGTGGAGGTTACACGGCAAATCGGAGTCCGGTATCTTTGGATCGACTCTCTTTGTATCATCCAAGATGAAGCAAACGACTTCCAGAAAGAGTGCTCAAGGATGAGCCTCGTGTATGCAGGATCATACTGCATGCTCTCAGCAGCGGATGCGGAGGATGGAAGTGGTGGCCTTTTCATCCCCAGAACTTCCCTCGATCTCCAAAATCTAGAAAATCCAGTCAATTCCTGGACTTCGTTACTAAAAGGTCCACTCGGTACTCGCGGGTGGGCATTTCAAGAATATCAATTGTCGCCTCGGATTGTGCACTTCACTAAAACTCGCATTTTCTGGGAGTGCCGTGCATGCGTTGCATTTGAAGACTTCCCATCCCTGGTATACCGGGGTTTAGTTGGCGGGGGAGATTTGGATAATAGTTGGAGTTCAGGAAAACAAAGAGCAACATGGCGATTGTTTGATAGACAGTACGAGATATGCAAAAAGAATAACATGGCCTGGACTCCCGAAATTCCACGATATCCCTCCTCTATCCAATCCAGCGAATTTACTCACTCGTTTCGCAAGGATGCTATCCATACACGTTGGCTAAGAGCAGCAGAATCATACTCGTCTCGAAATTTAACCTACGAAGCTGATAAGCTTCCAGCTATCTCAGGGCTAGCTGCTACAATCGCTGGCCTTCTGAAAGGAGATGTTTATCTTGCAGGGATCTGGGAGAAAGATCTTATACGAGGCCTCTTGTGGATATCGGTACCCGGCACCGCAGTCGCTGGACCAAAAAGAATCCCATATCCATCCTGGTCTTGGGCTTCATATTGCGGTCGTATTCATTTCCTCGGATCTATGAATGATGGACATAAATACATTGACTCCGAAATCGAACTTCTGACAGAATCATTTAAGATGCGTTCCAACTTGAGGTTCCAAAACGTCGCAAGGATTAAGGCACGTACTGCAATCCTGGGTCTAGACCCCTTTGGACTAGTTAGCGGTGCAAGTCTCCAAATCACTGCCTTGATGAAATCCTACGATATTAGAACTGATACTTGGAACAAAAGTTGGCGCGAGGTTCCGAATTTTGACATATATTTAGACGATAAATCTTCTCAATCACATTCTGAGGTCATTTTTGTACCACTTTTGTTAAGGCTTGAATTAGACGGTATTCACAGGTGCGCCTGGGGCCTTCTTCTACAAAAATCCCAGTCGGATACTTTTCACAGGCTCGGAATATTCTACACTAGTAATCTAAAAGTCATGGACGACTTCAAACTGGAAACCCTGACAATTGTATAGTCTTTTGCGTACAGTAGATGCAATCTCAAGGAAGGGAGGAGAAACGTGTGCAGCTGGTATTGTTTTTGAGGCAAATGGGCGAAAGTTTATTGAGGCAGGGCAAATTTCTTTCAGGAGAGCATGGCAAGGGCTAAAACGATTCAAAAATGATCTCAAGTTCGATCCAAGGTTCCACTTACAGTGACCCCATCGCCTTCCCTTTATTTTAAACTTTTATGAGTCGAGGTACAGTCACTAGCGAAATCGGCATCCGCCAGATTTGGACCATGTAATCTTAGCTAGCATCTCGGTGATCTCCTTGCACTACTGCCAGCCCAGCAGACTTCTAATGCCCCTTGATGGAGAAAGCGAGGAGAAGGATGAAGGAGGCCGGGAGGCCGGGAGGCGAGAAGGAACACAGAAGAAAGGGGGATCGTGAGACACAATGCTGAATTGTGCTTATCTACTATCCTTCCCTAAATATCGTCTAAGATGCAATGCTGGCGAGGTACCTCCAACGAACGAACGAAATGGGTATTTTGAGATGCCAATGCCGCTATGCAAAACGCAGAATTCCAAACATTCCCTCAAATATCAAACATCATCTCTCATCCCCAGCACTACTATTTCCAGGAACCGCATTCCCATGCCCATGTCCATCACAACCCAACTTCTCCCTCCACCCCTTCTTGCCCCACCTCCACCGCCCCTTAACAACCTTCAACAGCGCCCAAGCAAGCAACCTATAAACAACCGTCACCACGCCCAACATCGCCAAATTCAGTCTCGGATCCGTATCCAGGCGATACAAGCTCAACACCTGCTCTCCATTCTGAATCGGGCACTGCCCATTTGGCAGTTTCTGGTCCTCCGCGCACGTGAACACGATGCCGGAGAGGGAGTAGGGGGCGAGGTTGCGGATGACGTAGCGGAGAGGGGAGAGGTAGTTGACGCCTTTGAGGAAGGCGGGCATGTTGATGGACATCACGCCCGACATGATCTGGGCGATGGAGAGGAAGACGCTGGTGAGGTTTACGGCGAAGCCGGTGTGGGAGAAGAGGGTGTTGAACTTTTGCTCCTGTTAGTATTTGTGCTGTGAAAGGGAAGGGATGTGAGACGAACCATAATGCCCAAGCTCTCCCCGGAGTTGACGATACAGAAGCAGTTGAAAAAGCAAACGAAGAACATCTGCGGCGTCCGAGGAAGCCCAGCTGCTAGATCCGTCAGAATGGCAAACACTAAGCTTGTCCCGATCTCGAACGGTACTTCCAGCGTGATGTACTGCGCCAGAAATGCCTCGACGCCATATGTCCCGTCATCGTACTCTCGGTAGAAGACATCTTTTTCCATAGGATACACAGCGACGTTTTGCAGCATGCCGACAAAATTGAAGGCGCAAAATTCTTGAATGAAGCCAATGCGCGTTTGCACGGATTCGTAGTCGTTCTTCAGTGGGGCAAAGAAGAGCGCGAGGATTATGGCCAGGCCAATGACTTGCATGATGCGTGCCAGGAGCAGCGGTGGCTGTCGACTGAAGTTGATGAAACCGCGGTGCACGAGGATGGGGTAGGCGGAGAAGAAGGTGGTCGGTTTGCGGATCAGGGCCCCGAGTTCTGCGGGCGTGGAGATCCGAGTTGGGTTGAGGGCTGCAGCAAAGTCGCCGCTGGACCAAGAGGAGATAAGGCTGCGGACTTTCTCGCGAGTGGCTTCTTCGCGGGTCGAGTGTTGGAGGTCGATGGTTATAAGGTCTAGGGCAAAATCTGCTGGGTTTGTGGTTGTTGGGCATGGGAAGCCGAGGGCGTCGAAGTGAGGGAGGAGGCCTGCGGCGTTGCCTGCGTAGACAGGCGAGCCTCCTCGGGCGAGAAGGAGGACATTGCCAAACTGCTTAAACAGATCCGAGCGTGATTGATGGATGGTAAGGATCAGGGTGCGGCCTTCTTGAGCGAGGCCTTGAAGGACTTCCATAATTGACGAGGCTGTGAAGGCGTCTAGGCCGGACGTTGGCTCATCCAGAAGAAGCACTCTTGGATCTGTCAAGATTTGTACAGCAATTGAAACACGTCTCTTTTCGCCTCCAGATATCCCTTTGATCTCATTAGAGCCGATCAAGTTGTCTGCGCAGTCCTTCAGACCGAGCTTCATAAGCACCTCCTCTGCACGCTGATGCTTCTGCTCCTTGGTCATGAAGGAAGGTAGACGAAGACCCGCCGAGAACCTCAAGGTCTCACGGACAGTAAGGGATGGCAGAAGTGCATCATCGTCTTGACAAACGTACGAGCAGACTGATTGTACCACAGAATCCGAAGGAACAGCACCATTAAACGTCATATCTCCAAATTGCCTGTATCGAGTTCCAGCACTGTTGTGCAAGCGGAGAGCCATTGCATTGAGAAGTGATGTCTTGCCACTTCCAGATGGTCCCATGATAACATTGAGGAGTCCTGCCTGGAAAGTTGCCGTGACAGGATGCAAAATGGTCTTCGTTGGTAACTTCTTTCCCCACATTGTCCTCTTGTCCAAATCAAGTGCGAACTTGTCAAGCGCGACGTCCACAGTTCTCGCCTCAGCAGCGGATCTGACCGTCATTTTCTCTTTGCCAGCGGAAAGATCAGTATCTGATTCCCTAACCCTGGCAATGCTCATTTCTACTGGGATGAATCTGAATCCAACCCAGGAAAGGAAGGCAAACATCACCACGTAGCCCAGTAGGATGATGATGGGCCTAGTGATCCAGTTTGATGGAAATCCCAGCGCATTCAAGATGAATGACCCTGTGTACTCTGCGCAAGCTGGATTTGACTCTCCACCAGCAGCTGGACAGTCATAGAATTGGCCGCCGAATTCGTTTGCGCAGAGAGCTCCAAAGGCATAGAAACAATATGCCGTCCATTTCAGCCACCGCACATAGACTGGTATGGTGTTAGATTGGATGAAAAATCCACACGCAAAACTTTGGACCGTGTAGCCCAGGTTGCCAATCAGGGAAGCCACCGCAAAGCTCCTATCAGCAGCTACGCAGACTGAAGCGTATGTGACAGCAATGTACTGGTTTATAAAAACAATGGAGAAGAAGATCAAAAATGTTGATGCCTCGGCCCTGAAACCTGCCATCCAGTAGAATATGGTTGAGTAAGCCAGCGGAACGGGAAAATCTTCTGTGATGAACCGCGAGATTCGTCTGCTTAGCAGAAACGGGAGCACATCCACGACGTTCTCATTATGCTCCCTATCAAACACCTGGATATCAATCGTAAGACGATAGGTCTCAAACATGAGGATGAGATATCCTTGCAAAGCGGCAGCAGTATAAATGGCACCTTGTCGACTCCGAATGCCAGATTCATCCTTTGACAGTCCGAAGAAGACCCAACCCGTCAAAATGCCCATCAACACTGCTTCTGCTAATGATCCTGCCATGCCCATTGGATCACGATATGTGGTTACAAAAGCTCGAGAAGTCAACACACGTGTTTGACGGATGAATGGAGAACGGATTGGTGCAGTTGAGGGCACAGAAGCAGCTCTCGGCTCTGGTGCTGAGAGGTTCTTCCCATCTGGTGTACCGTACAATCTCTCATTTTCATCAACCCAGGCCAGTTTGAGTCTTTCGACGCGCTCGGAAGAGGTTGCTTCAAGATCAGGAGAACGATTATCAATTGCGGCAACGTCAATCAGAAACTCAGCTGGATTGACGAACGGCGGCAATTCCATTCCTGCATTCTTGAACCAGGGGATGCTTTCGTCTGCTTTTCCGGAATAGACCGGGCTTCCTTTCGTAAGAATTACCAGTCCATCAAACATTCCCCAGATTTCGGATCTTGGCTGGTGAATTGTCGTTATGATAGTTCTTCCCTTCTTTGCAAGACCCTTCAGTGTTCTGACTAGTTGAAAAGCGCTTGTGGCATCCAATCCAGTAGTTGGCTCGTCCAAAAACAGAACGCTCGGGTTACTTAGAAGTTGTACTCCGATACTTGTTCTCCTCTTTTCGCCTCCTGAGCATCCCTTGTGCTGATGATTCCCAATTCTTGTGTCTGCGCATTCCTTTAGCCCTAGTTCCAATATAACCTCCTCCACAACCTTTCTCCTCTCTTCTTCTGTTGTAGGTGGTGGCAGGCGCAAGTCGGCCGAGTATCGCAACGTCTCTCGAACAGTCAATGTCGGTATCAGCACATCTTGCTGCATCACATATGCACTTCTGACACTGTTCACACCTTTCATGCCATTGAAGGTAGTTGTTCCAGCGAAGCTCAACCGCCCACTTGACATGCGCTCCGCCATTGTGTTCAGCATGGTTGTCTTGCCAGATCCACTTCCTCCAATGATTGCCGTAAGAGTCCCAGCAGGCATCGAGGCAGAGACCGAATGCAAGATCTGCTTTGTATTCGAGGTAGGCGTGCCATCTTGGCTCCGTTTTCGAGGCAGGAATTTGGAGGGTGAAAAGGCAGATGGGGAAACATCTACTGTCACGGCAAGGCCCCGTACTTGCACATCGACAGGATCAACGTCTGAAAGGGATATATGGTTCATTGGCGTGCTCGAGAGGGTTTGTAGCTGGGTATGAGGCTCGCCGTCTTGCGCCGTTGCTGTTTTCGAGGCTCGTGCTCTGGAATCGATTTGGGAGATGCTGGGCCCAATATCATCTGCCTTCTCTGCCTCTCGCAGGCCAAGCTCTATATCGTCCCCCATGTCGTATGAAAGTCTATGAGGATCGTATTTCCATCTCTAAAATGTCCGTGTCTCGGCGCTGCCGTTGGCGCAAGATAACAGGTGAGGCGAACCTTGCTTGATAACGCAATCCGGTTGCGAGAGAAGGAGAAGAGACAGAAATGTTTGAAAGGTGGAAGGCAAGATTTGAAGAACAGAGTAGAGGAAGACAGTAGTAGAGAGGTCTGATTAAGGAAGGTCATGGTCAGGCTAGCTGATACCTACCTACAGTAGCATCGCGGAAGCTTCTTTTTCCAAGCGACGTCGAACCCCGCCGCGGGTGGGGAGATCACCACTCAAAATAGAGAAGCAAAATGGAACCTCGAACATCTCGGACATATCGCCGAGGTTCGCGTGCGAGGCGAGGTTGGCTTTCGTCCAAAGAGAAGAGAGGAAAGGAGAAGAAGAAAGAAAATCTAGCCGAAGCTCCGAAGTGGAGGGCAACCTCGCTTGGATGAAGGCTTGGCTTCAATTCTTGCCCTGCAATCAACACTTGCAATCAACACGTGCAATCAACAACTCTCCAGTGCAAAATGCACATTGCACTTGCTTGCTCTCCATCTTCAAGCTCTAGAAACTGCGCCGTGCAACAACATATGCAGAGCGTGATGCGGCACCATTGGTTCTGCGGTTCTGCGGTTCTGCGGTTCTGCAGTTCTGCTCTCCTCCTTCTCGGCCGAGTCCAACTCTAACCAGCATTCAGCTCCTTCGTCCAATCTCGCCCTGCGAGCGTTGAAATGAACACCAACGACCTGAAACCAACATGCCATCACGACTTCTCCACAGCTCCGTCACCATCCTTGGCCGCCATGTGCAATCCAAACGTCCTGCTGAGCGGTCGATGGTCCATAACCAGGGTTCGAGTCCAGATCCTGCGAGGTTGCAGGGAAGCGATGAAGTGGCGCGGGTGCCCACCGAACCGACATCTACCCCTTGCTGGCCGGATACCATTGGAGGACATTAAGATGCTGAAGGCAAACAACCGGGATCACGAGTTGCATTTGTTGGTGTTGTCTTCATGTGGCCTCACGGCACACATCGGTGGGAGGAACACATTGAAGATATAATTGGTACCGGCCCTGAGAACTCCCCTGCCAATAGCCGGAAGGCATCTGCCTGTTATGATATTCAGCATTTGGCTGTTTCGGATTCCCTGATCAGTGCCATTCCGAAGTTGAAAGCGCTTTCGTGGGGGTTACCACACATTCCATTATCTGGAAATCAACTTACCAACCGTTCGGACCACGACCAGCATGTGCTTTTTGCCAATGCCGAGCTATTCTCCAGTGTCAGGTTCTTGTGCCATCAAGCACGTGAATGGCTTCATCAGAATAGGGGCTGGGTTGAGGGGAAAAGGTTCAAGCTACATGGCCTATCTCTATTGATCTAGTTTGTTTTTGACAAAGTCGAGGTTCTATACGAAGTACGATATTTTAGAAATTAGGTATCGTTTCTATCCATCGCTTTTAGGCTTCATATACTCACAATAGCAGGAAATCACGTCCGGGAACTGCAGATATCTAAATTCCTTAGAGGCACCAAATTCGAATGGGGTGCATTGAAGACAAAGAAATCGCCTTGTCATTCAAGAGAGAAATGCTTCCTGCTAGCTGTGCCTTTGGCGGACCCTGTTCGGAAACTCTTCACATCCAATAGCCAAAGTCAGAGATGTTTGGAAACGAAAAAGGTAAACGAAAGCTACTTCAAGGATGGCCCGAACATGAGGAGGCTGAGTGCAAACTTCTGAAAGTAGGAGAACTGTCTCATGCCGAAGACTTGAAGATACGTCATGTACCTCTGGTATCATTCCAAGAAGCTCTTATCAACTTCCAAGAGATGATCAGCAATAGCCATCTTGAACTGGTCCACCCCCATTCTCTGAAAGAAAGAAAGAAAGAAAACTTTTACTCCTCATTCCGATCAGCACACACTTGGAACAGGAAGCAATACAGTTCAAGCCCAGTGCAATGTAGGCCAAATTCAAGGCAAGCTTTCCGCCCCTTGATAGCTTCAACATATCCTTGGACCGGGCAGCTCTTCAATCCTGCGACTTTTTGGCATCCTTCAAATACAGGCAAATCCGAGATAGTCATTTCTTTACAATGCTTGAGTATTGTCTTTGTCGTTCTTGCAGTCTTTACATCTTTCTTCGCCTCACTACCTGGCGATTGTTTGACCTCGCTTGCTCAACCACAAGTCAAGGCAAGTTGAAGTTGAAAGTGGAAACCGACGGCGCACCAGAAACGGATCCAAGATCTGGACCTAGTGTTCCTTTGGAGATTCGATAATTGAACAGAAGCAAGTTATGATAAACGAGGGACAAGAAGCGGTCTAGGCTACCAGACATCCATCATGTTCACTTTTCGGCCCTCAGGAAACAAAAAATGTAAGTTCATGCGGTAAGCAAGATCTGACAATGGAGCCATGAAAGAAGTCTTCTCAACCATTTCATAACATTCGCTTTGAAAATCAACTGTGTTCTCGCAATCTGTCCCCATGCTCTCTAGCACTGTCTCTGGCTGACATCCTGCACTTCTGATCATTAATCTGCTCTTCGACTTGAGGCACCTGCACTGCTTTCAAGGTAGAGCAACACGGAACCAAAGGCTATCATTAGCTCGCCTAACTACTTATTTTAGTGCTTGCATTGAGGAGAAGGGTTTCTGCGCTCCGTTTGCTCCATGATAGACGGGCACAGTCAAAGAGGATTTGCTTCATCCAGCCCGTTCAATAGACAGGGTACGACCATATCTGTCCCACACACTGTGTCTGGGCTCAAGAACGGGCACCTGTGACGGCGGGCTATCGAGTCATATCTTCTTGCAAAATCTTGAACAACTGGACTTTACTTCGTACTGAAATATATAGCCAGCCCAGGTCATCGTTTCATCTGTTGTTCGGCTTTCTATCCAATCTCACTGTCACCCTCGCTCTCGGAAATCGAGAAGAAATTCGCTTCTCAGACCAATCATGATATGTTCAATAATCTGCATCTTACAGGAAGCTACAGTCCCCACACATATTCTCTATCACCCTTGCGATTATCAATACTCTTCAATGCCACAAACCAAATATCGGCCCAAAACCGACGGTGTAGACTTTACCATGGTACGACGCATGCAAAGAACTTGCGATTTTCAAACATGCACCTCCCGGCATATCATCCAACATATCAAAGCATTCAAACTTGGGAATGCAGAACGCCCCCACGTTGCGCAGCAGCCCAACGTCTCCGGGCAGAGCCAGAAAAATAGCCTGAAGTTTCACCAAATTTTCCAGGTTGGTCGGTATTGGGCCTGCAACTTCCTCTTGCGCCATGCAATGCGCCTGCACGCTCAAGAGCGCATTGCATCGGCTTCTCCTTTGTATCCCCCGAGCCCAAGCAAGTTGCCTGCATCAGAGCTCGATGATGGATTTTCCAGATTTCTCCCCTCCCCGCACTCCACATTTCCTTGTATGATGCAGAGACAGTTGAAAGCAAATGCCTGACAGGGTTTACTTCGAGCCCCAGCTTCGGAGCTATTCAGCGCTCCGACAGCCCAAGATCTCCTCCCCTTTCTTTCGATGTGTATCTTCTTTTCTGAAACCTCGCTGCATGTGCTCGCCGATTCGACGGGAAAACAGGTGGGCCCGATCACGGCCGCGAGCTTTAGTAGCCCACGATGTAACTTCACGCTCCCCACCCCCACACAAACTGCAGATGCAAGAATGAAGGTCACACAGCAGACAGGGGGCGGCGAATGCGGAGACCAAGGATTGATCCGAAGTGTTGGGTTTGAAGGAAGCGAATCAAGGGTTGGCTTCTCTTCGACGGAACGTTTTGGCCAGAGGGTTTTGATGGTCCCGTTTGGACTTCGAAACAAGATATTTCTCCACCGTCCACACGGCCAGCGGCCAGTCGGGAATTTGTCTAGTCCGTGGGGGGTAAATGATTGCCTTACCCTTTCCAGCTCCAAAGCTAGAAGCATCACGATATTATTATTATTATATTTGTGATATGACTGCATCACAAGTCGTGATGCTGAAAAGCGGCACTTGCTATACCTTCCCGAAAGGGCTATTGCTCAGTACGACGTGAAATTTCGGATATCACAATCGCATCACGGACGTGATGATGTCATGTCAGATTCTTACATTGAGGCATGGCAACCATGCTATGGGCTGTCAGCGTCAGGGAGCAACATGTGGTAACCAATTTTTCCCCGGGACAGTTTCTGGTCACGTTGTGTTGTCACACATGAGATTGATTATCCCGTCGTCAGCTCGGCACGCAGCGCCATAGTTTTACGTAGGCTACCCACCACCATGGTATGGACTTCCAAAAAAGGTTTCTGGTTGGTGTCAGACAAGGCTAACAGGAGCCGTCCCTTGCGACTTTAGCTTGCGGCACTTCTCCATGCAAACGGCTAGAACGAGAGCCGTGTTCCTAACCGTTTCCTTACCGAATATCTTCATCTGATAGGACGAGCGAACGATCGTGGACGGATTTCCCGCTCGATGTTCCAAGTTGCGTCTTCGTTTATCTCTTCTCTGCCGGGATCTTGACGATCACTTGCTCTGCCGCATACCGTTCCCACAAATGCACCCAGCGGTATTCACCTTGATTGGTTTTTTTGTGTAACCATCGCGAATCTCACGCTTCCCAAAATATCTCCGTTCTTACAAAGCATTCGATATTACTTCATATGGAGGCTGCGTGCCGTCTGTTTAGTTTTCAGACTACGGACCCTGGATTTCATAGCTCATCTTCGTATTCTCATCACTTCTTCGTTCCCTTTCGGGAGACAACTCCTAGTGTTGTTTGATACCGCTTTGGATTGTAAGCACGGAGACCCCGAATGGTTCCTGCATTCCTTGTTACTCCCTGCGCCAACAAAATCGCTAGTGCTCTCCTCTTCATGTTTGATCAAAATCTTACTTGAATTTCGGCACGGCATCGACTTGTCTAGAGATGTAAGCCGGGAGCGTAATTCCTTCTCTTCCGCATTGATTTGGAATTCCGAATGCTGTTCATTGTTTCAGTGATCATGGATCACGTCTGTGGAGGTCGCGAGTGGACGAAAAATGGCTAGGCGCAGCTACCAGGGCTATCCACGAGCTTGACGGTGGACGGAAAGAGACGATATCCCTTATTCGAGTGAAGCTCGGGGCTTTCAAGACCGCACTACCCAATATGATTAAGCAATCAAGCCCCAAACCCGTAGCGGGGAAAGGGGCTTCAGGCTTTGGCTTTGGCTTCGCTTGATAGACTGTTTATTTGTTCACGTGCTCCAGCATAGCATGTCCCCATTGAATTTCATTGTCAATTCGCATTATGGTACAGTACTCATAACTTGACATCAAGAACTCCAAATCTAAATGCAAAATGTTATACACCAAGTTTTTCCTTTCTTCACACGCCGTTGCTCTCCTCATCCAATCGCTCAGCCCTATAGATTACCCCCTCTTTCTCCTTTACTGCACGCTCCTGCGCCGCAACTCCGTTCATAGACCAATCCCCCTCCACCTGCGCCACTCCCCCAAATCCAATCCCAGGGTCCCACGATCGTCGATCTAAGTGAAACAATAACGATCACCGCATCCTCAAGGATCATATACGAGACCTCATCGGCGGGCCTCCAAAACCGCCTCCGGGTTCAGTAACTCGGGAGACGGACCGAGCGAAGATTATTGTTCTTGCAAGTGCCAGTGCAATATCCCTTAGCGAGGCTAAGAGAAAGGGGTCAGAGTATTCTACAGCAAAGAAAGATCTTAGATCTTTGAGAGGTTTAGAGCTTGGTGTGATTTTGGTTCAGTTCATTGTGTTATTTATATACTCTTCATGCAAATTCTAGGCACATGAATTCGAAGAAGGCAAACTTGCAACCTAAACAGGTAAGACTGCAACCATGCTAGGTGTTCCTCTGCATATCTTTCGTTCTCAAGCCACCGATGATTTCAATGGATAGTCCCGGGAAAGTTGTGACGAGAAACCTGGAGATGAGATAGTGCAGTTCGAGGAAGATTTGCATTGGGCGGAGCAGGGCGAAGATGAGGAATAGCGCATTGCCTGCGAAGCTTGGGTCATAGATTAGGTAGGTGTAGATGAGGGGATATATTTGCAGGGTACAGATAGCGGGGTTGTAGTTAGACTGATTTGGGCAGGGGAGTGGTTGATCATGTCGAGTGACATCTCGGTGGATATTGGAAACATTTTGAGCATTGGCATATTTTCGTTGTGGAGTTTCTGCTATCAAGTCCTTTGACATAATTAGCTTCAACCCTGAAGCTTGGAATTTAAAAGTGGAGTCAAACTCCATATCTGAAGAGGAGCATAAGGCTTGTGCAGCAACGGACATCCCCATGTTTCGTCGCTTAAGCTTAATCGACGATCAGGAGAATTCCCGTTCCCGCACACCCATCAGCCACACCCGAGACACCACTGGACCCTTCTTTTGGACTCAGCATCAGTTGATTCCCGCATTGTGTTTGCAGAACATTCTTGGCTGCGCCTCAACAAATACGAAGCACCACATGTCAAGCTTCAGCAGAAGATCTCGATGTGCCAACCCTCACTCCACCTCCACTATCACCCACAAAATCTCACCTGCAGCCGAATCACACGCCCGTCCACCCTCTACACCCGCCTCCCAAACCACCCAAAGGCACCCGCATGGCACGCCGCGAAGCCGCGAAACAGAGCCAGACGGAGGCGTTCCCGTGCCGCTCGGTACGCTCTCGTTCGCTCGTTCGGCCCGAGAGCGTGGCTCCTGCTTCACCTCTCCTCTCCACCCCCATCTCGCGTCCCCGGCCCCTGGAGCTGACTGGAATGTCACTCGCCAGCAGCCAGTCGCGCAGCGTACGGGGTACAAGCACAGTAATGCACCGTAAAGCAAGTGCAAGGGCAGGAATGCGGCCCAATAGGACCTTTTACCGCTGTAGCTGCGAGGAATGTTACACGGGAGGTGCCGCCGCGGCGTCGCTGCAGAAGAGGTTCCTGCGACTGTGTCTCGGGTCGGGGAAGGGGTGCCGTACCGCGGAAGCCATCCCGTATGGAGATTTTGCATTTGCGATTCGGCAGAGGAGGGGAGAGAGAAAGAGGAAGGTTGTGTTTTGCTTGGAATGTCCTGTGCGTGCCGCATGGAGATTTTTGACGTTGGGGCGGCCTGATGATGCGCCGTGTTGGTGCTTGGGACAACTACTTTTACTAATTTTTCTGGGGAGCGAGGCAAGGGGTGCGGCACAGATTTTCGTCTCCGGAATGCGGTTGGCTTGTATGACACGGCTTGCAATGGAAACGAGGACGGGAGGCGAGAGAGACGAGCAAGCTCGCGTACTGTATGTTCAAAGTTCGATCTCAGGGGCTGGCGTCAGATTCAAGAATTCGAACGTGAAGGAATTGGATACGGGACCAGAGGTGGAAGTGGAAGTGCGTACCATCCTCTTGCTCGAGGAGGGCGCATGCATTCGATTCATGGTATCTCTTATCTTCTCTTCTCTCTCTATCCCCACTCTTCTCTTCATCTCCCACCCAGTCCAATCCATAAATACAGATGCATCCATTCCGTCATGATATCAGTTCATTCCCGTAACTCGCACATGTACAATGCATCGCAGCGCATGAGCACATGCGCAAAAAGTCTTAGAGAGGCCCACCCAACCCATCCGCCCAACCCAGCCCAAGCCTACCCAACCCAACCCAACCCACCAACCGTTTTGATGAGCCCCATGATAGATTGCCAATAGATCTGTACAAAGGGAATAAGGTCCAGTACAGAATTCCAGGCGCGAATGAGGAACAGCACACGCGATATATGTTTGCGTGAAATGCAAAAATATCAGACCCGTAGGCCACCCACCCCAGATCAGAGCAACAAATTTAGATGAAAGAGCCGCCCAGAAGCTTGGTATCATAACATAACACAAAAGATAAACACGAGAAAGGCCGCCAGCATGCTGAGAGGCGTGTCCAGAGAAGAAGATAGACACGCTGGATATATGAGTGGAAATACAAGGCGTAGCGGCAGTATGATCGTATATAGTAATGCAGCGCAGTCAGGTCGTCAAGAGGTCAAGGTCGTCGTGTACACGTGATAGGCGTCTAATTAAGCTCCAGCGCAGCCGTGAAAATATGGGTATCACATCGTCGTCGTCGTCGAATATCAACAGAGTAGAGCAGAGAAAACAAGTGTGCGTATCAAGTGGCCAAGAAGTCCATGCCCATCCGGTGTGCGATGGCCTGCCAGTCCCAGCTCTGCTCGTCGTGCGCATCCATCAGCCTCCACACCTCTTCGAGCACTTCCAGCGCTGTATCGGTGTTCCTGTACTCCATGTAGCTCTTCACCACGCCGATAGCCTTGCGGATTGGCTCGCGCTGGTATTCCTCGAATGCTGCGCAGCCGATCACGAAGGCCGGAGCTAGTATCAGAGTCTGACTTGGATCACGGGCTCCGAAGCGAGAGAGAAGCTCGAGACCGTCGTCGACGGCTTGCTTTATCTTATTCTTGGGATCAGGCTTCCAGTTCGTGATTTGCGGTGGGTTAATGGTCCGCCAGAGATAGATCCACATCATTTGTCTATAGAGCATACCAGCTGCGTCGCGTGGATCGCCTGCAGGCCACACGGGTGTCCATTCCCTAATCCCGGCATCGATTTCAGCTGCTGCATAGAACGCTCTGTAGTCGATGACAGGGTCGATGTTGTGCTCCATGTTGTGACGAATTTTGTTCCTGAGATTGGTGATCTTCGACATGTAGAGGAACAAACCATCAAAGACGCCGAGAAGACGAACAGCTGAGGGCTGAAGAACGGTGGTGGGGAGATTCCAATCGTCTGGCATCGAGACGAAGTGGACATCGCCTTGAGGTAGATGGATCAACTGATCGGCACAGATGTGATATTGGAAGAACTCGTGGATGAACTTGGTGAACTCCGTTTCCTCGGTTGGTGGGCTTTCTTGGATCAACTTCTGGTAGTACTGTAGATGAAGGCGATGTGATCCATTAGGGTTCTTGTCTGACAGAGTCTGGAGAACGAAGCAGATCATTTGAGCGTAAGTGGCCGGGCTGACGGCAACCTCTTCACTCTTCCTGCATGTCAATTCCTTGAGCGCCTCATCGTGGTGAAATTGGGATCGCTCTTCTAACATTTGGACGTCTACATTCGGGTGCTCCTGTAATATTTGAACTCCGTATGCAGAATTGTAGTCGATGTGCTTGCTGGATAATGCTAATATCGAATGCATCAGTCCGGAATGTTGTTGAGCCATTGGTAACAAGATGTTCCTGAATGCACTATCGTTCTCTCCTTCCAGAGTGAAAATGGAGCTCAGTCGAGAGATATAATGGTGAAGAAACATCCTATCGCCCTCAGTCTCTACTCCGTGAACCAAATACGGCAGCTGTATGCTGGAGATCGTGATGCTCGTGGCCCTGCGTAAACGGGCTGTTGATTCGATCAGCTCATCCGCTCTCTGCTGGCATGTCATTATGACCCTACCTTCTTCCCCCTTCTCCTTCCCGCTCTTCCATGTTGTCTTCTCTGGATAACCTTCACAGATGACAGAATTCTTCTCACAATTGAGGCCTGAAATTAAATTAGTGCTGACCTTGACCAATTGTCCAGTAAACTCACAGCCAGGTTTCGTCTCGTCGCATTTCTTTTTCCGTCTCCTGCAAGTGATACATCCAGTCTTTGACCTGCCTTTTGCGACTTTGGCTAGAGCCTCTGCAGACGGCTTGGGGTGTTTCCGCGGGCGACCACGAGGCCTCTTAATCTGCGCTGGTGTGGAAGTCGACGACGATGTCTCAGGTGTCTCGGGAATAATGCCCTCTTTCACATCTGATAGATCTGCCATATCTATATCATCCATGGGCTCCAGCTTCGGTACCAACATCATGTCATCGTCGTCCCCTCTTTGGCCCTCTTCCTCATGATCCCAATCGTCCTCCTCTTCTTCCTCGACCCAACCACTATTTGAGATTGATGAACTCCATGGATCGGTGCATGACGATGTTGCAGAAGTAACCATAGTCACCGCCGACGACGATGATTCCGAGCCATCCACGCTCCTCCTCGACTCCATCGTCGATATTTCAAACATCTGGTACGTTTTTCCGGCCTTGTCCACTCGCATTCGACGTCGGACAGGCGCTCGCAGCGAACGAGCTTTAAACCTGGAGGCGGACGAAAGTGGTAGTATTGATGGGTGTTGTCGCACTATTTCCTCGACCTCATCTTCTACTGGTACGGCGTCGGTGGCCGCTGTTGACAAAGACGAGCTGTCGACTTCGATTGGTTTGCTACTGAATGCGGAGAAGTCCATGATCATTATGGCTTGCTTTAGAATGACGGTCGAGTTCCCACCGCACATCCGACAACCGCATCTGCCAACCGCAACCGAGAGAAAATCGAAGGAGCGAACGAGGTCGGAGAGGGTGAAGTGCGAAGAGGAGGAGGTTCACGATAGTAATATTGCCCACTCAGCGCAGAGACGAGCGGTACGGTACGGTAAGGATCGATTTCCGGGGGTCAGTTCGCTTGTAAGCTTTGCTGAATGGGCAGGACAGGGTACGCAGGTAGATGCAAGGCAAGGGTTGCGGGTGTTGTTTCCCAGGTGCGTGCACCTCTCCCATGTAAAAGCGGAAATGCCCCTCTTGCGGTTAGGATGTGAGCTCGCAGGCACGTCAGGGAGCAGTACAGGACAGGCGGCCAGGGTTCTACTGCCTTTTGCTCCGAAAAGTGTAGCTGTCCCGTTCAGGGGAAGCTTCTGAGATATAACTTTCGACGAAGCAGCGTCGTCCCTTTGGTCGGGCAGTTAGGGTCTGGTCCCTGAGTCGTGGCTTGAGCTTCAAGTCAATGGCCCTAGCTCTTCTGGTGCAGAGGCCGAGTTGGGGCCTGGGAAAAAACAGGGCAGCTAGACGTGATACTTTCTGCTCCTTCGGCTCTTGACTAGGATCCTCTACCACCGTACTTCTCTAGCAGAAGGCTCTAGTTTCGATCTCCTCACTAACTTGCGGGCGCGATCTCAGAGGGAAGACCCACCAGCCGCACCTCCACTTCTTAGACTTTTGATAGGCTGATAGCGGGAGCGATGTGCGGAAGGGAACACGGTCCCAAGACCGTGCGAATCGCTGTTGAAGCGACGTCCCCAAGAGCGAGAGTAAACATCGCAATTGGGAGCTCAGATTCATGCTTACCCAACTCTCGCTCTCGATGGGTGGGGCTTGCTTGGTCGAATGGGCTCTTTGATACCACGATGTTCTCGCCCAAGGCAAGCGTTCAAGCCTGAACCATGGTGGGCCGTTGTTCCACGAATAACCGTCGAGACGTACTTCCATGGCGTCCGCTAAAATCCCCAGGAAGGGCGCACTTGCATTCAGACACATAATATTTTGGGGCACGGCAGAGCAAGACCCCCTCTTGTCCTGGGAGGGCCGCCAGCTGGGGTCAAGAGGCAGAGGGTTGGCCATCTCCGTCATCTCTCGCAACCCCACGCCCAGAAATTGGACGGGCTAGCACGACTTTCTCGATGTCTATTGAAAATGCGGGCCCGATGATGCAGTTACTTGTCACCGGCAGATGAACCGAAGTGGTTAGCAGCCAGGAGGCCTCAGGGGGCTGAGGGAGCATGGCGGACATGGCTGAGAAACGGCCATGAAGATCACCCGAACTTGGGATCGCAGCTAAGGTGAGCTAAGGTGGCCTCCGAATCGGCATAGCGTGCAACGGCAAAGCTTTAGAGCAGTACGAGATCGAGGATACAGTCAGTCTGACTGCGGCGAGTCTGCTATGCACGGGGAGGACGTACCGCATCGGCAGACAAGGACGGCCATTGGCTTCTTCGGTTGCACTGTATACCCGGACAGCCTCCCTCTCAGCCTGGCAGGTCATCTAGAATACCTCGCGACTGCCGGATGGCCGGAGGGCATGGCACTCGATGCCCTATGGCTGGCAGGCGTCTGCGCCTGCCAGGTCTCACAGCAGGTGTGGGGAAATGAATCCCACCTCCGCCTAAATCTCAGACAGGCTAGACAGCCTGGTGAGCCAATCTTCCTCTTTCTCTTCCTCCGCTTCCTCCAGGACGGCGCACACGGCACCCACGCCTCACCTCGCCCTCTCACGCGTCAAAATGTTTCACTCCTTGTTTCCCTACCGAGCCTTCCCACTACTGTCCTGTTGGTCGCCAGTCGTGGGAGCCTCCCCCGAAAATCTCCCGTGGAGCCATAGGCCCATCGAGTCCTTGGCCGCCGCCCCTGCTCGCTGCTTTCTCCTAGCCTGCGGGCAAGACCACGCCTTGACCACCGCCGTCTGGTGTGTGCTTTTAGGGGTTCAACATCCTAGAAATCCCCCGAGATATATTTACAGATCTCCGGGGACGTCGCAAACGTTTCCAGATGTGGTATTCCGAGAACCAGTTGCACCCCACAGTACTCCGTACGGCTTCAAGTGTTTTGCAGTGAAGAAGAGCTTTGAGACTCGTTGTGTCGCACAAGAATTGCAACAGTTCTATTGCTTCAGCTGTCACCTGCAGCATTGAATGCATGAGTCGCCCCGTTGCTGCTGGAGCGGGAGGGCATGATGGACTCAGCAGCCAACAGGCGTGCGAGGAAGTGACCAACTCGGTCCAGTCGACCGTCGCAAACCGGGCTTCTGGTAACAGGCCGGTTGGACGATTGGCCCCTCCTCCGAATTCCTAGGGGGGTCCATGCCCTGCAGATGTCCACTCTGGCATATGTCCTCGACATGATTCGTGTTCGCCGTGGGAGAGCTATCGCTTGCATGAAAGTCGCTACCGCTCCTTGGGCACTTCCAGCTACCACGTCTGGGAAGAACGCCAAACGGAAAGGCCTCCAAACCCAGGAAATTTGTTGAGGAAATTCCCAAGTTTGGTTTCCAGCTGAGGAAGCACCCGTCCGTCCCGACTCCCCCAACCAAGAAAGCCCTTTCGGACGACTTTCCTAACTCGAGAACTCACTCACCAGTCGGGGCTTCGGAAGGAGTTTGGCCCCACCGTTGTGCCGCATCTCGACACTGCAGTCGAACACAAGGTTAGTCCTGGGAGTCAGGAAAGACTACGGGCCTCTCAGAAGCTTCGGCCGACATGGTCCCCTCTTCCTCGAGGACTCATGAAGAAAGTGATCGCCCAGTAGTCTCGCGTCTTCCCGTCCCCCCTACAGGAAACCGTCTTCGACTGAAGACAACCCTGCTTGTAGTCCGTGCATATCTCGATTGACGAGTGTCAGTGTTCCGTTCAGCATCGCCCTAACCCCAATCTTTCATGTCCGTCAAGTTGATGCTGCTGTTGGCATCCACATTATGCACTATTTCATCCAATAAGAAGGCGCACATTTCCAATAAAGCGGGTCAACTCGGAGTTTCGTTCCCACACTCACTCAAAGAGGTATCCCGAGTCTTGAATCATGCTCAATTGCAAGTCGTGGGGGCTCTCCGGAAATAGTGACATTGTTTCCCCATACAATCCTGCGCCTAGGAATCCGTACTCTCGGATCGTCGATGACATCTTTGTACCAATACTTTCATAATTTGGGCATTGGAGCATTCGACCTTCTCCGGCTAGCCTAAAGAGGGAAGACGTGCTTCGTAACCCTATCTCCCATGCCCCGCCTACACAACCACAAAACCAGCTCTTGGAGGATAAATCGGATTAGGCAGACAGCTGCCACTGCAAAGGGTACTTTACCCTTATGGCAGTATGAAGCCCTCATCAATGAGGCTGTATCCGAACCGATGAATAAGCAGATTTGCAGCCGCAAGTCCAAATCCAGGAGACGAGCCAGACGTGCAACCGAAGGTTTCGAAACGGTTATGCCTCGCATACCGGAATACCACCCAGACGCTCCGCTCTCTCAAAAGAAAAAGCAAAAAAAAAAACACCAGCATCCGTGCTCCTCTCTCGATTCTGTCACAAATGACCGATCTATGTACGCGAGCGCCTCCAGCCCCATGAATTCCCCCATTGTTCCAGTCAGAAAAAGCAGGTGCTGCGACTCAGCCCTCCGCTCGCCTAGATACTTTGTTCCAGAGGTACCGGTACGTCGAGGTATTGGTGACTCCTGCACCTCACACCCTGTACATGAGTCGCTAAACTCTCTAGCTCGCACTTACCATGTGCTACACTCCCAATCCCTCATAATCTTTGTGGTCTTACAATAAACGCCTTCGAAAAACCCAGCTAGACTGTGACGAAGTCGTAAAGATGTGACCAGGAAGCAAGGGGTTGGTGGTACGGTACCAGCGATCTGCAGCCCCCAGATCTGGGTTGGAAAGGAGCGTGCGCTCCGCGATTCCACAAAAGTCATAACGTCCCGTCTCGTACTCGCATTTCCTCGTTGTACCAACCAAAAGCCCCGAGGCAGTTTGCAGCTCTCCGAGGTCATGTCTTTTCCCACCTCTTGGCCGTTTCCCAAGTGTAACCCTAACCCGTCCCGTACTCCCGTACCGCCTCCCAAGCTTCCAATCCCCAGAGCGGCGAAGCTCTCGAGCCCCTCTCCCCTCTTGTGGCGAGCCTTGGACAAATAAGCTTCCATCCCACCGCCACAGCGACCTTAATAATCTGAATAATCTCCTCGCTTCCCAACCGCCACGGGCCCAAGTGCAACACGGGAAACAGCAAGGGAAACAAGCCACATTCCCATCAACCACTTAATCCTCGCAAGCCCTCCTCCCGGTTCGCAA
Source organism: Stipitochalara longipes BDJ (assembly GCA_009732865.1). Lineage (NCBI taxonomy): Eukaryota > Fungi > Ascomycota > Leotiomycetes > Helotiales > Hamatocanthoscyphaceae > Stipitochalara > Stipitochalara longipes. The sequence continues at coordinate 483,717 of ML769340.1, forward strand.
GCTACGCCTGGTTTAACTTACTTCTAATTGGGACGCCACGGAGGATTGATAGTGTCAAGATAACTTTCGTGGCTGCTAGTGCCGTCTCTCTAGCATGTGCCGTGTCTCGTATGCTGCATCTGGCGTCGAGCTAGCAAACGCTGCGCACTCAGTGGAGGGAAGGTTCGGATCTGGCCGGAGGTTGAGGGCTTCTGATCAGCTTAACCTTCCCTAGCTAGCACTCGTCAGAGACTCAGAGTGGAGCATGTCTCTCCTTTCCGTCACACAATAGAAGCCTGGAAGGGCGGCTCTAGTTTAGCGTGGTACAGTAGCGGGCTGCATCTTGGTGTTTGGGACGTGGAGACTTGACAGCGGGCGCTCAGACGCAAGGTGGCTATCGAAAAAGGCTTGCTGAAGTTTGGGTTGGGCTTGTTTGCATGAGCCAGCTGGAGCTCCAAGCTTCACTTGCGTGGTGGCTTGCGGGCTTTCGTGGCTGGGAATGTGGAAGAATAGCCGGGCTCATGATTCATGCTGCTTCTCGAGTCAGGGTCAGGCCTAGTGTCTGGATGCTCGTGTAAGAGCTTGGGTCTATAGTTCATGTCCTGTAGTACCAAGAGCCTGGTAAGTAAAGGAGCTGCCATGAGGTCTTGGCTTGCATGGGAAGCTAGCTTGCTGGGGATATACTCAAGAGCTTGCTTGCGATTGGAGATGAGCTGAGGAAAGAGATGATTGTCGAGGACTGGGATCAAACGATGATCCGGTGTCCCCATATCTTAGAGTTTAATCTTGATATACATGTGATGGGCATTGGAATTCGTGATGGAGAAAAGCACTCCCAACGCGCCTTACGCCTCTAACGCCTAAGTCTCGTCTCCAGGAATCCTTCTCCCAGCCGAGAAACACCCGTCCCGCCTGTGATGTGATGCGTGCCTGCCATGTATTTCGAAGTCTAAAGATGATCCTCGCCTATGAAACAAGATCCGCAGTCCTGAGTCCCCTTCCAATCAATATGTGTGCTCGGACTCAGCTGTCATGAGCAGGTGGCGCCTCGCCTCGAGCTGTTGTGAGACTTTTGATCACTCGATATCTCTTTTGAATCACAATCAATGAAACCGGTGTAGCTCTCTTCCGAAGCCACCACATAACGTGGAGAAGCGGTGAGCGGGGTAATGCACAAATTCCAATACTGGCTTCAACAGTCATGTGACTTTCTCTTTTTCAGATTGTATCCGGAGAGCATCAATTTCTCGTTGCAAGGCACTCAAATCCGCCATGATGTCAGGTCTGCCTACATTGCTTTCAAGCCTCTCCTCTTGTATCGATGACGAAGCAGAGCCTCGCCGGGCACTCTCAATGCTTCTCCGAAGATATTCGCCGCTTGGCCGCCTTGATTCTCCTGGCGACTGAGCATCGAGACTAACCCTCCGCCCATGGCGAGGAGGTGGCGGAGGTGGTGCCATGGAAGCTCGTTTGTCACTCGACAGATCCATGCTGAGAACGGATGCTGGCCGACCTGCTCTGGACGAGCCTCGAGATGGTGGTGGAGCTGGCAATGAAATCGAGGAAGGAGATGTCAACGGCCCGTGATGGGAGGATCCCCGAACTGCAGGCCGCCTTGCTGGGGGCGGAGGTGGAGCTCTAGCACTATCAGATCTTGGTCTGTTCTCCTTTCTCGTCGGTATACTGGTTTCCTCCTCAGCTTTCGGTGATAATCTCCCACTATCGCCGTGGGTTAATTTTGAATTATGAATAAGTTGGCTGTGCCGTCGTGTAATAGGGCGTGCTGGTGCTGACTTTTTCCGTATTGAGGAAGATGGAGAAGGAGGTTCTGGTGTCTTCCCAGCTGCTTCTTTGTCGAAGACAGATTCGCGATCCAAGTCGTGGCTTACGCGGTTAGGGGCGGGCGGTAAAGGTTTGTTGAGATCCGTCTGAGAACGGTTAGGGTCGGTGAAGGAACGAGGACTGGAATTGAAGTATGTCGGTGAGGTGTTCGACCCTGGAGTTGGTGGCAATTGCACTATCTGGGGATCATCTCTCAACTCGACCTTGATGAGCTTTCCATGTCGTGAACTTGGCGGTGGGGGTGCCTTCCTCCCAAGGGTTGAGGAATGGAATTCGGTGGCCAAACCCCTTCTCTCATCTTCCGGTTCAGATATTTCGTGTGACGTACGTGGTGATTCCGGATGTGCTTCCTGGACTGGTTCGAATATTGATTGTCGGGACACGGATGATGTGTCTGTGCTGCTCCCATCACCACCAAGAGCATGTGTGATATGCGCCTGAGATGTCGACTGCCCTGTGGGCGTTCCCAGCCCAGAATCCCCCGTCATCAGCAGCCTCTTGAATGCCTCCACATCCATTGATGCCCGCCCTGGACTGGCAATGTTTGTTGGGGCTGCTGCCTGTCCTCGTTCCGGATGCTCCATCATCTCCAGAGTCTTTGAGAACGGATTTGCCGGAGCTTTGGCAGGCATTTGAACCTCTTCCTCGTCGGACATATCCGAGTTTGTGCTGTCGAACGGATCGTCATCTCGTGGGATTGGCGTAGGTGGCTTCGCAGATATCGAATATGTTTCCTCGCCTATGGTTGAGGTCGAGTCCGGGATTGAAGGAGACAGAGGAGGAGGAGACTGGACGCGCACTTTCTTCGTGATCTTCTTCGGAGCACCGTTATTTTCGAGGTCTGCAGAGCCAGGCCGAACATCTGCTTGCAGGTACGCGATGTGATTAACTGTTGGGGCAGGACTCTCTGGAGCAGCAGAGGTAGCTATCGGAGGTCCTTTCCGCCTGAAAGGGTTGGAGGATGGAAGGTCTGCCGCCATTTTCGAGGACCATTTATGTGCAGTGTCACAGTGAAGTGGTTACTGTCATACCGCAGTCGTGGGCTAGGTCATGATCGTCGTATTCGTTGTCGTAGTCGTCGTAATACGGAGTGCTCGGGGGTTGAGTCTGCTTGTTCCGCTCCATCGTTATCGAGGTGGTCTGTGCACGAGCTTATTTCGAGGTTCGTGTGGGGAATCGGTCACAAGCTTCATCCTTCCCCATGTCTCACAACACCAGCATCATAACGGTGCAAGATACTCCAATGAAAGAATAGCTCGAGGCAGCGAGGGAGAGCTTGTGGACCACGGGGTCCTGATCTTTCTTCTTTGTGTTACCTTCCACTACGATCCCCAAGTGTCTTCCTCACTGTTTGCTCAACTTGGTCAGATATATGGATTTTTGGAGGCATGGATTCTGCTTCCCGTCTATATTTGGCCGTTTCAATCTCTTTTCCTTTGGAGGGTTCAAGAAAAAGTATTCCTTGATAGAAAGTCGTTGCAGATGCAAAGGCATTGTGATTTTCAAAGACAATTTCATGTGAGATTCTTGTTCTTCAATGTGGTTCGTTGTTTTCTGCTATTGGCGCTGTAAAGTAGGGGAGAAGAGGTGTTGGCGATCACGGCTTATTGCGAGCGGGATGCCACTGTCAAGTACATGATCAAGTTGAGCTCTTGGGAGATGTGTCACAACACTGCATGATGCATCAGCCCCTCGCTGTTCATATCTCTTTTGCTGCTATTGCTTAACAAGCGTACCAATGATATCTGAAGATGGAGTGGTGGGGTCAAGGGTTGACAATATCATGAGCTCTGGTTTCTTTCGGAATTATGGTGAGATAGGGATTAAAGCTTGCAAGATACCAGAGTCAATTGCCATATTTGAATCTGGCTAAGGGTGATATGCTTAAGAGCGAGATATCCCATTAAATATAGGACTAAAACCATATCGTAGTAGACAATCGTGGTAATTTTTTTAAACTTAATGATAGGGGGGGTGTCATTCTGCCTCCTGCCCTAATGCTGCAAACTTCAAGCAATTATGAAATGTTCCCAAGAAGCCAAAACTACAAAGATTCTCTAATAGAATCCAACAAAGAAATAGTTCCTACTCGTATATACACAATCTCCATATATGATGTGTATCTCGGAGTTCTTGATTTGCTTTCAAATTTGGCTTTGGCTCTGAATTACGAAAGCTATTTCTCCCTTTCCTGAAATATTGCATTAATAAAATAATAACACTATCTGCCAACTCCAATTCATCTTCAATAAAGACTTAGGAGACACTACCGCAGTTGCTACCAAGCATAGACAGAAGTCATAGCTTAGCAAATGCTAGCTAAACTATTTGATTAAAGGGAGTATCTAGGAGCATCGCTAATGCTACCTTTATTACCCTCGACCTAAAGGTGAGCGGCATTAATATGACAAAGCCAGGTGATTGTCCTAGTTCCAAGACTATGCAAATACTCTAGGGATTCAATAGACATTTCCCATTTATGAAAAGTTGGTATATCTTTTGCTTCCATCGCAACTCTGAGTCAATCACCCACTAACAGCATATATGATCCTTGTTTTCAATGAACACATTTAACTTCAGCTCCGACAATAGTCAAATAGCATTGAAAAAATGATAATGGCTCTCCCTTCTTTTATCGAATTGATTTGTGTAGGATTCGATAAGAGTCAGGAGAGATTGCTCTAGAATTCACAGCTAGAGATTCGATAGTATCTAGCTTACCCTTTCACTTAATTTAGCCTTGTACATCCGACGATATTCAGTCCATTACTAAACCGTTTGTTTTCCGCTAATGTTAGTATTTAAGAGAACTTGTATTTATCTCGGCCATATAGTATTAGAAGCAGTTTTCCGCTGAAGTATTAAAGTCGGTTTTTCGCTGAAGTATTAGACGATCATAGACATCACAGGAACAAATTTAAACTCAAAGACAAGAACTTCTTTATTCCCAACCAACGCCACGGGTATCATGCACCATATCATCTAACTCCCTAAAACACCGGCGAGAAGCAAAGAAAAAAGCTATTTACAACTTAATGTATGCATCCGCGAACTGTCGTCCCATCCCTGTCGGATGAGAGAATGCAAATTGCATTCTTGACAGAGCGAGACCCGGGACGAAATGCTCTCTGGCCATGGTGACGAGCTGAGAAGCAATTCGCTTTCGGCGCATGTCCTCCCTAACCCAAATCCTATCAACACACATATAAACCTCCCCCTCCTCCACTAGCTCCCGGGCACCGTGATAGTAATCGTCTCCGCCAGCAATGCGCTCCGCGAGGAGTACACCAACAGGTTGGAGGTCGATGAGGTAGAGGAACAGCTTGTAGCGTGGGACCTGATTCGGATCATTCTCATTTTGCGGATTTGTGATGAGGGACCAGAGCTCGTTAACAGTAGGGATGACACCTTCGAGATCTCGACAAGTGAGTTTCAAAGCTCTGTAGGCTCGCTCTTTATGAGCGTCTAAGACTCGATGATCAACAACTCTGATGTCATGATCCTGATCTTCGACGTACTTTTGCATCAGATTGACACCAATCTGAGCAGTCGCAAGCTGTTTGGTTTTGTAATAGAAACTATCATGGAACTTGTTGTGGTTGCGTTGATCTTCCTTGAGAGTCGTGTTGTATTGCATGCCACACTCCTTGCAGACGACGATAGAAGGAACGCCCATGTCAAGCTGGGTTTGATGGAGCTTCTGTGATATGAGACTGGTAGTATTTGAACGGGAGTTTGTGCGAAGGAGGTTTGGCTTGGTGAATACGGCGGTATTGGAGTCAGCCTTTGCGCGGGAGGGAGTTTTGTCTGAGTGTTCGCTTTGACCTGCGATCTTTGCAGGATCGGTAGGATCGTTGGCGGAAGAGGCAATAGCACCTGAATGATCGTTGAACATGGCACCGTCATTGTTACCGTTGTCAAAAGGGCCTTGCGTAGACATGTTGATGATTGGGTCGAGTACGGGCCGAGTTGTAAGGCGTCTTTTCGATCTCTTCTGAGATCTTCGAGGATATTCAATTGCTGGCTCTGGCCTCGCCGGAGGAGAAGATGGCGGTGTAGACCGAGGCTCGAGAGGATCTGATGAGATTTGAGAGGTTGTACTAGAAAAGATATGTTCGAGTGGGTCTGAGGAGAGATGTGGTGGTCGCGTTTTAGAGGGGATGGAAGATGGTTGCAGAGGCTTGAAGTAGCTTTGGATGGTGCCACCCTTTGGTTGCTTGACTTGAGAAAGCGGAGTGATAGGTGTAGGCTCTTCAACACGTCGTTTCTTGCTTGGAGGTTCTTCTGGGTGTTGGTTGACGCGCTTTGAGTAGGTCTTGAGTGCAGGTGTTCTGGGAAAAGATATGGTCAGCGCAATGAAGTTGACAGTTTCTCTGACGGTGAATGCGAACCTGCCACTGCCTGAAGATGGTGCCATGATGGCTGGGCGGCGAATCACGTCGCTCGGATTAGTCGTGGTCGTCAGTGTCGAAAGTTGTGACCGTTTCGAAAGAAATGTGGTGTTGTTGGCGAACGCGACTGGACGCGAAGCCAACAAACGAGGCTAGTTGCGCTAGCACGTGACTACCCCACTATGCTGCCCAGCTCAACTTTATCAGAACCTTGGACGTAACGATCTGTCGTGGGCGGACTGATATTTTATGATCTCAGAAAGAAAATCATAGGTCCTGGCGAACTGGTGGTTGGCTTAAATTGATCATCCTATGTCCAGATGTGACGAAGACCAGCCTTTACACGACTTTCTCCTTCCTGTCATAGGTTATGTTTGTAAGATTAACATTGAATCTTGATAGCCTCTAATCATCAATGGTTAAGAACAAACGATCTAAGTATCTGATTAAATCGGTATTGTGATCATATCCAGGAGTTTCCCCTTTCCGTCCACCATCAACTCAATCCTACCGCCATTTTATCCTCCCTAGCCCCTTCTTGGCTGGCTTTCTTAATGCTAGGAAATTATCTTCGGGTCATGGAGCTCTTCGCACCTCATCAAGGAGATGTTTACAAACTACGAAGGATTAAGTTAACTCGCGACTCTTGGAGGAAATGGTGGATGAGTTTAGATTCGACGAGGAAAGGATATGGCAAGAACACAGTAAGACCATAGAAGGAAACACGGTAATTAGAGCAGCCCGAAGTGATGAACATCGAACGTCTATTTTGAGCTATTGCTAGCCTATGCCGATGTGAACGCCGTTATGATACATATCGTCTATGTGGATTCCCGTGTGCATCATTATACAGATGGCAGAAACGTTGCCGATATAAGTGGAGGTATTACAGCGGCATAAGCTGTCAACCATTACTTCCTTCGCTTCAAAGTCTTGATAGCCATTTCTATCAAGCCATCCTTTGCTTCGCTGTCTGGAAAGGCATCGATGGAGGCAATTGCTCGGTTTGCGTATTCCTCAGCAAGAGCACGGGTTTGTTCTAGGCCATCGCTTTGGAGGACTAATTCTCGTGCCTGTGCGAGTGTTAGCAATGCCATTATGTGCGCCGTGGAGAGTGACCAACTTTAGCAACATCGCCCTCCTTCGCAAATTTCCTCCCAACTAAAGAGCCCAACTCCCGGTTATTCTTCCACGCGAATAAAAGAGGAGCCGTTGCAAGGCCCAGTTCCAAATCTGCACCAGCTGGCTTCCCCAGCTCCTCCCCACTAATCGTATAATCCAGCATGTCATCCACCAGTTGGAACGCAAGTCCGAGGTTCTTTCCATACGAGTACGCAGCTTCGACCGTCATTGAGTCCGAGCTCCCGAGAAGTGCTGCCGCTCGACATGACTTTGATATCAGACTTGCAGATTTGAGATAAGTCTTTTGAAGATAATATGTGATCGTATCCTCAGTCCAGATGGGGCTCTTCTCATCCCGTGCAGTATTCTTCAATTGCATGAATTCCCCCTCCACCAAATTTGCAATAACAGTCGCCAACAGCTCGGTGACTTCTGCATCACGCAGACGTGCAAGGGCTACCGAGGCACGACTTAAAAGGAAATCTCCAGCCAGAACAGCCATCTTGTTCCCGAATTCGAGATTTGCAGAAGGGCTTCCTCGCCGTGAAACGGAGTGGTCGATGACATCGTCGTGGAGCAGAGACGCAGTATGTATCATTTCAGTAATCTCCGCGAGACGTCTTTGCGAAGGCAAAATATCACTGTCGGTTGCTGGGTACGAGGTTGGACTTTCGGTGATCGGGTTAGCTGAAATTGAGGTTGGATTCACGTCGGCTAGTACGGACATTGGCGATATAGCATGATCGATGTCTGCGGCACTTTGCTGGCCATTATATCTGGGAGACTTGGGTGCCAATGATGTTGCTCTTGACATCAACAGAACTAGGAGAGGCCGGACGTGTTTCCCTTCCGCTTGAGTGTAGTATTTCGCAACAGTATCGAGAGAGGGATGTCCGGAACCAAGTAGTTGCCGTATGTTACCGGTCAAAAACTTCATCTCTTTGGCAACCATCCGCAACGGGTCTACGCTAACATCTCCATGGCTCGCGGCGCGCGCGGTCGCGTTCGAGAAAACATTGGACGCAACTGAAACGGCCTGAGCCCATGCAGATTGTCTCCTCCGAGCTGGATGACGGTATATCGAAGTGGGCAGAACCCGTAGCGACTGTCGTGCAGCCAATTGGCACCCAGAACAGGTAGAATAGAAGTGAAGGTTGGCGGATGGGGAGCTGTTGAGGAGCAATGAAGCTCTACTCGACCGAAATTTCATATCCTCAATTTCTCCTCTTTGACAAGGAAATCCTTCCTGAATAATGCCTGCAGAACATCCGTAGCTCCAATTGCCACCTCGAAGCCCGAAAGAAAATCGTTTGAGAAAGTATTGTACAATGAAGCATGAAGGGAGTGAAGGAGATGTTGTACGCCGTGCTTTCCCGATTATTTTTCTCGGTTCCACTAGACCATTGTCGGACAAAGCTCTGGAGCGCCGAGAGCAAGTCTAGCCGACAAGCTTCAAATGTTGGAACCTAGATTTGAGCAGCTTCATTCATGCGACGACGACAACAACAGAGATAACGAAGCGATGGTGCTCCTTACAATGACTGCCTCCATCGTGGAGGCTCTAGAGAATCTCGAGCGAGCGGAGAGGAACCCGGGCGACGTGGCTGCTCAGAGGAGGACGACCGATGGAGACGAGGATGAAGACGCCCAAGAAGGAATTGAGAATTCGACAGAAAACGATCACGACCCATCTGCAAAAGCTCCGATGCAACCTGCGGAGCCATCGATGTTGAATCCAAAGGTTGGAAATCCAATCTCACACGGGCAGGTGGTAGATATTTCTCGAGACCTGAAGGCTCGTCGAATTCAGCCGGATAGCCTCGAGGCTCTCCTTAAAGGATCAAGAGTTTATGTGTCACCACCTCCGCCCAGGGTAGAACCAGTGAGTGGGAATTCTTGCACCGGATGTTGGACCTAGAGCTAATTTTCTTGAAACAGAATTCCGAGTACAGAGCTCTCATGGCCCGTCTCCGCCGTGAGGAAGAAGAACGATCCTACGAACGAATGACAAACCCGCCTCCACCCATGGAGACCTTTGCGCAACGTTTTCCTGCAGCCTCTGCTGCGCATGCTTTCTCGTCGAGCTACCAGAATATCAATACGTCTGACCCGGATGATGATGGAGTCACATTTGCGGATGTCGATAGGCAAATGGCCCTCATACTCAATGTATTGCTCAGTATTGTAGCTTGTGCGGGAGCTATATGGGTTGCTGCAAGATGGTGGAATACACCAGCAAGATTGGCACTCAGTATGAGTGGAAGCCTCTTGGTTGGGGTTGCTGAAGTGGTCGTTTACTCTGGCTATATCAGAAGAGTTGGCGAGGCAAAAGGAAAAGAGAGGGGCGTCAAAGAGGTGAAAGAAATAGTGAACACTTGGGTGGTGGGCGCAGGAGGAACATCTGACGTCGATGATGCAGACTCGATCAATATCGAGCCCACATACCCCCCGGACGAAGATAAAGCACGCAGACGGAAGCGGGACACATCATGAACTCGCCTCTTCATTCATTCTATTACATGGCAATGTATGACAGGTCAGTAGCTTGTAATACAGTCTGGCTTTCACTGCCAATCAATCCGGGTATATTCCGCCTTGTCAAACTCCCCTGAGCTTCCAACGCCGAAATCTCTAACGTAAAGTCTATGGACCACAAGACTCCTCTACTTTGATGGCTTCAGTGTCCCATATACTTGAAGGATGGAGAGGATAAGATTGATAAACCCAAGTCCCAAGGCGAAAGCAACCCCTAGGAATGTAAGCCATTTTTCATACGACTTCACATTCCTTCGATCATCTTTTCGCCACTGGAAGAAGGAGACTGGCTCTGCCTCATCGTAAGCAGTTTGGATGATGTCCAGTCTCTCGCCCCAATACTTGTAATGAGAAACAAGGTTCACTCCGACTGGTATTGGTTGCTGAGCCGCCCGTTGATCGAGCAGTTTCTTCCCTACCTCTTTGTTAGCGCTACTCTAGGCCGCAGTCTTTGAAAAGCATACCTTGATCGTTAGTGGTAGTGTTGGTCTCCTTCTTGAACCAAGAAGAACTGCGTGAGTCCAAGTATGGAATTAGCAGCGCCAAAGTATCGCTTGTCTCCCGGAGAAGTCCTTCGGGAAAGAGCTTAAAGTCTGGACTGTATGGATTGGAAAAGTCCTCCAGAAATGTCGCCCAATGAAAGATCCAGATTTCGGGAGGCTCCTGGTATGGGTCTAGGAACAGATGATCTTCCAACCTATTTGTCCAGCGGATCCGAAAGTACTGACAATTAGTGAGACTGTATGCTCTGAGGTATCGAGTCCAATTCGGTTTTCGAGATGTGTAATTTGGTACGGGACGTTCTGGGAATTGGCGACGGACAATAGTCGCAAGACTGGTAGCGTCATCCCATACTTGTTTGACGCAAGGTCCTTGTCCAGGTTGCCGTTCTCTCGTCACATCCACCCTTAGCCAGAGGAGGATGACAAGATCTATCATATCACACTTGTCTCGCTCGCTATATCCGGCGTATTCATTTTTGTCGAAGTAGGTCAAGCAATCTCTTCTCTTCTTTGTCTGATTCCGTCTTAGAAATTCTAGCAAACCAAATAATTGACCGTATCTTTTACAGGCCCAATGTCCTTCCCGCTCCTGAATGACCAAATTTAAATCTTGACATTCGATTTCGAAGTTTCTAATTCCATGGCTATCAGCTAAGGCTTCCTTCAAGCTCCTCTCAAGGCGTCCTACGTAAAAAATGGATCGTATCTGTGGGCAATCTCTGGCTCGTGTCGCTGATTTGTTACATCGTGATGGCCTTCGATGTTGACATTCCAGAAGCTTTTCAAAATCTGCTCTCTAAGAGGTGGCGTCCATTCATTGAGGAGATAAGGCTCTGCTGACCCGTTTGGCTTCCATATCAATATTTGATCTGTGTTATCAAGCGCCTTCAGCTCTACGCTGGACTGCGACATGTCGACCATGACGAGAATTGAACTCCCTCAAAATTCTACACATCATAGAACCACTGGGTCAAATTTTGCAATAGATGCTCAGATATTTCACAAAGCAGACAAATGCGGTTTATATCCCCGAACTTTCGTTTAAGGTTGCCTTGCAGATGCTCACACTGGATTAGCACCACAGCCCCCCAATAGATCGCCTTCGACAGCTTGTGCATCACTGTTCGCTGTCTTCGGGGGCCGCTACGAGGCTGAGTCGCCCTGAAGAGGGTGGGATTGTAGACCTATTGGCTGGCTTAAAGGCTGCCAGTAGGGTTGCAGGCGGCCCGGGGCTTCAATGCCTGTAGCTCCTTTTATCCCCGTTCCCAAATCACGCAAGTTACGTTTTCAGCCACTCTAACGGGCAATTGTGCGACCATTTTAATTGGTCGATATTCTCCCCTGGCGGTTAACGACAAGGTTGAGTTTGACATTGTGGCAGTGTTACCCGTTTTCGACACCGTGCAGGAAGCCTTGCAGAAAGCCACCGAGGGGTAGCCTCGTAAGCGGTCATGCTCACCGAGATGGAGGGGAGCATGGACTTTGGGTGTTGGGGGCCGCTTTTGCCACCTACCACCTCTACACTTGACATTCTCCCTCTTTGCACGTCTCACTTCTCTTAACTCAATCTCCAAATCATCGCTATTCCATGATGGCTTCAAACAGCTGGACAATTTGGTCTGCTCGAAGAGCGTCTTGAGCTCGAAATATTGAACGTCCGTCACGCTTCCCACAGTCGCTGCAACACTACATGAGACCAATTCGATGAATATATGTCTGTACGATTAGCGCAAACCGCAGTATTTTCTGTTCACTCCCCAACTACACGAGACAATATGCCACCTCTTTCACAAGCCCTTTCAAGGACCAGCGCGTCAGGAGGAGCTCTCCAGAGCAAAGCAGTAAACTCCCCACAGCAATGGACTCCACCAGCTTCTGGACATCCAAATGCCCCTCCGGCCGATTCAATTCAACCGCAAGCCACACCTAGCAATGAGCGCAAGCCCTCAGTTCACAAACAGGGACGAAAGAACGACGACGCTGCACATGAGACACGGCAGAACTTAGAACGCGATACTGAGCCAACTGGCCCTCAACAAGAACTAACTGCTGGTGTCGTCGATAACACAACTCCAGTAGAGCGAAGTGGCACAGCAAGCAATAGTGACGGGAGAGTGACTCGCTCTGCTTCAACTGCGTCTGAGGTCTTCTCCCATCAGTCATCCCGTCCAAGTACGAACAACACCTCTCGAAGCTCTGTGAACCCAGCAGCAGGAAATCCAAAGACAACGACTCTTCACGTCTCTTCTGTTGCAACACTCTCCTCAGCCCCAGCCGATGTCAGAGTCAAGCCTGATCATCCGTCGATATTCTCTACGCCAATTCAAGAAACAATCACAGAGGTTACAACTCCCTTGGCCTCGACGGTGCCAACGCCTGGCTCTGTACGTTTACAAAATACAGGACTAAATCGAAGGATCTCGTATATGACCGATGTTGGGAACACCAAGGAAAGTCTTACCGGAAGACTGAAATTTAAACTGTATCGATTGAAGACCGATACTCGATATATCAACTCATTTGGCGATGGTAACTTGCCGCAAGTAGACGGTTTGAGACAATGGGAGCTAGCTGGTACTGCGAAATCAAAATGGGAGGATATCTTGAAACCCGCAATCATCCTAACGATGAACAACAACCACACAGCAATTTATGGCAATCAACTCGAAGTGCGACATCCGCGTTTGGAGTGCACCATGGTTGGAAAGACAGCCCAGCAAGCTAACCCTCTTGTACGAGTGACTCACAAGAAAAAGAGCGTGTGTGAGAAATTGGCCAAATTGGCGGAAAAACTAGATGTGGTAAAACAGGTATGTTTTTTGTCAATGTTTTATATTCTGTACTGATATCTTTGGATAGTCCGGGTTCTGGGTAACGCATCGTCAAGCCCAGAATTTCAGAGCTAGTTGGGAGCTTACGGCCCCTCCTCATGCCCAGTTTCAGCCGAAGACGTCTCTGATCCCACTGTCCGGTGCTCAGCTTGTCGTCGCAGGGAATCAAAAGCGTTCCACAATTGGGGCTGTAGTTGACGCTGATGGGCGACGATATGCTCTGACAGTCTCGCATGTTTTCAATGACGAAGCTAGTGACTCGTCAGAGGCAGAAGACATTGACGACGGACAATGTTCCGACGACGATGAATCCGAAGAGTGGACTTCCGAGTATGACGAAGAAGAATTCAAAGCTTGGATGGCACTTGACGACTCTTCGACAGAATCGAACACTCAACTTCATCCCGTTGCATCTCCCTCAAATCTTCTTACAAAATTAGACGACGAAGTTAACGAGGAAATCTTGTCGAGACGGCAGTTAACCACTGACACAGGCCCTCAGTGGTCATCAACGAATCAAGGATCTGACTGGGCACTCGTAGAACTTGGAGAGTATGAATACCGAGCAACGAATGAAAGTCTCTACCCCCTCGGAAACTCGAATGCCAGCGATGTTTTTACTCGGATATCTTCTTCCCCACTGCCTTCAAAGTCTGACCTGTTTGTGGTGACTCGAAGAGGAAACCTCCTTGCTGTGGCCGGCGAGTCTGTATCAAGTAATGAATGGGCAATACAGCTGAGGCATGGGGAGTTCGGTGAATCTCCCTATTTATCCCCACCAGTTGATCAAAACTAACGTCCTCTCTAGAACTCGGTGATTCGGGATCATTGGTCGTTAGCGCAACAGATGGTTCTGTCTATGGGATCTTACTATCCGGTGATCCTCTTTTCGGAAGTGGTTATGTGGCTCCTGCGATCGACATTCAAGCAGACCTGCACCGTACTGTGCGAGCCGACCTTCAATATGGAGAAGAAACCCGCCACTTATGGCCAAGTCGTCAATTCGATGTGCCTATCTTGCCATCACAATATGAAATGCTTCCTTCGAGATATAAGGTTCTTCTCGATGCTGCTAGAGCTGGCGACTTTCGTTCAATTGCAAGGTTAATAAGCCCCGACGACACTCAGTCAGACCAAGAGGCCGAGCAAAAAGAGACCGAGCAAAAGAAGCCCTTGGTGGAAGCTGCAAAGCGTTACAATGCTCTTACACCGATCGCGGATATCCTCATCACGGATTCGAATAAGAATGAGGCTCTCCAACAGTCGTCAGTCCGTCAACTTGATGAGTTTTATCGCAATTCTTCTCGCAATGGGTTCAGAGGAGAAGAGGTCGATCTCAGCGTAAAGGAGTCTTTTTTGAGAACCCTGTTAGACCGTGGAGTCGACCCTAAGGAATCTGCAGATGTTGAGGGAACAGCACTGCATCAAGCTGCAGAAGATGGCAGTTTGGAAATCGTCAAGGTTCTAGTGACAAACCCGGAAGATACCGACTATGTCAACTTCAGGAGGCACAAATGTTGGTCTCCGCTGCACCTCGCTGCCCGAGAAGGCCATGTCGATGTAGTGGAATTTTTGATGGCAAACGGTGCAGATGCTGCTACTCTGAATGGAAGCGAGGATACCAGGCAAGATACTGTACTTCAGATCGCTGCTTGGAAAGGCAACCCTTCAGTCGTGAAAACTTTACTTGCTAAGAAGGCTACCTCCGTGAGCGACAAAGGGCGTTTCGGGGGTCCGATGAGGGCTGCTGTATTATCTGCCAGTCGCCTTTACAATGAAGAGATATGTCGCATCGAGCAAAATGAACAGAGCAAGCTTCCTCAGGCTAGTCTGGAAGAGATACGCCTCGAACGCGAGGCGAAAGACAAATTGTTCGCGATCGCTGAGAGATATCACCCCTCTGCTACGGAGACCCTTACTTTGAAGACCGAGCCAAGATTGTCGTCGGAAAGCCTCCTATCGAGGTCGACAGTCTTGCAATCGGTCTTGAACATCCTGATACGGTTTGGAAGTTCGGCCCTGTGGTCCCGCAAGACCCCCTTTAGTGCAATGCTGGCTTGGGCCTCGACGATATTCGAGCTTTTACTCGCCAATGAAGCAAGCCAAGACTTTGAGGCAACTGACCAAGACCTTGAACAAGCCTTCTTTGTGGCAGCGGAAGAAGGCCCTTCGTTGCTCGTTGGAGTGCTGGATGATATTTTGCATAAAAGACTTGCTCCAGGCCTGATGAGGGAAAGCCGATCGAAAGCATTGTGTCTAGCAGCCAGTGCAGGCGACCTGTCAGCCGTTGATATTCTGCTCCGGAGGAGTGTCGATATTAATTTCAAAGATGATGATGGCTGGACAGCACTTCGTAAGTAATAGCTAGATTCAACCATGATTTGCCCCTTATTTCTTATGCCATTCTGTCATTCCATACAACCTTACGATTCGATTTCATGTCACTCGGAATGCCTTAATATGTGACCACTAGGAAATTGCTAACCGCATATATTCTAGAATTGGCCTCAGATGCAGGCCATCTCAAAATTGTTCAAAGATTGTGCCAACAAAAAGCTGATTTGGACAAGCGCGGCTCTGGTCAACAAACAGCACTCACTTGCGCGGCCGGGAGTAACAAATCAGACGCCTCCTTGATCTTGGAAGTTCTGTTGAAGAGACGTGCGGATGCCAAGGCTAAGACTAAGAGACGTGGAAATGGAATTAACCTGGCTGCCAGACTGGGAAACAAACGTTCAGTCGAGTTATTGCTGGCTATGGGTGTCAATGCCGAAATACGGACTGTCCGGGATGGAACCCCCCTAGAAGTTGCAGCAATACGAAACTATACGGATGTTGTTCAGATCTTGCTCAAGAATTTGGATGCTAAAGAAGCACAGAATTATCTTCAAGAAGCAATGCAGTCAGCTGCCATCTATGGAAGCTTCGACACAGTCAAAGCTCTGCTAGATGAGAACCCCAATATTCAGATCAAGGGAAAGCTTCTAGCTAAAGTTGTGAGGAGCAGCTGGGTCAGTGGTGGCGTTGTCGACATTCTTCGAAAGCACCAGCCTTCCAAGGATATGCAGTCTCGTCTGCGGACTCTTGAAAAAGCTGCAAGAAATTGGAGACATGCCACATTTGCTCTTCCACTACAACCGTACTCTGGGGATATAGGCCCGTCTTCCTCTGTCGCTGCTTGTTTGTTACAGCATGAGGACGACAAGTCTTTGGTTGTTCCGGAAGAGATCTTCATTGCCCTTGCTGAGAAATCTGACAAGGCGACGATCTCTCTCCTGATGAAGAAGAGTCGAGACCTTCAAATCACCGCAATGGTGCTTGCAGCAGCGGCCGGAAATGCATTCCATGGTGACACAGTACTCCCTTTCTTGCTTGAGGCATGTCCGAGCTCGTTCCTCGATACCTTGAAGCCGCAACAAGGCACGCCGATAATGAAAGCTGCAGTAGGAAATAGAGAGCTTGGCGTCAGCACGCTTGAAATCGTGCATAGATGGATCCCTGCTCATGCTCTACGAATCGAGGATTGCATCTTTGCAGAGGCAGCGGGTAATGCCTTTCATGGAAAGGCGCTCATTGAACGACTTCTACAACTTCTTATTTTGCTCCCATGTCAGAGTCGAGAACGACTGGTTGTTACTCCAGAAATTGTGCAAACCGCGGCCCAAAATTGGTATGT
The DNA here is from genome assembly GCA_009732865.1 of Stipitochalara longipes BDJ. Lineage (NCBI taxonomy): Eukaryota > Fungi > Ascomycota > Leotiomycetes > Helotiales > Hamatocanthoscyphaceae > Stipitochalara > Stipitochalara longipes. The sequence goes on from ML769340.1 coordinate 500,596, forward strand.
TCAGTTGATCCTCTACATGAATGCGTGCGCGCGCATACTCCATTTTGTCCATCTTCGTGTCAATTTAATATTTTCTATGCTAGTATGCTAATATGGGGTAGGTCTTCTGGTGATCTAGTGCTCCAGACTTTACTGGAATCCGAATCCACCGCATTTCCCCATGAAGCGGTTGTTGAGGTTATTCTTGGATTCACAGAGGCAATAAAAGATATGGACCTGGACCGATATGAAGTTGATGTGCTCAGTCTCTTACTGAAGCGGACCGATGTGATCGTCACTCCGGACGTCATGACATTGGTGATGAAACGCGCCGACCGAAACACGGTTGAAATGTTTGAGAAGCAATTACCGACATCGATCGAGATCACGGATATTGAGATAGAGCAACAGATTGTTGCTGCTGCTAGCAACATGGAGCACGCGCCCGAGCTAGTGGAATATCTTCTGGAGACGAGAAAAGGCATCATACTGACCGAAAGATTGCTGGATATTGCTGCCGAGAAAGACGAAGAGAGCGAGCCGAACATCACAGGTAACTTGATAATGACTGCATTCTTTAAGTCCAATGCCACCATTGCTATGGACGAGTTCGAAAATCTTCTCGATATTGTTGTACGAGACTTCAACCTCGAAACTGTCGAAGCACTCCTGGGTAGGAAGGACTTGCAGCTCAAAGTCACCAGGTTCACTCTTGAGCAAGCTGTACAGAACCCACACGCGACCAAAGAACTCTTGAGAATGCTATTAGAGCACACTGGAACAGTTACACCGGTACCCGATGTTCCTATAGCCGATCCAGCTTTGCAAAGCACATTGGAAAGCTCACAAATCGACTCAATAACATCGTCTGCTGTGGGCATGCTTCCGACGTTGGTGCCAGAAAGTGATGGAGCTACCTTGCAAGATATACTACTGTTTCAATCAGAACCTGAACAAACAACATCACCACAGATAGATGAGATCACCGCAAATGAGGAGTCTAGGGTGGATTCAAAACCTTTAGAACTAAGAGTCACCACTTCAGAAGACTTTGCGACAGACAATCAATTCGGCGCAATCTCTGGTGCAGTCACTTCTCGGCTTAATTTGGACGCGAGAGTGGACGAGTTTGTAATGATCAGTGCAGCCAGGAATGTTGAGAGAGGGAAAGACTTGGTTGAGGTGCTTCTCGACTATTGTGATGCTGCAATTCTCACTGAGAGAGTTATCAAAGCTGCTGTAACCAACAGAAAACAAGCATCAGACATTGTCGAATTGCTCAAAAACAACGCAAACCCCGACGCACCTGCATCAGACCATTCAGAGGCAAGCCCGCTGATAGAGAAGGCTGAAGTTCCCGAGAAAGTTGAAATTCAAGCGAACACGACGTTCTGGGCATCGCGGATCACGCGACGCATATTCCAAGCAGCTATGCGGAATTGGACGGAAAGCGGGAATAACGTACTCCTTCAGCTTCTCAAGAATGATCTGCAGACCATTCTCACCCAAAACATGTTCCTAGAAATAATCAGACAACACAAACTCACTGTGGTAAAGGAGCTTTTTGCCAGCCAAGGTTCGTCTTTTCCCATCACGGAGGATACAGCAGAAGACATGCTGTCAGCTGCTGCTGCGAATTGGAATGCTGGTGTCAGAGTATTCCGCTTCGTCATTGACGAGGCCAAAGATATGGCTGCCAAGATTGTTCCCCATTCCGAAAAGATCGCAGAGGCTGTTACTGGCAATTGGAAGTCTGGAAAGGCGGTCCTGGATCTCTTGCTTCGACGATTCACATTGCATATCACTGAGAGAGTCTTGCTCTCGACAGCAAGGAATCCTTATTCCGGAGCGGACATAATGAAAGTCCTTCTTCGAAACTATAACGGGCGAATATCTGTTGACGTGCTCAGAGCGGCAGCAGAGAACTTCGATGATGGTGTGCCACTTTTGAAGCTTCTACTCAAGCGGGGGGGATATACCCGCGTACCTGATGAAGTATTATGCGCTGTTGCAGGTAACGGAAGCTGCGGACCTGAGATGCTTGAATTTTTGGTCGACGGAAACTATACCTTCTATTTGACTGAATCAACGCTTCTTGCAGCCGTCAGGAACAGTGCGGCCACACGTATTTTCATGGTTTCGCCAGTATCTCCAGGAAGGGACATACAAATGACCCAGGATCTACTCCTTCAGCAACGAGACAAAACGAAGAACGGCAATCAGCTTTTGAAACCTCCTCTACAGTACGGTGGGATTGTCTGTTTAGTGAACATGTACGCAAGTCGATGGCAAGAATGCAATGTTCTCTGGGGTTTGAAGGATGGCGTCTCTGAAGATGAAACATGGGTTCGGAGAGAAAATGATTGGGTTTGGGGGACTGGCCGAGGTATGTTGCTTGAACTTCTCGAAAACCATTGGGTAGAGGGGGATTTTGTCCCTGACTCCGTATTGGATCTTGCGACAAAGAACTTCGACGCAGAAGTTATCCGCGCCTTACTCAAAAAACGAGATAAGCCGATAACAGAGAGGCAATTGTTGAATGCAACGAGCAACGAACACTATGCTCACGAGGTTGTCATGGCTCTACTCGCTGAGAAGTTGTTGCTACCGCCTGACAGCATCACAGAAGATGTTCTCGAATCAGCTGCGCGGAACCCAGAATGTGGACGACAATTGTTGGAGGTTTTATGGACAGAGAAAAGCGAAGTCACAGAGGACCTTCTTGATGTGGCTGTCGACAATGGATCCCAAGGAGAACAACTCATTGCCTTTCTATTGGAGAAAGGAGCCAAAGTGACGACTGCTCTTTTTGAGGTTTCTGTCGATAACGAGAATCAAGGCTCGATGATTAAACTGCTTCTTGAAAGGTGCGATGACAAGAAATTGGCCCTCACGGCCAAGAGCATTTTGAACGCTGCAGAAAATCGAACCATTGGAAGCGAACTGGTCAAGGATTTCCTTCAAATATATCCAACGATGGAAATCTCTGATGATGTTATGTCAGCTGCTGCGCGTAACCCAGGTTGTGGTGCCAGAATCATGAAACATCTGCTGGAACGCAAACCACTCAGCGAAGTCAAAGATATTGACGATATTCTTGTCCCTGCGGCTAGGAATCCAGAACAAGTAAGCACTTTTTTCCTCTCCCCAACTCTTTCATCCCGTGATCACCCTCAAGAAATTAGAAATGAGGACGATTGTCCATCTGCCTGCAATATGCCTAAACATAAAGATACGTGGTGGCGAACCCAAGTTTGAAGTTTGATTTCGTGTAATATTCTAATAAATTTAATTCTCCTCTGAAATTACTGACGTTAACTCCTTTAGGCTATACGTCTTCTCTCGATGTTACTCAAGGAAGACCAGATCATTAGTAGACAGGTCTGGAAAGCTGCAGTGGAGAACCCCGAGATTGCCTTTGAAGTCGTCTCCTTTCTCGTGGACAGAAAAATCCCCACACCTATCTTTGAAGAAGTCTGGGTGGTTGCCGTTTCGGAACCCGACATAGCTGTAGAACTCCTTGAGCTCTTGCACAAGCAGCATGGCGACTTTGAAATCAGCGAATATCTCTTTCACATGGCGATAAATAACTGGAAGTCAGGTCTCGAAGTCTTGCAATGGATGAAGAGTGTTCACAGTCTCGACTATGATATCCAGAACTCCTTAGACCTCGCCGCCAAAAATGTTGGATGTGGTATTGAGATAGTAAACTATCTTCTCTCTGAGCGCAAGCCAACCCAAGTATCGCTTCCGGTTTGGATGAGCGCAGCTGGGAATCTTGGGTGTGGCGACGTTTTGGTCACTCGACTTCTTGAATACACCGACAATCAGGTTGAGCTTACCAGTATTTCGTTGCTGCAAGCAGCCGCGGGAAATCTGAATTGGAGCGAGCCAATCTTCAAAGCCTTTTCTAACGGTCCTACCATTGCAGATTCGCCAACAAGGATACCAGAAGAAGTCGTCCTCTCCTTGATCAACAACTGGAAAAGTGGAGAAGCCACGATAAGGTTCCTGAAGAAGTCGTCGAAGTGGAAGCTTGCAATCACAGATGTGCTGTTGCAAATGATCGCTCAAAACACGCCAGATGATGAAGGTGGATTGGCGGTCCTGTTGGATGGTGTCGACGAGTTCGAATTTCCGGAGATGCCCGATGCGGTATCTCCTTTCTGGCTGGTACGGTCCCTGAAAGCAATCGAGCTTCTTGTTACCAAATGCAAAAGAACATCGCTACCCCAAGAACTGGTTAAGAAGATTGTTGGCGGCTGGAGAGTGGATTCAATAGCCAGAATAATAGAGGGAACTGAAATCACGCAAGAAGTCTTCTTGAATTCGGCCACCAATCCTCTAAATGATGGTTACATTACCAAAATGCTACAAGAGGCAAACCCAGATCTTATGGCCACAGATGAAATGTTACAGAAGGCTGTCGCAAACAACATTATGATCACAAAGACAATTCTCGAGATGGGCCAGAGAGTCAGCAAGAAAGCTCTGGAGATCGCGGTCAGGGGGGACAACACCTGCATTCTTGACTTGCTTCTGGGTATCGATGGGGAAATGAAAATTTCAGACTCTGTTCTGGATGCTGCCATCGCCAATGGCAGTCCTAAAATCCTCCGAATTCTTCTGCAGCGTGGGTTGGAAAACCCGATATCGGAGAACGCATTGTGCGAAGCAGCAGCCAAGGAAGATAACTTGGAAATTATGAAGATCCTATTGGCACACAGCAAAGGAAAAGCTTCTACAAAAGTCGAAATTCCGCCTGCTGTTCTGGACAAGGCCATCGATGAATCAAATGCTTCCATGGTCGAACTACTCCTGGATAACAATGTCGCAATCCCCTTCGCTGAACACACTTGGGCCAAGGCAGTGGGACAGGATAACACGAGGATCTTTCAGATGTTGCTTAAACTCGATCCGCATTTTGAAGTGACTGACCATATTCTGAAGCGCTGTGTCAAGTCGGCAAATACAGAGGGAATCAAGCTCCTGCTGGCACACGATCCTCAAATCAAGATGACGCAGAGAATGATGGAACGAGTAGCAAAATGCAGAGATGTTGAGATCCTGAAAATTTGTGCTGCTCACATACCGAACAAAGAAACCTTCAACGCTACCGAACGATTTATTGAGAGGGCGGCCCTTAACAATCTGGAAGTTTGTACCTTTGTTTTCGAGCGGTGGGCTACTATCCAGATCACCGCAACCGTCTTTGAGCGCGTGGTGAAGGATGCAGATGTAGAAGTTGTGGATCTATTTTTGGAGAAGTTCCATGACTTCCCATTGTCGACGCGTATTCTTGTTGCTGCCGCTGGCCGTGCGCATCTGGAGACCTTCCGGAAAATCCTAGATCGTGCCAAACAACAATCTCTAATTCCTAATGACGAAGTGATTGAGGCCACCTTCGCCCGGACTGGTCCCCCGGGGCTCCCTCCTGGGGCCCCTCCCCCTCCCGGCTATTTATCAAGAATGGAAATGGTCAAACTAGTGCTGGAAGCCAACAAGGACTGCTTGACTGAAAATTCCCTGCAAATCGTTTTCCGACCCGAAATGTCGGATATCGAGGTATTCAAACTCATTTTTCTGCACCGACTTTGGCCTCCCGGACTTATCCAAACTGAATTCCGAAGTCTCATGCGTAGTCAACGCGCGCCAATTGCAAAGGTCAAGTTCTTGCTTGAGCAAGAGATCTACGATCTCAAGATCTCGCCCGCCACATTCAACAATGCTGCAGAATACTTCGACGAATATGCACTCCGTGCTTTGTTCGAGAGTCCGCGTACCAAAGGTTGTGCTGTTGGTCCTGATCTTCTCGACACGATCCTCCGCGGCACTGTGTCTCATTCATCGACCTCACTAGACGTCCCTCGCGGGGCTTGGTATAGTAACAGGATAGACACTAGCGTGTTCCAGAAAATGAAAACTCTCCTGGATTTCCGTGAGGTCGAAATCACATTGAAGCACGTTCTTCAGGCTCAAAGCTTGAAGAGAGGCGGCCGACAGATCATCCAGCTCTTCTTGGACTCTCCAGACAAAGCAAAAATGACAGAGGATGTCAGAAAATATGCCGAAAGCCTCAGCATCGTGAAGGAGCTTACCTTCAAGCTGAAGCCGCTGCCAGCAGGTGAAGGCATTGTCGATGACAATGCTCAAGCAGAACATCGGGTACCGGGCTCTGGATATCCTAGTGGCCCACCATCAGTCTATTCCGACGATGACTCAGATTCTGTCAGTTCTTATTCTAGCTCGTCGGATGGCGCTGCGCATTCCCTTGACACGTTGGATGATTCGGATAAACGTAGCAGAGAAAATGAACACCCGCTTACTTATCACTCACTCCCGTTTGAGTCATACAAGAGCGGGATTGCTGTTGAGCCGGCATGGACTCCCTTCGTTGAGCCGGCCGTTGTGGAGCATGGTGCATAATCTTGTATGATCGACAGCTCGTCTGTATGTCTTCGAGATTCAGTATTACAGCTAATGTGGTTACTCGGAAATCTCTTTCTTAATGGTATGTAACTCGATATCTTCGTCATACCAAACACCATGCTGACTTGCCCCTAGCCATTTGATGATATAGCGAGCAATATCTTAAATGAATTTATGTGTTTCTTTTTCTTGATTATATATACCCTACTTGATGCGGGGATTATTCTGCCGTTGATGTTTTCGTTGGAGTTGGTGTGACCACGCATTTGGCATTCAAGTATTCATATATATACAGGGTCTCCTTTGAATATATCCATGAGCTGATCCTTCCTATATCTCTGCCCTAAATCGTGTTTATGCCGGTGAGAATGCGGATAGGGGCTCAAGCGAGCCCCCTAAAATAGGTTCCACCTTTGCTGGAACTATCACCGTCTGGGACTGATACCTTAAAATCGACTTACGTACAGACAGTTTAGTGGAAATGAATTTATTCACCTGACCAACTCTTACGCTCTATCGGCTTATAGAGAAGATATACAAACGACAAGAATACGTAGCCAACAAACCATTGAGTCCTTAAAAGAACACAAAGGGAAGACTTTTAAAGACTTGCAGCAAGAGCAAACGAGATTGCGAGCCCCAGAAGTAAAGAGACCTCAGTCTGGTATGCCATCGACGTTCACGTGACAACCTGTGGTCACCGAAGACTCCTTCTACTCCTTTCCAATCAATCCTCACTGACAGCCTTAGCATCGACGGCAATCTCCTGGCCCATCGCAGCCTGGATAGTGACCGACAAAATCTTCTCCTCCGCCAAGTACGTCTTCATTTTCTCCCCAACTTCTCCTTCAGGCACTTTGACGTCCTGCTTCTCTCCATCTTCAGAGAACAAGCAAAGGAACTCATCTCTAGAAATATGACTCAGATCATACTCAGTATTCTTGACGACAGGGACCTCCATGTTGTGCGAGGAGGGGTGTGAGTCCTCGACCATAGCGCCGGTGAAGATATCCTTGCCGCGGAACGTGCACTTGGCGTGGCCGTGCTTGCCGGGCTTCGCGGTGCTGATCTCGAGGATCTTACAGGGTTTAGATTTCAGAATGGCGTAGCCGCCTTTACGGAGGGCGGAGGCTTGGGATGGGTACGTGAGGGATGCGCCTGCGTTGCCCGCAGCCTGGCCGTTGTTAGTATGCAGAGGACTTGGGTTTGGGAGGGAAGGAGACATACCTCAACGGCGAATTGCTCATCTTCGGTGAAATTGGCAGACATGGTTTATGTTGGTATGAAAAACGATTTGTTGGCGAGGACGTTATGTAGTTGTGATGTATAGATAGATATGTGTGCTGTGGTTGTGATGGGCCTAAGATCGGAAAGCGAAGAATCTGATCCTGTTTTGTCTGTTGGCTTTGGCTGACATCTGAAATTGACGATTTGGGACGTTGCTGAAGAAGAGAGGAAGGAGCTCCAGTAAAAGACTTTATAGATGGCAGTGACGAGCGGTTGACATTTGGGCTGGCGGGTGGGAGCTAGGTCACGCTAATCCCAAAACACTCGCCGCAAGGCACCAATGATGAATATACCGCGGTTGATGACACAGATACAAAATAAGGAACCAAACTTCAGGAAAAGAAACTAAGACAAATGTGGCCGGACTTTCATTGCAGCGTTTGTCAGTAAAATTTCGATAGTTATAAACCCGAGATCACGAGATGGTCTGTATATAAGTTCTAGATATTCAAGTAAGATGTCGAAACATAGGCAACGACAACGGCAAACAGCTACTCATACAGATAGAATACCAATTTTAAGGAGAATAATATGCTAAGGTCGAGGAAATGCCACATGGTAAAGCCCTCGATAGAAAGACGCTCAAATTCGACGTTCTATGAAACCGTAATACGATACAGAAGTTGGGGTCTCCTAAACCTTCGTATTTTCGTTGAGCTGAAGGTTGATTGAGAACCAAGGGTGCCTCAAAATCTCCTCCATGCTCAATCTTTCTTCGGTGTTGTACTTCAGAACCTGTCGAAGCAAGTCAGAGAACGCAACTTTTTCATCCTCCGAGATGCCGCCCCTGATAGTGGAGACTTTTTCATCGAGTTTCTTCTCTTCATCACCCTTCTCATCCTTCAGCCAACTCCATCTTTCCTCAAGGAAGTAGACCTCAGGAAGAGGACCCAGGACTCCAATCATGGATTCCAGCACATCCTGTTCTCCACAAAAGAAAAACTCAAAAAGCGGCTCTCCGGCCCTCATCTCGAAGATTGTGCAAGCAAGAGCCCAGACATCTGAATGTTTTCCATTCTCTTTGTTGAAGATTAATTCCGGGGAGCTGAATTGAGCCGGAGTACCACAATCTTCTAGAGGGTTGCTTAAGAAGAATGAAGAACCAAAATCGATGAGTATGATGTTACCGGAGTAGAACTTGCTCAGCTTCCTCATATCGGTAGGCTGGTAGATGAATTCTGGGGCACCGGGCTCCAAAATCCTGTTGGTATATGGTCTGACTTTCTCTGCAACTGGATCTCCCAAGATACCAAGGAGTTCCTCTTGTGGCAGAGAATCTAGGCTGCCGAGCTCGAGGAGGACATTGCTTGTTGTAAGATCTCCATGCCCTATGCCGACTTGATCAGAATGCAAGAACGCCAAGCATTGCGCGAGTTGAAGTGCCATTCTCCGAACATCGTTCGGTGATATCCTCTTGATGTGTGTTCTCGCGAGGTGTGCTATGCTTGGACCCGCAACTTCGGAGACAATGCAGAGGTGCTTGCCATTCGGTCCCGTGATCCAAAAGTCTTCGATAGGAATATCGACAAAATTTCCACCGGGCCTCTTGACGTGTTGTGAGAGATAATTCAGAGTCTTCAGGTCCTTCTCAATAGCATCCTTGGAATATTCGGCCATGATTATCTTGAGTGCAACGTATCGCTGCGCCTCAGTATCGCGAGCAAGCCAGACAGTTGCGAACCCACCGAATCCTAGTTTGTGGATGATTTTGTATTGTCCTCCAACTCTGTCTCCGATCGTGACTGGGTGATAACCGCCAGGTTGGTAGCCTTCGATATTCTCCACGTCGTCGAAGCTGGGAATCATGTATCGTGGCTCTGGAGGCTCCTCATCGTCACTACCGTTCTGCTCCTCGACCTCCTCTCCCTTTTTGCTATCTGCGTTTTGCCTTGAAGACTCAGACGTATCCTCAGAACTGAGCTCATTCTTCTTAAGCCTCTCCATTGCAAACCATGTGGGACTGTCGGGCACATCAAATCGCACTCGTTTGGGAGGGCTTTCTTTCACGCTAACAGTAATTATCGGGATGTCTCCATTTAATTGTCGCGTTCCATCCGCTTCAGGATCCATACTTGTTGAAATCTGGAGCTGACCAACGGTGGAAATCTTGTGAGTTCGATGGTTTCGTGATGAAATATAAGTTTGCGAGCAAACGCGGTCATGTCTTTGTCTGGCAGGTTGTACAACTGTGATTTAGAACAGGGAAGTGAATCACACTTGTTTGTGGATACACATGATTGTAAATTTAGTAGGTTTGTGTCAAATTTCAGTGAAGCTGGTAGATAAATAAAGATATAAGTGACTCATCGAACTTTAAAGTAGGCAACAGCGCTACTTATTTCTGTAGCAACACTTCATAGCCCTTGAGCGCTGAATTGTGAAGCTATCTATATAAATCTTATAAATTGAATTATCAATCAAGCGAGACATGCAATGTAAATTCTCTCTCTTCCTCACAGCGTTGTTATTCTCAAAGTGACAAATGTTCCAAGTCAAGCTGGTACATTTAGTGAGCTTCTAGGAGCTCGGGAATCCTAGCGAGCCATTAGACAGACTTTGAGATTTAGTAGCCAAGATGCATAAGCCAATTCAAGAGGATGATTCCCATCATTTGAATTTGACTCGTGAATCAAGCCTATTATCTATATCTCAGCCCAAAATATCCTGAGTATTCCAAAGTTTTCTATCAGCCTTCTGCTCAGCACGAACAAAACACCACCGCACAGCACCACGTAACGCAAGCACGAGATAGAGCAACAGCATTAGTACAAAATACTTTCGGAAATAAAAACTAAAATACGCAAGACCACAGCACTTAGTCTTCGGCTAAGCAAGACATAATGTCATTCAAAGGCTCGCCACCAAAATCCTCAAGAGACGATCCCAATACGTGTAAAGCCGGCTACGCCAACTACCAAGGACATGAGCTCTTTATTACCTGGCTGATCACATGCCCCAATAAAGCGGAGTATCAGAAAAACGTTGAGAAACTCTGTTGCGAAGTTGCGATCAAGCATGGCCATACTACAATAGGCATTCGGTAACATAGGTTTTCCTCCCCTTTTCCTCCCGGTCCCCCTGGAAAGTGTCATATTTTTAACGTAAAATTTCATAAGAACTTAAATAATTTTAGATATTTAGGGCTCTTATTCATAGTACAACTCGCATGGGAGGTGGCAGGGGAAAGTATAATCCTGATGAAGCTCATATTACAGCTGCTTTCGGATCCCGAAAGTGTGAAAATGCACACATATATGTTGGACCCCCTTCCGCCCCGAAAGAGAAGATGTCTGTTTGGAGGAAGAAAGGAGATCCCATTAAATGGTATGAATGAGTCGCAGAAGTAAAATCATTGGGGCTAAGCTCTGTGAGTCATTTGTGATAGTCCTTCACCTCGGGGACAGGATTTATGAACGTCGAAGCATCTAGCAATAATGAGGTCATTTCTTTATTTTTAAGCTTCATCCTTTGAAGTTTTATCTGAGTCAATAATTAGAAATGCTCGTAATGTATATGCTGCTGTTATTCAGTATGTTCTTGAGCAACCCTCGACCAGTCACCCTTGTCCATCCTCTCACCACCCCCTTCCTTCTCAGATATAGTGGAGGCCATTAAACAATAATGGCGAATCATATGAAAAGTATTTATTCACACCCCTAGTAACAATCCCAAATAAAGAGGCAGTGCAACTGGCCAAGTGTTTTGAGGCGGGCAACATTCTGAGGGCGGTTATTGCGGGGTCTTCAGCTCGTATCTACCTCGGATGACTCCCCTATCAACCTTAAGGTTACCGGGCCAAGAATTGTGGGGCTTCATTTTCACTAATCAATGCTCACCGTAAGCCCCCCCATTCTCCCAAGTTCTCAATCCATTGTCACAAACATCAGTTTACGCAACCAAGTATACGCTCTAACTTCCCGTTGCATGAATTACACTGACACGTTCCTATAGCTTTTTGTAGGGCCATATATTTCAAACCCGGTTCCAAATGTCTTCTGGTGCGACTCCTGCATTTCAGCAGATTCGGGACCTGGCACAATCAATTCTAGAGTCAACAGACGACCTCTTCACTGCAATCACCAATCCCAGATCCTCCGCAGGTTTGAAAGAGCCGTTGCAGAACATGCAGGCTTCAGCAAACAAGATCCCATCTCTGGCAAAAAGCCTCCAGATCTCTAGCGAATCGCAATTCAGCCTTTTTTCTATGCTGCCCGTAGAACTTCGTCTGAAAATTTGGAACATGGCGCTTCCGGGACAGAGGATTGTGGAGGTCTACCTTGACTATGTGACAGACCTGGGGACCGGCTGTTCTACAAATGCTCTCAAAGTCAATACTCCACCTCCTTCTCTAATGCATGTCAACTTTGAGTCTCGAACAGTCGCTCTTGAGAAGTATTGGTTACGACTTGGGAACGAGACACTCTCTGGTTACAACCCTCGAATCGACCCCGCGGGAGATATAATCTTCATTCCGTGGTCCTTTGATAACCCTGGAAGTCGACTCCAAGAGTTGATTAACGGCAGAGCATGGTCGAAAGAAGCGAAAGAATCTATTAGATATATGGCTGTTGATGAAAGTACTTGGAGAGATCTCAATGGCCCTGGCGGTTTTATATACTTTGAGAGGCTAGAGAAGTACACGGTCATAGCTCACAACTCATCCAGCCCGTGCTTGGAAGGGTGGCGGAATGGGGGCACAGAAATTGCTTTCATGGATCTAGAGGATGACGATCGAGAAGAAATAATCCATGACCGATATGTGAGTGTTGTGGATCAGATGGAATTCGACAATGAGTACTACAAGAGGGAGTGGAAACTGCCTGCCGTCGAGGTGAAAGTTGTAGCAAGAGGGAGAAAGAAGTGCTGCTACTAGGGTTGGAAAATTATGTCACCGCTATTATTTTCAAGTCTTCGCAAGTAGTTTGCCTCTAGTATATGATTGGGATCTATGAAATGATGCGAAAGCTAAATATCAACCTCAACCGCACCATCTTATGACTTAAATAGTCTATCTCTAAGTTTGCTGAATATTTACTTGTTCTGTCGGCTAGAGAAATGACGTAGCATAAAGGGTAATTTGCCGTATTTATGATCCAAACAATTTGCTTGATTTGGGCATTACATGAGGCTACCATTATGATTATCCTGTCTGAAAGATCCACATACTTGGTTATTCCTATGGAAGACTTAGATAATTAGGAAAGTATTCAAGCACAAGAACGGTCTTAATTGTATTTATGCTTACCAGCAATGAAGAAGTGCTAAAATTCATTGCTGAACACCAGATCTGCAAAGATGAACTAATGGTAAAATCCTAATGCACGAAGACGCGTGCAACAAGATTTCTCTCCACAGATCGATTTCAAACCAAACCGATTAGCTGTGGTTTGGCCCAAGCACCACCTTTGCCACCTCCATTTCTGCTCCACCACTCATCTAGATATCCCATATAAGGTTGGCAGACCGGAAGCCACGTCATACCTGCAACATCTCTCTTGTTGCCTAGCTCATCCTGAAACTTTACCACAACTATCAGCTCCTTTAGGTTTTTGAAGGTACGCAGAACTTCACCGATAGTCCATGCAGACCATGCTCTCGAGTCCATTGCAATCCGCTCCAGCTTCAATGCCTCGCTGCTCCAAATGGGTGCCGAGAACTGTCGAGATGGCAAATGAGTGGATATTTTTCGCAAACGAGGCATACAGACGAGGTCTTCCTTTGGGTCAATTCTGCTGTTTGCCAAGCCCGTAGTGTCAAGTTGCAGCGAGTATTTCTTCAAGGCGATTGCTCGAGATGTGCGACAAACTTGAAGCAGTGGATGAGGATGCTGTAATACGTGCATACTGTAATCCTCATCCTGTCCTCCAAGACCGTGGGTTGGTCCTGGTTTCTCTTTCAATTTCGCATAAATCTCAATAATTCGACAACCCTCAAGAGCGTGCTTCCATATCTTGTCTCGTATTTCTGGTGGAAACTTGGCGAATTTAATAAATTGTCCAACGGCATCAGAGGCGATGAGAGCTTTCGTGATCGCTTCAACGTTGCGTGTTGAGTCTTGGATACTTCGAAGGAATGTCTCGAGGTCTATTCGTTGATTTGGAGGAGTTGCTATAAACGTGGTGATTGAATTATCAATTAGGCCGGTCATATCAATGATTGAGAGAGCTTTCGATCCTGGGTGTGTCTCTTTGGTGGCAATCTGTTGTTTAATGAGCAAATGTGCGGGTATGCTATCAATCTCGAAACTCACCTCTGTAGGCATAATTGCATCCTCGCCCACCTTCTCTGCGTCTTCTGCGGCTCCATCTTCCTGTTGCGAGGTGAGCATCTGTTTCAGGCTACTATGAGAATTGAAACGTACCTCTCCTCTTAAGATGATGTGCCTATCTCCTACTGCTCCCTCCGGCGAGCTCGGGCTCTATTGCACAATCAGCAATGAGACTAGTATATTTGGAGTATTGCGATATACCTGTTGACTCATGATAGCGTCCTCGCTCACTGCCTCGTTCTTTGAAGTCATTTCACTACTCGGGGGATACACTCCTCTGTTGATGCGACTTTGAGAGTGGAGCTTGGTTGGCTGGAAGGTTTGAATTGAGTCGATCGATTTTAGCTCTCTGCCCAAATTTAGCGACTGTGGATGAATTTCAATTGTATTAATTAATTCACCTAAACACTTCAAACGATACAGCCTCACAAGAATCATATTTTGTAGTTGTATTCTGAATCATTAAATTCCTTTTTATTTCCTATTACCCTGTTTCATTTTTTACTATAAAGCCGTGGTTCCATCTTTTGAACTCTTCAAAACTTCAGCCACGATGTCTGGTAATCCGCTCTATCAAGTGGCCACCACTCCACACCTATCAAGAGAAGATATTAAAGGCTGGGCTACACTTGATGGCCACCTCATCAATATAGAATGGAGACTTAAAGAAGCAACGCGAGTTAGTGTCAAATACAAAGCGCTTTGTGAACGAGTTTCAGCCGAAGCAGCGATCATGAAAGAGCAGACTGAAGTCATTATTAAGTAATTTGACTCCCTTATCGCAGCATATGGATTTAAAACTCTCCCTAAATTGCTCGTATAGCGCTATAAAGCTGACTAAACCACAGCAGCAATGAAATCCACACCGAGTCCCGTCATAAAATCATCTACGACCCACATATAACGGTCCACTTTCCTGCCCTTGACCGACGGGCACACATCTATATTGGCCCGGATTACGAGAGAGATTATAACAATAAGAAAATCTGGAGGCGGCAAGGAAAGCCTGCTGTTGTGCTTTGTTGAGCTGGCTGGGGCTTTAGGAAGTCCTTTGTTGATGCTGGTCAGGGGTTAAGCGAGGCTAGGCAGGACCTCAGTTCACCTTTACTTTTGACAAACAAAACACGGGAAAATTAGATATTGGCGAATTCACCTGATAAATTTCTATGAGTAACCAAATTTATTGAACTCTGTTCATTTTGTGACCGCCTCACATGGATCTCGCATCGTATCTCCTCACCTTCGCACCTCAACTTACCTGGTATGGGACATTTGCTTAGTATCTCAGCAGCGACACGCAAAATGGCTATTACAAAGAGAAAGAACCCTCCAGAAGACATGCATATCGAAGGTTCTCCTAAGTTGATGTCAACAGAGGAAACAGTGGGACCTGATCACTTTGGTTTCCAGCTCGACCTCGCAAGCTCCGGCAACGCACTTAATCTTCTCCATAACAAACCCCAAGCCGCACTTGAAGAATGAATGTAATATGCAGGGTAGCAACATGGACCTAGATGATTTGGCCGACGACGATCCAGACGGAGGAGTTTCTCTGGTCCCCTGGCTGTCACCTCCGACTCATACGCAATCGTGGGGAAGGACAGCCAGCCTTGGTCTCGGACTCACACTTACCACCGATCTCCCATCTGCCATTCCTTCTCACGGCCCCCCGTCGACCCCAAAGGTGTCTTCCTCACTCCCAACGATCCACGAAGAAGCTCCCACAGCCCTATCTTCAGACATGGATTTCTCGTTCGATGATATGGACGACATGCCACCCCTCGAAGAAACAATCCCCTCCCTCCCAGGCACCTGGCCCATCGTCGATTTTGCAACGCCGTTCAAGACAAGATACGGTCCCTCGTCCCCTTCACCTCTCAAGAACTTAGTCGAAAACGCGATCGAGAACCGGCCGAGCCTGCCGCCGCGCAGCTCCAGCTTGCCCGATGCTCAGAAAAGCAACGTATGGAATGGTGGAGGGATCGACGCTGCATATTCCGACGATGAATCCCCGACGAGGGGTGAAGAGGAGATGAAGGAGGAGAAGGAGGCAGAGAAGGTGCGCGTGGAGTGGAGCAACGACATCTGGCCGCCCGAAAACCGGCACGAGAGAGCTCTCTGCGAGCGGGTCTGCTCGGACGTAGCGCGGGCTCACGGTTTCCAACGAGTCTACATCAAGTGAGTCTTCCCTCTTCTCTCTTACCATCTTCCTATCCGAGATGACGAGAACGATGCTGACATTCTCAGGCGCCCAATCATAACTCAGCACACCAGCAAAACTTTCTCAACAACCCGCACCATCTACGTCGAGCCGCACTTCGTTGCTATGTTCGTCTCGTTCCCGCCTCCTTCTGTTCGGTCTAAACAACCCTCGAACTGGTCCTCGATCTACAAAGCTAATAGAAAATATCACCTCCGTAGCCAAGATATTGCTCAGAAGCGTGAGGAGAAGGGAGGTGTGATCCGCAAGACAGCGGAACTGCACATCGGGCCGGGCTTCGCTCGCCCAGAAGGGGAGTTTGGGGAGGAGGAGGAGAAAGAGATGTGGGCGCAGTGGGGATTGTGGCGGAAGGCGGGGAAGGAGGTTGTGGAATGGTGCTGGGAGGAGGATCTGCGCGATTATTGAATTAAGATAGGATGAAGGGTTGTTGGGGGGTGTTGGCATGTTGGTGTGAGCAACAGAGAATATGGGAAGGGCAGGAAGCGTAGTCATGGTAAGAGGAAGTCCTTGCCTGGGCTGAGATACTTTCGATGAGAGTATTTGATTCCTACATAAGAATGGTATCAGCACGGTGCATACTAAAAACCGAAAGAACAAAAGACTCACCTCATCTCCATCCCCTTCCAATCCTCACCTTCCACTCCCCACGTGAATTTCTACCTTTACATCACGTGCACCCCTCCCAAACAAGCGAGCCCCTGAAACACCCCCCTCGCCGTCTCATCCTCCCCTGCGCAGCCACAAAAATCCCGCCGCCTCACCCCTCCCTCCGTCGTATCCGCTCTACCCAGCACCCCCGCGCTTATCTCCAAGCGTTCCGTCCACCAAACAACCGATCACCACTTTGCCGAGAACTCTGAGACAGCGCGTCGAAAAAGTCGTACGACTCTTTGATGGCGACCTTATGCCCTCCTGCTGCGCGCCGCCGAACTTTGACTCAGGACCCCGTCTTGAAGCTGTCGCGACGAATGCGCTTTTTAGTTTGATTTGGATGGGTTTGAGGTTCGTGGATGCTTAGAAATGAAAATTTGGGCAGAGACAAGTGAGAGATGTTTGATGAGCTGAAGGGAAACAATCTGGAAGGAGGGAAGATTCCGTGCATCAAACATAAGCAATGATAGGAACAATGCGGGGAGAAACATCACTTATCTCATGTATACCTTTACCACTCGGTATTCAACAGAATACGGGCTTACGCTCACGTTCAAGGAATAGTAGCCAGAAAATTAGCAGCAACACGTTGGAAAAAGAAGTCTAAATTTCGCCGCCCACCAAAAACTACATACACATACGAATGTAATATTCTCTACTACTACCGTTCCATTCCTCCATTTCATAGCCCATTCAGCAAATAAGCTTGCGCCCTGCGCTCAAGACACGATCCGTTGCCCCTTTAAGTGTCCATCCATACAATGCTACAGTGATTTCTCGCCTATGTACGTACTTTACTTCATCGCCAATTGAAGGAATGAGAAAGGAAAGATATGCATGCGCATGCCCAGTCTAGAAATTTTCTTTGCCCCAGGAGAATTGGAAGCCTTTATAATCGTTAGCATCAAATCAATGTTAGGAGGGAGTTCAGTGACATACCAGGCTCCGTGTACATGTTACACTTGATATGCAATTGACTACCCAGTACCTTGGGCCCACAGAAGAACACACCCGCCTCCGCCGGACTGTGGATCTTGCGGATGCTCTTGAACACCATATCCCAGTTGGGTCGGCCGAAATTTGTTGGCGCCCGCAGGCCCGTGATGGCGTCGCGGTCCGCGTTCGCGTCGTTGATCATGATGTTCGTTGCATCGTCGACCTTGATCTTGGCGGTTAAGTATGTGTGGATCTCGATGTGGTTGTCCATGTCTTGGGCTTCGATAGCGAGCAGCAGCGAGCGGAACCATTCGAAGGAGCCAAAGTCTCTGCAAACCCAGAAGAAGTAGACTTTGTTGAGGCGCGTCTTCTTTTGTGGGTAGTTCATTCGGTACCAGATGGATTTCAGGATAGAGGCAAAGGGTGTGACACCGATACCTGCTCCGACTAAGACAGCAATCTCATACTTGAAGACATCTTCGGATGCTGAGCCGAATGGACCGTCAATGTAAACTCGCGGAAGAACACGGCGAATTGCTGGGTCGACACTATCTGCTCCAGGACCGTTCTTGTTGACGCTGACGACTTGTGACGCATCCTTCTTGTCTCCCTTCGGTCTGTCGAGTTCGCATCCAAGGACTCGGCCAACTGCTTTTGTGAAATCTCCCTGCATTCTCATGTGGATGGAAATATAATCCTCCTCGGGTGCGGACGTGAGAGTGAAAGGATGATATTGCCAGACCGAAACCTCAGGACAGCAGAAGAAGATGTACTGTCCAGCTCTCGTCTTTGTGTTCTCCTTCTTGATCTGAATCTCGCAAACCATACTGGGATGTTGTACGACCTTGGAAATGTAGGTCTTGTGCTTCCCTCGGATCTCTCGTGCAATTCTCTCCAACAGGTAGATATATCCACCGTACATCCAGTACTGCCAGAAGACTCCAATGGCTGTCGATCCAACGCTCACACAGTATGGAGCAAAGTCGGGCTGAATCATACAGAAGGCTCCGTGGATCGACCAGAAAAAGAAGAATACGACGAACATGTGATGCGTGTACCAAAAGCGCTCGAAGTTAGCACGACGCATCTTCTCGACTGAAGTTACCACCATGCACATCAGTGCCATCAACATAATATAACCCGTCCATCCAGGACCCGTAACGAAGTTGGCCAATAAAAATCCACCAATTCCCAAGTTGTTCTTCGCCGAAATCTGCGCAAAGTTGTTCCAATGCGCAATCGTGTGCACCCAAGAAAAGAAAACGATGGACCACGCAGTGGTCATATGGAAAGTAATGTTCTTGTCGAACTGTATAATGCCATTGAGCGGCGTTTGTCGAGCCAAGGAAATGAGCGTCCTGCAGACCGGGAACAAGATCATGGCCACATCGAAATGCAGCACCAACGCCGCGGCACGTGCTATAGGGTACGTGAGGCCGAAGGTACTTCTCGCTATCGTCAAGTTGTCTTTGATCTGGTAATTCATGAAACCGAACGAGAAGACCATTAGATGGATTGCGGCGAAGACGAAGACGAAGCTATCCACACGTCAGCCTGCTGTTCTCTGGGAGCACTTACGACGGATGGGTACGCACAATCGTCGGTAACCCTCGTTGACCATCCATCTGTCGAACTTCTCGCGCATGTTTAACTCCTTTGGCCGTTCACCACTCATCTCGCCCGACATCAACATCCGCGTCAACGGTGGCCATCTCGCCCGCTCCGTCACCCTCACCGACCCTGTGCTATTCCGATCATAGCCGTTTCCCGACATCCTTCTCACGGTGCGACGTCAAGCCGGCTTTCCTGTCCAAGGCCTCGAATGCCTCTCCTCTTGTCCTAAACTCCGTCCAGCGTCGTGTCCGTGTCCAATTAACCGTCGAATCGTGGGTATATATTAAATGGGCGTGATCATTCAGAGCCTGCTGAGATGACAGACGCTTCCGAATGAAGAGAAAGGAATTAGCTGAAGAGAGCGTCGCGCAGTGCTTGCGAGAAAGGAGTGTGGAGGATGGAGAGCCTGCGATGAGACACGAGGAGCGGTCAGTCAGAGTATTAGCCGGGCGAGGGGCGCTGGTAGGTACAAGTAGGGCTAGGGGATCGACGACCAAAAGAGTGTGATGAAGCAGGACGGAATTAGAAGTGACCAGCTGGGCTGGCTCTGGCGTTGGGGAGTACGTACCTGTACACAATGCCTGCACCGGTGGCTGCTTCCCAGTTCAGCACAAGGAGATAGAAATGTAATTAACTAAGGAGGAAGGTTTATGATTTGGTGACGTGCAGAAAGGAGGAAGAGTTGCAGCACAACGGGGAGGAGGAAACGAAAGGGCTTGCCAAGAGGGCAATTGGAAAGGGTTTGGATGTCACCTAGAGGAAGGCGAATGTCACGTTTATGCGGGCCGCAGGAGTGGAGAGCAACATCCAGCAGAGATGGCCTGACTGGTGTGAGGGCAGCGTGCCAGCGTTCGTAAGTGCGTCTGAGCATCTGGACAGACAGTTCCAGTCTCATGGGTAGTGGCACTGGCCCTCAGCCATCCATGAGCCCTGAACGCCTCTGCCGGCGGAGGGCAGTAACTCGAGGTCGAAACAAGGTAGCCGCCATGGATGGGCCTGGCTGTGGCGACTGTTGCAGCTGCGCCGGCTCCTATGGAGAGGCTGTTTCTTGGAGGCAGCGTCTGCTGGAGGCTCAGGGGGCGCTCTGGCTGCTGCGGTGGTGGTGGGACGCAGTAAGCGTGACAAGATTCTCGAAGCAGCGCGTTTGGCCGCCAGTCCCACAGCTCAGCGGGCACGGCGCCGCAGGATTGGGTGCGTCAAGACATCGCGTTTGACCTTTGACTCTGGACAGCCAGAAGCAGTTGGTGGCCAAGGGCTGTTGCAGGCGTTCGCTGCTCTGCGCCAGTCTGTGCGCCAGTCCCAGACGTCGATGTTCAGGAGCGCTACTGTTGATTGGCCGCGTGCCTGGCTCGCTTAGTTTCAACGTCTCCGTTGAGTTTCACGCTGGGATACTCTGACACGCCTCATCTCCGGCCGTGTCGAAGGTGCAAGTCGACCATGCAGAAATGCCTGGGCCTCCCTTCACTTTTGCCTGCTCGACAGCGTCCACGAGGAAAAAGGAAAGCCTGCTCGTCCCGGATTCGAGATCTCTTTTCGCCGTTTTGCAGGGACTGTTGGGTGAGCTGTAAGCTTATTGGTGCAAGCGCCTTGGCAGCCTCGACTAACATCCTGGCTGGCGATCATAAACACCTCCCCCCCTATTCGCTCCCTCGAGGACATGAATGTTTAAAATAGGATCTTAAGTTTTGAACATCGGCACCGTCTTTCATGATTGCCTTTACACCCCACGCAGATTCATCACCCCCAAATCTCACATCTAGACCTGTATCCAAAGATAGAAACCTATGCCCCCTACACAATCGGAAAATACCTCCCACAAGTAGATCGATCACCGTCGATACCAAACCTCATCATGCCACTTTGCGTAGACATGTAAGATATACCGCCGATATCAAACATACGCAAACACAAAAATAGAATCATCTTCGAAACAAAATACTGTCATTCCCAAATTGCCAGCCCTTCCCTCATCACCGATGCCTCACATCCATCCTCAACAAGTATCTGATATCAAGCAAGTATACCACGGTTGTTAGAAAATCCCATGCAGAAACAAAACATCATCTCCGACCTCCCATCTTTCCCGTACCGCACACACTTCTCTCCATGAATATTGAGTCTGGGTAGTAAACACGCCCACATGCCGAAATGTTTCGATTCAGCAAAGTTTCGCCTCATCTCCACCCATGACCTTCGCGTTTGATGTACCCGGGCCTTCATTCCTTCCGATACCAACCACCCACCACATCTTCACAACTCTTTCATCCAATCTTTCGTAACCGCATCTATGCACAAAGTTCAACGTGCTAGCTGTAGCACAAAAGTGGATTTGGATCTGGGATTGGGATTTGCAACGATAAGCATATCGAGCCAAGCTTCAAACCACCCCACATAATCTCGCACTGGAAACCGACTCGCTACAGCGGGTGACGAGGCCAAGGTTTCACGTCCGACACCCACCTCGCGAGCCGCTGGAGACCGCATCGGTCGGCGGTCAATAGACCTCCGACCGTGATGGCGAGCGGCTCCAGCTGCCTACTCGGACTGTAGTTGATCTAAAGAGAGGGGTGGTAGATCGGCGTTGAGGCTCTTGCGAAGACTTGGCATCACGCCGCGGGGTACCCAATCCATTGAGAGAATGACGTCGGGCCCGAGGGCGTGAAGAAATTATAGCAGGCTTTCTGCACCTATATTTTAAGGTATGTTGAACGTTGCGCTTCGGGTTTGTAACTTCTCACTTGAGGGATTGCTAGATCTCGTCATTCCACCGACAACTTAGTTCGGATACCGAGCTACGAACTAGAACACATCTGTGAAGGCGTCCCGTCCTTCTAAATACGATCACCGACCTCGCAACTCGCCATTCAAGCCATAGCTCTACACAACAATTTCACCTTTGCTCATCCACCCCACAGCCTAACGTCAACGACAGGTTCTTACCGTGGTAGACGTGATGAAGAGAATCCATCAAGCCACACCAAGCCAAATCTGCAAACAAAGGGTCTCGACGACACCTGAGAGTCGTTCATGGGATTCCAGAGGACTACCCCAGGTGTTTACAAGATTGACGCAAGCTATTTGATTTTTCCAATGCTGATATAGAGCAAGAGCTGCATGAAAGACCATTCAGACAAGAGTGGGGCTTATAGAACAGATGCTGCATCTCGAGCAAGATTTCTATGGTGTTAAGGTGCTTGCGCTGGCTTGGCACTAGCGAGCCAGCTCATGGAACGGCAATGTATATCCGAGTTAAGAAGTAGGTCAAAAGCTCCTCGGTACCACTCACACTCGTAGAGGTTCACAGAAACTTCACGCAGCTCACAGGAATGAAAAAGAGAGTCAAGACACCAGGTTGCATTTTCTTCTCAACCTGAATATCAACGCGGGGCCGGGGCAAGCAAGAAAAACAGGTCGAACTGCCAGAATGCAAATGATCATCTATTCCCATCCACCCATGCTATCGCTATCCTCCCCCAATTTACCGTTCTGTATTCATTGATCGCGCTACCACTAAAATCTCGCTCTCATCCACTACCACCACCGATTCTCTCCCCCGTCAACAAACTAGCCCAACGCTCATACGTAACCCATCTGCAAGTGTAAAAGAGGTCCCAAGGTGCAAAGTGTCAAAGACGCCAGCCATAATTCCGTAACGCGCGCGCGAGAGAGAAGAGGAAAATTCCGCAGCACCTCCCGAGATCGTTAGATGGCGTATTTACGTGTCCACTCTCTGGCGGTCGCCTCATATCGGGATCGGTCGGTCTTGTAGACGTGTGCGATTTCGGGGACCAATGGGTCGTCTGGGTTAGGGTCGGTGAGCATGGAGCAGATGGACAACAGGACTGTGGACGTTAGCATTTGTTTAAGAGCCGGGAGGGAGCGGAAATCACCTTTTGAGATTGTCAAGGCGGGAGACCATTGGTCACGGAGGATATCTAAGCAGATGGAACCGTTGGAGTTGATGTTTGGGTGGTAAATGCGGGTGGTGAAGTTGACCTTCGGTGGCTTGAATGGGTAGTCGGTTGGGAAGTGGATCGCTAGGAAGAAGACGCCTCCTGAGTATGGCGAATCCGACTATTTGTAGAGGTCAGCCTTGCTACATCATGTCATGTTTGGGGAGGTTTAAGCCTCTTCAAACCTGATGACGGGATTTCCCGAATCGGGCTGGCGAGACTGAGATAAGATGGTACTTACAGGACCCATGATGGTAGCTTGCCAGTGGAACTGTTCGAACCCACGCAGTCAGTATATGATATTCCATGTCTTCTGGGAGCCTGCCAGGTAGTCTCGTGCGCATCCGGGCACGCTTGATGTTCTCGGATCGAGGCTGGCTCGAGGGGTACGTACCAGATCATCTCCGATAGGACCAGCAGAGCACGACGACGGAGGGTCACTGTAGAACACAAGAAAACGTTAGCAGATGCTCTTCTGTATCTTTAGACCATGCTGATGAAGCTTTTGATGGGTTTGCATAGAACCCCGCTTGTGCAGGAGCCCCACCACCACCATGTTTATTCTGACGGTGGCGGTGTAATGGTGAGGGTGTACGTACCGGCCCAGGTCTGTAAGTTCCTTATTGATTCTCTTCAACGCCATCGCGAAGTGGTTGTGTGTGGTGAGGGGGTTGGGTCGGTGGGTGTCGAGTCTTGGGGAGATCTCGAGGGCGCAGCAAACAGAATGAAGTTCTCTGAAGGAACGATGTTAGCGACTAAACAGGCGAGAGCGGCTACGCCGAGAAGATGACGCAGAAGCGCTTGAGGGAATACGACGTACGTGAGGACTGATGTGAGATCGTGGAGATGTTGGGTTGTGGACGAAGAAAGGCTTTTGTAGTCGCCGGCGGCAGGTGCACTTGTTTTATGGATGCAGGTTGGAGGACGAAGTTGTGGTGAATCAGGAATGCCAGCGCGGGAAAGCGCCAACTGGGCTTAGCGCGCAGGGACTTGATGACTGGCCTTGACAAACGTTCAGCCCAGCATTTCGAAGGGCTCAGCCTCACATCGGCGCTCTTCGATGAACTTCTTTTTAGAGTATAAATTTTCATGTCTTCTTTCGACTCCAAGTGTGTTCGCCATCTGACTCGAGACCCTGGCAGCCTCGGGGTCGCTGTCTTTCATCCACCCAGATCTGATGACGTCTTTCAGATCTCCGAAGACGGCCGGTCGGTCGGTCATCCCAAGTTTTGGGTAACCTTAATATCCCGCGGGAGACTCTCAGCCGCCTGCTCCAGGAGACACAAAGCTGAGGGCAGGCTATTGGGTTTATCCGGGCATGATTACAGTGATTATAAATCCACTACAGATATTCACATCGTTCGATTGTTTCCTCTTGGATACTACAGAGTTTCTTAATTGTTCGAGAAGGTCCTCAGCTTTATACCTCAGTCGCCGGTATAGCACTGGGAGCCGGGGGCACTGGATGAATGGGAGGGGTAGGGTGGAAGTTTGACGCTTGGCAGCCGTCAACTCTCAACGATTCAGGTCAAGTCACGCAGCGAGTCTCCTCCATCTCAAGTCTCACAAGCCCAGGATCCGGAAAACTCACCCTAGGTTCGGTAACGAAGACCTCTCGTATCACGGCATGGAAAATATAGAGTACATATTTACATTTTCCATCTATCCAACCCATCAAGGTCGAGGTCGTCTATACGAACGCCTGCAGACCTGTGATAGCTCTTCCGAGTATGAGACCTGCATTTGTCAGCTTCATGTAATATTCCTTAGAGAGGAAACAGGTACTCACTATGGATATCGCTTTGCCCCTCATAAGTTTGAGTCACAAACAGATTTGCCACATGTCTGCCGATGCCGTACTCATCACTCACTGCATTTCCACCAAACACTTCTTGCAAGATCCGTGAGTTGAACAGAGCACGATCACAGTTCTGTCTCTTGATCATACTGATCATTTCTGGTGCGGCCTCGCCCTTGTCCTTCAGTCTTCCGACTTGAATGGCTGCCAGAGTACCGAATGCTGCATCTGTGGTAGCGTCTGCAAGCTTCTTCTGTACCAGTTGATACTTGGCGATGGGGTTACCCTTGAATTGCTTTCTCTCCAGAGCGTAAGTTCTCGTTCTGGCGATGCAGTCCTCCAGAGCACCCATGGTTCCCCAAGCAATACCAAATCTGGCGCTGTTCAGGCACGTGAATGGGCCTCTCAATCCCTCAACATCCGGGAACATATTGGCTTCCGGTACAGGACACTCATCGAGTTGGATCATGCCAGTAAGAGAAGCGCGAAGTCCGTTCTTATTCTTGATGGGTGGCGTTTCCAATGTACCAGGCGGGCATTCTGATCTCTCTACCAAGAACCCTCTGATCTTGCCTGTCTCATGGTATTTCGCCCAGATTAATAGTACGTCCGCAATAGGAGAGTTTGTAATCCAAGTCTTCGCACCGGACAACGAGAGATACCCCTTCTTTGTAGGATGTGGCTTGGCCGTAGTCTCCATGGATCCAGGATCACTCCCATGATTCGGCTCCGTCAAGCCAAAAGCACCCAACAGCTTTCCCTTCCCCATCTTCGGCAAGAACTTGTCCTTCTGCTCTTGTGTGCCAAACTCATCAATGCCCCCCATAACTAAGCTGGACTGTACCGACATGCCCGACCTGTATCCTGAATCTACCCTCTCCACAGCCTTCGTGATCAATCCAGAAGCAACATTCGAGACTCCCGCACAATCGTATCCCTTAATTGTAGCACCCAGCAATCCCAGCTCGCCCATCTCCTCTAAGATTTTCTTGTCATAATGCTCGTCCCGATATGCCTCTGCAGAGAGTCCGGTTAGCCAGCTTCCCCCATTCCAGGAACAAAACTTACGCAGAACCCGCGGTAACATGCGCTCCTGACAATACGCCTCTGCCGTCTCTGAAATAGCCAACTCCTCTTCCGTCAACAGACTCGCAGCGTTCAATGGGTCCTCCCAGTTGAATGGCTGCGGGGTAGCATGGGCTGCATATCCTCTGACTGCTGCAGGACGAGCAGCGCAGCTCAATTGCTTTGCAGATTGGCGGAGGATTGGTCTGTACATTGTGCAAAATGTGAAGACAGATAGATTGGAGATCAGGATCGTCGAGCTAGAAGTTGTCAAGCCATGTTTAATAGCTGGGAAAGTTCCCCGCTAAATCGGCAATGCTCCAAGTATGTAAATCGTGGCCGAGGCTTGCCACCTCGGGCCGGGAAGTAGCTCTTGGGATTGATTATTGAAGACATTTTGGGAAGATAATGTGCACGAATTTCGGGATATATGTAGATTTGAATTTACAATGCACATTAGGTAGATTAATGGTGAAGGAGCTCCTGGCCCAAGAAAAGCTGAGTGTGGCGACCCCTGTCCACTCAACGCGGTCTCGCGAGGCAAGCGCGATCTATCGCGTCACTCCCATTTAAACTTCCATCCCACATCATCGAGATTCTACGACGAAACTGAACAACAACCGCAAAGATGGGTATCAAGCAGCTCTTCCAAATCATCAAGGATGAATGCCCAGATGCGTACAAGGAGGGTGAGATCAAGAATCAATTCGGCCGAAAGGTTGCCATTGTAAGTATACCGGCGCATCCAAACCATCGCAACTTCAACTAACTCTAGTATCTAGGATGCGTAAGAAGTAGAATCCAAATTCTTGCCTGATGCTTGCTGATATCTCCCAGCTCCATGAGCATCTACAGCTTCCTCATAGCCGTCAGATCCGGTGGCGAAATGCTCACAAACGAAGACGGCGAAACTACTTCCCATCTGATGGGCATGTTCTACCGCACCCTCCGCATCGTCGACAACGGCATCAAGCCTGTCTACGTTTTCGATGGTGCGCCACCTAAGCTCAAGTCCGGTGAACTGGCCAAGCGATTTCAGCGCAAGGCTACAGCTACAGAAGGATTGGAGGAGGCGAAGGAAACCGGTACCGCTGAGGATGTTGAAAAGTTCTCACGACGAACTGTCAGGGTCACCAGGGAGCATAACGCAGAGTGCCAGCGCTTGTTGAAGCTGATGGGCGTCCCATATATCATTGCTCCGACAGAAGCTGAGGCGCAATGTGCGGTTTTGGCTAAAGCTGGGAAGGTGTATGCTGCTGCTAGTGAGGATATGGATACCTTGTGCTTCGACTCCCCCGTCTTGCTTCGCCATCTCACATTCAGCGAGCAACGCAAGGAGCCTATCCAGGAGATCTTCACAGAGAAGGTTCTGACTGGCCTGAATATGGACCGCAAGCAGGTAAAGCCTCTCCCCATCTCTGCCTTTCTTAGCTTACGAGTCAGTTCGTCGACCTCTGTATCCTTCTCGGCTGCGATTACCTCGACCCCATTCCCAAAGTCGGCCCTCACACCGCACTGAAACTCATTCGTGAATACGGCACTCTTGAGAAGTTCGTCGAGGCTGTTGAGGCAGGAAAGACCAAATTCCAAATCCCAGAAGACTGGCCATACGTCGATGCCCGCGAGCTCTTCTTCAACCCTGATGTTCGGCCTGCCGACCATGCAGACTGCGATTTCAAATGGGAGGCTCCTGACGTCGAAGGTCTTGTCCAATTCCTTGTCACCGAGAAGGGGTTCAGCGAGGACAGAGTTCGCAGTGGTGCAGCCAGATTGCAGAAAAACATGAAGAGCTCCCAACAGGCTCGTCTCGAAGGATTCTTCAAACCGGTCCCCAAGACCGAAGAAGAAATCAAGAACCTAAAGCGCAAGAACGAGGAGAAGAATGAGCAGAAGAAGAAGAAAGCCAAGGACGAGAAGAAAGAGAAGCAGAAGACCAAGGCCAAGCCTCGAGGCACTGCTTAATATTACCAATGATGACATGTATTTTATTGCATTTGACAGACGGAGCATATGGCTGGCATGGAGTTCACGGGCGTCAGGAATGAAGGAACACGATGCTATGGAGAGAAGACTTGCTTTTAATGCTTTTATATTATGCGTATCGATGAGGTGAGGCTCTCTTTTCCGAAGAAAAGTGTCTCTGCAGCATAAAATACACTATTTACGAAACCTGAGTTCAGTACCATCGCTTCCTTGCCTAGTAGTTGACACTACCACGTTTGGAAAAACAGAACCACGATCCATCCATCATCATCATCATCATATAAGCCTGTGTACCTGTCGTCCAACACTGTCCCTAGAAGAAACTTTACGAGAACGGAAGTTCGTTTCGCAGCGTTTACATAGAATTGGAGCGGTAGTGGACATGCGGAGCCGTGACAGGAGTCCAGATGCCATCGCGGAGCTCAGTGGACGGGGTCGGAGGAGTCAAGACCAATGTCGGCAGTCCGCCATAATTACCAACAAACTATTCATTCCATCTCGTTAGCCTCATGCTCTCTGCTCTCCCAAGATTATACAACTTACGTCCTCATAAACGCTCTGAATATTCTCAAGGCGGTTACGCAGCGAGCTGCAGGCGACGGGATCAAGGACCTCAGCATCAAAGATAGTCTCATCTTCCATCTCGACGTTGTATCCGGAGCGCTTGGCTGGAGAAGCAGCGTGCGACCAGGAACCGGAGCGTGGACGGACGTCAACGTCGGTGCCTTGCGCATTGACCGCATGCAAGGTGGCTTGGGCTTCGACAAGTTTGAGGTCGTTGATTTGCTTGTTGAGCACTTCGGAGAGAGTCGTGATGCGTGAGCCAGGACTGGCGCCTAGGCTGGAGGCTAGGTTGCCAGCAAGAGTATAGACGAAGCTGCGAGCAGAGGCAGAAGAAGAGCTGACCGCCGCGTCGAAATCTGAGTCGTCAGTGTCCTCCTCACTGAGTAGAAATGTTAGTTTATGGTGAATGATAGGGGAAAGGCGAAGATTGGTTGACTGAGAGGGGGGGGGGGAGCAAGCGCGGAAATGCGAGATCGGAGGGAAGAGCTTACTCGTTCAAAGCACCGGACATCATATAATCTTGGACCTGGAGTCTGTTGTGGAGAGATTGTGAGCCAATGGACAGTCGGAAGGGGAAGAGAAGGGGATTTACCTCTCATAGAACTTGTTCTCTGCAGCACGTCGCTCGTTCTCTCTAGCTCTGTTGCAGACTCGTTAGCTGGGGTATTCGAAGTGGAATTGGGGAGCGATGTACTCGTTGATAGCCTTGATCTTGGCAAGTGCCTTCTTGCTCTTCTTTTTCTGTCTGCTGTAAAGATCGTCAGCTCATGACAGCTAGGATTAGGAAATTATATTGACTTACTGCTTGATTCTCTCGAGGTGTGCAATCTTCAGATCAAGCTGGTCCTTGACTGTGAGCCTGTACACAATCTCGTCAGCCCATACAGCGCGATGTGGAAGCAATAGATCGACGCAATCCAAGGAGAACTTACTCTTCGAATCTAACAGTCTTGATGACCTTCTTGGCTGGGTGATCAGCAGTCCTCCTGATGACTTGTCCGGTCTCATCCTCCGTAGTGCCAATGGCGAAGAACCAATTGAGTCCATTGTTGACCTTGGTTCCAACGACCTTTTTGCCGTGCTTGAATTGAGCTTCGACTTCGCTCTTGCGCTTTTCGAGGGCTACCTTTCCATGGTCAATCTTGGTATCAATCTTGCTCTTGTGTCTCTCGAGCCTCTCCTTATATTTGTTGATTCGAGCCTCCAATTGGTCAACACGCCTATCAATGCGGTCCAACCCGTGATTGATCTTCGAATCGAGTTGGCTTTTCCGCTTCTCTATAGCTTCTTTGCCATGATTCAGCTTGATATTTAATTGGCTTTTGCGCTTTTCGAGGCGCTCCTTGCCGCTGTTAAGTTGAGACTCAAGAGCCTCCTTGCTTTGGCTGACATGGGTGTCAAGCTTCGACTTGCGCTTCTCGTTTCGTGCTTTCGTAGCCTTCGTCTTCTCCGCAGTCAAGATGCAGTCGGGATGAACCGGAGCAAACATCTTGGCCGGGGTCTCGTCGGATGTCGGTGGTTGTGTGGATGAAGGCAGGACCGATTTCGGAGGAAGATTAATTTAGGTTTGGGTGACTGTGGTATTTGGCGCAAGTGCTAAGCGACATTTGAAGGCTTAGGGCTGTGAATATTTCTTCCTTCAGGTGAATTTTGAAAGAAGTGAGAAGAGTGAATGTGTAGACATGTCAAAGGTGAAGTGTTGTTGTGATGTCAAAGTAGCCCCTTTTTAAGCGAGGTTCGTCAAAGTTCGGCTCACTCTTCCAGACGACACCTTATTAAAACCACGACGCTTATTTCGATAGTTCGTTTTCCGCTGAATTAGTCCTATTAGACCAAATAAATCCTCGGACGAGTCGCAAAGATTAAAGTAAAGCGAAGCCTATTGTTCCAGGCAAACAAGGACAATTGGATCAGACCATAACGATGCAACCACCAGGGGCTGTCAGAATTCGTGGCGCAACGCTGGTCTTCAATGTACCATAATTCAAGGAACATTCAGAAAAAGGAAGAAAATTGTGGGTTAGAATGTTCCTTGAATCGAGGGACAATCACTGGATCAAAATAGTTATTAGACTTTGAATCTTCCTCGAATTATGGTACATTGAAGACGGGCAGTGCGCCACAAATTCCCACAACCCCTGGGGCAACTGCTAAATGTCCCGATGCAACGGGTACAATGAGTCTATTACTTTCTATGTGCTCATATACACGAGTCAGGTCCAAATTCTCTACTTTCCATTATCAATTCGACTCAGCTCTAAAAGACAGCGCAATTGCAAATATTCTTGACCGCATATGGACAAGTAGTTACTCCCACTTCGAATTTTCTCGGTTATACGTGCATAACATAGCTTCTCCTTCCCTAATTTTCCTACGCTAAGAAAGTTGATTCGAATGCTAGATATTGCAAGCTTGGGAGGACAATTGTGTTGGTCTTGCCTCCATTGTCCGGCAGAAACCGGTGTGACGTGGATTCTTTTTGTATTCATAGATTCTTGCGAGGTCTCTACCTAAGCAAGTGTGTGTTCACTTGCTGCTGCGTCTCTCAACTCCAGCTCGGTACTTATTTCTTAATTATTCAAAGCCAATAATTCAAAGTCCAGTTGCCAAATCGTAGCTCGACTCACGAAGCATGTATATATCTAGTCTTCGCTTCTTTCTAAGCGAACTCCAAAAAGATTTGCGATGCGATGCTCCCAGAAAATTAAATATAAAAAAATATAAAAAAGTCAAAATAGCAAAAGAAATTCCGGTGGACCCAGAAACTTGGCTTGCGCTCAGTTTGCTGTGGCAGAGAACATTCTAACTCTTCTAAACCGTACCACTATCGCTAGATAGTAGTGCTACAAACACTGTGTTTCAAGTGTGTTCAAACATGCTTACGCAAGTTTACGACTGGAGATCTCTGTGCGAAAAGAACTTATTTTGAAATATAACAGTTACTAGAAATACGATTCCCTCATAAGGTCGTGATAAATATTCCGCGGTTGAGAAGATGAGATCATCAACAACACCAGCAGCCAGTAGTTAATCACGCTTCTTATTATGTTCCATTATCAAACGCATAGCCTTAGACAGATCAAGGTGTTGCAAATGGCAATATGGATAGTCATCACGACCTCAAGCCTTCAAGGAGTACTACACCTAAAACTCTCTTTTAGCGCTTTATAGTGCTTTGCTTCACGTTCAGCTTGACGTTCAAAGACTTAGCAGCTAATTTATATACATAGCATAGCCCTCCGCGTGCTCATCAGCTTTACAATTTCCTTCGACTTTCCACAGCCAACGAAATGTTTTGATGCTCAAGAAAACTGAACTGCCGGTAGGTCATGTTTTGATCATGAAGCTTCACTCCTTCACGAATCCTCAAGTATTGCCCCCACAACCGTGATTATTGGATGATAATCTGACAAAGAAATTCTCGCTCATTAGTCAAATGAGCAAAGTCAGGAAGTCCTCTTGATTGCAATATTCTCGGTCATTTTTCCAGACAACCAATGCATAGACGGTCATATTCGAAGCAGTACATCGCGAAAGTCGATTATCCAGAGGTTACGGGAGAGCTCTTCCACCAAGTGTTTTAGGATAATCCGATCTTCCAAAAATGCTCAAAGGGTCCCCCGAATCTATTCGAGCTTTCCTTCAAGGCCCCTCTGCCATCCTCTCTCGCAACTCCGACATCACCAACAACGCGCTTGATCCTTTGTCACATTCATCAATCTCCCGCCGGTTCAGACGCAGGTTCAAATCAACCTCTACGATGACGTTCACCAACCATGAAGAAGAACACTTCGAACCATCAGGTCGATACACGAGATGCCTGAGAAACCGCTGATGGGATACGGCTGCGAACTTGTCGCTCTGGAACACCGCGGCGCGGAAGAGACACCATACCGGGAACAACAAGTCTGATGATAAAGACGACGAGAAGGAGGATTTGTTCTTGCCAGAAATACGAGATTGGAGTGCTTCGAGGGCGAGATGGGTAAGCTGAGCTAGATCAGAGGGTATTGGAAGGTTTGTGTCGTGGTCCGAGTACGAAGGGTGTGAAAGCGACCTCGATAATGCTAAGTCATGCTGAAGGGCTGGAGTTAGAGAGCTCTTCTTGGTGGGCCGATTGGTGGGAAACGCTCGAGCTGAAGATGGCCGGGTGATATGTGACGTCTGCGAGATCTCCGAAACATTCCATGGGTATGAACTCGGTAAGAAACTGAAATGTGGGGGTTCTGCTGTCTGAGCCATAACAGAGGGTGGTGGAGAAGCCGGCGACCTCGAAGACTGAGGAGAATCTGAGTCGAAGTAGAATTCCGAAGCAATAGACTGACTATTTGACCGTGAGGTTCTCCGTTGAGGTCTGGCGAGTTTTTGGCTTAGGTAGGAGACCATACTTGCTATGTAACAAGGTAGGACGAGTGAGTGCAGCTCGGTGTTGAAAGCATTGGTCACAATTGTTTTCGGCCACGATAATGCACATGGTAAGCGCGAGTGAGCTTGAGAAATGTTCCACAAGAGATAGAAATTAATCAAACGTTGTGTCTCGTCGTTGAGTTGCAGAATGCGGTAATGCAGATTTTGGCTTGGAACAATGTCTAACGTGTAATGCAAGTTGGCGAACACATCCGGTCCACTTTCCGCTTCTTCGGGGTGATCTGATGTGGAAATCGTCTGATTCTTTGGTACGGACGTTCCAGGTTCCTTGGGACAAATTATTCGTGCTGATGGAAAGCAATGCTCCCGACGAGCGTGCCTATCTGTACGAGTTCCACGATATTTCCTGGCGTGGCCACGAACCAAGCTAGGGACTCCCCGAGGCCGGTGAACATAAGATAGTTGGTCTTCATTAATGAACAGAAATGAAGTAGCCATGATGAAATATATGGTAAGTTCATACAGGTAGGGCCTTCAAGATTGACAGGTTGACTAGATACACAGCTGTGAACCTTCTAGGGTTGTGGTTAATTATTAGAGAATCTCGTTATATTTTGAGAGCTCACTATATGTTTCGTTAAAAGCTCCTCTCGGTATGATTAGGCCCGATCGATCGATTTTCGACGTCATTACAGCGACAACGGGCTTAGGGCGGAAGTGAAGTGCGAGTGATTTATGTGGTTGGAGTGTTACTTTGGCTTGCCCGTGGTTGTGCTTTACCGACTGCATAGAAAATGAAGGCCGGGGCAGGGGACATGATCGGAATACTGGGAGTATTTTTCCTGAGGCGATGCCGAGATTTCCATGATCATGGGCGTGGAAGTGGGAGTGCAATGTGAGGTAGAGTGCAGGACGGAGTCGGCCGTCCCCGGAACTCATCTCGAATGGCATCGAGGCTAGGATTATGAAATATTTACTTGTCTTTCGATACCATTGTTTTCCTTTTTTCAAGCTTTTTCTGAACGTATTTGATTAGATTAGAATATTATATGTCTATGGGAAGGCTGATTTGCTCAAAGCTTCGGTCTGGTTGCTAGATTAGGCTCGTAAACGGTAAGCCTCGTATGATGAACCGAAGACCTTGTTGTGCATCTTTACAGACTTGGATCTATGCCGGATTAGAATAACAGACTACTGCACTTTGATGATCAATCAAGATATGTGTGTGAAATAAGGATCTAATTACGCACCCTTCCTGCTTTCGGTCTGTGTACGGTTCCAATCGTGTGGGTATCGACTCCAACGCAAAGTAGCAGCAGGGATCGGGGTGCTGTACCTGTCCTTGAGTAATGACCTATAGATGAATTCCTTACTACTTCTTTGAACCTTTGCCGTACTGCCGTAGTGCCGTACAGATGACTGAGTCGACGGACAGGAGCTGCGGCTGACTGTGCCCATGTCCCGGAAGGCGAGTCAGAAAGTTTGTGTCCAACGTTCCCGGGAGCCAGGTGCAGAATAGAAGATTCTCCCTGTTCGTAGTAGACAGACGTAGAAATTGTTATTGATACTCCCAAAATAACTTCGAATTCCACTATCTGCCTATATTTTCAAAACTTATTAAATGAAATTAGAAAAATATGAGAAACAAAGGTGTCCTAATCTTTTTCCAATTCCCAGATATCAAGATGCTTCCCTATTAAACCTTTTCCTCGGGAGTTATTTCCGCCTTTTCCAACCTTGGCTCTTCTGAACTTTTGTGGGAAACCATCTCCACTTGAAACAAGCTAGGAACAATCATAGAGCGCTCTTCCTCATAAATAGAATCTCGAGTATACAAAACAGCGGAAACAGTACATACAACTAGACCTACAACGTTTAATGCAAAATACGATATCTCTTCAGTTAGAAACGAGGTGCGTTTGGAATCAATGGCAAAGGAGGTTAGCACCCCCATTGCTTTCAGTGCCTCTATATACCCACTGAAAAGACTCAAGACAGTTGGGTCGTTGGTGAAAGTTGCTAGGAGCCAAAGTAAGTAGTTTTGAAACACATTCGAGGAAAATCCGACGAATATATAAACCACTAAGAGATTTCCGAATGCATTGCCATCACTCCAGTCAATTCCGAAGGGAGCCTTTTGCCGGTTTATGGTGTGTGTCGCCAGAAACCACAAAAGTCCTGAATGGGAACCAAGCAAAAGTGCAGCAACTAAAGCAGCTGCGATTGTCGAACGTCTTCGACGATTGCCTAGCCATTTGCTGTCGAACACAAAGCCAAATACTAATGAGGCACATGCAGAGGCTAACCAGAAACTGAACTGCCTCTAAGTCAATAAGGGTCTGTTACTATCAAGACAACATCGACTCACGTTAGCCAGTGCCCGAGTTCGAGCATTGAAGTAAAATGCGTTCAGGGAACCAGTCAAGGAGAAAATCATCTGGCAGCTGAAGATTGCTATTGACATCAAAAGAACACTTGGGGTCATGATTGATCTCGGTAGGGACATCAACTCTTCTCGCCATGTTTTAGGTAGAGATTGAGTAATGGCTTTGCCGTCCTTCCTGCAGACTTTGGAAGGATTTTCAAGCAAAGACGCAACTAAGAACCCTATAGATTGTAGTGTCACAATTGAGACATACACGTTCGAAGGCACGTGGGTGCTTTTCTTGCTTCGGTGGGCCGTAAGCCCAAGGACTAGGGCTACAGAACGGTTGTTAAAGAAGTATCCCTCCAAAGGATTGTGGAATAAAAATACCTGAACCAACAACTGAGCCAATACCGAAAGCTGAAGATATAGCTCCAATGTATATGCCTCTGTTTCGCTCTTGAGCATAACTTGTTGAAATATATCCTAGAAAGGTAAGAATACGAACACTTAAGCTTCTTCTTCGATTACTTACCAATGATTGTGTAGAGAAGTCCACCGCAAAGGCCTTTATACACAGCAGCGAAATATGCGAAAGTGGGCGACCTTCCTTGGTCAAGCCACCTACGCAGAAG
Source organism: Stipitochalara longipes BDJ (assembly GCA_009732865.1). Lineage (NCBI taxonomy): Eukaryota > Fungi > Ascomycota > Leotiomycetes > Helotiales > Hamatocanthoscyphaceae > Stipitochalara > Stipitochalara longipes. The sequence goes on from ML769340.1 coordinate 536,712, forward strand.
CTATTAGCTGGGTTCAGGAATGATCACAAGGATGAAGGGTTAGAATGTGTCTCTAATCTTTGCACGTCGTGGGTTGAATACTTACCACAGAGAGCCCATGTATAGAGGGTAACCTGAAACTCCAAACATCAGGGTATATCTAGGTCCAAGCTGATTGTTGACGTTCCCACCAAGAATGCCAGACAAAATCATGAATGCAGTTGACACAAGATTTATCCTGTCAACAACTTCAATGTTTGAAGGATGGCTTCCTCCAGCACCCAGGCCGACAACTAATGAATTCATTCCTGGAACCAGAAAAATCACGATACAGAGGATCAGCGCCTGGATCACAGGTCTAGGGAGGGTTAGGCATAATCCTCTATCTTGGGAATCCGCGAAGAAGAGTTATTATTGCACATACAAGTTCATTCGCCATCTTCGCAAGCTGCCCTGTGAGCTTTCTGACATAGTGGATCCGCAGGAAAGCATCGAGATCGCTGTATGAAAGACTGAAACGCTCTCGTGACTAAGTATACGGTTCGAGTGTTTTGTAGAGAACGTGTGCTACCTTTTTTATATGTCGAAATATTACAAATGAGGGTGATATCTGGAACTTGAGGAACGTGAGGTTAGGATTCAGGATCCAGGGGCTCGCGTGCAGCTTGCTTTCAGAGACTCTGTGCAACGATGAATTATCCTGCAGCATTTTATGATTCATTTTTCTTCACTGCACTCCCCATTGATATCTCCAATCACTGCCCTCCATTCTTCCATCAGATCCTGCGGATGGAGGCTTATTAAGCCATCAACTGTCTTCGAGCTCCCACGGCGGGAGAGTCTTGCAATACGTTCCTCTCATTGGTTTGTGTCAGTGGGAGGTAGCGCTTGTTTCTACCCTACGAGCTGCACGACAAATTCAAAGCCCAGGGTACCAGAAGCTATCCCCAAAAAGTACAACACACTAGAGACGCACGACAAATTGTGAGTCAAAGCATTCGAGATAACGGAAGTTATTCCTACCTAAGGAAAACACACTAGAGGTGTATCATGCACGACTAAATCAACATCAAATATGGCGGGCGCGGCTCATAAACATAGAATATATGATACCAGTCGTTCAACATCTGCAAGTCTGCGCAATCGGATATTCGCTATGTCAAGTCAAGGCCATCCTAAACCAAACTAGAAAGGCTACTGCTCCCACCCCGGAGCCTGGGCCTTCCAACGCTTATCAAGCGTGAGTGCTTAGTGTTAGCTCGCGTTGCTCATGCGGCCTGCAATTCAGGAAGAAGTCCATGTATGGCCAGTTACCTTAGCTCAAGTCAACCTTGCTGAATTCTACCTCTCGGATCCTCAGCAGTTCAAAAGCTCTGAGTGGCTCGCAAGAGAACGCGACACACCTATCACCTGCCCAGAGCTGAGTAAGCATTGTGCACTTGCACAATTGGTCCGACTTATCCTCCCTCAGTACCAAGACCATGGTAGTATGTTTTCCTTCTTTATTGGATAATAATGTGTCAAGGCTTCCAATCAAAGAACTTGAGGTTAGGTAAGTGGGGCCTTACCTAAGGTTGGCAAGCCAGCAAATATAAATCTTAAAGACAACGAGTTCAACGTACCACTCCCTAAATTGCGCCATAATTTCGCCTCTCGATTGGACCGCTAATGTTACTTGGTAGTCAGCAAACAATCTTCTCTTAGAAGCTATCTTGTGTTCTGAATCCCATCACCAACCTCATGCTTGACTATCGAATCAACCAATCACTAGAGCAACGATGCCACGATCGCCACGACTCTCAGCAAAGAACGATTACAGCCCATCAGCAAGACCTAATTAGAAGCCATGTCGACTATGTCGTTGGAATCAAGAAATTTCTTCCCTGAGGGGCTTCGATTGTCCCACTCGAGTGCCGGAGACATGCCACTACTCCCTCCCCTGGCCACCACTACATTGGCGACCGCTTTTAGAACGCAAGCATCAACATCCTTCCTTGCAAACCTACCAAGAACCTCACAGCCGGATTCTTCAGCAGGGGGATCGCGACCTCAACAGCACCCCACGCAGCTTTCGGACGAAAGGTATTCTAAAAATGTACCCAGCTTCCAGATGAAATCTCCTACCAAGCAACCATCTATGGCTCACCAGCTGAAGCCATCTGCAGTCGAGTTTGAGTTCATCCAGATCAATAAACCTTCAGGGAAGACAGACTCATCTGGTGGTGCAAAAATGAGGTCACATATTATTAAAAGGTTCCATGAGAACCGACGGCGAAAGAATGGAGGACCCAGAACAAGCATCACGACTCTACTTGCACCTCACCTATGCTCAAACAGTCCTTACTACCTAACGGCAGTCTCTGGTCAACTAAACTTCCTACCGACTAATCTACAAGGCTGTAATTCTGACATATCACCTGCGGGAGCATCTCCTGACACAATCAAGTCAGGAGCTACCTGTACTCAGTGTGGGAGACTAATACTTCGACGAACGAGCGATGAGGGCTGGGTTGTACAGAATGGAAGTGTGGAAGCACCTCAAGGACTGCTAGGCTCAGATTCGCATGATCCTTTCGACAGCTCAGCAATACCAATCAGCCACGAGATGCACGGACTGATTCATCACTGTAAGTTGTAACACCAGCTAGATCTTATCTATAGCTGACAGAGCACTTCAGTTATCCATCTTGTGATTGTCCCCACCAGCCCTCCCATATATCAAGGAGACGGTTTCCGGGACTTAATGAACGTCATCCAGATTCCTCTTGCTCTATCGGATCCTGTCTGTGTGCGCGCAGTAGTCGCAATAGCCGCTTCTCATCTATCAACAATAAAGTCAAAGAGTTTGTCGCCATTCGATTGGAAGGGAAGGGAAGAAGTTAAGAAAGGAACCGACGATGCGCTCTACCACATGTCGGAAGGCGTTCGTCTTCTGAATGAGAGGTTTGAAGATCCCGAGCAAGCCTTAACTGTGGGTTCATTATTTGGCGCAGCACTCTTAGGGATGTGTCCGGTAAGAAGCCTGCGGGAAGAACTCAAGAAGTTCGCCACCAGAGCCTCGAAAGCTAATTCTTCCATCTATTTACGCAGTTCTATTTAGAAGACAGCGGACTCCTCGAAACCCACCACCAAGGGATGCTCAAGATGATAGAGCTTCGCGGAGGTATCAATTCACTACCCCGAAACCTAGCAGGTCAATTGATTCGGTATATATGACCCCCCAAAGAATCATTTACTCGCCAGTGTTAACATTTACCTTAGAGTGTCTTCAAACATGGCATGGAGGAAGAAAACAAAAACAACATTACCCATGTACGACAGTCGGTTTCGGGAGAAAGGATGTCAAGTGTCAGCAATCGACGTATGCAATAAGACCGCCATAGAACTGTTCCCAAGAAATCAGCGCTATGTGGCACTCGAACCTGCAGGCTCACCCTTCACAAACAACAAGTTCGAGGCTTTCCTCTGGGGAGAGCTGTTCTCCGTTGCCTGCGATCTGCACCGATTATCATATATGCTTGACCTGAACCGCCGCCATCCACGGAAACTGGGTTCCGTCCAGCGAGAGTACTTTGAGGACACCTACGCAGCGGTGCTACACTCCTTAGCCTCGTTCCCGTATCCAAACGATGTTGGCGTCATGAAAACGGTGACCTATTATAGACAACATGCATGGAGGTTCGCTGCAATCATTTATTCAAAAATCGGGATTCGCGAGTGGGATAAAGCTGTGCATGCTGTTGGAGCTACAAACACCGAGTATATTGTCTCGCTACAAGCGTTGGATCTCGAGTCGATGTTGGCTTATTTTCCCGAAGTCCTCGTGTGGTTACTCTTCGTGGGATTGTGCGGGACGTGGAATAGAGTGGAGAGGGGATGGATGCTGTATGAGCTCAGGCGTGGAATACTCCTGTTAGGAATTGCAAGTCCGGCGCAGCTGGAAGAGTTGCTTAAGGGTATGCTCTTTGTGGATCATATGAGAACGAGACATTTGGATTTAATTTGGCAGGAATTGAATATGTAATATGTAACGGGCAGAACTAGACTTCTTTCAAGGGGTCTTGAGTCATACATAAGATCCGCATTCTCATAATTAAATTAATATACTATTAATTTTTACGGCAAATGACTAAAACCGGACTTTAAACTCCCAAAACACTAAAAGCCAGACCCTTTTGTGCTCAATAATTAGAACTGGTTTTTATTAATTCGGAGCTTATTTCTATACACAGTAAAGTCTTCGACGGTTAAGTTCTTGATGGTTCGCTAGAAGTGGGCTGAGGCTGGAATATGCTCATTAAGAGGAGCGTGGTCGCCCAAGAGAGGGGTGCTCTCAGTTTCCGCCATTTCGATTGCCTGAGGTTTGTGTCCACTAATAGAATTAGAATATTAGAGGAAAAGAAAGAGGGGAAGTTTGTAATGAAAATAAGCACAGAACTAGAAAATAGTAACTTATTCCGTTCCCATCTATTGTACTAACTATCCCCCATCCTTAAAAGAGCCTGCCATCAAAGCAAGACTCTAGTTCCAGTCCCATATCGTCGAAAAAGCCACCACATATGCAATTTTCAAGGTGAATGATGGCTAGGAGTTATAGATTAAAATAAGCTACTTTTCCATCACTAATAAAGACATGACGTGGTTAGTTCAGAGCCCTCAAAAGCGAAGAACTAATCTGCGCGGGCACTCTCACTGGTTAACGCCAGGGATTTGGGGTCAATCATGGAGTTGTTGGGAAAGCATTAAGGCTTCGGCGTATAAGCTTTTGATGCTTTGATTCTTTGATTTGAGGGTGGTTTTACTTGAGTTGTGCGAATTTTTAATAATTTTTGGTTTGCGCTGGCTTGAGTTTGTAGTTTTGGGCAGATTTTGAGGTTTGTTGACTTGACTCGCTAAGCGAGGTGGGGTTAGAAAGAAAAGCACAATTGAGTGAGAGGTAAGAGAAATCTTTCTGCATTATCCATTATCCATTATCTATTATCTATCCTTGAGAAGAACACTGCCATCGAAAGAAAGATGACCCAGTTCCTATCCCATTTCGTAAAGAATCATTATGTATGCAAATCCCACGCCCAGATCAAAGCAGCAGTACCGAGTCCTTAGACTCTCTCCTCATAACAAAGAAGAGCCTGCATCACATCCAAACAAATCACCTCCGCTTCGTCATGAAAAGAAAAGTAGACTCCTACATAACGGTGCACCAGCCACCACCTGGCTTGCCTCTACCCAACTCATGCATCGGAACTCGGAAGCCTGGCTCATTAGCCAAAACACCTCGCTGAAGCACCTCCTTCTCCTCAAGCTTGCGAATACCCTCAGAATCCAAGCAGCCATCACCCTGAGGCCAAAGGATCTGCATCAACGCATCTTCCTCTTCCTCATTTGCCTCAGCCTCAGGCTCTGCTGATGCAAGCTGGTGATCAATCGCCGCCTCTATCTTCTTTGCCAAGCGTTCAACTAGCTTTCTAAACGTCTCATTATCGATTCTTAACGATCGAATTTCTGCCTCGCCTATGCTCTTAACCTGCTTGAGAAGAGCGACCTCCTGCATCAACCTCTCGTTCTGGGCCAGCAAGGCAGCGAAGCCGGTTTGTTGTTGCTCGCGCATCTCCTTCATTTCGTTTCTTTGTTGTACCATCATCTCCTTCATCTCGTTCATAACTTCAACATTGTGCTTCTCCTTTTGTGCAAACTCGGTAGTGATGAGGAAGTTTTCGTCTCGAAGCTTTGTGACTTCACAACCGAGACCTTGGACAAGGCTACCGATCTCGTTGACCTTGGTGTCAAGAGTCTTGGTCTGAATGCGGATGTCGGTCACCCATTCGCCGATGGAATTGTTCATCAATAGTAGACCCGCGTCCTGCGCCGACTGAGGGGCTTGGGTGGCGGTGTCGAAGCCATAGAGCGCAGAATGCAGGTTGTTGATGTCAGCTTGAAGGGATTGAGTTGTTCGTGTGAGTTCAATAAGAGTTGACGCGGTAGGAGGTTTGTTGGCGAAGTTTCGAGCCTCCTTTTGTGCTGTGTTGATTTCGTTGAAGGATGGCATGGATGGAGTGACGGGAGGTGTGGATATCGGAGTCGAGAGCTTCAAGCCGAAGATTGAATGTGGCGAAGGGTTTGCTGGAAGATTCGTTGCGGGACTGGTGGTAGTATGGATACCTTCACTCCGCTTCGTACTGTTGCTGCTTACAGAAGCTGTAGATAGCTGAGGAGTGGCTGCTCCGGTAACGGCTGCTTTGCGATCGTGGTAGCTATCGAAATGACTCCATTTCTTGGGTGCTAGAAGGTCAGACGATGGTGGAGGGGAAGTTGCTGCGATTTTGGGACCAAACTTGAAGTCGAACTTATCAGAAGGGAGAGGTAAAGGTGCCATTGACTGAGCAGGTGTCGATTTTACTTGAACTGGAGACAATGCTCGAGGAGACTTTGATGTCGCATTTGCAGCACCAAAGCTCAAGACGCGTGGCGCTGATGGGCCAGGAGTCGCGGTGTGCTGAATAGGAGTAGTAGGTCGAGGAGTCTTTGAAGTTCTGGCTGCAGCACCAAAGCTGAGAGGAAGTGGCGCCAGTGGAGTTGATTGAGTAAGAACTGGAGCCAAAAGTGAAACAGATGTCGACATTGTATTCTTGGCACCGAAGCCCACGACAAGTGGTACGACTGGTGCAAGTGGAGCAGGTGTTGTAGTATGCTGAACAGGTGATGGTGGTTGAGAGGGCGTTTTTGTGGTATCGAGTGGGATTAAATCGGCGCCGAAGTCCTTCGATGTTGATGTCAATGTTGAGGTTGCGATTAGGAGAATAGGTGTTGGTGTAGCCTGACCCGGGGACGAAGATCGAGAAGGCTTTGTTGTAGGGAGTGCAGGGCCGAAGGTGAAGTCGAATGAACTGGAAGGAATCGCTGCGACTGGAAGAGATTGGGCAGGTGTCGATGTACTCTGGACCGGGGACACTGGTCGGCGAGCCTTTGTACTCTTTGGAGACGATGATCCGGGAGACTTTGGCCCCAGGGATCTTGCAGCACGTCTTGAAGGAGAGAAGTTGAGGTCAACAAGCTTTGGTGGGGAAGGTGATGCTAAAACAGCTGTTAGTAAGGCAAGTAAAGGAGAAGAAAGGGAGACTTACAATTAAGGTTGGCATCAGGATTCTCCGTTACATCTTCTTCTTCTTCTTCTAGAGCAAAGTTCTCCATCCGTGTGAAGACATCTTCCTCCATCTCCTTAGTAGCGATCTTGGACGGTGAGATGTACTCCATGCTCTCATCGCTCTCATCAACAGAGCCGTCGAACGAACTTGTATCGTTAATCTCAAGCTCCTCTGCAAGACTCTTTCCTCTGCTCTTCTTGCCAACATCACTCTTCGCACCATCGCTCTTATCAGCAGACGATTCAGACCCACTAGAACCGCCACTATCATCGTAGTCTCCACCGCTCTTGTCACCACCTTTCTTCTTGCGCTCATTCCAGGACTCCCAAATCAGAGGCCGAACCTCGCTATACTCGCTGACAATCTTCTCATCAACCGCGCCCAACTTCTCAATCTTCGCCGGCCACGCACCAGTCGGATAAGCCGCCTCCCATTCGCCAACAAGGCCCTTAATCTCTCTAATCTCCTCCCACCAGACCTCAGCACCCTTGAAGCTCTCGAAGCCCTCGGCCGTTTTCACCAATTTGCGATACGTCTCCATCCAGTTTGTGAAATCCTTGTTAGCCTCGATCATCAAGACCACGAGGCGGCGGTCGTTCTCCGTGAAGTGATCCTCGCCATCCGACTGCGCCAGCGTCTCGGCTGTGTACTTGATGCGAGAGATGGCCTCGTCGACCTTCTTTGCGGCGGTGACTTGAGCTTTGGTGCGGGCGAGGGAGAAGTAGACGAGGATAGCCTTGCCTCGCATGCTTGAGGTGATGGGACAGCCTTTGATCTTGCCGGGGAGCAGATCGTTTTCCCTGGGCGAGAGCTTGAGCGAAATCACCTTGCAAGACCCCCGCCCTGGAGACTTTGGCGTGGTCGGAGGAGCATTGGCAATATTCTGAAATTCGGGTGTAAATGGAGAGGTGGTCGTGAGATGCAATGCCTCCATTCCTGGTGTAAGGGTAGTCGGCGAGGAGGCTGACTTGACCCTCGCACCATTGATGATCGCGCTCAGCGGCGAGTTCATCACAATTGGAATCTCTGGTTCGTCCTTGTACTTCATCGTATGTGGAGGCGCCATTGTAGTCTTTCCAGTGGTTGTATGTGGGCATTCGTACATGCGTAATGTTGAAGGAAAGAACTCCAAAGCAAAGAAGGAAGGCAGCAAGAAGTATTTAAGTTGAGTGGCTGGCGTGCTATTGTTCTTGCAGAAATTTCTCGCTATTGTGTTTTGATGACGTTGTGGTAATGATGTTGTATTCACTATTTATCGCGAGGCGATTTGGATTCACCTTCGGAGGAAGTTTAGCGGAAGCGAGGCCAGCGAAGCAGGACAAGAAAGCAGAGCACAATAACTGAAAATGGAAGGTCCAGGATCCGGGGATTCAAGTGATCATTCATTCCATTTCATTTGGATGATGCTATGCCTTACGGCTCCAAATCTAACGTACAATTCCTCTCGTCCTCGTCAATTATCCTCCCCCTTTTCTCCATCCTTCGCCCACTCACCTGACATTCAAGACCCTAAACCTCTTTGTCTTCTCTCCCTTACACCACATCATCTCTTGTTCGACCAAGCCAAGCCCGACCCAACCGCCCCATCTAAAGTATCTACAAATCTCTCTTGAACAACCCAAAAGAGGAAACAAAACCACAGAGAAGCAGACAAAGGAAATTCGTGTGGGAGCCTCCCTCGATGGGGAGGATTCATGCGTTGTATTTTGATGAACAAGAAAAGAAAGGAAGGAAAAGACCGCTGATGTGACGTCTGAATGCAACCAAGTCGACTTGCTAGATGAAAATGGTATCATGATGCTTCCTTCCCCAATGCCTTCTATGTTTCCCTTCGCTGCGCCGTATGCTGCTTGTTTTCGAAAACTCCCCACGATCATGTGAAGACCGATTCATCATCATCCATCTGCGCTGGACTTGCTACTTGCGGCAAAGGCGGTAACTCCTTGTCCAGACTACTCCTGCTAATCGGTTGTCGTAACGACGGATTGGCATTAGGACTGTAATCCTTCGCTGGTGTCACTGGGCGACCGTCAACGTTGTCTTTGGCTGGTGTCAGAGGCCTCCTATCACCATCCCTGCTTTCATCGTTTTCGTCCCTCTCTCTGCTCATGCCGCTGCGTCCACCTGTGCTGCTCGCTTCGCCCATCTCCTCGACCACAGGAAGTGTCTGTCCTTGTAAACCACCAGATCTTTCTGCGCTAGGACTGCGAATTACGCTGATTAACCTTGGGTCAGGACGGTCAGATTCGTGTTCACCTCTCTTTTCCGACTTGAGAGCGTCAGTTTCGTTGCGTTGGACAGTTGAATTCGAAGTTCCAGAAGCCTTCATTTGCAGGCCTGTTGAGTGTCGTCTGGCGGATTCAATAGATGTGGTATTGCGGTTGGAAACTGGTATGGAGTTGGTGTGAGCTACCGAAGAAGGTACCGTGTTTGGTGCTTCCCGTGCCGCTTCTTCTGGACTTTTGGTAATGCCTTCGATGAATTGGATGAACCGTTCACCATAAGGATCGGGTGATATGGGAGAAATTAATCTCTTGTCGTAGTGGATGCCCTCTGTCTTTTGTTAGTGCTGACTTGCGAAATTGTGAGATGATGAACGTACTGAAGAAGTGCTCAAGCTTCTTGATAGTCCCATAGTGAGTAAGACAGTCGATAATGGATAGGAAGAAGATCTTATCCCCCGGGCTGTTGTCTTCATGCGTAGCCCTGAACCCTCCATCGTCACTGTAGAAAGTAAAATCTCGTTTGGCTGTATTCTCTTCGAGATGATCAGGCATCCTTGAGCTGCTTTGACCCATGGGGATTGGTTTCTCCTGCTTGATTATCTGTCGTAGTTCCCTTGCTTTCCGCGCATTCTCCAGTTTGCTCGGCGTCCTCATCAGCATTGCTCTTCCATCAGGTGCTCTCTCAAGATCTTCTGTTGGACTGTCGCCACCTGGCTGGAACACCCTGAGGGTTTTATCACGCAAGTTCTCTTGGTTCCCCTTCTGGAGATCGTGTATCCCAACTAGCATGCTGTAATCCATAATCTTCAGCCTTTGAAGCAAATGCACATCCTTTTCCATCTGTTCAAAGAATATTCGTCGTTTTTCTTCCCCAAACTCCAAGAATAAGCCACGACGTAACCAATTTTGGTCTTTCAGCGTGGCTCTGGGGTTCTTCTCGAGGTCTTCCTCCTTGAAATCTCGGCCCACTGTCGAGCCTTTCAAATCGAACGTTTGATGTATGTCTCGGTGAGGAGGAAACAAGTTATTCATGACCACGAAGTGTATTTTCCTGCCATATGGCATCTTGACTCGATGAAGACCATAAAATTGTGATAAGAGGGTGTTCGGATTTTCTTCGACATGTGCGTAGTATTCTTTTAGGATTTTTCGGAGGAATTTGTGTTCGGCGTGGTGGATCGTCTTGATGATATATTTATAGTCTCGAGAGAAGTAGAAGAAGCTGCCGCTTTTGCCTGGCGACCCCAACTCTGAGAGTATATATTTGGATGTCAAGGACATCAAGTAGTCCGCCGGATCAAGCTTGAACTTCGCCCTCAGATGGCGAAATACCCAGGGTGCGTAATCTTTAAATTTGAAGTCGTATTTAGCAGAGGGGGTCAACTCGTTTCCAGTACTATTCATAGTTAGCTCTATCCTCAATTGGGGTCATATCCACGTACATATCAAAAGAGAACTTGTGCCGAGCCTCGAAGTCTGCATCCGTCAGGGGCCTGTCCATCTTCGCGTTTGTCCTCGATACTGTAAACCGAATTCCAGTCAACATGTTGTATGCAGTCACCCAATTGACATGATTTTGGTCAACCCTTGTCCCAACCACAACTCTCTCGTCGTCTTCTTCGTCCTTTCTTTTCCTTTTGCTCGCCCGTTTTTGCCGCACAGCTTCGGCCCACCGCATGGCGTCTTCATCTGGCGGGATCTCTTCGTGAGGCATGTTCGAATGTATTGATTGTGTATTCCGTCGATTGAGGCTCAAGGAGCCTCGCCTTACACCTGCTGCCAAAGTCGTGGGAGAAAATCTACCTGTGCTGAACACAGCATCCTGGTCGTCCCGGGAATTCCGTGTAGGACCAACCTTTGGTACTTGCAGTGTATGTCGATGCTTCAATTGCGATGATCCAGGGTGCTGTACTTGGGCGGAGGAAGGTGACGGTACAGGTGGTGCATGGTATGAAGGAGGTGATGAGAATCGATGGGGGGAGGTGGTTGCTGCGCGAGACGGTGATTCCGCTGGCAACGGGGTCGCAGGGAGAAGGGACGAGTGGTAAGTCAACGGACCCGTACTTTGTGGATTCGTAGATATGGGCGGGGGAATGGTGATCTTCTTCGAAGGTTCACTATCCCCATTTGTTGATGGCTTTGTTTCGATGGTTTCGTTCTGAACATTTCCGTTTGTTGACGCGATTGAGCTCCTATCTCCATTTGAGGTTCGTGGCATCCCGTTCTGCCCACCGCCCTGCTGTATAGGGCCCTTCCTTTCATTGTCAACTCCTCCATTCACTGCCCCGTTCAGAGACAGTGCACTGCCATTCCTCGATGACTTGTGATCCCAGCTGCCCACACTCGACCGTCCATTTGGCAGCGAGCTGAGGCTCCCATCCTGATGCATATCGCCATTGACCTGCGGTCTACCCGGGCTTCCACCGTCTACAAAGCCATCAGATCCATCCGCCAGACTGCCCTTGATCGATGTGTACGAGGATGTTCTGGCATTCCCATTGCCCTTCTCGTAGGATTGGCGGAGGTGGCTTGGGAGCTCGAAGGGGGGGCGATTCGACGAGAACATGGGTCCTGTGTCCTCGGCCATGAACGATGGCATCTCTACAGCGTGTGGCATTCGTCTGAGTGATGAAGATATCACACCTTATCGCGGTTTGTTGGTGCGGTGCTACCGCTGGTGAAAGGAGGTAGGATCTGCGAACTTGGCTGCGTTCCTTGGCAATCCGTGTCCCCTAGATGAAGTGGAACCTCCCTGTGGTGCTGCGAGAGGAGAAGGTGCTTCAATCAAGTATATCGACATTGTCTTCGCGTAGAGTAGTCATTGGGGGAGGATTCATGGGATCTTGCTGTCTGCAGAGGGAGGTGAAGCCGCAAATGAGGATTACGAAAATAGCTGCGCTCGGGAGAGCTGGTCCCAATAGCGGGCTGGGCAGCGACCAGCAAACACCTTTCACCACCCGCGGAACCGCCCAACTACACGGCGGATGCTCTCGGAGCTGGTTACGTGCATCTCTATCTTAATTCTGTATCCCCTCGAGCTGTCCCGACTCACTGCTGTGTTGTTTCCAGCGATTCCGCGAGCCGGGGCAATCACATGTAGTGCGGGCTAGGCCACGTCAGGGAAAGCCGCCGACGTCGCCAAGTGCTGCGCAGCTTGTTCGCCTCATCTTCGCCTCAATCCACACTTCACTTCACGCTAATAAACGTCAATATCAACTAAAGTCAAACAAATCAGTCTACAAAGTTGCCATCTGAGTCTAGACGCCCTCGGGAAACTTTTGCAACCGTGTTTTGCATTTGCACATGAAACCAGCTCAACCAGCGACGTCGAGATATCGAGCGATATCATTGATAGCCGAACAAAACGTCTGTGTCTGTAATGTGTTCAAAGATCCACAGCCATTTGGTCGTTGTGCCTGGTGTACTTTCAAGTGAAGAGTTACTTGTCGAGCTTGACCGCCATTCCAAGTTTCTCTCATGGCGTCAATCTGGAAACGGGTTCGAGAATTTGCTCTCTCAGACCAGAAGCATTGCTGAATAGAATGGGAGTGCGAGGAAGCTGTTGACTGCGAATGCTCATGATTGACAGTCTTCTTCGACATCTATCCCAAGATGAAATTCAAGCAAGAAATGTAAGCGTCAAAATCAGGACTTTAGACCCAAGTAGTTAATACTTACCATCTTCAGCTTACGAAGCCATCCGACAAACTTCCAGCTCTCGATGGGATTGCACAGCAGCTAAGTCGAAGGAGGCCAAATGTGCAATACCTTGCTGGACTGTGGTCAGATACATTGGCACAGGACATGCTTTGGGAAATCAACACTCGAGGCACCGGCAAGCCCTACTCTTGTAAGCAATTATCCACTGCCTACCGTGCTCCCAGCTGGTCTTGGGCAGCCGTGGAAGACGCCGTTTTATTCCCTTCCGATGCACTCAAGTCCGAAAAATTGGTTTCGATTCTTGAATGCTCATGCGAATATGTTGACAGTAACCCATTTAACGAAGTACGCTCTGGGCAACTCAGGTCTGTGGGACAATTCATCAATGCTGGGCAGACATTTTCAACAGAAACAGGTCATTTACCAGATGGTCTGGCACATCACAGACCGAAAATCCCAAACTCCTTCAAGATGCAAACTTGAGCCCTGATTACGACTGGGCATCTTGCTGTTTTGGACGCCTAGGGATGCATCTCCTACAATGGGCAAACGGTGGGCAAAAAAAAATTGGTATTATATATTATCTCATTCTGAGGAGAACCGAGCAGGAGGTTGGCACATTTCGGAGAATTGGCATTCTTACCATCGAGTGCCGTAGTGCAAACAGTAGAGGAGGTACTCTCCCGGAGGAACTCCCAACATATGAGCTACTCCAAGCGGGGGTCTTCGAGAGCTACACTGTTAGCACTGTCACTATCAACTGATTGACAGGAACCAGTTTGTTATCTGAAGGTATACTTGTTTTCATTTTGAAGGAATTCTATTGTAGTGGAAATCGGTAAGACGGCAAGGGGGATTTTTGATCTCGTCAATTGATTTCGTTTCGGCACAGGTCTTTTTCTTCTGAGTGCCACTCTAACTTCAAGCCTTCCAATCTCTGCCAATGATCTGGCTTCTTCACGCCTTATCCATGCTTCCGTGCTCATCTTCATTTATTTGATCTCCTACAATGCGCTTTCTTTGTGTAGTTGCTTGACCTGGTCGGCCGATCGCTTGGCACCGTCATAGCCTGTTGGCTTGACAGATACTTGGGTTGGATATCTTCGACAAAGAGGGACATTGAAGTATCGAGCTCCAGTTGTATAGAGTCTAAAGAGAAGAAATAGTACATTCTAGTGAAAATTCAAGAAATATCATGGTCAGATACTCGAATAAGAAGAGATGGCTAGAGCTTTGCATCCGATGTACTGTATATAACGCAAACTGTTTTATGGCTAGAGCAGAATAACGTTCTGTTTTTCCTAGTCTTCTGTCATCGTTTTCTATTAATATAAATCTACATCGTGCATTTTCTGGATCATCAATTTAATGATTGAAAGCTTTTTATCCGGTCCATAGATCTAGGTAGTCTCCTCTAGTACCCGCTGGAATTCCAATTCCCATGTAGTTTTCACTTATTCTTCTACGATGTCGTCTTCCGGGCCGACGAACTCCAAAGTGTTCGGTGATTCAAGGTCAAAGAGTATGCCGGAAGTCCTCCTGGCCTAGGTTTCTCTAGTGCGGAATGCTTTTATTCTTGGAGATATAACCGCCCGCTGACCTTATAAGACACCGCCACAAAGGTTACCCTTTATCGGCATGATGTTTGGCTTCAAAAGAGATGCCATAAATCTTAGCCCCATAGTCACTTGTGAATCGTCAAGCATTATCGTGGGCTGGCTAGACTTGTACTTGCCAAACCGGTCCTCTCATCGTATCCCCTTGATTTCCGCTGCAAAAAACGGTATTCCCAAGATGAAGAAACGGGTGTCAAATAATGCGCCAATTTATAGAGAGGTTGGATTTCGGTGAAATAATTATTCCGGCTATATATCATATGGAGCAATGGTGCGGCTCCCTATCCGAATTCGTGCAACTGCATTTGCGAACGGCTTCTGATTCGCCATATCTAGCTAGATCAAACAGCAGGATAAGAAAAATGTACACTAACTCGAGGCTAGACCAGATACCCCACTCCAGCGTCAATCCATCCCAGCTTCGGGAACCCTATCTCAAACTTTCCCATGAAGTCAAACAATCATTCCGACGATACCATTCAAAATGAGCCAATCCGAAACACCTAATCTCTCGTTCGTCGTAATCACCCTTGTCGTACTTCTTCTATACATTGCCTCGCTTGTTCAAAGGGTCTTATACAACATCTACC
Organism: Stipitochalara longipes BDJ; assembly: GCA_009732865.1. Lineage (NCBI taxonomy): Eukaryota > Fungi > Ascomycota > Leotiomycetes > Helotiales > Hamatocanthoscyphaceae > Stipitochalara > Stipitochalara longipes. Next base: position 551,924 of record ML769340.1, read on the forward strand.
GCCATCCCCTTGCTCATATTCCAGGCCCTAAACTGGCAGCCGCCACCTATCTCTACCAAACCTACTTCAGCTTCCATAACGGGAAAAGCCGATACTATATTCAAGTTGCAGATCTTCACAAGAAATACGGTGAGAACAAAAATCCCATAATCATCAGACGCTGATTCTTTAGGACCCGTCGTGCGAATCACTCCTGATGAAGTCCACCTCAGTGACCCCGACAACTATGAGCTTATGTATTGTGTAGGCTCTAAATATGGCAAATCAACCGCGTTCTATGACGCTCTAGGAGCTGGTTATTCTACCTTCACTGCAGGGCCTCCAGAGGTACACAAACCCCGGCGAGCAAGGCTCGATCCCTTCTTCTCACGACGCAACGTTCTCAAAATGGAGTACCTCGTCGATTCAAGAATTGAGAAGCTAGAAGATATCATTGCTTCCAAGTTCTCCAGAGGCGAAGCTGTCGACCTGCACCACGCCTTCCGCGCAATCTCCGTGGATGTGATCACAGACTACGCATTTGGCGAAAGCTATGGGCTCCTGGCGCGTGACGATCTGGGTCGTGAATATTGGGATCTGACTACTGGAATTGGTCCTCCCTGGTGGGTCTTCCAGCAATGGCCTCTCACGCAACAAATTGCAATGTCGTTACCGCCTGCTGTCGCAAAAGCGATGAGCGGGCCAATAAAACTCATCCTCACTCTGTTGGAGGTATTGCAGCTCTCTTTCTCTGTCCCCATATGCTGACATGTTCAGCAATCTCTGACCCAGGTCCTCGCAGTCAAAGCAAAACTTGACGCAGGAGAAAAAGTCGACAAGCCATGTATTTTCGAAGCTCTGCTGACCCCAGCAGATGACTACGTGATTCCTACACCAGAACAGATCGCCGATGAATCATATGCTATTCTTAATGCAGCATCCGATACCACCGGAAGTTGTATGACTGTTGCGGCTTATAATGTGGTGACGAACCCCGATATATATCGCACTTTGACAGCGGAATTGAAAACCGCGTTTCCGAATGTTGATGAGAAGTTGGACTTTCTGAAGTTGGAGAAGCTGCCTTACTTGGTTTGCCCTAACATCCAGGTTTCTTGCACATTAAGAACTGACATCAAGCAGACAGGAGTTATAAAAGAGGGGTTAAGGTAAGGCTTGTCTCAACTGTACGATCTCGCTAATTCGAAAGGCTTTCCTTCGGGGTTCCTGGGCGCCTGCCAAGAGTCGTCCCTGAGCCTGGTGCAACATTCAATAGTTACTTCCTACCGGCTGGCGTATGTAACCCTTTCCTGAATTCAACAGCGAAGAAAGTGACAGAATAGTCACTTGTATCTATGTCTTCATGGGACCTGCATCATGACGAGGAATATTTTCCCGACTCACGAAAATTCAATCCAGCACGCTGGCTTGATCCTAAAGAGGCGCGACGGATCGATAAGGCTTTTGTACCCTTTTCAAAGGGCACTAGAGCATGTGTTGGAATAAAGTATAACTCCTCTCCCTAAATTTCGGTATGCATAGCCTGACGTCTCGCCTCGCTAGTCTCGCGTACTGTGAGCTTTATGTCACACTAGGGACATTGTTCAGGCGCTTTGAGAACCTCAAGTCAAATGATCTGACGGATGAAGACCGGGCGTATAATGATTATTTCTCTGGTCAGCATCCCCTCAACGCGACCAAATTTCATGTCACGAAAGCCAAGTCTTGAATCAACAGCTTGACATTCGGAGGATGGGGAATATAGGTGCATCTTGGGTTATATAAAGATGCTTGTCAGAAAAGCTTTGTATTACGAGATTCGAGAAAAATTATTCCGCCAGATTCGTCACAATCGTCCTCATAGATACTCATAGCGCTTTCCCATCAGGCCTCCCTTAGAAAACGTATCTGAAATCAGGGTTCTCTTTGTCCGTCAAATCGTCAAATGCAAATGCATGTACAATCTTTTCATCACTCGCCGACCCGGCTTCGGTCGGCAACGAAATGGCAGCCTCGGCTCTTTTAGCTTTATTTCGTCGAGTAAGTAGGATCCGGAGAAAGGCCAACGTAATGTTGAAGAGAACGTAGAGGCAGAAGTGAGCGGTGAACCCCTTTCTGTATCTCGGCGCATCGCCAGATTGGAAGATCTAAACGTCAGCTAAAGTTTGGTGAAGAGTGGAGCTACTTACTTGCGGTGCCGTCATATTGCCTGCTGCCCAAGCCACGAAAGTCATCGCCAAAGTAGTCGACTTCTTCGTCTGACCGGCAACATTCCGAGATATCAGAGCGAAAATCAAATTCCCCTCCGCCAGATAGAATTGAGTGCAGTAGAATGCGATGAGAAGGCCGACACGTGTATCGTGTGTCGGCGGAATCGAGTAGATAACAGCTGTGCCAATAATTGCAGGCCTGGAAATCAGTAAAAGTCATTTAAATCATGCTTAGATTTAACTTACACCGTCCATGCATGCATAACCCAGATAGTCTGCCCAGTGGTTTGAGCCAAAGTTGCGCTGCCAATCATAACGACAATTGTAACTGCGCCTTGAGCGATATTCAGCAACTGTGTTTGCAGTACCGTAAACCCAAACGATGCGATGATCAGGTTCGAAAAGACACCGAGGCCACCGATGACAAGAGTCGAGGTGATTTGTAACATGATATAACACCAGATAACAGGATCCTTGATGGTTTCCAACATCTGGTATGTCTTATAAGTCTTGTTTTGGATCCCCGTCTCGTTTGCTCGAACTCTCTCTATCATCAGGCGCTTTTGATCTTCAGAAAAACACTTCGCTTTCATAGGAGAATCTGGCAGCCACCATCCGATGAAGAGAGCCCAGACAGCAGTCACGCAGCCCAATACGAGGAAGAGAAGTTGCCACGAGTAAATCGTATGATGTGTGTAATGACTGGCACCCCACGCAATGATGCCTCCAACCTAATCAAATCAGCGAAAGTCAACATGGACTGTAAGAACATACCATCAATTGAACTCCTGTCATACAATACCAAAGAGACGTCAAAACAGACTGCTCCCGCTTGGTGTACCACATCGTAGTCCTTATGATGTCAGCCTAGGCTCATTCCAAATTGCAGAGAGTTTCGTACATTATGATAAATGACGGCTGGACACACGACTCGAAAATCCCAAGCAAGAAGCGGACGACCATCAGTGATCTGAAATCTTTCGCAGCTGCCGAGCAAGCAATAACCACGCCCCAGAGAAAAACATTCGCAGATAAGTATTTGGCAACCGGAAGCTTCTGGAGCAACAAGTTCGTTGGGTATTCGCCAACCAATACACCCATGTAAAGGATTGTGCCAAGCCAACTAACAAAGTCAGTACAGCGCTGTAATAGTAGGAACCACTCACCTATAATCTTGACCAACTAGATGCGCATTTGTCTTGATTCCCATTATGGAGGCAAATCCGAGAGTCCCTTTATCAAGGGACTGGCAGAAATACGTTCCAAGCATGCACGCGAGGATCCTTCTGTTGACCGTCCAAAACAGCTTCTTGTTGGTCTTATCATCGATGAAGGCCCCAGAAGCGCCGGCGTATGCTGCAATCTACCATTGTTTTCTTAGTATGAGAACGACAGGAAATATCGTGCAAGAACTCACCTCCGCATCTCTGTCGATGTGGTTCTGGGGGACCGATGGCACATAAGGTTGGATATCATCCTCGTGACGAACTTCTGGCGCGTCTTCTAAGCCCATCGTGTTCCGTGCGTAGTAGTGATGGAAATAGATGTTACAGCAAGATTTTCTCAGCGAATAACGAATCTTCCTGCAGCTTCTAGGTCACCATGCCTTTCGAGCAGGTTATATAATAAATGATCCAAGGACGGAACAACTAACGGACATGGAACTAGAAGCCACCGCAAGCCGCAGTTAACTGATGAGGGATCGAATGGATGCGTCCGTTCCCCGGATCATACGAATATCATCTTGGGGGGGTGAGACGTCTGCGGGGTGGGCGAACCCTTGTCCGGAGCAGGCCCGGGAGATCGCCCGTGCCCCGGATACAGTATGGGCGGCCCTGCAGAGCAGAAGCAGAATGGCAAGAGACGATCTACCACAAGATACGAGAAGATGATCATGCAACGAGCAAAATGAAAAAAAAACCTTTAGGTCACTAGAATCTCTCTTTCGATCAATTCCTTGTATAATCGAACAAGGCGTGGTCCTTTCCCATACCGTCCCTGTGAGGGACCGGCACGTGCAGTAAAACTTCCCCACACCCGCATCTTCCCTCTTCCGCTAGCGAACAACGTCCGCGGTCATGCCTGCCACTTTCATTCCCACCACACTCCATAGAATCCTCCCGGATGTGACTTTGAGATGAGGAACAGTGCACATGGTTCTATGTGCGATGATGAAGGGCCCGAAAATACGCGGGGGAAGGGTAGCCAAGCAGATGCGGAGGATGATGGCCCAGCGTAACTTTCCCATTTCAGCCTGCTACCCAGTTGCTCACAGCTACTCAAGATGTCAATCATGTCGAAAGAAGAAGGCAAAATGTTCAAGAAGACAGCCTTGCTCACATTGCGTTCGATCTAGTGAGGCTCGCCAAGATTCCTCCGTGTCGCTCTCCTGATCTCTTCTAGATATCGATTGCGTGTACGATGGTCGAAAGGCCAAGCCAGGGATGCGAACAGGTGCAATAGAAAGCTTGAGTCAGAGAGTTGGTATGTACTTTCTGTTCTCGCCTTCGATTGGCTATTTGATACTCGAATCCGCGATCCCACAGGGCCATGCTCAGTCTCTGATGAAATCGGGTAGTAAGCTTAGAGAATATGTTTTTCGGACAAGGCATCCTATGGCAGCAAGTCTTCAACTGCCTTGATGCAGTCCAAACGCAAACTCCACGCTCTCAATCAGAGCATATTTCTAGCGCTGGAAGTGATACACTAAAAGAGTGCACAAATCGACTACGAGCAACATTATCAAATATGTCCGCGGATCTCAGTTCCACTGAGCTTCCACTGCAAAGCCCACTCAAGCGTCGACGGAAAGACAGCGTAGAAGATCTACCTCGCCTGCCCCCAACTTCTCACTCGAATACTGAACATGAGCTCCCTCCAGACGATCTTGTTGACTCATTAGTTGATATATATTTCGCGAACATACATCCTTGGATACCAATACTTCACGTCAAGCAGTTTCGTGAACGAATGGCCGTGCCATCTCAACGGCCAAAGCTTACGTCAATATTTCATGCTATTGTATCACTCTGTGTCCGGTTTTCTCTCGATCCCAGACTCAGTGATCGCGACGTTAGGAACATGTTTACAAAGCGAAGCAGACAGACAGTCATATTGCAAACTATGGAATCTTTCTCGGTTGAGAATTTACAAGCACTCGTGATATGTGCATTTGATACTGTAATAAACACCAAGCTACGAGAATTTCCCTGACAAGATTACAGATTGGCAGTGGACGTGGTCCTTCGGCCTGGTCTATCGTTGGAAGCATGACGAGGACCGTGGAGCAGCTACAACTAAGCGTAGAAGACGAAGACCAGCCCCGGGCAGCAGAACAGCTTATCAAGCGCATGGCATTCTTGCCTCCGGCCAAGACATGGATCGAACGAGAAGAACGACGTCGTGTCTTTTGGAACGTCTTTCTCATGGATCGCTTCTGCAGTATCGCAACTGGATGGAATTTCTCCCTCACGAGTGCCGATGTCAGACGACGGCTACCCTGTGAAGGAGCTTTGTGGGAAGAAGGCAAACCTTTGAAAACACCAACCCCATATTTTGGCATTGCCGACAAATCCTCTGGTGGTGATTTACCAATTCGAAGACCGGAACTTGAAGATCAAGCGTCACTGGGAGGTTTCGCGTACTCAATCGAGGCTTCAGAAAGTTTGAGTCTGGTGACTACATTCTTCTTGAGACATGAAGTCGATTTTTCCAAGGCGCAAGATGTACAGATGTGGCTGATGAGATTTAAAGAGCTTGATCTACGACTTGTGCAGTGAGTTCGAAGAGGTTGATTTTGGATGTGGGACTGACAAAGATGCCCAGGTGGAAGGTATTCCTTCCTGAACAATGGCGAGAAGCTTGTGTACGAAACGCAGATGGAATCATGGATCCCAATCTAACCCTTGCCCACATTACTCATAATACTGCTGTCGGCCTACTGCATCAAGGAATCGCTTATCCCTCGCCCGAGTGGCAAACATGCCCCATTCGTCTGCCTTCTGTGTCCAGCGCAGAAACCTGCATGTCAGCAGCAACAGAAGTTGCAATTATCGCAGAGAAATATCTCCAAGACTCAAAAATCCCAACAAGCCCTCAATTTGCCTTCTGTCTATTTATTAGTGGACGTATGCTTCTCGCACACGCACTCCATTACAACACATCTCTTCCGCCAGAATTTGATTCGCTCATCAACAGCCTCAACGAACTCTCTAGAAGATGGAACGGGCAGCATATCAACGAAACTTCAAACATTGGACGATCTAATCTTGCCTCAAAGTTTGCCACGAGACTTGCCCAGGCTCGTGATTACGGTCCACATACACTTGATATCCGCCAACCAGCATATTCCGAGGATCAGAGTCTCACTCAAGAAGCGCTTCCCCGGTCTGTGTTAGACGAGAATAACTTCCTTCACAAGCAAGATACTGGGTCAAATTGCGAGCTCCAGGCAACGACAAACGGCAATGGATTATCTCAAACTTCCATGATGAATGGGCAGCAGATCAATGGCGACAACTCAACCTTTGCTAATCAGGAAGGATCGCCTGATAGCATCTCGCTCGCATTTCCCCCGTTACCTTTAGCATTCCAGCCCCATTGTGTTAGCGGTCCGCAGACAAGGATTCCCTCTCCGACCCCAGATCAGAGTCAAGTTCCGAATATTTTGTACCCCATTCCTGGGAATAATGGATACGGATCTATGAGTACATTCGCAGATTCAGCCAATGCAGGTTATGGAGTATCTGGAAACGGTTTTGATGACTTAAATTCGTTCTTCGATTATTCTTTCTTGCCAATGCAAAGAATAAGTGTGTTTTCTGAAGCAACTGAAAAACCGGCAGGTCAAGAACAGTAGCACTTCATTCTTGGGTAATGTTAAAACAGGTATTGCTTGCACTTGGAATTTTGAGGGCTCAAGATATCGCACATCTCACGGTGTTCCACTCATGTATAAGCAAAACAGATCTTACTGAGCACGCAAATCTAAAATGTCTGGTCAAAAATCTGCCCACCAATTCCCATTTCCAGCAACTTGTTTCCAACCAACAGGAAATAATAATCCGCATAAACCAGTCCATGCATGGCCCATCTTCTCGGTGCGAATTCGTAATTGTTGATTGTTGCACCCTCCACTATCGTCTCTGAACCCACGCCCATATCCACTTTGAGATCCCCAGACTCATGAGACATTCCATGCTCCGCAGAAGGAATATCCACATATGAAGTGTGAAATTTTGCCGAATGGCTGAGGGACTGTTGGCAGACAGAGGTCAGAATATGGAGTGCGGCGTCTAGATACGGGCTGGATTCTCCCAGTGCGGTAAGTGCCTCGTGAAGGAGAAGCATACCGTAGCATGCGATCAACGCGGCACTCGTATCTGTTGGCGTGTTGGCATCCAGTGGACATGTGAAGTCCCATGGAGGAATCCCGCTTGGCGGCAGATGAGAGAGGAAGTAGTCGGCACAGCTGCGAGCAGTTTCAAGGAAGAGAATGTCTCGAGTCCAAAGATATGTCTCCATGAATCCAGTAATCGCCCAGGCCTGTCCTCTTGACCAACATGATGAATCCGAATATCCCTGATTTGTCATTTTAGCCTTGACGTTTCCTGTGTTTTGGTCGAAGTTGACGACGTGGAATGTGGAAGAGTCCTCGCGGATATGATGTTGACGGGTGGTGTGTGCATGGGCTGTGGCAATATCGCGAATTGTGGGATCGCGAAGTTCAGTCGAGGCCCAAAAGAGTAGATCGAGGTTAAGCATGTTGTCCTGGCCGGATTTTAGCAAGCAATATAAGTGAGAAGCTATGCAACTAGATTGCAAACACATCAAGCTGGCGAATACCTACGATAATGACCAAGAAGTCCAATGATGGATCCGGGAAGGAATATCGTTTGGTCACACAGGTGTCCCATGATCGCAAACATTTTGTCTTAGCATTGTACCGAGTAACTAAGGTTTGAGCTGCGGTGATTAAAGTTTCATATGCTCGCTCATCACGATCAACTTCCCATGCTTTTCTAGCCCACGGAGAGATCATAAACCCAAGATCATGTGTTGTTGAGAGACGCGCATTCTGATGCAAGTTTGTGGTCCACCATTGGCAGGCATACCTACGTCTCTGTCAGCAGAATCATTGTCTCACCGAACTAGAGGCATACCTCAGTTGCAAGTTGTGTGGAGTCTGGGGAAGTCCAGAATAAGGAGAAGGGTGAACGAATCGAGGATATTTAAGTAGCCGTTCCAAGATAAGATAAAGGCTTCCAGGGAAAAACCCAGATGTCCAGAAGTCAAGCTCTCTGTATACATATGAATTGGCGCCAGGTTTAGTATATTCAGGAAAGAGAGTTGGAGGACTGCACTGAGATAAGGTGAGAAAACTGCCAGAGCGTGAGTAAATTTAAATTCTCACCTTGTTCAAAGCTCTTTGTGCAACTCCCCAAATCTTCGCAATTGTGGATTCTGAGTATAGTGCAGCTAATGACCCCTTGGGCATTGCACTCGAATCTGCTAAGTCTGATTTTGGAGGTGTTATCAATCCAACCTCTATACCCTCGAAAGGGATTTTGGGCTTCTGTATGAAGTTAGAGTTAGAGAATCTTCGAATGATAAGATAATTGTAGAAGAAATTGATAATTTACCTTAGAAGAGCCAGCGACTAGGTCGTCCATCTGGTTTCTGCTTCTTTTCTTCGAGTTTTCCATATTTACAAACGAGGAGTGATTCAAAGTTGAAAGACTACGAAGTTGTAAGAGTATATGTTAGTTTGGAAGATAGAGATAGAAGGAACTTTTTACTGAGTCATGGAAAGCAGACTTCGTTATGGGGAGCTTTTTTAGCTGGGACAGATTCGAGGAGCGGTCCTCTCGTGGCGCTGCACACAATCAATTAGCGGATCGGTATCCGGAAGATTGTAGATCACAGGCCGGCCAGCAGTACTTAGAGCCTCCGTCGAGAGCTATTGGTCTACCACCCATTGTGCAGTTAATCCATTTTCTGCCCCATCGGGCTGCGGAGTATCTCCCGGAGATAATCCCGCCACAATTCGGGTTATCACGTGGCATATCCACACCATGTACATTTAGCAATACGATGCCCTTTCTCGGCCGGACGGGAAGTCGCAGCTTAATAGGTCAGATGTGAAAGCCAATCTTTGCGCCAATGAATTGCCGTAAATTGCTTCCATCTCGTCAGCAGCTCGTGAACCGCGCTCTGCCCTCTGGTGTGGAGAGTAACACCCAACCGATTTCAGGGCTATAAATTCGCAAAATTATACATATCCGCGAATAGGTTTCGCAATCTTTTGACATGAAAACGTGATCAGATGGTAACTCTTTGCCGAGGAGAGATTTATATCCAAAATAAGATGAAGGACTTCAATAGAAATAAGAAATATATTTGCTTATAGTCTCATTACTACTTAGTCTAGTGTCGAAAGCAGCAAAAGTTCTTCTACATGCTCTTTGCTCCGTTATACATCAAAACCACTACATCTTAACAATTTAGAATGTGAAACCGGACCATCAATTGTCAGGTAACCCTGGATTTGACCTGAGGGGAGATTAAAGCCTTTGGACTGTTGCTTCTCCAATACAATCTTGCTTGTTCTTGATGTTCTACTCGCAACGCTTGTAAGTCGTAATAATCTATGCAATCTCAATTCACCCATCTAATTCTTGAGCCTCACTACCCACCTCCCTTGCCGCCAAAAACCAAATCAACCTTTCTCGCTTTATCCCAAACTACCACCTCACTCTCCCGATTCTTAACATAAGCCATCAAGTCCTCCCTCCCCCCTTTCCCTAAAGCCTCCCACTCCCTCACACTGCATTCCAAAATCCCTTCTTTCCGATCAATATACCCCACCACAAACTTCTCAACATCATACCCTTCATCAAACTTCATGCGATTCAAAACTTCTTTCCCAGGCCGCAGCTTTCCCGTCCCTGATGAACTCGAATCTGCATTTAGAGTTGCGGATCCGGAGCCAGAAACTTTCATATTATGCTCCAAAAACTGCCGCCTCACTTCCGCCGGGTTACTCCCTTTGATCTTCTTAAAGTTCCCTGCCGCTGGAAACGCTTCCTTCTTCTCTTTCTTGGTCCTCGCAGTCATCACAGACTCCGTCTCCCACTTATACTCTCCATCCCTAAATTTTTCCGGGTCATAGACTTCAAATCCATGCTCATCAAAAACTTTCCTTGGGATGAACTTCGCCTCTAACCCCGTGACCTGCCCCTTGCATTTCTGGGACGTCTCTTTTTGCCATTCTTTCAGGAATTGTCTGCTTTTTGCGAGATCCGGTGAAGAAAGAGTAGGCAGGCCGATAAGGAAGAAGTAAGACTTTGAGGTGTCAACTAATGGTGTTGGCCATGGCTGTCCTTCTTCTTTGCCGAGGGAGGATTTCAGGCCTGTGGGATTTCAGTGAATGTAACCAGAACGGTGCTGGTATAGCAACTTTTCCACAATTCCTCAGATTCTTTGGAGATAGAAGCGAGATCGGTGGGAAGATCGGCAGTGTTGACGGAAAATGTGACTTTTAGGCGAATGTACCAATGCCAGACGAAACTTTTTAAATCACGGTCTAAGGCAGGGTCAAAGGCCAACCTCTCGGCCTCGGATGAGATTGCTTCCATGGTCTCCGGGTAGGAGAATTGCTTCGTGAAAGGCGTGGAAAGAGAAGATTTCCCTATTTTCATGTATCACTTTGCTCCAAGATCTTGTCAATCTGAATGAAATACCCCCCTATACTTCGAAAGAGAGATTGGTGGTCGATTATCAGCTGTACTTACCTGTTTACCTGATCGCCGTATGACTCACGGAATTAAGGATGCTTAATCGAGTATACACCTTCCTCTTTCAGACAAGTTTTAAGTAGCCCCTAAAAGCAGTCGTATCTTCTTAGATGAGGAGTATCGATATGGCTCTATTACGAGAGAATTTTAAATACCTCCCTTTCTGTGGTCACGAAATGGAGCCTGACGCCTAAAAGATAGGGAAGTGGGGGCGGTCACGTGCTATATTACCCCGCACCCGCCCCTTTCTCTCTTGCGGGTCTCGCTAATCCTTTTATTGCCTCGTCAAATAACAGCTCGAAAGCTTTAATCTCTATTAGGAGCCGAGATATCGTGCAAATGAATTATTATATGCGAGGAAATCATAAGATACCCTGCTCTCAAAGGTAATTTCTGTCTTGTAAAGTACTATAGGACGTATATCATCAATGACCTTGAAATTTTTCGTGAGACATCTCACAACTATATCCTTGTATTTCTCGACTCATGTTGGCAATTGCGATTCAGCATGTTTTTTAAGTTACGATCGCACAGCTTTCGGATCTTTTGAATTAGCAAGGACGACCTAAAACGCACAACTTCTCCAAAAATACTACTTTTTATCTGATATCAGCATGGGTGGACTCTGAAACTGCCTTTGGGTAACCCCCCTTCCCGTATTGTTTTCCTATACCCAGTCACGTGCGCTTCTATTATCTCCGTCAAAGGCCGGAATATTGTTATGCAACATTGTTTTGCAGGAACTCGGCGAATTCTTTTCAAGGGGAGAAAATCAACAGACCACTTGGATGGCCTCACACAATTTCAAGCTTAATTGCGTCTTGGCAGACCAAAATGAGGATTTCTCAGGGATCGGCATGAACGCCTCCATAAACGGCCGACAACACCCCACTTATGAGCCGTGCTCTGGTCTATAAGACTCCGAAGCTTCTTCTGAATGGACAGTGAGGACTACGATAAGTGATAAGCTTGCAGAAAACTTTTCTTTAAGCAGGGGTTTTGGGGACTAGCGACATTCGATAATTATTTTGATATAGGTGGCATGTCATCACCTGCGAATCCGGAGTTGCGTTTTCAATTTTGATGACATTTTCCGTTATCCGAGTGGAATGTTACAGTACTGAGTGATAAATCTTCTATCACGCAATATTGAATGTGAGAAAGCAACACGGTCCGAAAATTGACTCATGCATAGATAGGGTATGCTGTTGTACAGGCTCGGAATGAGCAAAGATATATGAAGCTGCAACCACTTTTTTTCGCCAGGTCGCTTTAACATACATTTGGCACAGTTCATTTCATTAACAATTCTTCCGCTCCACTAAAGCAACCATGGCGGAAAAATCCTTAAGTGTAGAGGAGAAAATCCCTGGCCCTTCTCCACATTCGCCTGAGGTTGTCAGCCTCCTAGCCGTTGATCAAAGAGACGCCGACGAAACTCTATCGTTGGTTGAAGAGTATGATTCGAAATTTGGCCCATCTACACCTGAGTTCGAAAAGAAATTAAGATGGAAATTGTACCTGAATCTTACAGTTCTCATAACGCTTATCAACTTGATGCTTTTTGTAAGTTTCGTTACTTGATTTTGACTGATCTGTCGTCCTAACGAGATGTTAATAGATTGATAAAGCTACCTTATCTTATGCGTCAATCCTGGGGTTGTTTAAGGAAATCGGTATTGATGATACTCAATATAATAACTTGAACACTGTCTTCTACGTCGGTATGTCGCTGACTAAAGCCGTTCCAGAATTGAGACTAATTCTTGGCATAGGATATCTTGTTGCACAATGGCCAGGACATTATCTCATGCAGCGTCTCCCACTAGGGAAATTTATCACGGCTATCGTCTTTATGTGGTCCGTTATCATTCTTCTCCACTGTGCTGCATCCAACTACGGCGGTCTCATCGCCCTCCGATTTTTCCTAGGTCTCTTCGAATCAGTCATCGTGCCTGCAATGGAGATAACTCTTGGCATGTTCTTCAAACCGGAAGAGCAAGCTCTGATGCAACCTATCTTCTGGATCTCCTGTATGGGCGCTCCTCTTCCGGCAGGCTTCATCGCCTATGGTCTTCTCTACAGCAAGAGTACCACCGTTCTCCCTTGGAAATTCTTTATGATAATCACCGGCGGCATTACGTTTCTCCTTTCCATCTACTCCTATTTCTACTACCCCAACAACCCAGCTGTTGCACGCTTCCTAACCCTCGAGGAGAGAGTTCAAACAATCCGCCGCGTTCACGAGTCCTCCAAAGCGTCCATTGAACAAAAACACTTCAAAAAGTCTCAGTTCAAGGAAGCTATCCGTGATCCTGTCTCTTGGCTTTTTGGTCTCCAAGCCTTCACGCTCATGCTCTCTAATAACCTCTTCTACCAACAAAACCTCCTTTTCATCGGGATAGGTGTCTCGAATCTTGGCTCCACCCTTGTCAGTGCTGCCGGCGGTGGATTCGCAATTGCAGTCTGCATCGTTGCGACATATCTCTTATCCCGCTTTCGGAACAAGAACGCATACTGGGCTACATTCTGGTGTATTCCAGCTATAGCAGGCGGGATCGGCATGGTTGCTGCGCCGTGGAGTTCTCGACTCGGCCTGCTAACGTGTATCTTGCTTGCTGGAAACACTTACGGTGTTTCCTACATCATCGCTCTAGGATGGACTACGTCCAGCTCGGCAGGCTATACCAAAAAGCTGACTCGCAATGTTTTCTTCATGGTTGGGTACAGCGTGGGTAATCTGATTTCGCCACAGATCTGGGTAGCAAGTGATGCGCCAAGATATTACCCTGCCTGGATTATACAGATTGTGATAAGTTGGTTTGGCACTCCGGTTATTTTGTTGATTATACGTTGGATTTTGGCAAGGCGAAATGTGGAAAGGAGGGCTTGGATTGAGGAGCAGGAATCGAAGGGGTTGTTTGCTGATGGATACGTAGAGCACAAAGATGAGGAGGGCCGGAGTGTTAAGACGAAAGTGGAGGTTGGCCTTCTAGATCTAACAGATTTGGAGAATAAGTATTTCCTTTATCCTCTATAAAGGATCTAGGCTTCGAAGGTTATATGGTCGACAGGGAAGAAAAGAAGAGCAATGGGATAACGAATATATATTACGTGACAAATTTGTTAGGTATAGATTATATTATAAGTATTATATATTCTAAGAAAAAGTATTTCTTTGCTAGGAGTACTTATATAATAAAAAACGAAATCTAAGAGTGGCTTTATAGTATAAGAATAATAATTAAATAATTAAAGATAATATAAATTAGGATAAAGGTAAGAAGTTGATTTATTAGTAAGTACGAGTATAGAATAGATATAGTATTAAGGACACGCGCTTCTTCGTGTAAATTATAGCTATTTTTTGCACGAATACCCCGTATTATTTATAATAATTAATATTACTTGTAATAAGTACTAGTTAATAGAGAATATATAACTACTAAGCAGCCGCCTGCTCACTTGTAGAAGAGAGCATAGTCACCTCTGGGTATAACTATATTCCAGCACGTACTTATTACGGGCTTAGCGAAGGAAGGTACGAAAAATCTGGGAGGAGGCTTAAGGGCACATCCTTCTTAAAAAGGCATTAAGATTAAATGATATATCTTTAGAAGATCTTTTTTAAGATCCTGAGAGCCGACTTAGTGCCCCCGAATACAGTTGTATAGAGTTAATACTTTCCGTATGGTTACTTACTGGAAGGAAGAGCAAGAATATGACTGTGGAACCTAGTTACTAAAAAGATATTCAGACTATAAACTCATATTCGCCAGTTCTGCTGTAGTCTTCGGATGAAAGCAGCTGCTGCTTTGACCTGAGCTAAAGGTGAGCGTACCTGAACTAAGGGTAAAGAATCTAAACAGAGCCTGAGCAAAGCGCGATTTTTCTTCACTACCTCTACTTCCTCGCATGGTTGCTTGATTCTTCAACATGCGATCATCATTTAGCAGTAATTCTGAGGTTATTCCCCTCTCCTTGGTCGCGAAGCGCTGCGAATTGTTTCCTCATTTTGTAGTAGTGGTAACATTACAGCGCTTTGGTTCATCGTCTTTTCTCACCTCGTTTCCTCTTCCTTCAAGGCTAATGAAGACCTCGCTTTTACAAGTCAGTGTTTATGTCGGTCTGGCTTGAGGAATCATCTATAAAGTCACTATAACTGTGCATGTAGGAAGACTTCGTGCTTTTTGGCTTCATATTTGTTTTGCGTTATATTTGCTGTGACTATTCTTCAGAATTTCTATCGCTTTGTTTCTGCTTCCGTCGCAACTTAAGCTTCGTCTAGGAGTATGCATCGTTAGAATTGATCTCATTACGCATCTCATTACGCCTCTTTTCTTCTACAAGTCCTTAATGATTCGCTTTCTAGCGCTGTGCAGCGTTTCACACTCAAAGTTTCTGTCGTCTCGGGGTGTTTCCTTATGGTCTGATGCTTCGTTCCTCAATCTTTGTCTCTCGAGCTCGAGGTTGACTCAACTCTGAACTATCCTAGTACCAATATACTATTCTTATCCTGGGCTTTTGAGTACTATCTCTGTGCTTTTTATTGACATTGCATTGTTCTTCTTCGGCTCGATTTCTGGTTCACTTCAGCATAGTTACCTTCGCAGCACAAACTCGCAGTAATTCAACATCACTAACAATGCGGGAATGACCTAGTTGAATTAGATTTCAGACCTATACAGCCTAAATTAATCAAAGGAAGATCGTTATTGGTCGTTAATACTCCCTTGTTTCCAAAACTTGCCTCCCTCTTTCATCCGCGAGGCTTGGTTAATATATTTAGCGGCATAGCCACAAAGCTTTACCTCAAATTTCATTATCGCGCATTGAAATATCATCCCAAAAGCCTTCGTATTGAAAATAGTTCCAAGGAACAATATCCGATATTCTCTCGAAATTTTTAGAACCGTAGTCCAAGCCGCAGCCCAGCAGGAAAAAGTCTCCATTATACCAGGAAAGCTCGAACATTAGCAGCATGGAATACACTTCCCAGCATTCGAAACCAAGCTCACTTCTCGCAACACTTCTTACTGCCGTGCGCATCAACCAATGGCCATTCCACCGACTCAAATCATGGTCTCGTATAAGGCTGAATCGAACAGCACAATCAAAAACACCAAAGGCGATCGCCAAGTGTAGTCGGAGGGGAAACATAGGGATATACCTTATACATCTACTTCCGATTGCCGCAACATGTGTTTTGTTCTTTTTGAACTTCTCGAATAAGTTCTTCGAGCTACCTGGGATTCCTAACCAGAATGCTCGCCTCAATGCCATCCAATTTGCAGCCAAACTGCACGAAGTCTCCATCACACTATCTCTCTCGGCGATTATTCTCAATCATATTCAGTACCAGCTCCTGAATGGTAGAGGTGTTCCAATTGGCACTCTCTTTGCTCCATTCCAAATCAGTAATCTCAGTTCACTCTATAGTCCTGGTCTCTGGATGACAGGTTATACGAACGATTCCAGGCTCTATCCCTTCTTACATATGATTATTATTGTTATTTCAATTGTTCTAGCTTCCATTGTGGGCCCGGCATCAGCTATTTTGATGATGCCCTCTCTTGGATACTGGAACCAGCCCTTTAACTTTCCATATTCCGTCACCGACCATACCAATAATACAACTACCAGGTACTTTGTTAAGAATTCTGTTTCTAACCTCTGGCCTTCACTTCTGAGTAATACGAGTTCGTATCCAGATGATTGCAATTCGACGGCCAGTCCAATGCCTGTATATTGTCCCCTGGGCGGTTTCTCGATGCTCGTTGACCTTGCAACACCGTCGTGGTATATGAACGCGGATAGCCGATGGAACTTTACGATACAGTCGCCAAGCTCACAAACGGCGGTCTACAACCAATATATTGAAGGAAGGATTGTGAACGATGAGGAGGGGTTCATACCCTTCACTGGGGCTGATGATAGTGAACTCCTCACTGGGACTGCGTTCGTCTCTGGGACGGCTTCGCTGTTCACTGGGAACTTCCTTGTTTCTCTCTTCGACATGTTGGCAGTAATGTCTCCGCCGCCGCCGCTGGATGATGACGGTTCAAAGTTAAGTCTAGTCAAGCCGGGAGGTGAGGTTCTAGCACCAGCTGTATATTCTGTATGCGGGTATATGACTTACAACTGGACAAACGATGGAATCTTAGGAATACCCTCTTTCCCTGCCGTAGACAACCCAGTGGCGACACTCTTGCCTAACATCTCTAAAATCACGTTCCCCTCTGCAGCAAGACTCGCCTCAAAACTGGTCTTCGGATGCGTCCTCATTGATTGATACATGGAGCAACTCAACCAGAACCGCGACACAGTGGTTTGAGCCGCCTGACCTCGGTAACAATACACCTTCGATTGGGATTGCCTGGGCGGCGTTCGCCGACGCAACTACGGCTATAATATCGTCTTGTTCCGTATATGCGAGCTGGCAACCAATTGATATATATATCAATATGTTTGAAGGCAATTTCATTCACTCCGCTACTATCGACAAGTCAATATCGACTATGGAGCAATCTGACTACCTCCTCTTATATAGCAAGCGGCCCATTAAGGTGGACCCAGGCTGGGCAAGCTCGGCGTTGCCGCCCAACGGAACAGTGGGCGAAATCATAAGAAGAACTTCTCTCCCGTATGGCCCCGCAACTAATAACGTACTTGATATAAACACCAATGGGCTGGGCGTGTCCGTTTCTATTTTCCTTGCCGATGTGATCAGCAGGGTCGGCGCACAAAGCCTCCTGCTTTTGGGCGAAGACGTCTCGAACAAGACAGGTGTCTTTATGGAATATTTGGATCTGCGTGCTGATAGTTCTCTTTATATGTTTTCTTATTACCAGGTACCTTCCGATTTCCGTTGGATTGAAGCTGGAAAGAGCGATTACGCCGAGTTCCAATTTACCTTGCAGATCTATGGATATTCATACTCGATGCAAGGCCTCACGCGCCGTATTGCTGCAGGGATCCTGCTGATGCATGTGCTGATAGCGGTTATCTATATGGTGCTTCTTAGATTATTTGGTTGGAGATGTTATGGTTTGAGGAGTTTGGTTGAGATTGTGGTCCTTGCGATCAGCTCGCCGAGATCGAAGGCGTTAGATGGCAGCTTGGGGTGGAGGGTTGAGGGAAAGGATATTTATAGAAGTGTTTTGCAGGTTAAAGAGGTTGCGAATAGAAGACTGGGGTTTGTTTTTGATGGTGATGGACATGGTGGTGAGAGGGTTGTTTTGGGGAAGAGATATGAAAGTCTCGGGAGTCTTGAGGGTTTTGATGTGGATAGAATTGAGAAGAAGAGTGACGCTCGTGAAGAGATAAGGGAAGTAGAAGTTCGAAGTAGGAACGCTAGTGAAGCTTCAGAAGCTTAAAGCTTCGAATAGTAATCTATGATACCCTGATATAGAAAGTGTTCTTGGCAAAATTTTCGGCGTGACCTCGCTGATTTCTTCATTATCAACACAATTTGAAACCCTATATACATTGAACGTAGACCCCGAGGGTCTGCGTTCAATTCCCCTTTCCTGCACTGAGAACGAAAAATCGGGATACACAAGTTGGCCTAGTGTAGACTATTGTACATGGCTTTCTTGTCTTTATAATGCGGCTGTTTCTTTAGATTATGATTTGAAGCCGGTGAACTCGATTGTATAACCTACAGCAGAACGCGTCTACATCTTTCGAGAGCCCAATCCACGAGTCCTGAAAGGCGATCGAATCCGCCTGCAGAGCACCTTCGGTGCCATACCTTGAGAAGCGTATGTTATTGACGATAGATAAAAAGCTGTTGTGCTCTTCGAGTGACTCAGTCTCTCCACCGAAACTCGTCCTAAGTCGCGGATCAACTCCAGCTCAAAGTTTGTGAGTTTCGTAGCGTGTAGATCACCCTGCTCTAAGAGCTTTGGCATCCACGTCATCCCTTGTTTGTTGTTAAACCAGATGTTGACGATAGATTTCAGAATGGCAGTCGAAGTGGTTGTTCCATTCCAAGCCGTTTGGTGTTCATGTACATCCAAGCAATCTCCAAAATATTGACGGCCTTGGTTGATTCAGCGAAGTCAAGGCCCCTAGGCCCTCTAATCCCCTGCGAGAAACTTAGTTCAACCTTGAGAACAAGGATGGCACGTCCCCCACCTCCAGAGTACCACAGCCTCGTCCCTCCACCTACCTCGTCTTCCCATCTTCTCACAATGCCTTCACCACCACTGATTCAAAATGGCAGAAGCTTTCGCCGCGCTCAGTGTTGCAGCCAATATCGCGCAATTCCTGGACTATACTCGCGCCCTCATCTCCGGCGGGAAAGAAGTCTATGCCTCACTGAACGGGGCACGCAACGAGCACCAGACCCTCAAGCTCATTATTGAAGACATCAAAAGTTTGGCGCTCGAGCCTCAGCTCGCGGACACAGAGTTAACTATCCACCCTTCTGCGGACGAGATAGCCTTCCGAAAGCTCGCAGCAGAGTGCGAGCCATTGCAGACAAGCTGCTCGCCATCTTGACAGACCTCGAAATCCCGCGCGATGCACGGTTCCGCGGGCTGCAGACGATGCAGCAGACGGTCCGAGGAGCGGCGAAAAAGAAAGACATCAAGGATCTCCAGGGGCAGATAGCAGATATCGATGCGCGGATGAGTCTGCGTGCTTCGAGATTGCTCGAGCAGTAGGTGTGGTGTTGTGTATGTCTAGGAGCGGCAGCTAATGCGAAAGGCTAGGAAGCACTATTCGAGCATCACTTCTATGATCACGACTCTCGCCGAAGCGAACGAGAGCTTGAGAATGACAACCACGTATCCGACGCTGGGAGAGTTGAAGTCCGGCGTTGTGACAACTCTTAAATGGGTGAACGAAGCTGCAAACATACGATTAGGAATGCAACATTGGAGGAGCTGAATTTGGATCTTATCTCGACTCTGAATAAGCAGGTAGATGCAATTTCGAAGAATTGATTAAACAAAACGAGGGGCCCGGTGGTGAAAGATACGAAATCAGCTCCTACCTCGGCTATTGATAGACGTGGAGACGAAGGCGTGAACATGCTGCTAAAAATGAAATCTAAATTCGCGTCAAAGAACTCGGACGCAAAGACAAGCCTGATGTTGGAAGATATAAAATCAGCTCTTGCCTTGACCCTGGAAAAACGAGTAGATAAAGCTGTGAAAGAGCGACTGAAAGAGGATCCCAAACTTGTGTTAGAAGATGTGAGATGGGAAATCTTGTCGAGTCTCAAAATACGGGTAGTTAAAGTTACTGATGAGCTATTGAAGACCTATAAGGACCTGGTAGTCGCCAATGCGAGGGATATGGCTCCAAATCAACCACCAGAGATCACCGCAGCCCATAAACTCAAGATATTAAAGGGAGAATTTGTTTCGACTCTCGAAAGACTAATATATGAAGTTGCGAAGGAACAGCAGGCTGGATTTGATCATTTGTCGAAGCAACTATTTACATTCGTGGGGGAGATTTCATTGGTAGAGGAGCAACAACGCAGACTTTCAAGTCCTCTCTTCGAAGAAATGAAACAGCGTGAAGAGACAATCAAAGATGCGCATAAAACAACGCTTGACTGGATGTTTGTGAAGGATGAGTTCAAGTTCATGGAGTGGCTGGAGTCTGGAGCGGGGATTTTTTGGGTGAAAGGAAGGTACGCAGCCCTCATTCAATGTTCCTTGTAATCCTCACTCAAAGCAAGTAAAGACATCCAGCTAAGTAAGACTGAAGGCTGGAAGTGGGAAATCTACACTCATGAAGCACATATGTAACCACGAGACGACTCTTGAAACTCTCGGGCGCTGGGCTGGGACCGAGCAGCTCTTCACTGCTAGGTTCTTCTTCTGGAATTCCGGTTATCCGATGCAAAAGTCTCAAGTCGGACTACTCCAAAGCTTGTTATACCAAGTCCTCCGTGCCTGTCCGGCTTTGATCATGGAAATTTGTCCTTCAAAGCTTATCGGGGAGCCTTGGAAACGAAAAGAGCTTTTAGAAGCCTTGGACAAAGTTTCAAAACTGTCGACGCTGCCGGCCAAGTTCTGCTTCTTTGTAGATGGCCTAGATGAGTACGAGGGAGATGACGAGGATGTTATTGCATTACTTCAAGACCTCACCTCTCGCCCAGCTATCAAGATCTGCGTCTCTAGTCGTCCTTGGAATTTATTTATAGATGCATTCGATGACTGGCAATGGAAGTTAGTTCTCGAGGATCTCACGAGAGATGACATGCGAACGTATGTGCATACAATGCTCGTACAGAACAAATGGTTTACTCAAATGAGTATTCTTGACCCTTGTTGTGAAACACTCGTGCCACAGATCGCCCAGAGAGCTCAAGGTGTTTGGCTTTGGGTCTATCTCGTCGTTCGCGATTTGCTGCGGGACTTGAAAGGTGAAGAAGCATTTCCGCTTCTGCAGCGTCGACTGGATAGCTTCCCGGATGAGCTGGAGAAATATTTTGAGAATATTATCGATCGAATCGACAGGATATACCGGGAAGAGACCTCGCGGATCTTCTTGGTAGCTATCACATCGGTCCAGCCGTTTCCGCTTCTTTATTTGCATTGCCTAAACATGGAAATGGCAAACGAGAATTACGCACTTGAAATGAAGACACTTTCTCCGATCTCTTCTCGGGAAGCTCAAGCGCTACAAAGAAAGTGGAAAAAACTCCTCTTCAGCCGTTGCAGAGACCTGCTCGAAGCCTCTCCCGAGTCTCCTCGGGACGGTGTCCATATTCTCAATTGCAAGGTTGATTTTCTGCATCGAAGGGTTAGAGACTTCTTACGAAACAATTATCTCGACGAGCTGCGGAAACGTGCGGGCCAAAGGTTCGACGCAAGATCCGCCTTGTGCAAAATGATCGTCGTTCTGAGTAAAGTTTCAGCTGGCGGAACAAACAAGATGTCGCCAGACCATGGAGCAGAGCGCGGTCCCCTCCAGTCCTGGTCAGCAGCTGCCTCGGGTCCTCGGCTCGGGTCCACTATCGACTGTACAGTGATAAATTTCAGCTTAGTCGATGAACTGCTACTTTATGCCAAAGACTTTGAAAGGACCGAAAATCAATCAATAGCAAGTGTTCTTGATGAGTTGGATCGCGTCAATACGGTGAGGACCAGTGGTGGACACATCCATTGGACGAACAAGCGCACGCACACATACGAAGAGTACCAGAGTTGCACTTTCTTGGCGCTGACCATTCAGGCAGGATTGCGACTGTACGTTAACGAAAAGCTGGAGGCGAACAATTCGCTCATAACTCAGAAGCGTGGTCGTCCTCTACTTGACTATGCGTGCAGGCCGAGGAGAACTTCCCCACTGCTTGCTCAACTAGAAGTAGAGGATATTTTTGACGTTCAAACCCTTCGTGTATTGCTCGAGCATGGATCGGATCCCAACGAAATAATTGATGTAAAGTCTGACGCCGACACCGTATGGGGCTCTTTCATACTTGAACTTTACTATCAACTCTTCTTGCCCAGACGTGTAAAGGATGCGTGGTACGAAGGCATTGAGCTCATGATCGATCATGGAGCAAGTGCCGAAGTGAGAATGTCAATTGCCAATAAGAAAAAACAAGTGAGACCCGTACACACGATATTGGAAGACATCTTCGGGGCTGACTTGGCCGCACGCTTTGCATCAAGAATGGAAGAGGTTGCCAAGCGTAATCGCCCTCCGTCATCAATACTCCAGAGGGCTCTTGGATGGACGTGAAAGCCAGATAAATACCAATGCGCTTCGAAATACCAAACTCGTCACTTGGAGCTGGCAAACTGTTCTGCGGTATTACCCGTATGCAAGCCTTCAAGCGCAGGTGCTGAGGATGCGTTCGCGCGACTCAGCAAGCTCACCCCTGATTATATCCAGCTAAGCAGCTATCAATGGATGACACCGCCTTTGAAGGATACAGAAGAGGAGAGCTGCAACGAACAACCATGACCTTCGTGGCCGAGAAAGCAACGCGTGGTGCAAGAGAGCCAGCTGGCTCTTAGCGTGGCGTAAACACTACTAAACATCCTGCGAGTAGGGCTCCGCTCGAATCGAATTAGATCGAACTTTTAGAAAGTTCGATTCGATCTGAAATTCGTCGAATGCGAATTATTCGATAGTTCGAGCGGAGCCCTACCTGCAAGCACCAAAAGCAAGCAAGGAAGGAGACAGATAAGATAGTATTAACAAACATTCTGCATAGATTATTAAGAAGCACGCACAGGCCAAACCATTGTCATTATCATTGTCGCGTGAGATTCGTGGGCGCGCAGATAAAGAGTTTGGTTGAAGGAAGAATCCCAGTTTTCGGCAAGGGAATCTCCGTTTTGCCGGCTTCCCTCGCTTGGCCTCGGGTTCTCCGGCTCGGAAGGATCCCCCTTTAGCCCTTTCCTCATTGGGATCCGAATCATAACAAACCCTCGCGTCATGTGCTCCGTCCCAAAAATCCTCACGCCACTAAACATTTTGAAGCACAAAATACGGAAATAAGATTATCGCCACTTCACAGTGAAGACAGAATATAGAGGTTTCAAGTTTTTGTGTCATTGATGTTGCGATGTGGTATAAGTACAGTCATTCACGCCGCTTTGCATCCCCAGAGCGCGAGCTTCTTCCACACAAGAAGCTATCCCAAGCAATCATCCGTCCACAGGCATCATCATAAGAGGTCGCAGCAAGCCATAAATCCCTGGCAATCAAGACTGAGATCCGTAATAACGACACAAGACCAAACAAGTCAAAGCAAAACCAGACCCACCCGCGTGAAGTTTCTTTAGTACCCCAGCGCTTCCTTCACGATTCCATCCGCAACGCCAGAGTAGTATGAACAAGGTAAGAAAAGAACGACAGGAAGAAGGGAAGCTTATGCAGCTGCCTTCTTCGGTGTCGCCTTCTTCTTGGGTGCGGCCTTCTTAGGTGCTGTCTTTGGTGTGGTCTTGGTAACGCGTCCGGACTTGGTTTTGCTTAGGACGGCGGGCTTCTCAGCGGCGGCAGGGGCCTGATGACTGTTAGACACGCTTCCTCCATCATGGAATAGGTTGAGGGGGGGTAGAAAAAACTTACAGCTTTTGGTGCAGCAGCCTTCTTTGGCTTTGGGGCAGCCTTAGGCTTAGCAGCAGCAGCTTTTGGCTTCGCGACCTTGGCTGCCTTCGGCTTCGCGGCAGCCTTGGGCTTTGCAGCGGCGGGCTTCTTTGTGGTTGTGGCCTTCTTGACAGCAGGCTTCTTCTCGGTGGTCTTCTTCTCTGCCTTGGGCTTCTCGGATTTCGGCTTAGCAGCGGCTGGCTTGGGCTCCTTCTTGGCGAGCTTGGTCCCTCCCGAGCTTCCTGTAAATTGTTAGACGCGTTGCGCGAGAGACTCCGGCAGACACGTACCCTTTGGTTGAGCGAAGACACCCTTATCGACACCAGACTTGAGTGCGCGGTTGAACAGAGAGTCGAACATGGAGTCGGACGCGCTGATCTTGTTGTTGGCCTTGACGTACTTCTTGAGAGCAATGCGGCTGTGCAAACATTAGCAGTGGTCGACAAATGACGCGTCAATTGAGCTTGTCACTCAAGAATGCGAAAGGATTGGAATCGTACCTTGATCCGTTGCGATCCTTCAAGTTGACGATGGCGTCGGTGATCATGTCTGCGAAAACGCGTCAGTCCATGCTCCAATCCAGAAACTAAAGCTCTCTGCAGCTGCACACGATGTACGCGACCGTGAAAACCCATGCGCGATCGCATGGCGAGGTGGTGTTGGGGAGACTCGAGCTTACCTTGGTAGCTGGCGTGGTCCGAGGAGGAGGCGGCCTTGGCCTTGGGTGCTGCTGCTTTGGGAGGCATGTTGATGGAATTGATGTAATGTATTGAATGAATACGAAGATGGACGAGTCTCGATTGAAGATTGACTTCAAAGACGAAAAGTAGTCGCGGTGGTGGGTGGATATTCGTTGGTTGTTGTGTTGAGGGGGAAGACAGAAAAGGAGGAAAGTCGTGTCTTGGTGGGCGGGGGTCTCTGTTTATAGTAGCGAGGGGAGGGCGCGGTGATCTGGGAGCCTTTCTGTGCCCAGCAGCGGGCTAGTCCTCTTCGGGCCTCGATTAGCGGATTCTCCGAACGATGATTTTCTGAATCACAAACGAGCGCAACGTCCTGCGAATCCTGATTGGCTGCAATTGAGTAAGAGGAGCAAGAAGACAACATCCCTGATCACCCGACCCTCGATCTGCCACACCCGCCCATCTGCCTTCCCTCTGCCCTTCTCCCACACGCCGATGCATGACAACGCATCTTCTCTGCTGCCTTGGGTAGAATGATTCACGCTCTTCCCGGCTACCAGAACATCATTTTCAATTGATTCCTCGAGCCCTGCATTGCCTCGAATTTGTTGCACGATATAAAGTCGATCTGAACTCGAGATCGCGCATTTCGAGAGGACACCCAGATGCGATATTGCCACATGTGAATTCCCACGCTCTTTCAATAAGCCCAGCTTTATCTAGAATTGAAGTCTTCAATCCTGTTATCAACCCTACCAAACTAAAAGTTGTCATCTCAAATGTGGCGTGAGCAAGTGCGTTGTGAAGTGTTGTGGTCGAATCTCGCGATTTGAAGCCATCGCGATTTTTGCACCATCAACAATGACCCATCAAAATCCATCCCCCACCACCTTTTATTTTGTTCTCGATAGTTTTCAAAGTCATTATGATTGAATCTCTTTGCATCAATGTATTCAAAATATTGTCATTCCCTCAATGTTGGAAGTTCTCGAGTTTCTCAAAAAAGTCGTGTTCTGAAGTCGCGCGATTTTTTGCGACCGACGTGCGAACCACCAATACCAAGGCTCTGAAATCTCTTCTCCCTGCCTAGAATCCCAACTCAAATCTTCATTCTCTTGCTCTTCTCTTCTGCCAATAGTTTGGACTTGATGCAGCTAAAGCTGAATCCCGAGAAAATCGGGGTATCGTCGCGCCAGTGATGGAATGCTCGCAGCCGGAGCGAGCGACTTGAACCATCAACCACTCAACCAAACCCTCTTTCCCATGCATCAGGGACTCTTGTCCGACATCCTGCTACACTCCTAGTATCTTGATCACTCTTTCAACGAGTTTTGTATTGTTGCCAAGAGCGAAATTTTGGGTTTTCTGGTCTCCACGATTCGCATCCCAAACGATTGTGCGACCGGCAGATTTCCAACTTTGATCTTCAGCCGGAATACACATTTTTGTGGACTGCAATTTAGCAGGAATTAAGAGGTACGATCTCCTTTAATGATTCTTCACTTGCAGGGATTTCAAATTGCTGATACGCAAGCTAGATCGATGTCTCTATGTTTGCTGCTCTGTTGTGTTCGCGACCCAACTCCAGGCCCGGTCGCGAGCCAACAACACGTCATCAACTATGGTTGACAGCAACTCGATAACATTTAGGAGTTGGCCAGATCCAGATCATTCTGATCGTTTCAAATGTCAATCTTCTTATTTGCCTTGTTTTATTTACATAATAAGCGCCAGCGTTGCCATCGACGTGGCACGATGCGGGAACGAAGCCTTTCCCAAATCTAAATTTAGCATCACCAGCCTCCCTCTTTTTCTCAACACTTTCGAGCACCAATAACCATCCGAAAATCAGCTAACTCGAGATGATCGCAGCCGCCTACTTTGATGGCTTGCTCTTCTCCGGTCCTGACATCGATGTTGTTGTCGCTCTTCCAAGATTGCCGAGTCGCCCTCCTTTCACCTTGCATATTTCGATGCACCCTCCCCTCTCCAGCCTTGCCGAGCCAACGAACGATCACCACAACTCAGCACGAACATTCCTTCGCCTTTCTTCCAATATCTAGCAAGATCAGGATAATAGTCTTCTAGCCTTTCTGAGACAATCAGGCCAAATTCAATTTACCAAACTCTCTATACCGTCGCACCACACTATACTATCGCGAACCGAATGTCGATGTCCACAACTTCCAGGATATTCCTTATTAACACTACTGCACAATGCTCTCACATACCATCCAGAATCTCTGTTCATAACTCTTCAAATATAGGATCTCGACAGCAGCAAACGACCACTAGCGATCTTCCTCATCATCACCCAATCACAGCGACGCCTCAGCTCTCAATCAGCACAACCTTCCCAATATCTATCTCCGAAACTCCACGCCAACCAATCGTACCACTGGCCACTCAATCCGGTCTACACATCTTCTGCCCAGCAAAGAAGAAAGGATCAAGCACCGTCTCGCCATCCTCGAATCACGTACGGTCTTAGCCGCCTCTCTACCAAATTTCTCGCCTAGCTCCAGCCGTACACTCTCCCAATAAATTTTCAGCACGTTCCCATCAACTCATAGCTCCGGCAACCACCACGTTGGGAGGTGTGACATCCCCAAGCCGTCACGTTTGAGCAGACCCGAGAAGCGATGACAATATATAACCAGCGAAGAGCCAGCTTTTCCCGCCTTCTTTAGTCGCAGTCTACAGGTGGGCACCAAGAAAAGGAAGACATGGGTGAACAGACTTCAGTAGCCAGGGGCTTGGAGTCAAGCTGCTGGTCATGAGATATATGGAAAAGAAGAATGAGTGATGAATGCTCCTACTGGCCCAATCAAATTCGAAGACGTATTAAAGCTCAATGGGAAGCCAGAGGAACGCGCTCAGTACTTTGCCAACATAATTCGTGGGATATAAATCTTACTGCCTGTTAGTCTAAATACAATTACCTCTTTGAACCTATTGAGATGTCGCGATAGTTTCTCTTCTCGCTCCCCTATCAAACTTATTAAGGGATCTTTGCAAGAGCAGATTTAGACCCCTTTCGTCGAGTCGCACGTGACTAACCTAAGGTTATTTAGTATAACTTACCTTGGGTATATTCCAGGGTTTCTTTGTTACTATGCATCTCATTTCAATTTATGTTCTCCTGATACGATTAGAATGCTCTGATCTCTCTCTACATTCATATCCCTATTTAGAGAAGGATGCAGTTCTTTCCTCGTTGCGATGCCGAGATGAGCATTTTCCATTTCCGCCTTTGGATGTGAGTTGCTACTGCTGTAGTCTGAGTCGTTAATAACCAGACCTAACGAGTGTACCAGGGGCTGTCAAAATTCATGGCGCAATGCTGGTCTTCAATTACCACAACTCAAGGAAGATTTAGAAAGAGAAATGTCCTTGAATCAAGGGACATTCGAAAAATCAAAATGGTCGTTAGACTTTTGCATCTCCCTCCAATTATGGTACATTGATGACGAGCAGTGCGCCACGAATTTCGACAACCACTGTTGAGTGCAATAGAGTGTTGAGTAACCTAGGCTCACAGTGGGCACAAAAAGCGGCTATGATCTTGATTGTCCTTGTCAAAGTCGTACATCCATCTTCCCTTGAAAGGACCAAGACTTTAATATTCTAGTTTGGAAGATTCCTAGATGTTAACAATAAAAAGACTTCAAATTTATGAGAGCTCGAGATAAAATTGACTATAGACGCAGTCGAATTGTCCCAGTGGACTTGGAACATTGAATGCCGCTTTTTGTGTCCGTCGCGAGCCAGGCTGTGCAGAGTGAAGTGGGGTGTCAGGTGATGCCTTCTAAGCCACCGCGAGCACCGCGCTAAAATTGCCTCAATACCCTTCAGCCTCGGGGTGCCACTTCATCCTTCCTGAACACCATATTCATGACTACCTGAACGCTCACATTTACTAGTTGAAACAACTCCGACCGATCCCAGAATGCTTTGTTTGACTTGCAATATCCTTTAGAACTACACACCTGTCGTCTCGAATCAACCCGACGCGAACGGTGATAGCCAAACTGCCCGTCCATTTCTATAGGCAGCAGTGTGCAAAGGAGCGCGCAGTTGGTGCTCACTTTTGAGTCATGATGCAACTTTCCTCAACAAAGAAAAGAAAGAGACTTCGACGCCATGATGCCTCCTCTACCAATAAAACCATACGAGTAAGAGATAATTCCACATCTTCCAGTCAAAACCGTGTACTCTTCTCTTTTGTGGCCACCAGGCGCCAACTAAATTTCGCACTGTTTCCCATGTAGAGCCGTGTTACGAGTCAAACGTTAACATTACAACAAAGACTGAGTGCGGCGTGTGTATGGAAATTTTGCGCCTCTTAACTTCTGGTTGGATTGGGGATGAGTGGCGTTCCGGGCTGGGCAACTTCAAGGAGGTAATGATCTCGACAAAATGCGATATACATCCTAGAATGTTCCGATCTTATTTCAACATCGATTTCGAAAATGCTCATATCTTTGGGTTTATGGCTTCTGGGTCTGGCGACAACGGTGGGATATTATTAATGGCAAGCGGAGCAGACAGTCATGAATCATTCTGTGCTTGGTCACTGCATCTTGTCTCCGACACCATTCCAAGGGGCCCGTCCTGTAGGGGTAAGATTGTCAATCAACGCTGGATTGAGAAAAATATTATTCGACGTTGGAAGCGTGACTGCGATGGCAGGAATAACAAAGACTGTCAGATGTGTCCCGCCGCCAGTCGACTTATTTCGGCTCGGCCAAGTTGGCTCATTGATACTTGGCGTCTATGCCTGACCCCAGGAGCTGTCAATGCTCCTTACGTCGCTTTGAGCTACGTTTGGGGAAAGGTCCCTTTCTTCAAGACAACGAGAAAGGATCTACCTCGATTACAACTTGACCAGGCTTTCTTCGACTCTCGCAAGAGACTTGGAATACCCAGGGTCATTGAAGATGCAATCAAGCTTCTGGGTCTCTTAGAGGAACGATATCTATGGGTTGATGCTATCTGTATCGTTCAAGATGATGATGAAGCAAGGCATGACCAGATCAAAAACATGGCCTCAATATTTGCGAATGCGACTGTCACCATCGTATCGCAGGGAGCTGATGCTAACTATGGCTTGCGTGGATTGAGAGATATATCCGAGCCGAGAAATTTTGTCCAAGACGTCTTCACACTCGAGAAAGGATCCAGGGTCATCAGTACTCAGGAACAAAACAAAGATCAAAACCCATGGTCTCAACGGGGTTGGACATTCCAAGAGGAAATATTTGCTCGAAGACAGCTAGTGTTTTCCGCCGACAGAGTTCAATGGAAGTGTGCATGTGGTTCTTTTCTCGAAAATCTGACGCCACTCCCAGCTTCAGAAATCCCCAGCCAATGCACTCAAAGCAAGAAAAGCGTATTCTCCACTTCTCTTCCTGATTTCGATGGTTATGCAGAGCTTGTGTTCCAGTACAACAACAGACAATTCACATTCCCAGAAGATGCTCTGGATGCTTTCTCCGGTATAACCTCTACCCTCAGCCACAAGTTTTACGGCGGATTTATTTGCGGGTTACCTGCTCTATTCTTTGACATGGCTCTTATTTGGCAACCATGGGATACATGCGAACGGAGAATCCCTTCGAAACCCTCTAATCCAACCGAGATGGGCCTGCCGAGCTGGTCATGGGTGGGTTGGAAAGGCGAAACCGACCACTGGAACCGGAATTACAATATTGAGTACATCAGATCGAATAGATATAAGGGCTTGGGCATGCCGCGAACAATTCCTCTCGTTCAATGGTACAGCCGTTCGTGGAGCAGTATGGATTTGGCTGCCATTAAAGAGCCTTTAGAGCTTCAGGAGTTAAAAAAACAAGGGCTGGAAGGGGTTGGAAGTCTTCCCCCTGGCTGGAAGCGGTTTGACTATCATGGTGTGGCGTATGAGCCAGACATACCCCAAACTCGATACGTCTACAAGCATGAATGTGATCCAACCACTGAATTTTGGTACCCAATACCTCTGTGTGAGAGTCAGCACAGTCTTCCACGACCTCGTGGTACGGACACATTACTCTGTTGCCGTACGCAAAAGACAAGGGCTTTCCTGAGCCATGGTTTATCCAGTTCTACCAGACCTCATTGTATTTCTATTCGCAACAGCCAAGGAACTTGGATTGGAGAGCTCCGGTTGCATGATAACAAAATATCGACTAAAAATCCTTCTCAAAGGCCTCCGAGTTCCGAGATTGGTGACTTGTGCGAGTTAGTTGCTATTTCAAGGGGATATTTCTATGAGAAGTGGGCATTTTCAATGTATACAATAGATGAATGGAGTCATAAGGAACGTCCTAAAAGTGCGGGAAAATACGAGTATTATAATGTGCTTTGGGTCGAGGGGCGAGACGGGATAGCATACAGGAAAGCCTGCGGGCGAGTCATGAAAAGCGCATGGGAATGTCAAGAACTTGAATGGGTTGATTTGGTGTTGGGATGAACATCAGTATTAATATTTTTGGACTTGGAATTAATCCACGCAAAAGAAAGTCTATCTGTTAAAGCCCCCGCCGTCAGATTCCGCCCAGGACCTCTCTCTTCAATCATCATCGCTCTCAGAGTCGAAGTCCTCCCCTTGCTCCTATCAATCCAAGCTGCACAAGTGTTGGGTCACTCTGTGAAACGTTCTTTGGGTTCTCAATGGAACCTTGCATCAAGCTCTCCCACCCTTCACCACCCAATTGTTCAACCAATCCCTTCAGTATAGCTCCAGCCATATATCTTCCTGGCGTAACCCAGTAAACTTTGTTCAACTCTTTCTTTAACGTTTGTCCTCGGGGAGTCTCGTTGAAGGAACGTCGAAGGATCTGGCAGCAGTACATGTAATACAAGTATCTTGCTTTAGGGCGAAACTTGCAATCTTTTGGGAACTCTAATTTCTTTCCATCGAGATCTCGCCATGTCTTTGGATTGGGATGTCTGATCCTATTGTCAAGATCTGGGTGCGTTTTATCGACCATGATGCGGACTTTGAACTCTTTCGGCTCGGTGGAATTCCACTGCTGAACCTGCATGGGAACCACTAACCGGGAGTGCTACCACCGCGCCAAACTTTTAGGTTGAACATGGCGCCGGAGGATATCATCGCTTGCCTCACCCAGTGCGCAATGCATAGGCAAATACGAAAAGCTTGATCCCACAGGAGCGGTGTTACTCTTACCATTGGAGAACGCATGTAAGCTAAGGATTACATGATATGCTAGGGTCTCTAGTAATACGTCGTTTAGTTAACAGGGGCTACTCAACAAGATACTAATTTAGTTAGCGTAGCCATGCGGGGTACAGTAATAAAACCTATTAGTCCAAATATCTTTTTATATAGCGATATATGATTCGCAGTTATTTAACATTTAAATACGTAGTTCGGTCTTAGGAACAGCACATGTAATGACGGGAGGCGTGTATCTAGGCGGAAGCTTGACCCGCGAATAGAGCCTAGATTCTTGAACCGTGCATCTCCAGTATTGGGTGGCGTCACAAGATTGGCAACTGTGCCGTCGGTTGTGTACCCCGGACACCGTTGCTGACATGGCGACTTATTAAATATCCACCCTCGGTCTCGCTCTCTCTCGAAATTTTCCAACGACGCTTCTATATTCCAAAATTCGAGCGGAATGGCCTCCAAAGTTCAGATCACTTTGCATTGGCTGGACCGCTCGCGCGCGCAGCGTATCATCTGGTTGCTCGAGGAGCTACGCCTACAATACCGCCTCACCACCTACAAACGCCTGCCCGATCAGCAAGCCCCAGCATCCCTCAAGGCAGTTCATCCACTTGGGAAATCTCCCGTTCTGGAACTGACGAACTTGCGCACCAAGAAGTCCCTCGTGTTGGCGGAGAGCGCGAATATTGTCGAGTACCTTGCGGAGCATTTTGGAAGTCACCTGATTCCAGATAAGTGGAGGGAGGATTCGAAAGGGGAGGTGGGGGATGAGACCGATGAGTGGTTGAGGTACAAATACTACATGAATTATTCGGAAGGGAGTTTGATGGCTCTCATTGGGACCGGAGCCCTCAAGAATGGTGAGTTGGATCTCGATGCTTTATTGCATTACTTTCGCTCCAAATGCAATTCTTACAGGAGCTGATTCGTTGCAACTAGGAATCAAGAACGCGCCCGTTCCGTTCTTCATCAAGCCCCTAACTAGCAGGATTGCGGGCATGCTTGAATCAGCGTATTTGAACCACAATTACGATTCTCACTTCTCATTTTTAGAGTCAGAAATGTCTAATGTCTCCGCGGCACTACCCCAAGAACAATCTGGTGGAAGCCCGAAAGAAGGCCCGTTTGTTTGTGGACCGAAGCTGACGGCTGTGGACTTCATGATGGCTTTCCCGTTAGAAGCGGCACAGCAAATCGCGGGATTGAACCAGGAAAAGTACCCTCTTCTCACAGATTACCTAAAGCGAGTTCAAAGTCGTGAGGCCTATCAGAGGGCAATAGAACGTATCATCAAGGAGACTGGAAAGTACGACCCAGGAATTTGAGTTATACATTTATGAAAATCAGTTATACTATCCATGTTTCAAGCTGCTATTCAATGAAGCAACCTACTTTATTAGAGGCTCCTTTGAAGCAAGTACATGCAATGTAATATCTGCTCAATGATAAAAGTTTCTTATTTGACGGAGGCCCCAAATTATTTTTAGTATTACTTGCCTTCCACGTTGAAATGGGTGGATTTGAAGTCAAGATCCCTGCTCAAGGTGATGTAGTATGTCAGATGATCAAAAATAAGCAGGAACAAGAAGTAGTATGTGAGGGCGCAAAAGATGTGGTATTGATGTTGAAGGAGGATAAAGTTATAGACACTGAAAGTGGTGATATACCCTCTATAAAGGCTGGTCCCAAAGCAGTGGTAGTCCTCCACACGTGGTTTTCATCTAACATGGCAAGACTGTTCAGCCTTCTTGAATGTCCATCTACATACAACTTTTCTTTGATCGAAGAATAACGAACACTACAGAGATATCTTTAAAATCTAATTATATTAGCTTCACAGTAGAAACATCTGAAGAATGAACTTCGTCTCTTCTACTAGCAAGGCTCTTCTCTTTCTGAATATCCCTGGAGTTGTGGTACATTGAAGATCAGTATTGCGCCACGAATTTCGATAACCACTAGTAGATCTGTAAAGTAACCTTTTTAGATAGTTCAGAGGGACTTAGAAAGGAAACATATTTGCAAGATCGCCATTCATCTATTCAATATATGCATAAAATTTGCTATTAGCAGTCATGAAAACCATTATTCATTTGACCATCGCATCATGCAATTTCCCCTCCCGAAATCATCGTTCCCAGTTCCCATCATGCAAATTATCATCCCATTTCCCACCCCATCATATGCACCATCAAACCCATGATTCGCTCCTCACCAATGCAATTTAGATATCCCGCCCACCAAGGCCCACTCCCAATAATCCCATCTCACTAAACCATTCTACGCCTTCCGCTTCTCAAGCAACAGGCGTCCAACCGGCAATCCCGCTTTCCCAACGAACCCTCCGTTCAATCCTCCCCGCTCAAACACCCGCTGGCCTCTAACCCAGGTCTCCTTAACCACGCCCCTCATTCTCTTCCCTTGATACGGACTGACCTTATTCCTAAACAACATCTGCTCCCTCCCAACCGTGAACGTGCCCTCATCATCAAAAACACAAATATCTGCATCCAAGCCAGGTCTCAGAGCTCCCTTCTTGTGACTCAATCCAACCTGTTTCGAGGTATTGACGGCACAGAGACGGACTACATCTGTGATTGTGAGGGGAGTTTTGGACGTAGAAGAGCGGGAGCAGATTTCCGTCCAGAGGATCGGCAGGCCGAGACCAACGGATGAAATACCGCCCCAGGAAGCGAAGAAATCGCCTTTCTCTTTTTCTTCGGCTTCTTCTTTGGTGAGGATTTCGCCGTTTACACCAACTATCTCTTTCGC
Source organism: Stipitochalara longipes BDJ (assembly GCA_009732865.1). Taxonomy (NCBI): domain Eukaryota; kingdom Fungi; phylum Ascomycota; class Leotiomycetes; order Helotiales; family Hamatocanthoscyphaceae; genus Stipitochalara; species Stipitochalara longipes. The sequence continues at coordinate 586,623 of ML769340.1, forward strand.
ATAGTTGGCACCACACCCATGGCCGAGGTGTTCGGGGAGGAGTTTTAGTTCGGGCGTGCAGGGAGAGTGGTCGCTGACAATGGTTTGGAGTACTGAGTCCGGGTGGGAGAGCTCGTTCCAGAGACCGGTGCGGTTGATGCTGTTTCGGATTGGCGGGCAGCATTTATGTCTTGTATCGCCATCTGCAACGTCTTCGGAGGCGAGGGCGAGGTAGTGGAAGCAAGTCTCTGCTGTGATCTTTATGCCGCGCTCACGTGCTTCTCGTAGTAGAGGGATGGCTTGGATAGCAGAAAGGTGGACAATATGCAATGGGAGGTTTGGAGCGAGGTGTGCGAGGGAGAGAACTTCTTCGATAGCGTAAGTCTCGAATGCCGGCGGCCGAGAGGACAGGAAGGTGGAGTAGGAGGTCAAGGGACCGGATGGGGAGAGCGGCGGGAGGGAAACTTGCACGTCGTCGCCAACGGAGTCAGTGATGGGAGGGATCATCTCTGCATGGAACATGATGGTGGTAGGAGAGTTGGCGAGGGTTGTCATTGCGAGAGCCACATCCGAAGAGGAAACGGCGGGAAATTCGTCGACCTGTTTTGAAATATCAGCATCATTCCGCAGATCCGGAAAGAGCACTCACTCCGCTTTCAATGAGAAATCCCTTGAAGCCTCTAACACCTGCTTCCACCAAGGGAATTAATTCATGGGAATTTCCCGGAATGACCCCACCATAAAAGCCAACATCAACCCAGCATTGTCCTTGTGCAGCCTTGATCTTTTCTTGCAATCCCGAGACTGTTGTAGTTGGCGGAATGGCATTCAATGGCATATCAATGACCGTGGTCACTCCGCCAGAAGCCGCGGCCCTCGTCCCAGTATTGAAGCCCTCCCATTCCGTCCGACCCGGCTCATTCAAGTGTACGTGTGCATCGACGAGGCCTGGTAGCAGCAGATGAGGACTGTGGTCGATATACGTCGTATTTGAAGGAAAACTCGATGCGGGAAGAACGGTTGGGAGGATCGATAGGATTGTTCCCGTCTGCGGAGAAATTGACAAAGTCGCAGGAGAGACGATCAAGTTGTTGTCCTGGTCGTAGATGACGGTTCGAGAGGACACGAGGACGGTAAGTGGGATGTCTGACTCGTAAGGTGGGGTGTGGGCGGGTGTTGGATAGGGGAACGGGTTCGGAATGTCGTGGGATGCCATGATGACCGCGTTTGTGGATGGATTTCCCAAAAGAAAGTTTCTAGAGGGAGACTGGGGTGGATTGAGGGATTTCTGGGATAAAAGCAGGCACTTTTCCGTCTGGAACGTGCTTATCGCGGTGTTGAGGGGTTGGAATGATAAGAAATCGAGCCTCGACACCAAGGCTGATAAATATTTGGGTAGGGAAAATGGCAAAAATTCACAATTGACGGTGAAGGACGAGAATAGAGAGGAAGAAAGAGAGGATAGAGGAAGAAGACAGCCAGAACATGCTCACCGTCGTCAAATAAAGCCAGGGGTTTGTGGGGTGCAGGCGCATCGTATCCACATTGTCTGGCACAGCCAAACAGCCCACCATATCCTTATCTCCTATCTCTGAGGCCATCCGGGAAACTCGCGGTACCAAAGAATAGCGCAGCGTAGAGACCCGCAGAGCTAGGAACCAAGCCTAGAAGCATCCTAGATCCTACCTAGAGGCCCTATAACCGATTTCGATCGAGTAAAGGCCAACCTAGCCCAGCCCTAGCCCCTGAGGCTATACACTGACGTCGACGTAGGCTGGGCAGAAGTCGAGACAACATCGGGGAAAATCGGCGTCACAGCCAGCGGAGAATCCAACAGCATGGCCTCCGTAGCCTCCATGGGTATTCTCCCCAACAAGATCAACTGCCATGCTGTGCGACAGCTGGCTGGGGATGATATAAGCACGTCGCTGACTTGGGAAAGGGTGAGGAAAGAAAGGGCGTCGTCGTTGAGCGAATTGCAGCCAGGCGAGATCCGACACATAGATTGCGGCCTTTCGAGGTTAGCGCAGCCGATAGACTTCAGGGCCGCGGCCCGATCACGGTATCTTTCTTACTCGATCATTACTTGATGGTTACTCGATGGAAACTCTCCTCCCTATCATTTCTGCCACGTTGGACACGATGCTGCTGTCGAAGTAGACGCATTACAGATACGATGTACATGGTGATGTTGGTAGTCGTGCGCCAAGAGAGGGGAAAGGCTGAGAAGAAAGTTTGCCAGTTTGCCTAGTTTGCACTGAAAAGTCAAGTGACGTGCACGTGCTACAATCTTCTGTATCGAGCCGCCTTTTCCAGTAAGGGCATGTGAAACAGTCACAGATACAAGAACGAAAAAGGACATTCTTTCCATTTCCTTACTTTGTTCGCTCCTGCTTTGTTGGAAGATCCCAGGCATCGAGTTGATCATGTGACTATCAGATGCGCCAGGTTCCCTTGACTTCTAGGTACCTCGGACGAAACCCATCGCATTGGTCGGTCGTTCTTGAGAAGTTTATATTTATTCAGTCCTCTTTCGACATCAACTTTTCACGTCTTCCATGTCTCCCATACCCCCCTCCCCCCGCGCACCGCACATTTACTGGGATCAGCGAGACAAAAACAAAACATCCGTCGCCCACAATCCGGGCTTTCGTCATACCGCCATGTTTCATGGCCAAAAGAGTACAACACAAGACTTAGGAGTATCGAGGAGCCGAGTGAGAAACTTAGTTCCTCGTGTAGCTCCTGCGTATGTCATAGAAAGAAGTCCACTGTTTCACAAAGCAAGGTACATCTTTCTCTAATCATATGGCGTTGATTGTGGAAGCTGGTCGCAAAGCCGATGTTCGCTGAAAATGAGTTTCTTTCTATGGATCTTTTTTCTTCACCACTCTTATGGTTACGTTCGCTAGCCTGTAATCCTCATTTAACTTATCTCTTCCCTAGACAAAATGATAGGGCACAGCTGACGGTAATGCAAAATCTTTGGTTAAGACAAAACAAGGCTTTCCACAAGGCTTTTAACAAGGCGTCCTCGTCCGAGCGAGAGTGGTGGCGTCGCCACGCGTCACCGCGTGCCGCAGAGCTGTGCAACCGGATTTTCCGATGTTGAACACCTCTCGAATTAACAATTCCACGCGAATTTTATATGCTCAACCGAAAGACTCTTCTCACATTGAAAGTGATATAGATATTGCTCGGTTGCGAAGCTTATGTTCCAATTTCTCGTAGCCTTCCAGGCACATTTTCGTAACGACAAGCATCCTTTTTAAATTGGCTCCAGCCTCGTGCATTGATGGCTTCGGACACTGGTAAAACTCTGGGTAAGTGGGTGGAAATAGTTTTAATTCCCAACGACTGGTAGCTAATCCTTTCCAAAGATGACGCAGAAAGCAGTACTTCGAAACATCTTTCGCTATCCTCGTCGTCTCGAGGCGAACCTGATGAAATAAGTTACTCTCCTTCACAGAGGATGAAAGAAGGGTTGGTGGCTTTTCCAAAGCCGGAGGTGGATACAGCTCGTGAGGAGCAATTGTCGAAAATCGCCCAAACCATGGATTTCTCCCAGAACTCAGGTTCTCGCCCTATCATCGAGGAGCAGACACCTCGAGAAATAGTTAAAACGGTGAGCTTCTCTCAGGATGCGATCACTCCTCTTGCTCTCGAGGATCCGGTAAGCTTCAAAATTTCAGACGGTGTAACGGCAGTTGAATCTGGGATATCGGAGACCAATGGAAAAGCAAACTACGCAAAACTGTTCGAGTTTGAAATGCACTATGACCTCCACAGCCAAACTTTTACGCACGTCGTCTTTGAGATTCTCTCAGACCAGTCAACGTACAAGCATATTCACAATTGGGACGAAAAACTCTTTAAAGGTCCCCTGAAAGCCATTCTGAAGGATTTGCACAGATCTTGGGGCGAAAATGCCTGTACCCAAGCATCCTTGATAGCCTATTCAACAATAGAAGAGGTAGAACTTACCTCGAACGCTGACAGTAGCAATGCCGTTATATCCGTGGAGCCGCTCGATACTGTAACGGATGTCACTAAATATCTGTTCTTTACGAAGGTTTGATTCTGCTTCTACATAGAGTCGTATGGATTGCTCACGAAATCGCAAGAAACCGTCTAGCAAAGGATCCAGCCCATTGGCCACATTGAAAACGGCGAAGCTCCGCGCTGATAAAATGAGACGTGAACCCCCAAGCATAGAAGTTGCGCATTTGTTGAGCCCGGCTCAAGGACGAATTATGTAAGTGTATATTTTCTCACCACGAATGCATCATTTGGCTGCTTGTATGTTCCTAACTTTTGCTGGGCGAAGACATGTTAAGGACCATATCTCATATCTTGAAAGAATTACGCTTCTTTTCGTTTATCTATTCTGCGCCCGTCTACAAAACGAAGACTACGGCTTTGCGCGCGGTTTCATCGAAAGACATCTGGGTCTGAAATGCGAGTTTAAGCTTCCATATCATTGGCAAGAGAAATCTCCTCCAGAGATAGATTCGGTGAGTCAACACTCTACGAGATGAATATTAAACTGAACTTGTATCCCACAGTCACGACAAAAATGTTACAAGAGAGTCACTATCTCCTGCCATATTACTTACCTTACTCTGAGTCTGGACGGTGAGAAGGAAAATACTGAAGATCAGCTCGACCGTGTCCGCATCTTCCCCTTTCATCTTCGAAAAAGCTCAGCCGAGTCAGGAGAAATATCTCTCCTCAAAGCTTCGTGTTCAGTGTTACTTACCTTGTGTATTCCCGAAGAGTCTGAGTCATGTGAAGAAGAGATCTCTCTGTTACGAACTCCCCGCGCTCTCTGGACATTACTCATTATCAGCTGTTCAGCAAATTTTGCGTCAGATCATCAAACTAGGGAATACCTGACACCGATCGCTCAGTATGTACGTGGTATAACGGCGTCATTGTATACACAAAGAAAGAACGCCGAGTCGATCTATGAGGACACGAAGAATGCATTTAGGGACCACAGTTCGGAGAGCATCTTTGACGACGAAAATTTCACCAAATCAACTTCTTACCACTGGGCGGTCAGGACATGTGACGAATTAAATGAGTCGATCGCTTCAACGCTGAGATTCGTGCGTGCCAGATTGGAAAGTCAGTTGGACAAGTTATGTCACGAGGCACATGCTTATGAAGAACTTGGGATTCAATATTGGTTGCAGCAGATGAAAGAAGAGATATTTGCTTTGGAAGATTTGCAAGCACAAATACTTGCTCTGCGGGGTCAAGTGCAAGAGAGCGTAAGACACCCGTCTCCATTTACGTGAACCATACACATAACTGAAATGACTAATAATTATCTTAGCGTAACGCCGTACTAGCCTTCTTGGGTCCTTGCGATGATAATTCACTAACAGTCTGATAGTTGCATGGAGTTACGTCAATCCTGGAAACCCGGACAGCTTTGCAACAAGGGGAACGTATGAAGACATTGGCGTACCTCGCAACGATTTATTTGCCGTTGTCGGCTACTTCAGTATGTCAGTCACTCCTATTTGTTTTTCCTTGAGCTAATACACTAGTAATAGTCTATCTACAGCATGGGTGTTCTTCCCAAATCGGCATCCTTCTTGTCCTTCTTCATCGTCTTCGCCATCTTATTTTTGCTCACAATGCTCCTAGGAATCAACCTCAAGAAGATAGCCCAAAAACTCAAGTCACGCACTTTTGCTCCAGAGTCATCTCCAGTTTCAGTCTACATCAAGCTGTATATGGATCTTCTCAACCCCTACAACAAGCCAGAGAAAATAAGCAGCGCCCACTTCTACCGGCTTCCCGAACTCGATTATTGGCTATATCTACTGGCACGATGGTTCATCAATGGACTTCCTATCGTTTTGCTGCGCAATCTTGTGCTTCCAGAGATCTGTATGCCGATTGATCAGTACATAATGTACCAGCACAGAAATAATCCTTACGTGGATATCAAGTATCACTGGGTCTTTTTCATCAAGGATGTTATTCGTGGAATACTTATTCCGGCCTGGATTGCCGTGGCCATTGGAGTTCTTGGTTACCTTCTGATTCTCGATATTTTGTATGGAAGTCTGCTATTGATTATTGGGTTGTTTCAATGGCTGTTTTGCAGGAAATGATAAGGAGAAATGTCACCGGACGAGTTGTTCACTGTGAGTAAGCATTTCAAGCGCTTTAATTTAATGACATTCTTAAGCCACAATTCTCTTCAAGCCAAGCCATTTCACTTGCTCGTCAAGGAAATTGGTTGGAATTTTGAAGTATCGATTGGCACAGTTAGTACTTTAGTGAGCCAGTATAGGATAGTACCGATTTGATCACGACTATGTAGCTAATCATGGTTCACGCGTTAATGGTAATGAGGAGCCAAAGTAAGTCTTCAAGCCATTTATTAAGAAGTTTGATATCCCATCACTACCAATACCAGTGGTTATCGGAATTTTTGGCACACTGCTCGTCTTCAGTACCATAATTTGGGGGAGATTCAAAGTCTAACGGTTATTTTAATTTATTGAATATTCTATCCGATAAGGTTATTCTCTTTCTGAATATTCTTTGAGTTGTAGTACATTGAAGACCAGCATTGTGCCACGAATTCAATAGCTTTTGGTGCAATCTATCGGTGTTGAGCTTGTCGCTAGAGTGCCACGTGTTACCCCTGAGCATCTTCGCTAGTTTGTCGAGATGTCGATCCTCCGCTTGACCCCTGCCAACAACGTCATCGGGCTGAATTGTCTCCAAAACCTGCCTTCGAGCTCCATCATGCACTCCAAAGTGAGCTTTATATCTCCTCGATCCCTCTCCACAAATTCCCTCTTTCCAAGTTCTCTCTCCTCAAGCTTTCTCCATCCTTGAAAAACTTCCCATTACAGAATACCAAGACTTCAAGATTTCCATTTTCAGCAACCCAGTTCCACAGATCTACAAGATGCCTCTGTTCTCCCGCCACGAAGAAGTGCCCGCCAAGGAGCAAGAGGTTGACCCACCAAAACGCCGCTCCACTCTCTTCGGCCGTAACCGCGACGTCTCGCCCGCCGATACCACCAACACGCGCGATACCAGACACTCCACCCACACCAACGGCTCTGGTTCTCCGCGTCGAAGCGGGATCCTGCACAGACGAGATGAAGACCCTACCATCATTGCGGCTAGGGAGAGAGTTATGAATGCCGAGGCTGCGGAGAGGGAGGCGGATCGTGCGTTGGCTTCTGCGAGGGTTGCGGTTCGAGAGGCAAGAGAGCACATCAAGAGACTGGAGAAGGAGGCTGCTGAGGAGTAAGTCATGCTGTTTACTATCGGTTCAAATGATGATGCTAATGTTATAACAGGGCAAGACTTGCCAAGATCAAGCAGGATCAGGCCAGGTCGATGTCGAAGCGCGGAAAGGGTCTTGGTCGTAAGTTTATTCGTACTTCTTTTGCTGGATACATGCTAACTAATTCTTGATACAGGTCACGAACACGCCATCTGATATCTTCCACTGCCGACCGGAGATACCTCATGCCTATTTTGTATACGAAAAACATATACCCAAGCGGTCTTTTTCAGTTCTTCTGTCCTGCTGGAAGATTTGTATCAGTGTCATGTCAAGATCCCTTTGTATTATAGCAAGCTCAGCATTGTTTAATTGATAGCGAATTCATCTCATATAAATAACTAGCATACCTTGAATCTCTTAGGAAACTATATAAACTATCAATGAACTGTTATTAAGTCTTGTTTATTGTGCCATTAGACCCCAACCCTCAGAAAGAACACAACGCAATAATTCAAAATCGAAATTCAGACTTGAATTGCTACCGCTTTAATACTTGTTCCTAGAGGATGCAAATATCTTAAATATTCATATCATCCATATAATATGCAAATTGCCCAAACCCACCTTCATCCCTAATGCTTTGCCCATTACCCAGCCACCTGAAGCGATTTTTACTCCTCCAAACGATATCGAAGTGTTCTGCACCAAGACTTTCTAAGCAGTCTTTGAAATGCAGGAACGACCCGGCGTAGGTGCCTGTAACCTTTCCAGTTGTCTTACCATTTTTGTACCACGAACGACATGTATCTGCCCAGACTGTCCTTTTGAAAAACTCCTGGCTGTAAGTGTTGAAGTCTGCTACGCTCTCGGCTTTCGGCGTGATCGATCTTGATTGATGTTAGTCTGCCAAACCAGTGATGAGGTGTATTGGGAGAACTTACTTGATATCTTGGGTGGCAATCTTTTCTGCCCAGCGGAGGATGTAGTCACAAGTCCAAGATATCTGCCTTAACACCGATCCATGAGAAATGGGACAATTTGGACCGTTGAACATATAGAAGTTCGGCATTGTATCAACCTGAACAGCAAAGAAAGCATCCGGGTCGACTTTCCATCTCTCATCCAGTGTTGCTCCATGGAGACCAATCAATTTGTAGGGCGGGATGAACGAATTGTCGAATCCTGTAGCACAAACGATCAGATCAAATTCTTCTTCACCTTCAGACGTGCGAATTCCCTTCTCTGTAATACACTCGATCCCAGACATGCAAAAGCGAGCATTGTTCTGTTGCAAGGATTCGAGGTATTCGCCACTAGGAGTAAGACGCCGACAGCCTGGATGGAAGCTCGGGATCAATTTGGTTGCCATTTCTGGGTTATCTTTCAAAACTGCACTCATGTGGGCTTTACAAGCGGCCTCGAGGCCTTGTTGATACGGGTGTCCAGTAATCATACTAAAAACAGCACCGTTGATACTGTAGAGAGATATTAGCAAGTAATTGGGTTCTACTAAATGAATGGTGACGTACGTAGCTTCGAGTTCTTTACGAAGCGCGAAATGAGCTTTAGGATCTTCTCGAAATCGCTTCTTGTCTTCTTCGGAGTAGTCGAAATTCTTTCCCTTGTTTACCTCGTCCGCGCCGATATTGATCGATATCCATGTCGGATTTCGTATGTAGTTTACCAGTTTTGAGACTTTGGGTTGCATAGCCGGAACTATTTGAATCCCTGAAGACCCATTGCCAATGACGGCCACTCTCTTGTTCTCCCAGTCATAGGAATTATCCCTGAAATTGTCGTCAGCTATGTTACTCGGCCTAGAAAGATAGCACACCATGTTGCAGTATGCACAAGTTTGCCTTTGAAATCATGCAAACCGGATATCTCCGGCAACTTCCACTTGCTAGATTAAATTAGCACTCGTAGATCAGCCAAGAAAACCTCAATATACTTCAAAAAGCCAGATGCGTTCACAAGTATATCCGATTCATCTTCTTTGATGACCCCATTGATATCAATTTTGACCTTCCATTTACCCACGTCATCATCCCAGATGGCCTCAAGAAGTCTTGCATTGAGCTGCAAATGCTTGTCTAGGTTATATTTTGCCACCGTTTGTTTGATGTAGGCATGGAGCTCAGGCGCAGGAGAAAAGAACTTAGACCAATCCGGATTCGGCTCGAACGGGAATGTATATCCATCTCAATCAAAGTCAATCTTGCACAACTATAGATAGAATAACGAAACACTAACGGGCAGGAATATCACTGAAGGTCTTGTCAGTGCTTTGATTCTCAATATGAATGTGTAGAATGCTCACCAAGCAGCACCAGGGTATGTATTTTCGTACCATGTTCCTCCAACATCTGCATTCTTCTCGTATATCTGCAAGTCGATGACACTTTCTAGGTTGCATTCATGTTGGATCTTATGCGCTAGATTTAATCCGGAGAACCCAGCGCCAACGCAAATGATTTTGAGCTTCCGCTTGGTCAGAACTGGGCTTTCCAACAGCGGTTCCCAGTTTAGCGGATGGCTCATGCCATTCGCAGCTTCCCCGTTCGTTGATACCATCTTCGTTATATCAGATATTGGCAGGGTCAAGAACAGATGTGGTGAAGCCAGAACTACAGCGGAAACAATAGACTTATGAAAGAAGAAGCAAAATAAATAGCTGAGGTATAAAAAGCTGGTTACGAAGAACGTTCGGAGAAAGAGAAGCTTGAGCGATAGATAAGGAGCCGGACTAAAGCTTGGGGTAAGAGCCTTTTCTGGGAACACCTTTCAGCGCATCCTTATGTGGGCGGTAGCCGAGGATTCTCTACTGTCACATTTGCCCTACGCGCACCGAGTTAAGACCTGCTGCTGGCGAAAACTGTGTCAGCAATCCAAATTACTTTGGCAAATACTGATACTGAAATATTGATACGGCGAATGATCGTTTCGAAAGGGACAAGTGATAGTGCATGTTAGAATTGCAATTGGCTTAGCATTTATGCTAAAGTCGGCAGGCGGCCGCTGATGAAAGGGGAGTACGAGTACGGTGATATTTCAGCATCCTTCCCCACGGTCATTCCAGCGACTCCACCCAATCAAAACTACGTCCGAGCTCTAGCCCACGTCCTGCGGGAGTGCTACAGGGATTCCGCCCTCCTGGAAACAATGGTCGCGTTCCCCCGGTGCCGTGATAAACGAATACGATTAAAAGAATACGATCAATATGGCCTAGTTTCGTAAGTACTAACTTCTCTTAGTAAATTAATAAGGCACCCACGCAGCGACTACCAGGTTTAGGCTTCCTACTTTTAAGGCCTCCTAACTAAATAGCTTAGTAGTTTTATCGACATCGTCAACCAGGGGCTGTCAGAATTCGTGGGGCAATGTTGGTCTTTAATGTAAGCTTACCACCCCTCAAGGAATATTCGGAAAGAGAAGATCCTTGTTGGCTTGAAAGCTCCTCGAACCAAGAGATATTCGATAAATCAAAATCGTCGTCAGTCTTTGTATAATCGCATCATGCCAAACCTCTCTACAAGGAGCATTTTATATTGCACACTGCCATCGGAATTTACTCTTTCTGGACCTAACAACACTGTCAAGATGCAGAAGAGTGTTGGATTTTGGAAAAAACATCACCTTGCTGTATGATGAGGGCCTTTATTTTGATGTTGTTAATGACGGGGGAAAGAAGCAAGGTATGCATGCTCATGCTCCTGGGCGCGTCCAAGTCACTCCTAAAGGGGCGTTTTTAGGCGAGGCGTTGCAGCGACTAGTACATTTCCAGACACAGAGAACAGCCACCAAAATTAGACCACAAGGCTGCGGGGTATCACCCGTTATCAAATATTAATGCAACCCCAAACCCATAAAGTGGATTATCCATTGTTTCACGAAATCCAACTTACGCCAGAGTCGCTCCAAAGCTGCAGAAGATTCTTTATATCAGCCATGGATCCCAATCGCAAATCCAAGAACCGTTTCCTTGATCCGGACTACCTAGATGAGAACGAACGAACAGAGGAGGAAAAACTGCAGGATCAAGCCTTAGAAATGACGAGGAACGGCAGTCTCATGATTCTCGGCTCGTCTTCTAGGTCTAGAAACTCTGTCATGACGGCGGATTTCGTGGAGGCACATGAAATCATGAACCAAGCTCGTCTGGAGCTGGAGGCCGAAGAAATTCGAAGAGATGCCCGACTCTGGGCTGACGGAGTTATGCGGCCCCTCGACATCACTGAAGTGACTCGAGTAGATAAAAGCGATTACAGCAAGCCACTCAGGATATCTCATCGGACTGAACTACATCGTTCGACTCAGCTTGACTGGGATGCAAGTCGAGAATGGAGCTGTTCATTTTGTGGGACCGATATGAACGAGCATTCATGGTCATCTCCTAATATCAATCCTGCGGGAAATAACATGCCTGTTAATTGCAGCCTTCACCTACTCTTCAGTAGGATAAGCCAGGATTTCTTTCCAGGAGCTCGAATGATCTTCAATACAACCAGATCTCACCTCAACAATCCTAGATTCATCAAATTTGTCTTCGATCAAGTTGACGAGCAGTCAAATGTCATGTCTAGGACGTGGGTTGATATGCTCTACGAAAAACCTAGAGAAACAGAACGTCGAGGCTCCAACACCGCCCAAGCTCTGAAGATAGACATGCAATTGCAAAGAGTAAAAGCATTCTCGCGTATTTGTGCAAAAAACCACAAGCTTTGCAAATCAGACACCACGGCGATCCCCGCCAGAAGAGTGTTAGATCTATCTTCTTCATCAACTGGCATAGTTCGTCTGATCGAGGCCTCTGGTATAGTCAAACCTTACGTGGCTCTGAGCCATTGTTGGGGACCTCCATCACGACATCCATTGATGACAACACATGCTACACTGGACGAGCATACAACTGGAATAGCTCTCTCCAGCCTACCACAATCTTTTTGCGATGCTATTAGAGTTTGCACCTGGCTTGATATCCAATATATATGGATAGATTGCCTTTGTATCGTGCAAGATGATGGGTATGAATCCCTCCTTCTATTTCAACCATCAGAGCTAACGGTTATCTAGAGACGACTGGCTCGCCGAAGCAGAGAAGATGGCAGAAATATACTCCAAGTCGTACCTAACCATCGCAGCCTCCAGAGCTCGAAACTCGCACGATGGCTTTCTCTTCGATTTCCCGGATGACACTATTCACTACAAAGTTACGGTAGAAAACCCGTGGGATCTCAATTCCCAGCCCGAGGCATTCCAAGCATCGTTTCGCATCGACCACGAGACATCGGAACGCGAATCGACGCCCCTTAATAAGCGTGCTTGGTGTTTGCAAGAATGGTATCTCCCAGTGAGGATGGCAGAGTTCCACCTTCACGATCTAAAGTTTCTATGCGAAGAAGGCGGGTTCTCGCGCTTTGGGTCATTGAAGGACAAGGGGACTTGGAGCCGGATAACACTTCGAGGATCTGGACCAAACCGTGACAAAGAACTGGAGACTCTCTGGGAAACCATTCGAGATGATTATTTTGGGAGAGGCCTGACAAAGAAAACCGACATGCTGCCGGCAATAGCGGGTCTAGCAAAGGGCTTTCAGTCACTGAGAAAGCATTCCACATATCTTGCTGGTCTCTGGAGCCACAATATAGCTGAAGGTCTCTCATGGACTGCACTCGATTTCGATGACGGGAAGACTGAAGCGAACGAGGGTGTGCCTTCTTGGAGTTGGGCATCCATAACTTATGCCGTAAGGATAATCGGGGAGCGAAAATTTCCTATCGTGAATTGTTTCCTAAGTAGAGATGACAAAATATGCATGCTTCCTAGACTCCGAGTTGTCTCGTTAGCAAAGTGTATTGTCTCATAATGCATGAAACAATGTCCCAACGCCAATTCCTATCCTAAGGAAGCAATGCTAACTCCCTGATTATTATTAGATAGGGTATATCTACGACAAACCCATCGATACATATACGCAACTTATCGACTACCATTGCACTGGATTTGTTCGCCCTAAAGAAAAGCCAGCTTCGATCAAAATACAATGCTTCCTTACGCCAATGTTCATGAGAGTCGATCCCGCTATCGTCCCACGCCGTGTAACAAGCAACTCCGAGGGCCATCCAACCATCACACTTTGGACCGACGAAGACTCGGCAGCGAATGCGACCATCGAACAAATCAAAGCTGCTGAATGTCCACCAAAGGAGGAGCGAGTGGGAACCCCCACCATTGTGTTAGACATGAATATTGGCCCAACAGCGCATACACACAGCACTTTAGAAGCGAGTCCAGAAGAAGCATGTCCTGTTCCTTCTATAGCGCGAATTCCGAAGTCCCAGAAGATATGCAATATTTGCGCAGAGAGGGGTTATGTTACTCAAGTTCAGCTCATGCTTTTGACGAAGTCGCAAATGGTTTGGACTGCTCTCGTACTGGCTCCTGTGCCAGCGGAAGAGTTGAAGAATGGAGATCTAAGGAATCATAATGGTGCTGTTTACAGAAGGCTTGGGCTTCTCGAGATTGATTGCTGGAGAGGCCCTCCTATGATACGCACCGCTGAAGGTGATGTTATTCCTGCGGAGTATTTTTGGGAGGCAGATGATCCTTATGCTGCTGAAGAAGTCACATTGATCTGATGAAAATCATCCCAGAATCCCTTTTGAGTATTAAGATCCAGTATGGGCTCAGCAAACTTTACTTTCTGTGTTTATTTTCCTTCCGTGAGTTGGTCGTGACTTGTGGCAAGCGATGAACGGGTCCGATGGTTGGCGCGATTGCTTTCCGCCTTGCACAACCAAGATCAGTAAATTTATTGTATCAGCAGTGGTGTCTTGCTCACCCGGCCATCTAGGCTCTGACACTCTGTATAAACACTATTCTCATCACCTGCATATATCAGAGCTGGAGGGAGGTCATGTCACGTGATGCAGTCCGCTGAAACCATGAGAGGTACCTAACGAACTGTCCTCCGCCGTAACCTCATACCTACTCTCAAATGAAACCATAAATCAATCTCCGATATCTCCGTCTCCTTCTCGCGATTTGTTTATAGTACGTATCCCGCGCAAAGATGCGCTATCTCATCCGTGGTAAATATGAAGGCATTCGCACTCCTTGGCACGGCCCGCACGGACACAACCTGAAGCACGTTTCAACTACACCTCCTTCCCCCGTTTCAGATAACACAACGCGATTCGACCGCAAATCTGATGCAGATCAGAACAGTTCCGCGTGGCTGTTTGAACGTATAAATCTCGTCTCATCTCATCTTCTCTCGTTCTGTTCTCATCCGAACTTTTCCCCTTGGCGTTGAGATCTCTCACTGATTGAAATAATCGATAATTTTTTGGGTTCATACAAATCACATCACGATGGGGCTCACATCCCGCCGCATGCAGCGGCTGGCCACATTCGCCATCCGGCCCCTCCTCGCTGCTGTCGTGTTCACGCTCATCATCCACTGGCTCACGTCCTCTCCTTCACCTCACCCCAAGAAGCCGCAAGATTCCCACCCACACCTCTCAAAACACCTCATCATCGCTTCAACCCTCTCCTCAAACCTGACCTGGCTGTACCCCTCACTCAGGCAAACGCACTGGACACCACACATCTACGTGACCGATGACCCGCACGCGCTCACTGTCCCCAAGAACAAAGGCAATGAGGCCATGGTATACTTGACGTACATCATCGACAATTACCATAATCTCCCTGATGTGATGTTCTTCCACCACGACCACAACCAAGCGTGGCATCAGATGTTCTCCTCATCCTACGAACTCGCGCATCTGAATCTCGACACGGTGCTCAAGCAAGGTTATGTGTCTCCACGGTGTCTTCCGGGCTGTGAGAATGTCATCGAGCTCCCCGGGAACGTGGCGCCGATGTCTGACTTGAAGACTGCGTCGAGAGATGTGTTGATCTCGACTGTGTTGGCGGAATTCTTGAGAGACGAGAAGGGGCATCGAGTTGGGGTGCCGGAGAAGATTGCCGCGCCTTGTTGTGCCCAATTTGCGGTGTCTAGACAGGCAGTTCGGAGGAGGAGTCTGGAGACTTGGGTTGGATTAAGAGAGTGGTTGCTGGAGACGGGTGTGGAGAGTAGGAATGCTGGACGAGTGTTGGAGTGGACTTGGCATTTGTGGTTTGGGATGGAGCCGGTGCTGTGAGTTACCTCTTTTGTTTCTCGTTTTGAACGTGGTGAGGTGAGAATGAGTTGTTGCTGACGAGGATAGTTGTCCGGATGAGGCGAAGTGTCTTTGTGATGTTTATGGAGTGGGGGATTGCTCGTGAGGTGTGACCTGTGTCTGAATTGGATGATGCACTGACAAGGACTGGCGATTTGAAGTGATGATTTGAAAATGGGGAGTATGGATTGTTTTGCATAGCCTTGGAGTTCGGTGTACGAAGAGTAATCCTTTTCTGGAAAACTCCATCATCACATTTCTTCCAGATTGCTCAAGCCGGGGACATGGCAACGTCTACTGGGGACGTCATGTGAAGCACAAAGACTACCTCGCTGTGCTTCGAGACATATATCGAGAACAGTGGAGCTTGGACCTTCAGCTTATATTGAAGAAAGTCGAAGAGTGGTAAGCACCAAAGTCTAGAATGACAGAAGAAACCCATCACAAAATCGTCATCACGTTTCGCATGATACAGAAGAATTGTGCAACCTTCTCTCCTACAACAATATGCTATAGTCTTGATTCCACACCAGCATCCTCAGCCTTGACCTCAACCAAAAGTTTCCCTTTCAAAGTCAGCTTCTTATCCTATTCCTTTCACATTGAGACATACCTGTATTGATACCATTATACAAATCCACCAAGCCTTGCTCAGCAGCCTTCAAGCCTCCCTTGACAATCGTCTCTTTTCTCTGAAGCTTGCCTTCTGCCAGCCATTGAGCGAGCTCTTCCCTGGCAGCCGGGTATTCCTTCACGTAGTCAAAGACGAGGAACCCCTGCATCTTGATCCGCATGGCAATCACCATGGATATATTCTATCTCTGATCAGCTCCTTCGCCCGTTACCAACTCCTCGGAAAAGAGATGAACATACCTTAGGCCCGACAGGTTTCGCACTGTTATACTGGCTGATAGCTCCACACATCACAAACCTCGCATGCGGCTTCGCTCTGCTCAGTGCTGCCTCCAGGATCTCGCCTCCCACGTTATCGAAGAAGACATCAATCAGATCTTTCGTCGCAACCTTGAACTTTTCCCTGAACTCCGGATCCTTGTAATTCAGCGCCTCGTCGCAGCCCAGCTCTTTCAGCCACGCAACCTTCTCATCACTTCCGGCTAACCCGAGGACGGTTGCACCCTTGATCTTGGCAATTTGACAGGCGACCGAACCAGTTGCTCCGGCGGCACCAGAAACGACGACGAAGTCCCCAGGCTTGACCTCGCCGATGTATTTCATTCCGAAGTAAGCTGTTAGTCCTGTGCCCCCGAGGACACCGAGTGCGTCGGTCACTTTGCCCTTGGGAGGCACTTCTAGGAGGGAGACGGCTTTGGCATCTTGGATGGAGAGCTCGGTCCAGCCGGGACTGCAGGTAACGTAGTTTCCGACGCTGAAAGAGGAAGCCTTTGAAGCGACGATCTTGCCGATCACGAAGCCGCGCATGAGCTCACCAATTTGCACGGGGGGCATGTAGGAGCGTGTATCTGAAGTCCGTCGTCAGTGAATATCACGTGAGAGCGTATAAAAAGGGGGTGGAGCTACCATTGAGCCATCCTCGCATTGCCGGATCGAGAGATAGATAGAGCGTCTCGACGAGAACTTGTCCATCTTTTAGGTCAGCCTCTGAGAGCATCGGATTCTGTTTCAGCGTGAAGGTCTCGCCAGGCACGATAGTGGCCTTTGGCCGCTGTGCGAGCACGACGGATGTGTATGTTGATTGAGCCATGATGTTTGTCTTTCTCTTTACTGGTGCCATTTTCTGCTTTGGGATGCTCTCTCTCTTTATATACTTCTCAAACTGGGATGTGGGGTTGAAGCAAAGCAGATCAGACGCGGCACATCAGGATGACAAACAAGCTAGGAAGGGCCGACAAGCTCAGATGGAGACGACTGGCAGAAGGTGAGGCGTCTTAGCCGATGATGGTTTGCGTAGTGGTTCCAAGACCTTTGATGCTGTGGAACCTTTCGATGGCATGTCATATCAATAATCAGGCAGTGCAAGAGGGGAATGACTCGCGCCTGCCGAGGTTACGGTCCTTGTCCGAATCAGGATGGTGAGCCGAAGCAAGTGGCCATTTTGATATAGATTTGTTGCAGAACCCAGGCTCATCGGTGCAACTGTTAGCCGCTGCTTTGTAATGTTGGGAGTCTGGCTAGGATAGTTGTTCGAACGTTGATATAGCGCTGAGAATTTGCAACCGGTCAGATTGCAGCTCCCGACCCCGCCAAAAGACGCCGAGGCATCAAGGGGAGGCCGATCCTCCTGTTCCGCCCCCCCTGTGCGCCCGCTGGCGTCCGCTTCATGCAGGCAGGCGGCAGAAGGGCGCCTAATTTTGTAATGACCAAGCTTCAGCCTCACCGTGAAGTCGATTTGCCAGGTTCAACAACCAAGTAGATCTATTGCAGACTAGACGACGGTGCAGTCATGCCTCGGACATTTCCTCCATTCACTGTCAGAGGTTTTCTAGGGTTACCCGCCAACCAAGTCTCAACCCAATCTGCAAGCGTACCCAGCCCAAAAAAGTACTTCCGTCTCTTGTGCGTCGACGACTTGACTCTTCAGTCATTCGAAATTGGGTCTTCTCCTCCATACATAGCAGTCTCACATGTCTGGGCGGACAAAGTATTTGTCGACAGGGCTCATTTTGACTCTTCCTTGGGTGGCCGAGCAGTCAGGATAGCCTTGTCCCAGAGATTCCCAGCTATCAACTACTGCTGGATCGACAATTTCTGCATTCTGCAGGACAATGAGAACGATAAATTCGAGCAGATCCCGCTCATGGGAAATATCTATCGTGATGCGCATGCAGTCTTGATCATACATGCTTGTGAGCTTGGCCTCACTCAAGTTGAACTCGATGAAGCGACATCAGGAGTGGAAGAAGTGGTTGAGCTATGGCGAGCAGGTCATCGTCCTTCCTATGATGAAAAATATCTATTCTGGCTCAAGGGGGGCGAGGGATATACCAGGATCGCCAGAGCAATGAAAACCCTCGCCCGCTTCACCCAGTCAGATTGGTGCAACCGTGTGTGGACCTTGCAAGAGTTCATATTCGCACGCACAATCGTTTGGATTGGGGCGGATTTGATGCCTCTCACCTGCGAGGATATATTTTTCAGAGCCATTCCAAGCTTTTGCACGCTCATGTACCTAAAGGAATTGAGTCAACAATCTCCTGATGCCGGATTCAATCGGTTGCACGATCGGTTTAACAGTATGGCCATCATGCGAATTGCTGCACACGATCGGACGAGAGTCATGGAAATCATTGCGGATCGCGCTTCTTCGCTTCCCGTCGACGGGGTTTATGGTGCCATGGCTGCTTCTGGAGTTCAAATATCTCCTCTGCCAAACGAAACGAAAGAGGAAGCCTGGATGAGATGGTGTGAGGCGGCAGTTTCCAAAGGCCATATCCGATGGTTAATGCTTCCACCAGCCGCATCATCCATATTCCCTGATGCAATTCAAGGAAACTGTCCTTTTCCGTCTGCAAGTACACGACAAATGGTCTCAAGTGCTGCACGATTGGACAACGTGGTCCCATACGGCCCCTCCTTCATCTCAGCGGGAACAGTAACACTTGCTGCAAAATTCGCAGGTCGTTGTAGACTGCTTCGAAAGTTGGGTCCATTGTCCAGACGCGGTGAACAAATCTTTCCCATAGCATCTTTGATTTTATTCTCCAAGGGAGATTGGTCTCTGGCTGTCCATATCGCGGAGTCTTTCAACTGCGGAGAATATCCCACAAATAAGATTCACGCCATCGCTACGGTACTTGTAAATAGCTACGAGTCCGCTCTACGATGGTGGAATGAAAACCTTGTCGACTTCACTCCAGTCATTTCGACTTCATTTGAAAGACAAGCATTCCTCGCATTCTCAAATTATATTATAGAGACGATTATAGGCGTGTTAAAAGGTGCTATCGTATATCTTGCTTTATTGGAATATGAGGAGATGCAAGCATCATATGTTGTAGCCGTAGCAATTGGCGACCGGGTGCCTACAGGTCCTCTTGTTGCCTTCGACGTCAATGCGATCACTAATGAGAAAAGAACTATTTTGATGGTCGCAGAAGCAGGAACTGAAGACGTAAAGAGACAAAAAGAGGACCCGGACTTTGATTTGGAGGATTTCATTTTTCACAAGGCCGGGGTCACCATACCAATTAGTGTACATATCAAAGCACCCCTCCAGCAAATCAATGTTGGAGGCTCTCGGTGCCCTGTTTGCAGATCAGAGGGATGATAGCCAAATGAAAAATGGGAATTATGAGAGTAATAGAATGGCCAGTGAACAGGAAATAGACAGGGAAGGTACGAGAGGAACGCACAAACGCGAACAGCGGAGGAAGGGGCAGTACACAGGCTCCCTCGTAGGACTAAGCGATTACTTCGCAAGGGTATGGCAATCCTGCAAGCTTTCAGTGACGCAGATGTTCTGCCTCAGCCTCAAATCCCGCTTCGTCGGAGCGCACAGCTTAGCAGCCTCCAGTCCCGATAGTGTAGGGCCATTTTGTGGAAGCCAAAGTACAGTATTTAGACCAAGCTTTTCCACGAGAATTTCGCCGGCATCTCTGTATTGCGCCACTCAGTCTGGCTTCGAAGTCATACGCAGAGACCAGTCAGATATAAAATCGGGTTTAGAGATTGAGGTACGAGGATTCGTTCGAGGTGGGCAGGCTTGGGAGGTCATTTCGGCGAGAAGGCATTACGGTTGGTCCGAGCAGGAAAGTTGATCTTAGATCTACCTTGAATAATTAGTACTCTCATTCAGGAGGCGTCAAAACCTACGAATTGGTAATATAGCATGATCTAAACCCAATTGTCGATACAGTACCACCCCCAACTATTGCAACTGTCGACCTTCGATCGCAGAACCAATCACGCCAATTGATGGGGGTTTTGCCATCACGATATTTCACCCCCTTTCCCAGCCTTCAGAGAGCTGGCGAGAGCTGCGAGAGCTGCAAAAGCTGGTGCTGAAGCAGCATCCTTGACAGGAGACTGGAGATCGCGTTGCGAATAGCGAACGATTGGCCGAGAGCTGCTATAATTAACAGCTTGTCCGAGGAGGCTTACTGTAACTTTTGCGAAGTTTGGAAAAAGTGAGATCTACAATCGCGTCGGAGTATCAATTGGGGGATTTGGGCTGGCCTGATATCGCGGTGGTCAATGATGTTGTGAAGGAAAACGCGTCTTTTGCCGAGGTTGATGATAGTGCCAAAATCGCAGCAGGACCTCTGATGGCGCCTCACTTAAAGAATCCGGGAGTAGCCAAACAGTAAACAATGGCTTAGTGCGGACCATAGATTCAACCTAGGTAAGTAGGGCGTATTTTTATTATTCTTTATGCTTTCTTCATCAACCTGATTGACTACATTGTGAGCCAGGACCAAGGTTCATCCTTTCACAAGCTTTCAAGCAACCTAACAAAGCGGAACATCAACTACACAGCCCCTGTTTCTCTTCGAATCCTTTTAGTCTCGTGCAATGCCAGCCAATCCCTTGAAAAACCCGTTACCCCATTAATCACTTCATTGTTGCGTGAGCCAAACCAAGAACACTGGATAGAACAGACGAATCTGGGGTTTTTAACCAGCCTGATTTCAACGTCCAATTTAGTTTTACCCTATTCATCATCTCTATTCCTTTAATCTCACTCTACACATCACCAACTCACAGATAACAAACTCTCAAATCTTACTTCAGATCCAAAAGAAACTCGACCGCCAAGAACTCACAATGGCGTACTACAGGCTATTTATTATCTTCTATCACGATTATGGTCATCTGCAAGAGATCTCGAACCATCATCAGGAAGATTGCAAGCATAGTTCTGAAATTTTGCCCAAAAACCTCCCTCTACCAGATATCTCTTGGGGATATGGCAGCCGTCGTGGCCGAAGTGGACTTTCTTGCAAGAGAATGATCCCAGAAATATTCAACGACGAGCGTCGCACCATAGTCTACGAAGCTGGCCAGTGTAATATATGTCGGCAGAGCCACAGAGCAGCATCGGCTCGTGCAATGACTAAGTCTGTGCTCCGAGAGCGGAGGAAATTCTGGAAGAAAACCCAGGAGGAATTTAAAGAACATAGAAGAGCTGCTGAGCCAGCTAAGGAGGACTTTCGAAATGCGCCGAGAGAGTGCGAGAAAGCTACGACGCCATCTGACTCGGAATCTGAATCCGAGGATTAGTGTCTTCGAACGGATGACCAGTCCACCTCTGATTTGCGGTCTGATTCTCGCTATGAGTGCATTTCCACAGAAGATCCGTCTATCTCTGACTGGCAGAATGAATCCGACGATGAATCGTTCGTCAAAGAGAGCGACTGTTGCGATGAAGACTAGGTATCCTCACGTGGCAACCTTTTAAGCGAGTCATCAAGGCGGCCAAAACTACTAAAATTTGTGAGCTTCCTAGACAAGATTAATAAAAGCAACGTGCACATAACAGAGAATAGATGGGATGCGGGAGAGATTTTATTTAAAAAAAAAATAAAAGATAAAAGGTTCACGGGCGCAAGGCCCGCTACTTCCTGACTTAGCCGCAAACATGGTCGACCCCACCCTACATATAGGTTTTAGCCCATAGATAGAATGTGCCCGCGTAATCCGTAATCGAGTTCACGATCTACTACGCCACATCTTTGGTTGAGGGCAAAACCCCTTATTTAAGTACATAACCGTCTCACAAAAATAATTCCGTTCGGAAAATCACTCCGCCTCGGTAAGTACGCGTACACCCGCTCTAACAACAGCTCAAGCGAGCCTAGCCTTTCTCTCTGCTGAACCTACCTAGTCTACTTAATATCCAATTTAGCAATTGCATTTCCTTATACGCTCAAAATTATTCTCCTAACCTTTGCGTACTTTTTTACTGAATTCTATTTCCTGACTATTTATAGTTATAAGAAAAAGAGAACATCGAGTGAGTTTTTTAGACAAGCAAGAGTAAAATCTCATTAATTTTAATCGTTTTGCAGCTATTTGCAGGTCTACTGCAGCTCCTATCGGCAGAGTCTTCGATCATCTAAGATCTATCTCCTCCTCGTTGTTTCATATCAATTTCTAGTTCGCGACTATACCCACCACGAGTAAGTGGCGTGAACTTTGCTGGCTAATACACATCCTCCCCAAATAGCTCAAGGGAACTCGACACTCCCCCACTCACTTAAACTTTTCGGTGCTCGTAGTATGAAAACGAATAGGTGTGTCGCTAAAACCGCCACAATAAACGTATCTTTTACCACGGTTGTTCATTCGCCTCTACGAATCTCGATAAAATAAGCAAATCAAAATCCTGTCTTCCCATCACAACAGTTCCCCACCTCCCAATCAATCCTCTCTGCAATCGGAAGCCCATCGAAATGCCAAACCCCACTATACGCAAGAGTGCATCCGCCGTGAATTCATCAAGCATCACCATCTACTTCGGCACCGCTTTACTCTTCAACACCCGTCTCATCCCCAATATAGCCCTCTGCATCTCGAGAGCCACCTCCTCCGGGCTCTCCAAACACGCATCCATCAACCCTTTTCCCCCGCTCTCTTCCTCGACCCCCTTCTCAGCAAGTTCCAAAACCCCAATGAGCGCCTCCAGTCCTCTCTCAACAGCACAAGCCACCTTCACAGTCCCCAGAATCGCACCCACAGTCTCCCTTTGCTTCTTCTTCACCTGGAAATTAGGCAAAGACAAAGGATCTGCAACTGATGGATCCGAGGAGCCTGTCAGGATGATGAGTTGCGAGGAGATGTTCGCCGAGATGGCAGATTCGAGGGCTGCTAGGTGAGTGCGGATTTGTGTTAGTGACTGCTGGAGAGACTGGAGTTGAGTTTCTTGGTTTGGCTTATTGGGTGCTTGCTTAGGTCTGAACGCTAGCGCCATGGAAGGGCTGGGGGCGTCCTTCTCAACTTGTGTGGGAGAATTATGGTGGGGGTATGAGCTCGCATCAGACGTAGACGTTGCGAGTTTGGGCAGAGAGAGGTCTTGCTCAAGGTGCGTATCTCGTTTTAATTCCTGGGGCAGAAGGTCTCGACGTTTGTTTGCGGTAGAGATGAGGGTGTGAGCACGTACCTCAACTTCGCCTTTGATTGTCTCTCCAAGATTGAGGAGCTGGTTAACATCATCTTCAATTTTCTAAATAATATTAGCACGGCTTTAGCTCAAATCGAGACGGGAGGAGTCATACTTCGGCATCTTCATCGATCCGGCCGCGAGGAAATCTGAGGAAGGAAGCAGGTATGCCAGTCCCTCTTCTTAGTTTCTTCTTCGTCTTCTCTCTACCAGTTGATCTCATCGGGTTGCCATTTAAGTCCAAAGGTGGGGACTCGAGTGGAGTTGAAGGATGAGATTTCTGTGTTTTGCAGTTAGATTTCCGCGGTCATGATTTTCAGCTGTGATGAAGTAGATCGAACTTACCGCAGACTCGTACTCAGGATCCGAAAGCACCTCATCGTTGCCCAAAAAGAACGACATCTTGACGATCTCAGTTATCTCAGTATGAAAATTTCTTGTGGGTGTCAAGATGATCGCATAAGTTGGTTGACCAATGATGTTGTTGCAAGGTGGTAGGATGGTTCACAACAAAAGCTGATGGTTTGATATAGTTCCGTGAAAAAAGAGCGAGCGATAAATTGCGAATTTAAATTTACGTTTTTGAATAAAAGAAGCTGTAGGTGACATCATGGTCGTCGCTTGAAAATGCAGTTGGAAGGTTGTTTCGTGCTTCTTAAACTTCCTTCCCTTCCCGATCTCCTCGCTTACAACCACAACAAACGACGATCACGATCACAACATCAAACCTCTGCATCAGCAACGATGGCATGGTCAATGGAGTTCGGTCACCTTGGTAGTAAGATTAATACGAATGAGTTGGCAGCAGGAGCAACGCCCGTTAATGGTCAGTTCGTATGCTCCTCGGCTTGTCCCTTGCTAACACCTCTTCGAAGGTCTCGAGAAGACGAACCCGAAGCATCAACTCATGGACCTGCCAATCGATCTCCACGTCGAGCTGTTCAAACACCTGTCTCCTACCTCTTCAGCATGTCTGGGCCTGACATGCAAGACCCTCTACGACATTCACTGGTCTCGTCATGGCAAGGTCCCACTCGAAGGCTGCGACCCTAAGTTCAGCGTGTTGAAGGTCGACACCACCCTCGGTTACCTCATTCAAGATTTCATGGTGCCTTTGGCGCTCGACTGGTGCGGAGGTACTGCCTTGTTCGTTCCGGTTGAGGACTTGGGAGTACGGGAGAAACAGGCTCGTGAGGCGGAAAGGCTACGACAGTGGCCGGACTATGTTCAGCTCATGCGCAGATTTGATTATTTTGAGCAGCGGCTGTGGGAAGATTTGCAGGAGATGGAGCAAGGCATTGAGGAAGCAAAGAAAGGTGTTGCGGAAGCAAAACAAGGTGTTGAGGAGGTGAAACAAGGTATTGAGGAGGTGAATCAAGGTATTGAGGAGGTGAACCAAGGTATTGAAGAGGTGAAGCAAGGTGTTGAGGAGTTGAACCAAGATGTTGAGGAGGTGAACCAAGGTCTCGAAGTGGTGGCACGACATGTTGCGAGGTACGCCACTTTGGCACGAGAGCTGGAGGAGAGAATAACGGCTAGCCTATCAAACAATTGAGAATTTGAAGGCACGAGTTGCGTTGGGGGAAAGATTGCGAAGGAGAGTCTAGATTTGCACACGTTGAGGGCATCGAAAAAGGCACTTAGGCAATAGCAACCTGCGCTGAGATGTTTCTTAGGCTTCCAATGCTTTTCAAGATCTCCAGTGCGTCATTGGTTGCTACACGACTTCTAGCTTCTAGTCTGTGTTAATTCAATTACGTAGCTTTGAGCAAGTAATGAAACGAAATCATCAAATCATAATTACAGACTCAAGCCTACCAGTATTTCTTCAGTATTTCTTCCGTATTTCTCTGCACTTAGGAATTCTCATGATCAAATACTTTTACGATTCAAAGGCAGGTATATCAAGAAGTCATGTATGCAGGATATCGACACTTGTTATTTCGAAATCAGGGATCAAACACTATGATGATAAACAATTTCTGCGCTCACAGAACTGTTGCAATTGCGAATGGGGTAGCTGACTTCGACCAGCGAAGTCAATGGCTTTTGTTGAAGTCCTCAGGTTTCCAGACTCACCAGCAGCGCAAGCCTCCCATGCTCACACTTTCCAGTACTCTCGTCTTCCTCGTCATACTCAGAGTCAGTGTCCCAGAACTTATCATTCGAGTCATCCACCTTACTCTCGAGTCTCCGATGATGAATGAAGCGAATCCAAAATTTGAAGCTTGTGAATTCTCGAGGAACGATGTTGTACTGAAGCTTTAGCCTGTACAGCTTCTCATAATCAAACTCCGGATAAAATGGACTTTCCACTTCTACTTACAATCTGGGGAATGGGGCTTCTCTGGGTTGATGTTCATGAGCTTTGAGATGCATCTTTGGTGGAAGATATCCCCACAAGGCAGTTTTCTTCCACTATTCGTGCTGACTTTCTCCTCGCAAAGAGAACAAGTCGGCTCATTGATCATCTCCCCATGATCAACCTTCTGTAGAAGCCCAGAACTATCCCAGCATGCCGGCGCGTATTTGGCTAATCTGTGGACGAAGCGAGGACGAGGGATGACGAATAGTCGATTATGGAACGGGATACCTCTCTCCTCTTTTCTTCGAAAAGCCGCGAGCTCCGTCATGAAGATGCTTTATCGCTCCATCGGTGAGCAGGCTGCCTCAAGCTCGTCTTGCTCTTTCTTCGCTTTCCGATCTGCTCGAGCTAGAGCTTTGTGCGTTCTGCGCTTCCTTCTGGTCGAACTTCCAGAGCTCTTGATGATGGTTGAGCCAGCGTCCCACCAGTGGTTCGTACAACGAGGTTGTGTAGAGACAATGAGAGCAGGCAGTATGGGCCACTGTGACTTGCAAGTCGATTCTATTAGCGACAAATGAGATAAAGAAAGGACGATCTAGCCACTCATGAGCCATAAGGTGAGGAATGTCACAGTGAAAGAGCTGGAAGATTCAGCACCGGATGTATGAATTCGGTGAATTCGTAAGCCAGCGTGATGTGAAAGGAATAGAGGTAGGAAAGAAGTGAAGGAAGCCAAAAGTCCAGGAGGGGAGCAGGGGGGCTCTGTTTAATTAGGAAGGTACACTCGCCTCACAGGCGGGCAGAGATTGATAGCAGGCAAACGTGACTTGACTTCCGAATTCTGCTTTGTCTCGCAATTCATAAGAAATCTCTCAACGCAAAAGAGTTCATGTCATGAGAAAGCATCAATTGACTCGTCAATCTAAAGAAAGTACAATCTAACGAGTGTCATGGGATAGCTTCAACAATCACCATTATAAAACTTGATACCAAATCACGAGCAACAAGTAACAAGAAATGAGATATAGTAGGGTATCGTGTCGCACATCAAAACTCTCCAATCAATTACCAGTCCAATCGCCATCCCAGCCCTCAAACCAGTTATCCTCACCACTCACAGTAACAATCTCCACGCTAAAGAAGGGTTCATAGATATATGCCTCGAGCTTCGTCGCGCGGTAGATGTATTGTGTGCGATGGTACTTTTTAAGCAACAGGAGCCGAATACACCTACTACTGTGGCTGCTGTTGAGGGACATGGTTCAGCTCGACGGGTCGGGTCGTGACGTTGGGGCCGGATTTCTCGACGTCGACTGGCGCTCTGTTACCGCCGAAGCCTGAGGCGCCGTGTGAGAGACGGTGGTGGTGGAGGAAGATTCCTAACAGAAGTCAGGATTAGCTCATGTTCAAGACGGAGAAGGAGGGAATGCGTGTGGGAAAGGCACATACCGAATGAGACGAGCGTGACAATGAAGAGTGCCCAGTTGAACGCTCCAAGTGCAGCGGCAGCTTTAGTTGCACCGATGGCGCCGTCCCAGTTTCCGGGCAAGTATGGGTCGAGTCCAAAGTCGCCGACAATGCTCCAGCCAGCAGCTTCTTCAGCAAGGAGCGCGAAAGTTGTAAGCCAGAAGATATTGGTTGTGATCTCAAGACCGAGATGCGCCCAGTAGTTGTAAGCTTGGGGCGCAAATAGAGGGGTAGCAATGATCTGGTTTTTGAGTCAGTAAAATTGCTCGTCGACGACGTTGGAGTAGTTGGTACGCACATAGCCGAAGAAGATCAAAGTCCACGCGAAAACGAAAAAGCTCATGCCTGGCGTGTCGTGTTAGTTCATGTTTTCGCGTGGTACACAACGTTTTCTTACCATATCCGGGGAACTGAAGAACTTGTCAGTAAAGCTTTACTTCTTGAAGAAATCAGGAGAAACTTACGAAATCGGCGCCAAACACAGAAGCTGCGAATGCAGAAAGAGCCATGACAAGAAGTGCTAGAAGCTATCATATAAGTTAGCTCTGAGTTGGGCGCGGGGCAGTTCTGAAGCAAAAGGCGAGGTCGCATACAAATTGGAAAGCGCGGACGATAGCGACCCAGAATGGCACCGCTGGGATGTGATCTCTCCCAATATCTCCATTGCGCACCAATACATTTTCCTTCATGTCGACCATTTTGGTTGCTTGGTTGGGCAGTGAGGTTTAA
This sequence comes from Stipitochalara longipes BDJ, assembly GCA_009732865.1. NCBI lineage: Eukaryota > Fungi > Ascomycota > Leotiomycetes > Helotiales > Hamatocanthoscyphaceae > Stipitochalara > Stipitochalara longipes. The sequence continues at coordinate 614,636 of ML769340.1, forward strand.
AGTAACTTGTTGATATTTGAAACGAAATTGTATATGGAGGTTTCGACTAAACTGAACAAACGGGAATAACAGGGCAGAGAGAAACGAGAGGGAGGTCAGGCAGGGGAGCTTAAGTATGAAATCTTAACACCACACTGATGGTGTGCGACGGAGCGACATACCTTCTCCCAAGGCTCTCTTTGTAACGACTGGGATCTCAAATAGAGTAAAACTCCCGCAGCCCTTGCAGCCAGAGTCCCAGCACGCTTTGTGGGGCTCATGCGGGCCCGAAATCTCCCCAAGTCCGACAAATATTGAAAAGCTGAGAGTTCAAGCACCAATGAGTCCACCGTTTGATGACGATCCGAGTCGCGAGCTGGAGTCGTGGCTCGTCAGGCAGGGGGTGAGGCTCTGTGGCTTGAGGTTAAGCGGGGGCTGACCCTGGGCCAGTGCAACCCTTGAACGGCTTTTTATTGAAAATATGCAAAGGATTCATATCCCCTTGACAAAAATAGCCACCTGATACTGAGTCATTATATCTGATTGGGACAGAGCGCTAAGTCTACCCCCATTTGACGCCTCCCTCGTGGGCGGGACAGCCCCAGAGCATGCGGCCCATGTCTGCAGAGGGTCGGAGCGGTACCGGTGATGTTAAGATAGTCTTTGGGCTAATTGGTTGCAGAGAAACGTCGAGCTCGCTCATTGGTGAACCTTCTCTCAGCCCTGGGATATTTGCAAAAGCTTTGGGCATGGCGCACTGCACCTGCTCGAGAATCCCCTGCCCAAGTCCTGCAATAATATTGACAGATACGAGGGGACTTGGCATCACAAATTTGTCGAGTAGTCCTTGCCGCGATTGGTCGAGTCGTTCCAGATAACGTGACACGAAGTGCCTTTGATATCTCGTCCAACAAACAGAACAATGCTGGGCCGGAACTGATGGGAGCTTGAGACGATTGACTTCGACCATTTCGCTCCTTTCGGAGCAATAGGAGCCGTGCTGACCAATAGTGCACACGATAGCTGCCCCTTACCCTCTCCAACGTTTCTATGCGGCACCGCCTGCATGTCATCGGCTGGTGGTGGCTGTTCGCGCTCCTGATGATTTATCAGATGGCCCTTTGAGGCCTGAGATTGCGGTCTGGGATGTCTCGATCCAGCTGAAAAAGGGGGTCACGGTGATACACGGGGAATGTACTCTGCCCACGGTTAGTGACGGAGAAGGCTCAACATCCCCAACCTCAGCCCACGCTCGAAGGCAAGTCATCGGACATCATCTCAACGAGGATGCGGCGCCAAGCCAGTGAGACACTGAGTCCGATCGGGAGTCCACAGACGAGATCACCAAGCTTTCGACTGTTTTCGGGATGTGGCAGAGTTCTGAAACCTGGGAGGCTGAGTTGAGAAGTGACCAAACCTCATTGGTACGCCAATCACTTCGGTACATGCGCGGGACGGCTTGCTTATGGAAAGAAGCTATCGTAGAAGACCACTGAAACGCGTGATGAGTAGATGAGAGGCCATATTGATGATTGTTGTAAGAAGTTCTTTTGATCGAGTATTGATGATCAGAGGAGGAAGTTGAGATATCGTTTGTTGCTCCTTCCAGGCTTTGCACGCTAAAGCTTTAAGGTTAGCGAGAATTAGCGCCCAGCACCAAAACAAATCAACGCTACAACACGTGGAGAAATCTGACATGCATTCGGATGCATCAGCACTTTAATACAGTGCCTTTGAACTCCTTCGCGCAACCTTTGCGCAACATCTCTGCTGAGTATTGACCATCAAATATCATCAATAACTTGCGATGCCCTGCCAACTTGTCTGTGATAGGCTCGAGCCACCGAACAAGACACGGTCCCTCCGCTCTGCATGTCTAATTCTGCCTGTTGAGTGCTCACATAGACGGGAACAACGATGCTCACTCTATTTTTCGACCTTTGTTGGTGCAGTTTGATTTTCACTGGAAATGAGCTGGTCCACATATAAGCCAAAGCTCGACCAAAAGTATCGAGTTGTCCCATCAGCGATGCAGACACGCCGAAAATCCAGGAATCTGTTCCCAATGCGAGCTTCATGGCTCCCGAAAGTGCCAGCATCGCTCGAAATCTATTGTTGTTTGTGATAAAACTGGGGGAGTGTCATGGTGATCAATACAAGAGGGGGTTCTTTCAAAGTCTTGGATCTTCCGGACACTGAAGTTAAGATGTGCTTGACCTTTCAATCCTACTTGCAGCGAGTTCACTTGAATCATCATTGCAACCCCCATCCGGCTTCGAGGACGAGCAACAGATTTTCAGGACGGAGCCGATATTTGAGATACGAATCGCAAGGACAATTCAATGGTGCATGGAGCGCGAGTGGAAGAGAATATGTGGGCTTCGCTGAGCAAAGCAGGCGCGGAGAATGTGAGGATATCTTCAGAGCGTCCATTGGCCGGGGAAGTTTCCCCTTGGGAAGCTCGGCGATGAAACTTCTGGGCAAACTGCCAATAGTCCTAGTTGGGAGGTACCCAAACAAATGCTTTTCTTGTCATCGTTGCCACGGCGGAGCCAAGGGTCTCCGCTCGAGCGTTCTCCAGCCGGGGAGTGACGGCGGGCTCGGCATTCGAGAGGGACCTCTACATGGCGGACAATGCTAAACCAAATATCCGATTCAGATCAATTTCATTGTTGAGAAGTTCAAAGTCCAAGTGGGCCTGCCAATCTCACAGTAGTTACATTGTAGCATCAAGATCCCTTTGTCTGGGCAACTCGCCGATTTCAAGCGATCAAGATACTTTTAGTCCGTGTCTTGCGTATTCCTGAAGGAGATGGCCATGCTTCCCAAAATTCGGATGCGAGGTGGCGGGCTCCTGGGATCTGTAGCCGGCAGAGTGTGAAGAGAAGTCTCAGCGAGTCTCTGATCGCGTGTTCGACACATTATGAATATTTTCCGTCACTTCATGGCCCCCACAAGCTGTATCAAGTTAGAAAAGAAGGATACACTGCCAATGATAGGACACGGTTTCCTTCTGATCCCTCATTGTTCAAGACCGCACATACTCTTGGCCCCAGGATCGGTTCCCAGGATGAGGCCTGGAGAAGCCACTAACTTGGGCGTTGAATGGTTTGGATGAAATGTCATTCGTTTGACTCTCTGAGCCGCCTTCTGTGCTTATCTGCATGTAGCATGTGAGGTTCTGCTCACTTGCAAGGTTCTCGTCAGCGACTCTAGTCATGTAGCCAACCTCGTCTAGTAAATTATCTAGCAGAATCCTCACCACAAACGAGAATTTCGATCGCTACCTCACAACCACCGCCTCTAAATTCGGGATCCTTATTTTGTCATCAGAATTTATACTTTAATGATGACGAGGCAATAGGCAATGCCACACTCGAGACGCGCTGGATGTTCTTGTTCGCTGACTGTCTCTCGAGAGCCGGACCTTGGTGGCGGCTTCAGCCTCCATTGGCAGTCTTGGCCCTGTAGCGATCGTCTTGGCCTCAACTACCACAACTCATGAAATTCTCTCACTCCCAAGGAATTCACAAGCAACGGCGACGAGTCAGGAGGACTCGATGAAAGCGTGCGCAGTAGTTTTGCGTCAAGACAAGCTCAATCAGGCGTGATCGTCGCGGCACTTGAGCGCCAGTACCGCGTCTTCGACCTTGGTCGAGTCTGGTGTTGATTGAAGTGAAGTAGAAACTGTGCTGATGCGGCGCGGAGCATGTTGGAACAAGTGATTCACAGCCTCATGAGATTAGAGTTTCTAGGCAGAGTTGCGGTCAATACTCTCACTTTCTCCGCTCACTTTCTCCGGGTTGCGTGTACTGGCGTCATTTATCTAGCCCCCTCGCATCTCAACTCATGGGGTCGCTGACTCTTTTTATTTGCTTTCATTCATATCTCAGTTGTAAAATATCCTTCATAGCAGTTTATTTTCAAGATGACGGGAAAGTTCACTGAGAAAAATCCTGCGCGGTGCTATCACTACGCTCGATTCATGTCACACCTCACGCTGGCGGAGGCAAATGCAATATTCTGGTTACTTTTTATCACTGTCAGCAGTCTTCCAAGTTTGAACGGCCCTTTCAAGATTCAACCAGATCTCAAACATCCCACGAACCTCCGTAGCTGACATTACCCAGGTATTGATTCTGATGTGCATCAGTTCATTACAACATCATAAGTTCGTCTCCCTCTTATCAGCTATTGCTTGCTATCTCACTACCGCTGAACAGTAATGACTAACATCATTTCACAGATCCATCGCCCTCGGTGCCCAGCTCAGCGATCTCGAAAGAGGCGCTTCTCCCGAAGACATTCGAGAACAAAGGAAGGAAGTCCGTCGACTCCGACGACACCAACTCGGAATTGTCTCCCTATGCCTCATTTTCTCCGCTACTGCTGCAGTATTCGAATGCTTCGCTCTCTTCAATATCGAGTTCTGCGACGGTGAGGACTTGATGCAGCTCTACTGGGGTTTCTGGAGCGTCCTGCAAGTCGGCAGCAATATCGCCATTCTCGGCGTCATGGTCCAATTCTGGATTGTGCTCAGCGACCGCGAGATGCCTAGTTGGGCTGTTGCACTCGGCACTCCCGTTCTGGTGTTTGCAGCATTGGGCTTTGTGTTCCACTCCATCGGGACACAGACTTGGGATCGGTGTCGAGGGAAACGCCCTCAAGTTCAAGAGGGGCAAAGTCTAGAAGAGAGAAATGAGAATTCAGACCTAGAGACGGATGTTGAGAAGTATGATAGGGAGAGATCAATGAGCCAGGCGTGAGCAGAACGCCTTCCATGCGCCATGAGCACCCGCTAAACGTATCAGGCCGACTATCGTTCCTAACACGAGAGCTGCGTCGAGAGACGGCGAGCGTGGACTGTCGCCGTTCTGGTCACGCGACTTACATGGACGTCTGACTTCGGCCCTCAGTGAGCAGCAGAGAGATAGAAATGGACAGTCATAGATTGATTAGTTGCATTGCATTGGCATTCGGTATAGACAGACAGATGGGTATAGAGCTAGATCAGAGATATAGACTTAGACGCCTATTCACGAATTCACGACATCAACCTTCCACTTCTGTCCGCCTCCCATTTCCTTCTCCTCCCTCCTCCCTTCACCCTACAAAACTACATTCTTAATCGCACTCTCCATCCAAAGCTTCGTATAAAGCCTATGCGCAAACTCGACATGGCTTGGCATCGGCGGTGCATCCGCTTTCCCAAGACCCTTATAGAAAACACTCTTTAACCTAAATTCCGCGACTCCCTCGTCCCTCTTTATCTCAACCCCCATCTCAAACAGTCCATCTGAATCTCTCACCCCAGTCTTCAGCGGACTATCGCCACATCGCACGATAATTGAGGAAGGCGTCTTGGAAACAACTTCGAAATGGTCGGTGATTTGTGTGCCAACATCGTAAGAGGAGGAAAGGAGCGAGGGTGTGTCCCAGAGTTGGTGTGCGGTGGTCGAGGAGTTACGATATTTCTTCTCGAGGTAACGGCGTTGATATGCGTAACCTGCATTCACATCAATTAGCTCTAATCTATCTCTACCCTTCCTCCAAATCTCCTTCTCAAGCCCGCAAAACAGAAATAGGAAAGCAATAGACTTACCCAAGCCTCCCCAAACCCCCGCACAAAACGCCTCAACTAGTTTCCCTTCCCCCTCTTTTTCCAACAATTGCGGCTTTATGCTTGATAACGGTACTTTCCTCACACACAGATCCTTTGTCTGCGGGTTCTTATTTGGGTTATTCCTTAGATAGGCGGGGGAGGAGAAGATCGGGTCGTCTGCTTGGATTGGGACGAATCTCGAGTTGCGCGTCCAGAATGCGAACCCGCCCGCTCCCCCGGCGCCCGAAAGGACGAGGGTGTTGAGGGTTTTGCGAATTAGACCCATTTTCTTTGGATTGAGGTTGTTGATGGGAGGGAAGGACGAGAGGTTGAGGGGAAGTGGATGGGGATGGGATGGGGTGGAGGAAGAGTGGGGTCGGCGTTTGAGGTTGAGTGCGGCATTTGACGGGGTTGGGTTGGGAAGGCGGTGAAATTTGTGGAGGATTCTGCTGTTTTGTTGCTTGTCATCGGCCGTGGAGGACGCAAGGGCAGTGAAGAATTTCGAGGAAATTGAGTGCTGCTGATATTAAAGGGCTTGGTGTGCTGTAAATGCACTGGAAGTGAGAGCTGTCCCAGTAGAAAATCGCATGTCAGATTTTCGATCGAGAACCTTCCCAGACTTGTGTTCGGGCTTCTCGAATTATGGCATCACCAATGCTTTCGAAGCTGAACCCTGATGCTTCTTTTGTTAGTTTATATTTCTCTATGAAACACTGGGCAGGCATAATGCGTACGTAGCTATCCATCATTCACAGTATTAAAATAACGCCGGGTCACTATTATTCCACCTCAACACTTACCTCCTTGAAGCAGCCGTTCCGGATTTTCGTCTTGCTTTATTCTCTAAATCTGCACCAAGTGGCTATCCATATTCGACGGATTTTGACTTACAGCTTCAATTCTGCAGGTTTGGTATAGCCGGACCTGACCTCAGAATTGGCTAAACTTGAACATTTCCAGCTCTTGAGCTGCAGGCTGCAGGGGCAACCTTTCAGATCTAACGTGATTCCGTGTGAAATTTTCCTTGCCAGATATTGTTGTCTTGGTTGCCTCTCAAACTCATATCCCAACCTCGATCGCGCTCAGCGTTCAGCTGCATTTTCAAAGGCCACTCCAAGACCGAAGTGAAGTATGCTGCAACGGCGACTTAAACTCTGGGTTGGAAGACGAGTCCACACTTCAATCTAATTCACTGCCAATCATGATCCTTAACTTCGCCCGCCAATCCCTCAGCTCCGCATCTTTCCTCTCCACCAGACCCCTCAAATTCCCATTTTCCTCTTTTAATCTTCTATTCTCAGCTTCAAGAAGACTCGATTCTCCACGCTGCCGTTTCGCAAATTCAAGCTCCTTGATCCCGAGCTGGATTTGTCCATCTTTAAGCTTCAGCTGTTGCTCCAATGCCTGGATCTTGTCTTGAAGACCTCCTTCCGCTCTACCCATGTGAGCGGCTTTTTCCAGCTCTTTGTGGATGACTGTCAAGGCTTTATCGACATCCACAGAGAAGGCTGAGTACTTGGATTTCTTCCGTGGTGGCGAGTATGAGCGCCGCTGGCGACCAGTATCGCCTTTGTGGGAATTCCTTTTCGTCGAATGGCTTTCCACTGGTTGAGCAGGAGCCTGTGCCTGAATATTCCGCTCTGGAATGACTTGAGTCTGTCCACTTCTGAATGGGTCCTCTGTGTTTAAGACGGTTGCTGCTGGTGCTGGTCGTTTGAGAGAACTTGCTGTAGATATGGTAGCACTGAGTCCTGGGGTACTCGGAGAAAGGAGTGGCCGTTGCGGAGAGACCGGCGTAAAGTAATGTGACCTCGGAGAGCTTGGCGGAATATGTAATTCTCTGTCTACACAGTGAGGGCAGAACCAGAACCCGGGAACCTCACTTGGAGGCAATGACGGTGACATGCAATCCGCATGGTAGCAGTTGTCACACGTCTGGCACTCAAAGAGCTCCATCGTACCGCCACATACGAAGCAGAAGTCGTCATGCTTTCCTGCAGATGATCAGTCGTCCGGAGATCATGGCTAATAGAGAGATTATATAAGCCACCAACCGTCGAAGAAATTCTCGCCACCATTCCATCCGACAGATTCTGCTTCGCGCATCTGCTGAATGGCGAAGTCGCTTGGTAGATCCGTGACATCCATTCCCCAGGTGGTAACTGGGTGCGGGAAATGACTTCTGTCCATCTGGACCTTTTTGGAAAGTTGAATTGCTGTTACTTCTCTCGAATAGTATGGATAGCTTGGTAAGAAGTCCAATTTATGCTCAATATCTCGCTCGTACGTATTTTGTACCTGAGCGAAAGATCGTGATCCAGAAATGAGCAGTTCAGAGAGTGCGAATCGGGCACAATTGCAAAGCTAAGCTTCGTATTCCAGGGGTCAACGATACCTTATAATTAACGGATAGAGCTGAGGTAAGGGAACACAAATGGAGAGGAATAACGAAAGAAAAGCTTGGAGATTTCGAGGGAAGCAGGTTTCGGTCAGATGTGGGGCAAGATCTGCAGCTCACGGGAGGGGACTTATGTCAGCATCGGCCTCAAGCTCTCTCATAAGCGATCGACGACCATCCTGTTGCATCTTCCTTCACAATACTTCGATCACCAAGGTTGACATGATAAGCTTCATCGATGACATGAGACCAATCCATTGGCAATTGCTACAGATAATTTAAACTGCTCTCGAAGCTTGCGAATCATATGCATTCTCTACACCGCCTGCGCACCTCCAGTGTCCAGTGTCAAGTGCGCAATGGGGAGGTCTACGCTTTTGTTAGCTTTACTTCACAAATATGAGTTAAGTTTGGGATCTGGGAAGGAATATGGCTGATGCAGTTCTATTCTATCTAAATGCAAATTCTAGTTCTTTGATGCATGTTCCTGACCGTCGAAGTCGACAGCCAGGCTTGCTTCTATCTGAACAATAGATTGCGTGCTCATGAATATGAGCCTCACTCTTCGAATACCCTGCAACTAAATAAATCCTTTACCTGGCCTTCCAAACAGAAGCACTTCTCAGCCGCCATTAAAACCCATCAGTCACGTGATGCCTAATCTGCTTATTCAGGGGTCGTCGCGCCGTCTGCTTCTTGTGCCCATCCCTCTCGGGTATCCTTAGGTACTCGGACGAAAAGTATGTCCAAGATAAGCGCAGCTAGAGCGAGCCCAGTTGCGAGGTATAGTGCACCACGATATCCACGAACAACTGCAGTCCCATCCTCATTCGTTTGTGACTCGACAGTCCCAGCGAATCCCAAGCCAAGACTTGCGCTGTATAGCAAAAGCAATGATATCAGAGATCCAGCGATTCCTTGTTCATGTCTTTTGACTGAGTTGGTTGCAATTATCTGCGCCGCAGTGTAGATGAAGTCCGGGCACAGTGCCATGAGTATGGTTGCTGGAAACACTTGTGCCCAATATGTTTGCTGGGGAGGCATCGTTGTCAGAATAATGCTAGAGACGGCGACTGCAAGTGTCCCGAATCCCAAAATCCATTGTGCTGCGACCCGAGATATCAACCAAGCTGCCAGCGGTGCTGACAGCCCGCCAACAAGTCCATGGGGCAAGATGCCACTTCCGAAGTGAAAGGGCGACCAATGACGGATGAGTTGCTGCCATGCCACCAAATACCAGATACAAATACCGTAAGACATGATGCTGAAGAGAACTACCAAGATCAGGGCGATGAACGATGGGGCAGTCCAAATGTCCAGTGGCATGATGGGCTGCTCAGCAAACTTATGTACCCATACCCCGAACGAGGCGAACAAAAAGAGCGAAACGAGAAGTAGCGCTATCTCATATGGTTTCGACCATCCCACGGCTGGTGCTTGACTACACAGAACCCTGGTCAGTCCGGGACCACATCAAGCAGGATAGGAGACTCACTTCCACACGAAATTGAAGAGGACGAGAGCGCATATGCCAAGGCAAGCTCCAATCCAATCGACTACACCTTCCTTGTCCATCGATGACTCAGTTGGTAATACCAACCACAATAGTACGAAGAGACTGGCTCCAAGGATTGCTCTGAATACGTCAGTACAGACTCGATCCCTAACAGCTGTCAAGTACCAACATCGAAAAGAAGAACCATCTCCATTCCACAAACTCTATGAAGACACCCATAAAGAAGGCCCCAAGTGCACCTCCCACAGGACATCCGAATCCGAAAAATCCAAGAGTGAAGTTTCTCATCTTGCCAGGAGCGAACGTGATTCCAATGATGGCCACTATATTTGGCATAACGAAGGCTGCACCAATTCCCGCAAAAGCCCTCGCGATGGCGAAAGTTATGAGACTGCGAGTGCAGAAACCGTTGATCACTGACCATAGGACCCACCAGGCTCCGCCTACAAGCACAATGTTCTTGTGTCCATACACTGCTCCAATACGGCCGCTGATAAGTACGAATGCGCCGTGGGTAAGTCTGCATGTTGGACACTTCATTAGGATTTGAATGCATGAGGTAGGAGGCTGGGCTTACGGATAGGCAGCTGGAATCCAAGTTGCTGTCCTTGGATTATAGACACCAAATGACTTTCCAATTTCGAAAGCTCCGCCCAAGCCAGAGCCAAAGGAGAGGAACTGATTGTATCGGTAAGCTTATGAATATTTCAGTGGCCGTTCCAACTCACGAGTAAGCTATTACAAAGAACTAAGACTGTCGAGATGGCAATTCTCCGTCCTTTGGTCATATTTTCCTCGAGGCTTTGTGGTAGTTGAACATTTTTTAACTTTGGTGTCTCCTCAGGCGTTTCGGTGCCTTGGGTAGCCTTCTCGGCATCCCGGGAGACCTCAGAGCTGCTCTGCATTCTTGGGGTTGTCATATCAAATCGTAGCATGATTGTGCTTATAACTAAAGTTTGAGTATCTACGGGAGGAACTTTCTGGATATTAGTCTCTACTTATATACGTTTCTTAACTCTCATCTCAAACCCTTGTTGAGTGGTTTGCCCGGTCAACATCGGAGACACTCTCCAGTTAGTGCTGACTGAACTTCACGATCCCCCCATCTTTGCATGAAGAATTTTGCATGAGTTCACAATCGAGCACACAGGTATCGTGGCTTCCCGATCACGGAGCAATTCGACCGTAATGGGTTCTGCAGGGCCTGCTTATGTCATCTCTAAACGCAACTTCATCATGTAAGCACCCCCTCTTTCCCTGCATCGAGATCTAACCAGTGCTTCATTGGGGCAGACTCTGGGACTTGAGAATTGATTTATATTCATCTATCCTTACATGAGACCATCAGATCTCGATCAGTCAAAACTCATACTCAGCCCTGATCATAGCTGCTGCCTTCTCCGCTATCATGTACACGGGACCTTGCGTGTGCTGGTCCGGCACGACTGGCATGATACTCGCATCGACGATGCGAAGCCCCTGGACACCGTACACCTTCAACTTGCTATCTACTACCCCTCCATTGGCTAGTGGCTTCATTGCACAAGTGCCTGAGGCGTGCCAGACTGGGATTGCTGTGTTGCGGATATAGCTGTATCCAAACGCGTTAGTTCTACCGCCCTGTCTGGTAAATTCAAACGGCTCGAGGATGTTGCTTACTCAAGAATCTCCGCATCACTCTGGACCGCCTGACCAGGAGCAACTTCTCCGTTGTTTGGCCCGATGCCCCACGCTGCTAGACTGGAGTACGCGAGGACCTTCCGCAGCTGCTTGAACGCATAGACCGCCACCTTTTGATCGGTCTCTTCTTGGAAATACTAGATTCAGAGAATCAGTCTCTCCTCTTAACTCCGAAGATCTTGATGTCATTGACTCACGTTCAGATTGATAACAGGCGCATCACTGATGGAATTCGACTGCAAGGTGATATTTCCTCGCGAAACTGGCGCCAACAATCCTGCAGTAATCGAGATATACGACTCACTCGCGTTCGGCGGATACTGCAGTACAGGAAACGTTGGGTAGTAAGCTGCTTCATAATAATATTCGATATGTGCTTGATCTGTTCGGTTGCTCAGTAGTTCCGTGGCTCCAAGTTCCACCAACTCGCTCTCGGACAGCTTTTGGAAGCCAAAAGTCGCACCTCCGGGTGAAGTGAATGGTCCTGTTTGGTTCTGTGCGTATTCAACGACAGCGATTTGGTACGCAGTGAAGTTTGCGAGGAGATTATCAAGGGATGTCGAGGGCTGAGAGCGGACGATTACGCTGAAATAGGTGTGGTCTTGCAATCTACGCGAAGAGTTAGAGTCAGGACGAAGCGGACCAAAGTATTTCTCTCACTGCTTTCCTACGTTGGGGTTATCGATCACGACTTTGATCCCATTCCTTTGAAGTTCATCAGCTGGTCCGATGCCCTGGTGAGGAATTGTCAGTAGGTGTTTCATTAGTATAAACTTGGACAACCTACGGAGACCATGAGCAGCTGCGGCGTCTGGAAAGTCCCAGCTGATAATATGACCTCCTTGTTTGCAGACAATACAAGAATCTCTCCTGTGCCTTGCGAAGTAGCCACAACACCAAAAGCTTTGAACGAACTCGAGTTGCCCGTTGTGATGATCTCCGATACTGACGCATAAGTCAAGACATCGAGATTTGTCCTATTCATAGCCTGCTGAAAGTATGCCGCAAAGCTCGAACTCCTTGCTTGCTTCGAATCTATAGTCAACGGTTCTTGCTTTACTCCAACATTATTACCTAAGTTCAGGTCATTGACGATGGGAGCAAGACCGACTCCCGCCACTGCTTCGATGAACGAGAATGATGCCGGTGAGGAATAATCCGGATATCCGACTTGTACTGGACCATTATTTGAGTAACCAGCTGGATTATATGTCCGGTAACTTTCATTATTCCGCGATGGTGATGTGAAGGAGACGCTCTGTCCCTCTTAGATTTTCGATTCTCCTCAGACTTCAAGTACATCGACAAACCTTCTTGAAATACGGAAACGTATCATTCCATCCCCATCCTGGGTTGCCGAGCGACTCCCAAAGATCATACACACTGGAGGAGCCCCGACCATAAGTCAACCCATTGATCGAGGAGCTTCCCCCTAAACACCTCCCACCTAACCCTTCCGTAAGTATTGCCTTCTTTTATAACTTTTCAGTGCCTCAACTAACGATGATAAGTAATGCTCCTGCCATTCAAGCTCTTCTGCGGCTCTGTCACGAAGTCCCAATCAATTTGTGTTCCTACCACTCGTCAGCCAAACTTCACTCCATCTTTGCCTCACCTAAATGCTCCTTACCAAGAACTTGCGCACTTCCTAAAGGCGTCTTCGACGCAGCGATAACACCTGGTTGGGACCCAGCTTCTAGAACTAACACTGTCTGATTCCCGCTCTCTGTTAACCTGGCTGCGAGAGCGAGACCTGCTGTCCCTCCTCCGACGATAATAAAATCATACGAATTCTGGATGGCTTCAACTTCTTGGTTTATCAATAAACTCAAAAATATAACTACGGCTACCTTTCCCGAGAATTGGAAATGCATGATGAGTTACAAAAATCAACACAATCAAGCTAATTTAACGGCTGGGCTTCAAGATCAGGGTACTTATTTAGAATGCGCCGCTGACAGGCTACACTAGCATACAATAGTCCCTCTCTGATGCTTATTCCACTGACTGACGTACAGCTGGAAATTTTGACGGGTATGGACTGCACAGGTGATCCTTAATCTCTAGAAGTGGGTGTGGATTGGTTGTTTTAGTACGATCGCACATGACGCCTATGGTTGACGTCAGTGTCAGATTAATCTGACATGCAGCAACTCTCATCATGAATGTAAAACAAGCCTGATTCTATTTGCTCTTTTGCCGAAAAGCTCAATTGATTTGCTTCCGTTACGAATTATAGCGGCTCTTGCTACGTTCGAGTCAGGAGCTCGGAAGGAGGTACAAGGAAGCGAGGTGGGGTCCTAGATATTATAGGAAGTTAGTTCCTGCATGTTCAAATCACGTGCATTTGCTGCATATCAAAAGTTATTGATCATATATCGTATAATCTAGCGTTGTTTCCCATCTTTAATTCTTACTACTGTCGTTGACGTTTCAGTGAAGATGCACACGTCTGATGTCCCTACCCAGATGATGGCCTACATTACTTCAAATTCTTTGTCATCCTAGATAGAAATCTGACATTGCGCTCGCATTCAAATTACAAGGATTTCAAATAATACGTAAGTGCTTTTGTTCCCTTCCGCATGTCTCACGTGGATGTTGAATAACGGGAACAGTTAGATTTCCATCTGGCCCCCCTATCACGAACTCGCTTAACGCGCGAACTTCAAGCGAACTTCAAGCACCTTCCTGCATTTTATCTTTCGCGGTCACGAGTATCCTCAGAATCTTGGGTCATTCAATTACGTAGTGCTTGCCTCGCGATTGTGTGTACAACCAGATCTAAAGATTTCTTGTGAGCTGTAGGTCTGGCAGAGAATTCCTTCACTATTAGAACCCATATCCACCACTCGGTCGCTAATTTAGTAATATGTGCACTAAAAATCGCCAAGTATGACAAATGCTATCTGTCAGCTCGGGAATTGTGTGCCTAGATCAAAAGTGGGGATTCTGGAACCTATCAAACCGTTTAACGTGTCAAGATAAACTTTCAACACTTGATGGGCATCGGGAGCTAGAAAGTACGGATTAGAACTGAACTCTATCAGACTCTTACATTCTTTATATGATAATAACCTTTGACTCTCACCAAAATAAACTAGTAAAGAAAGGGAAGTGTTATCAGCTCACTACTGCCCAACTGTTAATTGGCCGAGCATTGGCGGTAAGGATTGCTGTTTACGGCTAGCTTTGAGCCAAGGCACTACGGAACAAAGACCCCCTGCGATCCTGGCTCCCAACACAACTTCAACACAACTTCAACACAACTTCCGGCTTCAAGGGAAGTTTATATACCTCATTCTCCATCACTTTTGCAGATCTTTCCTTGTCGGGCTGAGAACTTACAAAACTTTATGTTAACCAATCGCTCTAGTCATGCGTCGTATACTCGAGAGTTCATCTCCCTTGGGGAACCGCAATCCATTCTCCTTCGTAATGATTTCTCACCCTTCAACTGAGAGTGACGAAGAAGTACGCCGGCAGGTGCGAAGTCATGCGGCGAACAGCTGGAGGGGGGGCTCTCAGTTGAGAGCACCAAGACGAGTACGACTGAGGCCATTAAAGCCAAAGGCGCAAAACATGGGGGGAAATCAACGTTTCACCACTCTCGAGGAGCCACAGATCAACTCTCAGGTAGAAGATGATAAATGGACACAATCGCAGCAATCCGCGAGGACGCACGCTTCCACTTCAACAACTCTTATGTTCGTGCAGCGTTCTCCAAGCCCTGGGCCAAGTCCCAAAACGCACCTTGGAGGCGGCAGAATGGACCCTTTTAATAGCTGTGCAGTGCAATGCAATACGATGGAATCATTTCTACTCGATCACTGTAAGTTTCATTCTGTTAAACCCGGCTCTATAATATGGGCGCGATTTAGAACATTGGAAAATTTAAAGGTAGCCTGTCATCTCCAATTGCTGCATCTGAGCAGTTGAGTGCAACCACAGTCTTGCCCACTCTCCTTAATATTTATTCCATTAATTGTATTGAAACTTACACTCGCTAGACTTCCACACTTTTATAGCTAAAGTCACTACCATTTACACGCCGAATGACACTGCGAATCTTCAGTTAAAGGATATCCCAAGAGTATGGGTTTCATTTCTCATCACGGATCCCACAATCTTGAGCGGCGTTTTTCTTCGCGCTTGCAGAACACTGAGCGTGGTGACGAGTAAACAGTATTTAGATAAGCTTGCTTTGAGATACAGAGAGCGATGTATCAAAGCACTCTCAAGCAAAATTTCATCTCTGGAGACAGCACTGAGCATGGAAGCGATAGCTATGATGCTGATGTTGACTACAGATGAGGTAAGTTATTTGCGCTATAATAAATGTACAAGGGACTAACGGCTAATCAGAGGTAGTTCTACATGGGTTCTGCAGAAACTATGAGATATCACGTCGATGCTATGCGGAGAGTAGTCAAACTCAAAGGCGGGCTTCAAGATACTGTGTTGGACAGACTTATACTTCAGCTCATAGATTGGTATGTGTCCATCCATATATGACTCACTGAAATGCTCAACAATTTAATTAGGAACGACTTGCAATGCAATTTGCTGGCAAAAAATAATGGGAAGCCAAGGCGATATCCTGCTGTTGACATGCTAACATCTGGGTTTCCAACCTTTTCATAAGAGTGATGCAACTGGTTTTCCTAACTTCTCAGGAAAGCAGTAAGATGTTAGATCATGCTGAGTAGAAACAAGCGTTTGATCAATAATCATGCCGCATAAATTTTCTGTAGCCAAGGCTCCGTTGTCGTGAAGCAATCTAGAGGTCTTTCCCTACGCCATCACTTTTTTATTGATTACGAACAATTCCTTTCAAGGCTAAGCCACAAGTACCAGGAGAAATATTCGTAGATTATTGAGAGGCTATGGGTATTATTTTACTGGGTTAGGAGGACGATTCATCTCCCCCTACTGAACGGTTGCTTACAGCAGGACTGTGGCCAGTGCACACACAGATATAGATTTATCTCCAATGTATTGTATGTTCAAGACTGCTCCATACCATGTCAGTACCTAGTTTGGAACAATACAAAGATAAATCGAGCTAGTTGGATAAACGTGGGAACTACAAATGTTGAATTTGCAGCTACTCCTAGATTTTTCAAGAGCGGAAGGAACGATCGTAGCTAAACATAAAAGTCAAAGCCAGAAAATCCTCCGTATACGCCCTCCACAAGCCTCTTCAGTACAGGAAAGTTCTCCCCTCCGTCGCCAACGCCAATCCGACTCTCAACCACCAAATTTCCAAGCATTCGCCCATACATTTACTCGCAGTCAACCTGCCAGTAGTTGGGGAACCCAGGGTTGCCAGGTTGACAACCAGATGCAGAGAACTCAACCCCAGTATCACTGCAGTCTGAAGTGTTATATTCAGTAACTAACATGTCTCATTAGTTCATTTTCATAAAAGACGATATCGCTGAAGCGTACATGTGCAGCCAGACTGGAGGCCATCAAGAGCGACAGATCCGTAAGGACCTTGGCCGTAGCATGTACCAGTGGAGAAAGTCTCAGTAGTTCCGGCCTGGGGAACGAGCACGGTGTCAACTTCGTAAGGGGCACCACCGGCATCGCAAGTCGAGTCTGGTGTGGGGAAGAAGCGGAGGGTGACTGCGAACTGGCCCGGGCCGGGGGTTCGTGCTTTGTTGATGGATGGGGCGGCGTTGACTGCCAAAGCCATAGCAAAGGCGGAGATGAGGGACTTGATGGCAACCATTTTGAATGTTGTTGTGAAGTGGGAAGAACTGTGAGTAGACTTCTGTGGTATTGTTGAGCTGTTGATTGAGTGGTTGATGATGGTGAAGAAATGAGGAGAGAAATATCCTCTTATATACTTCTTACTCTTGCACGAAGAATCCTAATTTCTTGTCGCCCCTTTTCTTGAAAGCTCGTAAGGCCTATTATGGATAGGGTGGCTTGTGACAGTGACGTTGTGTTCGTGGAAACCTATAATCAAGCTACCATTCGTCCGCAGGTACGCGAAGCCGGTCTAGTCTGGAGACGATGAAAACTTTGAAGGTCAGAACATAATCATGACTTGAAAGCCAAGTGAATTCAGGAGTCCGAACCTTGCTTAGCGGGTCGTACGTAGACGGCTCGTATGTATCTTCAAAGTGATACATGCAGGTGATTTTGTCTGCGAGGCGCAAGGCGAAGCTTTGGAATATGGGAACTTAATTGGCTACGATGGAACACTAATCCAGAGCTAGTTTTCATTTACTGGTTTTAGATATGGCCAGCGATATTTCAGGTGAATAATCTGAAGAGATAGCATACTACCTCCAATATCGGGTACCTGCTGAAATGTGAGCATCGAAGTGGAAATGAGCCTCGAGTACATCTGTCTTGGACATCTCTTATACGATATCAATGAATGAGGGCTACTTATGCTTGTGTTTTGATCAATCTGTATCTCTTCATACACTTAGATTATACACAGTAGGCTTAGATTGAGGATACAAACTTTTGAATTGTGGGCATGTAGTTAGGCAACGCTACTCCTAGCAGGATATCATTAGAAGCACCCAAACAACGCCACGTGCTCAAAACATGGCAATTTATCTTCACATAGATGTGTATCACTTCTCTAGCGCAACTCATGCAGTGGCAAGTATATAAGTGGCCCTCGTGTAAGACGGGGAACGAATGACTGACCACATCAGTACCACTTACCATGGTAGCTTTTCATCAACAACTGCAAGAGGAGGTAACTAAGTACACTAAGCGAGCAAGAACTTCCAATCGGCGAGTTCATGGTAATCATTTTTGAGGCTGTGTTTACCAACGAGTCGGCGAAGGGCGGGTGATGGACAGCACCCGATTGGTTACCATTCTTTGGACTAGGAAAATACGAACGGAGTTCCCTACCCCACAAATCGGATGGTTAATCTTATATCTTTATCCATGGCTGAGTACCCGAAGAGCATCATCTGAAGATCAAGATGACAGCAGGGGTTCTTGTGGCTCGGGCCCAGAGA
Source organism: Stipitochalara longipes BDJ (assembly GCA_009732865.1). Lineage (NCBI taxonomy): Eukaryota > Fungi > Ascomycota > Leotiomycetes > Helotiales > Hamatocanthoscyphaceae > Stipitochalara > Stipitochalara longipes. The sequence continues at coordinate 632,809 of ML769340.1, forward strand.
TGTCTCGGGACATGGTTCGAGCATACGGGGAATCCTCTGCAGCCCTGAAAGGAAAAGATGGACACGAGTACCTTCCGGAGAACCCGCCTCAACTCTCCCTACCATGCTATGAGATGACGGCAATGTAAGTCATGGGACGCAAAAAAAATTGTCAGGTGTTCAGCATACTCTTCTACGGCTAGCTACGGCTACAAATACCGAGCCTTGAACCCATGAAGCTTACTAGCAACTTCAAGCTAATAACTAGAGTTAACACAAAACTACTTTCATCATGGGAAAGATCACTCGTAATGGGATTCTCAGCCCCAGAAGAACAGCATGCCATTGCAGGACGCCATCCCGTTCATCGTACCGTTTCCGGCAACCGACGTGGCACAGCGTTGCAGCACAGTCAGCGTGAACACTGGTACCGACATGCCATAAGGCTACGCCAGATCCAATCCCTTCTCTGCTAATGAACACGACCCAACATGCCATCCATTTCACCGTACCGTAGTGGCATCGATGGTATGCCAATGACGCCAAGCCATCTGATCCTTCAAGCTCCTGGAACGTGAAACACGACCCGAAATAGTTACGACCCAGCCTCTCGGTGCTGAAATAAGAGCAGTATACGAGAGCTGCATCGCTACCAGACTTGGCTCTCATCACTCTGATCACATGAAGACCGTTTGTCCATCGAGTGAAGAGGAAGGCTAGGAGAAGCAAAGATCTTCGTATCGTCCTTCACCGCTCGAGCGGCCGCAAAAAGACCTTGGCATCCAATCGTTTTTGAACGAAATGCAGATAGGGACAATTGTATCAGAAAACTTTCTAAACGGTCGACGATATCTTGCAGGTTCGCCACATAAGATGACCTACCTTCTACAATCTATGTTATAATGTTTTCGATTTGTGCTGCTAAGCCATTGATGGTTTGTCGCCCCTGAAATAAGCGAGAGACAACTCGCAGATATTGTAAACAATATTTGCTCAGGGGCATAAAAACACATGCCTCACTTCCCCAACCCCTCATCTCCTCAATCCCTCTTTAAACACAATTTATATGCCCTTCTCCCCATGTGCTCAATCTAGCGAACACTAACCACTTCGTAATCCCATTCGACAACCAGCAGTCTCGCAAACAATACACCCAAGAACCATACATCTCACCAATTCACTCCCCTTTAAATGCTGCAGCTGTCTACCTTAGCAAGCAAAACACACACATCACCTCGAAAGCCTACGTGCTGGCAATCTTACAATGACAATAGAGTGTCCACGTACTGCAGACAGAGGAACATTAACACCGAATCCGAACAGACAAATCCAACCCAGCTTACAATAGAGTCATAGATTCATAGTATACCATTCTCACCCCCAGCTAGATACACAGAGAAACTCCCAACACGCCCAACCATGCACGCGCCTTAACGCCATCAAAAGCTATACAAAAGACACACGACACACACCCAAAACCTAAGCTAAGCTAACCACTCCTCTTGGCCCCATTCCCCGCCTCATCCAGCACGCCCTTCTCCCTGCCCTCCTTCGCCTCGGCCTCGCGGCTCTTCATCCAGCCCTCCAGGATGCGGCCCACCTCGCGGAACCGCACCGGCTTAGTCATGAAGATGTCGACGCCGGCTTCGAACGCCATCTCTTGATCTTTCTGGCTTGAGAAGCCGGTGAGCGCGATGATCAAGCTCGGGGGGTTGAGCTTGAGGCGTGGGGCTTGCAGATGCAGGTCTATTGTCGATGGGGTGAAGGCGGAGGGCGAGTTGGAGTTGGAGCTGGTTCTGGAATTTGAGGTGGATGTGGAGAGGTTGTGGGTGTGATTGTGGGGGTTGGTGGGGGCGTTGAAGGGAAAGGAGGTGTTGGATTGGAGGGAGGAGAGGTAGGGCGATTGGATGAGGTTTTGGTGGTCGTAGGCGAGCTGGCGCTCGAGCTCGACGCTGCGGATGTGGCGCGTGGATTCGTAGCCGGTCATGATGGGCATCGAGACATCTATGCAAAATGTCAGAGAAGTGTATGGAGGGAAGGAGGGGAGGGCATACCCATGAAGATGACATCGAAGCCTTCCGGCCTCCGTTGAAAGGCTTGGAGAGCTATTAATCCATTCTCTGCCTTCTCAAAGTCCCATTTATTCTTCTTCATGTATGTTGCTAGAAGCATCATGTTGACAGGGTTATCCTGAAGCGGTGTCAGTTATGCAAATTTGGGTTATGACCACCACTCACCTCCACCAAGAGCATCTTTGGCTTCCGAAGAGGGATCACCACTTCATTGGAGCGCGACCTAGTCCTGCGATCATTCTTCTCAACGGGGTTCAGCAAGCTGACCGAGCTCACTGAACTCGAAGCAACTTCGGTGCCGCTAGTCGTTGGTGAGCATGATGTGGAATCGTCCGGCGTCTGAGAAGTATTAGACGTATTAGACGTATTAGAAGCGTTGGAGACGTTGGAGAGTCCTCGTTTCGTCATCGACGGTCGTCGCGTTGTGTTAGTTACGGTACTTCTCACGTGCGATGGCGGTAACCTAATTATATTAATGGCAGTTGGTGAGAACCCGATAGATGACTGCAAAGCACCGATCAGCCTGGCATTATTACTAGTACCTGCAGTCACCGGGGCATTCTTTGGCGTGACCACTCCGTCATGGGGCCGTTTGAGACTTACCCGATCTTCTGGTATCGCCAGTGGGCTGGCATCTTCAGCATCCAAGCAATTCAATAATGCCTTTGCTAGACGATGGGGTCCGCATGGCTTGCTGGCAAATTCGAGCGTCTGTCCTATTCCGAGCCTGCCGGAAGAAATATTCCTTCTGGCACCATTACTGCAGAGGATGATTAGAGATCTGAAGCTGCTTTCGGCAACTGTCGAATTCCGAAAAATGGACTCGTCGGAGATCACGATATCAGGCGATGTTCCTGCAGGAACAATTTCGAGACCGAACCACTGTGTGACATATTTTTCAACTGACTCCTTCAGCCCGGCCAGAGCCACCAGCTGAAGAGGTGAGTGGCTTCCCGAGGTGTTGTCGAACCCTCGGATTGTAACCTTTCGACCTTTAGCACGACGTCTCACTGCCTCAACGGGTTCTTCGAGTTTGATGTTGGAATCCCGTTTGTTTTCCACAGGTTCTAGATCCGGAGGGCAATTCTCCAACGGCAAACTCAATCTGATTTCTGTCCCCTTGCCCAAGTCACTTCGAATGTCGATTCTTCCTCCTGATAAGTCCACAATTTGCTTGACAATACTCATACCTAGACCTGTTCCTGGAGCAGTAACGTCCTCCTGAATTTAATTAGCATTCTCGAGAACAATCCACCAACTTTAGGTTGGAATATAGATTTCAAACCTGCGAGAAAGGCATGAACACTTTCGTCTTCAAGAAATCACTTGACATTCCTCGCCCTGTATCTGAGATGGTCAAGGTCACCATTGTTCTTTCGATTGAATTATTATCAATGGCAGAAACGGATGAAATAGCTCGCGCCTCCAGTTTGATCCTGATATAGCCGGCCTGAGTGTACTTCAACGCGTTGCCGAAAATGTTCATCGTAAGACGTCTCCAGGTACCTGGCACAGTCGGGAATTTCCACGAATCCCTGAAGTCTATATCAATAATTACCGTGAGTAGATCATTAGTCACACCAAACTGAAGTCCATCGGGCATATCTGTTTCCTTCGGCGACACAGGAACAGCCCTTCGACTCTTGGTAGTATCTGCAAGACCTTGCGAAGACAGGCCATTGAACTCAAAGCCAGCGTGCACACCTTCGAGAACTTCTTCGATGACGGCGGAAATATCAAGATCCGAGACAACGCCCATCGGCTGAACTGTCTCCTGTCCAAACTTCTTGATTTTGGAGAAATCTAGCACATGCTCGATAGTATCGAGTAGAGTACGACCGCAGATATCCACCGTGTCTATTAGATTCCTCTGAAATCCGTCCAGAGCGGTGTCTGCCAGGAATTCTACACTTGCTAGAATTCCGTGGAGCGGGCTTCTCAGCTCGTGACTGACATTGCTGATGAAGTCACCCTTTGCATTATCTGCACTAAGAGTATTAAGCCGGCTGACTTCCGACATGACGCTGTGACCAAATGCGATGAGGTACGATAGATGGTTGTCGATGGAGAATATGCGAGTTGCAGAGGTTGACCAAGCGAATGATCCGATGAAGCAGCCTGATGTTGAATCATAGAGCGGAACAAAGAAGATTTGCCTTGCTCCTGGAAAGGCAATCAGAAGTCGAAGAATATCTGCCCTCTTTCGTGCCCTATGGCGTGTTTGTTTCGCGTCTGCAACAGGAGTGATAGTCGCCTGGGACCCATCATCTGGCGGGGGATCAGGAGGAGGCGAAATTGGACCATCCTGATCGAACACGAACAGCTCGCCCTGAGGATAACGTCTCACCAAAGAAGTCAAAAGACTCTGGTCGATGGCTGTAAAGTTTGATATCTGGCTGTTGGTCTGATTGTTCCACGATGAAGAATTGGCCGTAGAGTATCCCAGTATTTCCGATTTCAGGCCCATTGCTGACGCGATACTGGCTGGTCTTGAACTACCTGGTCTTGAGTCGGAATGACCAATCCGGCTGGAAGCACGTGAGGAGTGGTGACTTGGAGACACGACATGAGGACGAGGGCCGGGCCGAGCGTCTGCGTGTTCATCGTCGTCGCTCTCAGTTGGACTTTCTGACTCCTGGTTCCCAAACTGTCGGGGGTCTGTCTCGAGCGTACTGCGGCCTTGATAGAATCTGAACGGAGCATCGAAGAAGACTGCGCCATCTACTTCCATGCCTTCTCGAACAAGGTTTGATGCTCGAGAGAATGTAGTGTGTAGGAGATTAGAAAAACCGCTATTCATGAATTCGGTGTCTCGACCTCCAGTCAAAGCAGCGGCGGCGTCTTCGACTCCTTCAAACACCGACTTGAGGGGTATTCGCGGAACCTCTTCGGATGAGCTCCATGGCGAGTTATTGTAGTTGAACCTGGCGTCAAGATTGCTTCCTGTATGTTGCAACGGCGACTGTCCGTGATTTGCATCCAGATCTGGTGATAGGTAGTTCTCGGTAGACCCTAGCTCCTTCTTCTCATTGACGTAGCTGCTAGCGCCATCTTTCTTATTGCTCTCCCAGGAAAACCCGACTCCTGCACCGGATGGGAGATTGTATCTCTTAAGGCGCTGCCAATCCCCATTCATCGTGCCATCCCCTTCGATGAAGGCATGCAGGGCCTGGCTCATCATTGTCACTCTGACAATATCCTCTTTCGCTCTGATGTTCTCCAAGTGATCCATGACAGTCGCAGCCATTTTAGTCAGGAACTGAGCTTGCTCGAGACTGAAATCGGTGCGAGCTCTATCGTCGACAGCATAAACACATCCAATATTGATACCCTGCTTGTTCGTCAAGGCGACACCACAGTAGAACCTCAGATACGGCGGCCCCTTCACACAATCAAGCTTGCTCATCTTCTCGTCGAGGCGGAGATCGGGGACCAAGAACCACGGGGTCATCTCCGCAGTTGTGTCTTGGTTTGGTACTAAACGTAAGGTCTGCTCGCATAGCGACTTTTCGCGCGGGACCCTTGCTCCACTGATTGACAACCAGGCATTTTGTGCCGGCCCCTCATCGTCAATGAGACTCAGTGTGCTCGTGGACTCAGCTAGGAAGTATTCGTTCTCGTGGTCGATGAGGGAGACGATGGCTCTCTGGGACGCCAGGCGCAGGGCAATGAGCTGTGTGAAGGCAGTAAGGGCAGTATCAGAGAAGGACTGCTGGGTGGTGAAGTTATTTGGCTTCTGGGAGACATGATTCGTGAAGTCTTGCTCGAGACTTGGGGAGATCCTGGGCACATCTGCTAAGTTCTTAGGTTGATAATACCTAGATAATAATCAGCCCCTGCCGTCAAACGCGTTCCTGGGGGACGAACCTGTACACTTCTCTCGCTCGGAAGGTCTCTGCCGATGTCATGTTGGAAGATCTTGTCGTCACGATGCGGCCATCTTGACGCTGATAGTCGCTGGATTGACCAAGAACAGAATATATGGAGGACTTAATTGCAGATCCGGGGTTGTCTTTGGGGCCCGGGCTGGAGGCAAATGGCTTGCGGTGAGAGGTCGTCGGATCGTACGACTCCTCGAAGCGAGCGATTGTGGGAGGGTTAGCGGCAGCGAGGGATGGGATTTTAGATGGGAATCCTGGAACAACGATCAGGCGTGATAGCCAGCGCGACAATCAGCCTGCGTCTTCTGTCGCAGAGAGTCGAGGCCAGCAAGGGCTAGGTCTGGCGCTTTCAATTGCTAATGGCTGTAGATATGCTTTGATCCGAGGTCTACAATGCTGCCATCGCGAGGCAAAGAGGGGTCGCAGGGGAGGAGACCACGCTGCCCATGGATCGCAACGGTGCCGGCAAGCCGCGATGCGTTTTGCGTCTGCCGCTGGAGGTCTTAGAGGTCTTGGAGGTCTGATTGTCATACGTGAGTGGAATCTGGATGCGGCCAGCGTGGAAGTGTTCCCAGTTCTCGAGCAAGAAGTGTGTCTAGACCGGTCGAATTCGCAGACTGGGAAGCTGGACAGCAAGGGCCACGTTCGCGCTTCTCCAAAAATCAGGTTCAAGGTCTTTTCAGGGTCCACGCAGGGTCTGCGCTAGCCCCCAATATGGCCAACTGCCCCACCCCTTCCCGCAGCGGTTGTTTTTTGCTGTGTTACCACGGGTGAAGTGTGGCTCGAGTGTGGCAACGCCTTTGCATAGACCCAGCCATACACAGCCATGAGATGGAAAGTGATACTCGTACCTTATCTCCCGCTTATTGCAATTGGGTGTTTGTAGCGGGAGAGCACCGCACACAACAGTAGAGTCACGCCTTCAATCATGATTCTAAGGAACATAACAAGTTTTTCACAGTAGAAAAGAGCACCCTGCGTTTCACGAAAGGTCCAATGCAACGAGCAGGAGCTATCTATGCACCTGGCATTCAGAATTCGAGTGATGAAGAAAGCTGGACTCAATCACTGGCCATATTCCCTTGCACACCTTGCGGTCTTGTACGACATCGGGTTTGATCCACTGAAAACCCTCACTCGCACATGGGCTTTTGGATGCACCAACTAAATCGGGCCGCCCGCCCAATCAAGTGATCGGGATTTTCTAATAGAAATTATATATTTATATATACTTGTACACAACCACCTACCCCTTCTAAGGTCCCGGACATCCCGTCGCCGGGTAATTACAAGAACTAGCCACTCCACCACCCGTAATAGCAACATCATTGAACACAAAATTACTGCAGCTGCCACTGCCACAAAGAATGTAATAATCCTCCCCACTCGGCGCCGCCGTGCCGGTAAGGTTCTGGAACAGGAGATTGGAGATGATGACGCCGTTTGAAGGGATACCTGTCGGTCCGCCGTTGAGGTAGTCCTGCTGCACGTCGATACCGTAGATCGAGATGTTGCTGACGGCGATGTTGCTGTAAGTGATGTTGGAGATGAAGCCGGTGGTGTTGAAGTTCGACTTGATGCGTGCTCCGTTTTGGGAGTTGACGATTTGGCTGTCGGTGAACTGTGGGGTTGTCAATATGTGTTTTGTTATAGGGGAAAAGGAGTACGGACGAGAATATTGGTAACATTGTTGTTGCTCTTGCCTCCAACAGAACCAATGCTCAGCCCATGCCCTCCTGAACAATACATGTTTGACACCGTGACATTGTTCCCACTTGTGATGGCCACGCAGTCATCTTGGTTATAGACTATGTTGTTGGTTATCAGGACGTTGCTGCTGGTGCTCAGGTCGAATCCATCCGAGTTATGCGCGGCTGGAAGGCCGCCACTGATAGCATTTGGCGCATCTCCTGCGGAGTTATCAAGGAGCAAATTCTGCATGATGATGTTCGAGCAGCTGGAAATGCTGAATAAATGAGTAGGCCAATTTCGGATGTGGAGATTTTTAATCACTGATCCGGCTGTCAATTTGTTGACCACGATAAAGTGATCAGGTCTAGAAATGTTAGCAATAACATACCAGGAGTCGCAAGAAAACTCACTTTGGAAGTCCACCATTAGAACCCTGGCCATCCCAGTAGGCTTGTCCATTTCCATCGATGATGGCTCCTGGTGCGGAAGTAATGGTAACATTTGCACCACCAAATTCCATTGGATTGAAAGTGCTTGAATTGGTGAACGCAAAAGTCGTCAAGCCGGCAAATGTGACCACAGTGTTGGCTTTCAACTTGGAAAGATCAATGGTGCTATTTGTTGGAGCAGCAATACCCTGAAGGGTAATGGCAGTGCAAGATGCCACAGCCGGCGCAATCTGCGAGAAAGCTGTACAGGTACACGTTGGTGTAGAGATCGTCAAGCCCCCACCTGAAGATGTGCTGCTTGAAACTGTAGAGCTGCTTGTGGGACTTGGAGAGGTGGTGCTGGATGTCGTGGTTGGTAATGCCGGCGCGGAGCTGCTAGATGGACTTGGTGCTGCTGTGAACAAGCAGGAGCAGGCGGTTGAGACTCTGGAAACCAGATTCGAGCATTGAGTCGCGTAAGCTGGAAGTCCTGTCGTAGCAGTGACACTTGCAGTCGTGAAAGTAGCACAGAAGGTTGCAGCATCTGCAGATGATGCAATGAATGCTCTCAAGCAGTTGTCATGGGCGCAGTCTCGTCGATCAAGCTGGACACCAGCCAGGACAGCTGTCATGAACGAAGAGAAGACAATGATGGAACGCATCTTGGCTGCAATTGCGATCCCAAGATTGGTTTTTGCTTCAGATTCTGAGATAGGACGGCATCGACGACGTTGCCAAGCACTTATAGGGAAACAGAAACAATAAAAGTCAAGCCTCACACTTGGAGGCCGTCCCAAAACAGTTTGTGCCTGTTTCGGAAAAACTATTCACGAGGATCATGGGCCCCGGGATAAATATGAAGACCCCAGACCATGTTGGAGATCCTCCGGCTTTGGGAAGTCTGGAACTGTCATCACCAATCGCATCCGGCAATTGGACGGTTTTCCTCTCCGCATTAACTTTCCAGAAAGGAGGGGGCGTTCCCCATCTTCGATAGCGTACTAATGCAGGTCCGGGAGAGGCTACTCCCCACAGCACGGAAATAATATATCTGCGAACGGGCGGGACGAAATTATCCACGAGTTGAATTGCTGGAAATGGACGGCTAGCTTTGGACGAGGACGGGAAGGAAAGTTGAGCAAATCTTCATCTGCAGTAGGAGAGACGCGTACAGAGGCCAAGCCTCAGCTGATGGTGTCCTCAGATGGACAGAGTTTGCGTCTTTGCATTGATGAACAGACGAGGTGAAGTGAGGTTTTTGTTTCAAGCAGGAAAGGTTCGAAGCGAAGCGATGTCATCAATCTAATGGAAGCTAGTGACTTTGTCACGTGACTGCCTTGGAAACTGGAAATCCCACCCAATGATTCCGTCTTGGTTATGACCAATAAATGCTCTTTTGTCAACACCAACACCAACACCTACACCTCCTCCTCCTTCCATGCATGCCACCTGCAGTCGAGGGACGCAGGCTTCTGTCGCCAGGAATGGATGCCGGTCGAGTCAAATGGGAATCTGACAGCCTCAAGCAAACACCCGATGCACACCGTACGCAGTAGCCGTGCCCCGGTCACACAGCGCCTGGTGAGCAGGGCTACGTAGTACTCCGTAGCAGCTGCAAACACGACTTTCTGGGTGTCACCTCCGTCTTCGAGCTAGCTGCCTACTGCCTACCGCCTGCCTTCGATATTTGAAGTCTCGAACTTCTCTACGTCTCGAAGTCCTCCACGTCTTGACCAACGCCATTACTATCATCGCAGAACCAAAGGATTTCAGGGCGGGAAAGTCGGCTGCATCTCAGCGGGTGGGCACATGCAGTTGCCTTTCAGCTCACGAATGGCGCCCCAGTGCAGCGCTGCAACTGGCTCCAGGCTGCCGCACCTCCTCGCCACGGCATCCTGGCTGGCTAGAGTTGGCACGCTCGCCGATCTCGCGATCCCTTGCTTCTGCCTGAAGGCGCTGTCTCACACCATGACTGCGCCATTTCTTCCTCCCTTGTCATCCGTCAGGCGATCCGCGCTCTACCCACGAGCTATTCTCAGGGAGCAAATCAGTGTTCACCGTGGCGGGGAGTGAGGATTCTCAAGTGGTTTTGTCCCTTGCTAGGTCACTATCAACCCTTGTAGCGGTCGCTCTGTTGCATAATCTCCACTGTTTGGGTCGAAGGAGCGAGGAAAGGTATAAGGGCGAAGGCTTCTCCAGCCAGATCTCAGCAGAGGGACGCTGTCTGCGCTCGACGAGTGCGGCGGACGGCTCTTTTCACTACGCTCGCCAGTCGACTTCTGCCTTGCCCGGCACCATCTTGCACTGCTGGCACGCTCTCGCCTTTTTCGAGCTATTTATGCACTTCCCCCCAATCCACCCAATGGCGTCCTCTGACTGCATTGGAAGGATTGGTTACGGCCAACGATCCCCGCGACCCCTCATTGGCTAATCCCGGCTCACACCCAACTCTACACCGAACTGCTCGACACGCACGCTCAGCACGAGAGCCAAGCGAAGGGAAGCCGTGAGCCCAGAGAGAGTTGGGAGTGCAAGATATGGCTTCTGTCGCCGTGAAATGGCAGTGCCATGCATTGTTGTGGAGACAGTGATCAGCTCGATGAGTTATTCCGCTCCTGCGAGTGTGCCATAGTCGCGGTGATATCGTAAGTCCTTCCTCACGTGGGGTCGTGGGGAGAGTCCTGCGGTAGGTGGATCTCGTCTCTCTCAGTACCGAGTCCAAGCTTCTGCTTCGATTCCCCTCCTCCTCCCTCAGCATTTTCTCTCTCTCGTCTTTCCACTCCCGCACCTGGCCCACAGTCGAAATACAGCATTTCAGTCAATCCTCGCCATCCAGAACCTTTCATGCAACACTACTCTCGTCTCAAATTGTGAGTCCTACCAATACCCCAGACAGAAATGTTCCTTTGCTGACCTCGCTGCCTAGTCTTCGCTCTCCAGCATGGCTTCCACCCAGATTGTTGGACAATTCGCCAAGATGACCACGAACGATTACAATGCGAAGGAGCACACAAATCGAGGCAATCGGGTGCTTGAGTCTTCACCTCCAGGCAACCAGCAGTCATCGCCTGCTACGGGCATCGAGACCAATTTCAACGATAGTGGATTCTACGATTGCGAGGAAGAAACGAATGCCCGAAGGCACGACTACGAGGATTGGATTCTCTTCCCTGGAGAGATCCCGCTCGTCAGCACCGACAACTTCTTCGCAGATCTCGATTCTTCGACAACAATCAATCGTGATGGGGAGAGCACGGCGAACATTGAGCGAGAATCAGCCTTCCGTGCTCGGAATCGTCGCAGCAAATTCTACGACCCCGTTCATGAAGCCGCTCAAGCAGCGATTGATCAATCCGTCTACGACGCTATCAACGATTACGATACTCGCTCCCAACCCGATTATTCTCGTCCTTCATACGAAGCACCAACTGCGAGTCCATTTCAGAAGTGGTACACGACATTCGAGAAACACGAGTCGCTTGCTTATCATCTCTCGCAATCGTCGAACTCTCCCCGCCCGCAACATTCTAGGCAGCCATCACAACCTTCGGATCACGATTTTCGATCTCGCTGACTGCACACTTCTTTTGGATTGATTTGTTACGATTTATGGCGTTTTTCATGCAGTGATTGGATTTCGTTCCCACTGAGGCATCAGGTGTATAATGGCGTTGGCAGCGGTCGCGAGGACGCTAGAGTTCATATTCTCAAAAGTAGTTCATACCCTCTCCGCATAACGAAATTGATACCATATTCTTCGCGTGTTTCTCCACGTCGTGACTCCTCGTGTTCACAGTTCTCATTGACTCCCTACTTCCCCGGTTCCCACACGAACTCACGATCAATGATGTCAAAAGAACAAAGTTCCTCTCGTCAATCAATCAAAACGGATTTACCCTTCCACCCCGCCATTCGCCATCCATCGCCACCGCTTGCTGGTTTGATTGATCTCCGGCATCCCAGTCCCCGCCAACCCTAACGCCAACCCGCATCCAAACTCCCGGCCCCGTCGCTCGAATTTAAGCTTTCCGACGCAACGGCGATCACGAGCATCACCACCTTCACCTCCACCCCCAAGCACAGCCACGTTTCATTTTCTTGGATTCCCGGTTCTCACTCAGCTGGGCCCGTCTCATTACGAGTTAATATATATGATGTTTGAATCTTCATGCATCCAGAAAGGGAAGGAAATGACCAGAAGAGGCCGGTGCCAATTCCAGCCTCTTTCCCGCCAACGGAAAAACTCGAACCTCATCCTTCCAGCTTCACATATCGTATTCCCACGAAAACCCATCACCCTCCTACCCAAAGATCACATTCTCTCCTCGTTCCCAACGCTCACACATCATTCACGTTATCTCAGCTGATCCCCTCTTCCTCGTTTCCCGTCCATACTCACATCCAATCTAAAAATAGCCACTTTCCCATTCTCCTCCCCGCAAAACGTAAACCCGCCGCCATCCCAGCACCTCCATCGCAAAATTTAAAATCCGGGCCTTCCCTTTTCGACCAGCTCCGCACCTGACTCGTCAAATCAGCGCCGGATAGCGAGGCACAAGCAGCATAACACCGTCTCTTATGAATACGTACGCGTGCAAGCAGTGCTGCGCGCATGAGCATGAGCATGAAAACAGGACATCTCACCGCTAGATTGGAGCAAGAGATGCAATATCTCCGGCCTCTTATTATTCCCTCTGGCAGGTTTGCGGGTTCGTCTGACGCGGTATTCCGTCAGCTCACGAGAAAGAGCTGGTGGATCATGCTGGAGCCACTTTCCCCTTCTAGGCCAGTTGCGCGGAGGAGGTAGGGATGGGGCTGGTAAACCGCTAGCAAGTTAATATATCTACTGATTTTGAGATGTGCAACAAAAAAGCCCTCTGCCCTGCCCTTTCGTGGGGGATTGTCTATGCATTTCTGCGTCCTGGCGAATGGGGGACCGTACCAAGGTGCTGTTGGAGTCAGATGAGAGGAGATGCTTCAAGGGAGGGGAGCGTGCGGCGCTGTGCGGAACCTACTTACCGCGTTTCTAGGTTGAGCTTTGTGAGACGGTAGGGCTAGGGCCTAGATGAAGGGTGAAGGAGTTTGGTAAGGGGGATGGGATGGGGGATGGAAAGCGGAATTTTAATAACGCGTGCAGGAATTGCGATCTGCAACAGATGGTTTGCTCTTGCTTGTAAACGCCCGAGGGGTCCAATGACCTGCTCTTGTTGCGGTGGTGGAGGTGAAGGTAATACAGTATAAGGGAGCTGTTAAGAGCTGGACCTGCATTTAATTAACTGCCGATTTTGAAGATGTGCAACAGAAATGCGCTTGTTTCTGAGGCTGGGCATCCTGTGGCGGAAAAAGAGAAGGAAGCCCAGCCTCTGAACCAGATCTGGGTCTTTCCCGTCCACGATCTGAGGCGTTCGCCCACGGGAAGTGAGCTTGTGGAGCTGCAGTGCAATAAACGTGCAGATTTGCAGACTTGCAACAAACGCTCAATTCTCTTCTCAGCAGCTAGTGGTATCTTCTCCCAATGGCCGAGAAACAGATGGCATGACTTGCCCGTCTTGACCTTCAACCAAATCAGGATGCATACGCCGTCGACGATATGGTATCCCTAGGTTCTTGGATTGCACGGACAACGTGCAATATACGTGCAGAAAATGCGATGAGCAACAGAGTTCCCTCTTCTCTTCTTGTTTCCTCCTACTATCCAATAGTTGCCATCGCTGTAATCTTATCTTGCCTCTTGGAGCTGCACTTGCAGCTTGCATGCTCTGATCCCATCACCTTCCCGCGTATCTCCACTGCTACCAAGATACCATAATACTCGGTCACTCCTCCTCAAATCTCCTCAAAAGCCTTTTTAATATATTCCCGCATTTGCTGGTGTGCAACAAAGCGCTCTTCTTCCCATCATCTCTCTCAGCATCCAATCCCTCAGTGCGTGCATGGCACGGAACGCAGGTACGTCCTGACAAAACTTCTTGTCAGCACACGTCGACGTTTCCAGCCTCACTGCTACCCCAAGACCCGCCACGTCTGCACTAGAGGCTGTATTTAATCTATCATGCAGAAAATGAGAGGTGCAACAAAGATCTGCTTCTGTCGGCTTTGGCAGCTCTAGTGGAGCGATGGCAGGAGGCAGCGCGCAAGCACAAGATGAGGGGCGTGCTTCGTCAGCAAATCAAGGCCATAAAACCACCCTCTTATTTCCCACGTCCCATCCACAGCTTCATCTCAAACCCTAGGCTAATCTATCATGCAGAACCTCGACTTGCAACAAACCCATTGCTACCTCTCGTTTGCATCCTCTCATTCACTTCCCATCACCAATCTGTCAAATCTCACGCGGGTCTATTTCGAGCTTGCCAGATTTGAAATTACGTCGTTTACCCTTTCCAGGGAGGCGAAACCGCAAATCTCATTCGCTACCGAGCCCGGCCGACCCCTCCTCCCCCTTCTGTCTATCGGCCCCCTATTTCATCTATTAACCTTCGCCGCTTCATTTGCAGCCTCACCTAATGACCCAATCCGCCAAGTCGCGTAGGGGAAAGCGGGTATGAGAATAGGTGAGACAATACGAGGGAACCTAGAACGGTAGTTAATTAAAATGCCATTTTTTTGCGATTTGCAACGCGGTTTGGGAATTGGGAGGTGAGGTGAGGTGAGCTGCCCCTTGTAGGGTAATTTCCGCTCGGTCATTGGATGGTGAGAGGTGGGCCGTTTGGAATGGCGTAACCCCACAATTGCGGGGATCGTTATTTAAGGGAGAGGGCAATGGACGGAGAAAAGAGAGCTTTTGTTGCAGGTCGTGGAAATGCATGATAGATTAAGCTGGGGTTGGAGATGGGGAGTGGGGAAATAGGAGGGGGTTTTTATGGGTTGATGGGGGATTATGCGGGCTTGCGACTTGGTGTTGCGTGCCCTATGGTTAAGACAGAGGGTTTGGAGGACTTTTGTTGCAAGTAGCAGTTCTGCATGATATATTAAATTCCAGCCTTGCTAGAAAATGAGAAGATGAGGGTGGGAATAAGGAATATTGAGGCACATGATACAATCCAGGGGTTCGCTTGGAGGTAGAGGGGGCTGGTTGAGCGGAGGATTGAAATTGCTTGATGGGAAGCCATTTGGGGATGGGTACGAAGTTGTAGATGACATCAAAGTTTTGGCTTTTTTTATTCAATATAAACAGAGTATCGTTTACACTCAAACTGAGTTGTCAATATTTCAGTTGAAAGCCACGACTGTTTCGACTAGGATGAATTCCATACACGGTCATGAGGGTTACATCTATGCGCAAAGACCAGTAAACACCGTTCCATTCACCTATGTTGAATGAAGTACTATTTCACCTCGTCGACCTTGTCACTTCGACTTCTTTCCACCACCAAAGCCATCAAAGATACGCGAATCAAAATTGTTGCGGGCCTGCGGCGGGCCGCATGCACTGCAATTTAGCGTCTACGAGGACAACTGAAGACGCTCCTGAGGCTCGAAATGTTTGTATTCAGTTCGTAGTCCTGGTGCTTAAGACCTAAAACTCGTTTGAGTCCTCGTCATAGCGGTCGTATAGAGGATAGCTCCCTTTGCTGATAGAAAGAGGGGGTCCTGGTTTCTGATATGAAGTTGGCCTTAGGATCGTGACTCCCGCCTCCTGCGATCCCTTCTCTCTGAAGACCTGGAGCGGTGACGAGCTGATCTTGATGCTTCTCGTCTGTAGGCGTGCGGGGATCTCGATCTATAACGATCTCTAGATGTCGAACTATGCCTTCTCCGCCTTCGGCTTCGGGAACGTGAGGGTCGGTAGGATTGCGAAGGACGGTATGAGTCTGTACGATGTCTCTCCAGAGGACGGTGTGATTCTCTGGCTCGATATGAGTTCCTGCAATGAATACTTAGCTCCGGTTGTGATAAACACTCATTTCCCCCTCCAGCAGGCGGGGATCTTACCTGTCTCGCATACCAACACTTCGTCCTGCTTTGCGAGAATCATTCTCATTTCGACGACGACCATCACGATTATCCTCATAGAAATCATCATATCGCTTGTCTATGTCTGCTCGACGGCTAGGGCGACTTCTCTCGGATTTATCGTCGATGCTGGTATCTCGAACTCGCG
Organism: Stipitochalara longipes BDJ; assembly: GCA_009732865.1. Taxonomy (NCBI): domain Eukaryota; kingdom Fungi; phylum Ascomycota; class Leotiomycetes; order Helotiales; family Hamatocanthoscyphaceae; genus Stipitochalara; species Stipitochalara longipes. The sequence goes on from ML769340.1 coordinate 648,965, forward strand.
GTCGTGGAGTTTCGGATGGAGCTACGATCTCGTTCTCCTGCGGGCCGGATTTGAATCTCGTCAAAAATTGCGTGAAGAGCGCCTCCGTAGATGAGAAATCTCCCGCGACGATGGCTTGGGCAGCGCTTTTTAGACATTGTTCCTGCTCGTCTGGCTCTATGGCCCAAAGAACAGCTTGAGCAACTTGAAAGTCTGCATCTGAGATGAGGTTAGACAGGTGTGGGTGGTTTCCTTTTTGGATTTCGTTATGAAGCAGGAATATCAGAGCAGCGTCTTGCTTCCAGGCTCGCTTGGTGTAGGGGGCAGTCGTTGCAGGTATGTCTTTGGGTTCAGCCATCGCTGGGTGGTAGAGGGTGTTAGCCTGCAAAGACGATGGCGTACGAAGTGGAGAGATCAGCTGCTAGAATGCAGGGATCTGCTGCTAGCTGTCCCGGAATTATACCAGAGCATGCGAGGGCGCTGGATTGCTCATCAATAGATTGATGGTGGTGGCCCTTGAAAGGAACTGGAATGTGGGAGGGAAATCTGGAACTGTGTGAACAAAGAGGCTGCACGGTGCAAATCGGAGTCTTACCTTTATTTTCCACTCCACATCCTCATAAAATTCTCTTCATCCCAGGCACGTAGCCCACCAAACCCCTCGCACCCGCAAAAGTCAAACTAGAATTCAGGCATCCAACAATAAGGGTGAAGAAAAGCGGTCCAACAAATAGCCTCCACCACCACACTTGGCTCGCACATACTCCCTGCCCACCTCGACATAGCAGCCCGTCAACGAGAACCTCAACACCAACGCTAAGCAGTGTGTGCAACAAATATGCCGCATAAGAGAACCTCGGCTGCCATAGCCAACTCTTGGCGGGATTGTTGTGGAAACGACTGAAATGGTACATGACAGAAGGTCCGAGAACGATGAATGAAAACTCGTTCCAGAATGCGTAAGTGAGAGCTGATGCGTTCCAGCCGCCTTTGCCAGTCTCGTCGGCAAGTTTGATGGGTTGACCTGAATAACGAGCCCACAATTTCGGTATGATGGCGCAGAGGGGGAGAGTCAGGAAGGAGATTGCTAATGCTCGACGTAGGGGGAGTGCTGCGCGCTTTGAATCTGAGTCTCCATTCCCCTCTGTTTCCGTGTCTAGAAGTGGAGTCGTAACCTTTTCGATAGGGCGGTCAAAAGGCCCCGTGAACCTCTCTTCCCCTTGCTGTACAGATAGATACCCGAGTGTATATGCGAAGATATACTGCGACACATATGCAGGTTGGACAGATAGTGGCTCGATGGTCGTCCCTACTGGGTAATAGAGACGGATGAAGAAACAGGAGATGGCAACGAGAAGCCATCCGTAAGTGCTCAGTCCTCTGTACACGAGTGCATCCCATTTCGTTTCTCTTTCTGCGGCATCTTTGAGAACGACACGACGACAGCGAAAGATCGATACAAATAATGCCACAATGCAGTCGAAGGTGAGTAGAACGGCATTGTACCACACAACACCCCTCACACCACGGATATCCATCCAATACTGGAGCAGATCTCCTCGCGCCGTTGCCCAGTCCCATCTCTCAAGGGTCCAAGCCCAAACCAGAGGATTCAGGAACACTGTATAAAATACAGCGGGGATAAAGAGCCTAATCAGTTTCTTGTTGACGAATTTGGAGACGGTTGAGTGGCTGAGAGAGTGAGCGGACATTCGCCCGGAGATCCAAAAGAAGAGACCCATACCGCAGCTTTGGGCTACGGCTTCGAAAGGGAGGATAATTGGGGTTGCGTCTGAAGAGAAGCAGGAGGAGTGGAAGGGCCAGTTTCCGTGACCGCCATAGGCTATGCTTGTGTGATGAAATACTACGAAGGCAACGAGGAAAGTGCGTAAGTTGTCGAGGTCATGGCGCCGTGGTGGGAGAGGAGGGGTAAGCGAGGTCTCCATTGTGATCAGATGAGCTGTGTATTATGTGGGGTTTTTTCTTGGTGAAGTGAGAATGAAATGCGATTTGAGCAGATCATAAACAGGTACAAGACTCTCCATGATATATGAATGTTTTGAGAATCGATTTCGAGGATGGTTGAAGTGAAGCGAAACGTGATAAGCGGAGAGATGTCTTGCCGTGGGATGCAAGACGTGGCTGGTCGGAAGTCCCCGCCTCGTCCGCCACAGCATATCGCTTCTCTGTGTCTTCATCACATTTCAGTTCAGCTCAAGACTGCTCCTAAAAAGTTGCAAAAATTATCAAAAAGTTCGAAGTCCCTTTCCATAATCGGGAAGCATCCTCTACATCTTTAACCCTGTCGCCCACCATCGCCTTGCACCCAATGTCGATTGGAGAAATCAAGGGATGGCTGTTGGTGGGGTCGCCTGCCTCTCCAGGGCTTAAGTCTCTGGAATTGAGGTACCTCAGATTCCTATCTCAATGTCGACCGCCCTTTGAAAGTTGCGAAGCGAACTTACGGCTCTTACAGCCAGTTGCGGGACAAGAAATAATCAGTTGATTTGAGTTATATTGCAGGGTGCTGAATGGTGTTAATGTGGGGGTGGAGATTGTCTCACCTGGGAAATTAGGGTTGAGGGGATTTCTTGATGAGGTACTCGCTGATTGACGAGAGAGCTTCAAGTGGTAGAGACGGGCGGGAACTCGAAAGGTTGGGACATATACAGGAATATAATTTATCCCGAAGGGATGGTAAAGTTATCTGTCCCACTCCCATTTGGGTCATCCCAAATCCCAACCAGAGTTTCGCTGACTCCGATTATAAGAATACACCTTTTATAAACCGAGATCGCTCTCGAACCAAGTCCACCTATGAACTCCTAAATATACTACATACCGATATGGATATCATCCGTTGCCCAAAAGTTTCAACCAACGCCTTCCGACCCCGCCGCAATCATGCAGTCATACAACCGTCACTACAAACTCTCATGTGAATTCCTCGGACTCTCCTTCATCTCACTGATCATTTTCCTCCACGTATTCGTGACAACAAGGTACTTGATACTCTTCTCCGCCGCGTCGAAGACCTTCTCGTCGAACCCGGCAGGGACATCATCTACGCTCTTCCCATCTTCCCTGCCAAATTCTGTCACTTCATGACTGACCTCCGACTTGGGTGTCGATGGCAGCGGCCAATTTGATCTCATCGGAGTACCGGGACTCAATGGACTCATCGGGCTGAGCGGCATCTCTCCCTCGCCCCCAGCAAACGGCGTGATCTCATTGTACGGATCACTCATTTCCACATTGTTCTCCCTCAACCTCTTCACCGCAGGCTCAAAAATCGCATCAAGCCGTGACCGAATTCCTCCTTCGATGTTGATCGGGAACATGGCGAGCTTCTCATTTACGCTTTGCGCATATATCTCAACCGCCTTATTGAAAAGCAGAGCTCGCGAGTGAGGCGTCGGAGGCTTGGATGCGGCACATGAAGTCTTCCAATCTCTCACTTGAATGAGAAATAGGATATTCTCGGCTGTGAAGTCCTTCGTCGCAGCGAATTGAAGGAGCGGCAACGGATTCGTGGCGATGGCGTTGTCGAGGGCCGAAATTGTCATTTCGTACATTTCGTTGTCTCTGTACTGGGACTTTTCGGTCCTGAACGAAGACTTCTGTTGGATTGTGGGAGTGGAGTGGGTATGCATCGATCTTGACCCGAAGGTAGTGGAGTCGGCGGTCCATTGAGTGCGGTCCTCCCAGGATTGCAGAGCCGAGAGCGTGGTTTTGGAGAGCTGGGTGGAGCGGTATGTGGAGTAGATTGGGAAGAAGACCGTGCAAGCTTGCATTACAATTATGCCTGGGGCAAGCCACATTGGTGGCACGAAGTATTTATTGATGGGCTTGAATTTCGGGGAGAAGACTGATGCTAGCCAGAGTGGAGATCCGGGGAATCTGAGAGGTCAGTGAAGTTCGGCCTTGTTATGCTTGGAACTATGCTCACCCTGATATCACGCAGAGAATCGTTTGAACTCGCCAAAGATGTGTATCTCGGACATTGCGGATCTTGTAAAGCAGATACGGTCCATATATGCAAGACCAAAACATCTGCCAAAACGCTGACGGGATCCATTCGAGACCTTTTCGGCAAGCTGCCTGTCCTTGTGCATAGGGTATCTTTCCCCAATGACCTTGGAGTTTCCTATTCGTTCCATAGATGGCCGCTGTCACAGCAACCTGAAGTTTGTCAGATATGCTCTCATAATACTATATGTGTGAATTACCTGGAGCAGCATTCCTATGCCAATGAAAACATAGGTCTGCTTGAGTGTAGTGAGACCACGCCATCGCGACCACAGCCCTCGGACTCGTGGAGGTTCTCGAATCGATACTCTATCTCCCTCCAACAGCTTCCGTTGTTGAGTGCTGATACTCAACAGCTGCACCTGATTGGCTTGGAAAAGACCAATACCGAACGGGAGGTAGATGCTCATTATCCAGAACTCAGCCGAGCACAAGAAATGCCCATTGGTTGTGTACGCCAGCATGATCTTGACCAGATAAACATGAAGAAAACTCGTTGCCGCAACTGCCAGAGGAATATTTCGCATCTTGAGGTAAGGATGATGTCGATGAACGACGAGCCATGCGATTCCCGTGTACAAAATGACGGTCCATGATATGGCAAGACCGGCGTAGATTTTTCCGAGGTCGTCCCAGTTCACCAGCGGTCCCCAGTTCCGTCCCAGAGGGTTGATGTGAACCATCTTGGCTCGGTTTCGAGGAGAACCAGGCTTCGAGGTCGAGTTGGGAGCGTCTCAGCACACAGAGGAGAGCTAAAAAAGCATTTCGGAGGGAGATCAGCACTTATATCAACCAGTGGGTATGGACCTTGACTCGCAAACGGGTTTCTTCACGTGTGGCTGCACGGCTTCCCGCCTTGGCCCGCTATCAGCTTGACGAGGGACATGCATCCAAGATTCCAAGGTAAGGAAAACTTGGGGAGAAGCACGTGGGAGAAACGGTCGATTCTCAGCATAAATCCATGTATGCTAATATGAAGGGAGAATAATATTGGCTGTAGAAATTTTCCGGTCCAGAGGATTTAAGCATGTTTATATGAATGTGCCTATATTCATTATGCTTATATCCAGGCTCAACTCGTCCTGTACCCGAGGCGGAGCGGGATCGTTTTCTCGACATCGAGGAAGGTGGCAGCTCCACGCGAGGGGCACATGCTAACGATCCTCCTTCGAGATCTGGCTCCGATCTGGGCTCTGCATGTGCAGAGATGGTGCCTGGGAAAGAAAGTTCGGTGGCACCTGTCAGCCAATGTGTCGCTCACGGAGCGACACTCTCCCGTGGGTTGCACCAACGCTTACCCCATCTGAAGAAAGATCATCGTCGCATGCAAACAAACAAAGACGAGCTAATCTGTCGATCTAGATCTTCCCCGGCAGGTGAAAAGAAACGCTCGTCTGTTCCGATTTGCAGAGAGTTTGGAACCGCAGCCACAGGAACTAAGTGCCTACTTTTTTCGCATTGCTGCAGATATATTACTGTGGCTTGAAACGTCGCGTACAGAACCTGGACCTTGGAAATACGGTTAATGCACGCACGAGTGCGGCGTGACCAGGAGATTATCGGTAAGACGCAGGGGGATGAGATGCTAAAGAAGAGGGGTGCTTACGATGCCCTTGAAAGTGTGGAGGGTCTGTGGGTGCATTGAGGGAACATGAAAATAATTCAGATGGCCTGAGCGAGGTTTGCGGGAGTTTGCTTCCATCACGTGCGCTTCGCTGCCATCATCTTCGAGGGCTCAGACCTCCAATGCACTCTCTTGCAGTTAAGTCGTGCGATTTTTAGTGCTAAAAGCTCTATGTTTAGGTCATGTACCAAGTGGTCGATGGCCCGGCTAGTGCTGAGCCTGGATTGTTTCACAGCCGTCTGCAGACCTTCTCTAGAGAAGCAACTCAAAATATCTCAATTCCTTGCATCAACTGTCCGAAATCAAAAGGATCGTTTTTGGAAGCACACTTTTGCAACCGTAGATATTTTCAATCTTTCTCATTTTCATTTCCATTTTCATTTTCATTTCGGTGAAGGGCGTGTGCTCTGTAGATTTCCAGAGCTGCCGCCCCGACTATCACATACATTATTTTCGCTCTACCACCGCTTTTCAGCTGGAAACTTCCTTCATCAGCATCCCTCACTACTCTGACAAGCTTGTTTCAATTTTTTGATGCTTTGTTCCAGGCCTGGTCCCACTCTCGAAGTGTTCTGCTCATGTCCTTCAGCCGCTGGCTCTGCTTTGTAGCCTGCTTAGCAGCAAGCCTTGCACATGGCGGGTCTGTTGTTGGGTTGCTCCCGAGATAGATTTCTAGAGTTCTTGATTGCTCTTTGTGCTTACTGCAGCGAACATATGAGCCCAATGAATATCAAGGTTGGATTGAAGTTTCTTACCTGCCGTCATCACTGAGCGTCACAGATGGAGCTGATCGTTCAGACATTGTATAAGGCCTTATACCTCAGTCTGCACGCAAAACTTTGTTTTTAGACACAATGTAGATGGGAGAAATTCCTGCAAAGTGTGGCCGTGGGTGGAGATGGCCCCATTTATAGAGCTCATATCTTTCCATGTTTGACCACTCCCCAAAACATATAAATGATGGCATTGAGCACTGTTGTTGTCAGAATTTCAATTTCCTAAGAGACTTGATGTCTAAGCAAGCACAAGTTAGCATTCTACCACGATGAGCACAAATGTGTTCAATGGCGAGGCTGCAAGGATTGTTGATTGGGTAGATCAAATGTGGCTTGCGTAGCCGTCCGCTGGGCGAGACCACATTTGTGCTCTCACTCTTTTGCCCAATTATTTCATCCTCTCCAGAACCATCGCAGCTCGAGTTCAATCACTAATGCCAATCCACTTACATGTCATCGCCGTATCCATAGAAAATCCGTCCGTAATATGGAATTTACAACTCTTCGTCACGTGCTTGGAGATTCGACCTCCGTCGAGAAACTCGACGCGGCTGGCCGTACACCCCATCGAAGTAGCGCTGTGAGTCACAGTAGCAGCAGCAGCAGTCAAAACGATAGAACCTGGATTGAGGACCCTCCTCGAGATCCTGAACAGATCTCACAATTGACTGTGCCTCCACAATTACGTCCACCATTTCACGCGCAGAGACGAAGCTTTTCACAAAGTTTGTCAATAGCGTCCACATCTTCAAGCGAGACTCTGGCTGTTTCGCCATGGAGAAGAGCGCCTGACTTCTCGTCGGCACGGAAGAGGTTTTATCCCCGACAAATGAGAAGAAATCCAAGTTGCGATACCTGTAGAGAACGGAGAGTCAAATGTGATGCGACAGAAACGTCAAGCTGCTCCGAATGCTTCAGCCGTGGGGTCAAATGCCAGTTTACAAAAGAGACTAACCGCCGGATATCATCTATCAAGCAAGTACAAGATTTGGAGATGCAGATGGCACAGGTCAACCGGAAGAATTCGCAGCTACAAGCGATGCTGAACGTACGAGAAGGCCGGATGGACATTGACACTGCTGAATCCCCTCGTTCGTTTAACGAGGATCCTTTCTTGCCATCGTACACGCCAGGTCACACTGGTGGAAGAATGGAGCGTTTTCCAGTCGAAGACTCACCTCAATCCAATCCTAGCGCAGATAAGAGCAGAGAATGGATGTACACAGACGCTGAAGCATTGCCATATGGTGGCAAAACGCGTCGAGTAGGTGCAAACTGAATTCAATTATTTCAAAGGATCTAACAGCGAAGTAGAGAGCAGAGCCTCCTGGTCTATGCCACGTCTGTAACATCGCACCGACTAGTGACTTGTTGCCAGGACCCAATGGCCGACGAACATTTTGCGGTGGTTGTGGGGTACTTTATGTCACATCGACGCCAAAGAACACAAAAACGAAATCTCAAGGCTTCAAAGGCGGTAAAAGCTCACCCCCCAGGCCTAAATCGTTGGATGAAGATTCTACGTGGATTGCACAATCTTCGGAGTCGGTCCAGTCGCTCAACAAGTATCACTCGAAATCTAGCAAGCACCATGTAAAAAGCGCTTATGATTTTGAAGATTCAGACACCGTATCTATCGAGGACAAATCATTTCTTGGCGCACCACTGATGGGCTATGGTACCGCACTTCAGTTAGGTCGCTCACTTCTTTCGAGCCTTGAAACTGCATCTGAACTTCTGGAGGATAAGCTCGAAAATGGTACACCCCAGATGGAAGATACAAAGGGAATAAACAGTAAACAAATGGCGATCGGCAAACGACTTCATCTGCAAGCAATTTCGCAAACAGAACAATCCTTGACAGATGCGGATTCTCAGATGACTCCAATCGATGCGCCTTCCTCGGAAGATGGATCAGCTACTGCTGAGTCCGCTTGGATGTCTGACTACTCTGGGAACATTTCGCAACTAAACAGGAGTCACCCACTTTTTTCAATCAAGTCCAGTGTGGTGCGAACTGGGCTCCTGACATTTCAAAATTTGAAACAGCGACAGCACGCCGGCGCCCATGATGCAATCCCTGAAGGCACTTCGAATACAACCAAAATACGAAAAGCTACGCCTCTACGAAAGAAGACGAAAAATCATAAGAGCAGGGCTGATGACGAGGAATCGAGGGAAAGCGAAGACGATGAAGAGCGTCCAGCAAAGCGGCCAAGAACCTCAAAGAGAGGATCAGCACATGACCCTTCATTCGCTTGTCCATTCGCCAAAAAGGACCCTTTGAAGTACCGATGCTGTTATGCATATGTAATGAAGCGCATTCGCGACGTAAAGCAGCATCTTTCTCGATTTCATCAGCTTCCGATCTACTGCCCGCTTTGTATGTGCACCTTCGACGCCGAAGACGAACGCGACGTCCATATCAGGGCAACATCTTGCTCTGTCCAGCCTACTGTCAGCTACGAAGGAGTTACTAGGGCGCAGAAACTACTACTGGGGCAAAGGGTCTCTTCTAAAATGACTCTATCAGACCAATGGTTTACCATCTTCGATATACTCTTTCCTGGCCACTCCCCGAGACCAAAGTCTGCATACATGAACGTTGAGTTGACGGTCGAGCTGGAAGGATTTCAGGACTTGATGTATGCGGAAGGCCCAAGAATCATCTCCACAGCTATAAGATCGAGTGGCATCCAAATATCGACCATGGAAGATAGCGAAGGCGATTCACTCGCGTTACTCGAGTTGGCAATCGAAGATGGTCTGCAACAGATTGCTCAGCGATGGTCGACAAGTTTGCCGAACACGTATTTAGAATCTAGGGCTTCACAGGCGGCTGCCGCCGACGAGTCATTGAGCCCTAATCCTCTTCAGGATATTGGAAGACTGGAGCCGTCACGATCGTCTTCTCACACACTCTTCGAAAGATCCCCCGAAACAACAGGTCTTCGACTTACGACTCAAGACGTTGATACCATCGGAGACGATGAGGACAGACAAATAAATACTCAAAGAGCTCGATACGCAACTCAAGATTGGGATGAGTGGAGTCCAAACATATATCAACAGGGAGATACTGGTTCATCGAATACCCTTGCACAAGATGGATCCAATAGAGAACAGCGGCATAGGGATTCTGGCTTGGATAACGACATGGGAAACAGAAGTGGTCTCTGGGAGATGATTAATCAAGAGGAGTGGAACAACTATGGTGATGCAACCCCAGATACTTCTCAGATACGTGAAGATGGTCTGCAATATGGCTCACAGCTTTATTAAAGAGTTGGATATAGAAGATAATGTTGATGGGCATGCCTTGAATTAGTCTCAGGAGCTGGCTTTTCCTTTTAGAAGCTTTATAGAAGGACTAACGAAGTTTGAAATCATGAGGCGGGCATTCTACGCTGTGATTAGGTGAAACCCTTTTTTTGTCCCTTCTACATTGAGTATTACATGAAAAATGTCCCACTTTCAAACAGAAAAATATCCGAGCTGCTTCAAACGAGATTTTATCTCGCCCGAAAGACGGATTGCAGAACAGCAGAACACACCAGATCTTGGGGGACTCGGAAGGCTTAAGCGAGTAAAAAGGGGACGCAACACTGACTTTCACTTTTCTGGACATCGGTCACTCAACGTATTGACTCTTCAACACAACTTTAATGCTCGAAGTCATAAAAGAATAGAGTACCGTCGGAACCTTATACTCCAATGGAGAAATCCAAGAAAAGGAGTGCCCAAGCATCACGTGCATGTCTCGCTTCTCAAAGTGCCTATCGCGCTATCGCTAACCTAGACGCGAAACCCCGTCGCGTCTTCGACGTTCCTCTCTTTTGCTTCCCCACTACATATTTCTAAGACTGCTCTGCAGACTGGTAAGAAACCCTCCACTCTTAAGCAGAGCTGCTGAACCCATCCTAACTTTTGACCCAGCTTTGAATATCCAATTGCATGTCGATTCGCTCTAGAAATCTTATTGTGAAATCTTGACGAAATGTCGACCATCGCACCCATCGAACCTCTGCCAGTGGCGGCTACATCCTTCCCTAGATTCTCCTCTCTACCTCCTGAGATCCGACAGCTGATTTGGCAAAATTCAGCTTCCCCACAAATTGTGTTCCTCGAATTGGCCATGCTACAAAAACATACCTGCTCCCGGGTATGGTCGGAGACATCTATTGATGGCCCTGAATTCATGGGATTCTTCGATTTAGATCATCAACCGGAACAGGTTCGCGCTGATGCTGGGCCATATCCTCCATGGGCATTCAAAACACGAAGCGTACCGCCACTGTTCCTCGTTTGCAGGGAATCGTACTTGGTTGCGAAGGAGAAGATATACACGAAATCATTTGGAACCGAGTTCCGACTTCCGTCCATCTGGTTCAACTTTGAGGTTGACATTCTGCATTTGGATTGGGGCTACTATCTCCATGAATACGAGGACGACCCCGAGGAGTTCATGTTCAAATACCTTCCAAGCGATTTCAGCGAAGATGTCAAGAAAGTCAAGAATCTGACACTATATAACGGAGAGTATCCTGTCGCTGTACACCTGGTCCATGGATCGACCATGTCTTGAGCCACTTTAGCAATATGCGGAGCTTGACACTGAACATCCCACAATGCGGGGCCTACGAGTTCGTTGATCTTGTCTTTCTCGAATGGGAGGACGTGCTCGACGTCCTAGCGTATTCGGAAGAACCTGATATTCACCCTATTGTCAAAGAAATATATCCAGATCTAGACAACAAAAATCAGCTCTGGTTAGAATCAAAGTTCCTTTGGGAGACGGACCCTTACTCCAAGCCCTGGAGCTAGGCCATAATCCATTCAACCAGGAGGAGTCGAAGTGGACGAAACCTGATCTATCTTGTAAACCGGTCATCACCCCACAACAGAAGCTTGACTTTCTTCACCGCAAGGAGGAGTACAACAAAGAAAGAGACGCCGAGAGGGTGACCATAATCTTGACGGCCGAGAAGTTCAGTTCTCTCCAGGTGGCTGTTCCATTGCTCACTACCATGGCGGACCTAGTTTCCATATTCTGTCAAGCTAGAGGGATAGATGTGGATCTCGAGGACGACGATGTTTTCATCTATGATGAATCTGAAGTGAGTGCTAGTTCGACCGACGAAGGATTCGCTTTCACGTGCAACTTATATGGCTTTCGGTACAATCAGATCACGAGATTGGATCTATATATCATTACCGAAACAATTCCGAAGAGTTGTTCCTGCCTGATGACCTTTTGTGTTCACACGAACAAGTACCAGCAAACGCTGTGGATGGAGCCCGAGGATTGGGGCGTGCGTGATCTATTTGAGAAGTTCGCTCTTGACATATCATAATTAGCGTCGAGCCTATCGCGGGGTAATAACGCTTTCAGAGAAAGGTGGTCATGGCGAAGGCCTTTCGGGTGGATTGTGAGAGACTGACGAAGAGAGAATCAATCCGAAGCGGTCCTAGGCCTTGAGTACGGAGGCGGACCGGCGCTAGCGCATATGTACTGCCCAGAGTCCTGAAAAAATCGTGTCAAAAGCTTCACAACTGTCACAACACCCTCAGCATCTCCCTCCTCGCTATGAGTTCCGCAAGCAGTAAACAACCCTGAATGGCGATGCAATGATGTCGCGGGTACCGCATCGGCGAGTTGCCGCTGAGCGGTTTTACGCCAGATTCTCCACCACGTGCGCACGAGGAAACAACTCCAACCCCTTCGTTCTAGCATCAAAGCACGGCAACTTCAAAGACGTCGAATCGAATCGACCTGAATTCGATTCCCATGCACCAATCACAGTCTCGAAAGTTCCTGACCCCAACTGGAAATATGGTGGAGGAGCAAGCGACAAGAGTGGGTTGGAAAAACGTCACGTGGAAATCGATCCATTCAAGGAAGGACGACCCATGATCTCAAACTACAAACTGCTCATATCTGGCATCCCGCGACCAATAAGTTTCCTGAGCACGATATCGAAGGATGGAGTTGCGAATTTGGCACCGTTCAGTTACTTCCAAATCGTGGATCACGATCCTCCCATCTTCGTGATTGGCTTCTCAGCTCGAGCACAAAGGCCGAAAGACAGTTTGAGGAACTTGAGAGATATGGGCGAATGTGTTATCAGTGTTGTGACGGAGAACATGATTGAAGCAGTGAATGCTACATCGATTGATGTTCCATATGGCGTTTCCGAATGGGCGCTATCTGGTCTCCATGCAACGCCATCGACAACGGTCAAGCCTTCGAGAGTCAAAGAGGCGATATTATCGATTGAAGGAAACCTGTTGGAGATCAAGGATCTGGATTATCATAGGAAAGGAAACGAGGGAAAGCCGACAGGCTCACTGGCGATCATTGAAGCGACCAGATTTTGGGTCCGAGAAGATGCCATAAATGAGGAGAGGTCAGAAATTGATCTTGGTGTTCTACGGCCCCTTACACAGCTTGGGGGAATTAGTTATGGAAGAGTAAGGGAGACGTTTGAGCTGCCTCGACCATCTTTTGCGAGGGAAGTTGAGAGAGAAGGATCGGATTTGAGAAAGTTCATCTCAGCATCCGAAGATGTTTCGCCGAAAGAGAAATAAGACGCCGCATCTATAACAACTTCATACAAACTATTAAGCAAGTATGCTCCTCTTTCGCATTCGCTTGTTCCACGGGCAAGTCACCTAGCGTCTTTTCTCACGGACGAGGCTCTGGTTGTGCTTTCTTGGATCAAAGGCTACTAAGGAATTCCAATCCATGACCGCGATTGCACAGCCGTGCTGTAATAAGGGTTCCAATTCTCACAGTATATATCTAAATTCTGGGTGATCGTCTCCCAAGTCTCGCAATATCTCCGAACTATTGTCCAACTTCGCATTCTCCTCCCCAGAATCCCTTCTCCGATTCGCCGTCCAGCAATACAATTCTAACGCAGTGCTCGCAACTACCCCCAAAATGTTCAACCCCAGCCCCGTACCAAACCCAGTTTTGTAACCAGGACTTTGATCTGTGATGAACACATTGCTCGAAACTAAGTTCCCACAATTCCCAATTCCGATCATGAAACCGGTAGCGAAAGCAGCTTTAGCATTACCGCCCATGTTGTTAGACAGCCAGACAACTAAGATAGGCATTTGGATGTATGCGGAAGCGGTGATAGCGAACATGCCGAAATAGCGGGCGGAGACGGCTTTTACCTGCGCAAGTTCGATGGACCAACCAATAATACCGATGGCTGAGCCGAACATAAGGAAGCCGTATCTATGGCCAAGTCTTCCGGAAAGATAGGCACAGATGAGGAGAGCACATAAAGCTACTATGTATACCGGAATGGTATGAACTTGGGCTTGGGCGTTAGAATACCCCAGGGACTTTAAGATGGTTGGTTGGAAGGAGACGATCGAGGAGGCAGCATTGTCGGCGCCGAAGTAAGCAAGTGTTCTTGGCGAATTAGCCTTCATGCTAGATGGAGTAGAAAGAGAACATACCCAAGCCAAATTTTAGGATCCAAGAGACATTCTTTGATCACGAGGGAGCTGTAGTGGTTTGGGCGAGATTTTCCGCCGTCTTTCTTGAGCATTGCCAAGAAGTATTGCTTCTCCTCCGGTTTTAAGAAGGTCGAGTCCTCGGGATAACTTGGAATGCAAAGGAGAGCGACGACGACGCCTACAATGGTAATGCAACCTTCGATTATGAATATCCTATTGGCAGGTCAGTTTATTCAGGGCAAGATGGAACCGCTTATCTTACCATCTCCAACCAGCGTAGCCGCCCACTTTGTTCATATGTTCGATTGCATAAGCCAAAAACTAGAACCGTTAGCGGTCGACGGATCAATATCTGAGGGAATACATACACCGCCGAATGCTCCGGCCAGGACAGCAGCACCAAAGAACAGTGCGTATCTAACGGAGAAGTCTCGTCGTTTGTAGTAACGACTGATGAGATACGCGCAACCTTCAATCGTTAACAAGTACCCAAGCCCCTTGGACTATACGACTCACCAGGGACAAAGCCAGATTCGAAAACTCCCATCAAGAATCGACATGCCAGAACGCCTTTGAAAGTTTTGGTACAACCAAGTCCAATCGTGCATAGAGCTGTAGAATTTTCAGTCGTGGATCATGCCACTAGGTGGGATGTCTCTCACCCCAACAGAACATAATACCAGATAAATACACTTGTGGCTTCACAAAGCCCTTCTTCATGAGTAGATTACTGGGTATAGCTAGACAGATATAGGGGATGTTCAAGATCCAAAGGGACATGTTGTAATCATTGCCCTTCATCTTCAAATCGGCCGTCATACCCTCGATCTTCGCATTGGCGATGTTGGTACGGTCAATGAAAGTAATCAAGAAGAGACAAATAAGAGGTGGGAGCAACTTGAAGTCACATTTCCAATTCAGAGTCTTCTCCATAGCATCATTCACAATAAATTGGCCATCTCCTTCCTCGGCGGTAGAAAGATTTGCTTGTTTGTACTTCTCACTGAAATCCTCACTTGCGTGTGGGCTGGTTCCTGCCTTGACGTGCAAGTCGTCCATTTTCGATTCGTTCCTAATTCAACTTGTCGAAAGGTTGATTTGAATCACCGATGACGAGAAAAATGAGAGGAATGAGGCGAAAGGTTACATGTGAAAAGAACGTGGCAATCCCCAGATCTTTGACCGGCTTAATACTGAAGTGGCCAGTGATCTGCAACCGACTCGTAATACCACAAGAACAAACCTCTGACTGCATGCGACATGGACAAGCATGCTGAATGAAGCCGCTAATAAATACTAGGTAGCTTGGGTACCTTATTTGTGGCCATGTAAACGAGTCCACTGGCGGATCTGCTTGGTGGTCAACTTCGAACGACGAAACTAGCGAATCAAAACCAAGCTTTCTGATCGGGGAATGTCAGCATAAGGCAATCAGCACTGCGAGAACAAGGTTTCTACTGCAAGCTACAGCAAGTCCCACACCAGAACCATTCAAGATAGGAAGGTTGGAGTTACATTGGGCCGAAGGAATACCGGGGTGCCACCGCTTTCTCGTATAACGCAGCCAACCATCAGAACAACAGTCAATATTGCATAACTGCCCGATTTTCGTGCGGGAGCGATTTGAAACGGAATTTTCCTAGATCAACTACTCTCTTATGAAGATTCCATCTCCCCTGATAAAGTTGTGAGCTCATAAGTCATGGGTTTATAATGTTTCTGAAGACACTACTGGGATTGTGGCCGAGGCAAATCTTGGGCAACGGGGTGTGACGCCGCATACCTGCTTACCCGGTGACTCTCCCGGAGAGATCTGCCGTCTATTGCGGCAGGGCACATACATGGCAGCAACGTCCGAATTAAGTTTTCAAGGGATCTTGAGGAAGTATGCAAGAATGATGCAGAAATTCATCGGAGAGCATGGTTCGATCGTGGACGTTCCGCCGTGGGTCGGAGAAGGATTTTAACCTTGGACCAGGCATTCAGTAAATCCTAGTGCGTGCATTCACCACCTGAAATGGAAGTATTTGAGTTTCTTAGGGAACAGTATTTGCACAAGCGTAATAGATGTCTTGCCATGCGCGATGCAGAGTCGATAAACAATCTTGCATTTGGCCCAAAGAAATTAGCCAATTTGCTCAGGATATATGAAAGAGATTTTCGCAAAGTTGCGCTGTACAACGTGCTCTACGGCCATCAAAGTATCTATAGACTACACGAATAATTCCAGAACATAGTTTCACCGTATGTTCTCTCTTGTCTGTAATCTCTACTAGTGCCTGGACTCTTTGCTAACTTGAGTTCGTGGCAATGCAAGCAATCGACGAAAAACCAAGTAGAGGAAGTAGTTCGACACGTGAAATAGACTTTTAAAAACGTTATACTACTTCCTAAGAGGGAACACCTTAGATATAATGAGAAGGTGGGAGTGATGGATTTGCTATCATGAAACGTACCTGCATATCTTGCCTGCAGTGATTTGCATGAACACCCGGAACTAGCAGGTCAACACCAGCCGACATGTGATTTCTCGGCGTTGGTGGGCAGGCTATTCCACCGAGTGGATTCCACTGAAGAAGAGAAAAAGTCTTACAAACGTAGGTAGCTAGATTATCTGGACTTGATATTTTAAACCAATGCTACGAAGAACGCCATTTAGACGTTTAAAAACTTAGCAAAGACGACATACTGCCAACCACGTAATATAGGACGAAGAGATTTCTTGGACAAAATCACACGTGCGAATTACTTCAATTGCCCTAAATAGGGAGACGCAATGCGAACCTTGATCCTGGAATTGCTTTTGCACTAAGTCTCTATCAGTGGCAGGAGTGCTGATAGTTGAAATACTTTTAATCTACCCGTCCAATCTGAAACTAAGTAGAGTTATGCTTACGGGAGGCGTACCTCTACTAAACGTTCCCACTAGGTCCCACTGCCCTGCAACGGAAGTGATCTGATCTCGCGTCATCAATGCCACAGGGCTTCGGGGCTTATTTCTCAATTTTTCGTTGGTTCACTTCGCCGGGAGACCCGCTAACTTGTTTCCAGTTTCGGAGTGCGAATGGAAGCAAGCAGTTTTCATGTGGACTCTCCGAAAAAGGAAGCCTACTCGAGATGCAAAACTTTATCCCAAACCCATGGGGATGCCTGCAGTCTTTGTGACTTGTAGCCTGCAAACTGGGAGGTGTGGGCGCTCTCTCTTGTCAACAGGTTGTTAACTTTAGAGGTTACAGATCCGTCCCCACTTCTCATTATTAGAACGACTGCCAACTTAATTGCTTTCAAAGACCTAATAATTTGGAATTGAATTCCTGCATCATGATTTCCTTCACAGACACAGTCATCGAAAGAGCTACTGCAGCCCCCATTCCGGATTGGGGGCCAACGATAATAGCCGTCTCTGTCTCTCTAACATCTGTTGCTTTAATACTGGTCATTATGCGATTAGCAACCCGATGGAATTTAGCACAACTCGGGTGGGATGATTTCTGCCTCGTGGTAGCTATTGTTCGTCATCCATCTTGACCTGGAGGAATCGACTCACTAAAAGCGAATCAAGTTATTTTCAATCGGTCACTCTGCTAATGACGTTGTTGGTGAGCCTTTTGTGCTTCTACTAGAGTTTTTTGTTTATTTTACCTACACTAACTACTAACAGCTGTCTCACGGTTTGGCTATGGGAAACATGAATACGACCTTCCCGCTGACATCAGAAATTCTGGAGGCGCAAATCTAGTAAGTCAACTGCTCTAGAATCCATCCACGCCTCAAATCCTGAGCGCTCTTCTAAACATATATATCAGGGATTCTGGATCTCTCAACTCTTTACTAAGCCAAGCCTCTGCGCTGTGCGTCTGAGCTTCTGCGTCCTTTACCTCCGCATTTTCCGGGGAATCTCTGGAGACAAGAGACGGTTCATCAAAATCTGCATGGCAATCATCTTCGCATACTACTTAGCAGCTACCATTGCTACAGTACTAACCTGTGTCCCAATTGAGCGTAACTGGAACAAAAGGATCCATGGGAAATGTATCGACAGTTTCGTCTTCATTTATATCAATGCGGGTGCGAATATAATTATTGACTTTGTTGTGGTGGCGTTGCCTCTTCCTGTGATAGCAGAGTTGCAGAGGAATCGAAGCGTGATTGCGATTGGGACAATTGCTTTGGCTATTCCGTAAGATGCAGTCTTGTCCCTCTCATCATGAACTAGAAAAAAGCTGATACAGTCTCAGCTCTATACTGGTTTCCATTCTACGCCTACCAACTCTCGCTCCAGCTTCTCGCGCCCAAAAGCCTGGTGGCGACACTTCCTGTACGTTCTGCTTGCATATTCCTTCTCTTCCACTCTTGCTCGTCTGTACCTCTTGCCCTCTTCAAAACTTCTATTCTCAAAATATTTACAATTTAAAACAGTGGCAGTAACCCAATCCACGATCTGGACCATCGCCGAACTTAATGTGCCAATAATGGCCTGCTGTTTGGTCGTCCTCGCTAAACCCATAATCGCCATTCTCACTCCGGTCTTGAAGAGACTTCCTTTCCTTGCCTCCAATTTCAAAACAGCCGCTTACGACCGCAATGCGAGATATGGAACTGGGAGAACAGGAGGCTCGAGGTTCAAGGACTCGAAAGGGTGGAGTAGGACTGGGGATGAAACGCTTGTCACTATCGGAGGGAGCAGAAGTGGCATTGGGCAGGGTTTTGGAGGAAAGAGCGGCAATCTGACCAGTGATGGAGCTAGTGACGAGAGTATTCTGGGGCATGTCGAGAGAGGAAGGAATTATGGGGCACATGGAGGAATTAGTGGGGTGGTGGGCGGAACCGATGAGGGAGATGGGTATGAATTGCATGGCTATAAGAACGGGATCGTCAAAACTGTTGCTATAGATGTCAAGATTTCTGGTCCCTGAATATTGGTGGTGGAACAAAACTTTAGACTAGATGTACCTTCAAAATATCCTTGAGGTATCAAAAATCTAACGACGATTCGATTGGTATCGGATTGTGGGTATGTCAAGGTCGTTTCGAAAAGATAGAATTCCTCTATCAAAAGTCCAATACTACCACGTACAAAGTCTTAGGCGAAGATTCTTTTTTAACGACATCTTTTTTGAGTTCTTAGTACTCATTGATTTTGACTTAACATTTCCTTTCGTCGCTATCTTAGGTCTAGATGTCAATCGCACATTCCCCATTTTGCCTACTGATCTCAAAAACATCTTTCGCTTGCACCAGCATACTTTCTAGATCTGCGTTCCATACCCAGCGCGGGTTGACGTCCATCTCCCTTTCCAGGTATTCCTGCCATGCATCCTGATTACCATCGGCAAGACTTGGTACATTGCTCTCAAGTTCTAGCATATGTCCCTGTTCTCGTGATTTCCTCACCAATTCCTGCGACCTTGGTCTGCGGAGAGTATCGTAAGCAAGGAATGCATACTTTATGTCCGAGGCGGAATTAATCAAAGATGGTGTTAACAAGCCGGATAGGAGGTGAACATCTTCGATTGCACAACCTGCGCCAGAACCTACATCCCATCATCAGCCACGCTATACTAAGCGTCTTGGAAACTAAGAGCACAATGAAGAAGGGAAGATATCTAAAATAAATGAACTCAACCATATTCTTTGCTTACCGAGGTGCGGAGTACTTGCGTGTGCTGCATCTCCAAGGATGCAAAAATTCCCTTTGGCATAGGTAGGCGCTGGCAAGTGGTCAAACAATGCCCATTTCTCGGGCTCATCAATCAACTAGAAGAGTAATTAGTAAAATGAAGAAAACCAGAGAGGTAAAGTGAATGACAAGTGTTGATACCTCTAATATCTTGGATGCCGTATCACCACAACCTGCGAAATCCTTCATTAACGCCTCCCGGGACCCTGGAACAACCCATTGTCTCTGTTTCCATGGTACTCCTCCACCGTCTTTGAAAGCAACGACATTGAGCATTTGTCCACCTCGGATTGCGAATGTTAGCACATGCCTGCCGTGCCCCAAATACATCTGGCGGTTCTCGACTTCCGGCCCTACAGCTTTGACTGCCTTCTTCATCTCGACCACTTTCCTGTACGCATACTTCCCACTATAAACAGCACGCGCACTCTCTTCATTTTCACCTAGAAGAATCCGTCTGCACGCGCTCCGAATACCATCACATCCCACAACCGCATCCGCAAACGCATCCGTCCCATCCTCAAATCGGATTCTAGTCTTCCCTGTTCCCTCACTTAACCCTACGTCGAAGTCTTGCACATCAATAACCCTCTTTCCAAACTCAACTTTCACCGTCCTGGGAACCAAGTCTACAAAGCTCGCCAACAAATGGACTCTGCTCGCATTGCAGTGTGCAAACCCTTTTTCACTCTCCACCTGCATGAGCAGCTTTCCCGTATCAGCCCATCGAAAATCATACCATAGATGATCCTTTTCTGGCCACTTATTTGGCGTCTTCACTTTGTCATACGCCGCGACCAGCTTCGGAGATATCAATGCCATGGCTTTGAGGGCATTGGGTCCAAAGCCCACCCCAGCGGAGACTTCGCTGAATTCGCGGCGAGATTCATAAATAGTGAGCGAGAGGGTTGGGTTGTGTTCTGAGAGGGCAATAGCAAGCGTTATTCCAGCAATGCCAGCACCGATTATGGCGATACTAAGGGGTGGCGATGAGGAGGACTCCATATTCAAAAATCCTGAAGCCTGAAAGGAGTATATGAGTTTTTTAGGATTAGGTTTGCGTTTCCCGTGAGGAAAACCCCTAGTGGCAGTGCCTAAAGTAAGCTGCATTAAACGCCGTTGTTCCCTGTAGACGCATAGCCTCGGCCGCGCGCCCCGAAAGTATCCCCGTGGCAATGCTGAGAACAACTTCTGGGAGCATGAGAGACATTACGGGAAGAAACTGCCGTGAAAAGTGTTTCACAGAAATAGCGATTGACATCTCAATTCATATTAGATATTGTTGCAAAAGGCGAAGGCTACAATTGGTGTTCCTTGGAGCGGAAACTCGTCGTCTAACTTGGGAGGAGCATCTGGTGTATGATATAGTTTGTGTGATTACAGTCGAGATACTGCTGTTTAGGACGATATCCCCATATAAAAAAATCTGAAAAGGTAGATCGATTGTGTTTCCATAGACAGAAGGATGAAGCTCCAATTTTTATAATAATAGCTACTTTACACCAGCCATGTCTACTAAGATCAATTTATTCAACCTTCCTAAGACTGGCTCAGAAAACCATGAGGACTGTAATCCTCTAATAAACGTAGAATAAATAACCCCCCTCTCTTGTATTACCTCATATTCTTAATTTTTAATTTTTATATCGATCTATAGGTTTAGGTTTCCCGCGTATTGGTTCCTTTAATTGAAAGTTTTCTTAGAGCTGATTTGCTTTAGATATATAGAAACTTAAGTCTGTAAAGTCACCGCCTGCATTGCCCTTCTCCTCCGCTCCGCGTTCGGTTGTTTCTCGACTGTTTCCCATAAGTCAAGATACTTCTCATCCAATCTGTCCATATACCCACCAATGCCTCTTAACAGTATGCGGAGATCCTCGTCTAGCCGCCATTTCCTCGTATTGAATGTCAATCTTGGAACTGTAAGGTCTTCCCCCGGATAACTATATTCCTCATAGACGGGATAGCCAGAGCGATTGGCTGGAGCAGCAAAATATATACCCCACTCGGAGGGAAAATGATGCGTTTCACTATCAATCTCTATTGGTTCTCGGAGCTCAGTGGCTAATGTCGCATTTTCCAAATTTGGGATCTGCAAGCAAGCCCGTGCAAAGGATTCAATCAAGGGGACAAGAACTGGCTCATTAGGAACAAGCCGGAATACTCTTGCAATGGCATTCCCCGAATTCCAGAGTTCGTCCACAAAGCTGTACCTAAGGGAAGCATCACTGTCTTGCTTCTCGCTCGAGCCGTAGCCCGGAGGCATCGCTATGTCCGATTCGGCTTTGCTGGCCACTGAAGAGTCAAAGACACTTCCCGGCCCGTTCCTTGGAGCGTGAAAATACCAGTCACCAGATGGGCTTGTTATATGAAAGTGAATTGTAAGACTTTTGAGGTTCTGCCAGAACGGCTTGACAAGTACGGGAGACTTGGGATCAGGTGCTGGAATTTGTCCAACACTTCCCGGCCATAGTAGTGAAGTATCTACCACCCCCTTAATATAGAGAGTGTTCAAGATGTTTTGATGGCAAGTTGCTCTCCACACAGTGCCGCTGAGCGAATCATGGCTAGCGCCAGGGTGCAATAGACTTGTTGGTTGCCAGGCTTGGTCCATATGCCCCCAGTGCTGCAGAGTCAGGCTCAGGTGCTTGATCGATGCGGGGAATGAAAGACTCTCGATGGCGTAGACTAGGTCATTGCGATATCTGCGGCGTAGGGCTGGGTAGGCCGATTCGGAATCTGCGAGTTCCCCCCAGATTTTCCTTAGGTTTGGCAACTTCGCTGCAATCTCGACGAAGGTTTGCGGAGCAAGCTTGCGACTGTAGGGGTTTCGCCAGTGAAGCTCAAATATTTCGATGCCGCTAACGATTGGTAGCTCCGTAGGATTCAAAAGACGAATGTAGGAATATCGGCATCGCATACCAAATTCTCCATATTGACACTGCTGTGCCTCTTCCGTTGGTTCATACGAACGACCACGGAAGCGATGATCTGTCGGTGAGTAGAGATTACGGATGTGAAGCTGAACAGAGTATCCAGGCCGATCACTGCTTTGATCCTCCCAATCCTTGAAGATTCGGAAGAGGTGGTGTATTGCTGCACTGAAGGCCTCATCATTAGCCGTGCGGTCCCCATGGCGCTCGAAGAGCTGGCGTGAGCCGGCGGGATAGACTGGCAATACAGTGTAATACCGAAGTACTCTGAGATATCGACGGCGAGCGTTCGTCATAATAGATTCGAATTCATGGAGTTCAGTGCTTCTCAGCTCTAGAGCCCGAAAACTTCTCCTCTCAATGGCGCGCTGCCACTTCCGCGAGATTGTCGCCAGGACCGGTCGATTAAATGCCCTTTCGGCATGTGGTATGTGTTGGCCAGGGCGTTTCTCTGTATCTCCAAGCTGCGTGGCGATTCGATCGTAAATTTCTTGCGGGATTTGCTCCATTCTTTTCGGGTTATCGGAGCAGCCTTCCAATGATGAGGTGATGGTAATTTGACTAGGTGCCTCTGGGCTCGCAGTTCGGGTGTTTGAATCAGGGCTATTGTAGATAACTAGGCCAATAGCATGTTGCGACACTAGACTCTCAATCTCGAAAATGTTGTGCTTAGGCTGGAGCTGTTTTGCTTTGCTGCTGAGGGTCGATTGCGTTGTTACCAACTGTTTACCACCAGTACCAACAGTCAGCTTAGTCAGCTATTGAGACACAACCTGTTGCAACCACCAGGACCTACCAGAAACAACTGCAACACCAGGGTGCCACAATTGACGGAAGCACCAAAAGTCGGCAACCCACTCAAAACTCACAACACAACACAATTTTAAAATCCAAGTTGATAGAAAAAATCACGGCATTGAGCTTTACGCTTTTATCTACCTTTTATTTATCTTAACTTTCGACGTATCTGCGGGCGGTACTTATCAATAGTGCGCGCCCTTGATTTTGAGCGATAAGATAATTCTGCCAGTCTCCTACCCCGCACCCCTCTCTTATCTGCTACTATTACTTAACCCCCCCGCCCCCACCCCCCCAACCCTCTTAATTCCTTTTCACTCCCTCTCGTCCTCCTAATACTTATAATAAGTTAAGAGAAGTAAGACTATTGAACATGATAAGAGCAGCTTAATACCTTAGCGCATAGTACTCTCAGAACTCACAGCGCTCAGCACTTACTTACTTGGTGCCTATAATTAAGGCGGAAGGGGCGGTGCAGGGTAGTCTTTGCGCTTCACTGTCTCAAGTTATGGCTGCAACAGGCTGGAATTGCGGGAAGTGCGCACTGTCAATTCGTGCTGCCTATAGACGCTTCGCTTTACTTTCGGTGTCCTTTAATTATGGCAACACCTGGTGCAAGTCTAAATTGCTAAACAGGCTAAACCATCCATCCTGAATATACGGGTTCCCTCAATTCCATCTATCCAAGCAAAATCGAGGTTGCTCCCTACTTGGTACACACAAATGATCCCCCTTCAACCTTTCTGTTATTAGCCAATGGCCCTTTTTGAAAATCCGCAAAAATTCATATTCTCCACTAGTTTCACAAGCACGACAAAATATCACATTTCCGTAACACCAATCTTTATACCGTTAAGCAAGAATATCAACAACAACAGACGCTTCTAGCGTAACAATAGACATTTCAAATATAACGACAGATGATGCGATTCTTCCAACAAACGGACAATGCAACTGTCTCCCACCCCACAGTCTATATCCAAATCTCCGATCCTTATCCTTCAGTTTCAGAAAGCTCGATGAGTTTTGTCAATAAGTCCTTAATGCGCCCCAGACTGTTGTACAATCGTTATACCGTAAGGACAGGCAATCCGCTGGATCGTTGTTGTTAATTAACAGCAACAGCAATCATGGCGTTGACGCTCTTAGTGGAGTTCACTTGTCGTACTAGCGACCATTGGGGTGCGCACAAGAATATTGCTTTTGTCCACTGCCATAGCATGTACGACACTCTTCCCAGAAAAAGCCATGTCCACCGCAATACCGACAGAACCAGTGGTTCGCTGCTCTATCTGCATCGTCCCCTAGCCCACTGCCACGGCAAACACCGCATCTGTGGGTCCTAGTCCGGCCGAGTATTGTAACACATTGATTGCATCTAGCCCAGTATGTTCCCGTGTTGTTGCAAGTCGCGCACACCATTTTCAGACTTGAAGAGTAAAATGATATGGTTTTAAATCGGGCTATTAAAGCTATCTTTCCCCTATTTCAAATCAAGAAGCTTCAATCGTGAAGAATGGGAGGTACTGAAAGGCGCCTGTTGGGGGTCAAAGTTGGGTGGTGTAATAAGAGAATGGTGTGGTTTTGGGAGGAGATTGTATGTTTAGGAGTAATATAAGAGTAGAAGCAAGCTACTTGATATGAGTTTTGGACGGAGCAGTAGATAGAGTTGGTGGTTGAAAATGAATGGCAGGACTTGCGAAAGTCGAGACCTTTTATATTAAATTAGAGGTTCGATGCAGGGCAGTCCCTCAATAGACTGGTCTTGAAAACAAGTTATGGAACAGTTTGAGCGCGCGTGTATTCATGTTTCGAAGGTGAAGAGGCCAAAAGCACGGCAGCCTGCTTGGAAATTTGTCAAAATTATGCTGCTCGAGAGCGTCACTCACTTGGTTTGGATTCAAAATAGACGCTTGACCTTTTGTTAAACCAATCTGGCCCACCAACATTCCTTAATTTAGATGGAATTCGAGCCTCGAAACCTCTATTGACTCGTGGGCCAGGCCGTAAGATGTTGGCTGAGGAGGCGAACCAACATTTAACCGCAATAGCCTCTCGAGCCGGCGTCTGACTGGAGTCACACATGTCAGTACCATCATAGCCAACTTGTGCATCATGAAACAGGCCACAAAAATGGTTTGCTACACTAGACAGAAATGAGGGGATTTAACGGGCCTGCCTTACTTCAGACCACAGCTAGTAAGCAGAGAGCAAGCTCCATAGATGCCAACACAGCTATATATTAGCAGACCCCGGCACCCACCCGACCTAGGCCAATCTAAAAGTAGTTCCTCGAAATATTTCATGATTAAGGGTTAGTCCTTGTTGGCGTTTCGACCCTTTTGGAACCTCATAAGCCTGATTAGTGGTCTATTCTACTGAGCTTTCTTGCTTTCTTTCGGTCATCCTCGCTCCTTATTTTTTGATCAAAATAACAAGAATTTGAACTGTTTTATTTATAGAATGGTCTCTTAGTTAGCAAGTGCTAAAGACGCAGGATATGAGCATATTGCATAGACAATATATGACAAAGAGGAAGGACATAGAGAAGAGCCGAAAAAAGACTAGGTAACCCCGAGTTGCCCCTGTCGATCGAGGATCGCTGCCCCTCACCAGGTCCCCGCCTTGCCTGTCCTGTGTGGCCTTACGTTAGCGCCCGCGCCAAACTTTTGTACTTTTCTATTCCAATATACAGCGTGGAACATAGAGCTGTGGTCATGTTGGCAGCCGTTATGATTCGTGAAAGCGCTAAACCACAGGACTGGGACTCGGAGACCGGTGTGATTGGATGTATGCCGCCTCGTGCGGCGCCTATCTTGGTTGCAACGTTGGGCCGCTAGAATCGGCTAATGAGACTCTGGAAGAAAGAGAAGGTAAGGTAGAAAGGATAATACTTCGAGATTGGCATCCAGATTAGGAAGGACTCAGAGCACGGAATGTTTCGACTCTCGGATAGGCGGGCATATCGACTTTTAGGGGCACTGACCAACCAGCCACGCGTACCTCACTAAAATAAATTGACTTTTAGTGCTCAGAAAATTCTAAAAACTTCTAGGATTACTATTCTAAGGTCATCGGCGACGAATATTTACTTAATTTTATAATATTATGCCGTTGTTATGGTGAAATCACGGTTTGGGCGGTTGGATGGGATAGGCCTTCGGCTAGTGGACGTTTCTTGCGGCGCGGACAAGAACACCAAAAACGATAAACGTGGGAATTACCACGCCACTGAATGCGCATTCAGCGCCAATAAGAAGGGAATCTCGAGCTAAATGCCGCCAGAATTGTCGATTTCTCGAATATACGGTTTAGTCAAAGATTGGGGTATAAGTTTGGCTAGAAGAGTTGTCAAGAATCCGAGGCTTCGTGCAAAAGCTTGCTTGGGACATATCCTCGAGACACGATTCTGAAAAATACGCGTGCGGGACAGGGTGTGCACGGATGCGCGGCATTCTTGAGGCTGGAATTTTGCCGTAAACCTGGGAAAGCTAAACTTCAGGTGCATATCTATCGGCTTACCTCAACACGTATCACTTCCATATTCCCTTGAAGAACTTGCCAGAAATTGTTCCCAAGACATCCATTCGTACCGCTTGATGTGCCTTTGCTGGCCTGTAATCGTTTTCTCGAATGTTGAGTCGACCTATCATGAGCAATTCTAATCCACCATCAACCTCCTCAGGAGGCCCATCCTCTGTTTCTGGGCACAGAGCGCAAAGCATCAAGCGAAACCTACTAGCTGCCTTTGAAGGTAAGCAATTTTTATGTGTCCCTTAGCACTGCTTAATATTCTATCTGCTACATCTAATATGTAACCTTGAATAGAGTACTGAATACTTGACAGATCCACTTGATTGCGCAATAGCTCGAGGCTCAACGGGTTACCAGTGCGAGACTAGCGTTCTGGACAGATATAGTGTGACAGGTTTTATCAGCAGTGGGACATATGGCCGCGTCTACAAAGCCGTCAGTCAGCCAGGACACAATCACCGCGGAGCATTCGCCATCAAGAAATTCAAGCCAGATAAGGAGGGCCAGAGATTGGCATACACAGGCATATCTCAGAGCGCTATTCGAGAAATGTCTTTATGCAGCGACCTCAATCATGTCAATATTATTAAGCTAGTGGAGACAATCCTGGAAAACAAGTCTATTTTCATGGTATTCGAGTATGCGGAACATGACCTTTTGCAGATTATCCATCACCATGCCCAGCAGCCTCGACTGCCAATCCCACCATCAACAATCAAGAGTATTATATTCCAGCTAATCAACGGCTGCAAATATTTACACGCAAACTGGGTACTGCATCGCGACCTCAAACCAGCAAATATAATGGTGACATCATCAGGGGTTGTCAAGATTGGGGACTTTGGCCTGGCTCGGTGCTTCTATAAACCTCTTCAGCCTCTTTTTTCTGGGGACAAAGTAGTTGTTACAGTATGGTATCGTGCACCCGAGTTACTCATGGGAAGTTGGCACTATAGTCCAGCTATTGATATGTGGGCGGTGGGCTGCATTTTCGCCGAGTTGCTCTCCTTACGACCGATCTTTAAGGGGGAAGAAGCCAAGGCAGACATGAGAAAGATGCCATTTCAGCACAGCCAAATGCAGAAGATTATCGATATTCTTGGCGTACCGACCAAAGATCAATGGCCCCTACTCACGTCTTTACCGGAATACAATCAATTTTTGAGCCTTCAGCCGCTCAAATCATACTCTTCGTACACACAGAATCAGAAAGATCGGATTCTGAGTTCCAAAGGCGACATAAACTTTCCGAATGGATCCAATCTTGACAGGTGGTACTATGGCATCACCCAGGCTGGTGCTGGGCATACCACTTCGCCTCATGTGGCATCAGGACCCGAGTCCTTGCAGATACTTGGCGCCAAAGGCTGCAAGCTGCTTGCAAGCTTGCTTGAATACGACCCAGAGAGGCGTCTAACTGCAGAGCAAGCTCTTGATCACGAGCTCTTTCACATTGGAAGCAAAGTCAGCACGAATTGTTTCGATGGGGTGAAGATGGAGTATCCACATCGGAGGGTGAGCCAGGACGATACTGATATCTGGGCATCGACAGGCAGTCTTCCTGTCACGAAACGAGGCGACCTGCCAGATGATGCAAGACCCGCGAAGAAATTCAAGGAAGCGTGAAACTTATCATTAGGCAGGAAAAGCTCAAGACAATGCCATCGCAGCTTCGACACCTGGTCGTAGAACATCTCGAGATACATTTAGCTAAAGGACCCAGAGACTACTAGAGGAATTAGAAAGTTCGTGGTATCAAAATTTGCATTGCTTGTCCGTACTACGACTTTGATCTTCTCTTGAAAGGGTAGCACACTATGTTGGGCTGGCGGCGGTCGAGATGGCAATTGCTAGCGGCGGATATAGAAACCGCAGAGCTTTTTGATTTTAAAAAGGCCGGCGTATCAAAGATAGGAATGCTGGAGATACTTTCCTGTTTCATTCAGAAAAAGCCGGTACTACCATTGACTCCCCCCACTTGTTGCCGGTAAATTATGCGGACTCAGGATGCTCAGGCTCTACTTGGGCTCTGCTCAGGTAAAAGCGGCCGCTGTTCACGTCTATATTATGCGCTTGATAAAAGAAAAGCCTCTTAATGGGAGTTTATATTATGAAGGCGTAGTTTCTTCAAACTTGTATTGTCTCGTTATCCAATTAATATGATAGACTCGATTTAAGATAGTGTTCGACTTAAGGACAGCTCTGGTTCGCTTGTTCAGGGGTAAGGCTAGTAGTACAAGAAGCGAAGCAACTCTTCAGCGACCCTAATGTGGACCCAACATCTGTAGGCGATACGAGCACTTCTAAATACTGTTCATAAATCCCGGAACATAGAAAAGCTGAAAATTTGATTCAATGAAGTCATCGCCCCGCTCATCCTCACAATATTAAATACTCCTTCGGAGAAAGCGTGCGTAGGGAAGTCGACGCGAACTCTTGAATACCTACCATATGTTAATATGATAAACAAATTGAAACACAAGCCAAGGTTACTTCGCTGCTGAATAATTGAGAATACTGACAGCCTATGTCTCTTGATCCAATACTCCACAGCCTAGTGCCCTTGACTCTAATAGTCGTAATTTCCATATATCAACCTCTCATGATGTGCTCCCTATAGTTGCGAAGTTCAGTGCAGTCACCTAGGCAATGCTCCATCTGTAAATGTGATCAGATGATCCTAATCAAATAATTGCGACCACCATTGCCGTCGTCAACGTATTGGAGTCCAGACTCTCTAGCTCTTTCGTCGAAGGCTCTCAGTCCTGCCTGAAAGACGTCCACGCTGACATTTCCAATTACCGAGAACGTTCCATGGCGTTGAAACTCGCCAGTAACTTCTATTCGTTCCAGGAGAAGACCCCTCATCAAAGGCTCCACTCTCCTGCTGTAAACTGGGCCAGATTGTATCGGCAGACAATACAAGTCATCGTGTCTCCAAGGAATCTCTACACCACCAATCCAACTTATATCTCTACTGATAGTAAGCCAAACTTTGACGAAACACCCAGCCCCAACCCAAACTTCTGCCCAGCATTTGTCAAGACCCGTTATCTCGCAATCCAAAGCTGACGATCCGAACCGCAACCGAAAGAGCTTCCCTTCTAGATAAGCGGCCCCTCCTTTCACTTGGCCAAATAGATTGGCTCCTTCGAGCTCAACTGCGATATTTCTCACCTTCACCAAGTCTTGTACTGCTGCAAGTCGAAAGGTCTCTTGACTAGAATAGGTGACCCCTCTAGTGATAGAGGCCCAAGACCAAGAAGGAGCAATGTAATTCTTTGGTCTTGAAGCATGGTTCAATCGCCCGTTATGGGACTGCCAAAGGAGTTGACGTGCGAAGTCATGCCGCCAAAGTCCTGCGAAATAGTCGATCCTCAAATAGTGGTATATTTCTGCTGCGATGCCACCGATTGCAACCAATTTATCGGTCTCGTACGTCAGGTCTCCTTTGCTGTATAAGTCGACAATTGTGGTCCACACTTGGAAGAGTTCAACCTGAATTTCGGCAGATCGCAAGATGTCCTTGGACGGTGAGCCGAGCCCGTGCTTTCTGATAGACTCTAAGTTTCGATGCAACGCCCTCCTGGAATTTGCATCGACACAAGAAGGAAACCCGAGTGGGAAGGACTCAGAGCACGTTAATCTGCTGCATTCCGAGAAGACTTGAGTGGAACCGAAATGAATAGTCCTTGGTGCTAGCGTTAACTCCTGACAGACCCAAGCCCTTCTAATCAGGGGTGCTTTCTCTATTTCTCGTTTCCATAATTCACTGTCAACTATCTTGTGCGCTTTGTTGCCGACTCTGACGCTAATTGGCTTGATTGAGTGGCCGTAATCTCGTTGGCGGAAAAGTCCCTCACTCCCGTCTATCGATGCAGTAGCAGCAATATTGCAGAACGAGTTCGAGTAGATATCGCACATCTGTGCGGATTCTATTTGCCAGTCATCTTCGCTATCTTGAATAATACAGAGTGCGTCGATCCATATATATTGCAGACCTAGTGCTTTGGTAACGACCAAGGCATCTTGAAAGGTCTGTGATAGTGTGCAGAATATAATTGATTGCTTCATGGCCGATTCATTGCTTTGCAGTAGTCGTGTTGGGATACCGTCTCCCCAACAGTGGCTCAATGTCAGATAGTGTGGTTGTCCAGATATGTCCACTGAATATCGGAGGCGAGGTGAAATATCTGGACCGGAGCCAATGTCAATGATCCTTGTTGGGAGTAAGAAGTGGTTCTTTTGGGGAAACAATTGCCTCTTTTCCCTCCAGCACTCATTGTGATGCGCTGTGCATACTTCTAACCAGCTCTTAGCAAAGAAAAAAGTCGATGGTGAGTTTGTAGACCCTTCCAGAGGTCCAGCTTTTACTGGTAGACCTTGGAAGCATAGTTCTAATCCGAACGTTAGCGTGAAAAATGCCTAATAACATCAAATACGATTTAGATAGAGTACCTTTCGGGTCTGCAAGATGGAGCGCTTTGTGTATCTTCGGATTTGTTGGGTCATCATGTAAGTAATACCGAAATTCTAACGCATGAGAAACTCTGCTGCTGTCGAATTCGTCGAAGGACATTCTGTATGTGACATGGAAAGGCTTCCTACTCTCACCACCTATTGCTGTTTGATAGCTCGGATGGTTTTTATTGCGCATGGCTAGCTTTTTAATTCCTTCCGAGATTGTGCTTTTGAATAGCAAGCAAAGATCACAGTCATTTCCTAGGGAATCTAGGTGGTCAGAGGACGTGAAAATACTTTGGCAATATGATATGTTGAAAGAGGCATTTTGTGCTCGCATCTTGGCTTTGCCACTTCTCTGCAATATCTCCCTGCATCTGTGGCAGAGTGAACGGTTGGCATATCGCTCGCGAAATTCAAAAACAGGCCATACGAGCCACCTGATGAGGGCGAGTGGCAGCTTAGGCCAGTGACGGGCTTTTCCAGATCTATATTTTTGGTTCGAATAGCGGGCTTGTAGCTTCGGATTTGCCATTTGATATATTGCTTACTTCATCCCTCGTTAGGAGGCTTGCTAGTGAAGATATATTGAAGTTGGAAGAATGTTGAGGTGCATGAGTGCGTGAAAGGTTAGGCGGAGAGGCGCAGCTGGGCTGCACGACGAAGAGGTGCAGCCGACCAAAACAACCCCTGCAATTCTGCTCTATAATTGCATTAAAGGCTCTAACTTTCTGCCGTTTTATAGACTGGCTCTATTTAGGCACGATCACACGTTGTACTCTTCCTCCTATTACTAAAGATCACATGATCTAGGGCGACCCCCTGGATCGCATAATACTGACCTGATGGACCAGGAACCAAGAGGGTAATAAACCCAGATCTTTAAACAACTGTAACGAAGAATTTTATTTTAAATTAAAGTAGCTTTTAGATTTTGCTATTATAGAACGATACCTTCATGGTATTTGTAGACTGGTTGTCTTAAAAAATAAAATAAAAATAAAACTAGTTTGGTATGTTTTCAAAAGGAGACTTTTGCACTCTTTGTCACATCGGTCCACCGTAGCTTCAGCTGAAATGAGACGCGGAGGAGTTGAAAAGTGTTAGACGCGAGCACTCGACAAATCTTTCTATTTCGTGCAGCGCATGTTGCCAATATTCCATATTTTGTGATTCAGAGAATCCTGTCAGCTAAAGCTACAGCTATCGAGTTCTCCTAAATTTATAACTCTTTACTTAACTAAGCATACTTTCCAACCATCAGATGCGAGCAATACAATCGTTGCTTCGCGAGGTCGTTGATGGATGTCGGATTAGGGCTAGTTTAGGTCACGTGTGCGCTATAATTGGGCCGAATGACAAAGTCTCCTATAGCAACAAGCAACAAGATAAACAGAATTTTGTCTAAGTAGCGAGTTCAGTGACGTAACCTTCGGCCTGGGGCCGTCTCTCGCTAGAATTAAAGAAAAGGAGGTGCTTGGTCACATGATTGAAGGAGCAAAGTTGCGATTGCTTTTGGTCTAGCTCCAACTCCTGCAATCTCGGCCGCGTCCAAATGCAGAGACATCGTGGAACATTGCTCTTTGCCTCAACTGCTCAACCGACATTCAATCTACTTCTCACCTTGTGCCACCGCACTTAGTCGCAATGTTTCTTATTTCTATGAGTAGTACTCAGCTTCCCAGTCTTTCTCTTCGGTTCTTGACGCTCACTACCTTTGTTCTCGTGTAAGGCGTCTAAATTTTCTTCACCATGCTTTCCACAATCGTTACATCTACAGCGTTGCTCCTCTCCTGCATCTTTTTCGCAATCGCAATCGATAGTATTGATGCTCCATCCTCGATTCATGCTGGAACAGATTTCCAGGTCTCAGTCAGCAATGACCTTGGAGCAACCGACTCTCTCGATGCCTCATTCGAAGACTACCGCATCTACCTCTCTATCGTATCTCCTGCCTCTGCACATGGATGTTCGAGCGGTGAGCCCATATGCTACTTGGTAAACTCCACTGCTCTCAGCATCACCAACGTCACCGTCAAGATTCCGACCTCCGTGGGACCCTCTGGCGAGATCATCCACTGGTGATTGACTTCCACGATTAACCTTAGTGAGCGGAAGAAACATCTCGTAAGCGGGAGAACTGTCATTGCCGGACAGTAAACATAGATAATTATGACGATTAAGTGATCTATCTCATCGTTTGATCGGTCCGTTGAGCAGAACATGAGAATCGAGAACTTTCCTTGGAAGAATGGACGGGCGATTCAAAAATGCATCACCCATCGCTGGCGCTTTGAAGACTGTCTTGGCCGATTGAAGTCCTCAGTAATCCAGAGTATGACATATTGCCTTACTTCCATTCGCATGGGCAAAATTGCGAGTAATGTATTCCCCGAAAAAGTTTTCGTCACAAAGACGTTAAATATATTTGACCTAATTTTCCTACGAATCATCAGTGGAATTCACCTGATCGTCTTGGCGTAGTCTAATCCTCGCAACGCAGAGTATCTCTGATGAAAAGAGGCTTACCGAGAATTTACTTTCACGTCATTGATTGCGCGGGAATGTCCTGAGTGGAGCGGCGTCCTAGGCGTCTTCACACAATTTTGCTCCCGATTTCAAGCCTACCTAGTGGTGAAAGAAGGCGAACATCGGACATCCTAGTGGGTAGCATCCCCATGTTGAGTGGCAGTTTACAATCATTCCCAAGCCCTAATCGACATCGTTCAAGCTATATTGTCTAGGATACCACGTATAATAAGCAAAAGGACTCGAGAGTTGAAATGACTTATCACGTGGTATTTCCTCTTCGCATCGTTTCAGACCAATTTTCATGCGAGATCTTGACCCTTCTGATTCGTTGAAAGTTATTGAGTTTCAAGCTATGGACGAAACCATCCATTATACTGCTTGAAGTGCTGTCTCAGCACAATCTCGACCAGGAAGGGTCATGCGAGCTGATAAAGTATTCATTGCATTGGCTGACAGCCTCCCTTTCACAAGATGCATTACTTTCTATGCTCAAATTCCAAAGTCGCAACACTTCAACCTAGCCTCGTCGAGGATATCCTGCCAGTCACCCACCAAGGCATCAATAGACATCTTTGATAGCTGACTCTCGAGGATGCCTTGCTTCCCGATTGGCTCCGCATCAGGCTAAATCGTCAGATGCGGTCATATGTCTGGCCACTCTCCCGTCAATCACGGGAGATTTGTATCGACACACCCAGGCAAGTCCATCTCCCGAGATTGGCTTCGACGTCACTGGTTATCAGGTCTACCACGATCGAAAAAGGATGCTGAGAATACATATTCCCATCTTGCGAGATGAGCAACCCCAGTGGTAAGTACTTCGGGACGTTCATGCGAAAGCGAATACGCACTAGTTGCATTAATCGTCTGATATCTGCGTATGATGTAGTAGACCCCTATAGACCCTTCAATACCATTAATGAAATTATATATCTAGGTCACTTCTGCGCGATACTTTCAAGATCATCACAGCATCATCTCAACATTCACGAGCTTGATAACAATCTTCAATCAAGATGTATACCAGTCTATCAGTCGCTTTTATCGCCATCTTGGGATGCGTCTATGCAGTTCCGGTCCCACAAGATACACAAGCAAGCAACACAACAATGGCACAAGCTGCAGCCGCCTCCACAGCCGCACAAACTGCAGATGCTTCAAATCCTATCAATGGCCTCCTCGCTGGCCTCGGCATGGTTCCCATCATTGGGGAAAGCGTCACAGCCATCTCCAGCGTCCTGACCGATTTCGAAGGCACCCTTGCCAAAACATTGAATGTTGACACAACCGAGGATGGCGCCTCTGAATGCAAAGACATGACCGTGATATTCGCCCGCGGTACAACAGAACCTGGAAACGTTGGGCTGGTCACTGGACCGCCGTTCTTTGATGCTTTGGCTGCTATGATCGGTAGAAACTCTATGGAGGTTCAGGGTGTGGATTATCCGGCTAGTATTGAGGGGTTCTTGCAAGGAGGAGATGCGACGG
Source organism: Stipitochalara longipes BDJ (assembly GCA_009732865.1). NCBI lineage: Eukaryota > Fungi > Ascomycota > Leotiomycetes > Helotiales > Hamatocanthoscyphaceae > Stipitochalara > Stipitochalara longipes. The sequence goes on from ML769340.1 coordinate 684,275, forward strand.
GTAGTCAGACGATGTAAGTCACTCATCTCATCACTCGAATACAGGATACTGGCTGATTGATGCACAGGACAACCATGATAACAAACACGCTACAGTCCTGTCCCAACACCAAAGTCGTCATGAGCGGGTACTCCCAAGGCGGACAACTCGTCCACAACGCTGCAAAACTGCTGCCAGCAAGCACAATGGCTAAAGTCAGCTCAGTCGTGATATTCGGAGACCCAGATTTCGGAAAAGCTGTCACTGGTGCCGCGTCGTCGAAGACAAAGGTTATCTGCCACCCGGATGATAATATCTGCCAGCATGGAGATCTCATATTGCTTGCGCATCTCACGTACTCGACAAATGCCCAGCAGGCAGCGACGTTTGCGGCTACTGCTGCGGGGATGGCGCTGGGAAATTAAAGAGTTGTGGGGAGGGGGTGGAGATGTAATGAGACTTGTACATAGAGATAGTAATACCCTGCAAATAAAGCAAATTTCAAATCAGGTGTGGGAAAGAAAAGATGAGCTGTACGTTAAGACTGATCCAACGTTCGCGTATGAACCATCTGCTGAGATCAACACTTTAGTGGGCAGCTTGAAGTTCAAGTCGCTGAGCCTTTCGTCTGGATCTCTACCTATGCTGTCAAGGTTGAAACTCTTGATAGTAGTAGCTTGAGCAAACGAGCTAAGCTCTAAAAGAGTTAGCTAAGATCCAGGCGAAATTCGCTCCAATATTTTGAGTGGCCATATGGACCGTTTGCGGATCGTCACTATGTTTATGTTTGGCAGGTCCAACTACCCTTTACCAATCGAATACCGAGACCAAGTGGCTGGACTCTACATCTGCAGGTCGGGAAGAAGTAAAAAATTCTAAAGAGCGGTCCGAGACTAAAATAGCATTGCTCCTTCCCCTCTAAGAAGCGGACCGAGGCCGATCCTTTGCATGCTGCTAGCATGGGCGAGCTTCTCTCGGTGGGGAGCTCATTACCTAAAGTGATCTCGTCCCGCAACCAGGAATCCGGAGCCGTCGTCCGAAGTTGAGAAGCAGTTAATAATTTTGGCTTGGAAAGATGTGCTTGCGTCCCAAAACCAGGTGGTTGGGTTTCATATTCCCAGTCGAAAACCATCTCACGTCTTTTTTGGCGCAAGGGATGAGCGCCGATTGGAAGCCAAAGCAGTAGGCCTTGCCAGGAAGAACTCGAACTGGTCTTCTGCATCAAAGTCTCCACCAAGAACCATTTGCTTCTTTCGGCTCGGGCAGTCGTCACCTGACTCGGGAGCCAACTCAACCGAGCTATTTCCACAACCTCATTGGCCTCCCCTTTCTTGCACTGTTATCTCACGAATCATATTCTACACTTCTATATCCTTTCGTCATCACGCCGCAAATTGAGTGATAAGGGTTCCCCACGGTCACGGGTGTTCGTGTGCTGTTATTGGTGGCTCTTGGCTAAGTGCTACATGGATCTAAGTATTCGTGATCCCGCCTGCAGATGATGAAATTCGCGACCATGCTTCCTGCACCCAACGACCTGGGAAACGGCGGGGTCTGGGGGGCAAATAGCTTCCCCGCGCGCATCCTAGGAGAGAGAGTATTAATTTGCCTTCGCCCGCGGAGAAGCAGGCCATGCAGTCGGAATCTTGAGATTTATTGCAACATACAGATTACAGATCCGCATCCGCATTCTCGTACACGTGCAACGTCAACAGTAAATTGAAAACATTCAACCCCTGACCGGAGAGCAATATGTCTGCAACCGACGAGAAGCTCTCCGACCCGGGGGTCGTCGAGAAGACGGCAAACAATTACCCCATCACTACCTCCAAGGTCACCCATCGACCTTGGTGGAAGCTTGGCGGAAAAGATATCAGTTTCGCACCTGTGGATCCTGATTCGGTGGCAACTTCAAACAACCCCTCGACTGAAGACGTTGAGACAGCAGGTTTGGACAATGTTCATGGAAGTGTCTTCGATGATTCGGGTGCTGCACAATTCTATAAGCCGATTGAAAAGTATGAGGGTTCTCATAGATTCGACCCCAATGCTACATGGACTCCAGCGGAGGAGAAGGCTCTTGTGAGGACTGTAAGTTAGCCAAGGTAACAATGATAAAGCTGGTTGGTTGATGAATATTGGAATAGCTCGATTGGAGGATTTGCCTTCCAGCTTGTACTTTCTTCTTTGCCCTGCAGCTAGACCGCGGGAATATCTCACAAGCTCTTTCGGATAATATGCTGGGTAAGTTCTAAGACATTTTACAGTCTCAAGCTTAGCACTAATAATAATTAACAGCCAATCTGAAAATGAACACAAACGATTATAACAATGGCATGACTATATTCTACGTCTCTTTCCTCACGGCAGAGCTTCCGTCTCAGCTTGTCAGCAAGAAAGTAGGGCCAGATAACTGGATTCCGTAAGTGGTTCGCGGGCAATAAAGTGGCTCGGTTCAGACTAATGGGTGGCTTGCAGGATTCAGATGGTTTTGTGGAGTATCGTCGCTATCTGCCAATGTCTCATCACAGGTCGCAAGACATTCTTCATCACTCGATTCTTGCTTGGACTTCTTGAAGGGTAAGATCAACCCCACCATGAAAATCGGTCAAGAACTTGCAGACTAACTCATTTTCACTAATAGTGGAGTTATCCCTGATGTAAGACCTAGTCAGACATAGATATTACATTCCAAGAGTACTTAACAAGAACAGGTTATCCTCTACTTGAGCTATTTTTACAAGAACAAAGAACTTCCCGCACGACTAGCCTGGTTCTGGACTTCTTATGTCTCCACCAACATTGTGTCAGCCTTCCTCGCATACGGAATTCTTCACTTGCGCGGTCACTCCGGCCTGCATGGGCAAGGATGGCGATACCTCTTCGCGATTGAGGGTGGTCTTACAGCTCTCCTCGGTATATTGGCATGGTTCTACCTTCCTCCTTCCCCCACGCAGACCAAGAGCCATGGAATCAGAGGTTACTTCCGTGGTAAGAGTGGCTGGTTCACAGAGAGAGAGGAGACTATCATGGTGACGCGTATTCTGCGCGATGATCCGGGGAAGTCAACTATGCACAACGTGAGTTTTCCTCGTCTCAGAAAGAGTCGATTGCTAAAGTGAGATCAGAGACAAGCAGTCACGCCAGGTCTTTTATGGGCCAGTCTTACTGATTATGACATGTAAGTCCTTGGCAGATCAGGCTCTCTCAACCAATATCTGATGTAATACAGGTGGCCAATCTACCTCATCGGCTTGACATGGACAATCCCTATGGTTTGTTACCTTCTTGATCCTCTCTAATCGACATCACTAACTTCATTCGTCAGACACCACCTGCCAACTACCTGACCCTGACGCTCAAAGCCCTCGGCTTCTCCACTTTCAACACCAATCTCCTCGTCATTCCTTCTTCCGTTCTCTTCATCTTGCAACTTCAATTCTGGACCTACCTCTCCGAGAAAATCAATCAACGGTTCTTGGTCGGGCTAATGAGCCAGGTGTGGGTGCTTCCGTTGTTGATTGCGCTCGAGACGCTGCCCGTGAAGTTTCCGCACAGCAATTGGGTGAGATATGCGATCAGTAGTTTGATTGTGGGGTATCCTTACGTGCATGCTATTCTGGGTAAGTTACTCGCTCTTGGGTGGACATCACTGGGAGAGTATTTAGAATAGATGCTGATCATTAGCAGTGGCAATCACGAGTCGAAATGCTGGCACAGTTCGTACGAGGACTGTTGGCTCATCACTTTACAACATGGCGGTGCAGACTAGCAACATCATCTCCACACAGGTCTATCAAAATAATGACAAGCCTCTCTACTATACTGGCAACAAAGTGCTGCTTGGCCTTGCGGCGTACAATGTTTTCTTGTTCATTGGTGCAAAGATCTATTATACCTTGAAGAACAAGTAAGATTCCTCTCTCCTAATATGGAAAATTTGGATGGGGCTAATAAGAAAACAGTCAGCGAGATAAGATTTGGGATGGTATGACCAGGGAGGAGAAGCTAAACTACCTCGCCACGACAAAAGACAAGGGCAACAAACGGTATGTGCTCTTCATTGACAGCCATTGATATCAACTTTCCTGATATGAGACAACAGACTCGATTTCCGCTTTGCGTCTTAAGTGTCTTAGGTATCGAATACTGAAGCATAAGGGAACTCTACGATGTCTTATGGAATCATCGTGATCGCACATTCTTTATGATGGGAGATATTGAGGGTTTGAAGGTTTTATTGCTTATAGCTTCGAATCTATGATACCATCTCCTCTTTAATACTTTACCATCCTCTGCAAAGTAACATCTTCTGTGTCCAAGTCGTGGCAAATAGAGACCCAATCTTCTATCTTTAACCTCATAGAACCCGGAGAAAGTGAGCGAATCCTTCGTGAGGCAATAGCTCCCGTGATTTGCTCTTGGATGCAGGTATTCCAAGGTGATAGCCTAGTAAAAGATGCGAGGAAGCGCTGTCTATCTGTCGAACTTAGTTACCACAAGCAGAGCTGCAATCTTAGCACCTTCGTGGAAACTCAATTCTGCTGCCATGTGCATGTCTGCGTGGCTCTACCAGTAGGTTTTTAGCACTGCAATTTTAGCGTTCTCGAGCCCGTTCTCGCCCCTGAACAAGCGAGCGACACAGGGGCTTTAGCGAGGTACCTAATGAACGAACCCTTTGTGAGGCTGCTTTTATGAAAGCTTTGTGCTAATATGAACAATCGCATTGATGCTCCTTTCCCAAAGATTGTTAAAGAAACCATAAATTACTTTTGTTCAGATAATTTAGAATTCGTTGATTTACAAAGCCCATTGTCAACTTTTTTTTCGGCAACAATGCTCTTATACAAGACCACCAATCCGCGGCCATCCGAACTAAGAAACACCGAGAACAATCCTCATGGAAAAATATTTACAATACAGAACTCTATGCATTTCTATAAATACGTAGCGGACTGTGGCTTAGAGCTCCCATATCCTCTTCGACTTCTTGCTACGACACTACCACGACTTACAACAGCAGAAATTTGCGGCTATTATCACAAAACACACCCACAGAGTCTAAAAAATACAATACTAGGAATTCACAACCATGGCCCATCGCTATAATCCGTTCACAGGTAAGGACTCCGGGGCGCGAGGCGATCCCACATCCTCGCAAACCTCCCAAAACAGAATGAACGATCAGGGCAGACGGCATCCAGAGGAGCAAGACATCGCAACTTACCAAAGCTACGGCGGGTTCAAAAAGAACTCCGCGTACGGGGAAGGGGACTACGTCCCCCCAACGCCCGGCTCACTGAACCCATTCTCCTACGACGCTCCAGTCCTCAAATCAGGCGTAGATCAAGATGCAGAATATGACCACGGGTATGGCTCAAAAAGACCTTCATTTCTCGCATCGCCAGGCCCTTCGTACCCACGCACACCATCCGGCCGTCGGGGGTCAAGGTTCGTCGAACACGATATCGATGACACAACATCTACGAACAGAAGAGACGCGCTCTCCACCCTCACCGGCGGGGCACCAGAACCCAACAGGCCCCAGCCGTCCCCTTGGCGCGCGCACCGGCGTCAAGAAGGCGACATCGAGATGCGAGACCTGCAAGATTTCCAGAACGTGGACCTCGAGGCCGGCCCTCAAGACAGGAATACCAACGTTGTTCGGACAAAAAATTTCTGGAGCTCAACGGCGAATATTGCGCCTGAGCGTTCCTGCTGGCAGGGCTTCAGGGCCCATCTGCGTGGAGATTTGATTGGATTGGGCATTGTCTTTCTCGTCATTATGGCCCTCGTGGGCTTTTTTATCGCGATTGGTTTTTATTATAGCTATCCGAGTAACCACCCGGCGGATGAGTAAGTCCGGTTTCCCTGTTCTTCTACATTTGTTTGTGCTTAGGTTGACGGCTTGTACGTTTGATCCGACGTAAGATTAGAGAAAGTGTGAGATCGTTATGTGAAATAGTATCAGTCGATAATATCAACGAAATTATATGTACCAGGAACTTTGAGTGATCTAATTTGTGCATTTGAAGAATATTGAGCTGTAAACGGTAATTTGTAGGAGAAGGCTTGATAACAAAGACAATCTTGGAGAATGATCGAGAATCGACAATAATGCAAAGGTGACAGCAAACAAATTTGCAACCAAGAATGAAGAGGATGCAGCACTTGCTACTATGCATGGAAAAGCAAGACTGTTCATTGGACTTTCACCTACGATATAGATGACGAATAATTTTTTTAAATGGACCATACCGTTCCTTGTCCAAGACAGAAGGAGGATCACTGTACTATTCCAATCCCTGTCACGTCTCCCCCTCCGAATCCGGCATCTTCCCCTTTCTTTTTGTTAACCAAGATGTATTTGCATGCTAAATGATGATATAATAGACACAGCAAATGAACTAACCAAAGCCCATATTCAGCAAATCTTGATGCTCTCGTTCTAATCGTTTCGGGTCATACTCCTCAAACCAAAATGCGAACGTACTCTGCCCATTAACAAAATTATTGCCCCTGGAGCTCTCGAGCCCGACATGCTGCACGACCTGTTTTCCCATCGCTAATCTCTGCTTCTTCGTTTGATCAGCGTAGTCCTCAATCATGGTATCAGTCTGTCCTGCTCCGATCCCTCTCAGATGCGCTACCAATGAAGGAATTTGTTCTTCTGGGAAGAGCAAAGCTTGCGTGCAGCACCCGTGCACATTCATCGTTACCACACCGCGAAGTGGGAATAGGGAATATTTTCCGATCATGAATGCAAGGGCCACAAATGCGGGGATCGTGACCGCGCTCAGAACGAAGATCGCGGGGTCATCGAGGTGGCGTTGCGTGCGGGGTATGAGACATCGCAGCGCGATAAGCAGACTTGCGCCAACGAATGACGCGAGGAGGAAGGTGTATGCCATGTGCCCATACCAATAATCAGCGTGTGTCTCCCAACTAAGCGCCGTTTCAGTGTAGAAAAGACGTAGATAGAGCCAGTTCCGGAGAGAGGGGTTAGCTGCTGCCCCTTCGTTGATCTGATAGAGTGATTGTCGGACCTTGGCCATCCAGCCCGTGGCAACAATGACATCGTCTTCAAACATAATGGTATAAGAAGCGTTGGTGCTCTGGCAAAATTCGAGCGCGTAGAGGTAGTCGCTGTGCAAGAAAAGCCATTAGCGCTCAGATTTACAGTATGGGGAGAGGGGTATGGAGAGAGAAAGTATGCGCACAACAGTCCCTTCTTATACCATTCCTTCTTCTCCTCCCACTCTTTCAGATCCTTCATCACATCTTCACTAACATTATATCCTACAGCTAAATCCACCGAGTTCGCCAACCATGGCTGCTCCCAACTCGGATGCCTCCCCGCCTCGGTATCCGCAAACAGCACATACAGAAACAGCTTCTCCCTCTCTCCAGCCGTCAACCCCTCCATCACAGAGGCAACCGCATTATCCACATACTGCGTCGTCTCCCTCTTGACCGTCACAAAAGCCGCGCATACCTCCGGTGTGCCCTTCACCTTCGCCAAGCTTGTATCTGTCGCAGCGTGCTCGATGAAGGCTTGAGCTTGCGACGCTCGATATTTGGAGTACTGCTGCTCGTAGACAGTCTCGGATCGGAAGAAGGCAGAGTGCGGATCGCGCCAGTAGCGCCCGCGACAGTAGAAGAAGGCGAGGAGCCAGGCCATGGCCGTTGCAATCAGGACGCGACCAGCTGGAGAAGTGACGACATGGCGGGGAGATGGAAGTTTCATTGGACCCTCGGAGAGTTAGATGCTTGTAAAGCCGTCGGTTATTGACGGTAATGAGGGTAGAGAATCAACATCGAGATTTGTGCTATGGGAGCGACACGTGAAGCAATTCATCTGACGTTCGCGATATGGAATGTGGTTCTTCCATGCTGACATAATGCGCTCTGTGCCGCAAAGCGACAGCCGAAAGGGGGGGGGCACACCTGGAAAGCCGAGGCAGGCCTAGCGAGATACCCCTTTTTTATTTGAATATCAAGAACAAAGGACGCTTTCTTCTATTTCTAAGATTCTATTTTTATTTCCATCCTCTAATAATTGATGCATGCTGTGAAACTTTACCCTATTTATAATTCCGTGTTCAATAAACCCCCAAAGTTCAAAGCAAGCTCAACCCTTCCCAAGACCATCCTAAAACTTGCCTACTAGCAAATAACGGTAAGCAATACAACACCATAGTCCAAACACACCACAACCTCTCACTAGTTTTATCGCTCTTCTGAGTCTTAAAAGTCAACAGATGACCTGCCAGCCCGGCTCCCAGCCCCAGACTAACCACGAGTCCCACGACTCCCATACCAAGAAACAGAGGACAAGCAACAGACCAGAACACAATTGGTACAGCGAGCCCCCAGCGCGCAACTTCATGTCCATAGACAATCGGCATTGTCCTTCGTCCGCGAGCCGAGTCCCCTGCTATATCTGGCATATCGAGGATTGAGATCGTGGAGCAAATAGCAGCGGCGAGGACACACAACCATATGTACCCTTTGCTGTTCAGCCCCGAAGCACCGGTGAGTGGGACGATAGAGCCTGCATTGAAGGCCGCGATACCCAGAGCATTGGTGATATTCCGGAGGTGGAAATTCTCATTCGCAGCGCCGAGGTCGTTGTATACCCAAGCCAGAAGTAGGATGAACAATGTTTCATTCACGTTCCCGAGATATTCTGAGAGAGTGATGGAGAGTGGGATGAGAGAGAAGAGGAGGCGGCGAGCGGACTCAGGTGTGATGCGGCCTGAGGGGATTGGACGCCAGGATTTATTTAGTGAGTCTTCGATGATTGAGGATGGAAGGCGTTGGTTGGAGATGTCGCAGATTAGGAGGTTGATGCTGATCCAGAGCAGTAGGATTGGAAGACGAGTGAGGATTAAGGAGAGGAAGCTCGTGGAGTTGGTGGTAAGGAGCGGTCCTGAGAGCGCCGTGGAGAGAGCAAAGAGCGTTTGTGGGATCGTTACGCATTTAATGTTGGCTTTGGAGAAGAGGTAAAGAGTGTTAAGGTAATAGAGGGGAGACTCGTGCTGCTGGTGGTTAGCGCGTCTTCTATTCGGCGGGAATTGGGAATGTACCTTTTCTTCTTCATCGCCTGAATACGGAAGTGGAGCTTCGTCTTGAAAGTGAGTCTTGGCACCCATGACTGAAAAATAGAGAAGGTCAAATTAAAGACGGGAAATGAATGTGCACTATTGTTTGAACAGAAAACATATGGCTTGAACTGAACAGCGACTTCCTCCCAGGAGGAATATATAGAGGCTTTGTACTGCCATCCCGCGTCTGATAAAGCGTCAGTCCCTACTCGTGCCAGTCACAAGGTCTTCGACCACCTGGCAGTCATGACTGGACAGCGGCAGCTGCAGAGCACCAACATATCAAGTCTCTGCAACCTCAATAAGTATAGCCACTCGGTATAAGACATACATGAACACATTCACCAATCAACAAAATCAGATCGATCGCTTTCGTTTAAACCCTATATCGAAGTGTACCCATCAGCTCGGGACAGGTGCTTTGTGGCGTCGGCAATGCCCGCTTAGGCTATTTGGGCGCCAGCTGAATCGTGCACTTGATTCACGTATTGGAGCGGTGACATGGCTAGCGACTCGGGTGCAGTACTTAGCCTCGTATTCTGGTACCTGATGGCAAGCCACATTGGAGCTGAGGTGGCAGTGTATATGCAAGATGCAAGTGAGTATTTCCAGAACCCGGAGCCGAACGGGACATGTTGTGCCGTATTGGAAATATGAGGGAAAGTCGGGAAAACGGAGGTGTATGGGGTCAGAATTTAAAATCGAGGCACTTTCATATAATACGATGATAGCATAATATTTTCTAATAAATTCAGTGCTTCATAGACCAAGATATGTCTGCATCTACTACCTTGGGCGTGCTGCCTCAAATTGCGCCGCGCCCTCGACGGGACTCACCCAAGCAACACGATCCTTGACAAAAATCTCCCGCTTCGGCTTCAATTTTGTCTCATGCAGATTGAAGTCATCAACCGTGCCAAGACGCAGGATACTGGCGCCGGGGATCCCGATACGATACATGAGCGTGCCGCAGGTGGAGCAGAAATAGTTAGTCATTGTCTTGCCCGAGGTGATGGTCTGCGATTGGCCGTATGCCGTCAGGTTGTCGCGCCCGCGCACGTGAGTCAGATGCTTGTCGAGGACAGAGAAGTTCGAGGCGAACATGGACGCCGTGATCTTGCGGCAGTCGGTGCAGTGGCAGGTAAATGTACTGAGTAGACCCGGTCCTTGGGTCGGGAATGATAGCTGCACTGCGCCGCAATAGCAGGTTGCTGTCGCCGAGTCTTCTTTCGACCAGCCATCGATGGCGCAGCTGGCGAGAGGGATGTAAGGTTTGGATTTATCGGCAGTGGCGGCCATGGCAGTGGGTTTTATATCGCGATGCAATCTGATTTAGGATTCGGTATCGTTGAATTGTCCGTTGCTAGTGTGAGGAGAAAACATGGCGATCTTTATATTCGGGGCATCGAAACGCCGGCGCGAAAGCGGATTGGGGAGTGTCTTACTTTTCATAACGCCGCTAAAGCCGAACTTTATAATTGAAAACACATTAGAAGACCTTCATTATTATAAGGTCTCTACCGCGGATTTGCATGGGTGTAACTGCTTTAAGCTAGCAGGCTAGACAGTTCTAGCCGTATATCTCGTAAGAAAAGAGATAAAATAAGTATATGTTCCAGCCCAAATTTTCGCAAGGGGAACTCTTAGGCTCAAAACCTCTTCATTCGATGTCCATGCTGTCACTCATGAGAATCCTTAAGGCAAGCGGGGTGTTCATCCTACTGCGCTCTAAGTCGTTCGTGGTGAAGGACAGACGATAGTAAAGATGCCCGTCAAAGTCATGTTCATGCCAGTTTCCCCGTCTAAACTTGGGACAATAGCCATTATTGTCCTCTAAATTTCTAAGGGGACGGCGATGATGCAATAGCTGTGCATGATTGCAATTATTGGTTGAGGCTGTTACTAGTATATTGGCGGAGACTCTTACGAGGTCGCGGTCGGATATCTCAATCGAATACCAGGACCCCCAAGACGTCTAAAAAAAGACTGAAAAGTAGTCGCAGATGCTATGATAGAGTTGAAGAAAGAAGAAATAATAGTTATCAGAGTTTAGGCTGACCTCAAGGAGTGCCTCTTCAGGCTTCGCTCGCTAAACGACCGCTAAACGACCTGTAAGCGAGCCCCTGACCCCTCGCCCTCTTAGCATACCTACCCAGGTACCTACTGCTTACCCAAGAACTCAATAACCTTCAAATAGCCTCCACCACTTCTACTTTGTATCCCTAAAATAATCATCCCTCTTTGGCGTCCTGCTCTGCATTAACAACAACATCATCTAAAAGCGCCTCATTCCTCTTCGCCGCCGCAATCCTCACTCTCTTCAGCTTCCTCGTATCAACGTCAACTCTCCACGTCACGCCCCAAGTAATGATATTCATCACGATCGCCATTCCAATAAATCCCATCGCGATTCCAAACGACGTCTGATAGTGAGGAGCATACCTCGAATTGAAAAGTTGAGACCCAACTGCCCCGCCAATCTGGCCGTAGCTATTGGCGAATGCGATAGCGAAGGCAGAGCCTGTTGCTCCTGAAGTCGTTTGCACACGCCACGGCCACATCATTGTATACCTAAACATATCAGAATTGTAACTCAGGAGAGAGGGTTGAGCATTTACCATGCTGTTGAAAGGCCACCTGCAAGAATTGTGGCTGCATAAACCCCTCCCGTATTCGGAAATGTATACAGAACAGCATAGCAAGCTTGTATCACAATCATGAAACCGAGTGGAATTAGTGGCTGTGGGATACGCCCTGTATCAGCGAAGATGCCGAAGATGATGGTGAAGATCATAGCGAAGACGGCGGATGGAATATTAAGCAGCTGAGCATTGGCAATTGTACTACAGAACGTTAATTAGCACAATACCAAAGAGCGATTTTGTGTTGACTCACGTGAAACCAAGATTTGCGATGACAGTTGGTTGATAGAATGACAGCCCAGTAGTGCCAACAGTGTAGAATGCCCAACAGAGGAGGAACAACCAGACTCTCTTATCTTTGAGAGTGGTGATGAGTTCATGAAAGTCGAAGTTTGACTCCGCGGCCCTGGGAGAATTTCGGGGAAGTCGGGCTTGGATGAACGCCTTCTCTTTCTCCGAAAGCCAGGAGGCAGTCGAAGGAACTGTTACTTAGTCAGAATGCACGACCAGGGATTTCCGGACCGAGCACGTACAGTCTGGAAGGAAGAAAATGACGAAAATTCCAAGTAAGACTGTGAATATTCCTTCGGTCAAGATGAGCCTAGTCAACATGTAAGTCTAGGGTCTCAGCTTGGGTCAGGGGGCCAGAGCTAGGATACCATTTCCACCCAGACAAACCTCCCGCATCAACACCATTGAAAGCAAAAGCAAGAACACCGCTAATAATGGGACTGAGGTTCCCAAGAAGTGTAACCCAGACAACACGAGGCGCAATTTCGTCAGGACGATACCAGTAGCACATGTGCAGAAGGATTCCGGGCCACAATCCTGCTTCAAAAAGTCCCAGGAGAAACCGGACGACGTAGAGACCTTGCCTATTTTTAAGTGCCGCATGGCAACAAAGTACGATTCCCCAGGAAATCTGCTTCAATCAGAACTTCGTTGCACACATATGTGGTGAAGTGGTAACTTACAATAATTCGTGCCTGCCAGAGAGATGGCCGTACTTTCTTGATCAAGAGATTGGAAGGAGCTTCGGCAAGTATGTAAGGAATCTTTCAAAATATCAGGTTAGATATCAAGCGGATATAGACGCAAGATTTCTACTCACATAATACAGCGTAGTGACCAAGTTGTACTGGTTCTTCGTCATATGAAGCTCTGTAAGTATATTTCGAGGAGTCCCCCTGTCCATGATCAATGCATTGGAAACCTAAGACAATCAGTAATGATCACATCATATTAGCGCACAGCGGACATACGTTAGTCGCATCAATGGATTTGATCATATACATAACAGCAAGCAGCGGAATCAGGTGCCAATCAATTCGACGACGAAGTTTCCTCTCTTCTTCACTACTGAGAGTAACCCGAGCTCGCATGAGTTTGGCATCATAGCCAACGATGGAATCCTGCGATTCGTCATATTCAGGAAGTGTTTCGGTGCGTGGAACGAAATGGAAGTTATTTCCGCCCGGATGTGTGACTTCGTCCGTTGACGTGGTTGGCAAAGCTCCTTTCTCTGACGTCGTATCAAGAGGGCTCGAACTTTTCTCAATATTATCAGAGGTCTTGAGAGAAGACATGTTGCCTGAAGACTTCGAGCGCTGAATAGGGTATCAAGATACCACGTCTGTGCTGGCAAGTTGGGGGACTTTTCTCTTATGCATCTGTTGATCCCCCACGTACCCAAACATCAAGGGGATTATTAGTAATTTATGATTTGAGCAGGCTGTAGCTGCTTCAGTGGCTTTATCTTTGTGGCGCCAGTGGCGTAAATTGTACGGAATCATTGGGTTATCCCACCGAGCACGCTACACACATTGTAGGGTCAATAAGCATGCAACACCAAGAATGGACGTAGATCTCTTAATATTTGATAAATTTACCTATCTTTATTACTGTCCTGGAAGCGGGACAGAACTATTATTAAACACCGATTGACATTGGTAGACTGAGATAATCGCGTCAACGCGGGGATGCATTGCGGCATACTCTTAAAAGTGGGCAGTTGATGATGATCTTCTTTGGCCTCGCTATGACGTGAAACCGCCAAGAATATTCTGAGAGCACGTGAGCCTTATAGGAAACTTTTTTTTATTTGAGCACTTAGTTTAGTGCATAAGATCCTCTTACTGGAATATTTAAGAAGTACTGATATAACTTGCACCGTAACGGAATACTTCTAAAGTCGACTCTCATCTTTGGACTGAGGTAGTCGCCACTCTGACGTGAGCTGAGATCTAACTCAGACAAGTTGTAACTAAGTAGAGAGCGAGGATAAGTTGAGTAGCGCCTGAGCAAAGCAGCGACGCCTTTTAATTACGCTGGAAGCGATGCACGTCAAGATTTAGTATACTTTATTACATGAGCTAGTGAGTAAATTGAGAACGAAGGATGCGCAAAGTAGCTAAATATGTTAGACCCCTTAATGAAAGAACAAATTACTAAAGTATGAGCTCACTATACTAGCTAGAAAAGCACCATTGCGAAGAGCCTTCGCTTATAATGAAGAGTAGTGAAACCGTAACAGGAGAATCTCACTAAAGCCGACTACGTCTCCCACAAGACTTGACAAAGCTCATAGATTGGGTACTTTTGAGACGAAACTCACATACATTATAGAAACTGAATTATTAGTCTGCCACACGAACATTGGCAAAGAGGATAGCCTATGAAAGAGTGAGGCTGACTAGTTGAAGTGATGGAAGTGGAACCGAGAGAAGCGAAGCGCCCCTTAAAGTTGGCAGAGAAGAATGATCTCACCTGCCTTTGTATGCTCTTCAACATTGTCTTCGAAACCGTTAAAGTCTGCTTATTCGACAAAACAACGCAAAGAAGGCCGATCCTGGTGCTTCGTTTGTTTTAGGGCCTCTGTTATATCTCAGGTAATCATCTCAAAACCCATCACGTGACCTTCTCGTCAAAGAAAAGGGGTAAACCAGGGTTAGCATTATCCCCGACTCCATGCATAACGACGCCCGACGAAATTGGGTCAACCTCACGAAAGCCTGCACTTGCCATAAGCAAATCTAGACTACGGAGGAGAGGCCCGATAGTTGCGGTTCTACGGCAAAAACAAGGCTGGTTTTGCCGGCGACGAACGGTTGGCCAAAATGCGGGTTGCTTGCCTAGAAGGCGGACAAGGCAAACGGTTCGCATTATTGCGAACCGGGCGTAGCAGTGCAGAAGATATGGGGCGAGCGAATGTCTGGAGTCTGATGGACCACTCTGCAGATCTTTATGACGCAGAAATGACAGTGTGTCGCGGTTCCAGGATTGAGACGTCGCCTCGCTGACTTCGTGGTTTTCGTTCGTCGTTGAAGGGAACAGGAAATCGCTCTATTTAAGCCTTTAAGCTCCCAGAGCGAGATGAGGCATTATCTCCCATAATATTTTGAGGTGTGCATGCTTCTTTTTTCAACTTAGACCAAGCGTTCCTTCATTTCTTTTCCCGGCCATTGCTTTGCGTTTTCCGGTGAGAAATCTGGGGATGGCGAGGGCGTGTAACCCCAACTTCGTACAGGCACACGTCCCATCACATGGTGTCCGTGCTATCGTACACGCATGGATCAATCTGCCTTGATATTGATAACGGGGTATTTGGAAGGCCACACGTGTACTGCACATGCCTCTCGGGACGAAGATAAGAACGAGGCTGTGCGTGATGGGGTTGACAGAACGGGACGATCAAACTCGGCAGAACGAAAGGCTCTCCCGGAAAATTTCCATGATCTCGACCGCCTTGGATATTCTTTGGACATGGAGTTAAGCATGGATGATGGCCAAAGTAATATAATCAATCAGAAAGTGACACTTGTGATTAAGACCGTGGCCGTGACTCGTGCCGATGACAGTTCGCCTCGTGACGTGACCGCCAATAAAGCATGCTGAGCTCGGTGGCTCTGGCCATTCCAAGTGCCCTGCGCTGATCTGGGCTCAAGGCGGACATATATACAACTGCTCCTCCCAAGGGGCTGTCATTGTTCTGGCCTTTGCAGACCAAAGCAGCAAAGCTTGTGGACAGCCATGACAAGTTCGGAACCTGGCGAAGCAGACTCCTCGCCGATACTGCCCCATCTTGCCCCATCCTGAAGAAGTAGCATGTCTTCTAACGGCGAGGATCCGAATCCGTGGTACTTCGGGAACGAAATGACGATAGATGGGTGTCAAGGCTGGAGAAATTCGGCTCCAGCCTCGTCGGCCAACGGCGACACAAGCAACTCGGGCAAGCCTCCTGCAAGTGATGGACAGCCGCCCGCCCAAGATCCAAACGCCAACACGGGCGCCGGCCGGTGAGTGATCGCCTAGCGCATTTTTGGAGTGTTGATCTGACTTCCCCAGTCGCAGATCACTGCGAAAACATAAAAATAGTCCGTCAGTCTCGGACAACAGACAAGGTGCTTTCCAAAGCCTCAGGGATGACGTACCCAAGCCTGACCAGTATACCTTCTCCAATGGCGATCCTAATCAAAGGCCATCATCAGCCTTGTCACGTGAACATCAGCTGAAAAGTTCTCCCGGGCAAAGGATTCCAGAACAAGGTATTCCTCGTTCCTGGGACCTTCAGCTCGACACTACCCTAATAGCAGAGTATTGCGCAAAAAGAGACAAGGACTCGCCCCAGTCGCAAGGCCAAGGACAGGAATTAACAACTGGGATGGAACCAGAATCCTCGAAATTCCACCAAGGAGCCCGTGATTCACTCGAACCAAAGGACCAACAAGGACCTAGAACCATAGAACAGCACCCGCAGGAAACAGAGAGCCCTGCGCAGGAATATCGACAGCCCGATACAGATCATAGCCAGGAAGACGATGCCGAAACCGATGAAGAACCTTCCCGAGACCCGAAATTGGACGGGAAGGGTCGTGGAAATTGAGATATAGACGACGTTACAGTCTTCAAGGCTCCTCCACTTTTGTTTCGATGTATGAATTATGGACGGTTTCCTGTGGGGACGATTGTTGGAATATCGGCATCTTGGTGGTCCTATGAAGTCTGCTGGAAAACAGGACGGCAGACTGACGAAAAGATCGGAGGCGTTTTGTTGTACATCCTTTACTTTCTTTGTATTCATTCATTTGACTGATAAGTCGCTTTCCACATTTTCAGTCGCTCTATGAAGTTTATTGATTTTTTGCGCGTCGAGATTCGAGACTGTCGATCATTTATTCGGTTTTCTTGGGACCTCTGTTGTGCGTGACATCGGCCTAATGCAGTCGGCCAATAGCAACGATGTTCAGAGCTTGCGAGATAGTGAACAATAGATCAAAAGTTATAACGTTGAAGAGCCATTGAAACGTCGAGCAAGATCATGCTCCATGGCCATATACACAGCTGATCTTTTTGAATTCGAAGTGTCTCTCCGCTGGGCGCAATCCGCTGTGAACCACGTTGGGTAGCAACGTCGGCATTGTGAGCTCTCGGCATAGTGTTGTGAAACGTGCCAGCACACTTCCACTATCTCGGAATTTATTCGTGAATGGCTAGATGTTAGCGGGTAGCATGACCGGAAAAGATACATAACGATTGGAAGGACCGCCCCACCACTGTATTGTCATCTGACTTCCATTCGTGAGACCACCAATCGGCAGTTGGTAGAGAATGAGGCTGATATGGAAAGACGGTGCACTGCCTAGATTGTGTATTATAGGCCCGCTTCAAGGAGTTTACAAGTAGATCGGAGCCTCCCTAGATGCCCGCCTTTAGGAACCTTTGTGAAACAGCCGGCGCTGTCCATCCCAATACTAACTACACAATAATTCTCTCCGATATTGCCTACAACGTAAGAATATTGTATTACAAGATATTCTCAAGTCGAGTTTCATCGCGAGGAGGGCAAAAGCGTGTGATGCACTAATCATGATCTTGGAGCTCTGGCTGACGGTTGTGACTTCCAACATCTCGCAACTGAGAACCTCTCACACCAGGCTGATGCACTTTCTCAGCTAGAGTCTTGGGCTAATAGTCCCGAGAGACATGAGTGGATTGCCTGTCGACTTGCAGAGAGGTAGGGATGGCAGCACATTTTTGGTACAAGATGACTCTGAAGGGTCACTTGGAAGAGATGTATTGCCCCCGATCTACGAGTCTAGCAGAATGAGGTATAGATTGAAGATGACGGTGATGGAATGAAAAGTGATTGGGTAGATTTGTTATAGATGAGAGAAGGAAGATGCGGCCAAGTTAGTATCGATGGTACCAGATCTAGCATCGATGATCCTTTCCCCCTCGTTCCTGCCGCTTTCGTGGGCTTGCCTGCAGTGTTCTGAACTCGCAGAAAACACTTCATACAGATCTTGGCTTCGAATCAACGAGATAGAGGCATGTCTTAATCTCAGTTGACAATCACCTCATCAAAACTTTGTCGTGGGAAGGGCTCCAAAATATGTTCATCAAGTCCATTATGGTTATTCGGCATACGTAAAAGCTACTTGTCCCATACACGTTTTTTGCTTTGGTCCAGCAACCTTTTGCGCACCAAGTCTCTCCCTCGAGACTGCCCCGTAAAGCAAAATAGGCACCGACTTCGTGTAGTCATAGCATTCAATCCCTAACGTGCGTTCCGAAAGCATGCACTTGCAAAGTTACCTCCAGTATGCCCAGTGCGCCTGTCCATAACACCGAACCCCCCTGCAAAACCCTAGTTCACTCAACGGAACCCTACAGGTCTCTTCTTTGATTTTGACTTCTTGTCTTTCTTCGGCTTCTTTTCTCTCTTCGTCTCGACAACCTTGGCCTTCGGTACAATTTTGGCGGGAATATCAGACATATCGTCGTCGTCTGAGGAGACTTCTTCCTCCTGATATCTATATCCATTCGAAACACCATTGAGCAAGCCATTAACTTTTGCCGTATCCTCTCCAGATGCCACTGGTGATGGCTGCTTCTTCTGGTCTGTCTGCACAGGCGCATCAAGATCCACGCTTCCGGCCTCTGTTTGGAAGCCCTGAAAGTCGGTTTCTGCGTCCGAACCATAACTCTGGCTGCTCCCCTCGTGGAATCCATTCGTAGAAGGCCCTCTAGCAACAAGATGCTCTTCCTCATCGACTTCCATGTCTTCGTTTGCGGATGCATCGCGACCTGCGTCTAGATCAACGCTCTCTTGGTCATGGTGTCGGGTGCTCTCTTCCTCTTCCTCTTCCTCATTCCCGTCCCCGTCCTCATTCTTGTCGAAGTCAACATTATCTTGGTCGTGATGGATGTGCCTGTCTGCCTCATCCTCAACCGGAGAGTCGTCAACCTCTGCTTCTGGACCACCGGGTGCAGTGTAAGTAATATCATCATTGTCTACATCCATTGAATCCTCATCAGGGTCAATATTTTGGTTTGCAGGAAGCTCTTCTTCAATTTCAGATTGTGTCTCTTCATCCACAGGCGGCTCTTCCTCATTTGCTTCCAGGTTCTGATCTGTAGGAAGCTCTTCCTCATTCTCAGACAATATCTGTTCACCCACAGGTGGCTCATCCTCAGCTTCAGAGACATCTGGAGCTGTTGTTGTATCATGCTTGTCCAAATTTGTTTCTTTCTCATTGATTTCGAGTTCTTGGCTGTCTGACGAATCTACCTCGTTCTCGGACAGCTCTTCATCAACCTCTAGCTCTCCTGGGTTTGCCGGTTGTTCTTCTTCATACTCGGCTGGTTCTCCATTTGCAGGTGGCTCGTCGTGCACAGAAGGTTCTTCTTCAACCGCGAGACCTTTTTCATCGACTTCTATATTTTCATTTGCAGGCTGTACTCTCTGGGGTGCCGGTTCTGGTGCTTCTTCCTCATCGCTATCAACAACTCGCTCCTCGCTCGGATATGGCTTACCCAAAGGACGCTTGCGTTTGACTTTTGCAGACCGTTCGGCATGTGTCTCTTTAATGGGCCGCTGCTTTTCCTCACCACTTTCAGCAACCCGCTCCTCGCTCAATACCTGCTTGCCCTTGGACTTTGCAGCCTCTTTTGCAGCAGCACGTCGCGCCCTCGAATTACCAGTCTTGAGACTCTCCAACGCAGTATGGACATCGCTGATTTCTGAGTGCCGTTGATCATCTCTCTCCTGACTTTGACTCTGGCTCTGACCAATGCTCTTCATGCGCTCTCGCAGTTTCCGCTTGTTCTTTGTGGTAGAACTTCCGACTTGATTTTCATCGGCTGGTAGGCTCGAAGAAGTTTTTCTGCGCTTAGATTCTGTCGATGGCTCGTCTCGAGGAATCGCATAGATATCGTCGGCTTCGTTGTCATTGTCCACAACGAATTTCTCGCTCAGTCTCGCCTTGGGTTTGGGTTTTGTAATGGTGCTTGGACCTTCACCATTGTCATCCGAAGACTCGACCTCGGCCTCAGCCTCAGCCACAGCCTTGGCCCTGCTCTTTCTTTTCTTCTTGCTCGACAACAACTTTTGAGAAGATCGGAAGAGCTCGAAATTGTCGTCAAATCCTACGGGTTCGGATGGAACTGATGCCTCGAAAGCATCGACGAGAAGGTCAACAATGTCTTGCAAGGCCATTTCCTCATTGTCCTCGATGTGCTGCCGCATCTGTCGAAAAGCAATCTTTATTGTCATCTTGCGTGGCCTCCCAGGAACCTCCTCCTGTATGCGTCTCCAGGGAATCTTGCCTTCTCGGCCAGCCCCACTCTCGCGAACAGCGTAGAGAAGTAGCAATTTCTCCTTGGCTGTCATTTTGCGCGCAATGTACTCTGCTTCCTCACCTCTCCACGTCTCGCTGATGGGCTTAGCCAACTCTGGATCGTTGATGATAACTTCCTCTCGCTCCTTCATCTTCTTCCATTTTTGAAGGCATTGAAGTCGACTTCTGGTGTGGTACATATTTTGGCTGACGACATTCCAATCAACCAAACTCTCATCAGACTTTGCCTTATCGCGGGCATCAGTAGAGACTCGCTTCATCTCACGGATGCTCTCGATACACTCTTGAACAACCTCCTTCAGTCGTTCTTCTTCTTCTTTATCCCACACGTCTTTCCGCATATTGTCACCACAAACCCCGTAGTTCCTCCATCGGTCCCGACAATCTTCTGAGAATCTGTTCAACATCTCGCCAATCTGCTTCCACTTGGCAGGATACTTCTCATATGCATCCTGAAGTTCTTGGTCTTGCTCTTCGGTCCACTGACCTCGAGCTTCAAAGTTGTGGAACCTCCGTCGACACATTTGTTGGACTGAGCGGTGAGGTACGTCCGGTACTTGTTCGTAGATGTGTTTCCACAATCCCACGGTATCCGCTTTAGCATTTTTCTGGATCAAATCGTTGATCTCAACTTGACTGAAGCCGTTCTCTTCTCTGAACTCTTCCACCGCGGCGGAGATAACATCAACTTGGTCATTTGGAAGCTTGCCTGGTCGCGTGGTCGCAGGAGTTTTTATTTGGGGGGTCTTGGCGGCCGACTTTGGCGTCTTTGACTTTCGAGATCCCTTATTCTGAGGTGTTTGGGGATTTGACGCATCATCGCCAACTGGAAGACGACGCTTCTTTTTCCGTTCAGTAGATCTTGCGACAGGAACCTCTGGAACGAATGCATTCTCGTCTGATTCATCATCAGCGAGAGGGTCAACAGGTGGTCTTGGTCTCTGGCCAGAAGGAGGGAGGATCGACGCTCTTGGTCCATTGATAGGTGTGAACATTGGTGTTGCCCTCCGTTCAGGATCAGAAGATTGAGTGAAACCAAAAGACGCTAATTCCGGCGTACCGGCAGGTTTGTCTTTCTGAGTCTTCCGCTTCTTGGTGGTGCTGGTACTGACACTAATGTCTGACGCTTTCCGCTTTCCTAGGGCTTTCTTCGAGGCTTTCTTCGGTGTCATTTCAGATTCCTCTTCAGGCTCAGCAGAACCTCTTGACCGAAGATCCTTCTTGGCGTTCCTTGCGTGTTCTTCGTGTGACGCCGAGTGAGTTCGGTGATGTTCGCTATGGGCTAGCGTGGGAGGATCATGCAGTGCAGCAACTGGATCATCATCTACCATAGCAGATCCAATGAGGACCTGTAATGCCTGGTGTAGAGAATCTCTAGCATTCTTCGTCCTTTGAGGAGTCTTTAGAAAATCAGCAGCGGACTCTGTCGGTATAGAATCCTCTCCTCCCTCTGACATTGGATTTTGGGTTGCCTTATGCTGTGAGGAATCATCTATGCCTTTAAGTTGCGCCGGCTCATCCTCGTCAGTATTTTCCTCCACAAGCTCGCTGCGTGACTTCCTCGATCTCGTATTCCTGCGTTTGTTGCTCGCCGATTTGACCTCCGTCAGCATAGAAGCGTCTTCCTCTGGCACAACCTCCCCAGGCTGGAATGGAGCGTCCGCCTCCGTTGATTTGCGCTTCCGCTTCGAAGTCGATCCGCTGGGTCTGTTCTTCCTCTTAGGTTTCTCCGCATGCCCCTGAACGTCGAGATTGGCGCCGCCGTTCATCTCCATAGCCTCTTGCGTAGCTTCCACAACCTCCGGGACCTCCTCATGATGACCACCATTCCCACCTTCTCCACTTAATTGCTCTCCCTCATGCTCCAGCTCCTCGACCAAATCCTTTGACTTCCGTCCCTTTCGCCCTTTCTTCCCACCCCTCTTCTCCTTCTCAGCCTTCCCCACCTTCGGCGTCTCTGCCCGGCTCTCAAGCTGTTCCTGCTGCGCAATCGCAATCAAGTCTTCCATATCAACATCCATGTCCATATCAACCTCATTAAGTTCGCGCTCTTGTTGTGCATCTGGCCCTCAATCAGCTTCTCCCCATTCCCAACCCCAGCCTCCTCCAAAAGCGAAATAAAGAAAGATCAAACATACCAGAAGCTTCACTCTTCGCAGCCTCTTGCTTGGTGTTACCCTGACTGCTCGAGAAGATGTTGCCAAGGAACCGCCTCATCATCGCGCGCCCTCGTCGCCGTCCGTGTCTCAATTGTGGTTGCGATGGAGAGATTCACGCCCGTCGCGTCGCGAAATTTGAGCTTTCTCGCGAGAGCTACAGCGATAAGCGCACGGACCATTCATCACGTGGATGCGGAAGTCAAACGTGAAAAGGGGCGACGAGGTCGTTTGTTTTCTGTGTAGATGTTGCAAAAGATGAGGAAATTAAGAAATCGGATAGAATAAGCAAAAACAGACCAGTAATGCAGATCTAGTCTTAATGATCGCATAAGAAGCTTTTGCAAATTTGTAGAAAGTCATCATCGCCCCTCTTCCCTGGGTGACGCTAGAAAGATATCACTAACAAAACCACGAAATTTCTGGATTTTTACTTTATTTTCATTATTAACTAGTACACACGTTTCTATACAGAATCTACTATTCAGACCATTCCACGCTATTCCATGATACGCCATTCTCCTGTTCAGTTCATCCGCCCTCACATGCCCTTCATCCGATTTTTGCACCCTAATCCAACATATACAACCACCCACTTAGATGCAGACTCAACCCCAGTCTTCCTCATTCTCATCAATATTCGGTCTAAACAACATCCTCAACGTGCCCCTCTTCTGCCTCTGCATCTCCCGTTCGCGAAACCTCTCCCTCTCTTCTGCAGTCCACAGCAGCGCCTCCTCCCCCATCTTCCTGCCGTCAGGGACTTTCGGTGGCTTGGGCGTCGCTCGCGGCTGCTCGAATTCCCTTCCATACTCTCTCGTCGCCTGACTCAGAATGCGGACTCTCTTCACGATCGGCTTCGGCTTCTCCTCGGGCACGATTGTGTCGTCCGAACCGTCGCCGTCATCATTTACCTGCGAAGACAAATTCAAAACCCCTCGCCTGGTCGGACTAGAGCCTTCCTCCTTCACCGCCTCGAGTTTCTGGAATTTGGACATGGCGCGAATCTTTCTCTTTGGCAACTTCCGATCAACACTGTTTCCCGAAGGTGGGTTGAGATAGTATTGTCCTCTTTCCGCCCTGGCCTTTTCCAACAAGTGTTTGCGTGTATACTCCTTGCTGAGGCCAGCTTCCAAATTCTCGTCCCATTCGGGCAGGCTGACTACTGGTCTTGGACTCGAAATATCTGCTGTTTTGATACCACTACCCCCACGAACTTCATCGACGGACTTCTTTTTGACCAACTTCTTGCGGCTGCCATTACGAAGATCGCCCGTCGATTTGCTCCCGCGAAGTCGACTGGGAGATGGTGGCTCGTTATCTTCGAAGTAAGAGGTTTCGTCTCCACGGTCAGTCGGGCTTGGTTGGTCCTCCTCCCCATTCCCCTCGAATACAATGAAGGCTGGTTTCTCATCTGCTGCAACGATCATCTTGATCTCCTGAATCATGGGCCCCAAGCGTTCTTCCGTCGTCGTTTTGGCCACAGGTATCATATCAACAGTCTCGTCTTTCTCATTCTCTTGCTTCGAAACCATCTTCTCCATATACCTCTCTTTTGCTGTGCTCTTTTCGTCTTCCACTTCAATATACACCTGCTTTTTCAGTTGTGGCGCCAAGCTCCCGTCCGGTTTGGGAAACCAATCGCCGCCATGGACGTATTGCCCCTGCCCATACTTCCCACCCTGCGCGACAAGCTTCAGATTATCATCTACGAGGCCCGATCCCGTCCTTTGTAACAATGGTACGATCTCCCGGCGAGGGAGCGCAACGGTACCCGGCGTATACTCAGGCTCATTCTCAAAGTGTGGTGACTTGAGGCCACGAGGCGTGCGTGGGACAGATTGGTCTTTAGTCATGTAGCTTGGTTTCCAGCCATCGATCACGACTTCGAGTTCTCCGCGTTGGACTCTAGCAGCATCTGAGAGATCGTCATTGAAAATGTACTTGGGATCAACGTAATGGTATTCTGTTTCTCTTGGCTTCGATTTGGATTTCTTGTCTTTGTTCTTGGGAGGTTGGTACGAGTATTCGCCTGTGTCCGAAGATTCCGTGATCTTCATGTTAAATTTAGCTCGCAAAGTCTCGCCTATACTTCGTTTGCTTTTAAGGACTGGCGTCGGTTGTGGATCTCCGACCTCGACTTTCGGCAAAGACTCCATGGACTTCGATGCCTTTAGAATAGATACAGGCTTTTTCGGAGTATTCGGTTCTGGCAAGGCCTCCTCATCCTTAGCAGGCTCACTCTTCCGTAGAAACAGTGAGCCGAGACTTGGCCTCTTTCTGACCGATTTCTTGATTTCGAGTACTTCTTCGTATGGTTTGCTGAGAAAAGCAAGCCCGTCCGATGGAAGAGGACTTGTCGAATCGGGTGCACCGGAAGGGGAAGGGATAGAAGATGGGACCGGCTTTCTGAGAAACATACGCCGCCCAAGAGAAGACGATGTAGGCTTATCCGATAGCTCCGTATCAAGTACGCTGGCGGAGGGCATTGGAATAGAGGACGGAACTGGCTTTCTTGATGAAACAGATACAGCAGGCGATGGCATCGGCTTCTCTGGCACCTCTGGTCTAGAATCTAGCTTCTTGGGTCCAAGAGAAAGCGGAGGTGGCATGGAAGGGCTGTCCATATGAGAATAATAGAAACTGGCAGTCCTCTCTCTCTTGAATTCGCCCAGCGGAGCAGGAATCTCTTTTTCCTGCTTTTCTAGCCATTGGGAAAGGTGCTTCTTCTTTCCACTGAGAACCTGCTCTGCCTCTGCATTGGTTGGCTGCTCCGCCTCCGTGTTGGCAACCTCTGCTGGCTTTGGCCTAGGAAGACGCTTATGCTTCTCATAAGTAGTCGCCGATCGTTCTCTTATCGCATTTTCAAATTGTACTGTCGTCGGGCTGCCGACCAGGGAAGACTTTCCGTATCTGATATCCGCCGGCGCAAAATCTCTCACAATTGTGGTTCCCAAATCGACGGGCTGTGATCTTCTTTCGCCATGAGAGGTCGTAGGTCGTTGTGTGGGGAAGGTCGAGGCGCGGTTCGGCCGTGCAGGAAGGGGTCCTTGTTCTGGGAGATATGATTCTCTGAGCTCTTCTCCGAAAGGAACCGGTGATCGCATTGATTTGGCACTATATGGGTAAGGTGCGTCTCCTTTCTTGGGTTGTCGTACTCCAAATGCTTTCTCGCCATGAGAGGTTGAGGGTCTCAACTCAGGACCGATCAGCTTCTGCGTGAAAGGTTGCTTCCATTCTCCTGCTTTCTCTCCTTTAGAACTTGAGGGCCGTCGTAAATCGAACATGCTTTTCTTCTCCTTCAAAGTCTTCTCTGTCTTCGCCTTAGGCTGGCTCTTTGTGTCTTTATCCTTCGCCTTCGGTGTTTTTTCTCCATGCGAAGTCGAGGGACGTCGTAAATCGAATATGCTTTTTTTCTCCTTCAACGCTTTTTCTCCTTTCGCTTTCGGCGGATTCTTTCCATCTTTACCATCCACCTTTGTTGTTTTCTTCTCTCCGGCAGAGGTCGACGGACGATCAATCAAGTCGATACTGCCTTCACTTCGCTGCCTCCTCAACGTCTTCCTCTTATCTTTGAGTATGATCGTGCTGGAGAAAGCTTCATTTTGTGCTGCAGGTGAATCGGGATTGATGAACCGCATGACTGGCTTCGAGACTGCACGTTGCCGATTGCGGATCGCCTCAGTATCGAGCTTTGGAAGCGGCGGTATTGCATTTTGAGCGGACATAGGAATATTATTGGCAGCATAAATAGATCTCCTCGCATTTGACGCTATGCTTGAGAAAGATGTTGATGGAGTTGCATCGGTCGAACTTGTGGGAGTCATGCTTGGGGTATTGGCCAATATCGATGTGGTTGACACTGATTCAAAAGACTCTTTCTGTGGTGGAAGTGGGCGTTCAGTTGATGTCGTGGTGTTCGTATTGGCTCTTGAGCGGCTATGGGATCGAAAGGACATCTTACTGAAGCTCAAGCTCCGCATCGTCGTCCTCGGTCGTGTGGAAGGACCTTCAAAGGACGAATCGAAAGTGGCTTCTTGAGTCAAGCGGGCGAGAGAATCGGTACTAAAGTTTAATGGCTCGCGATCTAGTAGACCGAGGGGAGATCTATAGGTATAATTGCCACCCACGAACATATCGATGCCCAGGTCGATTGCCACTTGCGCTTGCTTGATCATTTGATCGGCCAGCTCCATATAGTGCATAAGATTATCCCACGTATTCCTCCAGCTGTGTCTATTGCCATCCATTTGTAGCTTCTGCTCAAATGCATCCATGACTGAGGAGCCATTTGCCTCCACTGCAGTTATGTATCGGTAGAAGGAGCTGCGGTATTGGTGCAGGATCTTTGGTTGGATTCGATCGTTTGGTAGCTCCTTCACAACAGGAGGAAATAGAGTGTTCAGCATTGCAAGCACATGAGGTTTGTAGAAGGGCGTGGATTTAAGCTCAGCAACCATTTTCTTGTAAAGTCAGCATGGATTTTCAGCTCCAAGGATCAACTTTTGACTCACCCATATCCGAAGATCAATGAAAATGTTAGCATATCCTTCTTCAATGAGCAGCTCGTATTTCTGCACCAGCTCAATCCATTTAAAAGCATCGGGGTGATGTGCCAGCACCGATTTCCAGGTGTCTAAGGTGATGTTGAGGCGCTCTGCCGCTTTCCGCAATTTCTCGCGTCTAGTAAACTCCAAATCGCGAAGGTAATCAAGAGCTGTCAACCCGTGTTCGAACTGAACGTTCTCATACTTTTCAGGGAAAGCTTTCCTAACAAAATTTAGGACTTGAAGGGCAGGAATTCGTTTTTGCGCCTTTATTGGCACACCCAAGCTAGTAAAGTCTATGTCGAGCAAGGCTTCGTTTCCAACATCCATGAAGCGGTCGCCTGGAGCATTGTCTGTACTTGCTTTCGGGTCCGCTGGTCCTTCGGTCGGATTTCGTAGCTTCGCTATCGTCGTATCATCAACTGAGGGGGTGATCTTATTAAGAGACGAGAAGAATTCCGAGATGAGCCTCCCTTGGGTGTTACTATCCCAATATCTCTGGACAGTTCTGAGCTCTGGGAGCTTTTGACCTGTGCACAAATATCAGCGATCTATCGCAAAGTGAAGCCGAAACGAGCAGCTGCTTTCATCTGACATACCTGTATTAAAGGAGAACATGATGCGGAGTGGCAACTCGCATGGTATTGTTCTTTCAACAAGGTGATAGATAATCCATGGTGGCGTCGGCGAATCTTTGTAACTTGATGGTGTTGAAGAGGTGGTAGATGTAGTTGGGGAAGATGAGTTCGTGGTATCCGAGCCGGCCATTGAAGGCGAGCTCGAGCTTGTTGACATTGTGGCCACCGCCTTTTATGGCAAAATAACATAGTCCAATTCACTTTTCTCGTTATCGTAGATTGCAGCACCAGGTGTTCAACATTGGAAGAAGCTCGTGCCTTGAACGACCACAAGTCTTCGAGTGAGAAAATCCTGCCAGGAGATTCCTTCCTCTTTACTTCTGCAAATGGGACGTGGATGCAAGTGTATAGTCACACAAAGATCTGAACTTCCGTGATCGCTTCGCAAGACGGGACTGGTCGACAAGGGAGTCCAAAGCTGGCCAGAGCGCATCCAGACAATCTCAATTGTCTGTGGATCTGCAGAATAAAGGGGTCTCTTCCTCTGAAAGATATATATCACAAATTCCGCCACTTGGTGTGCCCTTCAACCGTTGAATATGTTCAGCACAGACCGAAACAAACGCTTGGGGAGGAGGTCTGACCGTCTGGGGATCCTTCCAACTGTAAAGTTCAGATGAAGTTGATATCCTGAGGAGAAGCAAACGTGAACAAGGAAGTCAAGTAATGCACGAAAGGTGAAGTGTTGATAGAGGCGAAAAGTTCCCGTCTAGTAGCCCTACACTTGCGGGTTCCATCTCAGTCATATCATCGTTCCACGGCACTCGACTCCGACAGTTCAAAGTGGAAGAGGCCTGCAAAAGGAGACATCGGGAGGTTTGCTCTAGCCCACTCCCGTTGAGGGGATGTGATAGGCCAGTTGCCATCTTTTCGAGGAGGTTGCATTAACATAATGCGTTATCGGGGTAATAGGCAGATGAGCCCAGAAGGGTCTTTCTGGTACCGGCCCAATCCATTGATGGCATCTGACGTTGAACGGACCCTTCCTGGGAGGCGATCATGCATCCTTCCCGAAGCTCAACAGGGGTAGTTACATTCATCCCGATTGAGCGATCTTGAGGACTACTTCTCACAATAATAGAATCCAATAGCAGCAACCAATGGTTCGAGCAGAGAACTAGTGCTCAGAAGTTACTCCAAAAGAACACTGGAGAACAGTTTTGGTCACCATCGAATCCATCTATGCCTTTGCATTAGGGTTGGGCATCAAACCGAGCAGAAACATGTTTCTCTCTCGAGTCTATGTCTGAGCGGCAATAGCCTTGTCGTCCAAGCGCGGGGTCGCCCTGCTGCCATGTGGTGCACCATTTATTGGCAAAGCAATCGGGAGGGCCCAAGCACCCAGGTCTGCTCGACTCCTGGAGGTGTAGGGAGGTGTTTGGTACTGGTACTCTCGGAAGCCGAGCGGGAGAGTTGATCGGGTGCAGACTGCAAGCTGCAGGACGCCGTGCTCTCCTGATCGTCGTGCCTCTACTTCGCCCTCCCGGCTGAAGTGATATAGATCGCAACGCAATAGCTGGCTGCTAGCACGACGCTAGATCGCTGGTAGTATGGCCATCTTTGCTGATAAGATCTGCCCCTGGAGCAATTTAATCTGCGACGGGCTCGAGGCCGGGTATTTCCCCACACTTCGCCATGCAGCTGGGCCAGACGCTGCAGACACCACTTCATCTAATTGAACCTTCCACGAAGCTGCTGAAGGGAAAGAAGTATGGGCATGGGCAAGATAGCTGGACGGCAGCGCAAGAACATCCCGGATAGACGTTGTGCGACGTTCCAAAGGCCATTCCACACACGTGCATCGCGGACAATCAATTGTCGCTGTGCATACCCGGCTGTCACGAACCGTTTGCATGGCGAAGGAATCAAAGATCCTGAAGTATTGACATCTGCAGAGTGCCGTCAGATCTATTCCAGGAACATGCTGTATCACGGGGATCAGGTACAGGAAGGAGAGGCTGAAAAGATTGAAGTGAGGTTGGATTGAGGGCGCTGGCGATCTTCACGCTTCACTGCGGTGACTGGTTCCCTCCCTGAACGCAGAACACCATTGGACTACCCAGCAGCAGCGCCTTGTTGCTTAGAAGAACCGTGATTATAGCATGATTCTTAAGAGTTCGTCTGAACGTCTAGAAGAAAATCTTGATCTTATGGAATTCTATCAATATGACGATTATAGTTTACGTGAGTGGACGTGGACGTTGCGGCGGAGTGACTTCCAGGCCTGGACGTGACGGATCTAGACTGCCAAGGAGCTGAGCAGTGGATTTCCGTTTGTCGACGACACCAAGCCAGAAATGAGTTCTGACAATTGCCTCAACACGTCACTTCCGCTCGACTGTCTCGAGTCTGATATCGGCCTTCCTCGTATTACTATCACAGACGATGAGGACGGCAGTCCATCCTCAGCACTTCTCTCGACTTCTCTCCACGCGTCGAGCCGGTGCCACGCGCTCCATGCGGAGATCATGTGCACCCGAACACCGCAGAAGTCTTGCCACGAGCCAACCCGGAGGAGGATCTGGAGGATCCGGAGAAGTCGGGGAATTGAGTGAGTCGATCCGTCCTATATGTTATGCGTTACTCGACGCCCAATGTGTCAATACTTCCTTTGTGCTCGCCACCAAAACGTCGGTAGGCAAAATGGGCGTCGCGTATCAGAACCTGCAAGCCCCGGTTTGGCGTAGGCAATATATCCTTCTCGAACACCTGAGCCTGTTAATGTAGCTTCGACTGTGGCGGTCTCACCTCCGGTGGCGTTCCACATCGCGGAAGAAGCAGCAGCCACAAGGTCTCGCTGCTGTCGCAATGTCTCATTCCATATCACGTGATCATCTGATTGGAAGCCGTCTTTAGATTGTGGATATTTCAAAACAGATGCTGATGAAATACAGGTGAAAACAAACCTTCCGACCAATTCAGCGAGAAATCAAGATCCCGTCAAAATGACTCCCAAAATGACTCTCCCATCTCCTCCAAAATGCTCGAAGCTGCGGCCACTGCATTTGCCAGCATCATTGTGCTGGGAACAGGCTTCGGACTGGGCGGCTTCCTCTACCACAAATTCTACAAATGGCTCGTCATATACAAAATGGAGCGAGCTTTCAAACCCGGTGATCCTGTGCTAGAGCTCGCAGCAATCGGCAAGCAAGTCCCCACGTCCATCGCTTCAACCGAAGGTCCCGACTCTGAAGAAGGCCACTGGATCCTCCGAGACGAGCAAGCCAAAATAGATGCCATCGTCAACGGCACCGATCGAGGACATTATCATCTCCTCATCGGTGAGAAGGGAACCGGGAAATCGAGCATGCTCCTAGATGCCATGCACAAGATTAATGGTGAAGGAGTGAGCATGTTCGAAGCACACGCCGACCTCGAAATCTTCCGCATTCGGCTTGGAAAAGCGCTGGATTTTGAGTTTCACGAGGATTATATTGGCTCGTATTTCTCTGAGCGGGGCCCGCGAGATACGACGGCACTGTTAGACATAGAACGAGCCTTCAACAAACTGGAAAAGGTGGCCTTGAAACGTCGAAAAGTCGTTGGACGACCCCTGGTTCTCATCATTAACTGTGTGCACCTCCTCCGCGATGATGATGACGGCCAAGATCTTATAGAACTCTTGCAGCAGCGAGCAGAGCAATGGGCTGCCGCGAATCTGGTGACAATGGTGTTCAACTCAGACGACTACTGGGTGTACGACCGTCTCAAGAAGCTCGCTACGAGGATGGAAGTGACCTCTATCACCGACCTGCCTCGGGACCAAGCTATCGCCGCTCTCTCCAAATACCGACAAAAGTACTTCCGCGAATCTCCCAACCCCGATATTCTATCTGAAGTATACGATCGTGTTGGCGGGCGTCTCACGTTTCTGAACAGAGTAGCGAAATCACCTGATATGTTAGAGACCTGCGACAACATCATCGATGTCGAACGTCGCTGGTTCCTAAACCAATGCTGGATTCTCGGAATGGAAATGGACGACGATGTCATGGACCAGCAGAAATACGCCGTTCGTCCTTCTCCTCTTCTTCCCCAAATCTTAACTGCTAACACGCTCTTTTAGTCCGCAGCAATGGTGCTCGCCGCTGCCTTGGTGGCCGCCGAATCAGCCCAATCCCCCTCCCACGACGACGGCTCGCACAACATCCCTCAAATACCGCTCCACATCGCCCGCCAAATCATGACCCGTGCAGACTTTATAAAATCTTACGATCACATCAACCTCTTCACCATCACCTCAACCGCGTATGTGCGCGCCGACAGCGTGCCTATGCAGCGCGCTTTCCGCTCTATCTGCAGCGAACCTGGCTTTCCAGCGCATTTGGAGGCGACGCTGCAGAGGATTGGAGATATTGAGAGTCTTGGCCGCACGCGGGAGTTAGTTGCTAAGGATTTGGTGTTGGGTGGGAGGTATAGGATTCTTTTGAGGGATGGGGAGAGGAGGGGCGAGAAGGTTACCGAGGTTGTGCTTGAGGAGAAGAAGGAAGATGATGGTTCACTTTCATGAAATCAGAGGGAGGTGGTCTATAAAACAAATTGTTTGATAGAAATAGACAGGTCATGAGGTCATGTCCATGTATGATTGGCAGAGAGTACTGTACATCTTGTAAAATTACATATATGCCAGTAAATTTGAGACAATAAAACAGCAGAACTGCAAAGCCGAGCAATAGACAAACTATATGTTCCATAATACTGGAAAGCAAGTAAAGGACCCTTACGAAGAAATTCAACTAACAAATTAGGACCTCTCTTTTCTTTCCAACCAACGCTTTCTTTCCGGAAGTCACTTTCAAGCAGCAATTCATGACGAAAACTAAAATATCAGGACAATAATTCACATTCTACAATAGTCAGCACAAGCCAGAAAGAAAAATCTAAGCCCCATGTTGGGTTGATGATGTGTAATAAAGGAATGAAGAGAGTTGGTATATTATGGATTGCTTGTGGTCATGATTGAAAGTCTCCTTTCTTTAGCTGTATGTATGATTGTTAGAAAGGCCGAATTACTTTCCTCTCTCTATCCCTTCTGCCTCTCACATGCTTGCTTTTGATGCAGAGTCATCGCTTTTGTATGAGAAAACCCAATCACCTACCATTTCTCCGATTACAGGACTTTTAGAAATACTCGTAGCAGCTCAACTACGCCCACAAATTTATCCAATGTTCCAGGTGATCAGAATAATCAAACCATTACCTTCAAATTTCAGATAACCCTTTCCAAGATGGCTCCACCTTCTCAATTACCTTACGCTCCATCTCATACCTACTCCCTCCTCCAAACACTCTAAACGATTAGCCAATGTCCTTACTGCCGCCTGAACAATGCAGTGGGGGCGAATCTCTCATCCAAAGGACGCGGGTCCTTCCGCCTCACCTCCTCCATATCTTCCAAGAACTCATCAGTCACCTGTCTCGCCTTATCAAGTATCCTCTTCCCCGCATGCGATATCCTAATATCCTCTGCATCTTGCACATTGCCATCCTTGACCGCAGCTTGAATCACCCACAAGCCGACATGAGGAAGCTGTGACTCATTCTCGATATAGTTCTTTCCGAGATGGTGCTTGAAATCCTCGTCGAGCGTAGCCCTCAAGCGACGCATGAGTGCAATGCTCTGTTCATGGAGATAGAAGTATCTGAATTGTAGCTTGTCGATTTCCTGCGGAAGAGCAAGGCGGAGTGCTTCCAAGAGCTGTAGCGAAGTAAGGTGCTCCTTGGTAGCCAGGACTCTGCGTAGTCGCTTTCTTGACTCATGGGTAGCATGGTTCTGGACCTGATCATTTAGAAGTGCTTCGATACCATGCAAAGTTAGATTCATTTCGCCTTCTTCGCGAAGTCCTTGGTAGAACAACTCATTCAAAAGAGAAATCTCCTTCAAACCTCGAGGCCCCTTTTTAGAGGCCACCAATTTGGTGTTCCTTCGATTGCGAGCGAAGTTCTCTGCTGAGACACCAAGAGTTAAGCAAAATTGTTTCCAGCAATCCACAATCGTCGTAGGTTTAGCACCAATAAAAACTTTGTCTTCCCCATGCAGTGAAATCAGTTCGTCCATGAGATGCCAAGACCTCACAGGTTCTTCTAGTTGTCTCATGGAGTTGTAGAAGTGCGCGGGAAATATAGCAGTACCCATGGCATTTACCATCATTAAGCCCCACTGTTGTGTTGCTAGCATGATTGTAAATTGCATGACGCCACAAAGTACCGGATGGCGCTTGTACAACCAAAACCATTCAGAAGGTTCCGGCGGTGGGCACTTCTCTCTTCGTAAATGTGCCTCTTTCAACGGGAATATGGGGTCGTTCGAGATGCAGTAGTCCATTTCCTTGACAAACGCGCGAAGGGCATCTTCATTCTTCTTCGGCCATGTAGCTGGCTTAATAAGACCTCCAGAGAGTTCAAGATATCGATTTATGTTTTCGGTTGCAATCACGGCCGTGCCCAGGAGAGTCCTGGGAATTACGATAACCTCGTCTCGAAGCGTATGATGGATGTCTAGAAAGACTGTTGTCGCAAATGTAAGCCACACTGGAATGTCCTTAGTGAGGACCATCCTGCAAAGACCCTTGGTGAGTTCATCTTTAGCAAAGAGGTGGATCTTGTGTTTTGCTATGAAGCAAAACTCTGGCAAAATGTCCATCAAGAGAACAAAGTCTTCGGTGTTCTTCTCTACATCGCTCAATGCACTGCGGTCTTTCTGAGGATCGTAGACTCCGAAATGGCCCCGCTTCATGATCGGGACTCTTTTGGGGTCAAGGACATCGCAAAAGCTATCCAGAATACTATGAGCTGGCGCGAAGATCCACTGAGCGACGTCGTCATCCACTTCTACCTCGCCTTCCGTCTCGTTCAGGCCTTGGGCCTTCGCAAAATATAGTACTAAAGTCTCAAGGATCTTCTGGTAGTCGGAGCATTCAGGGAAAGCTATTAGTATCTCATTCTGCGTGCGAATAGCTAGTTGGATTGCAGTATTCGTTGTCACTGACGCAGTAATTATGTCGATCTTTTCTTCCTTGAATTCAACCCATAGATTCGAGATGTAAGAGCGCAGGCGGTCAAGATCATCAAAGAGACAGAAGATGGCGAAAAGCTTCTCTTGCTCCAAATATTCCCTCTCTCTGCTGGGCTCGACCTTGCAGATAACTTCGCTCGTTGGTGAAGGTACTGCTTGAACTTCTGCGATCTCACTATCTGATCCAGCCAATTCTTCAACCTCAAGCGCTGCGAATCGATTCTCGAGATCCTCCAAATCGATTATCGTGGGGGTTGAGACCAGCTCCTCATTTTTTGCTCCAGCAGAGGTAGCGAAGCGGGGCTGTAGGGCCATTACAACTTCTTCAATCAACGAAATGAAGTAAGAATGGCTCTGATTTTTCTCCTCCGCTGAGTCGTCCCCGTCGGTTTTGGATCTGAAGTACACATTGCAACGTTTGCGAGCGGATATAGCACGGAGCGCAGCTCGCATAATATACGAAGGAACAGTGATCAGAGGATCTGTGGAGCATGCAATAGAATTCGCCAGGGGTACAAGGTCTTTGGAGCTGACCGTTCGGTGCTCTGATTGGTCAGTCTTCGATGTAGTTGATCCTAGTCACTATTAGCTTTGCAAAACTGTTTACATTATTCTGAATTGAGATAGTTTGACTAAATCTCGGAAGCTTACCATCGCTCGAGGCTTCCTTGGCTTGTTTGCGTGCCTTGCCCTTCAAACGGGGAGCTTTTGTAGTTTTATCCTTGGATTTGGAGGGTTCGCTCAGCTGGTACCCGCATTTAGAACCGTTATAGCAGAGCCATTTCAAGAGCACCGACGTGTCATTTTTGTACTTCTTATAAGTACTCTCGAGGAAACTGGGTAGCATGGCTCGCAGGTTGACCGCTTGGCACTGCCACACTGTCAAGTAAAATGATTGTATAATTGCTTTTTGAATCAATGGAGAAATCGAGGTCAACTTCTTTAAGACCTCCCTGGCTGAGTGAGTTATTCGAAGTTTGTTCTGTTACCATATATTTGTGATCAAGGTTGGTGATGCTTGGGGGAGTTGATGAGACACAAGGACGACGTTGGAGCCCTAACAGTAGTCTGTTTGTAGCCTAGCTCCACGCTAAGACAAGAAAGGCTGAGGCTTTCCCTAAGCTTCATTGGGGCCCTGAATGACGCCTGGCATCGCCATGTTTATCATCTTCCTCAGCTTTCTATTCTCCTCATCTTGAGGCACGTCCACATCGATATCCATCAATAAGCGGGATAGTTGTGCGTATCGAATAACAACTTAGAGACTAGTGCACCTCTACGAGGGAGATATTGTGGCGAGGAAACCCTACACTCCTAGGCCACGGTCTGCTCTCAACATGAAGTCGAGCAGCACCTTATCGACTTGACCTTCTTGAATCGAAGCAATCTAGCATCAGTCCTTCGAAATCGCCAATCTTTTCGATATCGTTGCCCTCTGAAATGATGGAGAAATCTGTTCGAAGTTAGCCATCATCTTTTGAGAAATTCTCGTGTCTTTGGGGTGCTCCTAGTGGATTGTCAGATTCTGAAAAGTCAATCCTCAATATCTGCTCGTTATAGCCTCAAGTGACGAAGGCAGCATCCCTTTAAGAACGTGTATGCCACGCTCTATCGGCGACTGCGACACGTGACCGCGCCGGATGCAAGTGCAAACCAATGATCCATAGAGCTACTGCGCCCTTTATTATTGAAGGATCGAGAACCTAGTAAGAATGCGCGTGTAATTTGCAAAAACGCGAAAGCGTTGGCTAGTAGTGCTAAACGAGGCCTAAATCCACCTGCTTGGATGAAATGTCATCGTATTTGACTTCGGCCCTCTTTTCTTAATCTGCCGCTACCTAGCCGAGCAGGCACAGCTCCATCAAACGTTTGAACTCAACTGGACAGATAGTTCAGAAATATGTCTTTAAGATTCGTCCGATCAAGGGCATACTAGCAGCCAGCAAATTGCTGGTCGCTGGATCAATAGCATGTGATTTCCAATTCGATGAAACGGGATGCCCATCGACTCTTTAGTATTATGGGAGGGTTCTTCTGCCTGCCAGGGTTTTATTGTGGGGTCAAGATGCGGTACCAATGTGGGCTTGCAATCTGGATCAATTATTGAATGGTTGTGGTTACATTATCCAACTTAGCCTGATGACACATCAATTTTCTCCACGATCTCACTTTTAATCTGGGAGTGTCTTGATATAGCTAGTGAGGTAGCACTTGGGACGAGAGTTTGACGTGAAGAGAACGCACATCATGCTCACTTTGAAAATGCATATAGTGACAAGTGGTCCCTAAAGACGAGTGAAATTCACTTCGATGTGATGCAGTTTTGGGCCGAGAGATAAGTAATAAACTACCCCAAGCGTGTCACAAATGTCCACGATGGAGTCAGGACTGCGACTCATGACATTAATGTATCTGGTGGAAATCATTGGTGCTAGTCCTTTTGGGATTCGTGGTAATATTCAGCGGGATGTCACCCCGACATGTAAGGAGTGCTGGACAATTGGCGCACGTGAGATCCCGGAACTGCTCTCAAGTAACCTTAAAGCTAATAATGTTAGAATGTTCCACCTTCTCTCCGATTCCAAAGCTGATCAGCAGCATGGTGAATCCGTAAGCTTCCGCCGAAAAAGAAAAAAAGGCCTAAAGTCACCTGAACATGTCTAATTCTCGACAGACCAGAAGAAGCCAAGACTACTTATCAGGCCACGGCTTTCTGCTCCGTATTCCTCCAGACGGTGGATTACAGTGAAACAACGGTCAGGTCTACTGTAGGAACCACTGCGACAATAAGCACGGATATATTCCCATGGATTACAACGATTACAGTCTTACCGTTCGGTTTCCTCTTCTTATATCCACTTCTCAGCTATGATGCTAATAATGAGCTTAGATCACCAACATTGAGCGTATACTGCGCGAGTCCTACGTCTGGAATGATCTGTGGGCTCGCAAATGGAAATATTCTTGACCCAGTAGCTCTGAACGAAGATGACAGCGACATGTCGCCCGTCAGCAGCCCAGGAGACTGCTATCAACGATGTCTCGCCAACCCGTCATGCAAGAGCTACTTCACGTCTCAATGGATCAACAGTACTGCGTGGAACTGCGATATATTTAGAAACACTTTGAAAAACAATGTCGTGTCTGCTGTATCGGGTTCTAACTTCTTTGATCGAGGCTGCCCTGATTATCTACCAGTAAGCGAATCACATATTTGGTTGAAAAGTGAATAGTGAAGATGAGAATTGACTATTGCCTAGTCCCAATGTAATAGAACAGACGCACGTGCACCTGTTCCAATTACAACATACCCTTCCCTGCCAGCCGATAGCAATCTTCCCGGCTGGGATCCAGGTTCAACACCATTTCTCGAGGTGTGGTCTTCTCCCTCGACCGTGATCGTGCAAGTCCCTTCACCAACCAGCACATCTACATCATATTATTTCAATCCGATGACTATTGAAGAAGAGCCTCCGTGGACTCCTCCTGCCCTCACAACCCAACAAGTGTCACGTAGAGCACCAGAAGATACAACAGTATTCATAGGTATCACGCTGGAGCCAAGCGACTTTTCTTCATTGATACCATTCCCCACCAATAGTATTCCTGACTCTTTCGATCCTTTTAACCCACCCACCTCGACCATCGTTTTTATCACGACAGAGTTTTCTACTATTACCCAAATTACTAGTTCTACCGAGGCTTCTATCTCAATCGACCAGCCTTTCACGATAGGCGGTGGTCGACCCAAGACCACCACAATCCAACCATTGACCACTACCATTTACACCACCATAAACCCACCCACAGTTGTAAATCGACCTCCACCCTCTACAGTTATTACCATTTTCTCTACTCTGGCCCCAACAGTATGTATCAACCGAGCGAACCCCACAACAGCAAATAAGCAGCCCCCACCTCTTACCAGTTTCAACCACAAAGGCAGAGCTTTAGTATACACGGCCATGGTCCCTGACTGCGTATCCCAGAATCCTCCAAATAATAATAACAACAACAATAATAACCCTAACCATTACACGTCCCTCATCAACCCCTCTACAGTCCGAGGCCCACAAGCAACCAGCATACGAGCTGGAAATTCACAGCCTCGACCACTCACCTCCTTCAATCACCAAGCTCGAGCCGTCGATGGCTTCGTCCCTAATTACAGCACAGTCTTACCAGATTATCTGAAGAACTGGTACGTGGATTATTATGGTGCCATTATACCACAGGCATGTTCGTGTCTCATCACCAGTCCGGCGGCGGAAACGACAATTCATGCTACGACCACGCAGTACTTTTCCGTTTACTATGTGGTAAGTGTATTCAAGGGAAGCAGAGCTCGAATTGAATTGCTAATTTATCGTGATGCAGAGCATTGTGTACCTGGAGCGCAGTTCAACGCCTGCTGCTACGGAGTTTGTGACGCCATATTTGACGACGACGTATTTGACCATTGCATAAATGGCGATGGGTACCTCGGAGTTTACTCAATCGAGACCAAAAAAGTTTCAAGAGGGACGAGAATCAAGAGAAAGGGATTGGAAGCGTTCAAATGAGAGATAATCAAGCTCAACAGGTCTTTCAACTTGATACCTCCCTCTTGACACGTATTGACGAGCCTTTTGAGGATATTTTTTCTTGAATTTCCTTGTGGCTCCTCTATCTCAAACACGCCTTAGCATGACCATATCTCATCCCCCTCCTTCCACGTCAATATCTGCATCAAGCAATTAATGGTATATTCAGATCGTGTTGATAGGATTAGCTTTACACGACATCCTTGATTGAGTGCTTGCAAAGGAGAAACCGAATACGAGTATGCAGCATTGCTATATCCTTACTTTTCCCCTTTCTCCAAAGCTGTCTCAGACGACACGACACCTCTTCTAAAGCTCTTTAAGACTATTATGAACATAGAACGTCCACGCGAGTTTTCCCCTCATAGATAGCTTGAATAAGAGTGTTCAAAAGACAGTAATTTTCACTTAGAGCCCTTTCTCCCTAACAACATCGTCCGCCGGCTGTGCACTCTTCTTCAACTCGATGTCCGCTCTCCTTTCCCACCTTTTCAAGCATTCAGTATGATCAGCATCATCTTTCAAGCCCTTAATCGCATCCTCAAGGTACCCAATCGCCAACTGCGGCAGAGCAGTCTCAAAGCCCGTCGACGAAATCACATCTTTCGTGATTTTCATATCTTTTATTAGTAGCGCGAGTTGATATCCCGATTGATACCTCCGCGTGAGTCCCTTCTCTCATTAGCTCCACCCACTAATCTTGAACTAGAAAAACACAATAAGACGTACCTCATCCCGCATCGAATAAGCAGTTGAGAAGTTCCTCCCAGTCCCCACATTCAGCACATCAATCATAGTCGCTGGATTGAGCCCGAATTTCTGCCCTGCGACTAAACTATCGCACAGCGCTATGATACTTCCGACGGAAACATAATTGTTGAGAGTTTTCATCGCATGTCCGGAGCCGGACGCACCCATAGGGAAGATATACTTTCCCATTGTTTGGAATAAAGGCATGGCTCGGTCTACTGCTTCTGGCGAGTCGCAGCCTAGCATGAAGGTAGCATCGCCCGTTCGAATAGCGTGGAGATGCGTTTGGGTGATGGGTGCATCGATGAGTGGGAGTCCGAGAGTTTTGAGTTCCTCGTTGAGGGCACGTGTGTCGAACGGTGATGAGGAAGACATGTCTACCACGATAGTTCCTGAGTAGGAGATTAAGTCAACCTGGGACCTTGCGTTTTCATCTTCTTGCTCCGTGTATATTTTTATCTTGAGGTTATTCAATCTTACCTCGTCTCAAATGTCTCGCAATTCCGGTTTCACCCAGCAACACCTCACGCACGATCACTCCATTTGGCAACATTGTGACTAGTACATCCACCTCTTTCCATGCATTTTCGTCGTTTCCACTTGCTATAATAGATTGCGGGTTCTCGTCTACGAACTTCTTGGCCCGAGACTCGTCTGCATCGCGAACGACAAGATTGAAGCCGGCGCTGGGTAGGTTGGCTGCGAGATGGTAGCCAGCGTTTCCTAGGCCAATGAAACCTATGGTTTTAAAACTAAATGCCATTTAATCGCCCGATGTCTCTGTACTAGAAATCTAAAGGGGCTGGTAGGGTAGACGGAAATAGCGCCTTGCGATGGAAATATGTTCACTTCGGGTATCGACAAGAAGAACTGGATGTTTTCTTCCAAATATATGCGTTGTTTTTGGTTTCGACGTGAGAGTTGTTCATATGCATTTGTGGAGTTGCTGCGCCGTGATGTAGAAGGTAAAGATGAAGAGAGGGGTAATGGAGGTTCTGCGATGTCGCACGGGGTTTCTCCGACTCCAATTGACCCTTTGCTAGCAACGAACGATAAATTCCAATTCTATCGAATTGGTTGATTGAAAAATGCTAGAACTTGTTAGCCATGGATTCATGGTCAAGCAAAACATGAACCTAGGTATGTCTTGGTAAAGCACACATAGTCACGTGATAAGTCATTCATAACTATCAAAATTATGTAGTTCTACGAACCGCTCCTCAGAACTTGACGAAACTTGCCGGGAGACTTTGGGGCTGACAGCTTTTGGGGATTCATTAACTCCTACCATTCTTAGTTTAGATCATAAACCATGGGGGAAAATGAATGTGTAAAGCCAATTTTGAAACTCATGGTCAAAGAACTAGTGGCAGGGGGTCGGCCCTAGGCGTTCAGAGACACGAGAGATTTCTATGCGTTCAGAGGTGATGAATCTTTCTCGATAGGCATTAAGCGGATTAGGCATGCAGAGTGCTCGAAAGCCAAAGATAATCATTTCTAGGGACTAGCTAAATTCGACAGCACAAGGAGGAAACTCTAAGAAAGAAGTGACTGCTAATTCCCAGAACTCCTGTATTCTATGTTAAAGTCTAACTCGCCAGACTCCCCGAAGTCAAAATTCAAATATCAATCCTCTTGTAAACACCCTCCTGACTCTGCTGCTTATAATCCACCCTCGAGCTCGCCAGATCCTGCAGC
This sequence comes from Stipitochalara longipes BDJ, assembly GCA_009732865.1. Lineage (NCBI taxonomy): Eukaryota > Fungi > Ascomycota > Leotiomycetes > Helotiales > Hamatocanthoscyphaceae > Stipitochalara > Stipitochalara longipes. The sequence goes on from ML769340.1 coordinate 726,029, forward strand.
CCTTGTCCAACAACACTAAGGAAATCTGCCGCCACCATCAAGAAGCTCTTGCCTCTTGACAACATGGTTTTCACCTCTGGCGTGCCAAGCGAAAAGCCGGATACCGCTTGGTTATGCTTAGTGAGGGTGCTCTCAAATAATGCAACAGCCTCCAACCATTCAGGCTCAACCCCACCCATACCAGCAAGGCCCATGCTAACTCTGGCATCCAAAGAGCCAAGCCAGACACTATCGATGTACTCGCCGCACTCAGTGAGGATAGCATCGAGGTTCTTGATAGCTTCCAAAGTCTCGATCTGAATGATGATTGCGGCTTGGTCGTTGACGCATTCGTGGAGAGTCTTGGAAGGGTCGAGCGGTGTGTCTGAGAGGCCTGGCATGAAGCGTGCGGGAGGTGCCGAGCGAGTACCGTTACGGATGGCACCGAACTTTGCAGCTGATACAATGTGCTTGGCTTGCTCGACTGTGTCGACTTGTGGGCAGACGATCGATGCTCCTGCGTCGAGGGCGAAGCCAATGGCTGCATGGTCATGACCAGGGACACTGTTGAGCGTTAATTAATGTGCCTATTGGTATTAGCTGATGAAAATTCTTACCGGACAATGGCGTGGCTCTTGCCTTCACTGATGAATTGGATATCGTGGACCATCTATCAATGTGTCAGATTTATTGACTGTGTGCTTCTCTATTTCCCTCACCTGTGTCATCGTCTCAACGTTGGTGGAAGCATGCTCCCAATCAATCCACACGAGATCATATCCCAGCTGAGCAACGACTTTCGCAAGAGGAGGGGAGGACAGTCCCATGTAGTAACCAAGAAGAGGAGCAATTTTGCCCTGGTGAGCATCGAGGATAGCCTCGCGAGCCTAACATTATGTTAGAAGAAATTGTTCAACAAGCTTGCATTAACTCATTCACAAATCTCTCTCACTGCGGGCATTAAGAATATTAAAGAGAAAGGCTTACCCTGTGGGGCTGCAGCAAGGAAGGTGCTCGATATAATGCCATTCTCTTCTCTGCAAATTCTGCATGGTTGACTGGCTTGAAGTCGAACTTCTTGGTCTTGGCCAATCCGCCCTTCTTGGCTGTGCCGTTTGCGTGGCCGTTCATTGTGACAGTGGTACCAGTCATTGTAACTAAGTTTTGTAAGGATATGGCGAAGCTAGAGATAGTATTATGAATGAAGAGATGATTTCAGGAGCTTATGGGTGATCTACTCTATTTATTTAAGGCAGATATCAGCTTATGCGAGGTGTTGCAACTCTGTGGATCGTATTCCAACGGCTATCTTGTAGCGCTGACTTACTGTATAGGCGGTGACTTAGGGTTAACGTAATTTTCTCGGAGGGTCGGGGATGAGAGCGGAGCCGGGTATGCACAGGAGCACCTAACGGCATTCAGCTTCAGCCCTGCAGCAAAATTCGAGCAATTTATCCTGGTAATCATATTGTAAAACTTGCCTATCTCAGCTCCTTGACTTATCTATTTTAGCAAGAAAGGCGGCAAGACCTATGGCAATTTTGGGATGGGGGCAAAGATTCGGATGGCGGGGGCGTTGATTTTCCCGATTAGGAATACTACGCGAGGCTCCTTAACAGGCGAGCCCCCGCCACCACATCCCAAGCGCTGACCACACATCATGCTAAGCAGCCCTTAAATCTCACGATCACCTGACACGCCCCCTTTCATTGGCGTCGCATACGTCTGTCAGCAAGGGCATGGAAAATAGAGTTCTTATCGTCCGCAATGTCGGTACGGACTTCCTGGTGCTACGCTAGAGATTGGCTGTGGTAGTTGTGTCATCGGCCCGCGTGTATGAAAAGTCGGCGATTGGATATTTTGTAAGCTGACTGAGGCAAAGGGTCAGTTTCATGCCTCTGTCTAGTGTCTGGACTGTAAACTGGCGGGAATCACCGCATGCGGCCGTACAAGGAGATAATGACCCACTCCGACTTTAGATCCGCCACTCGGAGATTGTTGGAAAGTACAATTACAAATTTCGGCTCGAATAGGGAACCGATTCCACATAAAAAGCTGACCTAATATGCCTCGCCTTTTTCGATCTCGTTGAAATATTGCTGGCACGAATGACGAGTCGTATATTGTCCTGGTGTCCTTGTAACCTTCCGAGGCAGTATTACGAAATGAAAGGAAGGACTGGCCTAGAAGTGGTTATTCGACTTATGAGTACAGTAAGCTCCCAAGGCCTTACGCGGATCATTCCCCGTTAGCCTAAGTTTAGGAGACAGGGTAAGGCCGCAAATCCGTCTTACATTCAACAATGCACATAACGAAGCTTACTAGTATAGTACACGCCGAGAATGCCAATATTCTTGGCTACACCCTTTACACACCAAATGCAGCTTTGTAGTTTAACGTGAAACCAAGCAGCTTATCTGTTAAACAAACTCAATAAACACTTCATGCCCAACATCTTGGGATTACAAGGAATTCCCAGCTGACACAAACATCTTACCCCCGAGGAGATGACCTTCCGACCGTCTCACCTTACTTCGTTCTCCTACCCAACGGCGACACACCCCGGCCATTCCAGACAATTCTCTCCAATTGGGGTGTCTGTGCGAAGAAGAACGTGTACTGAACAGCATCCCATCATCATTTGACACCCCACTTTCCACAATTGCCTCTTCCTCGTGGCGTGATGAATTCTGGCTTCTCCTTGTCAGCCTTCCACGACATCTAACTCCCTTTCGCAAACTGATACGTAGATGCAGAAATCAGATAAAGTTCAAGAAACGCTGGGTGGTTTTTTTAATTTTTTTAATACATCACCCCGCTTTCATTCATCCCAGCCGGATTGTGCGCTGTTCTGTCATCTCTTGACACCGGCGATACCAGTTACTCAAATCCTCGACATCAAGACATATTGTCCTTCAGGTTTGTCACAGCTAGAGTTCTTTGGTATAATTTGCACATATCTATACGCTCAATGTGGGAGTCTATGCAAGCAGTTATCAAAGCAACACCCTCTTCTAGGGTAGGATAATACGCCCCAGGATCGAACTTAGGGCAATTTTATGTAACGTGAAACTCACAAGATGAAACCTTATATTGTTGCGGTTTGTGGAGTTTCCACTAAGTGCAGAGGACTAATTAAGGCCTTCATAACTCTTGAGAGTAGAATGGCACGGCATCAATCTATATTAAGCATAGAGAAAAATTGTCGCATTGTGGGATAAAACACCAAACTCGGAGCAGGGATGGACTCATTCTGATTCCACAACTCTTCGACAAATGTTCCGTCTGCACGACTCGGAGAAGCATACCACGGGCAGAAAATAATACAAGAAGGAGAAACACGTGGTTGCCAGTCTCATCTGAACGAACTACTTCATAGAAGCAATAATCTCCTCCACGTGGGCAAAGCTCAGCTCTTTCATGGTTTCTTCCCAGATTTGCTTCATCAATTTCTTGCCCTCTGGGTTGTAATAGATAGTAGCAAGACTATCATTAATAGCCACTGTCAGTATTTTTCTCAAAGCTACTTTTCTCTTTGAGTAACAAAAAAGGAGATGCACTTACGGCGTGATCTCGCAATTCATGAGGAAGCATCCGTGCGACTCTTTGCCGTGACCCAATAATGCGTCTGCATATGTCGCAGCCCCTCGTTCCACGCGCCTGCCAGCGATTCCCTGGAAGATTTTGAGGGCTATCAGCATTGCGCCACCCACATCGCGAGCAAGCCCAGTGCCCTTCGTCGCACCTGGTTCTACCATGTTGATGACGACATCATTAGAGTTGACATGCTCTGAGAGCTCGACTAGAAACAACTGGCTTAGAAGCTTTGACACACCATATGCCTCTCTTGGGTCCCAAGGGGTTATCTTTATGTCGTCAAAAGAAGGGAGAAGAGGTCGTTGATCACGATTCGGGAACTTGGCCAGATGGCCCAGGACTGAGGAGATAACAGTTAATCGTGGCGGGCCGTCGGGTGTTGATTTGGCTTTGAGAACTGGCAGTAAGAGAATGGCAAAGAAAACTGTGCTTAGGTAGTTGACTTGAATAGCACTCTCATGTCCAGTAGAGGGAGATTTGCGAAAAGCGATCGGTCCGATACCAGCATTCAAGATCGTGAAGTCGATACGTGAGAGCTCAGTGTTGCATTTGCGAACAAAGGCCTGAATAGAGTCATACGACTCCATGTCCAATGGCCAGATGTCAATAGTTGCTGTGGTGTTTGCCAGGAGGAGTTTTGAAGCCGCAGCTCTGCCTTTCTCGAGAGATCGAACAGCTACGATGAGATGGGATAGGCCAAGGTCCAGGAGCTGCTTTGATGACTCGAAGCCAAGGCCACAATTGGCTCCAGTGACAATTGCAACTTTGCCCTTCAGACTGGGGAAGTTCCGTTCAGTTGGGAGTTCGATCTTCACCCGGAACTGATTGTTCCAGAAGATCTTGCGAAAGTCCTCTGGTAGAGTAGGCATGTCTTTCGAAGCAACAAAGGGGGCCATGTTGAGCTAGAAGATGATTTATTTCCCTGGGAGAAGTAAACAGGAAGTTGATGTAGTATCGATATAAATAAACCACAAGAGAAGAGCTGCGACGTTGATAATGTTGATGATCTGCAATGTGTGCAGCGTGTCCGTGAGAAGTCGCCCAGGAGTTTCACGAAACAGAGTGATGCAAGCAGACTTACTTATACTGCAATAATTTCCGTCTCTTATTAAGACTTGCATCTTGATCTTCCCTTGCCACCTTTTGCTTGCAGTTAGAGAAATCTTGCCAAGACTTGTGGGGTATCTCGTTCCGGTCTGGCGCAATCGAACGCCCAGAGCTTGGAGGATCCCATTCAGGACAGCTTTATCGCTGATTTGCTCGCTTGTATATGCCAAGATTTTTGGAGATCCCGCTTTGGGTTTAGTTGCTATATTCGATAAGCTCCCCTAAACGCCGTTTTGGTTTGTACTCACCGCGCCATTCCAGCATTACCACGAATACACCTCCCTTTCTCCTCCAGCAGGCAGCAAGTCAAGCTTGTTTTCAGCTGAGATTTTCCGCCCACGATATTTCCCTTCGTCTTCCCGCTGTGAACTGGAGCCACAGCTCATCTGCCAAGCTTCCTTGACCCTTCAGATTTAGTCGATGACCGGATAATTCTAGACAGTGCCATGGCAAAATCAAAATGTAAGAGGATCCATCCCCCAAATTATGCCTATTATCTACTTACGCTAGAGCTAAGCTGAATCGAGCATGCCAAACCCTGCTAAATTTCATTTTGTTATCAGCACGCCTGCTCATACCCTTGACAAGCACGACCGCAAAGCCATCAAGAGCCATGCAACGAAAAGAGCACATGCTGCCCGCCGACAGCCTGTCCAGCTATCTTCCTGGTTAACTCCAGATCGTAAGCTTGGCTCGCTCAAACAGGCTACCCTTACGGAAGCACCGGCACCAATTACAAAATCAATCTTATCTGTACCGATTCAGAGGCGGGTCGGCTCGGACTTTTCTGGACTACAACTACCGTCAGGAGTCGAGCCTTCTATGATCCAAGACCTGGTCAAATGTATGCAGACTCCTATCTTATTATCGCTCATCTGCTCCTCGAAGAGAGATATACGATTTATTGTATGGACTATGGCTAAGAAGACTCTCAGTGATTGATTTCAATGGTCGTGAGGGATATCCTTATGAAATATGTCTCCAGGCCCATCCAGTCGAACGAGGATGGTTCCCATATATGATAAGCGACGCCTGCTGCCTCCATTCGATGTTGTTTTCCCTTCGAGCTTTTATAGATGGGTCTTCTCCAAATCAATTGAGTCGTCTTGCTTGTTTCCATTACGCCCAAACCTTGCAACTTCTTCAGTCTCGTCTCTATGATTTCGAGCAAACATCAGCAATATCTGATGCAACTATAATGGTTGTGGTTACACTAGCCACAGTATCGGGATTGACAGGAGATTTCTTAGCTGTAGAAAATCATATCAAAGGCTTAGAGAAGATTGTCAGTCTGAGAGGTGGACTTCGGGCCTTGACTACTCACAATAACATGCAAGTTAAGGTGTGCAGGTAGGTGCATCTCTTTTTGTCAAAGTCAAACCTATTACGAAAGTGTCAGACTGATGCGCCAGCCAGGGCCGATTTGGCATATGCATTTCTCTCTGGACACCAACCTCTCCTCCTCAACGAAGGAATATCGTGGGACTGCTTTATCGCGGATCGTGGCTTGATTCAGTGTAGCCACCAGCCTAATGGGAATACTCCATACCCCTTTGCAGACGTTGCGATGGACCCAAAACTTTACAACGCCTGGAAGGACCTCCATGCTTTCTCCTGCATCATCAATGTTGCTTACCAGACGGGTCGCAAGCTCTCACCAGATACCTACAACGAAATGATGATTTCCGTTCTCTACCGACTTACCTATCTGTCTTTTGAGAACAACAGCTTGCACGAAGCTATTCGAGTCGGCTTGCTAATCTACTCTGCAATGATCTTCATGCAACGGTATTACTTGAAACAGTCCTACGATCATCTGTTGAATCTCTTTTACAACACCTTGCTCAAACTACGCAACTCAACAAGCACTTATATGCCCGTAGATATTGAGCTTTGGTTCACGCTGTTGGCACACGTAGTCGAAAACAAGGAACCAAGTCCGCAGGATTGGCGGAGTATCTGGCTCAACGAGGTATTTCTACGTGCCGGTATTAACTCGTGGCTCGGGGCATGCGAAACACTTAGATCGGTCGCGTGGGTTGATTTTATTTTTAACCGACTTGGGCAGCAAGCGTATGAACAGACAATACTCTATAAGTCAGGAACTGATATGACAACAAAGGTATGAGAGGAGACTTGAAACATATAGGTAGATGATCTAATGGTAATTAATGCTACTTGTGCAGCTGCAAGTACAAACAATGAAGTGATGATTGAGTCCTCCTACATGGTCGAACATTAATTGTGGTGTTACGTTGCCTCAAATTAATGACTTTGCAAGTGGCTGAGACTCGACGAAATCATGAGCATCAATTACTCAAGCACGTGTCTGCAATTTTTACAAAGCGAATGATTTTGATTATTTTCCCATTCGATATGCACTAATAGATCGCCAAAGTGCAGAGAAGGATTGAAAATGTTTAGAAAATGGAATTGCTAAAGTTTGAAGAATGCACCTTTACAGTATTCTAAACCAATTTAGAATTGAAATTAAGCTCGATGAAATAAATTGTATTTTTCGATTTCTAAGTAGAAGATAAATTTATCCATTCTCAATTGAGCTTCGGAGGTAAGATATTTGAGACGATATTCGATATCGGTGAAGAGGTTCTTTGTGAATGAGAAATAAAAGCCTAACTTAGTTAAGTACCCGTTTTACCCGCACCGGATTCTGGTACTAAAAGAGATCGCCACGATGTATACAATCTCACGCAATTATGAATCGTTTCTTATTAGGTAGATGTAAGACCAATTATGAAGGGAAATTGCGTATTGGAGTCTACTGATTGGTCGGTGCAATCCAAACAAAGTCTGCATCCTCATGCAAAATTGCAGCCACCTTTTGAGCAGCAAGTGCGAGAACTACATCACTGCCACTATCGCAAGCTCAGCCTATCGGAGGAAAAAACTTGTATCGTCGTACCCATTTGACCTATCTCACTCTTCTAACCAAAGAGCTGCTTACTTAAACTCACTAATCTCATTTGATGCAGGATGCTGACTGCAGAGATGACTTGCTACAGGCGACTTTTGAGAGCGAGCCTTGTCAGCCTTGCCCTCACCGCCCCCGTCTCAGCCCGAAGGCGGAAGGATTCGGCAGCAAAATCCTTGAGCAGCAAGACTTAGCTCATATTGTACTGAGCCACCACCGGCAGCGAGGCTGAGATGGCGAACATCGCCTATCGCGTTTATATCGCTTAGAAAGAGCCTCTACCTTTCGCTCGCTCGTGTAACCTGCAGTGTTCCTTTATGCGGGATTGGCGAGGTCTTCTTCTAGAAGAGAATGGTGGCTCAGATAATTTGGGAAGTTCTCTAATTTCAATTGGCTGACTCGAAATCATTTACAAACAAGTCGACGCAGGTCCCAAACAGACCAATCAGCCAGCTCGACCCTCTTCAATGAAAGACCACATCAGGGGATTTCAGGGGAAGGCCCCGAGCTGTGCCAAAGTGGCTGTCTAACAAAGGTTGCTTATTGTAGATATCTTGTGCCTCGTTCCTTCGATTTGTACTAGGCTTTTAAAAGGTGTTTCACTCAGTGCTAGGCTATTTTAATGTAACTTCGGATGCTATTGGATCTATGAAATGTCGTTTCGATTGTAATTGGGTATCTATATTATTTGAAAGTTTCAAGTTCTGTTCGCGTTCGCATTCGGAGATCCAGTGCCTGTGCATGCTATTCATAACTTGAATTGCGTGCTGGTCTCTCGAAGAGTGCAAGCAGGCATTTCAGAGCATGAAGGAAGTAGGACCGGCCTCTATAAGTTACAAGATCTGCGTAGTTTTCTGTCGAGAGAGATCTCTCAATATACTTATCTTCTCTTAATTTATTGGCTCGTATTTTTGCACGTTGATGTCTCCCGAGAGTAATATTCCTAGAGACGTACATCATGTCCAACCAAAACCCAATCTCAGGATCGGCAGCAAACCCTTCTCTCACGCATGTTTCCATAAGAAGCCCTGAGAAATATGTAACAACATCATCAGCAAGATCATCCATCACACTTGTTTCGACATGCAGCAATGAAAAAGATGTGGCAACATCGTCAGTGAGATCTTCACTCACACTTGTTTCAGCAAATCATGAGAACTCTGTCACGTTAGCAGCAACAAGTTCTTCACTCAGCCTCGAATCAACAGAGAAGGCAATTGGTAGTCTCAAGAATCAAAACACCCGAGTAGATGGAGGTAGAAATGCATGGTTATTTCTGCTTGGAGCTTTCATGGTCGAAGGATTGTTATACGGTATTTTTTGGTTCCGCATCTTCTTTTTTCTCATATGAGACTCTGACCAAATATCTAGGATTTCCCTTGACGTTTGGAGTATTTCAAAGATACTATGAGACCAACGGGGATTTTGGAGGAAGTAAATTCCTCCCAGTTGTTGGAACTCTCGCAGTGGTGAGGCGTCCACCTACATACTACACTCTTTCAATGATTGGAAGAAGCCTAACAACTTGATACAGGGAATTTCGAAACTAGCAGCACCAATAATGTCTCCATTTATTACACGCTTTCCTGGATATCGAAAATGTTTTATTTGGTCCGGATGGTTAATTTGCATTCTTTCACTAGTTGGAAGTAGCTTTTCAACACAACTGTGGCACTTGATCCTCACCCAAGGTGCCCTATTCAGCATCGGCTTTCTAATTCTGTATTATCCCCTGTTGAGTATGTTGAATGAGTGGTGGATCCAGAGGAGAGGATTTGCTTACGGAATACTGTAAGCAAGGCTGGCAATCTTGATATGTCCTCTGCTAACTTTCTTTCCTGTAAAGATTCGGTTGCGGGGGTATCTTTGGACTTCTGCTTCCAATACTACTTGAGAAGTCATTGAATCGCTTCGGAAGCCAGTGGACGTTACGGGGATTTGCTCTTTTGATCGTAAGATGCAAAGATGTTGCACCATAAATTTATTTCGCTTATTAACACACTCCAATAGACGATCCTCGTTGGTCCTACACTGCCACTCCTTAAAGCTCAAGGTCCTCTTCCATGCGAAGCACCAGACGTGGAGAATTCCGTCGGCACTTATACTCCTGAATCAAAGTCTCCTAACCATAGCATCAACGTAAGCTCAAGTATTACAATTGGACATTTTGACACTACCGCGCTTTCCAAAGTGGCATTTACTGCGATATCATTCTCAAATATCTTTCAAGGCTTGGTTTTTTTCCTCCCCAACTTTTTTATACCAGGTAAGCAAGGACTTCCTTCCTTTCCGCAACTGCGCTAATATACTAAGCCTATGCTACAACAATCGGGCTTTCAACTTTGCAAGGAACAATAATCCTTTCAATAACAAATGTCACAACAATGGCTAGCCAAATTGGTCTCGGCTATATCGCAGATTGTTGTGATCCCTTAATTCTCATGTTCGGATCTACATTTCTCTCTGCTCTCACCACGCTCTCTCTCTGGGGCTTGAGTAAAGCCTTTCCAACCTTTCTCCTTTTTGGAATATTTTATGGGCTGTTTGCTGGCGGATACAGTGTTCTATACTGTCGCTTTGCAACTTCATTGACTAGCCATAAGCCGACGCAAACATGGTTGTACAGTATCTTTGAGTCTCAGCGAGGCGTCGTGATCATTGCAGGGGGGATTATGAGCGGGACAATGGTCGGAGGAAAGTCAAACGTGAACAGCTACGGAGCAGGGAGTTACGAGGATTTGATCTTGGCAATAGGAATATCGCTGTTGGCCAGCTCCTTGGGAGGCCTAGGATGGTTTTTTCGAGGTCGAACAATTAGATTTTTTCGACAATAAATGAAGTCTCCCAATGTTACTCAATTATTTTCATTAGCAATGTTACGTTCCGCGTACTTAATGACAACACTATCGAACAGACACCTCACGTTTCATTCATCAGACGACGGACCTACAAATCAAAGTGTCAGTACCATACTCTTATGAAATTTATCAAAATCTTTAAGTATAATAAAACATACCCTGAGTCGACTTCCGGCGGTTTTGTTGGCTGCCCAGTAAGATCCAGAAAATTGTTTTTGTTCCCTGCTGCATTGCCAACCGTGGGGGTATTGTCGAGCTGACATGCTTTCAGGTGATCAGAAGGTATGTTGAGTTTCCCCTGAAGAAGATTGGGAGCTTCAAATAAGGTTGCAGTCAAGCCGGCTTCGACGTGGAAGTCAATATGGCTAGAAATGTCACGATATTGGTCAGCCAAAATCAAACGATACCCAATATGAGTAGTGGTAGGCGAGTGACCCACCAATGAATTAGGAAGACTCCCGGATTGTTCGCTTTGAAACGCCAAACGGTAGAAGAGTTCGTATTAACCATCATGACGTCTCGGCGGACAGGTGTTTGGGATAACTCCTGCGTCTCATCCCACATAGTTGTGTTTTCGTCCCCGTGATACACAACCTGAAATTGATGGCCGTGCATGTGCCAAGGGTGACTGCCAGTATCGAAATTGTTGATCACAACTTCTACACTGTGCCCATGTTATTAGTGCGGAGCTGTTTCAGATAGGTAGAGTCACCTACATCTCACCATAGGAAACAACAAAAGGGTTTGATCCGATGCCGTAGATGAGTTTGTTCATCACATCGGACGCAGGAGCCGATAATGCTGTGTATAAACTCGGGACGATTGGGGGAACATAGGTCTGATTGTTGATAGTGGCTCTGAGAAAAGTCAGTACTTTGCCTCTCAAGCACATAGGTGCCTAATAACCTATTTATTCCATAATCATCATCGTCAAAGACCATGTTGATAGTGATAGTTTGGCCAACAGGGGCTAATATGGATATTTTATCCAAGGGGACGAGCGTGAAATCGTCAATGGGATCGAAATCTGGCACAGACACAGGAGGTAGTGATAACTTTGAGTTATAGACAAGATATCCGTACGCTGTTGGATTCGAGATATCGAAGTCACCTCCATACATATCTTGATCTAGGCTAGATACGAAGAAATAGTTTTGTTGTGCTGTAGGCTTCGCGGTCAGGAGGACGTCCATCCTCTGAGCAGCGCTAATGTAAATGCTTGAAGTCGTGGTGGCCTCTACGTTGACGCCATCAACAGCAATGACTGTCAAATCATGTCCCTGAAACGAGATAAAATTTGATCCCATGGCTGAAGTATTGATGATTCGCAGTCGATATGTCTTTCCTGGTGTTATTGCTAACCGAATATTCTGTCCATCGTTCAAAAGTGTCGAGTTTGGAGCAGGCTCAACACCATCGCTATTGGCGGCACTCAGATACCATTTTAGCATTGTTGGCATCTGAGCCCAGAACCAACTTCCAAGACAGTCATTAGCCACGATTTCCAAGGTTCTAGTTGTGACTGAAAACCTACTCCGAGACAGTCAAAGTCAACTCGTCGCTATACTTTCCCAAGTAAGGATCATTAGGATCGTGGATGATCATAGGGCCACGAAGACCATCTGGGTACTGTCCCTTGGCATGAGAGTGATACCAATATGTACCTGCTGGATTTGCCTGTATACTGTTAGTGGTATTCTGATTCTGACGTTGCGTTTCTACCGTGAAGCTGTAGGTGAACCATGCACCAGGAGGTATTGCGCATTGATTAACTCCGATGGGGCCATCCATCGTATTCGTTCCAGTTTGGGACTGCCCATGGAAATGAAGACCTGTCGTTTCATTTCCAAGAAGATTCCAGACATTGACGACTATAGTGTCGCCGAGTTTTGCCTCGATGGTGGGGCATGGCCACTGACCATTGATACCTGAAGGTATCAGTCAGTATACCTGCTGCGTGGTAAAAGAAAAAGGTACAAGCTTTTGACGTACCGATCACAGGTCGCTGGAAGCCATCTGGAGCTGCCTCAACCCAAGTAATAGACCAATTAAATGTGATTGTAGCTGCTGTGATAACTTGCACAAGAAAAATTCCTAATATCAGATGCATTTTGTAATAGGGAGGCGAGTTTGATCTCAATACAGAAAGCTTTACTCAGAAGATTTTCGTTTATTCTTATCGAAGCTTAGAATTCTAAGGATTACGCAGTTTAAAACTGGGGCACTGAAGTTTTATGGGTGGCTACGAATCTCTCTTGCTGCACCGTGCCGTCCCTCTTGAGATCTTGATGGCTGCCACAGCACCCTGCACGGAACTCTTGCTTGCATCTAGCTCCCATCGGCTATGTGCACGAAACAGAATATTTTTTCCGAGCTTTAGAACCATAATACGACTCCGTACTGTGTACGAAGTCGAATTACATTGGTCCGAGAACGGACATGCAAGCAATGCGAGCCCCTGAATACTGGTAGGAGACACCGCAGGACTGAGTTTGCCGGCTTACTTGAGTAATTGCGGACATGGCACAATTTCATTGGCAAGCCAGGAGTATTGAGGCTTAGATGGCTGCAGAGTGGCTAGGGATACCAATCGCGGAGGCAGCATCCGCTCCGTCAGGTGAATCATGAAAGTCAAAAACAATGAGACGGCTTGTACGAGTACCTTGCTCACAGACACCTATATTTGATGCATTACCCACATAAAAGATTTCAACTAGTGAGATGCATAAGTTTCCTGAAAATCGAGATGCAAGTGAACGGCTGAACGGCAACCTCAAAAGAAGTCATAAGTATGTGGCGGTCAATTTTTTTGACGTGGAACCAATCATTCCATCGGAGAGTTTACTGAAGGAACGGTATTCAGCATCAAATCGAGCCTGGAAAGATCGAGACTACGAATCATAAAACAAGAGAATTCGGCTTCAAGTCCTGGTTTCTCGCGCCGGCAGATAATTTCTCGAGGCACTGACGGCCTCTCAACCACAGTCAAATCTCAGAGTAAGATCTGATGATCTGATAGGGGTACCCAAGCACAGGAGTTGAGAATCAGAACAATTTTCATTCGGTACCAAGTTTTGACACCCACTCACTTGGACCTATGCAGGCCCACCGCAAGCCACGTTGCTTTGAACACTTCAATCTATTCCTTTTATGTAAACGGATGCAGAGTTGGTGGTGGGTAATGTCGAGGCTGGGATGGAAACAGGCTAAATACGAAGCTGAAGGAAGAGACGAACTCCTTAATAGGATTGAAAGTCGACTCGGCCTGCAAGGACTCCGTGCCCTAATTACCCGATGCTCCGTCCTCGTACAAGAAAATGGTAACAATGACCGTGCAGATGATTCTCAACAGTTCCACTGGTCGAGGAAAGCACAGCTGGCGTCTAAGAACCCAGGCGATGTGACTCGGCATTGCGGGTTCCCCACATTTCGATGCACTCTTCCCAGGAATGTGGGATCGCATGGTAAGGAATCCCGGGAGAAAACAAGCTTTTAATGTCGATCATTTATCACCAGCCCTGCAGATAGTGTCCGTCCTTGTATTTCTAGCCACTGCTCTGGCATATCTCTCGATCACACACTGGGGCGATAAGGTAAACAAGAGGATGAACTAACAGTTTTCATTTAAGAATAAGAACATTCAGGCTAGCCAATACCTGTAAATTTCAAGTTGCTTAACAACGAAATATCTTTGCGAATATGCCGTGTCAAAATAGGTTCATGCAAGTTATCCCTCCGGTTTCTTCGTGTAAGCTTCCTGCAGAAGTTGAGGTGGCTGCTGGGAAACTTCCCACCCTCGGATCTCGCTCTTGGCACAATCACAAGGCTGGATTATGAAGAGACTATGTGAAGTGGGAAGATCTTCACTCTAGCTAGAACACATTCGGGTTGCACGACATGGATTTTCACCGCTATTTATCCCAGTGCGTTCAAGCAAGATTATCTCACTAGAAGATAAACCGCGCAAGATCGCACTCCAACAAAATACGGTAAACACCTTCCGTAATCCAAAATAAGACGGTTGAATGACCTCTCCTCGGTGCATCTCAGCACTGGCTGAGTTTGTGGATCATGAACCCTCATTCGCTGCACCTCCGCCATTGGTAGGTCAGTGCGTACATAACCAGCATGCTTTTTTGGGCGCCCGCGCACACGACCTCACAAAGAAGGTTGGGATCCCAAGCCAATGAAAATCCCAAGCAAGTTGAAAGCAAGCTGGATATCAAAACAAGAATATTGGACTTAGGAAAAGGGGTCGAAAAGGGGCTATGCTCGCTTAAGCTAGGCCCTATATTTCTGCGCGCTAGCGAGATTATGGGTTCCTTCCAGACTACGCTGAGTATACTATCGCCATAACAAGTCCGAGCCATTCCGAGGAACGGCGCAAGGTTCTTACGGAGCAGGTCCTGACTAGTTGTAGTAAGGAAAGAGTTGAAGCCGAAAGAGTGGCTACCAAAACTTTCATGTAATGTTCTTTAGGTGAAAGCGGTTCAAATTGTCAGATTAAAAGCACTTATGAACTTTTGATACTTATCGTGTTCTCTGGCGAAGGATGAAGGAATAGTTTGGAAGAAAAACCGGCACTAGACATATAGTTGCGGCTTGCTTTTCATAGAAAAATTGAGCCAATGTAATATTGGCATAATTTTGAGTTGGATATAACGTGGTTTGCTCTATATAACCGTGCAAGACCATGACCCTGGCTCTCGTTGAACCAGGAGCTCATCAGGCAATGCGTTTTCCACCATAACGAGATAAATCTCCGCTTCGACCCGCACCGTATCATGTCGATCCTTCGGATCTGGGATCGATTTATCAAATTCCTCGATCTTTTTCTTTACGCGCTCCGTCGTCGAGATGCGAGGAACCCCCCCAACTGGTTCGCTATGAAAGTCGTTCTCGACAGCCGCTATCGGATTGATGAAGTCTGACAGAGACATATGCTTCGTTACAAGAAGCTCCTTCGCTATAACGTGGCCATCCCTGCTCCAGAGGGTCTCCATCGTTCCGCCGTTGAGATAGCCCGCCCGTGGATGGCGGCTCTTCTGCGGAATGTAGGCGAGGTATTTTTGAGAACCCAAGCCCGGTCGAAGCGGGGAAGAGAGGAAACATTCGTGACGATAGAGTTGTTGTGATTGATGTGCCATCTTGCTTCGGCAGCGGAACGCAAGAACCTAGCGTGCAGGCCTTTTCGAGTCTTGGGATGTTTCGAGTTGCCGAATCCAAAAAAAAAGGCGGGTAGGCTTTTACAACGGAGCTTCTCATTGGCCATCCCCATTGGCTTTTAGGCTGACGTGGGATAATGCCATTAACAATACCACGACTAATCATACCCCCCCATTCCACGAGGGCATCCTGAGCTTTCCACAAGCTCAGCCATCAACATTGTGGATATGGATACGTTTCCTCCCACAGAAGGCAAGTTCTCGTATAAAGCTCTTCACCACGAGGGCAAGGAGATCCGTGTCTTGAGACTGATGCCCAGTGGTGACCTCAATGACCCCATCGAAGTCGAGCCCTTCCACATCTCGTTGGACAATAATTATATCTGATACAAAGCTCTATATTACTAATGGGGAGTTGCCCAGGCCGACGAACGCATACTGCTCGACGGCTTCGATGTGGAAGTGCGGGAAAACTTGCTCCATGCTCTGCGCCGGTTGCGCCGCCCCGAGGAGCGAAATCTCTGGATCGATGCTTTATGTATCGATTAGTCAAATATTTCAGAGCGGAGTCAGCAAGTCGGATGCATGAACAACATATATAGTGGGGCGAGAAAGGTCATCGTTTGGTTGGGAGAAGCAGATGATGAGAGCGACCGCGCTATCAATTTCCTGGCCCAACTGGCCAATCTTGGGTCGCGTCTTTCTTTAAAGAGTGCCCACCGAGGAGGATCTACTCATGGAATTACTTTCTCCCGGGCTGTCGACAAGTCGTTGGAATGGTCTGGCGAGGAGGAGATCTGGGATGCAGTTGAGCACCTGTTTTGCCGCTCGTACTGGAACAGGGTCTGGATTATCCAGGAAATCGTACTTGGAACCGATATCATCGTCTGTTGCGAGTCGAAGTCCATTGCCTGGGATGCTTTCCTCTCTGAAGGGATTGACCGCTGGGGCGAGCGAGGCTGCCTTCCCAAACGACTTCATGGCACCCTACCAGCGAGGTTTCATGCTTAACGAAGAAATAAGAGGCAATACAGATGCACCCTCCTTCAGATGCTCACATCTTTCAAAAACTCGCTATCTTCTGATTCTCGAGACAAGATATTCGCATTCCTGGGTATAGCTGATGATTGCTCGGGTGGCAAACTCCAAGCGGATTACTCCAAAACTACCTACGAGGTCTATCAAGAGACAGCAAAGTTCTCAGAGAACAGGCGCAGCCCGCGGAATTTCTCCAAGTGAGTGCGCTCGTCTACAGCTCTTGGGGATGCCTATTCCTCCCAAAACCGGGACAGAAGACTTTGAAGTCATCGGCCATATCGTTATAGTTTTTCGACGAGAAGGTGCTCCAGCATCTTCTCCCTCAGTCTCAACTGATGGTGAGCGTCAAACGACTTCCTCGCTAGATGTGTCACTCTCAATGGAAGTTTTAGATCAACCAAGAGACTTGAGCGACGAACTTGGAGACCATGCCCATTGGTCACATGAGTATGTCTCCTTCTATCCTTACCTCGTACCGACAGTCGAGCTGCCATACTCTCTACACTCCAACCTTAGCAAGCGGTCTTGCTCTAGCCATGTGCCACTGTTTTTGTACTCCTCTGTCTACAAGAGACAAGTCTCTCAAGACGTGGTCGGAGTGACATGCTGCCTATTCCGTCCGTATCGATGCATTTATATTATACTGCTACGAAGCGAATTAGCTTTGTTCCAGAATATGGCCTATGGAAATATCCATTTTTCAGTGGGTGCGTTGAGCCATCAACTTTAGGTAGGGATGAGTAGGCTTTACATGGGAAGAACAAAGTCGTCTCTCTGTCAGAAGCGGCAAGCAGAATTTGGATCCGAGACTATGAGTGACACCCAATATAACTGGTACCGGCCAGCAGGTACAGCGAGCGACTTGGCTGCTATATACTTAGACTATGTTGAAAACAAGTTCAAGAGCTATCTAGCGTTTTTAGCCTTTTAAGAAGACTAAGAGGGGACGACATGGCTCAAGGCACGCACATACCCTCTAAGGAGGCTGACCAGACCTGTCATGTAGCTGAGAGAACAGAATTTTTCTACGTTGACGTTTTGGGAGTCAACTAATCTAGGTGAAGTCGACCGGCCAGAGCTAATTTGTGTGTATGCCAAATCAAATATCTAGATAGCATTTATGAAGAAAACAGGGCCGGAGGTTCTGTTTTTCTATCTTAAGAATTTAGAAGCCGATTTTTTTCATCTGTCCTACATTTTATAATGTAATTGAGAGCGAGGATATGAAAACAAATCATGATGACAGCCGTGCGAGATGGATCCACACTTGAGTGTGATAGAAGACGTAGCTGAGTCCCTACTTGGGTGTGAGCCTTAACTTTAGGCAGAAAAGAATCGAGTATTGCTGAAGGAAATGAAAGGGGAGGTTACGCAAAGCGAAGGAGAGCAACTGGACCAAGGCAAGAAGTGATAACTTTCGATTCAACTACCAGCAACGCATTCGCTGATCTCTCGTCCCATGATATGCAGCCAGGCGCGATATCATCAGCTACTAAAAAACCTTGAAGGTTCCGTTCGCCGAAGATTTCGTCCTGTCCAGTCCAGCCAATAAATATGCTCTTTCCACATGTAACCCAGTTTGCCTTTCCTTTCCTGATCCCACAAAATCGCAATCCCAATCATCCATTCCCTGTTCCATAAATGCCCGTTTTTTGCACCCAGAACGCCTGCATAAATACTTCTCAGCCCATATTTGCAAATCTCGCATCAGATCAAATCAAAGATGACGTTTAAGTGCTCCAGCTTGCCTGTGTCTTGGGATACTCTTTGGCGCTCAGACCCAGGTCTGCGAAGATTGGATCATCTTGCTTGAGATGCTCAACGCGGTCATGGTCCTATCAAATCCATCAGTTCTGCAAAATTGGAGGAATACAAGGGATAGCTCACCTCTTCCTCTAGCTTCTCCATCTCCTCTTCAGGTTTCTCCTTCTCGTCATTCTTCGCATCCTTGCTTTGCTCCTGAACTGCACGACCGAAATCACCTTGGCCCTCACCAATAAGTAACAATTGAGTGTGCTGATAATCAAGAAGCTCGGGCTCCAGCGGCATCCATCTCAGGTTTCTAAACTTCTTCTGAATGCTCTCCGGGTACTCGGCGGGGTTGTCGAGCGTGGCGTTGGCGGGACCTGGAGCATTGGGGTTCTTGACCGAGCAGACGTAGCTTCCCTTCTGGCGAACACCGAGATCATTTTGGAGCTCACCGAGATTTGAGGGGTGGGTGATTTGGTACGCAAGGTGAGATTCGCGGCCAGTTGAGGTGATGGCATAGATTCCTTCTGCAACCGGGGAAGCTGCTGGAGTGACGCTGGTGCTGGAAGTTGTTAGACCAAGTGCTCAAGATGAAACGGCGGAAACTTACCCAACAGTCTTGGTAGCATACTCGTTGCCAGCAAATTGCTCTCTAATTTCCTTGACCGTTGTCTTCGCCTTCTCGACAAAGACTAGAAACCGATCCTTGCCGCTCGTTGGAAGCACCTTCTTTGGCAAAGCCAAGAGTCTTGCATCTCCGGAATCTTCAAGTGGGCCTTCACCAAGCTTGGCTCCAAGAGGAAGGGGACGGAGGACAATGTATGAACGAGCAACATCCTCGATGCCTTGGGGTTCCTCAACACCGACACGTCCACGGAAGAAGAAGTAGATAACACCCTTCTCTAGGATAGAAGAGGGGATTGCAGCCGCACGTTGCTCATCTTCAACGACAGACTTGTCATTGTTGGCGATGCTCTCACTCTTCTCCTCTTGCTCCTTCTGAGCTGCCTCCTTGACTTCACCCGCGTCAGCCTTGATCTCATCGAAGGCGTTCTTTTCTCCATCTTGAACACCGTTTGACTTTGCTTCAGCCCTCTCAGCACCGGCATCCTTATTCTCCTTATTCTCTTGCTCTTCGTTCTCAATGCCTTCCATCGGCTCCGCCTCACCATCCTTGGCATCGCCATTAGCTTGTTTTTCTGGGTCACCCTTGATTTGCTTGGCAACATCCTTGTCATCTTCAACTCCGTTCAAAGTCTCCTCAATGGTCTTCTGCTCCTTAGCTTTCTTGGCTGGGCGGCCACGCTTCGCAGGAGGGGAAGATTGTAGTTCAGCAGAACGCTTGCTACCAGCCTTGGCTGCAGACCCGGCCTTTGAAGACGCAGGTGAAGACTTAGTAGAGCCTTGAGAACTACGAGTGGTAGCCATAGTTGCTTCTGAATGCATTGTGAGCTTGTGTTTCAATAAGATTGGAAGGAATGATGAGTTTAATAAGAGGTATTTGTGGAAGGGCAACGGCGTATAGAATCTAGGTCAGGAGGATGCCAATGAGAAAGAGCGACGCAAGTGTCATACGAAACGGGGAGGCAATATTTTAGGAGGGTGTAGCGAAGGTAAAATGATGGGGGAAGTGAAGCCGCTTCGACTTCAAAATGATATCCTAATGAGAGGCACCCCTCATTGTCCGAAATCAAATGAAGAGATGTGCTGGGATCAAACCAGAAAAGACAAAGCTGGGAATAAAGTAGAGTCCAAACAGCTTGTTCAGATAAAGAATTCAAATAATCTAATACCAATCGGTACCTTGGACCGGGAGATTGCTCAATGATGTGCTCAATGGTAAGGAGGAACTGGTTTGCAGGTGGAAGGGGGTCGGCTTACCTTGTTCTTGTACGGAAGTACCTTGATATTGCGTAGGTTGCTTTGTTGATGGAGTGAGATGTATTGAGTAAGTTCTCAAAGGATGAATTGGACCCAATTGCTTTTCTCTCAAGTAGGTGATGAAAGTTGGATGTTTGTGGAGGAAAGAAGGACGACTGGAGGGATCCGAGCGGAGGTTTTGTAGACGAGAGATCGCGTTGTTGATGCTGCCGTGGTTCGATG
Organism: Stipitochalara longipes BDJ; assembly: GCA_009732865.1. Lineage (NCBI taxonomy): Eukaryota > Fungi > Ascomycota > Leotiomycetes > Helotiales > Hamatocanthoscyphaceae > Stipitochalara > Stipitochalara longipes. The sequence goes on from ML769340.1 coordinate 746,557, forward strand.
ACGTCTAGCGCAACACCAATTCACGTGAGTCGCAATTCACTTCCTTGAAGATCTGCTTTCATCTTTGTAATGTTTCTGCAGACTTCTTCACAATTTTGTATGCTCTGAAAAGATGGATATGCTGCACGTTCTGTTGAACGGGCCTTCAGATTATTCTAAACATATTTTCTTTTACACCTCTCTTTAAACCGACAGCTTTACCACCTTCATACTCTACACCAGCAGTGCCTCCTTCCCCAGATACACCCTCTAATTTCAATCTCAGCTCTTCATCCAGCTCTGCCATAGTTTTATTCTTCTGCTTGACTTCTTTCTCTATTTGCTGCGCTGAGGCAGCCTTCTTGCCTTCCTCTGTAGGCATTTCATCATTTTGTGCCAGAGACTTTTCTCTGCCGGGAGGGAGCTATATCTTATTAGCTAATGCGATTAATTGAACTGTCAATTGAAAAGTGAAGTTTGATCTGACTTGCCTTTAAATCGCTCAAATAGTACCTTCCTCCTGACCCCATTGCCACCTTTCTTTCCAGACTCCTCGATGCCCTTCCACCTCTCATAACATTACCCACTGCTGGACACATCGCATTTCGTAACATTTTGATGTGTATCTGGAAAGGACATTGTTACGTTGACAGAAATATTGCAGAAGAGAGAAATTGAGATGAAATTTCGAGGTCACGTCATCACCTGATGATCCATGAAGATCACGGGACTTTAACTCAATGTACTACAATAACTTGGACATTGTCATCCACAAAACACTCAAGAGGCTTTACGCACTCATCCATAATCGAGATATCACTCGTCCAGGGTATCAAACGCCATACACGACCAATACACCAACCTCTCATCTCAACAAGCCCCCCAAATCCCTCTCCATCCCACTAACCCTCTCTTCAAGCTCCTTCTTCTTCCTCTCCAACTCTCTAATCTCTTCCTCCTCCCTCCTTAAATCCTCCTCCGTAACCTCAACCTCCTCTTCCACAAACTCGTCATCCTCCTCCTCCTCTTCATCCTCATCCCAACTCTCGCCCCTATTCATCCTCTCCAACTCCCTCTGCTGCTTCTCAACCTTCCTCTCATAATGCTCCACGCTTCCCACAATCTGCGCATACCTTGCCCTCAGGCTCTGCACCCTCTCTGGCACCCCCGGGACCGAATAGACATTATTCAGCTTCTCTACGCCTCTCAGAAGGACTTCGATATCAATCTCTCCCTTCCCTTCCGTTTTCCTGACTTCAGAGTGTAGTTCTGCTCCTAACACAGCCGCAACAGCAGTGTTTCTTCGCGGTGCGCGTGCACCGACTGCTCCCCCGGCTGTTACTTCTCCTTGCGCGACATTGAAGACGGTCTGCCGGCGCGTGCTGGATTTTGGATCTGGGTAGGGCGCCGTGGATGTTACAGGCGGAGGTGGAGGGGGCACGGAGAAGAGGGCGCGTTCGTGAGGTTCGGTGTCTCGTATTAGAGAGGTGATGTCTGATGTTGAGAGCAGCGCATTTGTGAATATTTTCGGTGGGGGGAAACTGTGGTGGGGGTTAGATGAGCGTCAATGAAGGATGGAGGGCACGAACGGGAGGGTTGCTAATGATTCGGAAGAGAGAGAGATCTGCTCGAGGTGTCGTTCTAGGAGAGACATTGTGAAGATATAAGTTCGTTGGGGAATAGGTGCTCAATTGCTGGAGATGTCAAGATGTTTACTTTGTCGCGTAGAGCCGCGATCCTGCAAGGCAAGGCTGGCAGATTCCTGCTCGGCCAATGACAGCCTCACCGCTACCACAGCACATTTTATAGGACGGTCACGTGTTGCGCACACCTGCTCCCATTTGATGCCTCACATCTCCCGCTGCTGCGTGAGGCCGTATCTGGCAACCCGAGCTGGTCGCGAATAAAAAAAAAACTCCTTCACCGGGCAATTTTTCACCTTACAACGCATCTCCTCTGACGGATTGGCTTCTGCTTGCAGCACACCCTTGCGCGCGCCGTTCAATCCTTCTCTTTGCCTCTGCCTCTGCCTCTCTCAGCCTTTGGCCCCCGAGCTTTGCTTGTCGATGACAACGCATCAAACCGCCCTTCCAAATTAAAATATAAGCAAAGCGCGATGTCCTGGCCGGGGGGCGTCGGTCCTCGGTCGAGTCACACTTTTCGCACGCACGCTCGACTCGCGATAATCTGACCACGAAAGCAAAAGCATTTCTCGTTTGCGAGCCAAACACGCCCTCAACAAGGGACAACCTGGGCCATTGCTGCCCGACACAGGCTGAACCCGGGTCCTGCTGTCCTGCTCCGTCGCTCTTATCGTGGGCATCACTCGTCACGCTTTGGCAGTGCTCTGCGAGTCTGCTTGCTCGCGCTGCTGCCCCGGCCGGCCTGCAGCGTCTGCAGCGTCTGCAGTGTCTGCAGTGTCTGCAGCCTTTGACTGGTTTGCCTGGAGAATATTGGCACAAGTATAAGTTCGGCTTGCCGCACCTTTTCTCTGTCCACACCTCACATCCCCATCCCACCTCCATCCCAGAAATATATCTCGCACAAGCTCACCTTCACTCCGAAACAAGTGGAAAGCTTGTCCGCCCCCTTTTCCCTTCCCCTGAGCAAGGCCACGCCCGCAAGCAACGCCCCTTCGTCCAATTCTCACGTCCTTCTTATTGCCAAAAAAGCAAGTCTGCTCATTGGCTGCCCTCCGTTGCTGATCTGGCAGCGAGAGCCATCCTTGCATCCGCGCAGCCCAGAGCGAGCGAGCGAGTCTCGAAAGTTGGAACGACGGCAAGGCAAGGACCAGCCAGGCAAGGCACGACTGCGCAACACCTCAGATCTCGACATCTGACACCCCCTTTTAACGAACCCCCAAGAATAGCCTGTTGAAGCTGTCCTCCTCGGTTCGATTGATTCACCTTGCGAGCGCCAGAAGCCCCGTGGCATCCGAGCTCCCTGATCTGATTATCATGAACGGCAATCCTCCTCGACTTCTTTCTCCTTGCTGGAGATATCTACCGCGGGCGTTGACGCCTTGACGCACCTATATTTTTTATACTTGTGTATCAAAACACACTACTAATCTGCCATTCAACTACAACTTAACACTCCGCAGCCATGCGGCCGACAACCCCCAATTTCAACTTTGCCCAGCAGGCGGGGCCTTCCTCTCCTCCGCAGACTCCTACGACCTCCACCTTTCCGTTTAAAGCCAATCGACGGAATGGAATGCACTTCTCTAAGCCCACGCTGTCTGCAAAAGACGGCACAATTACGCCCAATGGCAATGGGCCAATGTTCTCCTACACTCCGTCTGCCAGACCAGAGGACATGTCTCCTCGATCAAGTTCGTCCGCCGCATCCTCCGCTCACTCCTCTTCTAGCGAAAGCCCGCCTCGCTCCCTCTCCTCCTCTCCCGCTGTACACACCACCTCCTCGCCCCCGTCAACAAGAAAGATAGTCTCTGAAGGCAACTTCACAGTCGAAGAGTTCGACGAGTCAGACTACGAGGACTGGGAATCAGGAGACGAGGACGTGATCCGGCCATATCAATACGAAGACGCGGATTCCGAAAAAGCACCATCTGTGAAAGCTTCGAAAGGAAAGAGTAAGACTGAACTCGACCCGGGCATACTAGATGGGATCAGAGATCTGGACTGTGGGAATCAGGAGGAGGAGGAGCATGAGGCTTGGGTGAAGGCTGAGAGAGCGCGGAAGAAGTGGAAGAGGAGGAGTTCTGGGACTAAGAGGACTCTGACTCAGAGTATTGGGAGTGATACAGACGACGAGGATTTGCAGCCTGTTATGCTGGAAGGGGTTAATGAGTTGGGGAGCAGTGCGAGGAGATTGCGGAGGAAGGTTGGGGAGAGAACGAGTCTCATTTTCGATGATCCACCCCCGAGGATTGAGGAGGTTGACGAGGGGCCGGAGAGTTGTGAAGAGGTGGTTGAAATTGACACTGATGAGGATGACGGCAACGGACAATGTGTGGACAAGGAGCTTCCATACTACCGGTACGTTCAGGAAGAGGATATGGATATCGACTCGGACGAAGAATGATCACTTGCAAGAAGAATACGTTTATGCAGGAATATTCTTGCATTTATGATGAGCATGAGCTATGATGATGATTGATGACATAGATGGATTGGCTGGGAAGGGCATTGAGCATCAACTGCATTGCTTGAGCGAGGTATTGTGCTGCATAGCGAGTGGGTTTTGGTCTGCATAGCGAATAGATAGCATATACCTTGGGAATACATTTGGTCGGCCTTCTGCAAATATCAGCACTTCAAAAGATCATTTGTGTTTTCGATGAGACTCGCGAACAATTTCAATAGAGTGATACATTTTGATGCGCCTTAAGCTATGAGCCAAATAATAAAAAGAGTAGACCTGGAGGGACCTAAACTGTGCAAGGAAATACAGGCGGTGAGTCTTCCCGGTATCACAATAAATGGTGAGCGCTTCTCAGGCCATAACTGGACAGTAGACAGAAAAGACTGCGATAAGTGACAGCAGAAGCATAGGATGATGGAGTGGCACGGGACTGAGGAGGGGAGTGAATGATATAACTGTTTCTTGTGAAGCTTCAAAACTGCAAATTCTACCATCAGGTCTATCATTTAGAAAATCATACTTTTCATGGAACATCATATTTCCGATCAGCCTTAAATTTCCATGACTGATTCCTCGAACGAACCCTCAAGGACGAGGCTCGAATATCAGGCTGAAGTCCGGCTCAAAAAGCGTCCGTGCGCGATTCGACCTCCACCAGACTCCAAGTCTGTTTTGTCTCCAGCATCGCAACCACTTCCTGTTGCGCAACCCCTTTAGTTCAACAGCAGTGTCCTATTCTCTGACGTTGGATGGAGTACTGGCCCACACCCTCCCCCTTCTAATATTATCTTTAACTTGCACACGATAAATCTAGCATCATGAATAACGGCGCACAGGGTGGCCAGCCAGGCCAGCCCTCTGCTGCTCAGCAGCAACAGATGATGGCAATGCAGCAGGCCCAAGCACAAGCCCAAGGCCAACAACCCAAGCGTCAGATCACACTATTCCGACCGGAGCAAATGCGAGCCCTGCCGGACATGTTCACTGCCGAAGAGAAAGCTAAGTGGGAGCAGGGCTTGAAGCAATTATGGGGACAAATAGACAAGAATCCACAAGACTCACAACAACATATGGAGGCAAAGAGAAAGCTATTCGAGTTTTCGAAAACCTTAACTGCGAAATTGGCTGGGGCACAACGTTCTGCTCAACAAGCCGGGGCAGCGAGGCCGGCGAGTCAAGGACAACCGCAACAGACACAAGGAGGAGAGAGCAGCGGAGGCAATCTGACCGCCAGTCAACAGCAACAGCAGCGACCACAACCGAAGATCTCTCCCAAGCTTATGGAGCATGTCAGCAACTTTCCCTACGTTCTACCTCCCCAGTTGACGGCTAATACCCCTGACGCTGCGAAATGGCTTCAAGATGCTAAGTCTCGATATCTGAAAGCCCTGGTGGCTATGGAGACAACTGCTTCTCGAGTTCAGGCTATGGATGCCCACATTCAGAAGAGGAAAGAAGAAGGGAACCCACTGAGTCCCGAAGAAGAAAAAGATTTCAAAGAAAAGCGGGAGCAATCACAAAAAGGGCATGCAGACGCAAAGCAATTTGTGGATAACTTCCGAGCACAACAAGCAGCACAAAGAAATGCTCAAAATGCTGCTGCTGGAAACCAGCAAGGGAACGCTACTCAACAAGGAGCTGGAAATGCTACTACTGGACAGCCTACTCCTGTTAGGCCACAGATGGCTACACAACAGGCTGCCAACCCTGCTCTTCAAAATACACAAACTGTCAATGCAGCCATCGAGGCTGCTCGAAATCAACAGATGAATGGAGGAAGGCCACAAGGTCCTCAAAATATGGCAAATCAAGGTGCTCCTTCCCTCCAGAACCTGCCTCAACAGCCTCAAAATATTAAGACGGAAGCCGGAGTTCCTCCCCAAATCAATACAGCAATAAGCGCAATGCAACAAGGAAATCAGAACCGATCTATGAATTCACCCCAATCCGCCGTACCTCGCTCGGCAGGCGGCCCTCCCCAAAGCGCAACTTCGCAAGCGCAACAACAGCAAATTCCCACCGCACTTTCACATCAAGACGCCCTGTCCCACGCAGCTCGCAGCTACTCTACAGGCCAACCCTCCTCCGCAAACGTCATGGGCCATTCACACCCGTCCGTCTCGCAGCCGCGCGAGAGCCAGAATATCATCACGAATAAGATGCCGATTCCCAAACAATTGCACGAACGCGCTGCTGCGCCCCCGCAGCCAGTTCCTGTCGCCCCAGGCCGTCCGACGCTCAGTGGTGGCCCGAGTAATGCTGGCAATGGTGTGCTGTCCCAGCCTGTACTGGCTAGAACTCCAGGATATAATATGGAGGGTGAGGGAGATAGGGTGTTGAGCAAGAAGAAGCTGGATGAGCTTGTTAGGCAGGTCACAGGTGGTGGGCAGGGTGAGGGTGAAGGTTTAGCTCCTGATGTTGAAGAGGTACATTATATTCTATCTTTTCATTCCCTTTCACCTTCCACCTCCATTCAACTTTTCCTAACACCACCCAGTCAATCCTCCAAGTAGCAGACAACTTCGTCGACCAAGTCCTGCAAGCCGCCTGCAAGAACGCCAAGGAGCGCGGCTCAAAGCTCCTCGAGATCCGTGATATCCAGCTCACCTTGGAGCGCGGCTATAATATCCGCATCCCGGGCTATGCGTCGGATGAGATTCGTACTGTTCGCAAGATTCAGCCGGCTCCTGCCTGGATTGCGAAGATGAGTGCTGTGCAGGCTGCAAAGGTTACGGGTGGGAAGGGGGGTGATTGATGAGCTTATGGGCATGGTTAGTCTGTGGTAGACACCATTAATCTGCAGCGTAATCTGATGAACACGAGATGCAGAGGATCGGTGAAGCTAATGAAGCAGTGGAATGATGATGGGTCAAGACTAATGGGGTACGATGGCGTGGTCTTCACTTGAGTCTGGCGTCCAGTTCAGGCTGGATGGATATGGGCATGGCATGGAATGCGGAGTTAATGGACTGATCGGGGTGTACACTACTTCATGATTCTACTTCTTCTCAGATGGCAGGCTTCTACATAAGCTGGAATGATAAAAATCAATGCAACGCATTTCCCTTACTTTGATTTGCACGTGATATCTTGTTCGATGAAGCTTATAGGTAACTTATAAAGCTGACCTCGAGTTGAAACCGGGCAGGAGGTCTTCCTCAATTATCTCCGCATTTGGGCTTGGGAGGATAGGGAGGCAATTTTCGTTGAACGTCGGCCGTAGATGCCCCCAGATGGCAAAAGTGACTATACATTTGCTCTCGAAATATCACTTGAATCCCTCTTCCCTCACTTCGCAAACGGCTCTCATTAAAAAACTGTAATCGAATCTTTTGATTAACTTATCTTTATCTCTACATTGTAACATTGTAATAGGGGTACAGAGCAAGTGTAGATCGGACCTTATGACATCTAGTTATAGTTCTAGCTAGTCCGCAGAAGCACACGAGATCGAAACGAAGGGTTGTTCAAAAGGTGTTCTCAAGATTGCTGGAAGGAGTTGTTCTTGCAACTGTGCGTACGCTTGGCACCTTCGAGAATAATATTTAGGCACACACCCGAACGGCTGGAGCGTGGAGATGCATGGTCCCGCTTTTGATTGCTGGAAGTCTCTGAATCAAAAGCTTGAATATTTTTATCAGACATGGATCCAATGCAGAAAGACTCTTCCCACATCAGAACATACTCAGTCGAAGGGAAAGGGGATCAGGGAGTCGAGGAATATAGTTGAGGATAAGAGTCTTGAGGAAGAGGGGCTCGATTTGTATATCAACCAAAGTAAAGAATCAAAGGCCTCTAATTGCAAAAGAATAACCGTCTCAACTAGGAACGATCACAATCTACAATACATACATCCAAAGGGATTTGGCTGAAGCACGTGATATAAGGTCATCCGGTCCTTTCGTGACCTCATGCGGAGGGGGCACTTGACCCGACAGCCGCCGCCTTGTACAAATATCGAAGGTGTTCTTCCCTTGCAATGTTCCACTCTGTTCGATGCAAGCAGCTTAGCAACTCAGAAACGCAGCATCCAGATCTCCTGTGAGTTGCTTACCAAACAGAAGCTCAAAGCGGCACTGAATCACCACTTGGACATAATCTGCTTATGTGCAAAACTTTCGAGGTTGTATAACTTCCATTTGATGCAAATAGAATTGATTTATAAACTTCCAATGTACAATGACACGATCCAACATTTGAAGAAAATGTTCCTATTGAGGTTGGAACATTGAGAGTTAGCGCCGCTTTGAGTTTAGGCTGACTCGCGTTCGCGTCTGTTCTGCGGCAAATGCCCTCCCGCTTGCCGTACCTTGAAGCCTGAGCTTCACCAGTGGTAATCTGAGAGCACAGCTCAGACAACAACCATCCCATCAACACGAACACATCAGCGACCCTCTCGTAATACAAACCCGCACCTTCGTGCTCCCAGAGTGTACCATCACCCTTCCGGACATTCATTTACCCCCTACCAACGACGTCGACGCGCTCCCGAAGAAAACAGAATACGTCACGGAAGGGCGCCTCCCGGACCCTCACAAGACGATATGCCCAGCAAGACACCTCATACCAACGGCAATGAACCCGTCGAGAATGGTATCAACGGTACGAAAGACGTCGAGATGAAAGATGATGCGCCTGCTCCGCTGAAGGGCGGCAAGGGCAAGAAGGTCAACGAAAAGGAGGAAGAGATGACCGTCGTTGTGCCTCCTTCAAAAGGCTCAAAGCTATCAGCTCCTCCACCAAAGGATACTGATGGTGATGTGGCTATGGATGGAGCAGAGGAGCTGGATGGTGAGGATGCTGGCGCCGTCAAGATTGACCCGGTAGCCAAGGCTATATCAGGTTCGTAGTTAGCCATTTCCCCCAAAAGCTCGCAGGCACTGATTCTCCGTGCTTCATCACAGACATCAAGAGCAATTTCCCATTACTGGAACGCGCTGTTACGTTGTTTGATGCTAGATTCTCCCTCCGGGCTCTTCGGTCCATCTCCTCAATCCGCAAACGCCTTACACCCGATATCCTTGCGCAAGTCATTACCGAAACCTACCCTTCTACAAGTCCTGCTGCGAGATCTCTTCTGGTAGCCATCGATAGAGAAAATGCTACATTCACAAAGCCGGTTTCAAACGAGATGGAGGTTGACGGCGATTCCAAGTCTAAGTCGCCGAAAAAAGAGCAAAAAGACATTATCCCTGAAATCGAAATCTTCCTCGGAATCCTCACTCAAATTTACTACCTGGACAACAAGATCAATGAAAAGGGCGCCGAGTTCTCGGCACATCTTGGTGAGCGGATACACGCTGAGAACCGGCGAACTTTGGACGCTCTCTCTGCCCGCGTGTACTTTTACTACTCGTTATTCTGCGAACAAATGGCCCCTTTGCCTCCCTCTACGTCTTCGCCCGTTGTATCTATCCGACCAGCTCTACTCTCTGCCCTTCGAACAGCCGTTCTCCGAAAAGATGTCGACACGCAATCTACCGTCATCGTCCTCCTGTTACGAAACTACTTATCGACATCGCACATCGCCCAAGCTGATCTACTAGTCACACACACACAATTTCCAGACAACGCATCAAATAACCAGGTTGCCAGATATTTATACTATGTAGGCCGCATCAGAGCCATCCAGCTGCGTTATACCGAGGCCCACGAACATTTGACATCTGCAACAAGAAAGGCTCCCTCAAGTCCAAGCGCCGCAGGCTTCACACAGACTGCCACAAAGTTGTTGCTTGTGGTGCAGTTGCTGATGGGTGATATTCCAGACCGTGCCATTTTCCGTCTCACAAGCATGGAACGTCCTTTGGCACCTTACCTGGAGCTTGTGCAAGCTGTCCGAGTCGGTCAGTTGGTGGAGTTCGAACACGCTATCAAGCAACATGGCGATACCTTCCGACGTGACGGCACATACACACTCATTCTCCGCCTTCGACAAAATGTCATCAAGACCGGTATCCGAATGATGTCTCTGTCCTACTCCCGAATCTCCCTCCGAGATATTTGCATACGCTTGAAGTTGGAGAGTGAAGAATCTGCGGAGTACATCGTTGCAAAGGCTATTCGGGATGGTGTCATTGAGGCTTCCTTGGACCGTGAGAGAGGCTTCATGAAGAGCAAGGAAGTTGGGGATGTTTATGCTACGAGAGAGCCTGGGGAGGCCTTCCATGACCGTATCCGTGCTTGTCTCTCCCTCCATGATGAGAGCGTCAAGGTATGGTTAGCCGTTCCCATTATATTTGAGATTTACTAACTTCTTCAGGCAATGCGTTTCCCAATGAACCAGCACAGACTAGAGCTCAAGAACGCTCAAGAAGCACGAGAACGCGAGCGCGAAATGGCCAAGGAGATCCAAGACGGCGACCTGGACGAGGACGATCTGGGCGGCGAGTTCGAAGGCATGTAAGATGAGTTAGGCACGAGGCTGGGTGAGAATCTCTCAATGTACACAAGTGGGGCTCTTTCGTAGCATGGACTTTGAGGGAGTGGAGAAGAGAGGAGAAGAGAGAGGGAATGGGTTTGGTGGCACTTCACTATATTGTCTTGCTACTGCACCTTACACTCCTAACAAATATTCTCTTTTGGATGGGATAGACATGGCGGCAGAGCATGTTATTTCATTCGATGGAGACAGACACTGCTACATTAGTTTTCGCGCTGGCACTGGTTTCGATCGCGCGTCCGTTGCGATGCGTGAACGTCGTGCGCATTGGGCATGACGAGTAGTAATTGATAGATCTTTCTTTACACTGCACCCTCTCCCAACGTGCCGCGCCTTGAATAATGTGACTGTATGCAGGAGTCCGTATGGCTTATGGTTGAGCTTGTTGACTTTCACCATCGGGACTCAAGACAGGAAGGCACGATACGATTGATTCAGTTCGCTGCCTTGACCACCTCACTAAGAAAAATAAGAATTTTCACCTCTCAGAAAAACTTTTCATTTTCTACGAATACCGAAATTGGGATTGGGCTTAAGCACAACAACTCGATACTGAGGAATACAAGAAGGGAGGAAAGAGCAATATGTCATCACGCCCTGTGAGCCGCGCGCGCGGCAGACGCGCTGGAACACCTGCATCGCGACCCCACCTCGAACTTCAACCTCCTCCTTCACCGCTACCGACCATTCTGCCCTCACTCCCTGCCCCCACGACCTCGACTTCGACCTCTACTCCTTTTCCTCCGCAAGTTTCAAATCTAGTTCCAGATCTGTCGAATCTAAATATCGCTTCCGCGTCAGGCATAGCAGATGCGCCAACTCCCACGCCAAAGAAACTGGTCATCAAGCTACTCGTCAAGAAGGAGAATCCGATCACATTAGCAGTCCGGATTCCAGGTCTCTCTCACACAGCGCCAAAATTACCTGCAACACCAGCTCGGTCGCCTGAGAAGCCGATTGGCGAGGGCAAGGACGAGGACAAGGACAAGGACAAAGAGAAGGGAGTGGTACAAGAAGAGCAGTTAAAGGAAGGCACGATTTGTGTTTCGGAACTCTTGACTGAGGACGATATAAGGGAGATGCCGAGTCTGGAGGCGCCGCTTACGAGGAAGAGGCGGAGGGCGAGTAGTGTTGTGGAGGGCTTTGTGCAGTTGCCTGCTGTGAAGCCTCGGGGACGGAGGAAGAAGGATGGTGTTTCTCTGGAGATTGCGCTCGTGAACGGAGTAGGTTCGAGTTCGGGTCCGGCGTTAAAGGAGGAGAAGAAAGGAAGGTTGAAGGGCGAGAGGCTTGTTAATGGTGTGAATGGTGGGACAAGTCATAAGAGTGATATGTTGATTGAGATTCCGAATGGAGTTCAGAAGAAAAAGAGCATCAAGCCTAAGGAGAAGGGGAAAGAGGAGGTAGACGACGGAACAGAGGGGAAGAAAGATGGAAAGAAGGAAAAGGAGAAAGACGATAGAGAGAAGGATCTCGAGAGGAATATCGACAACGTCATTTTCGGAGACGTGACGTTTAAGGCTTGGTATCCGTCTTGGTATCCTAAGGAGATCATCGGCGAGAAGGCACTCAGCTGTGAAGGCAAAGGCCCAGGAATCACTGTGAAGGAGCTTTATATTTGTCGGCGTTGCTTTGCGTATAGTAAGGTGATGGTGGAGTGGGTGAGGCACTGCAGATGTTGTGAGCGAGAGGTGCCGGGAACGAAAGTGTACAGCCACGGCGCAGAAGGCGAGGGAGGAGGGTGGAGTGTTTGGGAGGTCGATGGTGGTGTTGAGACTGTGAGCTACTTCCTTCCCGTTCTACTCACATCCCGGATGAGTGCTGACAGTGGTAACGAACAGCTCTTTTGCCAAAACCTTTCCCTCTTCGCAAAACTATTCCTCGACAACAAATCTGTCTTTTTCGACGTCTCAGGCTTCAACTACTTCCTCCTCGTACACACTTCCCCCCACACCCTCGAAACACAAATCATTGGCTTCTTCTCCAAGGAAAAAATGTCCTGGGATAATAACAACCTCGCTTGCATACTCATCTTCCCACCATGGCAACGCAAGGGTCTCGGCGCCCTGCTCATGGGTGTCTCCTACGCCATCGCGAAGAGAGAAGGCATCATGGGCGGCCCCGAAAAGCCGATCTCGGATCTTGGCAAGAAAGGGTATAAACGCTATTGGGGCGCGGAGATCGCGCGCTGGTTACTAGGTGTTAGGGACACCGATCGGAAGAAGGGGAAGGGCATGGTGGATGTGGAAAAAGTTAGTAAGGAGACGTGGATTGCGCCGGATGATTGCTTGAGTGTGTTGCGAGAGATGGGTGTTGTTGAGAAGGCTGGACGGGGCAAGGGCACGGTGGAGAGAGTTAAGGTTGATAAGGTGAAGGTCAGGGACTGGGTTGCGAAGCAGAAGTTAGGACTTGAGAGGGTGGTGGATGAGGAGGGGTTTGTGGAGGGGTACGCGTTGAAGGAAGTGGAGGCTGAAGAGGATGAGGAGGTCGAGGAAGAAGAAGTTGATGAATGAAAAGCATATAGACCCGGGTATGATCATGAACATGTAGAAGTACGACTGGGGCATAACAAAAGCATGGAGGTAAAGGATTGTAGGTTTATGGCGTCCAATACCCAATTGCAGTCTCTTCGACGAAATCACATTGTGTATATTGCAGTCTCGGATCTCTGAAATGCTTTACTTGTTCTAAGCGTTGACCTTTGAACTCACATCAACTTCGCAAAGCCACAAGGAGATCATCTCTGTCCGAGAAGGAGCAGATCCTCATAAAAGCTCCAGGCTACCATTCACACAGAACGCAACTATGGGCTCCAACGATCCACGATCCACGTGCAACAGAGTAGGTGTGGCCTGCTGCGCCATAATCTAAACCCTGGTAAAAAAAAATGGATGGATGACCGGAAACTAGCCAGCAGCTAGAGGGAAGTAGTGCCCTAGATCTGCAAAACATCTTAACGATTGGACGCTGTTGTACCTTTGTGTTCTACGGTCAGATTAGATGAACTTTATTAAATTCATCAGATTTGCGTTGTCATTCTTGTTCCAAACAGGCGGCTAAGCAGTTGCCACTTGCTTGACATGGATGGCGTAAAAGTCTGGCTAGAGAATTATGGACTAGGCTCAAGCATGGCTACACGGCTTGGTATACATAATACAGATTTGAACACCTTAAAGCCTTCTTCAAAGTAGCCATTTGCTTAGTGCAAAAAGACAGATCACTTTGCATGTATATATCCTGTGCTCTTCTTTGCTTATGAAGTACAAACTACCGAAATGCGTGCTTAACTTATTGTGCTTGTTGAGACACGTGATCGGCCTTCCAATGGCCAATTATATTCAAGTGGAGGTTCTTGGTTGCACATCGCAAAAAAGGGAGCGTATGCTTTGCATATGCCGAGCATTTGCTCAGTACATTTCACTGCTCGTCCTGTATTACAAATCCTTACCTAGGCAGATTTTGAAGGCTCGAGTTCATCACCGCAAGCCGCATGTAAGAATTATTAATTAGAGAATATCAAATTCTAAATTTATCAATAGAAGCTATAAAATCCTCAACTCGTTGAGATATTGATTGATAGGCAAGAGCAAAGGAGATTTTTCTTGTCATACTATCGCTCGTGCAACCAAACTTTTACTCGGGAAATCGACACTGCTCAACTAAGAGACAGCGATTGTGTTCTTTATGTTTTTTTCTTGAAAAACTCCATCCTTGAACAAGAAGAATAGAGGCAAGCTGGGTTCAGAAGGAATAAATGGTGCTACTCATTTTGTAGCTGGTAAGAGAGCCGAATAGGGGCAAAATCTTGGCAGCGTTGGTATACAAGAACAGGATGATATTCGGACCACAACCAATGATGATTCTAGGTTTCCCCCTGGCTTCCGTCTTCACCTTTATGCCAACGAATTTTCACTGATTTCATTACAAAATATGGAAGACCCATGGTGAAGATACAAGTATCCAAGACTTATGCCTGGACTGACGTTAACATCTAGCTTTTATTTGAAATTCCAAGGCCGACCTGCAATTCAAATTGTCAGTTTATTCTATAAACATACAAGCAATAGGAAACTATGAGATTACAAGAACAGCTATTCACCTATGGCAGCACATTGTTGTGTGCTTCCCTTTCTGTGTCTTTGTTCTAAGTCAACAACGAACGCCATTGAATGTACTTGGTCCTAAATCCCCCTCGCTATTGTGTATTTGTTACAAGCAATGACTGTTAATAAATCCAAACATTTTAATTTAATTATGTGCTCAAGGAGTTAAATCCGGCTCAATTTTAGAAGTGAATGGCAAAAGAATTCTCAGCATGTTGTAGAATGAGCCGGTCGGTCATGAATTTCCTGTGGAGAATTGAGTCTGCAGCGGGTAAGTGTCCAAGTTAAACCGGTGTAGGACAGCTAAGGACCAAGAAGCAGAGTAAGTTAATGAGCAGTGTAAAATACAATGCGAGTGGGCAATGAAAGCACTCCATTGCCTATCGGCCTGCAAGAACAATAACCAGCTCGTTAAGTCGGCATGGATAAACACCGGTCTATAGTCTCGGAGTATAATATTGTGACTTTCGTTATCGATACGACTAGCCTGAAATAATTCTAGTTTAACAAATTTATGCTCTTCAGCTTTTTTGCTCTCCAAATTCAATTCCAAAGACCAGTCGACCAAGATATATCTTTCAACGTACCTCATGTAACGCGCTTTCCACAACCAACCTTTAATTGCTGAGACAAGCAAGTCCCTTACAATCAGAACCATCTAGGTACTCCTTTTACTGAATTCTCACCATTCAGCGCGCTTAGTCTTCAGAGTAGCGCGGCAATACCCTCTCCAAAAACGGCAAAGCTGGACTCGATATATCCTCGACCTCAACTGCAAGATGGTAGAGCGCTACATAGGGATAGGCCTCTTTGGAGGATTTGATCTTGAGAAATACCGCCACTTGCAATATCTCGCAACTGCGTTGGAGTATTGGCTCGGAGGAGGCAGAGATGAACAGAGCACGGAGATG
Source organism: Stipitochalara longipes BDJ (assembly GCA_009732865.1). NCBI lineage: Eukaryota > Fungi > Ascomycota > Leotiomycetes > Helotiales > Hamatocanthoscyphaceae > Stipitochalara > Stipitochalara longipes. The sequence continues at coordinate 762,096 of ML769340.1, forward strand.
AAGAGGCTCACTCAACTCCAGAAAGCCACAATCGGCAATATTGCCTATAGAATGGTTAATAGCCCGTTGCTCACGGAGATCATCACCCCAATCTTACATGTACCTCGAAATGGCGGTTTCAACGCGCCACCAGAGTTGCTCGCGGCTGGAAAGGATTTGATGGACTACGCAATACCAGGAGCTTGGCACCCACGCGCTCATGCTTATCAAGATGCTCTCTCTGCTTGGAAGAATCGTTGGCCGTTTCAACCCCCTGGCAACGTTCACCCACGTCATAAAGAGATGCACGAAGCAGCTGTAAGATATAACAAGTTCGAAAACGAGCAGAGGGAGAGAAGTCGACCCGTCCCAGGAGGTATTGAATCCGACTACGTAAGTTTAATCATCCCTTCCAAACATCCTATTCTGACTAGCTCGCCTCAACAGACTGATTCAGACGAAGAAAAACAGCCAAAAAATAACAAGAGAAAGAAGAAGTCTAAGACTAAAGCTATACCCCGATCCGCAAGTTTTTCTCGCACATCAAGCTCAACTCGACAACCAGCTCAATCAAATCGTATGGCCAAAGCAGGAAGACTTAATAAGAAGGGAAAGACGACCTTCCAGTCTGAAATTGCTGCTGAAGTAACCACTTCTTCTCTTTCTCCCCTATCATCGAATCCTCTGCCTCCTGGTGGACGATCAGCTGCTACTGAAGTAAGCTCTACTTACCTCCCTCCTTTGATATCGAACCGACCACCTCCGCCCACCTGTCAAAGCTCAACCACTACCGGAACAAGCTCTACCTATCGTGTTCCCAAGGTATCAAATGAACCGTTTTCACCGACCCACCCAGCTATCGCCAAAGCAAGTACTACTTCTCTTGCTCCAAATACATTTGAGCAACCACTTCTCTCACAAAGTCGAAGATCATCACGCCTGTCACAAGTAATAAACTACCGCGACTTGTCTCCTGAGCCAGAAGCTCTCCATGCACCGGCTCCTACAACAGCTGTTACTGAGGAAGAGGAGAAGTGGATTAGACAAGACCGACGACTTGCCATCGTTATGACATATGATCTCCCACGCGACGACCTACCTGACGGCTGGAATCCTGGCAATATGTCACTTCCACCACACAGTTTGGCCGATGAGAGTGAAGGTCATACCTCACAAGTAGCTGAGGATATTTCTCAGGATCCCGTAAATATTCATCATTCTCTAAGAAGTCCTACTGACATAACGCAGGCCAGATTCGCGCCTAGAAAACCCCGCGGAGGCAAAGCAATCGATGATGGCACGATTGACTTCAGCAGCGCTGTTATCGGAACTCAAGACGACTCAAAGCTCTCCCTTGACTTCAACACTATCAGACCAGACCCCAAGAACCCTAGCAATTCTATCCCAGGTGAACGAGTCACCAATCGATATCATCTAACGGTCGACTTCAACGACAAGAATTCTGTCCGAAAGCTCAACATCTGGCGCAAACAGATCATTGGACGAAACTTCCCCGACAAGAAGTCGAAGACTGTGCAATCGTGGCTTCAGAATGAGAAGCAGCTTGTCTTGGACTTGATGAGAGAGCAGATGGAACACCATGGATACATCAAATGGAACCGTCTCACAAATACATATAACAGACGGATGGCTGGAGTCACTCAACGGGCGGGAGAAGAGCTCGTAGCGCAAGGAAATCGGAAAGCGGGTGTGCTGAAGGAGGATAGGGAGGCGCCGTGGCGGACCAAGTCTGCTCTTGCCGGGGTCAAGGACCGATGGCAGGAATTCAAGGATATGGTGGAGGCGTCTCTGCCGTCTGTTGGCGAAGACGAGAATGGTGAGATTGAGGAAAGAGAGACCGTTTATTCGAGTGACGATGAAGAGGAGATTCTGGAGCCCGGCTCTGGTTCCAGTGCATGATTGGGCCGGGAGACGATACCTGTCTGGTCTTGAAGTGAGTAAAGGGAACGAGGGATTAATTGTACAATGTCAACCCAGAAGGCATAAAGCTTCCTCGCTTCTCGTACTGTATAATTTGATTGTTTTGAGATTACCCTTAATCAAATTTGTGAACTCCATCTGCAAATTGCTCGAAGATCCCCAGTGGGAACGCCTCTGCCATGGCATGATACGCCTCGACATTTGGATGCAAGTAGTCACCTGAATTGAATTCTGGGTTCAAGCATATTCCATCCCCGGGATCTCTCAACACGACATCGAAGTCGATGACGGCATCAAAAGCCCCCGATTCCCTAATCCAAGCATTGATTCTTTGTCGTGTCTTCTCCATCATAAGCACAGAATACGGCTGCTTCGCCGATTCAGGCGCCATGAACGGTCCGATCGTTGACGCAAACACAGGAATACCAAAAGTATGGACCCTTGAGATAATTTGCTTGTACGCTATGATGAGTTTATCTCCAATTCCTTGCTGGCTTGTAGCATCTGGTAAGGTGGTACCGATGTCGTTCACACCGTGGAAGATCATCACGTATCTCACTCCTGGTTGGGTGAAGATGTCACGGTCCAGGCGGCTGAGAACATTTGGTCCTTTCTCGTCTTCGAGGATTCGATTTCCGCCTGCTGCTTGGTTAAGTACAGAGATGTTACGAGCATAGAGGTGCTCGAGCATGCGATCGAACAGTAGATCTGGCCAACGATCGTTGGCGTTGTCTGTACTACCTCGTCCGTCTGTGAGGCTGTCGCCTATCAGGACCATTGCACAGTTCTGTTTTGGTTGCCATGCTTCGATACTAGATATATAGTACCAGTGGAAAGTGCTTTCAGTAGAAGTATGGTCCATATCTTCTGCTTTGGTGAAGTCACCGTGGCACATCCATGTCTGTGTTCGGCTGCCTGGATGTCCAGTAACACGGCCACACGTTTGGCCATGCTCGAGGTAGATACTGATTGTGATGACTTGAGCTGGTTGAATAGGAAATTTCACCGGATCTGAGACTGCAAGGGCGCCATTGGGAATGTTGATAGAGTGCTGGCCACCGAAAGTCAGAGCCTGGACGGTGTCGGTCAAAATGGTTCTGGACCCAGTGGGATCTCTTTGAGCTTCCACTTTAGGGAGTGATATTGTTACAGCAGTAACCTCAAGGTTGTTCAGTCCAAAAGTGTTCGAGATCCGAACACGGATGTGTTGTCCACCTGTGGTAATTCTCAAGGTCTGACGAATTGTTGAGTTGTGGAATGTCAGACTGGGTTGGCACTTATGTCTTATTACTCTTTATTTTTTTTCTAAGCGTGTAATAAACTTACGAATGCTTCTGGGGGCATGTTATCCTCCTCCGTGAGCTGCGGCATTGCTGTCCATACCGCTACCCAATGATTGGCGTCACGTGGGCTAAGGGAAGTCTCCATCCGGTCTTTAGGGACAAAAGAAGATCCGATTCCTGTCCCGTAGAATTTATTGTTCTAGTCACCCAGACATCCTTCCTCATTCATGTATACAACCCTGAGACCTCATCGGGAATCCACTCAGAGAGTGCCTCCTTTCCTGTAACCAGTATCTCGAATAGGAAATAGCCGATATCCGTCATTTCCCGTCCTTCTGCATAATGGTAAGAATAGCACAACATCCGGAGAGGTATTGCAAGTGAATTACATCCAAGCTTCGATAATCACAACACTTGAAGCCAAAGTCTCCACTCTTTAACGCTTCCAACCGGCTAAAAGCAAAGCGGGAGCACAGATCTTACACCTCCCCGGTAGATATCGCACCAATGAGTCCATTCACAAGCTTCGTATGCTGTATCTGGCATGGTCTTACAAACTATGGCAGAGAGTGGAGAAACAAGCTTTTTGGGGTGGTGATCGTCGGGGGAGAAAGTTGGAGACTGGATGTGGAGTGAGGGGTAAGCTTCCGCGTGCCCCGAAAACGCCCCGCTGTCAGTTAGTGATAGGTTGCTGCGGGACCCTTACTCTACTAAGCTGCAGGCGCCTATGCCGTCAGAGGCCGGGCTACAGGGGAGGTAAGTGGTACATTTTAACAATATAACTTTACCTCTCATTAATTGTTGCTTCTTTCTGTTAAAATTGTTAGTCTTAAGTATAATGAAAATTCCGAAAAGGCAAATTATTTTACACCTTTGCGAAAATTATCTGGGTTCACCGAAAAAAGTCCTTATTACGAGCGACAGAGGAATAGGGGGGCGGTTCGCTTGTGCCTTGGCAGCTCGCAGCGCCCGCCGCCTCTTTCTCGGTACCGATCGTTTGGGGCAATGCTACTCTGGACAGTTAGAATACTTGCTGCCCCTCTCCGGAAGCCACCACCCGTCTTGGGGATTTGGATGATCCATCTGGAGCCCCTTGGGTCCTGGTTAAATCTATCGAGGGTAGAGCGGGGTCAATAGCCTAAGTTCCAGCACCTCCTGCTCGCTGTGCATTCCGACTGGCGCCCTCAGACGCGTGTCTCAGTAAGAAATGTGGCTTCAAACGCCGGTCAAGCTGTGCCGGAGCCCCTATCGGCGCAATAAGTGGTGATCAGGGGAGCAAGAGGGGTCTTTCTCAGATCAGTCATCCTTGTAGGAGCTTGATTCGTGCGGGATCAGCAGCTCAACTTGAAAGTGGGGGTTCGAAAGTGGTATCGTGTTCCATGAGGCCGACAAGTTCTGCAAGGCAAGGCGACTTCGGAGCCTCGCTGTCATTCAAGTTGCTATTGAGAGTTTTTGTGCAGTTGAATGCCCATAAAGCGGTATTGCAAGACTATATATCTTGCTAAGAAGGGCCTCCATCGATCAGCTGCCTCATAAACCATCAGAATTTCTTCACCTCTACACAATGACAGAAAAGAAAGTACAAAGTTTTGCCATTGTCGGCGTGGGCAGTCGGGCTTCATTTTACTACTCAGCAATCACCAAAGACTTTCCCAAGACGTCCAAGCTTGTTGCATTCTGCGATTCAAATCAGTAAGCTACCAACAAATAGAGCTTTTGCCTGAACGACTCCTACCTGAAACCTCCGAGCGGTCCTGGCTTTATCAAGCAGTTGCTAAATCTCTCCTCTAGAACCCGCATGAATTTTGCCAACAAGGCTATTGGGGAATATGGACACCCTCCAGTGCCAACTTATAAAGACCAAGATTTCGACAAGATGATTTTAGAAACGAAGCCAGACCAAGTTATTGTGACTACCATGGACAAGTTCCACCACAAATACTGCATTCGTGCCATGGAGCTCGGAGCCAACGCTATTGTCGAAAAGCCCATGACAATCGACGCAGAGAAACTTCAAGCCATGATCGACGCCGTCAAGAAAACTGGCAAGGAGACGAGAATTGCTTTCAACTATCGATACTCTCCCCACAACACCAAAGTCAAGGAGATCATTGAAGAAGGTATCATTGGAGACATCACCCAAGTCCACTTTGAGTGGCTCCTCGATACCCATCACGGGAGCGACTTTTTCAGAAGATGGCACAGGATGAAAGAAAACAGTGGAGGCCTGCTCTTGGCAAAGTCAATCCACCACTTCGATCTCGTCACCTTCTGGCTCGCCTCCGACCCCGAACTTGTCTTCGCACTTGGCGACCTCTCCTTCTATGGCCCAGAAAACGCCAAGAAGAACGGAATCAAGATCTACGAGCGAACATACGGCACCGACAACGCAAAAACGGATCCCTACGCACTCCATCTCGATCAAAGCGAGCAGCTCACATCCATGTATCTCGAAGCTGAGAAAGAAGACGGCTACATCCGTGATCGAAGCGTGTGGAGCGAGGGTATCACGATCGAAGATACGCTCGGCGTCATGGTCCGCTACGAGAACCGTGCGATTTTGACGTACAGCACGAACGCCTACTCCGCATACGAAGGCTTCCACGTCAATATCACCGGCACCAAGGGTCGCATCGAACTCGATGTCGTCGAAGACAAATACGTGCCTGGCAACGAGCGTGAAGCCTACGGACTCGGCGTCAGCGATCCGCGTGATGATCCAAATAATCCGCTTTATGTCCAAGGCGGCATCAAGTCAAAGAATATTCGAGTGTTCCCATTGCATGGGGAGCCGTATGATGCGGAGATTCCGTTTGGTGTTGGAGGTCATGGGGGTGGTGATCCGTTATTGTTGAGCGATTTGTTGGAGGAGAGGAAGCCAGATCGGTATAATCGTGCTGCGTTCATTCGTGAGGGTGCGATGTCAACGTTGATTGGTGTTGCTGGGAATAAGTCGATAGAGACGAAGTTGCCGGTTAAGGTTTCGACGCTGGTTCATTTCTAGTGTGTGACTTCCGAGCGGTGGCTCAGCTCTTGAGGATCTTTTAACTTCTGATCTTGATTAGATAGGCTCTTGTCACTTCTGTTCGGGATTTTGGCAGGGCAAGATTGAATGAAAGGTTTTATATCTCAGTGAGATTCACATTCATCATCAATGAATCATATAGTGGTCTTCCGATTATTTGTTTCTGTGTAAGATTTTTGCCCGTCCAATTCCAAAGCAGTCTCCTAAAGCTTGGTACACTACGTCAAATGGCAGATACCTCTGTACCTTGTTTTTGGGCTTGCATGGTGTCGACGAGTAATATTTTAGGGGTTCAAATCCGAGGACATTTCTCCGTATTCCATAATATCATCGGTAGGCAAGAACCTCTATTTCACAGGTATTCAAGCGAGATACACAACTACTCTCAAATACCTGAGGATAGGAATATCAATATTAGGTATATATTGAAACTTTTGGGGGCATAATTTTTTCCAATTATTTCAAGGATTGTGCTTGAGTCTCTGAAGTGAAATGGCCTTTACTTATAGAAACGTGAGTGGGAAGTAAATCATGCTTCGACAGTTCTATACCTTTGATACTAAGCATGAATTTGTTTGCGACATCTACAACACTGTGTATGTGCTTGAAAATATGCTTCCAATGTTTCCAATTCCTCATGAGCCCAAGTTTTGTCAAGACACAACAAAGCTAACCAAAGAGAAGGCGGGAATTTCAGTTGTGAAAATTCCGTTCTGACTCGCTCTAACTTTTACCAACGCTGTCAGATTATTCGCATTATCCGTCAAGTATGGCTGCACCCAAGACACGTCACCGCCACCCGAGATTTTCAGCTCAACGGTGTACCCCGTGCTCGCAGAGTTAATGATCTGAGTAGCAATACCTCCACCCGTATTCAAGAACGAACTGACGGTAACGAGCGGGTCGGAGCTCGTAGCTTTAACGCGATAAGCTCCAGGTCTCGCAAACTTGCTGAACTGAGCGAAAGTCCAGAAGCGCTTAGTCGTGACGACAGAGTTGTTGATCAAGTTGATGAGGGAGCTGCTAGAAGTTGAGTTTTCAGCACCGATCCAGTAGAGGAAGCCAGAAACGTTGGCATCAACAAGCGCAACTTGTATGTTCTTTGCCCACTACAACGAATTAGCAACATATTTTCGGGAAGGAAAGAGAGCCGGGAGGGAGCCAGGAGCTGAAACTTGGAGCTGGCCAGTGAAAAGTGGAACTTGAGTTCGGAGAGAAAGGATATATTGCTTACCGTCATGCCTTCAGCTGGACCACCATTCTCGTAGAAGGTGTAGGGGTGGTAGTCTCCAGTCAAGTCACCCCATTCGCTCAGCCAGGTCTTCACGCCGTGCGTGGTCAAAGTGTAGTTTGGTGGTGAGTCGTATCCGTGCCCTGTAACGACCGAAAGATAGTTGATTGCTGGATCAGGGCCAGCCAGAAGTCCTGGCATCATCGCTTCTTGATCATCCCAACCGATGCCATCGCAGCAGTTGATCTTCAGATCTAAACCTGAGCTCTTGATTGTTTTGGCGAGGACGCGAATGAAGTCTGCTGCTTGAGTACCATTAGAAAGCATGCCAGCGTATGTTGCAGCAAATTGAGGCTCGTTCAAGAAGCCAATATTGGTGACTTTGACACCCGATTCCTCGTAGAAGCGTGCCCATTGAACAAGATAATTGGCGTACGCTTGCTTCCAGTCTCCTGAAGCACAAATTTCGTTTGTGACACCACAGAGATATCCACCATTGTTTTCGTCATCATTCGTCTTCATGTACCCGGGGGCTGACCAAGCGTCGCCATATAGAGTTGAAAGACCCCGTGCTTGTGCTTGTTGAGCGAGTGGGAACTGAGCACTGTCGTAGCGATCCCAAGCGTAGTTCGGACGCCCATTAGGTGACCCGGGGCTGAGTGGCTCGATTGAGTTCATGAAGTTGCTTGCAGAGCTATTACTAGAGCCAATGCCATTCCGAAGAATTGACAATCCTGCTCCAATTTCCACGTCGAACATGAGATCTAGGACATATTTGGTGTTCTCGGCGTCCAGTCCATATTTCCCGAAAATGTCCTCAGCTCGTTGGAAAGCTTGTGAGCAGCCAAATCCATCAAGTTCTTGATATTTGGTGCTCGTATCAACAGCGACAGACACAGATGGTTGTGTGCGTTTTGAAAGAAATGATGAAGAGGCAACACCAAACAATTGACTGGTGGCCACTAGCCAAATGGCTGTCAACGAAGCACTGATAGACATGGCAGGTTCTTGAAACAGTTGATTCGTGTACTCTCAGAGCGGAACCGGAGAGCTCATGGTTCTTGATAACGCTTTTATGGCTTTCCCCTCAATTGGACTGGAGAGTGGGACACTACAGTCCCCACACCTGCTCTTCATCCTCCTTGTGCCTGAACTTCCTAGTCAGAAGCTTTCTCGTTTTCTAGGGTTTCGAGGCCCCCCCCCCCCCGCCAAAAGGGAGAGAGAAGTCTGACAAATTTCGAAGCTACCCCTCTGCAAAAGCGTCATTGTTCCCAAAACTTCAGGAACGACCTTCCGTATTTCCTACTTCCGTGCATGGGTATGGAGGCCCAGCACAAGGTACAGCTTTTTATTAACCGGTCGATCGGGTCGATCTCAGATGCCCAATTCATTGAACCAAATTCTAGAACATGATTATCTGCAAGAAACGGGACTAAACATGTGAAGATAATTTGTCCACCAACAACGGTCTTCGGCCGCCGATCACTTCCGGACAGGGGGGTGATTACCAGAACACGAAGGGATGGTCAGCTCAATTTAGCCGGAGAGGGGGCGGGGTCGCTCCCCATGAACCCCACAAACTTTTCGAGAAGAGCTTATTTAGATCAAGCTTTTGTGGCACCGTACCGCCAAAGTTGAAGTGGAACTTGAAAGCAGAATCCATCTCGGTTCGGGTCAGTCCCGAATAGAAATGGCTGGGGATTAGGGCGGTTGACGGTGGAGCCACAGTGAGTTTAGCCATTGACTTTAGGCGGTATGCTGCCGAGCAGCAGACTTACAGCGGGCCGTCCCCCTGTAAGCTTCAGTGAGGTGGAAGACGGAGAGCCGCAACTCGAGAGCTGCGGAAGTACTCCTGAAGTAGAGAGTTGTATCAATCGTAATAATTGCTTATAAATGTACTCCACCTATACTTGCCATAACAAAATTACTCAATTAGATCAAGCTCTTTTGCAAGCAAGATGTTTGGGTTAGAGTAAGCATTTGAGATGAACTGTGAATAAGATCTATAAAACTGTGCTCCAACACTTGATATTAGCGTGAATACAAAATTTTGCTAGTCAAGCACGATCAAATATTGCTCAAAATAAAATTCAATTGGAAAAGAACGGAATATAACTCGAAAAGTGGCTGAGAGCAACTTTCAAAAAGATCGGTAACTGACGGCACTCGCCAAAATCAGTCCTTGTCTGGAATATGGAAGCAATGGTCTGCAAACCCTGTTTGCACACCTCGTTCAATAAGCAGAGGGCTGAAGTGATGCGTATATTTCAATTTACCCGGTGGGCCACAGATTACCGAAAGAAAAGAAATTTTGTGGGATCTGCAGAGTCTGAACATTGGGAACACACTGGGTAACGTGCTCCAAATTGGTGGGGAACCCATGGGGTATTGGGCACCCTGCTCTTGTGCTCCCCTTGCATGGGTTATGGCAAAACGCTGTGACAAGGAAGTATGCCTCCAAGCATCCTTTCGACCACCCAGTTTGTGTGTTTGGGACGTTCGAGTTCGGATGATGGGCCGATCTTGCCAACATTGATCAGTCTCTGCCAGATTCTGAGCTTGAGAAACCTATCGAGAAAACAACCCAGTCCATAAAGGTGCGGGGATCTCTAGCATTTGGAGTAGTCAAGCTTTATTCTTGATTCAAATCCTTGGGATCTGAACCTGATACAAAATCACCTATACTTAGTCATATTCTGGGCGAATCTTCCGTATTGTCTTGAGCTGAAGCATTCTGACCCGAAAGAATGGCGGAGAAGACTCCCAACACAGCTGATGACACACAGACCGGCATTCCTTCCCTTCAACATGTCAACACTGCCAACGAAGAAGTGGTGGGCTGGGTTGCCCTCACAGTGGAAGCTCGCAACGCCACTGAGCAAGAGCACCAGTTGACCTGGTTGAAAGCTGTCAAGTTGTACCCCAAGGCATGCTTCTAGTCCGCCGTTGTCTCCCTCTTGGTCATCATGGATGGCTGCGATACCGCCTTGGTCGGTTCTCTCTTCGGATTCTCAGCGTTCCAGAAATGATTCGGTGCTGAAATCGGCACGACTGGCAAATATCAAGTATCCGCAAAATGGCCGGACGCTCTAGGCCTCGCCAGTCCCCTTGGAAATGTCGTTGGTATCTTCATCAATGGTCTCCTTACCGAACGCTTCGGCCACAAAAAGACGCTTCTGGTTCCAATTGTATGGCTTACTGGGTGCATCTTCATTGCATTCATTGCGCCTAACGTTTCGATACTCTTCGTCGGCGAGTTCCTTTGTGGTCTCTCTTGGGGCGTGTTTACGACAATGGCACCAGCTTACGCATCCGAAGTCACTCCTGTGGTGCTCCGAGGATACTTGGAGACATTCGTAGTCTTATGCTGGGGTATCGGCCAATTTATATCATACGGAGTTCTTGATGGCTTGATCAACAGTGGTGGCAGCCTCACTGCCTTCGCTTGGTGCATTCCTTTTGCAGTACAATGGGTGTGGCCCGTAAGCATCATTCCCCTAGTCATCTTCTGTCCTCAATCGCCGTGGTGGCTTGTTCGCAGAGGCCGCATCGCAGAAGCTGAGAAATCCTTCAAGAGGCTTTCGTCGTCGACTGATGCGAATGCTGCTCGAGATGCAGTCGCGCTGATGGTGGAAACTACCGAGCTTGAGAGAAGCATGACCGAAGGCGCGAACTACCTCGATTGCTTGCGTAGCGATAATCTCTGGCGCACTGAGATTGGATGCGTGGCTTAGTCGTCCCAAGTTTTGGTCGGATTCGCTCTTTCCTCATATGCCGCCTACTTCCACGAACAAGCAGGCTTGCCAGCAAAATATTCTTACAAGGTGACTGTCGGTCAAGGTGGCCTACACTTTGCATGCAACCTTGCCTCTGTGTTCCTCACAGGCCGAGTCGGATGAAGAAAGATCTTCATTTGGGGTTGCGGCTTCATGGGCTTTGGCGATGTGCATCATCGGATTTATTTCCTTCGCACCACCAAGTGTCACCATTGGATACGCCTCGTCTGCCATGTACTTGATTTTGTTCTCTGTTTATGAGCTGACAGTTGGGCCGGTTGCTTTCATTGTTATCGGCGAAATTTCCTCCACTCGTCTCTGTTCGAAGAGTATTGCCTTAGGTCGCAATGCCTACAACATGTTCAGCATCATCAGCTTTACTGTAGCACCATACATATTGAATCCCACCGAGGGGAATTGGAAGGGAAAATCTGGCTTCTTGGCAGGTGGTCTCTGTCTTTTGTGTGCGCTTTGGGGTATCTTCCGCTTTCCGGAGTGCAAGGGGAGGACTTATGAGGAACTCGATATCATGTTTGCGAGAAAGCTCAAAGCTTGGGAGTTCGAGAGCTATGTGATTGAGCATCTGGTTGATATTGAAACGAAGATGCAAGTGGAGCATCGCGAGTAACTGCCGCATTGTTTCCGAAAGCGCGTATCCGCAACACATCAAACACTTGATCTTCTATAAGTAGCGAATTCCATTAATGGGATAGAATGAAAAATATGATAAAATCTTACGTTTAGACTTTATTTCTGCTCCTGTGTCGAATAAATATTGAAGTAACTGTTTGAATATAGGCAACCGGTATGGTAGATACTATTGGAGTGTGTAAGGCTTACTGTATATTCGAAATAAAAGGTTCATTGTTCTGAATTTCTGGACTGGAAATGTGTGGCTGCCATGGAAATTGAGAGCGAGACCAAGCGAGAAACGCATACATGAAAAGGGGCAGGTAAACAAGGATGGCTCACCGCAAAATTGCTACCATTCCAACCCTGCTTTGCTCCATAATGAAGGCCCTAATATGGCGGAATACATCCATATCATACTTCTTGTATTGTATTTCTTTCCCAGTCTCAGAGAGAATGGTGCGGGTCAATCAGCGTTTCCCTTGCAGCAGAAAGTATACTCCGGCAGGACATATCAATTCTGTGTTCATCAAAATTCCCTAGAACTTTTGCAAATCTCCAATCTCATAAAAACGACAAAATTTGAAGCGAAGGAACGTAGTTGTGGGAGGAAAATATCTTGCGAAGTGTGGTAAAGGTGACCCAGTCGGCGCGTGAGCTGAATTCGGAATATCATTTCTACAATTCCTTTCTATTTCATTTATATTAGAAAAGCTTAGGGCATTATTCCAGCTTCCATTTGTCGGGCCAGTGCTGTCATGAAATACCTTTTCCGAAAGTGAGGAGTCAAGAGGAAAAGCAGCATACAGATATCCATATCAAGTCACCATTACTATCGGCGGTGAATTATCGGCCATGCGATTTACCCTAGAACCCCTCACCGGTTGGAACCAAATTGTCGGATTTCCAGAACTATCTGGTATTACGACTGTGACAATCTCGCCATGTGGCTCTTACAATCCGTCTTTCCATGTCCAAAATACCACGCGCAAGCCTCTTTCTTTTACCTCTCTACCATAGCACCACACCGCTGCACAGCGTTCCTATATTCTAGAACCTCTGGCATAATTCTAATACTGTCAGAACGACCGGAAGGAAACGCTGAATCCATCCATCAACAAGTGACGCGGCCGCGTCACCAATACATGACTCTAGCGTATTCACCCCCCTATGCTGGATTGTTGTACCCCTCTCTGTTGCAAGCAATATCTAGCTTTTTCGGTCGCAGTATATCAGAATAATGGATCCGAATAACAAGAAAAGGCTCGAGCAACCTGCAGCAAACAACAAAATGAGCCCTCTCTCTCAAGCCAGCGCCCAGGCCTCCGAAACCTACGGTCCGCAGGCCACACTTCCTACCGAAGCACGCCGAAGTAGTAGAAAAAGGACAACTACAGAGAAAGCTTCGCAGCCAAAGAAGATCACGACGGCAGCAGAGAAGAAGCAGATCAAACGAGATGAAGAGGTCTCACGGAAGCTCGAAGATGAGGGTAGAGAGGAAGAGCCTCAGCTTATTAGAAAGAAGGCCAAGCATGCTCCGAAGAGAAGATGTGGTGATCGACCAATTGCTGAAGGGCTTGATCGTGAGAATGCCATCGTCGGAAAGGTGGACAGGTCGAAGCTGGAAATCAGATTCTTTACCGAGCGAGAAGATCCGGAGCACAAAGGTAGAACAATTGCAGGCAAAGAGGTTCGGCACGATTACCTCGAAAACCACGCTGAGCCAGATTGGAATAGCGTAGAGGACATGCGTATTCTCAACGACTGGCGACGTAGAATATTCCATTGCAACTTTGGCCCAAGTGGCAAGGGAAGACCTCTTTGGCTCCAGACTGAGAGGAAGCTTGTCCTCGACTTGATGCGTCAGCAACTGGTGAGACAAAATAGTTTGAAATGGCATCGTTTGGCCAACACATATAACCAACAGATGGCTCTTGCTGGGACCATCCAAAACAGTGGAGAGGAATGTTATCACCCAAGAAGTAGCCACTATACAGGACTGAAGGAAACACGGAATGCGCCGTTCAGATCTTCAAATTCAATGAGGAAAGCTTCTGCGAACTGGCCGGAGTATCAAGAGCTTGTACGCAGCTTTAAAACCACTGGTGCCGGTGATCAGAGTGATGATAAAAAGAAAGACAACATCAAAAATCGCGGCCCCGAATCTGACGATGATGAGGAGATTCCAAACCCTGACCCGTTGCTCCGCTTCAACGGTCGTCCCCGAGCCCGAAAGACTCCCACCACCACGGACGCATCGGATACCGCAACCAAGACGGCAACCAGCACAGCGCCAAAAACCACGCCTGCAAATAAGCAAGGCACGAAGATCGGGGTTCGTCGTCGGGGAAAGGGTACAAAACAGGGTGCTAAGTCGGACAAAGTTGCAGAGCCTAGGCTGTCTTCAGATGACAGCGACAGCGACGAGGATATCCCGGCGAGGGTGCCTGCGCACAAGCGTGCAAAGAAAAACATATCAAGGATGAGATGCTGGGATGATAGTGATGAAGGACCCATGTTTCCCGGACTTGTTGGACTTATGAAGAAGAAATAGCGGATTGTCAGACCGTCTTTGCAGTTGATGGTAGTAGGCTATTGTGTTTCAGGACGGAGCAAGCGAGAGTGCATTACCGGCAGCTGTGTGGATTAGCTATACTTGTACGGCTAGAATACCTGGGAGGAAAGAGCGGCGTGATGCATTATGATGGACCAGAGGAATCAACCAGACAGATATTTCACTGCGGTTAGATTAGGTTAGGCAGCTCTTGACGAATATTAAACTTGTAGATATTACTTCTCTTCTCATTTCGTGAATTGAAATTCTTTCCTCCTATATCGCTTGCACTTTACACTATGGTTTAATCTGTATTTATTGGTATCTTGTTATCCTTACATTGCTATTGCCGTGATTAATATTGAATAGCAATGAGACATTGTCTTCAATAGTCTAGGAATAGTCTATAATTTTATTGAAGGTGGTGTCTTACGCTCAGCGCCAGAGAATCCCATAAGCCTGCTCAGCTTTTGCTTTTGGATTTATGTATAGTCACCCACTCTTTCTCAAGAATGGAGAAAAGAATGCGATCATGCCACTTGTAGTCATAATAATATGCGTCCCTGTTTACTCCTTCACGGACGAAGCCAAGTCGCTCATACAACCTCACAGCTCGCTCGTTGAATGAGAAGACTCCTAATCTTCTGGGTGAGGAGAGGTAAGTGTCTTTTCACTTCTACCGTTGTGGATGACTTACACAGCATGCATCCCAGCAACACGGAATGCCCAGTTCACAGCCCAGGTAATAGCTTCCGTCCCATACCCCTTTCGCTGGTAATCTGTAGAGATGGTGATACCCATAGTACAAGAGCGGTGGTGGCGGGAGGCCGGAGGTGAGTCCAGAGAAAGCCATCCCACTGGTGGAGTTCCTGGAGTAGGCTCTTTTCTATCTTCGTTTTGGAGGTGTATCACAACAGCGAGGAACACATCGGCTGCCCCGCTGAAGGTCTTTTCAAGATCGTTGGAAGTCAGGGGCTTCAATAACTTATTGAAGCTGGCTTGCCCAAACGTTTCGGAATCCTTGAGCACCACGTTGCGAAAGTGGTCTCTGCTTTCAGAAGTGTTCTCGAGGGCTCGGTAGATGAGGCGATCTGAGCTGAAAAGGTGGCTGAGTGGCATATTGATTGATGGGTATCAAGAATGGGCTTTTCGAGAGATGGCTTGAAGTTTATATATTTGGAGATTATGAGAAGAAAAGGGCACAGCTTTCACGTGGAGAGGAAAGAGAAAGATAAGGCAATGTTATCTAGCTATTTAGGCTAAAATAAAAATGGCCCCACAGGCACGCAGAGCAGAGATAGACTTGTGGCTGCTGATATCAGCTTGAAGATAGGTTATGAATCAGTATCAGGCCAGTCTTAAAGACAGGAATAAGTTTCGTCTTCCTACAAAACAAGACCGTGCATTTTATGAATGACTGACCGATTGATACTTTTTAGGCTTGAAGACCAATACGTCATCACGAAACACCATCAGCAAGAACAAGAAGATTGGTGTCGTTGTTCATACTCACCGCTGCGGTTTCGGTCGCAGTAGTCTTCGCGACTCCCCACTGATCCTTCAGCAAATCTAGCCACGCCTCAATTGACACAGTCTCTCCTCCTATGCGCCGCTCACCATCCCACGTCCCACCTATCTTTACTTTGCCCCTTCCAACTTTTGCGTATTCTTCATCATCCCATTTTGGAACATGCAGCCAGTCGTGGTCCGCGCTGCATATGAACATCTGAAGCTTCCCAGCCTTGAGTTTGTCTCGACAGTCTTTGCAGAATTGAACATCGGGGCAAGACTTGCAACTATACAGGTCATCTGCATAACTCCATTGTAAACCACATTTTCCGTCGCAAGATAAGTCCAAGTTCCCTTGTCGAGGTTTACCGTCTAATGGCTCGGGCAGCTTTTCCCTCAAACGAATACGAGCGAGGCACAAAGCGTCCTCGAGAAGGTAGTCGTTCAATTCGCGTGTTTCCTGGTCTCCCATTTCAGCTATTTGGCGATCCAGGAATTCTATCATGCGAAGAAACGTCTCCCGTGCGGTGGAAGCAGTCTGAACACCCGCCGGAATCAATTCTTTCAGATCCTTGGCTATGCTTTTCAATGGTTCGTCCTTCCACTCGTCTAAGACCATGGCAGGGAGATCAATGTCGGAAGGAAGGACGAGAGACCAAGCACTCAGAGCGTTAAGATAATCTCCGGAATGCATCAAAATATCTGCGAGGTACTGATACCCTTGCCAGTCGTTCCATTCGAACTCATCAGAGAGCAAAGTGAGTGCTGTCATGAAGTCGTTTAGAAAGAGGCTTTTAGCTGAAGCACTGTCTCCAATGGATGCATAATAGTACCCGAGATACGCGTTGGCCCATTGATCAATAATCTGATGTCGGCTCAAGATCTGCTTCAACATTTCGACGTGAGGACTTGGATCTTTCGAGGCAATAGCCCGATGGTAGTAATGAAAGCTGATGAGTCTGTAGGCTCTTCTGCACAGCTCCTGGAATCCCCAAGACGAGCTGCCCGAGCTTAGAGCCCCACATTCTGTCCAAAGAGCCAAAGCTGACTCTGGATTCTTCTGGTCCCGTTGATCGAAGTGGTACAAAGCTATGCCGGTCTGTAGCAACAATGCTGGAAGCTCGTCGATGCGCGTTTCTTTCCGTGCGAGCTCAAGGGCATCCTCCAGATTTTCCAAAAGAACTTCGAATACTGAAGTCTTCTGGGTTATCAAGAACATTACTTCAAAGATGGTGTTTCGATCTTCGACTGTCGCCAAATATATGAGAAGATCACCAAGTATAGTGAGCTCTGAGTCATTGGATTTCCTCTTGCTCAGCCCTTCCAAAGTCCCGCGAAACTGGTCCTCTCGGCCTGGCTGACGCAAAGTGTCCAGAGTCCAATAATTAGCTTCCAGATCATCAGGGTCTATCTGCAAAATCTCTTCATAACATGCTTGGCTTTTCTGTCGATTCGGAATTGGCAGGAAAATCTGCCATCTTGCCATTTGCTTCAGATTGATGATAAGGTTCGACTTTGTGTCCTCTTTGTTCTCTGGTGTACTTTGCATTCGTCTCAAGGTATCCAGAACCCTTTCCATCTCTGTTATAGCCAGCGCCAGATCACCCTCATTGTCCCTGCTCGCAAGAGCTAGAGCCAGATTTCGGAAACAATTCCAACTTGGATTCTCTAGCTTTGTAGCTTGTGTCAAAATTTTCACGGCATCATCGAACAAATCAAGGATGCGGTAAGTCTCTCCGAGTCGTTCGTGCCAGAGTGAGTCCAAGGTAGAAATTTTATGCAGTTTTTGGACCCATTTTGCGGCAACTGCCACGGCATCCTGATCGCTGACTTCATCCTCTAGATGGCTACTATTGTCATCTGCGGAGGCTTTGTTCTCGGGCTGAATCATAGCTCCTTGACTTAGTTCTTTTTCCGGGGTCCGTTCTTCTTCATTAGTTGGTTTCTCTTCCTTAGTCAGCTCTTCTTCCTTCGGCTTCTCTTCCTGAGTTGGTTCTTCTCCTTGAACTGGAATTTGATTTTCATTCCTTGGCTTCTCGACAGCCTCTACCTTTTGACTTTCTGATTTCTTCTGAATGTCCTATTCCGTGTCAGTCTACGCTCCCATCCCCAAATATCGTGGAGAACCACAAACCATTTGCAAGAAGCTCTTGATCCATTCAAAAGGGCCTCTGACGTCCCAGACTCTGTCCATCAACCAGTGCCTAGAGAGCATTGTGATTATCGGAAGCAGCAAACTTCGATCAGGGTTCAGATCTTGTTTAATTTGTTTGAGCGACAATTTGTCTTTCTTGCCTAAAAAACGAGTGGCCTCCTCATCCTCAAGCCACTTCCACAGAGAGACTAGATCTTCAGGTTCGTCGATCCAATTCGTTTCCGGCGGTCCATATGCTCCCCAAAATTTCTCGAGGATATCTTCGTCGCCAATATATGCATAAACTCCTTGGCCGATCTTGTGTTTCTCTTCAACATCCAGACCCTCGAAGTTCTTGTGCTCTCTGAGACAATGGAGATGATACGGGAACCATTCTAAGATATATGCTGCGAGAGCTCTGGTACGTTCGTCTGGTGGTGATGAAAGCAGTTCCAAGGACTGATTCACAATCCAGAGATGGGCATCAAACTGGTTCACTCTGATGGTCCCTTTGCTTGTCTTCTTAGCAGCGTTTTCGTCAAATAAGAACTTCTTCATTGCTCCATGTTCGGCAAGATCCCACAAGAAATTCTGTGCCTGGCTCATATTAGCGCTGGTAATTGTGATGGTGGCCGTAATCTGAGGTATGTCTGCGGCTTTGATTCGGGTGTTAGCGGTTGTTGTGACAGCATTCTCGATCTCCTCGCCAACTTGAATCAATTCATTCTCATATTCGAAGAGCTTATTATACTTCTTTTTCAGCTTCTTTTCCAAAGGCTGGAGAGGGACTGTCCCAAATCGAAGATACTATAAAATGAAATTAGACAATGACTGAGGTGAACAAGTCGCAGATCTAGCAAGTTGCCAGATTCATCAATGGTGCAGGGAAGTAAGAAATAATCGATTACCAAAGCCCCTTGCATTTTATCTACTTTGAAATATTGTGCACCATGGATTGCCCATATGAGCATCTCGTTCACTTCGTCGATTTCCTTGGCGCTGAGTGCTTGGTTTGCGGCCTTCACAACGTTCACAGCTATTTCTTCACGAGACTGGCCGGCTTCATTCAGGATACTCATAACTTGAGTTGCTGAGCCGTCTGAGTTCACAAGATCATTGATCTTGACGATTGCTGTTCGTACTTTGAAGAAATCTCCTTCTACCCGCCCTGGGAGCGTATCTCTGATTGAGTTCCTCAACCTTGCTGTTTCCGGGTCTTTCCCTTGAAGCAAGTCTTTCTCCTTCAATTCGTGATCGACGAAATGTTGAATGTCTGAGATGTTAAATTCTGGAATATGAACCCTGGGGATGCCTTCTGTTTTTCGTGAAACCAGGGTCAGCATAGTTCTTTCGAGTATTTTTGGATTCGAATATTCTAGGTCTGGTTTGATATGCAACACCAGAGAGGGGTTAACACTCTAAAAAGTTGAGACTTACCAAACTGGTCTTTAGGGAATGTATCTAGTGTTCCAGTTGCTACTACTCGTAGCTGACACCGATCTGGATCAGCCAAGGATGCCATTGAGGTTTTCAACCCACTCAGAATCTCTAGTAATTGTCCAGAACTTTCGCCAGGTAGTTGATCCAAGCCATCCAATACTATGAAATATGTCAAGTCTCGTTTAGGGTCAACGAAATTCAGACTCTGCCACAGTTCTTTACAAGAAAGATCTTTGAAGAGGGATTCGTCAGCCCACAAGGAACTTCGGCACAGCTCCAGGACCTTCTTCTCATAGGCTGGGTCGCGGGCCGCAATTTGAGCAGCCAAACATTTTAACGCCATTTGCGCTGGGGGTGGCGGGTTCTGAGGACTCTTCTCCGTCTTCTTTGAAAAGAAATGATAAGCAACAAGTGGAGTTCTCGTTGAAGTTTGTGGCCCGCTGGTCTGAGATGATTGCAGCCGATGAACGATTACGGACGACAAGAATGATTTGCCAGTGTTTGGGTCTCCAGTAATAAGAAGTAGGGGATCGGCTTCCGGCTTTCGATCAACCCAGTCTTGATACTTTGGTACGTTGTCAATCCATTCTCCGCTGTTCTTCATGCTTGCTACCCAGCAATCATTACAAGTCGTAGCCGATTTCTGCGCAACGTCGGTCGATCCGAGAAGTTTGTCCCTTATTATCTTCTGGTTCTCTTTCGCCGTTTGCTCGGATTTCTTCGTCCCCTCGGCCGTGTTCAAGACCTCAATAATGGCTTCTCCATAGTGGTCGACTCTATCTGCCACATGATCGAATTTCTTTGCGAGAGCAGTAATCGACTCCTTGCTATCGCTGGCAGCGAAAAGGATCTTTGTCAAATCATTCTGACTGTGCAAGACTGCTTCTAAGGTAATGGTTCCTTGAATACTACTATGAGTATCAACAAGCGCTTTGAAGCGTTTCAGCTCTGTCTGAACTCCAGAATCGTCATTAAGGATGACTTTCTTGAAGTTTCCCTTGAAAGATCTCCATCTCCCACTTTTTCGGAGCGTTATGGAAAGAGCACAAATGTCCACAAAGCTGATCATCAGCTTGTGGATGAGGCGCATCAATTCTGGATCGATACTGGAAAATGCTTCAATTCTGGAGTAGATTTTCTACGAACAGCACTATATTAGCACTGCGATTCTAATATCACTATCAGCGAGCTATACATACGAATTGACTCAGAAAGATCGATACTTCCTCAAACATGCCATCAACTGCCTCATGAAATTCGTGAATGTTACTCGGGATGTCAAGAAGCATCGAGATAGCGTTAAAGCAGAGGTCGGCAGGGCCAAACACCTACGCAAAGGTCAGCGACTCCCCTGGACAGTGAATTTCCTTGAGATTCAGCTCACTAGAGCAGCTCCTTGGGCCGCAACCCCACCCAACAGTTTCAGGCATTGAAGAGCAATTAGGCTAAAATCTTTAGCAACATGCCCTTTGGCATCTTCTTTTCCGATATCTCCAATCTGTTGGGCTTCAAATTCCTTTCGCACATCCTCAAGTGTTTTCGGTGGAGAAAGCTTGAGTGATTTGCCCGTTGTGAGTTTGAATCTAGCTTCAGCTTCGTCCCACAATTCCTTCAGCGTCTGCTCTGCCATGCTAGGAGGGGCTGAATTTATTGCGCATGAAAAGTAGTCGTGGGGAAATATGAACGATCGTTCGTTCAATGAGATAAAGAGTGAGGCTCTAGGAACCAAGTGTATAGAGTTTTTGAATGTCAGAGACAAAAGCTGTGGGTGTTGCCCCTAGTTATTAATCAGAAACGTCCCGTCTCACTGACCCCTAGCTGAACGCTCAGCCTCCAGCCGCTAAGCTTGGGGGGGGGGCGTTCTACCTTCCAATCAAACCTTGGCAGATCATGCATAGCTGACTTATCATGATTTGGCCCCCAAGCCACATATAAGCGTCGGCCGCCAAAAACGAGGATGAATTGATTTGTGATTCGAACTGACCTTTTGTCATTTTGGATGGTGTAGCAATTGCGTAAACTTATTATTTCTATCACTATTCTAACGAGCTAGCCATGATCTCGCCGGACCAGGTGACACCATTTATCAATTACCCGAATATCAAGAGACAAAGCTTTGCCAGCAATGAAAGAGGCTCATTATATAAGTTCATTGGAAAGTGATTAGTATGTCAGACTTAGCAATTCAATAAGAATATGGATATCCCAAGGCTCGAAATTTTTAGTTGAACGCCTAACCAAGATGTTATCACACTCCTGAGAGGGAGATATGTCTCTTAAAAAATTTACATTGAAGTCCTCCATATCACAAGCCGTGGGCACGCCTAAGAGACCGAATACTTTATCCCTAAGACCTAAAATTATTCCACTAGTAGCATCCAAGAAATGACTGAAGCAAATTTCAGGCCAAAATCAGAGGGTTTGATAATCGCTTTGAATAGAGTGATTATGGTGCCCGAAAAAAAGCTCGGACCGCGATCACAAACAGGCGCACTCATATCACATTTGTTATCTGCTCTGTTTTGCTTCAAGTGACACTTTGTACCCTTAAGTTCTCTCTTTCTGTTTTGGTTAAGCTCTTCTAAGGAGATGGTTCGTCATGATACGATATTTTCCTGTTTGAAATAAACATTAAAGGATGCGAGATACATAGCCCATTTCTAAAGAAAACCCTTTCCTGGCGCTTCTTAATGACGGGACTCTGAAACCAAATATGGCTTCTTTGGTTCAATGGCTATTGCCCCCTCGTGTCCTAGAATTCTCCATTGTCTAGTGTGGTTTGCTATTGTAAAGCAAGCTAATCGAGGCGTCTCCCGTCTTTGAGTGCTTCACCAAAAAGACGAAATATCAGCACTTTCCATATGCGAACTGGTTCCATCCATATGAGTCTGTTCCTCTCCGATCGAATAGTGAATGGAGGTGTATGTAAGGCACTGAAGCAAACGATTTCAATTAAGCGAGCGACTTCGCACAACCCATTCGAATCACACAATCCACCATTCTCTTTGTTTAACTCGAGGAGCATACACCCTTCTTTCCCCTTGTCTGCTGTACATTTTGTGCTCGCATATATGCCCATTCTTCTCCAGTCTCGTCACATAGACTTTCGTTAACAGTCGGGAAAGCTCAAGAAATTGATAAGAGAAAGCCAGCGAGACACAAGCTACCAATTTTTCGATATCTTCCCATCATGCATTCCAAAGCAGAGGGTACTGGGTCACATGTGGATATGAACTCTCTTGCTACAGCTCTGGATCCACTTCCTGCTACGAAATCTTCCGCACCCAAGGGTTTCAATGCATTTCTCTCCGAGGTTACGTCCATGCAAGCTACGAATTTTGCCTGGAAAACGTTGTTCGAGGCAAAAGATTCAACACCCAAGGTACCGATGTTCCAGCATACAATTTCAAGGCTCCATATGATACCGAACCTTCATCTGCCGATAGTACTGGCGATACGGTAGGGCTAATTCCTTGGGGGTAGCTACTCAAACTAATTGCTGGATAGGATATCGAACCGGGTCCACTCATTACTAAAGCCAAGGCTGACCACGAGGCTATGCTCAAGAAGAGGGCTTTAATTCTCGCTGAGTCTTCCACTCCCGATTCGAAGCGGAAAGGATCGTCATTCGAGGACTGTGATGGGAAACCAAAGAACCCCAAAAGAAGAGCACTTGCTGTATGATCGCATGATGACTCAGCAGAACATTGACTGATAGCTAGCAGAAGAAGAATGCCACATCCTCGGGAAGGTCATCTCAGAACCAACCGCCAAAATTCCAAGTCAAAAGTGTTGCTGAGGTTGCAGTCGGTGGTTTCAGGCTAACCAAGATCCTGGCTAAGGGCTGGCAAACCCCGTTAGCCGCCTCAAAATCTTGCTGGTGCTACCTTGTTGAGTGGGAAGAAGATGCAACAACCGGTACGAAGGCTGGAGATACTACTTGGGAGCCAGTCAATTCAATCAAAAAGGACCAGGGACTTATGGTCGACCTCTTCGAATCACGAATGCTGGAAGAAAGTCGAAAGGGTCCTCCAACCTGGAAAGATGTCAAGGTAAGCCTCGCTAATTTCGCACACGGAAATCCTTACTGATATTTCTGAAGGTCGAGGTCGAAGCGGAGGAGGAAGGTGAGTTGGCTGAGTAGGAGAAGAGCTATAAGAGAAAGAGGGTCGGATGAGGCCCATCTCAACCATCATGTGTTGAGAGTGGTCTGTATGCAAAGAATCATTGCTCTAGGATGCCGCTCGGGAGTACTCTGCTGCTCTCCATGCTCGGAAGCCTATCAGATAATCGGAAATCACTTGACACTCTGATGAGTCTCTCAACTGAATAAGTTCTTTCTTCAAATTTGTACTTGTTACGTGCCAGTTTTGGTTATAAATTTTGCTGTTTTCTTAAAAGTTGTACAACCACCACCCGCATCCTCCAACAGCTGTCCTCTTCAACACAGTCCGCGGCCTCAAACACCAGCCAGAATATCGCCGATCGGGGTCGTCCTATCTTCACTGACCTACCTCATCACATACGAAAGCTACCTTCACGCCTAAGAGAGCTCGATCTGATACGTTTCATTGCATACTAACCAATTACCTTCTTGCACCAAACCATTGGCTATAAGAGCTTCTTGTTTCTCTACTTCAACTCTTACAGCCGAGTTTTTGGTGGTTCCTATCTTCTTCGTTCATCACTGTCAAGTTTCTCTTTGTTATCAACTGAGTGGCACAAAATTATCGCCCATTATATGCAACGATTCGATCTTGCGTGACTGCTCCTTTTATTTGTATAGCTATGCAGTAAAGCTACATTAGAGACAAATTCTAATATTATATCGGAGGATTCAAAGATAAAATGGTCAGACTCAACACCACCTCCATTTCCAAGAGCGTCGATCTCGATTATGACGATTCCATCCGCCGAATCATGGTTGCACTGGACTATTACCTCACAAACGGGGTGTTGAATAATGTGGCGCCAGATCTTAGAGCATTACCAGCTCAAAATCACCAAAAATAGCGCTTTGCGACCGATACCACTTTATTAAGAATTCGCATGATGCCTAACTACCCACTTCTTCTTGAAGCAACGTTTTATTTCATCGGAGCAAGAAACGGCAGCGATTAGCGAGTCCTGGCTGCAGTGTGAGAGCTGGAAACTTTAGTGGCGGGCATGTTGCTCACTGTCCTAAAAGCTTTTCCAGAAGAATATGCAGCAGCGAAGTTTTTTTTTCAATAGAAGAAGAGCTATTGGTAAATTTGTGGCTCCTCATCAAATTAATCAAAGTCTTTAGTAATGAGGATGCACAGTACAGCTTCTCATCAATAAAAGGGAATCGTAACTGATTTACTGTAGGCTCCGGGGGCATCCGGTCATCAGATATACAGCAGCCAAATCGATTCAAAATTTGTGGAACTGAAAGGCGAATAGAGCCAAAGCCACCAAAAGGATACAGACATCCGACTGTAAATTCTCAATCTTGTAAGAGATGCGTCGATACGAAAATCAAATGTATACGAGAAGAGCCTGTATTCTGGGATGCAGAAGAAACGATATGAAGTGCCAGTATCCACTTCCGGGCGAGCGGTTCATTCGAACTCCTTTCCCGCCAACCAATTTACTTGGTGGTGGATCAGAAGATTTGAATGATGATGCATCCCTACGATAGCGCTCACATGACAGCGATGACGAAATCTCCTAGCCAGATGGAAATAGCGATAAAGACAACAGAAAAGTGTTCAGAACAGGTCTTGGTAACTCAAATGCAGAGGGAACAGACAATCAGGTATCGGGATTGATATATAGGAATCTGAGTTGAATTCTCCCCCACTTTTAGAGGATTTAAAAAATTTGCTTAAAGATTCCGAAATTATTATCCCAGCTGTACTTTACCACACTTTCTCTAAAGCTCCGCGAAAGAACCCATTGAAGATAACAAAGATAGCGCCTTTGAGGAGGTTAAATAGATCAAGTTGAGAATGAGGACTTGGTAGGTGAGCTCTTGGAAGAGGGAGATGCAGCTTGGCTAGTCACATTGAGCCTCGTTTCTCCTGGTCTTCGCGGTCTTAACATCTCGATTCCAATTGTAAATATCCTAAAGAATTGCTCATTAATAAGTCTAATCAAGATTATGCAATACCAAGTTAAGTGATAATAGTTAGAGTTAAGCAGCTTGTTATCAGAAAATGCTCGAGCCACACAAACGCCACCACGCTAATTTAACCGAGAGGCCCCCCTTTTCCACGACTCACTACGATATCAACCACTATATTGCATGTCAACATTCCTCACGATTACAAAGAATCCTTTAGAGAGAGATTAGTGACTCACTTCTCACTTAATTACTCAAAACATGAAAAGATATCAGAATATCGACGGGACCTTTGAAATCGCTTTGAATCGCATGAACTTTATATTACTTCTATGTTTTGGGAATTTCTTATCGAGGCTTGCTCCGATTGTACAATAGAAGCAAGAATAAGGAAACAGAAGCAGATTTATGCAGAGCTGATAGCACTCTATAAGTAAAATTAAACCTAACAATATTACCATGAATTAAAGGCAATGCCTAGTTCCTGCAAAAACCCATTGTTACTCACAGCCAGGGATAGTGAATCATTTATTTGAGAAGCCAATTCTATGTCATTCTAGTATAAAATGTTTCTACCTGTTTCATGCCAATGTAAAGGGAATTCTTACCGAATGAGTTACTCTGCAATACATTCCTCGAAACTCCAACTCAATATCATTTAGGCAAGACTGAAATCCTTAACATTATCTACAATACCCCCAGTAAAAATAAGTTTAAACCAAAAATGACCAGGAATATATAGCAAGCTCTCCTTTTGAATTAGCTTGGCTCTCAGAGAACCAAGGGAGATGGAAGTTAAAAGAGTTATACATTGGACTTTTACTTGGATTAGTTACAACTCTTAGAAACTGCATGAAATGAGCGGAGTTTAGGACTTGCACCTATTCAAACGTTTTGAACACTGACATACCAGTCATTTTGCTTAACTAAGCATAGGGATCGCATCATTACCGATAGAAAGGCTGGCGGAGACATCTCACCTAATCGGCCTGCCAACCAAGTTCGCTTTGAAGTAGTAAATTTCTGAGATCCTCTTTCTTGGCCTCACTTCTAACCTCTTACACACATAACAATGAATACACCACCTGGTGATATCGTCCCTTACGCCGACCTTCGAAAGAGGGTCACCGGCAAGAAGGGCGTTCCTTGTGATGTTTATGCAAAGAACAGAAAGACCTGCTCTCGCAGAATGCTCCCTGGTAGTCCACCAAAATGCGACCTGTGCATCTCGCGGGTTGTTGCTTGCGTCTGGACCACTACTGGTGGCGGACGTGGCCATGAAGCACGTAAGAAAAAGTGAGAAAAGCTTTGAGACTATATGGTTCAGTGCTGATCATAGTGGGTTAGGACTCTCGACAACGACGACGATGAAGGTGATAATAGTGGTGAAAATGAGGCAGGCAAAGATAAAGACTACGAGCATGCACACCAAGGGGAGGAAGAGGACATTGGAGAGAAGAACGGCAAGAAAAAAGAGACTGTGGAGAAGGTTAGGTTCATTTTGTTTATCCGAAGTTCTAACGCGCAACTCAATGGTTTCACCACCGATCTCCAATTTTCTTCAATTTTGAACCTCTTCACCGTATTTAGAGCAAGCAGCTAACATGCCTCCCAAGCCGCTCAAGAAGGAGTTCGAGACGGAGGACTCGTGGCGCTACATGGCGGATTTGCCTCTTGGACATGTTTCCACCATGAAGCGGTAAGTGTTCTTAATCTTTTTCTTCTTTTCGATTTGTATATCACCTTACTCTCCTCTAAAGCCATGGAGTCATGCTTACGCTTTGGCTTGTCAACAGTGTCATGGTTCTTATCTACCACAAGCTCAACCCGCTCGAGAAGATCTTCCCATTGCCGCAGCTCAACTGGACCTTCCTGACTCGCCAAGAGAGAAAGCGCGCCATGGCAATGATTGTCGAGTCCAATAGTAATGATCTACTTGAGGAGATGCTGCACTGGTTCTCTGCACAGTTCATGGGAGAAGATCAGGAGGTAGTTGACGCGACCCAAACCCTCAAGAAGTCCGTCACCTACGCAGTTCGCAACCCAAAGAGCTATCAAGTCGAGTAAGCAGACTCTTTTAAGAAAAAAGACTTCGAACAGCTGAAATGCTAACTCTTTGTCTACTTAGGTACCTCAATGATCGAAAAAAGTGGAACGAGTTTTTAGGCAAAGGAAAGGATGCCGACGTTGATATCAGCGGAATGGGCAACAGCATTCAATTGACGTTGACACCACACCATCGACCATCCGAGTTTATTACCAGTGTCAAACCACAACAAGGAGTCTACCAAGACAGTACACAAATTCAACTCGCCGCCAGCAACACTGTCATTGGAACGGAGACTTCTACCAAACCCACCTTCAAGCCATCCTACTCCCACCAGGCCAAGGACTGGAAGAAGGAGATCTCCTTCAATACAAAATCGGCAATTGCTCATTACAATTTAGGTGGGGGTAAGGCATGGCTCAGTGACAAGCAAAAGCAAGAAGACATTGAAGTCCCTTACAGCTTCACCCCTGCTGATGAAGACGTTTCCACCGAGTCCGATCCCGATGACGTAGAAGTGGCCATCGTGAGTACTTTTTTGGCCTTTTTTTGAGCTGTCCTCGCTAACAATCTTTGGTTAGAACATCTTTGAAACGACAGAGCTTCCAGGCAGAAAGACGCGTGGCGGCAAAGAGGCAGGTCTATTCTAATATCTGGCCAACATTTGATACTGATTGTGTCCAGTTCTCAGGATATGTTTTACCATCTTCACCCAAGAAGGAAAATGTTTCTCCGGGCAAGGCAAAGGGCTTCACCAGAGCAACCGGTGCTTCCAAGGCGATTGCTGCCACCAAGAACAAGACCACCACTTCCAAGAGTACATTGGCTCCCCGAGCAGACTTTGTTGATGAGGACGAGGAGATCTATGATTCGGAACCGGATACTGAGATGTATTGATGGATAATGCAGCGCTTGATCAATCCATTGTGGAAAGAGACTTGCGAAACTTTGCAAATAAGCATGAGTCGTAACTCCCATCAACCGCAATTCTTAGGAATGATTGATTCAGAGGCACATTCAGTAACTATCGTCCATTTCAATGCAAATGAAGAACTCAATAACAGAACCAATTGCCGTCTCAACTATTTAGTCATATCAAGAGTGATTCACTGCTGACTGCCGAGGTTTGATTTATGACCCTTTGTAAAGATAAGCTCAATTCACTTTCTGTTAAGGTGCACATGACCTACCCGCAAGCCTCGTAGCCTAGCATGAAAATTTATACACTTCGTAAAGAGTATCAGGGACAGAATTCTGCAAACCTCCAACCTCACGCACGCGAATTGGAGGGCTACAACCACATTCCATACACTTTGCTTTTTCTGATCCTCATTTACTTGCTTTTTTGCTGTTCTTCAACTCAGTTGGTTTTGATTTCTAGAACACGCAATAGTTCTCCAACCACACCACCCCTGCCGTACTGATATCCTGACAACTCTTCACACCCAGCAACCGACAAAAAATTTTTGTCACAACACACGATCGTTTCCACTACAACAACCGCCTGCCTACCAACAATACCTTACCTCTTCTGGCTTTGAAGGATACTATTTGGTGTTTCTACTTTAATTAAGCTTGTTTCGATCCCATAGAAGAGCCCAGCGGCAAAGCGAGGCCGAAACGACTCCCGCAGGAAAATTTCTGGAATCAAAGCTACAATGCGGTAACTTCACAGTTCACCTGCCATATTAAAAGTAGGACATCATTCACTGCTTTCTCTTTCTAGATTTTCAAGATTGTTCTTACTACTGTCCACAGTATCAAAGCTCTCTTCAATTCCCATAAAGGCAGGCAGCCCAGAAGAGTAAGGCGACGCCGAGCTGGGATTCAAGACCACAACCTCGAGTCAACCATAATTCATCCAAACCCCACAACTCAAACCCCACGACAGTGCCAGGACATCGTTCACCACTTCCTCATTTCACCCTTCACCATCGCATTCATTCCACTTTCGAAGTATCAAAGCTTTGGTTCGTCGTACGATAAGAACGAGATATCTAATCTCAGTCAAGTTGCTACGACTATACATTGCGCCTCCACAGCGTCGCCTTCGATCTCTCGCCGACACACCCTGCTGCGATTCTAACGTCAGGCCATACATATTGAGAGATTTACATTCACACTCTCGTTTATTGTCTCAGGCGCTTTTTGGTACATTCATAGAGGAAAATTTTCAGCAGATAATCGACCAAGTTGCAGACCTTTGCGACTCTACGATTTCGTCTCTGCAACTACTACTCTCCACAATCTACCGCAAATCACAAAGTGTCTTGTACTTTATCAATTACACCTTAGTCGTTCTTGCATTGTTCTTTATTCAGAACTTTCGAAACTCTTAGATTTTGATAAGTCGTAAGTTCAAACTTTTCTTTTTTCTTTGAGATATCCTCCCCTCTTATTTACACTTCATTGCAACACACATGTCTGTCGGAATAACATCTCCTTCTTTATTATTAAAACAGGGATCTGTACATGAAGAGCTGCCTCAGAAGTTCTTCTGTTCGTTCTTTGTTCTAGGCTGTTTTTTATCCTCTTTATCCAACACACAAGTCAGCGGGCTCTTGAACCATCAGCTACACAACGCAAAGGACTGCCAATGGCTTCACAGGCGTGTATCCGTCTAACTCTTCCTTGTCTCTGAATTCCTTTGCACTCTATTCTCTTCGTCCAAACTCACGCGTCTGCGGAGGCATTAGCCACATGAATTCTAGACGTGAGAGATTTCAGGCAGAATTGTGTTAGTTCTTAACCATCACCTAGATTACTGCGTTCGAGACAAACACTTGCAGTATCCTACGACTTGAGCATAGCTGCTGACTTATGTCTAATTCTAGATCGCAATGGCTCCCTTTGATCAGGATTCCGCTCTTCGTGGCTTCGATGGCGACGATGTCGACTCCCTTCGAAAGCTCATGAATAGTATTATGCACCGACTTGCAGGTGTCCCAGCCGGTACCGTAGCTGAGATGGATGATCTCGATATCTATGAACATGGCACCATGATTTACCTCACGGAGAATGCTCGTCGAAATGATTTGCTTACCCGAATCATCACCCGCTTTGCCTCTGCACGCTACGGCAACTCCAGAACAGTCCGTGAGGCTGCCAGAGAGCTAGACCTTGTCATCATTGAGGCTGTACTTAGCCCGAACACCCGCCCACAGAGAGAGTTTGATATTGCTGAGGGTTTCTTCAACCAGCTTGTAGCAAATAGCACTGCTGCATATGGAGTTGGAGCTGAGGACGAATACGGTGACATTGCTCCAGACAGCGATGAAGATGAGGAAAAGAATAAGAAGGACAAGGATACTAAGGTAACATTTTTTGGCCCAGCTCTACTGCTGATCTTTCCCTGCTCCTTATTGCTAGGTTTCAGCTTCTTAGAACCAATGACTGATTCGGTTTGCTCCAGAATCCGCGTAAGAGAACTCGATCCAGCAACATTGCCTCTGTAAGTTTACTCTCTCCTCAGTCCCTTCTTCAAATCAGAGGACTTACTAACAACACTACAGGCCCTCAACAAGCGGTCTCGTATGGGGGTATCCTGGTGCGATGATGAGCCTGTGGATGAGCAGGAGAGCATCCCCGATTATCTCGACGCTTACGATGATGACGACTTTGAAGAAGATGTCAAGACACCTGTCGGAAAGGGTATTGACCTCGCAACGCAAAAGCACACCGCAAAGCGTAAGTACGGTGAGCGCTGTCTCCCCGATCCGAGTGTCAGCCGCGATAATGCCATCGTCGGCCAACCGGATCCTTCGAAGATGTCCATCGTCCTTCAAACCGAGCGCCCTGATCTCGCCACCCCAGGCTCTTTCCTCCCATCAGACCCCGTCCACTTTACATACACGAATAAGGTCAACTGGGACGATAAAGAGTCTGTGAGTAAGTTGAATTCCTGGCGCTACCAGGTTTTCAAGCGTACTTTGGGTCAAAAGCGCGAGTCTCGTCCTCCCTGGACTATCAATGAGAAGGATAAACTTATTGAGATGATGAGCTCTCATCTCTCGTTGCCTGCTACTGGGGGCCGATATTCCCAGATCAACTGGGGTGAAGTTGAGAGAAACTTCAACCAGTTCTTCCAGGGCCACATTCATGGCAAGGGGGAGATGACTGCGGAGACCTCGTATAATCAGCGGGGCAAGGACTATACTGCTAAGTCCCGGAAGCTTGTTGCGGACCGTCTGCACCTTCCCCGAAGTGCTGGTGCTATCGAAAACCAGTAAGTTACCTTTTAGTTTTCTGTTGGTTTGATCACATCTTTACATCTTTGCTATAATAATTGTCTCCTTTCGCTCTGATCTCTGGCTTGTCTTGAGACAACAAATGTTCACAGCTGATAAGCGATCATCTAATGTTCACACACAATCCGTTCCTTCCTTAAGCCCCCCAACCGTCCACTGACCCTCATCCAGGCTTACCCACTTCACCGACCCCCTGGCTCACTCCCTCGTTGCCTCAGCCCGCCAAGCTGACCAAGTCGCCAATCCTGATACCACCCCTAAGCCTAAGGGAAATGGCAAGGCAAAGGTCAGCACCTCCGCCACGAAGCGCAAGCTAAAGCAGAAGAAAGTGAAGAAGGAGGAAAGTGAAGATGACTTCGGCTTTGAAGACGGGGATGATGAGGATGACGAGGATTTTGAGGATTCAATAATCGAGAACAAGAAGGATTGGGAAAGGGGAAAGAGGGACCGACGGTCTGGAGGTGAGTCTTCTAGGAGACGATGATGAGCTGGTGGGTTTGGTGTATGCTGGTCTGGTCGGATCTGAAATGGGTGCTAGTGTAGTGGTGAATAATCATCTAAGAGACACTAAAACACTTAATACGTCATGAGACAGTAAGGGCCGTGCGCCTGGAGATAATTTGGTGGAGAGGGACTTGTCTGTTTGTCTAGTATAAGATTAGGTTTCTCTCTCTCTTAAATGAGATTTCACACCTCCTGGAGAGTTAAATCAAACATATATTGCACCTCCCTGTCTCAGTGCTATGTTCCCTCATGTCTTAGATTAAGAGTATGGCATGTTTCATCACATCTTCTCTGTGGGCCGCAAACAAGAGCTAGCTTTGTTTCTAATCTCAAGGTCTTCCCACTTACTCCATTCTTTGTTGTGACTTCTGTTCCGTTACTATTCTATCTGAACAAAGAATAGCTTCTCGACAAGCTCATTTTTGACGTTGTACTTTATGGGTAAGGCATATTCTGACCAATTCCGGATCGTGAGGCCGGTTTAGCATGATGAAGAGGAAGGCAGAGTGGTAGAGTAGAAGAACTCGAACAGGGCTATAACATTCAAATGAGGTGTCCCTGATGAGAATAACAACCTCGTTTCTTGGGCAGTGGTGTTCACATGAAGAAATGCAGGGTTCCAGAACTTTGGTAGGAGTGGACGGAGTTGAAGTCATGGGAGGGACGTTGTAGAAGTGGTTTGGATTAGTCAGCGCTGACTGAGGCTCCTACTAATTTCAACGACATCTCAACCTTCACTTGCTTTCAACTGTCTCCAGAGACTCCACAATGTTGAGAAATACCTCTGGTGATATGTGTCTTGATCTCTTCATTATTCGGAAAAGCTGCCAAAACGACTATCGCCTTCTAGATCAATTTTGCCTCGATAATGGCTGCGTGCAACGGCGGAACATAAGACACGACGCAGACTAATATGGATGAAGAGGGGGCTAACTGAACGATTACTGTCTGTTCCAGATTCTCTGAAATAACGTCACGCATCACGAGTTTCAAGTCAAGAATTGAGGAAATGTTGTGGAATTATTTACCGGTTGCGTCGATTCGACAGGATTCCAGTCCGATACAAAGCTTGTTCCACTTTCGCTATTCACATATTTCAGGAGAGAAAGAAATCTAAACGACAGAAGAATTTCAAATGAGCCAAGTTCCTGATCAATCCAAGGTATTCCATGCCCGCTGGAAGGGACCAAAATATGTACCATCCATGCTAAGTGGAATGCTCAGAATCTATCGTGCGAGTCTCGACGAGTCGAAGTTTTGTGAAAGGAAAGAAAACAGAAATCAAAATTCCAGATACCAAATACCTAGACCCAGTGTGAGTTGGCTACAGCAAACAAGAATGTCTGCCGTCATGCCAAAAGGAGAATATCCATATCGTCAGACATCCATACTGTTATCGCCCAATCGCCCAACCTCGCCGAAGAAAAGCATTTACATGAGAATCCAAGATGAGATTTCTCGTGCGATCGGGTATCGAGAAAGACAAAAGCGAGGTTGCGGACAGTAATGTGGATGTTGTTCGTGCTTGAAGATTCAGCAAGCACCCTCAAGCAAGATGGCACCGGTATGGTTGGATGCTGGACGTCGGCCGTCGTTCTCATCGTCAGATGGGTCCTCTAAATGATGATCGAGCTCACCACCATGCTCCTCCTTAAGGAGGCCCTCCATGGGTTCACCCTCCACCTCGCCCTCATCATCGGTGTACTCGGCAACCATGTCCTCCATCATCTGCTTGAGATCCTCATCCTTGTCGAATGTGGCACGGATGGCGATCGCAGATCGTTCGGTAATGGTATAGTCCTTCACAGCCACTCCCTTGAGAAGCTTCTCGCCCTTCTTGACAATAGTACCCGCAAAACGCTCGTTGTGAGCCTTGGCAACTTCCTTCCAGTCCTCTCCCAGAAGACGATCACCATGCTCCTCAATCTTCTTAATGACCTGCTCTTTCAAGAAGTTTCTCTCAGCCATGGTCCACTTTCCACGACGGCCTCTCTTGATAGATGGATCATATTTGAATTTCCGAGAGAACGTCTGATAACGCCATTTATTCAGAGCGGAGATCCAGTCCTCATTATCCCACTTCTTTGCATTCCGGTCTGGGAAGTCGTGCTCATGAATATTACCCTTGATGTCCTTGAACCGAATGCTCAACTTTTCGGGCTCAGGCTTGTGTGGCACGGCTTTAGTGCGGTCAATCGACTGGTTTTCGCTGAGAAGTACGACAGAACCCCGAGGACCGATTGGACGATGGGTACCATTCTGAAGATCAAAATTAGTAATCTGGAAGCCATTCATGTAGGAGCAAAACTTACGGCACCATGTGGGAGGTTACGAGGATTGCGGTAGACCTTCGGACGGTTCTTCCCAACCTTCTCACTTGAAGCAGTATTGGCCGGATAGCTGTCGGCCGAATTCGTAATTTTCTTAACCTTCAACAAAATCTTCGTAACTTTCGTGACCTTTGTGGTCGTTTGGCTCGCGGATGGCGCAGAGTTTTGAGTGATCGTTACAGTTGGGACAGGTGCTGCAGCAGCGGGAGACTGTTGTGGTTGGGTGATGTTCGAAGCTTTAAAGATTGTTAGCCAGTGTCAATGACCATGATTTCTTTTATTTGCTTACTTGTCTTGACAACAATGTTTACCTCCTGGGCTGGAGCAGCTTCGCGTTGCTTTTCGGCCGCCATTTCGATCGTATTGAGCGGAGTTGTGAAACAATCGCTTGATATTTCGTCTGTATGCAAGAGTTAGCCTCGAGATTAAGATATCAGATGCTTCTTCGAGGTAGAAAGCCGAAGGGCCTATCAGAACCTGACGTTCAAAGGTGCAGGCGCGGAGATTTTGCAAGATGGGTGAAGGAGTGCAATGGAGAAGAGGGAATACTTCGCAATCAATGATACGCGGATTGTGTGAGAAACAGCGAAAAAGGAGACGGCGCTTACGCCTTCTACTTCTTTCTAGACGAGAAAGAAAATGATGGAATAGAAGAAGAGATGGAAGAGTACCATCCTTGCGGTATGATCTCGACTTGATAGAGTCTTGAAAACGGAGAATGGAGGAGTCGATGATGGAGAAGTGAGGAGGGTAGAAGAGGAAAGGAAGGATGGAGATGGAAATCCACTGCGGTAGTGAAAACCGAATTAGCTCACAAAGAAGCTCGATTGATATGCCACAGGCGCCTTCCGAGGTGGTGGTAATGGAGCGAATGAGGAAAGGAGGAAATGCTACCAGTATCGAGATGTGTTGTGAGGTAATGGCGGGGAGTTGTGATGAAGCTCGAAGGGATAGGAAGAAGTAGGTGAAGAGATCATACCTAGATGCGGTGTTGGAGAAGGTGGGAATGCAGTAAAGACGGGAAGAGGGAGGATACGAAGAGAAGATGCGAACTCTGGGTTGCGGCAATAAATTCTCGTCCAAAAATAAAGCATCGTGGCGATGCCACTGGCATCTACCATCGAGGTGTTGATGATGGTGGGGACCGAAGAACAAAGGGAGCTTACCAGCACTGAGACGGGAAGTCTTGATAACAGAAGGATAGGCGTTGTGGAACGGAGAAGGAAGTATTAGGAGATGGCGAAGATGGGGAGTTTGCGTGGAGAAGGATGGTGTTGGAGGAAGTGGTGCGGAAGAAGATGGAGAGGAGGTAAATTAAATAAAATGAAGTCATGTGGCTCGATCTCGAGTCGTCTGGAAGAGAGCTTGGATGCTCAACGGAACTTCTTCTTGAGGAGAAGCAGGAGATATAGGACTTGACAACAACAAAGACATGGGTGGTAACTTACTCGAGAATCTGCTGCCGTAGGCAAGGCACAGGGAGTGGCAATGTTGTGGTTATTGGAGGTTGTGTAATGAGGACGAGGAGAAAATGTCGGTCGAAGTGGTTGACAGTTGCGAAGGTGCGTCGGTCCGGCTTCGCATTAAAGCCTTCTCTCCTCTGAAGAAAGGTCATGCCACGGTATGTTCCGAATGCACGAGCCACAAGCTTATTTATTTTGTTAAGTGTGAAGTTTCGGAGGTTCTCTTGATATCTATTTCATACTATTGTGCCAGCAATTTGAGACAGATTGTTGTCGCAACACCAAGTAAGTATAAAGCCTGGACAAGATTTCTTGTTGTATTTTTCAACCGAACCAGCCTTGTATTAAAATTAACGGCAACCAATTTGCTTGTAGGTGTTGTCAAGGCTTCGGGAAACGACCTTCCAACGATTAAGCAAGATGCACGACTCAGGAAGAACAAGCCCACGAGAAGGCACAATTACTCCGAGACGAAAGTCCACAGGGCATAAGACATACCGAACTGAGTGGAAGGCCAGGGAAAGTAGACGAAGACATTGAGAGCGGTATGAAGAAAAAACTTGGACACATACAAACAAAGAGTATTTGGATGGGCCTGACCCCGTCTTTCACTACATGACACAAGTTAACATGGACCCCTGCACGATAGATACGAGCAACGCTTCCTCTTACATTGCCTCGGCCCTTAAAAGACTGAAGAAGAGTACCGCGGTGTGCGCCTCATATTTGGTACACCCATAAACCGCCGCTCTTTATTATGGGGGAAGGAAAGGAATATTCTCAGAGCTGCGGAGAGCTGGTAGGAATTTCCAGATCAAAGGTACTTAGATGAGCATAGCTCTATCTTTTACGACAGACGAGCATAACGATTTCTTGCCTTTGCTAGTGCGGCTATTTAAAGACCGAGAAGTCATGCCAGCGGCTTCTCACTAGGAATACAGTTTCCGAGTTACGAGAGAAGTATCAAATAAGTGGCAGGAATTCGACCCCGTTCTCTTCCGATCAAATTGCTTATAATCTGCTAGAGAATACTTCGGGGTCCTCTTGATTGCCAAACAAGGTTCCAAAATTGGTCTACCGAATCCGAAGAGAAGAAACAGGAGGAAAAGGGCAGATTTACATCCGGGTTTAACTTCCTGCGAGGCAACTAGTGAAGCCTTGCTAGAGGCGCTAATACAAAATTTTACGTCTTTTGTTCTTTCACAATACCTCTGAAGCAAAATTTGTCTAGAAAATACTAGGGTATATTACGTACCCTAATTATCGCGGATAGGAGCTATTTGGCAAAACCATAGGAAGTGCACGAGTACCTTAGCAAGCAGAGTGTAATCCACTTCGAGCAAGAGCAAAAGCATTCAATAATTCCCAGTAAGCTTAAGCTTGACTGTAAAATATAGGGTAGTTACTGCTCAATTGGTATGTTTTGAGCAAAATTCAAAGATACCAATCAGCTTGAAGTCTCAAGCTTGAAGCTTCTGCGATATTTCTCGGAGCAACCAAAGCTCACTCGAGCCCATATTTTGAAGTCAATCATCCAAGCAACCTAAAAAGTGGTATGAAAAATTTATATGCATGTTACGCACTTGCGTTTTAACACTGGGCAAACGTTCGCTGGGTCACCTGAAGCAGCACATGTCAGCATCAAGAAGCAGAATTGGCGAATCTGCCTTGTTTGCTGAATGTAATATTATAGTAGACACAAGGACTAGATCAACAAATCCAACAAGTCGCACGGATCTACTTCTCGATGCTGTATCTGACTCCCAATTATACATCAATGTCATTCTCCTGTGTGCCTTCGTCGTCGGTTCCTTCTCAACTTGATCCCCAGCTTCGTCCTCAACGCCCTCGACAATCCCATGTTTGGTGTATAGATCGACGTTGATCAGACCATGCTTGACATATAGATCGTTAATCAGCACGCGAGTGTCTGCCCAATCTCCGATGAATCTGGCTTTGCAGGCTGAAGGGATCGCTTCTCGCAGACATAGTTTTAGTTAAAAACAGCGCGCGCTCATTTTCCGTGAGTAATATAAGCTGGCGCCATGCCGTCCTCGATTGTGGTACCTTTGAAGTGCTCGTTGGACTTCTCTATAATTTGCTGCCACTCATCCGAAATTAGAAAATCCTTGGTTTTATTGATTCGAACCTTGACGAGGCGGGCCAAGTAGTCCTTCTCCGAGACAATCCAGGGTAAATTAATCGATACACTGATATCTTGCTGGGACTTCTTCACACCAGGGGGCGCTTTTCCGAGTCTCCTACGGATGACCTGACCACACCACTAAAAGATGAAATTATCAGCTGCTACGTTCTTTGACAAAAATCACAATATGCTTCTGAGCAATGTAGATTGTATAGCCATGAGTTTACCGCATCGTAGACAGAAAGACACTTAAAGAAGTGTCTCTGTAGACTCCGTTTCACTCACCTTATTGATGTTTCTAATCCACTTCTCGTCATCCCAACCTTAGGCTTCTTGAAATGGATATCGAAACGGCAGCCGTGGCCGTAGTATCGATCAAGGATATTTCCAATGCTTGTAGCTGTTCAAGCTGGAAAGGGTTATTGTTGAGGTATTTGCGGTGCGCGTTATCAGCCCAAAGGAATTTTCTACTGCAAGTAGGGAGATACCAGGAGGGTTTTGTCTTGAGCTTCTGCCACGAGAAGCAAGTTAGGTCCTAAAGATGGTCTGCAGTCGAGATACAAGAGTTCACTTACGCTGCGCTCTCTCTGCTTGGCTTTGACTTGCTCATCAGTATCAAGTATATCAATCTTCTATGGGAAGTCTTTTCAGTCCTTCTTAGCCTTGGGAGCCTTTTTTGCCTTCTTGATCTTGCTGCCTTTGACCTTGGCCGCCTTGGCAAAAATCCGCTCTCTACCCTTGGTTGGGAGAGGCTTCTTGACCCTGTTGCTTTCTTTGATATTGCCGTCCTTGGTTTGTACTGGAACCTATTCCTTGCAATGCTGTAGCAGATTAGTACTGACAGAAATTATTGAAATTTCCGGGGATAAACCTGGTCAGTCTCGGGCGCGGAATGGCTTTTTATACCCCCTCGGCAAGGATGACGCTACATTCAACGGGATTTAGCCCTTAAGGCAGCGACAAGTTAGTAAATAAGCTTATCATATCCAAAATTGAGATTACTATGGTCAAAGAGTCGGAAGCTGGAGGTCCTCGCGCGAGTCTCGAATTGGGCATCTCAAACATATCTCTCAGCTTCAACACGAAGCTGCAGAACAGGATTTATTATCAGGAGCATGTCCGCCAACATTCTTCAAGATATTATAATATTTTCGAGACTATATTGTAAGATTAAAATGAATGCTTATCGTGCCTCTTCATACGTGTGCTCTTTGTCACGGTTGCGGGCCCTTGTGAATCTTTTGAAGGGTTACTTTCCATTGTCAAAGAGGCTGCACTACAATAGGTGAGCCGAATCAATGGCCTCATTCTTAGTATTGTTTTAAAAGAAATTCTAAATTAAATCCAAACGAAACATTCAAGCAAGCATTGATTCGAGCCAACTAGCAAAAATTTCTCTAGAATTGTCCAAGGATATCGGAGTCGTTCCGCGCAACCTTCCCATATTTAGCTAAAAGCCAGGGTGAACTCTTCTTAATGCACTTCAGAATATCTTAGAATAATGAAGTAACAACCGTTCGTTTAATGTATGTGTCTTGAAGTCCCATCTGCTATTCTCCCCTAGGGATCTTGATCGAGTAGCCGGCAATAAGTATTCCACCAATTGAATCCGATGCTGCTTTTGGATCTTTCCCCACCGCTTCGCAATATTCACGAAAGCTCTTTCCGTCGTCAACTCCACCCCCCTCTCCCAGCTCTTCCTGCTTCCACTCGACCTTCGTCTTACTCGCAACTGACTCCTCCTTCTCCAACCCTCCGCTTCTCTGGACCGAACTGTAAGCCACGACTGAGACCCCATTTACTCAATTCGTTTGCCATCAATGCCTCTTACAATAAGCTTTGGGGTCAAACCAACGTTATTTCTTGACATGTACAGACAACAATGGCTTGGCAAATTAGCAATCTTCAGATTCTTTTCGGATCTGATTGGCTAGATTCTCTTGAAGTACTTCCGATGATGCGGCCTCCAGGCAAATGACAACCGGAAAATGCAGCTAAAGAACAGGTCCGAAGCAAAAGATAAAATGCAGATTAGAAGAGCTATCACTGCTCAAAGACAACTCGATGGCTTAGTTGCGAAGATGGGGGCTCAAGAAGGCTATTCCAAGAGTTCAGTGGGTTCAATTCCTTTCTCTGCCTTCTGCAATCTGCTCTCTATCAATCAGACTTAAGTGCTCTAATTTTTCTGGGAATTGAACAAGATTTGCTAACAAGGGACTGCACTTTCTAGTTCACAGAACCTGTTGACGAATTTTCTGATTATAGAAGCAGCACAATCCGACCGGCACTAGAAACAGTCTCCAAATGCATACTTTGTACCTTAAATCCTTCATCGATGGCCAGAACCTGCGGTCGGCAACTCAAAGAAGAGGATCAAGTGCCTAATATTACAAACAATTCCACGATCCCAGTTCATGCCCGACTCATTATCTCGAGATTATATCAAGAGAGTGGATTAAAGAAGAAGGAATTTGGAGCAGATCACCTTTCAAGCTCTCCTCGACTCAAATATCAGCTATGGTTCTGTTAGAAAGACATAAATACAGACTAGTTTCCTCCCCTCATTATCTAAAGAGTTTGAATCTCTAATGTGATCACAAAATGCAGTTGTACCAGCAGCCAAACAAAGGAGAAACAATTCGAACAATAGAAGCTATAGCTGCAGTTTATAGGAGAAGTTCAATTACATATTCATGTCACTAACAATAGTACAGTTTTGGAAAAGGAAAGGTCTTGTTAGCAGTCATATTCCTGCGTTTTCTCTATGTGAAGCCAGCTTCGATATCAGGTCCAAATCCTACAGTCTCATGTGCGCCACTTCAATGCGATATCCATTACACAGTTGTACACGCCAGGTCATTTTCTCCACTGCACCAAGTATCAGAATAAACCCAGTCGAGCAACATAAAAGACCCCCGAAACTCCATGTCAACGCCTTGCTGGTTATCAGAGCCACCGCAATAGGGATCAGAAAGAATCTCAAGTATACACCAACAAAAGCCAAAGCCTATCCATATGCATACCCACCCCAATCAACGAGTCGGGAGAGCAGTTCGGTTCACAGCAGTCCAACCACCATCTCCCATCGGTCCAGAAATACCACCAGCACCGCCGGGTGGAGGAGGAGGTCCAGGTGGCTTTGGTCCTCGGTCTGGCATGTCCTTCGGACCCTTATCAACACGCTTGATTCGCTTCCGACGAGCCTGCTTGGTAGATGGTGATGCGGTGTCGTCGTCAGTGTTCTCAAGATCAGTCAGTTGCTCGACGGGTCTCTTCTTCTTCGGTCCCTTGTTGGCCAACGGCTTTGAATCGACCAGCATCTTGTAAATATCACCGAACTTCTCAGCTTGGTTCTTGACTGCGGTGCCTTTGCGGTTGGGTGTTCCCTTTCGCACTGACTTCAAGGTATTTGCCTTGCCCTTTGCTGGTTGGACTCTGCCATCGAAGAGGTCGGTGGTCTGTGCCATTGCTTGGCCAGGGTTTTGGACGATGTTCTCAAAGCGCTTCGACATATCTCGAGCAATTTCGTCCCAGTCGATGTTGAGTCGGTGCTTGCCACTCTGAACAGCCTGGTCGACCAAATCTTTCAGCACATCATGCTCCATCTGGGTCCAAGGAAGGCGAGGCTCATGTGTTATTCCACTGGTTCGAGTTTTGATCTGGCGTCGATGACGGTTGAGACAGTCGATATGTTCTTTGTTGTTCCAGTCAAACTTCTCCCAACGAGGATATTGGCGAATGTCCTTCTCCATAGAATTGTTTTTGTTTTGTCGGATCAAGAAGAATTTTGATGGTTCTGGTTTGCCTAACTCAGCGGGGGAGAGATCAGTTCCAGGGACGAACTCCCAGGGACGACGCTTTGCGGGTCGATTGAACTGAAATCCCGACTTCCTCTCCTGTGACGGCATGATCTCATCGCTGTTGGCTTTATCTTCTTCATCTTGGTCATCGTCCATACTCTCGTCTTCATCCGATTCGTTCTCACTTCCCTCCTCGGTAGCAGTTCTACCCGAGCCTTGATGTTGTGGTGTTGGAGTAGGTGACGCTTCAAGGGCTTCTTGACCTTGTCGGCCACCCAGACCCTGATTATCAGGTCTACGGCGAGCATTTCCTCCACCAGGTTGTCTAGAAGAACTACCTCTGTTAGTTTGTCCACCCAAGAAGCTATTGCCCAAAGCATTTTCGGACAAGAAAGGCTCCATCAGTGCCCGAAGAATGATATCGTAGTAGTGAGGAACCGAATCTTCGTCGTCAGCGAGATTACGAAGGGTTTGCCACAGTCGAGCAATGCGACGACCCGCTTCAGCGGAGGCTGGGTAGCGTGACTCCATATTGGCCAGGCCATCAACAGTCGTATGCGGTTGTCTTGTAACTTCTAGATAAGCTACAGTGCACAATGTGGCAATGGCATTCAAACTATTCAGTCTTACGCCTGCGAGAACAGTTCCGACCCCTCCCCGCAAAACTTGGTTGCCACGGTCATCGTGGACTTCAGGCAGGTTCTGTCCCCATGGCATGGGAATTCCTCTGCAGTCGAGGCAGAAGACGCCCATAGCATGATTTGTGGCGGCACGGCATCTTCTATTGATGGCCATGAAGAATTCGTTGGAATGATCAGGGTGTTGGGATGGAAGAGGTTCTCGGATCATGCTTTCCATATGTGACGAGCCAGGACGTCGTTCGACCTCGCTGGGTCGTGGCGGAGGAAAGGTTGAGAATTGGGGGAGGGGCAAGGCGGGGGTAGTCGTGGCAGCACTGGAATGTTGTTAGCCTTCTTTCCGTTTTCTTCCTGTTCTCCTCTAACCGTTGTCCATCATTTTGTATGCATACCTTTGGCTGTTGGGACGAGAATCTTGTTGGCTCGACTCTCCACGAGTCTCGCCCGAGCTCGTGGTCTTGACGGCGTCTTCGCCGTTTGTTACATTCTTCTCCTTATCATCTGACATATTGAAGAATTACTACAAAAATTAGCTTTCTCCGAGAGCATACGACGAAAAAGCGTGTCAAGTGGTGGTGGTGGCTTGCAGAGGGAGGACAAGAACGCGAGGTGGAGAGGAAAGCAGAAGGGCAAGTGGTATTCGGCTAAGCAACTGATGAAAGGAAAAAGAAGCGGTGCCCAAGACCAAGGCTTCTTCTCTTTCTTGATACTTCAAACGGATTTGGTCGGCGATTTTACCCGATCGAGGAGGAGAATGACGTGGTGCAAGGAGGAAGAGCTTTTAAGCGTGGCAGGGGTCGATGAAGTGATTTTCCGCAAGAAGTCCAAAGAACAGACCAGAAAGAGAAGAAGGGCTGAGGTATTCAATGGATTGTTTCAAATGACAATGACTAGAGCCTTGACAATAATAAAAATGGACATACCTTGCAAGTGTGCTAAATAGCTAGTCCGAGGTTGAGGTAGAAGAATCGATTTAAGGTGTTGAGGGCGCAAGGCGTTCTTGTTCAAGAGCTTTGGTGGATTTGAAAAATAGCGTCTCACAGCTAAGTGGAGCTTTGTTGGTAGTAGCGAAGAGGAGCCGAGAGGTGGCTTGAGAAGTGCGATTTTTTTAGGTGGGAAAGGCTCGAGCTCCAAATGTGTAACTTTTCGATGGATAAATTTAGGCATGTGAATTGAATGCACAACGTTCTATCTGACCCAATGAGACGACATACAACTCTCTTTTAATTTACAATCTACAGGTTATCAGGGAATTCACAACGCCGATTTTCGGGGCGCTTCCACGCTGCTACTCTCTGCAGTGACGGCATATTGCTAAATAATCACTTGTCCAAAGCGCGACACTGTAGTGATTTGAACATTTAGAAGAAGCTTTATATGTTGAGGTAGCTTGTAACAAAGATTAATTCTTAAATTTGCTCCTCAAAACCAGAAGCATCAGGCTATAGCTCCCTCTTTGACATTGTGTTTGAAGATCTGTCAGGCGTCAATTCCAAAACTACTTGCATGTTATCTCCAAAAACCTTCTCAAATAGTCTATTGAAGCTCACAGTCTTTGTTATTGATCAAGGATTGGGGCTGCATTTGGAATTTGAGCCCTTTCATAGAAGCTACAAAATCACAAGTTTCTTCCAGGCTACCTAGTCTCCTCCCCCCTTGCACGGCTGCAAATATACAATAAATAAATGGTTCTTCCAATGAATCAAGATTAGCAAGTCTTCGCGTATTGATTGAGCCCTTCCACTCTTGAGCAAGTTTCCAGGTTTTCTAACAAGCGTATGAGAAGCAGAAGGGATTCGGAAACCACAATGCCTTGAAAATCATCATCCCTGCACACACAGTGGCAGTTATCTAAAGTAGAGCTTTTTTCAGTTGAAACAACCAATTTTCTCCAGACAGTCACATCTCTGCTGACAATAGTCAACTAGGTAGGAACGGCGTAATCATAGCCGCAGCGCTCTCAAGCCATGCCTTTCTCAACACAGAACGTCAACTAACACACGAACATTTCTTTTCTTGCTCTATCGCTCTAGTACATATATCTTCAAGTATATCGCATATTCACACACACTTTTTTAATATTTCTTGAAAGTTGGTGCTTTTGTTTACCTTCCTCGGCTATCGACCAAACTAAAAAAGGAGGTTAAAGCAGCACCTCAAATCCTCAAAGCAGCAAGCGATTACCCCACCACCACCAAACCTCAACCTTGTATCAATTCACCTCGCGCTCACTC
This sequence comes from Stipitochalara longipes BDJ, assembly GCA_009732865.1. Classification (NCBI taxonomy): domain Eukaryota; kingdom Fungi; phylum Ascomycota; class Leotiomycetes; order Helotiales; family Hamatocanthoscyphaceae; genus Stipitochalara; species Stipitochalara longipes. The sequence continues at coordinate 807,092 of ML769340.1, forward strand.
ACATTTAAATACTACCTCTATTCACCACTCCTTCTCTCGAGATCACGTTTTTCTGTTGCACATCGTAATCTCCGAATAGCCTCACGTCGAGAGAGAAAAAAAGGAGGCGAAGAAAATGGGATCAACGAAAGACGAAATAACCGCTAGAAATTGATCAATCCACGCAGCACCGCCACGCCTCCGCCCGCATTCACTCACTCACTGACTTCGAATCAATGATTACTCGACTGTTCCTCAATTGTTTAATTCTCTCCTTGAGAAATTCGAAATTGTAAATCGATTCCTAATCTTCGCGCTCTTCCTCTATTGGCTTATTCTTTGTCGTTACCAAGACTCTCTGCTCTTCTGGACGACGGCAGATTCGTGAAAATTAGGCGCACTTCCAGTCATTCTCGAAGACACAGCACTTGGCAAATATTCCATGAGATGTACAAATACAATTCAATTCATTACATCCAAAAATTCCTTCTATCTAATCTAAAGCTCATCCTTCTTCGTCTTCGTCTCGTTCGGCACTTCACTAGTGGCAGCCGTGCTCACAATATCCTCCAGCGTGCGACTCTTCATGTTCTTATCCCCATTTGCAGGCAAGCCCTTACGTCGTCGATCCACAGCTGCAATTTCATCATCGTACACCGTCCATTCAGGAACTTGTCGTCTTGCTCTATCTAATTTCGGTTCTTTTGTCAGAGGATTGTTGCAAAGATCGATGGTCTTCGCATCCGCGAGTGCTTCATCACTACACCAAGTCTCGCACCAGAGCCATTCTTGCGGTAGGCTGTGGATGGGGAGCACGCTTTGCATATGATTCGGCAAATCCTGATCCAGATTCGACAAACTTTGTGGGTCGGCTGAAAGCTGGTGGTATTGTTGGCGAAGACGATCGCCGGCTGCAATTTGTCGGAAGCGATGGAGATCCACGACATAGAGCGCTGAGATGTGGTAAGGCAGCCCTCGCAGGAATTTCTCCCAGTAGCCTTGCTTCCAGAAGCGGAAACCTTCCATTTCGGTCCTGCTGTCGCACATGGGCGTGAAGCCGTATGGAGCACCTTTCAAATCGTGGTTCACGAGCTCGATCATGTCGGTTCTTACAATCTGGTCGGCATCGACGAAGATGACTTTGTCGAGGGAGAGGGGAAAGAGAACGTCGAGGAAGAGGATCTTGTAACCCCAGATCTCGCGCTGCTTTTCGGTTTGAGCTCGGAGCCAGTGCGGCCATTTGTAAGTGACCATTTCGTATTGGAAGCCGTACTCTGCTGCCATGTAGGGAATGAAGTCTTTGAATGAGGGGGAGAGGAATTGTTCGATGAACCAGAACTTGACTGTGTGCTTGGTGTGTTTCATGACGCTGACCATCATGATATTCAACATACGCTCGTAGAGATGTCCGCTGGCAACGGAAAAGATGTTGATTTCGGCTTGTTCTTGCTTTGCCGCAACATCGGCCTTGCCTTTGCCAAGGATGCCTTGAGCAAACTTGAGTCCTTGAGACATGAAGTCCATTGGTGAGTCGGTCTTGGCTTCAAGCACATCTTCCAATTCCATGCCAAGTTTGCGGGACAGACGAGGGTACAGGGTAGTACCTTGAAAGCTCATCAAGACAACCTCTGTGCTTTCATCACCAGGGACTGGGCTCCATCCCTGAGATCCGATGCTTTCAATGGTAAATATTTCAGCACTTCTACCCTCTTGCAGGTCAATCTTGTAAAACCCTGGATTGGCTTTGAACTGGAAATAGCCTAGATTGGCCATGATGATAGTGTCTGCAGTATGAGGGTCTCGTTCGGTACCAAGAACGAGCTGGGCACCACGAGGAGCACTGCCGCCTGGAATTTCACGAGAGTGGCCCTCGATCAAGATATTTTCCAGTTCATAAAGAGCCTCAACGTTCGTCTTGATGGAGCTGAGCTTGATATTGTCCAGATCATGAACTGAAACCTTGGGAGCCACAAGCCACGCTGGAGGGATATCCATGCCAACAGTGAGCAGCGCTTCTTGTGGTACACCTGTGAAAGATGCCCCAAGGGGTAGAAGGGCTCCAGATTCATCAAAGGTTGGTTTGGAATCCAGGACATATCTGTAAAATCGCTTGACGGGCAACTCTTGAAGTCTCTCTTTGGGATTGAGGAAGAGCTTCATATACACTCCATCAAGTTCTGAGAGCACTTTGACAATGGGCACCCATCTTTGGCCTTGCTCGCTGGCAGGATCTAACAGCAGGGTGAACTGAATACTCGCAGTCGTGACATCACCGGTCTCGATGACTGTATGCGAAGAGTTCCATACATCGAATTGGCTCATCCGAAGGGTTGATGCCTGTTCGAAGATTCCATCAGGGGTATCGGATATCGTCGATTTTGCCACGATTGAGGAGATCTTCGCTGCTGCCAGAGGATTGGCAATCTTGTCTGATAACCCAAGTGCTTCCATCGCAGCGTATGCCGGAATGATGCGTTTTGATCGCTCGTAGGATAACAATGCATCAAAGTCGGAAAGGTCGAACTCAGGCGCAGCAGCTGGAATTGGGCCCGCTAATCTTCCATTGAGCAGAATAGCATTCTCGCCAGGCCTCAAGGCAAGTGACTTGACTAGAGAATCGGCTCCATGCCAGTACTGGCTTGCTTCTTGTTGGATTGATGCACTTTCAGCCGCCTTCTCGCCCACAAGAATCGCAGTCAGATCATTCACGTTCCCAAAAGCCTCGTTTGAGTTGCTCTGGATATAGGAAAACAAGTCATTGCTCAATCCAGAGTCGATCGTACTGGAGACTGGGTTATGTACAATGATTAGTTCCACGGACGGGTTTGCTTCTCTGAAGACAGCTGCAGTTGCCAAAAGATTGGCCCCAGCCTCAGACTCCAAATTTGCGACCAGAATCATGTGAGCCCAGAGAGTCTTGTTAGCGGATGCATCCGCTTGAATGCGTGGCAAAGTCTCCAAGAGAGCTTGATTCTCGCCGACGAGCTTGTTCACGTCGAATATCTTCAGCGTCTTTTCGTCTTCAGGAGAGATGATAGGGTTGCGTTTCGTTGATGCCTGGAAAAGAAAGTATGAAGGAAGCCACGTGTCCGCCTCAAATGCATCCGTAAAAATGCCTTGTTGAATAGACTGGAGATCAGTAGTAACTCTGTTACTCATCAACTGAAGCCAATTCTCGTCACGAGGAATTGCGACTCCATCCGCAAACACTGGGGGGACCTTGCTGTCGGCAGCAAGTCTGCGCATCCACTGTTTGGAGGCTTCGATCTGGCTTCGATAGTCTTCAGATTTGAGCATCTGGTCCATGGGAACAGCCACCTTGTCCGGACGCAAGTTTCGTCCTTTCACGGCTATTTCATAGGCTGACTTGCTCGGTCCAGTTACTGTCTTGGAAGTGTACGAGGTTTCGAGATAGACAAGAGCTGCTTGTAGGCCGTAAGTATCGATCAGATGATATACCACCCTCGCTTGCTCCAAAGACTCTTTCGTCTTGGTAATGGGCACGATTCCGATGTGAATTGCGATTTTCCTCTTTACAAAATTCAGGAGAGTATCTGCTACAAGCAGAACATCTTCAGCCTCTGTGAAATCAACGGGAATAACCAACTGGAAGCAGTCTCTGCGAACAGATGGCAGTTGCCCAGGGAACGTGCGTTGGAGCATCTGAGAAAGTCAGCCAAGTCTCTAGGTCGGTCTCGGTTAATGCTTACAGCTTGAAGTGTACTCGGCCAATCCGCGTAGCGTTTGTCTTTCTCAATGTCGTTCATCCAGATAATAACATTTCCTCCTTCGATCTCATCCCTCCAGTCAAATCTTGGAGCGTCATTTTCAGCCTTAGCTGTTGATACTTCGTTATGAGATAACAGCCGGATTGCTTCTTGGCCAGATAGACCAAGATCTGTGACCCCATTAATCAAATTTCGTTCTTTGCGGAGCATGCTAAGTAGCTCCAATGCTTCAACTTGACGCTCGATCAACTGGACGCCGTTCATCCACCAGATATTATAGCCTCCTGGAACAAGCTGGGCTCGATTGTAATTATGCTCCGCGACAAACTCAGCTGAGGCATTGTGGGAAGCTACAGCACTTGAATACTTAGGAAAGTCTTGGGATAGCTTCACAAGTGTATCAAGAGGGTTTTCGCTCTGCATAATAAAACTTGACGCTTTCAAGCCAAGACCAAACAGCTCCGAGGAGGATAGTGGCTTGAGATCCGCGAATTCTTCGTCCTCGAATTTCACTTCTTTTTCAGGGGTGGCAGTAATGCTTTGGCTATCATCATCCTCGCGGTCATCAATCACGATGTAGTCGGTTCTCTTAAGGGCAAGCTCCACACCATATCCAGGAATAATAAGTGGTTTGGACTCTGCCGTTAGAGACTTTCTATGTCGAACTCGGTATGAACTCTTTCCTTCACGGGCAGTCTTAACTAAAGTTCTGTGGAAATTTCCGAAGGCAGGAGAGGTGATATCAGCATATAGGATCGAGGCAGGTGCAGATTGGTTACCGAGGACTCGGTCAAATTGCAACTCTTGCATTTGTCTGCAAATTCCTATCAGTTGCTGCGTCCTTGTTCTCAGAAGTTCAAACTCACGAGTCTCCGATGACTTCCCCATGTGCCTCGTCCAAAGTTGGAGAGCAATATTGATTTCCATTAAATAGAACCCAGACTGGACATGATGTATCTTGTTCACCCTTCAGTGACGGCTCTACGGCCGTATGGTAGTATTGATATTGGGCTTCGATTCGAGGTGCCAAAGAGTGCATAGATAGTGCAAATTTGTATGTGGACAGAGTTTCTGGGTCTGCCATGTGGCCATCATCTTTGAGAACTTGTATAAATTGATCATACAGCTCTTGGTCGGTTGAAGCTTTCGAAAAATAGCCGTCTGAGATTCGGTCGAGCAGAGGAAAATAAGAAGTAGCATTCTCATCTGCAGCAGTTTCTCTAATACCAATTATTCGATGCCCAAAAGGGGTCCTCAGCCAACTTACAGCAATTCAAGCAGATACGGTGCTGAAGAAAAGGAAGCCTTTAACCCCACATTAATGGAGGGGCTCGCGGAGGCGCATAGAGAGTGCAGATATGTAGATGCCAACAGGGCTCCAGTGAGACCCCACGGCAATCTCAAAACTCCCATCTCTGCGTTGTGGTGGAGTTGTTCAATTTCTCGACAGCTGCTGTCCTTTCAAGGGGCAAGGTTAGGATGGATGCGGAACACTGAATCCTGGGGGTAGTGAATCGTGAATTATCCGCCAGCGGAGCGAGTTTTAGAAATCTAGTCAAGCAAAAGCAAAATCATGCATGCTGGTCTGTTACACAGGAGTCTGCGACAACAACTGGACAAGGCTGAAGATATTTACACAGTAACGTTCTTTCTGGCAAGGTGTCCCCAAGGAGCTCCTGGGAGCCAGCTTGAGCTTCCTGCATTGGTGCCTGATATTTCGGGCTCGGCAAGAGCCGACCACACTGGAATCGCAACGTATCGTATCTCGATTTCCACGAGCACACAAATTCCCCTTTCTCGACTCGAACTGCTGCCTACCCACTACCCCTTCGGATCCATTGTCTACGCAGTGTTCGAAGCAACATACATAAGTGACGGCCAACACCAGCAACCATCCGCTGTCCTTCATGCGCGAAGCTTAGGCTCTCTGGTTTCTCGCAGCGTCGGTCAAGATGGCTTCCACTTCCTCCCCCAACATGCTGACAAAGGTAATGATTGCTCAAAATGTCCTCCAAATGTAATTCGCCATATGCTGATATCCTACGTAGTTTGAGTCGAAGTCCTCGAGAGCCAAGGGAATTGCTTTCCATCCCAAAAGGTCCGCCCCACTGGCCCTCGGCGCATTCATAGCTAATATATTTCAGACCATGGATTCTCGTCTCTCTTCACTCTTCGACTATCCAGCTTTGGGATTACCGTATGGGAACATTGATTGACAGATTCGAGGAACATGATGGACCTGTACGAGGGGTCGACTTCCACAAGACGCAACCCCTCTTTGTTTCTGGTGGAGATGATTACAAGATCAAGGTCTGGTCATACCAGACTAGGAGGTGCTTGTTTACATTGAATGGCCATTTGGATTATGTTCGCACAGTTTTCTTCCACCATGAGCTTCCTTGGATTATCTCGAGCTCTGATGATCAGACCATTCGAATCTGGAATTGGCAGAACAGATCTTTGAGTACGTTTTCAATGCCTGTGGTGACAGGAGACTATATTTGCTAAACACTTTCTCGTAGTTTGCACTATGACAGGCCACAACCATTACACGATGTGCGCCCAGTTCCATCCTAAAGACGATTTGGTAGTTTCGGCGTCCCTCGATCAGTCCGTACGTGTCTGGGATATCTCAGGGCTTAGAAAGAAGCACTCCGCGCCGACTTCTATGACTTTCGAAGATCAGATGTCCCGAGGAAACCAAAATCAGGCGGATATGTTTGGTAACACGGATGCGGTAGTCAAGTTCGTGCTGGAAGGACATGACAGAGGCGTGAACTGGGTCGCCTTCCACCCCACCCTGCCCCTGATTGTATCCGCTGGTGACGATCGACTTGTCAAATTGTGGAGGATGAGCGAAACGAAGGCTTGGGAGGTCGACACTTGCCGTGGCCACTTCCAGAACGCATCCGGCTGCCTGTTCCACCCACACCAAGACCTGATATTATCTTGCGGCGAAGATAAGACCATCCGGGTGTGGGACCTTAATAAGCGCACTTCAGTCCAGTCTTTCAAGAGGGAGAACGATAGATTTTGGGTTATTGCGGCGCATCCGGAGATCAACCTCTTTGCGGCTGGCCACGACAATGGTGTTATGGTCTTCAAACTGGAACGAGAGCGGCCTGCATCTGCATTCTACCAAAACAATCTCTTTTTTATTACGAGAGAGAAGCATGTTCGGTCGTATGATTTCCAAAAGAACGTCGAAAGTCCAACTCTGTTGACCCTCAAGAAACTCGGTAGCCCGTGGGTCCCACCTCGTTCGCTGTCCTATAACCCGGCTGAGCGAGCTATCCTTGTTACTTCCCCAGCCGATGGTGGCTCATACGAATTGATTAATCTACCCCGAGATGGCTCTGGCTCCATGGATGCTACAGACACGAAACGTGGGCAGGGCACTTCAGCTGTGTTTGTAGCACGCAATCGATTTGCTGTCTTCAACGCCGCTAGCCAACAGATCGATATCAAGGACCTCACAAATTCCACAACCAAAACCATCAAGCCACCGACTGGAACTACTGACATTTACTTCGGTGGAACTGGCAATCTTCTCCTAATCACCCCAACTGCCGTTCACCTCTACGATATTCAGCAAAAGAAAGCCACTGCCGAGTTGACCGTAGCAGGCGTCAAATACGTTGTTTGGTCAAACGATGGGCTGTATGCTGCCCTATTGAGCAAGCACAATGTCACCATCGTCACAAAAACCTTAGAGCAGGTCAGCACACTTCACGAGACCATCAGAATTAAGAGCGCAACCTGGGATGACGCCGGCGTTCTCCTCTACTCCACCCTTAATCATATCAAGTATACCCTCCTGAATGGCGACAATGGGATTGTCCGAACCTTGGATCAGACTGTATACCTCGTACGGGTCAAGGCACGCACAGTATACTGCCTCGACCGAAATGCAAAGCCAAAGATCCTGAACATTGATCCCACGGAATACCGTTTCAAGCTTGCGCTTGTGAAGCGAAATTATGAAGAGATGTTGCAAATCATCAAGAACTCGAGTCTCGTTGGCCAGAGCATCATCTCTTATCTGCAAAAGAAGGGGTACCCAGAAATTGCTCTGCAATTTGTTCAAGACCCACAGACCCGATTCGAGCTCGCCATTGAATGTGGCAACCTTGATGTTGCGGTAGAGATGGCAAAACAACTCGACAGACCCAAGCTCTGGTCAAGGTTGACAGCTGAGGCCCTCGCTCACGGCAACCACCAAATTGTGGAGATGGCGTATCAGAAGCTGAGACAGTTCGATAAGCTCTCTTTCCTTTACCTGGCTACTGGCGATGAAGCAAAACTCACTCGCATGGCCAAAATTGCTGAGCATCGTGGCGATTTCACGGCTCGATTTCAAAATGCTTTGTATCTTGGAGACGTAACTGATCGGATAGCAATGTTCAAGGAAATTGACCTCTGTAAGTGCGGTCGTCTGTCAAACCTCGGAGTTGAAATTAACATGTTCTAGATCCCCTAGCCTATATGACAGCAAAGTCCCACGGTCTGGAAGAAGAATGCGAATCAATCTTGGAGGCGACCGGTCTTACAGAAGACCAGATCTCACTGCCGGCGCTTGGCTCTCCTTTATCACCCCCAAAGCCAATCGTCTCAACATTCAAAGCTAACTGGCCAACAAAAGCCACTTCCCAATCATTCTTCGAGAAGGCATTACTCGGCCAGGTTGAAGGTTTGTCATTAGAAGACGAACCAGCAGCCGCCTCTAATGGCTTCGGCTTTGAAGAGACTGGAGAGGATGATGGTGCGAAGCGAAATGGCGGTCTTGCCGAAGCAGACGAAGACGAAGATGCGGCAGGCTGGGACATGGGCGATGATATTGTTCCAGAAGTTGAGAGCGACTTTGTCAACGTCGACAGCGCTGAAGCTGGTGCTGGAAGCAGCGAAGCCGATTTATGGGCCCGCAACTCTCCAATCGCTGCTGATCACGTGGCTGGTGGGTCCTTTGAGACTGCCATGCAACTGCTGAACCGACAACTTGGTGCTGTTAACTTCGCACCTTTGAAGCCACGTTTCTTGGAGATCTATGAAGCTACGAAGACGTACCTCCCCGCCTCTTCCGGTCTTCCGCCGCTCATCAATTATGTTCGCCGAACTGTGGATGAGACTGATCCTCGAAAAGTTCTTCCAATTATCCCCCGAGATATCGAGTCTCTTGCTACCAATGACTTACAGAAGGGTTATACTGCTATGCGAACGAACAAGCTTTCAGATGGAGAGGTTATTTTCCGGGGTATCCTCCATGCCTTTCTTGTGAACGCTGTCTCGACGGCATCCGAAGTTGAAGAAGCCAAGAAGCTGATCACGACGGCTTGCGAGTATACAATTGCCATGTCGATAGAGTTAGAACGACGGAAACTTGGCACAGACGAAGAAGTTGCCAAGTCACCTGAGAAGCTAAAGCGAAGTCTTGAGTTGGCTGCATACTTCACCATCCCAAAACTTGAGGTGCCTCATCGTCAAATAGCTCTGACCAGTGGCATGAAGCTGGCATATCAGAACAAGAACTTCAACTCCGCGTTGAGCTTTGCGAACAGGATGTTGGCTAACGGCGGGGCTGCTAAGATGCTTGACAACGTAAGTTAATCCGCGATTCACCGCAGCGTGAATCATTTGCTGACAGCATCTACAGGCAAGAAAGATCAAGGCCCAATGTGAACGAAATCCCAATGATGCTATTGAAATCGAGTTTGACCAGTTCGCTGAATTTGATATTTGTGCTGCATCGCATACACCGATCTACTCCGGCTCAGCATTCGAAGTCTGTGCCTTTGACGGCAGCAAATATCACTCCAAGTACAAGGGTACTGTTTGTACTGTTTGTAGCGTTTGCGAGGTTGGAAAGAATGGGAGTGGGCTAAAGCTCGTTGCGTGAGAATCTTTTGGGAAGGCAAGCCAGAAAATGGAGTTCGGAAAAAGTAGATCTGATTGACTGCTCTGAGGCTGCATGTAGGGAGTACTCGACCGAGCGAATGAATGGTGGTTAGTTGATCAAGTACGTAGAAGAGACTCAATCATATCATATGCAGTCCATTTTCGTCTTGTTTGGTACGCCTGAGCGCCGTCTAGAATACATCTTTGATGCTACTGCCATGCCGTCATCTCCACCATACACTAACGATCTCGCAATATCTCTGCATAAAACCAGGGTTGCTTAAACAATCGTCTCCAGTTCCCTCGCATAGCCCAACGTATTCTCAATGGCCATGGCGCTCAACTCTTGCTTTTCATTGCCTTCTTCGTCAACATTCGCCTTTAGACTCTGCTTCGGGAAATATATCCGGCCGTCCTTGATCAGCCATCCCCTATTTTGGGCGAAGGAGACGACAGCACCTTCGCTGTCGAGGAAGAGGAGGTTCTTTGTTGACGAAATTGGAAGTGATGGGTAGGCTGTCTCGCTGCAGGAGGCGATTTCGTTGCGGATTTGGGAGGTCAGGATCTGTATTAAATCATCAGCTTAGGCTTCTCTCTTGATTAGTGAAGCTAGAAATGCCGTTTCTGCTGGTCAGAACCACATGCAGCCCATGCCTGCCGATATCAAATCGTGCCTCCTGCAAAGACAACTTGAACAGCAGCAAACCTATAGGAAATAGAACATACCTCGCTAAAAACACCATACTCCTCACTAGGCACCTCCCGGCTCGCCATCGCCTTCCAGACCAAATCGTAGCTCCCCTCCATTAGCCACCGCTCCAGCTTAATCGGATATCCCAAATAGCGATCCTTCTCCACATCACCCTCTCTGCCCTCCCTCAACTCCAGACCCTCGAGTTCCGTGTGAAAACCAGCATAGTCTCCTTGCGTCAACAGCAACAGTAGATACAAGCCCGTAATCTTATTCTTCTCGGACCCCGAAGGCGGTAATCGTTGAGGGGAGAGTTCGTAGAAGGGCGTCAGTTGGTGCACATATCGCGTGAAAGCCGCTGGGTCTTTGGCGCGGATTGAGAGAAGAGCACCGGTTTCGAAGACTTCGCGGGCAAGCAGGAGGGTTGAGGAGGGCGTGCTGGGGGTGGGTGTGAGCGCTTTGAGCTTGAGGAGGGTGATTTTGGCTTTGGAGAGGAGAGAAGGGATGTCGGCGTAGTCGCGCGAAGACTTGAGCTTGCGGAGGATTTCTTGGAGGTCGCGGTCGGACATTTTGAGGGTTTGTTGGGGTGTTGGTTGGGGAGATGCAAAGGTGAGGTGATTGTATGGCAATGTTCTGGTACAAGGCAACTTGAAGACGCGGTTGATTTCCCTTGGCGTGGCTGGCACGTGACGAGCTGCTTAACTTGACCTCCACTCCAATATATCTTTTTCCTCCTTCAACATACGTTGTTCGATGAAAGGTTTGTACAATGAAACAGATTTTTTCAAAGAGATGCACTCGATCTCTATCCTGCAGCAAGTGCTTTCACTCTTTGGCATATCTAAGATCATCTTCAATTCTACCCTGAGCCTTCCAAGTTGGCCTAAGCTGCAGAAACAGGTGGCAAGCATGAATATATTGTCCTTCCTTGAGATTCGGTCGTGCATGATCTTTCAGCTTTCGGCGAGAAAGGAACATTAGCGTCTAATTACTTTTGTGGGGCTACGGGCTGGCTGGGTCTAGATTTTGTGAGGGTGTACGCTCAGCCGCACTCCGCAACCTCAAAAACCTGGCTGTGCCGTTGTCGCTCTCCGTCTCGGTACAATCTGGTATCAGATCAAAAGTTTGTATTGTTGCTCTGTCGCTCAACAAGGTTATCTACATGATGAATGGGACGGTCCTCGCTGGGGGTCCAGATACTTCAACAGCGACTGGCAACAATTTCACTCGGACCAGCATGATAGGCATGTTTATAGCCTTGCAACTATGTCAGCTCACTCAACCGTATGGAAGTATTCTATTCCGGGATGGCGGCGGGTCTTTCTGGCGGTGTAATCCCATATCGTCTTTCACTGAGGCGTGCATCATCTTCTTCTATCTTGGCCGAAATATTTTCCACACATGGAGGCGTGGAAGAGGTGAAATAATGCAAGGCCTTCAGTTAATTGCTGGTGCTCTTCTGCTGTTACGAGCAGCGAACGCAGATGAGGATGCGGAAGGATTACTGGACGAGTTGCTGACCGGAAACCTCTTGGATTCTGCGCAGGACGAGCATGGGGAAATAAGTGGTGCTCCAGAAAGTACAAGCAGAGAAGCCGACATTGGTGATACTTCAATTGTGTCTATGTCCACCGGAGCGACTCCCTCAACCATTTCGTGGCAACCGTCTCTCGAATCTGGCAATGTATCGCAAGCCAATAATCACGCTTCAACATCAAAGATAGGGCATATACTTCACGCAGCCTTTGGTAACAATGCTTTAGCTCGCAGAGATTTCCGCATTGATCTCTTCACAGCATTCACTGAAGTATGCGTCATAATAAAAATGCTTGCTATCCGAGGCAATGGTTGGTTCAGTGCCGCAGGAATGCTCTTAGTACTCGGTTGGATTGCCGTCCAGAATTTACTCATCGTTCTCCACGCTAGAGAAATGGAAGAGAGCGAAATGATAGATACGGTTCGCATGACGGCAAGGCTAGACAAAGACCTGTTGCAATGGGAATGGTGGTGGGATACTTTCTTCCTTGTTTTACACCTACCGTTCTTCGGCTATCCCTGCTACTTGATTTCTTTTCATCCATGGATCTCTCCAAATACAACCGGGTTCCTATCTTTTCTGAGAGGCTGCGGCTGGTTCCTGGACCTTTTGTTGGCGTTCATGACTGCTAAGATGTCATTCTGGGCTACTTTGTTCTCGGTTTTCATCGGATGGTGCGGATTCAGGAGAAGAAGGCGGTTTTGGAAGACATTGCTTTACTTGGCGCTTCCGATTATGTTAGCTTGGCTTTGCTTAGCCGCCATGTCGCATTCACAACAAATATGCGGCCCAGAAAAGTCGAAGTACTGTATTGGCGGCGACTTCAAAGGCTTCTTCTCCGTTGATACGAACCTGCACCGTCTTGTCGATCAGGGTTACGAGTTCCTCTATAAGACACTATGGTTGCTATTCTTCTTAGTAATTATTACGGTACCATATGTCATGCTCACAGTACCCGATGGCTCGGATTGGGACTTCGTTGAACTACTCTTGCCGTTCGTTGGGTTGTTAGTTCCAGATTGGCACTGGATAAACAGCACGATAGAGTATCTAGAAAAGCGGTTCGATCGCCGAAAGGCGTCGTTGGGCAACGCGATCTTCGTTTTGGTTGTCTTCATTATCTATCTGGTCCACTATGATGTCGCGAACTCTTACCAGCCTGAATGGACATCAATCTTGGGTTGATTGAGTGTGAGATGTTGTATATTAGGTCCAGGACAGAGGCTGAGGAAGTTTTGAGACATGTTAATCTTTAATGGAATGCTTGGTGGCCACTTTTACCATGAGAATGTATGCAGTCTCGAGTTTCTTTTTGGCATGGGAATTTTAGAGGTTCTTACAACGATACTCTCAAACAAGTTCTTCATTCTTTGGAGAAGCTGGCTCTTTACCTTCCGAGGACTTCTACTTCCAACATGGCTCAATCGGCAATATACTTCAACACCCGAGCCGAATTTTCAGTATGACTCAAAATGCTTTTATGGAAACTACAGAATAGAATTCCATTTGTCAAGGTGAAACACACGGAAAATGCAAGGTACGGCAAGCAACAGTCTGGTGAGTAGATTGAGCTTGCTAATCTGATTTTGCCTTTTCCTTGGCACAAAGACGACCAGCGGCTCCACACCTTTACTTTCTGTTCATTCTCACCTACATGTATGGGGTAATGAGGGAAAATAAGCAGGACTCAGAGATGCCAGCCTTGAATCGGACCGAAGGCCACCAAATAAACGGTCTCTTATGGGCAGTGACAGGCCCATAGCTTCACGGACGCTTTCTGAGAACTCTGAACAAGATAATCCTTGGCCGGAAGCTGCCACTGCCGAGTTTCGCAGCTCACAGTTTTGACGACGCAGAAAACCTTGATCATGTGGCACATGAGCACGAGCTTGCAAGTCATTAGAAGAAAAATCAAATCTAAATATTTGTTAATTCACCAGAGTCGGTTTATGGTCTTCTTGGAAGTGACTGAGTTTCGAAAAGAAGGTCGTGAGGATATAAAATACTCACTCGATATGAGACACCTCACATTCAGCACTTGCTTATTTTGAAATGAATTGTTCTCTCAAATAACAGTGTTCTAAGATGATAATGTAGTGAGCGCACTTGCGTCTCCTAACGCCTGTTCCTCTTGAGTCCAAGAGAGCTCACCAAAGCAGGTGCAATGCCATATGCTGGCAAGCAGTAGAAGCTCACCACGCGATGGAATGCACAATGTGAACAGAAAATATCGAAAATATTGCATTACAGAAAAGACACCCAGGTATTTCCGAGGCCGTGAATGCTGCGCTAGTGCTCCTTTCGCCCACATGGTATCCCAACCTTTGAAGCAAGCCATCAACCCAAACGCCGTATCCTATCCCAAAAGTGATCCTTAAACCCTTAAATCCTTAAAAAAAGGAACGTGCACAGCAAGATATGGTAAAATCAAACGATAGCCGGCAATTTCGACTCCTGGAGGAAGAATATCGGGGGCTCTTTCGACTGGTCACTGTGGAGCTGCGTGCTGTCGTCTTTGTGGAGGAGCTTCTGGATGATTTTCACGTAGAGCGGCTTGATGGCTGGGATGGAGGTTGTGATGACGGCGAAATGGAACTCGATCGACGTCCAGACTGAGAGGTAGAAGCCGTCCCCTATGAAAACTTGTTAGAGAATGGGGTATCGAACAAAGTAGGGAGGGTTTGGGAAGCGTACAGGTGGAGTCTGTGCTGTTTTGCATGAAGTGGATCCATTTGAATCTTATGATGGATGCTATGCATGTCCTGACTGCAGTTTAAGTAAGTGGTTCGGGATTTCGATTAAAGGAGATACGCACAAGCTGCCCAACATCATCAGTACAATGACTTGTATCTTTTCTCGTGTGGATACACGGAGTTCTGTTAGTGTTAGCTTCCTTCATTTGAACAAGAGATGTCAGAACATACGAAGCAAGTACTTCATCGGCAGAACGAGAACCGCAATATCTGTCGTGAAAGCCAGTGCCGATGTAGCGTATTGTTGATCAACTCGATTGATGCATTTCCGAGTTCCCCACTCAGCCAATACCCAATTGCTTTCGATGGGTAGGCACTGAAACACGACCGAGAATATCGTAGCGATGGTCATGGCTATAACAAATGCCATGGAGCAGTATATAACGATTCGAAATCTGTCTGATGAGAACAGTCGGAGATAGAGGGCAAGGCAGGACATTTTAACGAGTCCCATTCCAAGCGGGTAGATCATTTGAATGACCCAGAGTATCTAGGAAGGATCAGTAACTCTAATTTGTCAAACATCGGTAGATATACGTACTTGGAAGAATTTGGAGAGATGCTGCGGTGGTACATCCCAAATATGAGATCCGTTTCCAAAGTGTGCATCTGGAAAATTAGTGGCGGTACTCAAGGTTTCGGAAGACACACTAACATGCGTTCCAAAGCCCAACCTGAGCAACTCCGACTATCTGTACATCATTCAATATATATCTCTTTCATCTGCTCATGGAAATCAAGACCTACCCAAGCAGCAAGCATCCACCAGTCATCTGATCCAACAAAATGTGTGATCTTTATCCGAGTATAGAATCGGAGAGCAACAACAATTGAGGCAACTGAAAGCAGCACAGAGTTGATAATTACCATCTCAGGGCCTCGCGTTGCGTGCTATGAAACGAGGAGTTTAGATCCTGTCCTTTTCAACAAAGGAATGGTACATACCGAGAGCTGAACTCCAGGGGGCAGTGGTGGTGGGGCACTCATGGTGAAGCTTGAACCAGTGCCGGTCTTGTGTTCCACGATTTATCTAGAAGTTGACGTTGAAAAGGAACACAGCAGGCCGTTATAGCGGGTCTCCCAGAGACCTTATGTGGGTCGATCAGAGTCAGGGACGCGCCGTGCCCCGTTCCTAGGCAAGCTCATGTAATATAGGTTATGCAAACTTTGCTATAGGAGCGAGACGGCCCCATTATGAGACCCCTGGGTCATATGTTTTATGAGACAAAGATTCTAATGGCTGTCCAAAATGTGGCATCATGCGGTCCGGCATATGGGGAAACAGAACATACGGCCATGTCACCATGTGAAAGACGCGGGACGCGAACCCACGTTGAGAGCACCTGGCATCCCTGGTTCTCTTGCAGTCCATGTCCAGGCACGGACAGCGGAGGGAGTCTTCCCCCAGGTTTCCAGAAAGTGGCGTCGCACTGACCCCCCTTTTCCGCAGCGGCCCGTGATTTGGACGATTCGGCTCGCCAAAATGCCTCGTTACCAGCAACTCGGGATCCATTTCTGTACTCACCATACTTAGTTGCCTTCGGTATCAACCTGGAAGGACAATTAATCCGTTTGTTATTTTATCGACACGGGAATGACTGTGGTTGATTTGAAGGCTAGAGCTCCTGGAATCGGATTGGGCGTCAAAATCTCTCAACACGAAGAAAAACCTTGAAGGTCGTTTCCCCTGGTGGGAGATCATCTGCACTCGAGATTGCTTTGGGCGAAGCGCTGTTGCGTAAATCTTTGCGATAGGCGGCCACCCTGTAAGCGAACATGGGGAGGAGGGCGCCACAACATTTCCCGTCCCATTCCATTCTTTGCAGCACTCGACGACGAGTCTAGAGGCCTGGTTAAACAACCACCATCATTGGAGGAAGCTGACAGCTCGCTAGGAGGCTGTGCAGCACAAAGGTCTCACTGGATCATCTTGGTTAAGAGAGCGTTCCTGCATCGTCGAGCCTCGAAAGGGTGGTTTTCTGCATCCAGGGGAAGCCAAATTGGTCGCGGGGAACTGAAACCCCTGCTGCCCGGCCATATCCTATAGATCGGTCATATTTCACAGAAGCACGTCTTGAAAAGGCGTCCGAGTGAGATCTAATCAACTTGATAGCAGTCGACAGTCGACTGTCCTAGCCAATCGGTGGAGTGCCGCGTAACCGATGATGTGCAGTTGACCAACGACAAGGCTGAGAAGTCGCAAAGCACCGCAGTCTGTGCGGACAAAAACCTGGCCAACAGTGTGTAATTGCCCCAAGAATGGGCTTGGCCAAGAAGCCTCTCAACGGGGGAGGTAGAACATGGCTCTTGCTTGCTTTTGCCTATTTGCTTGAGGTAGAAGAGAACAACACTGGCGTTACGCCTTCCTCCTTCGACTCGACCGTCCACGAAAATCCAGCCAGCTCGCCCACTCTTCTGCAACTTCTGCATTTTCTGTGTCGACTCGAATGCTGGATGCCAGGTATCCGTCCTCTAAAGTCTATTCACGTAGCTGCCGTTCGGTTTCGTCAGCTTTGTAAGCTTTGCAGTAATACAGGCTTGCGAGACTTGTTTCCCAGCACCGAATAAGAACGTCGATCAAGTCATGACGCTCTCTGCGCGGAATTCGTGTATAGCATCCTCTTGCACTTGCAATCAACGTCTTCTCCCCAACTCGGTTCTAGTTTCGAGCAGAGAGTATGAAGACGATCCCACGGCTGAGTGTTCTCGATGTCCTCAACCATTCCAGGAGAGTCTTCGTCCTAGAACAGAGGCAGTAGGCAAGAAGGCTGCTTTGTAGGAAAATCCGTATAGTCCAAGAAGTGAAAGCATAGCTATATATTCGCAGTGAGACTAGTAGCGTAGATGTCAAGGGAAATGGCAACAAGGGCTCGAACGCCTACGCCAGGATTGTATAAACTTCCCGTGTGCTGTGGCTTGCCAAGGAAATGATTGATCAAGTGTACAATACAACTTGCGAACCATGAACTTCACATATACTGCCGATATCTCGGGCAAAGAGTCGATTATAACAGTCCCTCTGTCCTGTGTTCAAGATTGTCGCTAACCAATCGCGCTGTCACGTGTAATAATCTTACTATATTGAATACCCCGATGAGTAAGCAGCTTCAAAGTCCTGTTGGTCCTGCCAATGCATCGACTGAATCTTCCTTCTCGTCAGTAACCACCGCAGATGGCTTCGCCGACGAGCTTGAGTCAAGATGAGTTCCGTCTTCTAACTTGGCCACGTCCTCAGTTGAGTCGAATGACCATCCAGCCTGAATCTCTCGAAAAGTATTGTCCACTCGACAATGACCAACTTCGGCACCATACTATGTTCAACGCGTCGATCGCGTCTTCCACTTCTCTTCCTAGCATTGGGAGTCTGAAGATCCTCCCACCAGAGATCTTGCATTCTATTTTCAACATGCTTGACTTGAAAAGTCTGACGGACTTCAGAGCTATCAGTTGGCAAGCACGTGCTCTTGTTGACAGCCTCCAACCCTATAACGCAATAATTCAGCACTGCCCAGATGCATTGCGGGCGTTGCTCTCGACGCATATGGCTGTCCACTTCACTGCCCAAGATATTTTCAAGGCACTCTGCGCTGAAGCTTGCAGTGGCTGCGGACAGTTTGGACCATTCCTCGACATGTTTACTGCTCATCGATACTGCATCACTTGTGTGATATACTCCGATGACCTATTGTCAATGACAACGGCTGCAGCGAAGACGAAACTTGGTCTTAACGCGAAGATGATGCGCAGACTACCGACGTTATTAAGCGTCCCGGGGCAATACACTGAGAGTGAAAGGATGTATCAGAGACGAATGTCTTTAGTCCGCGTGATGGCAGTCAGTGCCGCCAGATCGACACAGCAGCACGACTTGAAGGCCTTACATCGCAGAACAAGACCTCCCAGACCTCCTCCACCACCACCACCTCCGATTCCCACAACTCCTTTTGTACCTAACCTGCTACGACGATCTGACCGTCATGGGCAGAACCCGTATCGTTTTATGGCAATGTTAAGATTTCCTTCGTTAGATCGACAAACTGGAAATCTTGATTGGGGAGTCTCATGCCAAGCATGTCGTCTCGGACCCAGAGACAAGAGACGGGGATATTGTGATTGGAACACTGTCTACTCCGCTCCTGGGTACATGGAGCACTTTCAAAAGTGCGAGTTGTCTCGGAAAGGAAAGGCGGAGATTCCCCGATATGCAGGTCACGCAAGTGGAGACGAGACTATTTCTAGTGCTCGCTTTCTGGCATTCCTCAGCAACTTCAAATTTTGAGTTCACTGTAAGATCAGTCATGTCTTAGAAAAAACGATTGGTCCTGCTCGCTCGCTTAGGAGTGGGGGCAATAAATGGTGAATAGGAGGCAAGTCTAACGCGAAGCCGGCGGCGAAAGTATGTTCCTCTAAAGCAACAGTCAAATGCTCGTAGAAGCAGTTGATTTGATTTTTTAAGTCATTCGACTTTCGTAAAGCCGGGCTTGTAGACGTAAATATAATTTGAAGAAGTACGCATTTTTTGGTTGTTTGGGCTTTCAATAAAAATGAAATAGTCCTGAATTGCTGGGGTGCCTTTCGATATGCCTCAGACTCTTTGGGTCAAGGACTTAGTAGCTTTCTCTCCCGTTATTGGCTATGGCTTCCAGTAAATGCGAAACCCTAGCGTATTAAATTGGATAATTATGACTGCGAAGTCAGGAACCCTTGTCCTTGAATTCGAGCAAGCACGAAAGACTGTTGGATATCAATGAAGAGCTAATGTTCAAGTATAAGAACTGAGAACTCATTCGCCAACTACCAAATTTTAGGACTAATATGCTTCAGCGATCATCTAGGATGTAAATCCGCAAAGCATAGTCAGTTTTGCTAGCTTGTGAGCAAAAATTCAAGAGTTCATCGAGCATACAACAAGTACAATTTCTTGAGATTTAATGTAACCTAGCTGAGAGCTGCAACAACCAAAGCCAAGCCCCTCCTTCGAGGCACAAATTTAACGGAAATGTTCCCTGCCATTCGATCATTTCGTTCTCCAGACCAGACGCCTCCCAGAGACTTGTGGCCATCCTGTACAATTTCAGCGACTCGATCTCCACCATGTGATGTTCCTACTATCACGCTTTTCACATCAGCGAAATTGAATCTAGGCATCCCATCCCAAAGCCTAGTCGAGACAGCTTGAAAGCAGAGAACGAGAACCAAGAGAGCATTCAAGGCGCAGCTAGCATAGATAAAGGCTCCTTTCCCAATGCGGAGAGATTGTATGCTCGCTGTGACTGGGGTGGAGATTGTGTCTTTCGCAATCATCAATTGAGCAGAGGCTATACTGAAAAGAGCTTGGTCTGCAAGGGCTTGTAGAGATTCGGCTGTGCCGCGGAGGATCAATTCTTCAGTGGTCTCATTGGTGCCCTGCTGCTGAACGTTGAAGATATTCGTTAGCAGCATGTCGCCAAGGGAACAAATGTACGTATTAGAGCTCATCATCGACATCGCAGCAAAGGTGTCTCCTGCTTGCAACGCAAGAATACCAATTGGATCAATGTTCTCGACCCCCTCAGTAGCATTTGGTGAGACAGTAATCAGCCGGTCAACAACATCTACATGGACTGAAAATTGAGTTGGAATGAAACGACCTGCACACTGAATGCCTTTCAGCCGCGTATATCCTCCCTTAGCTTGGATATCCAGATAACTGAGAGGTTTGGTCGAGTCCGCCTGCCATGTCGAAATATCTGGCCATGGTTTGCCAGTAGTGATATTGTCGGCTCCAGCGAGGTCGGCGACAATATAGCCGTCATCTCGCTGAGAAGAAATCGGAGATGATGATCTGAACATATATATGGGTGGTATGTCAGCGTTACCAGACCCAGATATCAACACAAATTCAGATGAAGAACTCTCATTGCGAATGCAGGTGAAGTTTGATTGGTATCCAGTCTCGAGATATCGATAGGCAGTGAGTTGTTGTGCCTTGCTCAAACTCTCATCCACAAGGCCGACCGAAGTACCTATGCCGTAGGAACGTCCGTGATATGTATAGTTGGAATTATCGCCCTTCTTGAAAAGTTGCGGTCCACCATCAAGACTCGAAGCGCTTGATCCGTCGTTTATGAAATAAGCATAGCGCTCACGCTGAGGTGCATAGGTAAACGACCCAAGGCTAGTCTGTAGCATAGGGTATCCTCCAGGTGCCCACCCTTGGGTCCAGAGATGCTCTGTACTGACGCTATAGGTAGGCACGAGGAGCGAGAGCGGCTCCTTGTGTATGTCGACTGAATTGATAGGGGTCAAACCGCCAGCCCACAGTGCAGCCGGCCCTAAAGCAAGACCCGCTGTGAGAAGAACTATACACAGCCTCAATTTCGGCAATCCCCAGTTGATTTGGGATGTTGTGAGAGCATTGTAGAAGCCTAGCTCATCCAGAGTGAGCACGCGCTGAACGAGCATATGCCGAGCTGAATAGTTCACCAAGTTACGCAACGTGCTGATTTGAGACAAGCCCAGAAGTCCAGCTAGAACTTGAACGATTATTTGAACGGTAGCTCGGTCTCGATTGATCCATTCGTAGGAACTTCCAGCAATCGTCCAGTGGTTAGCATCGCTGACGAGTAGAAGTAAACTGACAATAGTGGTAACAATGCAAGGTATAAAGATGAGAATTTTGCTCTCTGTTGGTTCAAGCTGAGCCTTGCTCCACGACACTGAGTAAGGGCCGAGGTCATGCTGAGTAACCTCCGGCTCTGCGATAGGCTTATAGACAGCCATGTGACCGAGAAGATCACAGCGAAGATGATTAGAGTTTTGAACGTGAGCGGCTGGCAGCACCCAAGAACTAGAACGATTGTTTCTGGAGGATTCTATCTTTAATGCGAAAGACTTTGCCACGCCCTGCTAAATCGTACCCAAACGAGCAGGGTGTGGTTGCATGACGTTGTATTGCATAAATGTACGCGAATGGGATGCTGGCATCTGAGTTGTACTTGGTATGTTGGATAATTAAACCCCTGAGCGGTCAATAGGTAGCTTCTAGGAGGTTCTAGAGGCACAGGCCACCCACCAATT
Source organism: Stipitochalara longipes BDJ (assembly GCA_009732865.1). Lineage (NCBI taxonomy): Eukaryota > Fungi > Ascomycota > Leotiomycetes > Helotiales > Hamatocanthoscyphaceae > Stipitochalara > Stipitochalara longipes. The sequence goes on from ML769340.1 coordinate 828,731, forward strand.
ATATAATGCCTCACCGATACCGCTTTACTAACGATTCCATAGTACTTTCAATGTATTCTCAAGCAATTCATCATATCGCAATCATCGCTCGATTTCTCAATGTCCTTTACGTCCAGCTCCGAATATAATATTCCTACGCCTAAGACACTAATACGTAATCGTAATTGCACGCGCGACCAGCGACTCCAGGCCCAAACTCTCTACCGTCACGCCGGCTAGTCAAGAGACAATATTGCCCTCCAACTAAACCTTACGCCTGGGCAAGTCGATTATGCCCTTACTCACCGCGTTACTCCCCAAAAGAAGAGGTCCGGAAGGAGGCCTTTACTCGGTCCGGCAGAGCGCAAGTAGCTAGTTAAATAGGTATACGCGTCCGCTAAGAATCGTTATATACCGTGGAAGGAGATTCCAGCTATCTTTGGGTGGAACTACTCAGTCTACGCAATTGAGACTACTTTTAAGCACGAAGGCTTTACTCGCCGGACTACATTAAAGAAGCCTCTCTTAATAGAAGAATATATAAAGGTACGATTAGCCTGGGCAAAGGAGCATAAACACTAGACCTGGGAGGATTAGAAGTAGATCTTTTAGATAGACGAGACATGGGTAAATCCTAGGAGGTATAAGAAGGTTAAGGTAACTCGTCGTGTAAGAGAAGTCCTTTATCCCGATTACCTTAAACCTAAGATAAGGAAGAAGATTAGATAGATATTCTGGGGAGGGATCTCAGGCGCTTAGGGAAAGGGACCGAGTCTCTTTTGGGAGAAGGATTAGGGAATAATTATAGCTGAGTCTTATTCTCGTCACGTCGTCCCGATTATTGTGTATTATACCTCTCATTGGCGATTAACTTTAATATAAGATAATGCTTCTAGGCACGTAGTAAAGGATACTCTAGCGGAGATGGAGAGGTGGGGAATAAGACTAATCTTTTAGCCTATGAACTCCCCAGATTTAAATCCAATTGAGACTCTATGGGGCTGGATTAAGGATTATATCCAAGAGAAGTATCCTGAGGTCCGTCGGTCTTATCCACGCCTCCGGGAAGCGGTAATTAAGGCTTAGAATTCGATCACAGATGAGCAGATTCGTGAATTAATTGGAATGATGCCTAAGAGATACCAGGCTGTGATTGATACACGAGGAGGCTATATAAAATACTAGGAATTCAATGAAATCTGCATTTGAGAGCATAAAAGCAGCATGAATCACGTGAGCGGGTGAGGTGTATCGATCACTGACCGCTCAGGGGTTTAATTATCCAACATACCAAGTAGTAATAGCCGCAGTGGCAAAAAACCTGCAAATTGACCCTAACATCAACCAGAACCGATGTCTTCAGGAGATTTTGTGCACAAAGTTGATCGTGTTCCCCTAGACTTCGGTACACATGCTTCTTCTTCTTCTTCGGTCTCAATTTCGTGGGAGGTTGGATTCTGACTACTTTCGTGACACCAAGCGGACATCTCTTGAACGGTGGCAAGGGATCTCGACCGATCGCCCAGAGAATGTCGAGTCTGGTGTGTGTGAAATTGTCTACTAATTCGTGGCGGTAGTTCTCGACCACTGACAGCAAGAGGGCACGCAGAGTGAAGTTTGCATCGTTGCCTCCAATATGCAGACGTGCATATGGACATCTGATGATCCGCAAGGTGTTTCCAAGGCTTCTCTCGCCACGGCGATGAGCTGGACTAAATGTGTGATGAGCTATAGAATGCGTATTTGAAGTGAAAAAAGGTCGGCAATTGCTTCATGCTGACGATGCCAGAAGATGGATGTTCGAGCATGTCACAAAACTGTCGAATGTAGCCCTCATCTGAGACTTACCCACAATTCCTGCAACAGATGTTTAACATCGAATTCTAAAGATCTCAAAACGCTCAAATCTGAGCCGAGTCCGTGGCCGACGACGACTATATTGCGGTCTCGGTCGAAGAGATCTTCAAGTAATGATAACATTTGGCTCAATGGCGCATGCTGGGTTTGCCAAATAAAATCTGGATTCAATGTAACTTTGAGTTGCCTGGAGCTTTGTCAAACGCGAAATTGTAGGTCGTTAACGCTTCCCGAGGTGACAGCACACCGAAGTTTTTCGTATCGAGGACTGAAACTCCGAGTTGCGCAAAGTCTGGAAAGTCTCTAGTTAGGTCACTCCTTGAAGTGGAACGTGCTACAAGCTTGCAAGAAGCTCTCATGGGCAGAACAGACATACCACAAGACAGCCCGTTCTTTTGAAACCCCGTTTTATACTGTTGATCTCTTCGAAGCCAATGGAGATAAAGACAGGGTCTTCAAGTTGATCCTTGGAGGGTGTATTTTGCAGGCTTGAATATACTGGTAAACCAAAGAACGTCCTACTTGATTGTCTTGGCAGGCCAAGGAGCATCCGGAGGCTTTCCAAGTCTAGTTCATGGTATGCAGACATCTTGATACATATGATCCCATCACTGTGGAATTGAAGGCAGTGAAATGACACTTCCCTCTATCTTGTATATCAGTAAAAAATTTGAACTCTTGATGTTTGCTCCCTTACACTTCTCGACCGATGTTTGAGTGAACGAGTCGCCCGAGCAGTGCTGTAGTATATAATCGAAGATCATATTTCGAGAGTCGATGGCATCAACGGACCGAAAGAAAGTGAAGCAGAGAATTCAGATAGCAGTTCGAGTGTTTCGGGAAGGCGCAACGGGCCTGACATCCACGGGCCCGTCTTCCACGTGATGTCCCCTCAAACAAGAAGGAACATCGAAGGCCTGAGAGTACTTCATGGAGTTCATGGAGTCAGACAAAGTGACGCTCAAGATGCTTCAAACAGAAGTGAAAGGCACTTGCCATATTTACCCAAACATTCAGACCCGAGGTGAGGTGAGGAGAGAAAAGTAGAATTTCTGAGTAGAGGTTTCCATAGATTCCCAAACGCCACACCTGTATACCCTAGCCCGCTATGCAAGACAAAATGACCTACTCTACTTCGTACAACCATCAATCGTACATACAATACAGGGATGCAACAACGGACTAGTCACAGCTACCGTCTTTCCAACCTGTTCGCCACCTTTCCTCCCATTTCGAACAGTCAAACTCCTTCTTCCCAAGCTTCCTATTGACATCATTATGCGCCTCACACATCCATTGCCCAAATTCATCTCTGCTCTCCGTCCTGACTTTATTCTTTACCATAAACTCCTGGAAATCCTCCGCACAAACCCAACACGGATACAGCTTCGAAAAAAGGCCCATGAATTGTTTGACTTGGCTCTGTTCAGTCGATGTAGGAGAGACGGGATATGAGGCTGTTATGGAGTGGAGGAGAGTCCAGGATGAACGGCCCAGCTCCTCGACGTCGGGAGGGCAACCTGGCGGAGGGCCGGTGGCAACATGAGGGTGCCCTGTAGTCGTTTTGGTAATACTTCTGGTCTGCGAAGTAAAGTCTGCAAAGGAAGTACACGATCGACAACTTGGAAAGAGGTTAGCATTGCAGTTTGGAGCTTTTAGAGGAGATTCGAGCTTACGGTTTACCATCTTTCCCTAAAACCACCCCTCGCGGAAGTTTCTTATGTGGGAGCCCAGAACCCACAGTTCCAGAAACTTTGCCATCTTGATTTTTGTCTCGTGTATCGTCAGCCATGACCCCCACAAGTATCTACAGAGTCGAAAAGAGTGTGTGTTGATCAAGACTGGAGCTTCTGCTGTAGGTGGATTCCTAATTTGTCATAGCAGTCTTCACCGCCCGGCCGGCAGAATCCGCCAGATTATGCCGAGGAGTTCGCTGTTCTTGCTTAAAAGGTCGGCCGACAATCTTCCATAAGACACAATGCGACGACAATGAGCTCAATTGGCAGTGGGTCTGAAGAGGCAACTCCACTATTGCTCTTGAAGACGAAATCGACTCCAAATGATAGTTACGAAGATCAATTCTCAGCCAAGCACGATGGAGTATTCTTCGAACCAACATTTGTGCCTGTGCTGGAGCACAATTTCCTTGAGGAGGGACTCGATATCATGAGAGATTTACTCCATAAGAAGCAGATTGGAAACGAAGATGGCTCGACATACGGCGGTTTGATATTTACATCACAACGTGCAGTGGAAGCATTTGCAAAGCTAGTGGGGGAGGGCAAAGGTGCGACGTCTTGTCCCGCGCTCGACATCAACGGCATCTGACGACCGCAGGTGACCACCAATGGCCTTTTCTACAGAACATTCCAATATATACAGTTGGACCTGCTACATCTCGAGCTTTGAGGGCAATTCCACAAAACCCGCCACTCAATATATACGGTTCCAACACCGGCAATGGAGAAGCATTAGCACACTACATATTGGACCATTATAGCGAGTCGTATCGAAATAACGAGATTAAGCCTCCACTATTATTTCTGGCGGGCGAGCAGAGACGGGACGTTATCCCGAAGACCCTGATGGACTCTGCCTTACCGGACAATCGGCAGATACGAGTGGACGAGTTGGTTGTCTATGGCACTGGAGTGATGGAGTCTTTCGAGGAAGAATTTACAAAGCTTTTACTCGAGACGAAAGATAAGAGAATGAGGTGGGTGGTTGTATTTTCACCCACGGGCTGCGAAGCTATGCTGAGGTCACTGGATCTATTGGATCCTGAGACTGGGAGAGCAAAGGCTAGCCAATATGCAACGAAGATGAACATCTATATTGCCACCATTGGCCCTACCACCCGAGACTTCTTACGGACGAAGTTTGGTTTTGAGCCTCATGTATGTGCGAGTAAGCCCAGTCCAGAGGGCGTGGAAGAAGGCATCCGACAATATCTCAAAGACAAATGTTAGATCTGTTCAAGCCCTTTTAAATTTCCATAACGCCATGTATGCGGCAAATCATGGAATGCGGTTGTAATGGAATGGAGATGTCGTACGGTTGCGGGATCCACTGGAGAGGAAGTCCTATTCCAATCTGGATAGTGTTGGCTCATACTGTACCTGTTGTAATTTCCACACTTCTGAAGCCACCAGTTTGAAAATATTCTTGCAAGTTGAAGTATATCATATCCATAAGTGTGATCACTTTATAAATTACGCAAGTGCCTGTCATCAAGGTGCTCAGGGGTTTATCCGAAAACCAATTGCCATAGAGCCTCATGTTTTACCGTCGCTAATTTACCCCGGTTTCATTTATATTCTTTCTCGAGGTCTCGTGTTATCACCGACTTTGGAATATAATGCATGCAATCGTCCAGGACTCTGAAGAATCGAGACAATGATGTCGAAAACTCAGAAGATGCCATATCTCGGCCCCTCGATCATCAATTCTGACTATAAAGCGTCTTCGGTAATGGCTGGTTCAATTGACTCGTATGAAACATCGCCAGAACAAGAAAGAATTTACCATGAGGCAGCAGCTACTTTTGAGGGCCAAGCTGCTGTTCAAAAGCATTCGAAAGAAGAACTTATTAAGGCACACCTCGGAAAATTTGAGCTGCTAAAGAATGCGAAGCCTGCAACCAAGCAAGTTATATTACCAATTGCTTATTCCCCTTCCAATTCATCTTTGGATACTCTCCAGAAGGTATAAACCTGACTTTAAAGCTCTCCGTGAGATCATGGTTGATTGATTCTAGATTTCAATCCCTGAACTCAAAGTCGAAACTCATCATCGTGGTTGTTTTCTGACAGCCAAAACGATCACTCCTCCATACCAATCTACCGAGGTCGTGACGATCATAGAAGAAGAAAATGGAAATGTAGCTCGCCTCGTCCTCGGGTTTCAAGATGATTCCCTCTCAAGTTCGGGACCAATTCTTCCTGTCAACTCAACAGTAGCTATTAAAGAGCCTTACTGCAAGTTCACAGGCGAGGGTGACTATGTCATCCGTGTTGACCATCCTTCTGATATTGCTGTGTTGAGAGGAGATGACCCGGCCGTGGTACTAATTATGCAGTTCGTTGCAGAAGGGAAAGAAGTCACGGCAATGCAGTGGAAAGGTGCAGGGGACAAGGCCTACCTGGAGAAAAACTATGCGTCAGCGATTGAATGGTAAGCAGATCTTCCCGACTGACAATGCTCTTCTCTTGCATACTTGGTTCTTTGAATATCCACTGATCAATTTCAGCTACACTCAAGCAATTGATTCTAGCCTGTCGGAAAATTGGGCCTTTAAGCAAGACGTGCATCGAAAGCGTGCCTTTGCCAATCTTACAGCCAAATTTTTCACGGCTGCGAAAAACGACGCTCTGGCTTCATGCTCAGAAGATGCCATCGATGAGAAAGCGTATTACTGTGCTGGGCGTGCGACCTACGAACTTGGCGATTATGCAAAGAGCAAAGAGTATTTTGAGAGTGCTTTGAGACTCAACCCAAAAGATTCTAGATACAAAAAGGAGCTCAAGCGAGCGAACTCTCGCATTAAAGAACAGGAGGAAGGTGATTTTGATTTTCAATCGATGATAAATTCAGTAAATGAGCAGAATATTCACCTGGATCATGCCGATTGGACGAAGAATACGACGATCAAGTCTACCCCTACACGCGGCCGTGGCCTGTTTACTGCTCGAGATATCGAGGCTGGAGAATTGATACTGTGCGAGAAGGCCCTATGCCTCCCAAATCGATACGATGGCGAGGAAGGCAGCGACTTGATTATGTACAATCTAAACACCACATCCAAGACCCAGCGACCAGCACAAACAGCACTATTTCTACAATTAGTGCAGAAGCTATACAACAACCCACATCTCAATAAGAGTTTCTTCGACCTCGATGGCGGTAGCTATATAATATCCGGAAAAGAGGGTAATCTTGTCGATGGAGTGCCAATTGTTGATACGCAAGTTTCACCCAATTCAAACTGAGAGCCGAGTACTGACAGACGTTCAGATTCTTGGTCGAAGCCATTCGCCTTACAAATTGCTTCAGCTGTCCTCGCCTCTCCCTTGAGCTTCTGAAGGCACGCTTGGCTGAGAGCGATACAGAACTCTCAACCGGTCTCTGGAGAAAGGCCGCTTACATCAATCACTCTTGCGTCCCGAACTGCTCACGAGCATTTATTGGCGACATGATGGTCATCCGCGCAACTTGCAATATCTCATCCGGTACCGAACTCGTCCAACAATACTCCTCTCCCGACGAAGACTTCACAGGTCGTCGAGAATTCTTTCAGAGTCATTGGGGTTTCGAATGCGACTGTCATCTCTGCACCACCGAGAAACAGTCCCCAGAGTCCATGCATCAGAAGCGTCGTGAGCTAGTAGCTAAGATTAAAGTCGCGGTTCTTAAGTCACCAGTCAATACGAGGATTCCAGGCGCAACGATCAAACACATCGAGCGCCTTACAAAGAAGCTCGAAGACTTGCATGAAGCTTCAGTTTACGCTTCTCTTCCCCGCCTTTTATTAGTCCATCCGACCGTTTGGCTCACAGAGCAGTATCGGTCTCTCAGGAACCCGTCGAAAACGCTGAAGTACGCCTTCGAAGTTCTTCGGAACTTTGGCTTCGTGAATGCGGTACGGGACGGTAGGTTGGAACTAAACTATGAGAAGGGGATAGTGAACAGTGAGAGCTTTAATGCCTTGCGTTATGCAGCGGAGGCATATCTGGCTGTAGGCAAAGTGGATTTGTCGAGCAGTTGTGAAGCGGAGGCCAGGAAGATGTTTGCGATACTTACAGGGTGTGATGTTGGCGTTGAAGAAGTATTTGCAGGGCTGAAATAGGGTTTAGACTGAAAGCCTAGAAGAGGTGACTTGGCCTTTTGTTGATGTTAAGCGTGGATATGGTTGAATTTAAGGGCTTGTTGATCGAGTCCTGGGACCATTTTCTCATCCATTTGGCTTCTTCGAGTTGCATTGGTACCCTTATAACATCCTTAGTATCGTCTCATACCAAGAAAAAAGTTTCGAGGCTCTAGCCCAATCGTTGTACCCGTTGATTCCACCACTTGCCTTCCGCATATCCAATTCACGATCTGATCCAAAATTGAAATCAAACACACTTTCTAGAAAAAGTCATCGGACAATTTTCCCAGTTAAGAATAGAAATAATTGCTTTTTGGGGGCGGACGGCGTGCATCAAGATCCACTAAAAAAGTTGCTGTGGCTTGAAGCGGCGATCATAGCCAACATGTCATTGTCACAACCCCATGACCAAGCATCTCACAGGCACCAAACTTGCCACAAAACACCCCATAAAAACCAGTTCCTGTGCTGCCCCTGCCTGCCCCACGACCTCAACTTCATCCGCATGCAGCACAAGCTTCGAAAATGACGAGCCGCAACTACTTCCACGAGACGCCCAGTGCGTCGTCCTCGGGCTCGCGGAGTGCCTCAAGGAACGCAAGTCCCCCACCCGCCCTGTCCGCCAGCTGGAGCGTACCCGCAACCGTCTCCCACGCAGCGGGAGCTCTCGGTGGACTCTTACGAAGATTCAGCACTGATCCGCCGAAGAGCCATACCGATCACAATTCTCATTCTCCCAGCTTTGCCCCGAAAGAGAACGGGGTAACTGGAGTCTACACGCCCCCGTATCGAACAGCCTCGCCCTTTCAGCCTCCACCGTTGTATCCTGTTAATCTGAAGGGATGGAAGGAGAGTACGCCAGAGTCTGCGAGGTTGTTGACTAGGGCACTCGCAGAGGAGATTCGATTGCTGGTCCCGGCAAGACTCCAGCTATGCGAGGAATGGAATTTGGTTTACAGCCTCGAGGAGAATGGGGTCAGTCTTGGGACGCTGTATAAAAAGTGCGATGATTTGAGAGGACTACGGAATGGGTTTGTGCTCATTGTTAGAGATGGAGAGGGTGGTGTATGTCTTCCTTTTCTTTCCTCTCTTGTACTAAGTCTGAATTCTCTACTAACATACAACGTCTACATAGCTCTTCGGTGCCTACCTAACGGAAGCTCCCCATCCTTCTGCCCACTACTTTGGAACAGGGGAATGCTTCCTCTGGCGTGCCTCCATCCTCTCCCCCCAAACGCTCGCAAACCACTTACCCCCGCCTCCCTCCACCGACACAACTCACTTACAACGCAGCACCACAATTGGCTCATCAGTCTCCTCCTTACCACAACCCTCTCAAACTTCCTCATTACTCTCCCCGACGCACCAATCCTCATTCACATCCGTCCCCTCACCCACACACTCAACCACCTCCCTCGCCCCACCATCCCCCTCCTTCCTATCAGGGGCCTCAACACCAGAACGAATACGTTTCAAAGCATTCCCTTACAGCGGCGTAAATGACTACCTAATGCTCTGCGACCAATCCTTCCTTTCCGTCGGAGGTGGGGACGGACACTACGGGTTATGGCTCGACGACACGTTTGAAAAGGGGATTAGCAGCCATTGTCTGACTTTTGGAAACGAGCCGCTTAGTGAGGAGGGGGAGAAGTTCTGGGTTGTGGGGGTGGAGGTGTGGAGTATTGGGAATTCGTAAGGGAATGGAAACAAGGAGTTATAGGCGCTGTGCGGTAATGAATCGAAATGAAATAAAGGGATTTTGTGGATGTCAAATCGATGGTAGCTTTTAGGGAAATGGGTTGGGAGGAGCAAGCCGTAAAACAAAATGGCAAAATGAATTGCATGATACCCTCTGAGCATTCTGGTTGGACAACTAATTTGGGAGGACAAAAGGCGTGAATGGCATGGCATTTCGGGCGGTGGTTGGGGTCCTCATTTCAAAATAATATTAGATCAGAAGGATAATGAAGATTCGTTCTTAAACTCGAGATACTGTGGTTCAATGGTGAGTTCTCGTAAGGTTTCATTGTTGGGATATCTAGGCCATACAGAAAGCCAATGCCTAGTATACTCCTTCATCATTCATAATTCGCTGTCTGATGCAGCACCATTCTCGTCTATTAACTCCATGCAATGCACACTTTTCCTCCAACCACGCTCATAATCATGTCAACTCCTGGCAATACGATCTGCTGCTCTGGCCATACTCACGATCTTTGGCTCATAAACTCGACACACCTTGTGCCTAAAGAACACCCGCCGATTCGTTTTCAAACTCACCAGGGGTTTCCGCTTCAAGCTTAGGATTGAAAGACCAAGCACACAGCAACTTATCATAGAAGCTAGTACTAACACAAAGACGTGTCTCATCCCATCCCAAAGGAGGATTCATAGCCAGGGGTTTGACGTCAGCTGCGTAGCACATACTCTCATGAATCTTCATGCTTGCGAGTACTTCAATCTTCCATTCTCCCATTTGATTTCCAGAGACCTCGAGGATTCGGGCTCCCTCATGCATACACGACGCCAGAACTCGATACTTGACGTTGACGCCACTTTCAGCTGAGATGGGATAGTCTTGGAGGAACTTCAGACGCCAGACGCCACCTCCGATCTTTAGCTCCGCAAGGGCCTTTGGCTTGGTATTCGCAACGTATGGTCGGAAGTCGTATTCGGCATAAACTCGAACGTAATCGTCGTAGCTACCAGTAAGAAGCGTGGATCCCAAGGGTGAGCTGGGTAATGGTAATACTAGAATGGCTGTTACACCAGCTCCGTGACCAGAAAATACCGTTTGGCGAGCAACTTCCTGGGGCTCGACATCTTTCGCTTTATTGAATGAATCACGATACAAAGGCGTGGCCCGTATCTTGCCATCGTCACCTCCAGAATAGACCGTACCTTCTAGACCGAACGTACAGCACCAAGCTTCAAGGTCATGTTTGTTGATTGGCTGGCCGTCATTGAGAATATCGAAGTGGTAGTGGTATTCTTGATCAGTGCCTGCACATTCTTCGTGATCGACGACCCAATTGAGCCTCACAAGATAGACCGAGTTGTTAGAAGTAGTACAGGCCATTAGGTCCGATGAAGGCTGTTTGAAATTGGATTCACCAGTGGCTCGATACCAAGCAAATGAGGTGATGATCGTGTCAGGAGAGAATACTTGATGTGTTGCTCGATGCTTCAAGGAGTAGATGAAGGGACTGTCGCCAACATCTCCGTGAGATGCGGTCACCAATTCCTCAGCCAGATTGTAGATAGAAATAGCGCCAGTGCTCGTAACAACCCCGAGGGTGCTAGAAAATACTGGGTGGAAGTGAAGATCAAGAACGGCTGATGGGCAGGGCACTTTTTGAATGAGACGCCTAAGTTCCGGATTAGTAATGCAGCGTGACTGAGAAGAGGTAGGATGATAATTTCATAAAAAGGGAGGATGTTACAGTTTTTGTCCTTGAGCTCGGAATTTATGTCCTGTTAGCTTGAAAAGGTTCAGGCTGCCGTTTCTGGATTGTGGCTTTGCTTCCAAATATGACTGAGGAGCTGCTTCAGAGTCCTCAGGCTGATGGCTGGTTTTTGTGCCAACATCTGGAGTTATGATGCTCTCGGTTTCTCTCTGTAGATGATATGTACCAACGACAAAGTACTCTCCAGTGTGGAAGCACGGGAGCTTGTCTCGAGATCGTGGCACGAATTCGATGCAGCTCGGAGGAAGGTCCAAAGTATGCGATAAGAGTGGGGTAACGGCTTTGCTCCATTTTGGAACAGACATCTTGACTACAGGAAGATTGATTATGATGTTTGTGGCAAGTGTTCTGAGAATGACTGAAGGAGAAAAGAAAGACGGGCGGTTTGAGGATCAATCTGAAAAGAAAGGCTGAAAGTTGGTGATTTAATGAGAGTTGATCTCTAAAAGGATGTTTCGGAGAAGTAAATACCTAGTAGGATCGGTGGTGCGAAGAATAGAAATGTGAAGTTGGAGTTGAATGTTGTGGAGGATGGAGAGATGGAAGAGGGAGGAACATTTTGAAGGTCCGAGCGTAGCGTGACTTCCCCCTCTCAGCCAACTTTCTTGACTCAGTCGACGCTTCCTCTTCCAACAACGTCACCGCTGAATTGGCTTCCTCAATCGCGCAATATATCTTTGTATTTCGATATTCGTCGCGATGTACTCTTTTGTTTGAACTTTCCTCAGTTGTCGAAGCTCCAATGAGGTCTTGTTTTACGGTTTATTGATGAACGGTTTACAAGGTAGAAGCGGATGATCTAGGACTCATACTTGTCACTCTTCATGTAATTTCAACATGGCCATAGGAATAGGAGGAAAGGAAAGGAAGTCCGAAGATACCGGCTATTTATCAGACGAGTCTGATTTCTATGGTACCGACACCCCTTTTACCTCGCCTGCGGGACAAGGCTAACAGAAATAGGAGACGAGACTGTGAAGCAAGAGTACGAAGCCCAGGCCTTGGCTTTCGATCCTGCTGAATACTTGAAACACAAAATTCCCTCTCTCACAGAGATTGCCAATACAAATCTGAAGAATGCTAAAGTTGTCAAGGCTGCTACGCTTTACAATCCTTACGAGGGCAGCCTCTCAGGACGGCAACTCGGAGAAAGTGTCGATGAGTTCTTGGAGAGGCTTCCACCTGCTACGACTTCGGTCACTGAAATCATACCTTGGATCTATATTGCGAACCCGTACCGAAAAGCTCTGAAGAGGGACGGGCATGATCAGAAAGAAAGTGACGAAGCACCACCGGATGAGGAGAGTGACTGGGCACAGTTTGTTGTTCGTGGCGGGAACCTTCTTAAGGAGTTGACTACGACACGACATACTATCGAGAAAGAGAAGGTTGGCAAACCAAAAATGGCTATTACAAGAGCCGTTAATCTAGAGAAAGATAAGATTGTCAAGAAGTTGCTAGATACAGCTGTCGAGTTGCATTGTACTTCCGGCAAGGTGAGCGTTCCTGACCATTTTGTGAAGAGCTTTCACGAATGTATATATAGTGGATGATATTCTGTCCAGCGAGTGAGGTGAATGCAGTCTGGGCTGTGGTTGCTCGAGCTACTGCGAACAATGAACTTGGCATCGCCGCCAAAGTTTCGCCCGACGACGGAGGCGATAGGAAAGACCGAGTCATATGTACCTACACGAAAGACTTCACGGATATGAAGGATGTCTCCCGCGTGGTACATAAATTGAAAGATCTTGGCGTTGTTGACTCTCGGGCTAAACCGATCTATTACAAGTGCGGTGAGCTAAAATTACATCTCCGAAAACTTCACAAAGCTTATGAATTTCAGATGCATATACGTATCTTCATCTGGGATCTGGCAATGAGTACAACATCAAAGCCTCGCTATACAGCTCTGCCGAGATCCTGAAGTCGAAGCCCGGAAAAGCGACAGATGCAAAAATTGACGGTTTCTTCAGCAAACAATAGAAAACCCGTGACGGGCGCTAGATGGAGTGGGAGTAATTGCCTTCTGGATACCCATTTGCTAGTATCTATGTCTTTTGAGCGTGAGCGGCCCTTTTGGCTACGGCGTACAATACCCAATATGCAAGATCTCTTCATATCTTCTCAATTGCATCAATTTCGCATGAGTTCGTCCATTCCTATACCAAGTCTTGCCCAGACATTTCCACCATCTTTTTCAAATGCAATACCAGCCTATACGCACTATTCCCATTCAAATAGTACCTATGCAACTTCTTACTTCTGATGAACCCCAATCTCTCATATAGCTTCATTGCAGGCACATTCGTCTCCTCCGTCTCTAACACAACTTCATCCGCGTCCCGCTCAACCATAACATCAATCGCCTTTCTCACCAGTGTCGTTGCTATGCCATGGTTTCTCCAACCTTCCGATACTGCTAACATAGCGATATAGCCTCGGAGTGTGGGAGGGGAATGTGATTGGTGGGGCTCGAGCTTGCAGATTATGACGCCGAGGAGGGAGGAATTGGGGCCAAGTGCCTAGGAATGCTTTAGAACCTGCTGCAGAGCAATTGGAGAGAGGGGCCGAGCCATACCATGAAGCATAAATCCCCCCATTGGTACAGGAAATAGCGGTATACATAGATACTGTATGGCTCGCTCAGATCCTTGGAAATCAGGGCGCGGATCGAGGGGAGGTATTGCTTTTCAAGCGCGTGCTCATACTGAATGTACCGTAGCTCTGCGGGGAGCTCTGCTGCTTTCCCCTTGTCTTTGGATTCTGATTCTGCCATTCGGTGCTGCTTGAACCGATTGTGTTTGAAAGAGGGAGAGGAGCAGCTGAGGTGAGGTGTTGCCAAGTCTGACCAAGAGGTGAGCGGCTTTCACATGTGACAAGACACTCTTAAGACACAAGGCTGAATGAAACGGAATTTTGCTCCAGCGGCCGCGTCTCGGTACGAGCCCCTAATCGGCCGGCGCTAGTCAGGGGACAACTCCGGCTATCAAAGCTTAAACATGGCTACGTAATGGGCGTGCATGCGATGCGACGGTAACCAGAAAACCCATGTGAACGGCGCTCTCTGTCAACACCGACTTTTGCTGCCTCAACATGATCTCGCAATAACCTCGTCTTCTCTGTTTCTTCTCCTCTCCCTATCACCTACGTGTACATACTCCAGGCCATCATGTCCCACGCCCTCCGCAAACGCATCCCCGGCCTCTCCTCCACGCCTTCCGATTCCCGCGAAGACTCCCCCGCCAAATCCGAAGAGGTCGTCCTCGTGCCCAAATCAAAAGTCCACCACGGCAAGACGCGGAAGCGGCGGAATGGCCTCATATTTTTCCTCGGCGGGCTGGTCGGGATTCTCGTTGCGGGGTTCTTTGCGGGGAGAAGCGATCTCATCGATTTCCCAGAGTTCTCGGAGCTGAGTATGGATAGTCTGATCGATGTGCTGCCGGCGGGGTTTGTGAGCGATGCGAGGGATCTGGCGGTATGTGTTATTCCTTCTTGGGAAGAGGGATAGTTGCCCAAGGCTAATTTCTTGACAGAGAGGGGAGAGAGAAGCGGTAAACTATGATTCTTTCCAGGTAGGACTGAATCTCGTTTCACAAGGCGTGCGTGCAAACCACCCCGTCATTATGGTCCCGGGAGTGATATCAACTGGACTCGAATCTTGGGGTACCACCAATGCCTCCCGGCAATACTTCAGAAAGCGATTATGGGGAAGTTGGAGTATGATGCGTGCCTTGGTACTTGACAAAGAAGGCTGGAAAAAACATATAATGCTCGACAAGAAGACTGGTCTTGATCCTCCGGGCGGGATCAAACTGCGCGCTGCACAAGGGTTTGATGCGGCAGACTTTTTTATTACAGGATATTGGATCTGGAACAAGATTTTGGAGAATCTGGCGACGATTGGGTACGATCCTACGAACAGCTTTACGGCCGCTTATGATTGGCGGCTCTCATATGCAAATCTGGAAGTCAGAGATCAGTATTTTTCGAGGCTGAAGATGTATATTGAGATGTCGAATGAAGTGTTGAAGAAGAAGGTGGTTATTGTGTCGCATTCGATGGGCAGCCAAGTTTTGTTCTACTTCTTCCATTGGGTTGCTTCTAAAAATGGCGGAAATGGTGGTGACGATTGGGTTGAGAAGAATGTTGATTCGTGGATCAATATTTCAGGGTGCATGTTGGGTGCTTTGAAGGGTCTTCCGGCCGTCTTGTCGGGAGAGATGAAGGACACAGCTCAGCTAAATGCGTTCGCTGTCTATGGCCTTGAGAAGTTTCTCAGTAGAGAAGAAAGGGCGGAGATATTCAGAGCCATGCCAGGAATCAGCTCTATGCTGCCCATCGGCGGGAACGCCGTCTGGGGCAATGCAACCTGGGCACCTGATGATGCCCCCGGGCAGAATGTGAGCTTTGGTAGCTTCCTCAACTTCAAAGAGAACAACGGCTCAGCACATTACCGCAATTTGACCGTAGAGCAAAGTATGAACTACCTTCTGGATGTGTCAGAAGATTGGTACAATGACCAGGTCAAGGGCAGTTATTCGCGGGGCGTAGCACATACAACCGCCGAAGTGGAAGCAAATGAGAAGGATCCAAAGAAGTGGATTAACCCGCTCGAGACGCGGTTACCGCTTGCCCCTAGCCTGAAGGTTTATTGCTTCTACGGTACATTCTCACGTTACCTCTTTATGCGAATATGGTACTGATAAAAACAGGCATCGGCAAACCAACAGAGCGCTCTTACTTCTACCGCAAACCTGACAATCCGCTTTCATCCCTCAACATAACCATCGACACCACACTAACAATGGGTAATATCGACCACGGCGTGATCCTCGGTGAAGGCGACGGGACCGTCAACTTACTTTCCGTGGGATACATGTGCAATAAGGGGTGGCACATGAAGCGCTATAATCCCGCTGGGGTGAAAATCAAAGTCTTCGAGATGCCGCATGAGCCAGAAAGATTTAGTCCAAGAGGAGGACCGAATACCGGTGATCACGTGGATATCCTTGGGAGGAGTAGCTTGAATGATCTAATCTTGCGAGTTGCAGCTGGGAAAGGGGATGAGATTGGAGAGAATGTGGTCAGCGATATCAAGACTTATGCGGATAGGGTAAAGATTTATGAGGAAGAGGGATACTTCCAAAGCGTGCTAGATAAGTTGGAAGACCTATGAGGAAATGGGGGCTTCCAATCTGTGTTGTGTAACATAAATCAGGAATTGGGATGGGATGAGATGCATTTGCTGGTGTTTGGGAGGGTACCTGGCGGATTCGATCAGACGGATGGGCGTAGGTGGAATGTGCGATGATAGAGTTATACCCACGTGTGAACTATTCCGGAATTGCGTATATATAGAAATAGAATTAATAACCTTCGACTCCGAGCCTCTCAGAAGTATTCGGGCGTAGTCTAGAACAATGTTTGTTCACACAAATATTTTATCCGTCTACTCATACACATATTTTCCATGGTATCCTGAAGTGCTTTCTTCGTATCACAACTTTTCTCCCACATCCAACGGCAAAAGACGGAGCAAGCATCCCGCCTAGCCCAGATATCCCGGCCAGCTCAGTGGCGTGCAGCCCTAGAACATATCTTCAATTGCATCAATCAATGACGTCCATCTCCGTATGGAACGTCTGCCTCTTCACTTCGAATCGCTCCTTGAACTCGGGGTAGCCGCATAGTAGCGACAGAGTGTGTTTACACACTCAAACTCTCAATGTCCGTTCTCAACTTCTCATTTCTCACGCCCTCTCTAGCTAGCAATCCGCTCACAAGATCGCGTTACGGCAGGGCCTCGTGCGACCCATCTCTCCAATTCATCACCCTTTCCGACGTCGTCGTAGAAGTAGTATTGCTCTCCTCCTTTGGGAAGACAAACGACGGTGGGCGTGCGCTGGTGGTATCTGTGGCGTAGGTCCGTGGTTCACTTTGACCCATTGTCTCGCCAGTTTCGCGCTGCTGACTATGGACGTGTTCCAAGATCAGGACGCGCAGCACGGGGATGGAGACTGCTATGATACAGATTGCTGACTCGACTTGGCCCCAGAGGACTAGATTTGCGCCGTCATCTGTTGAGAATAGAAGTTAGTTTCAAAGAAACAAATGCAAGGGAGAAAGGGACGGAACGTACAGCTGAAATCTCCGCTGGCTACAAGCGGGTTGTAGACACTCTTAGTTATCGCTGCAGCGCCGGCAAAGACGCCCATACTCATTGCCGTCGCAACGCCAACCTTCTCCTTCATCTGCAAGTTCCACACCATTTTCCAGGGGATGAATGCAAGCAGGATGTCCATAGCTCCAGAGAATGCAGAAGAAGCCATCCCATAATATGAGAAAATCTTTAGATTCCAGCATTTTCCTGGGGCCATCAAGTTCCAGTTCTTCTCGACAGGCCGGCATTGGATCCACGGGATGAGAGCTGAGCCACCAAGGGCAATGTTCACGGAGATGATGATGAACCAGAGCAGAATTCGAGTCCTGCCTTCGCTGATACGGAGAAGCGTTATGGCGAATGAGGTCTTGCTATAGATGGCGGCGAAGATAGCGAGTACACCGGCAATGATGCCGAGGAGGCCCATTCGCGGCAGGTTCGAGGGGTTGATGGCGAGAAAGTGCTTGCCGAAACCCAGTGAGGTGGTTACGGTGAGCAAACAGGTATCGGTGAGTAGACATAGCCTTTATTCTGTAAGTATGTGGATGGGTCTTTGGAAGTGAAGTCTGGCTCACCACGCAAAGATCAGAATGTAGTCATCCCACCACAGAGTCCGTTTGCGTTTGAACTTGCAGTATATCCGCAGGGAGAGAAACACACTAGAAGTAAATGCTAGAAGCCAACTGACGCCCACGAGCATTGGACCACGGTCACCGCCACTGACACCCGGATCCATATTGATGTGCTTCCACCTCAGTCAAGACGCGTTATACCAGGAACAAAAGTAATCCAACTCCGGTGATAGTTGTAGTCGATATGAAAATTCGGATCCACATCTAGAGCAGAGGATTGACATCTCTATCAAACAGAACAGGTCCAGACACGGCGGAGCGTAGCATTAAGAGAGGCACCCGAGGAACAGGTTCGATCGATCACCGAAAATAAGAAATTACTCGGCGGAATTTCTCCAGATTCCCAACACCACTCCAAGACAGTTTCAGCCCTGCCTCCACTAGCCACTCGACCGGACCTTTGGGAGCAAATATCGAAGGGAGATGCCGCTCGCTGGCTTGTGCAATCGTGCGGTTCCATCTCCTCAAATCCTTCAAGCCAAGACACCAAGCCACCAAGCCTCTGAAGAAGAGCGGCCGAGAAGGTGCCCACTCGGATGCTCCCCTCTTATACGGTGCGGGGAGGCCAATGAGCGAGAGATTGGAAGCGAGCCACACTTTGTCATGCCCGTATTTCTTGTAAAGGCACAAATGCCAGATGGAGAATTGAGTGGACGGGACGGAGGGTGGCGTGGGCCAGACAGCGAATCTGAATTACGCAACCAGGACCAGGACCCCTTTCTGTAGCCGAGCGGGTGTGGGAGGCCCGGTCCTGGTCTTGGGATTTGTGGGGAGGGGTGGCTTCTTCCTCTTGACTCGGGAAACCGTGTTTCCTGACTCTCTAGGGTCGAGAATTCGATGGAAGTGTCGATAGTGAGTCCCTTTGGTCTCTAGAATCCAGATAAATGCTGGGTTTCTCCTTTGTTCCAGGCTGAGTCCAACTCGATGTCTTTCCAGGTCGTACGATTTGCATGTCTTGCCTCGTACCCTTGTATTTCCACCAGGCCAGGCTCACAGGATGCCTACAACGTATGTCCGCTGCGCCTTGACTCATGCAGGTAGTAGTGTCGAAGCCCCAGCGCCCTCGCAGGGGAGGTCCAGGCCTTGGTTCACACTTCAGTCAGGTGAGGTTCGATCCCTCTGCTGTACGAGCAATAATGGAAACGCTGTTATCGATAGGCTGTTCTCCAGGTTTCTGGGTAGCTGGGCTTGCGTTGATCCTCCGCTGGAGATCGCGATACGACGTTACCGAAAACCACGTTTAAGGTTAGGTGCATATATCTGCGGTAAACAGCTTTGGTTTTCGATACTTACTTGGTCCTCAAGTATTCGTTTTGTGCAGTAGAAGAGAGCAGTCCTAGGATCGCTAGCAAGTGCTAAAGAGGAAACGTCCTACTTGGGAAGGAGCTTTGATTTGCGTCACGATCATAATATTGTCCCCACTAGCAGTCAACAACTGGAAGAACAACTGGAAGGTGCATTCTTATCTGAGCGCAAAGCAAGATCTTCGCTGCGGAAAGACTTCGACTGAAGATAGGGCGCGCTTCAATTCAGTTCTCTAGCTCTCGGTGGTTCCCAAGCATACCGCCACGTTTCTGCGATTTCAGGGCGTAAATACTGAAATCTGCTTACCAAAACCTTTCCTTGTCTTTACCTACTCTCGTTTCTAGAGTTTTGTCTTCTAAATATGCGTGCTGATCGTATAACTCGACGTAGAGTTGGGATAACTTTGTTTTGAAGTGGGGTTCCTGCTGCAGTGGGCCGAGGACAAAGGCCCCACTATGCTCCGTCTCAGAGGAGAATCGTCGGTCCGTTTTTAGCACGAACTGGTCTCTCAAAGTCTCCTTGTTCTCTTTCTACGCTAAGTCGATTGCTCACCTTTTCTTAACATCAATTGCCAATGCGGGAAAATTTGATCTTGCAGTTTCCTTACGATATCCATATATCAACAGCCCTTGGCCCCACTATCTTGGGTAGCGTAATCATCGAAGGGAGAACGAACCCACCATGCTTCCAAAAGAAAAGAAGAGCATTCAACATGCGTCTTCTCGAAGCCCGAGATGCTTCTCTCTTGCAGTGCAACTCCCCTGGTAGTATTGAATTCTGGCATTACAGCTCCTGGTAGCAAATGGTTATCGCCCCACAGCAGTTCCAGGTGCTGGTCCCCGCATATGCAGATGCAGTTCTGAGGGTGTTCCCTTCTGCATGTCAGCGGGACAGGAACGCCAGCTATCGAACGTCCAATCGCACGTTATAGCGACTTGATTCTCAGTACTGATTCGGAAGGCAGCTGGAAAATGCCCAGGAACTGCAGGGCCAAGAAGGCAATTATCCAGTCACCGCCTCATTTTATGGCCCAAAGCAAAAAGAGAGCTGCAGGAGGCTCGAGCTGAATGTGTAGTCGAAAAGCATAAGAAGTCGAGCTGCCCCATGGAAGGTAAGGACCTTTATGTTCTCCAATTGCCACAGCTGAATATAATAATTCGAGTTTCAGCTCTCCCTTTTCGAAAAAGTCTCTTGTTTTAGCTTAGACTTGAGTTCTGAGCATCCACAAAATACCTCGTGATGAAGGCAACATTAGCATTGTTCACAGCAATAGCAGTGAAAGCTATCTCAGCGCTTCCCCAAACGACGACAACATCCAGCAATCCTATCCCTAAAAGCCATTGCCCACCTTTCTCTGGAAACTTCACCATCAACCAATACCAGTTGTATCCCGAGAATCTCGATTTCGATACTGACAACTGTCTCCTATACCTAGGGTAAGTCTCCTCAAGTCCGAATCTTAAGCCATCCAAACTAACAAGCCCTCAAACAGATGCCTCTGGAATGCAACAGTAGGAGTCTACAACCCTTACACCAATAAAATGGTCGACATCCTCCAATTTCCCGGCATATCTCACAACCCCAACTTCCACATCGGTGGTGTAGCAGTCGATGAACGGACCGGTCTATTGTCAATCGTAGTCGACGCAGGGGACGCCTTCAACTCGTTCGGCGCTAACATCTCCGGCACAAATTACATCATGCAATGGGACCCTTCATCACATGCTTTAACTTACAAGATCAACCTCACGCAAACCACCCAGGGAAAGTATGGCGGGTACCAAGACGTGCAACAGGACCCAGATGATAATGTTTACGTGGTTGGAACGTATCCGGGTAGTATCTTGAAAGTGAGCCGTGATGGAAAGACGGTTACGCCATGGTACGAGGCGTTACCTGATATTTCGACGAACACTGGGCTTACAGGCCTTGCTTCAAAGGATTGGACGCTGCTTGCTTCGGATTTTGGCAGCGGCCAGTTGTGGAAGTTCGATATGCGTGCCGCAAAAGGTGTACCATACGTTATTCCCACGACACCGCCGCAGAACCTCTCTTTGCCGGATGCTATCTCCCTGCCGAGTAGATACTCGGGCACGGTCTTGCTCGTTGCGGAGGACTTTGGGGGCGTCAAGGTGTTCAGGTCTAAGGATGGCTTGTGGAACGCGGCAGAGTATCGGGGCGTCATTCCGTTCAATGACCCTAGCCTGCTCTGTACATCGGTGAAGCAGATCGGGAGTGCGATTTACATGAACTTGATACCTTTCGGAGACTCTGCCATCCCTGGAACAGCAGGGAATGCAAGCCATTTCTTCTATCCTGATATAACAGCGCAAGTTGATGCACTACTCAGATAAACTAGGAAAGAGACAATTCTATTTCACATTGTGTTGGGATTTGTAATGGGCTTCAATAGTCTAAATAGAGAAGATCTAAACCATCAAGCTCGTTTTATGGGCCACACTTTGAATACCGGAGCTACCAGGGCAAATAAATGCCACATACATATAAACTTAAAGTATAATTATGTCTGAAGAAGCTCTCTATGTATTTTGTTTGCCAACTTCTCTACAATTATTCAGCTATGTGAACCGCAACTAAGTTATCTTCCACGAAGACCAACCTCACAGGGCAAAGTAAGAGGAAAAGCCCAAAGACTTTGTCCTGTAAGTGCGGTAAAGCCGGCAAACACATGCTACATACCATATAAAGCGGTCTTCTCTCTTCCGCCCCCACTCTTCTCGTGTAGTCCCCTTTTCCTGCTTGTACTATACACGCTTCGCTCCCCTTTCCTCTCGACCTTTATATACCAAAATAACCCCTTTTCCGCCAATATATATCATGGTCTGGTTGGACGAGTGGTTAAGTCGCTCCTCTCACAAATCACCCTACTTCCTATTCAGAAAGTGGTGGTTTATGAGGTACAGGAGAAATCAGAAGTTCGATCCTTCTACTAGACAATAAACATCTTCTTTCAATTTTTTGTTCTTGATTTAGATTTCCTGAATTTAAAGACTTGATTATTGTTTAGATGGGGCAATTTATTACAAAAATTTGCTAGGAATTTTTTTGCGTAGCAATGGAGCGAGATATTATTTGCAAGCGAGTTTGAATAGGGGTCAAGGTCTTCAATTCATCATGCATTTCAACAACAAACAAACGCCAGTACCCGCTTCCAAGCGACCGAGCCTCCAACCCAAGCCCAACTCCTCTACATTATTCGTATATCATACAACTCTTGGTTCTCCTCAAGCACTAGCTTGCACAACTCTAAATCCACCTGTAACCAACTTCGTGATCTCCTCATTCTTGTGCTGAAGCAGACTGAGCGCGTATGTAACATCGTTCCACTGCCTCTCAGTCTCGCATCTAGGTAGTCTGGCAGCAAGCTTGTCTGCAAGTTGTTTGGCATGTTTGTCCTATTAGACACATTAGCAATTTTTTCGTGTGGGCAGGGAGGGGAATAAATACCTTCTCAATAAATCCAGCCAAGAACTTAATGATCCTCTTCAGTGCATCCTCTTCCAAATCCTTCTCCGCACTCAACAAGCTGAACATATCAACAAAGTGATTATACACAGCATTATCCTTCGTGCTCAACTCGGTGAAGAACATGCGGCTCAGGTCTGCGATTCGTTTATCGTCATCCTCGAGGCACTTGGCCATTTCTCCAAGCTGGCCCTTGACCTTGACTTGCCCTGCGAGAATCAGGAATGTGAGAGTCATGAGACATGTTCTCTTCACACTGGCGTCCTTGTCATTAAGACGACGGTACAGGAAGTCGGTGTTCTCGTCAATGAGGTGGTTGAAGCAAACGGCCATGTCTCCAAGTGCGATGACGACGTTGGAGCGAGTGATAGGGTCCTTGGAACGCTCGAGGATGGTGATCAGAAGGGGCAGATTGGCCTCACAGTACTCAGAGCTCACGCACATGAGTTTCGCCAAGCAAAGTGTTGCAGCTGCTTGGAGGTTGCGGTCTCGATATGCCGTGTTGTTCGAGCAAATCTCTGATACCAAAGGTCCGAAGTTCGCAAGTAGAGAGTTCTCGCCATAAAGAAGCTCTCGCTCTCGAATGTGTGTCATAGCCTCCGTGAAATCGTCTTCGGTCGTACCCCCGATCATGTCAAGATCATCAGCAGCTTCCTTCGCAGCCTTGTCCTCAGGTTTATCTGATGTTTTGTCCCTCTCAGACTCTGCCTTCCTTCGCTTGAAATCAAGCTCGCAAAGTTCGAGATGAACGATCTGCTTAATAGCAACGTGTCCAACGATGAACAGGAGCTGTGACAAAGCGACGGATCCTTTCAGTTTCGGCTCGGCTTCCGTGGTCGACTCGGGAGGTGGTGATTGAAGCTGAGTTGCCTCTTGCTCAGGCTCGGGCGTCTTCGCAGTTCGCTGTGCAAAGACATGTCTGGTCTTCCTTCGTAGGATTTCTGAGCAGAGTGTATCGGGGTGATTGGACAAGGTGTAAATGGCACTGATAGCTTGCTCAGCTACGCCATACCATTCCTTGTTATCTGACTCGATCTCGATAATGGCTGCAAGTTTCACAAGTACCGCATGGTCGTTCGTAAGCTTAGAAGTTTGTACATTGGTCTCCTTAGCTTGCCGTCCAGTTGGGTTGATTCTTCGAAGAGCGATACATGTGTATTTGGCCAGTTGCAGGTCAGACCTACCGAGACCTCCTAGGCCAATTCGCAACATTGTCTCCATCTCACCAACAACGATTTCTGGCTTCGCTGTTGCAAGCATGCCGAGAACGATGATAGCACCTCGTCGTTGACTCTTCGAGATTTCTCGCTTCTGGACACCATAGACTTGCCAAAGCTTTGATACGACAAGTTCAGTGATATGGTTTGCTTTCATCATAGTGCTGAGGAGTTGCTCGAGAGAAGTCAACTCGGCAGGTGTAGCTCCGAAAGTTAAACTGATCATATTTCGAGCAATGTAATTTGCTGCGTCATTGGCGTTATAGGAATCTGGAGCCTCGAAGAATAGACGCTTGTAGCATTCAATTAGATGATTCTGGACCCCCTTGCCTTCGTCGTTGTTGCCTTTGGTCCAGATCAGTCTCAGCATTCGACGAATACCAAGCTTGTTCTGCTCAATGTTGTATGCATCACCGATCTCAAAGTAGTCCATAGCTTCAATGACTTCACTCTTGTTCTTAGATCCAAGAAGTTGGCAGATGACACTGGTCGCTCCATGTAGGACCTCAATGAACTTGAGAGCCTCGACATAGTACCTCCTTGTCAAAGTCAGCTTGTTGATAGCTTCCGAAGTTGCGGCATCCTCTTGAGCTTTTCGGACTGCTGCGATCTTCTGCTCGTCCGTCATTGGCTTCTCTGGTGATCCGGACTCGATGACTGTCGCATCATCTACCAATCCCGGATCGATTGTCTGATCAGCTTTGCCTTCAACCAATCCGGGGGTCCCGACAGGAGGCTTCAGGGCGTTCAGCTCGGCGTCCACGGCATCTAATCTAGCATTCCACTCCTTTTGGGAAAGTTGAGATCCGTGCAACACACTAAAAGGGTGTGTCTTGATCAAAGTCCCTAATAATTTGATGGCATTTCGTCGGACGTTACTGCTCTTGTCCTCTAAACTTCTGGCTGCTAATTCTGCAGCCTTTTGTCTTCGTTTCGGGAACTTCTGCTCCAAATCGCAGAGCTTGATATAGACTTGAATTGTTCTGCATCGGCAGTATGGGTTGACGTCCAGGAATCGCTCCTCCAGCACATCGAAAAATGCATTTAGCTGGGATTTGTAGTTGTCTCCACGCTCTTCCTGCTTGCTCAGGTCGGCCACCAAATTACCGCAGACCTCGATGAGAGCGCATCGCAAGGCGTAAGACTCGCTATCCAGCTGCTTTGCCAACATTGTCATTTGCTTGATGACCAATCTGGGAGCTAGTTCAGACAGCTTAACAAGAAAAGAAGAGACCGACTTCGGCCCTTTCGTATCATTGCTGTTAAACTCTTTGTTGCTCAATTCTCGAAGAATCTCGTCTGCGAGCTGTGGATAGTCGTATTGTTCTGACAGAATATGCAAGAACTCGGCCATCGGTTCAGCAAGATGCTCGAAGTAGGTCAAATTCTGTACGATGGATATCTGGGCAGCTAGATATAAGAGTCAGTACTGAATTGAAGACACACTTCATCCAAAATCTTACCATAACCGTGGCCGTGATGCTTCACTGCAATACACAGAACTTTGAAGGCGTGCATCCGGATTGCCGTGCTCTTGACTCTCTGCTCGCTCTCCAGAACCATATAAACCGGCCTAGTGAACAAACTAATAAATGTATCTCGTTCCGAAGTGGTGAGGAATATCTTTGAAAGCTTCAGCTTGAGAACCTTGCACATAATATCGAGGGCAGTCTGCAGCTGGGCAGACGAATCCCAATTTCCATCTTTATCCTTCCCAGCAGTCTTGGCTTTGGCACCTTTGCCTCTACCTCTCGCAGCCGGGGCTGTACTCGATTTTTCCGCCGCTTTCGTCTCGACAGCCGCAATAGTCCATTGTAGTAAGAATCCAAAGACTTCTAGCAGCTGTTTGTGGTGTGAAATGAGCTCTTGCTCGTCAGATTCGAGATCGTTATGGATGATGTCGGCTTCCGTCGAGAGTCCCGAGACGACAAGATCAAGAATCTTGCTTAGGGCGTGTGTGGGAAGAATGGTGGAGGATCTAGATAGTTGAAAGAGCTTAGAACCTGGCTGTGTAGAGTAGTTCTGATTGGATTCAAGGGAAACTGGGGCACACTTTAGTAAGAATTGCAAGGAATCAAATGACGAGCTTCTTGTGATCGCATCCGGGCTTTCTGCTATTGAGTCGACGATTGGGTTTAGTACTGTGTTGATCAGTGAGTTGGTGAGAGATTCAGGGTCGTTCTCGCAGTCGATGAGGTTGACGTCGGCTTCTGGCGTGGAAATTGTTGCGGGATCGCTCATGTAATGTTTGAGGGCATCGTTAATATCGAAGGTAATGGAATCCATGATGGACAGTAAACACAGTAATGGAATGCGCAGCAGTAGACAGCAACGAATGGTGGAAGGGGCCGTATTTCGACGTTATCGCAAAGTGGTGATGCTTTCTTCGGTGTTGACATTGGCCCCGGTAACCGCGTTGTTTTGTTCGCGTCCCGAATTGGCGTAGCTCCAATTGGCTGTTGTTCTCACCCCGCCGTCGTGACTTGCAGGCTGTACCTGACACTAAACAACCAATTGCAAGGCTTCTCCAAGTCACTCTTCTTGCTTCTTGAGTGTTCCTCTTGTACGTCTGTACTTGAAGCCCCCAAGCTCCAAGATGGCGACAATTCGCCCTCGGAACGCGAGAACGTCGTTTGAGATCCACACCGACGTGGTAGAACAAGAGGAATCTCAAGAGGAGGAAGAGGAGGCAATAGATGAATCACGAGGCGACATGGAAGGAGTTGAGCAGGAGGATGAGGATGAATACTCTGATGCCTATTCTGACGACAGCGATGATGTGGTTGATCCAAAGGTCCAAGAAGACATGGACAAGTTTCAGGAGACGTTCAAAGGAATTAAAGACCGGTTTCGCCTGATCAACCGAATTGGAGAGGGTAATTCACTTCTCGTTTGTTCTCGAAGTACTATATTGACGCGTTATAGGCACATTTTCGACTGTTTACAAGGCTGAAGATCTGTTATACGAGGCCTACGATAATGATTGGGACATTGAGGAAAAGGAAAACAAATGGACGTCACCACCCTTGAAGAAACGCCGCATGGGAATGCAAACATTATCGGATATGAACGAATACGCGCAGCAACGACGACGGCCAAAATATGTTGCGATCAAGAAAATTTATGTCACCAGCAGCCCTTCACGAATTCTTAATGAACTAGACCTTCTCAATGACCTTCGAGGTTTCGACTCTGTTTGTCCTCTGATTACGGCTTTCAGACATACGGACCAAGTCGTTGCTGTTCTTCCTTATTTCAAACACACGGATTTCCGGGAGTACTTCCGGAACATGACTGTGGATGATATGCGAATCTACTTCCGATCACTGTTCCGAGCTCTGGCAGCTGTGCACTCCAAAGGAATTATCCACCGGGACATAAAACCAACAAATTTTCTTTACGAACCTGAGAAGAAACGTGGAGTGCTCGTGGATTTCGGGTTGGCTGAACGGCAAGGCGTGGATGCAAAGCCATGTATGTGCACGGAAAACGCAGACCATCGCCGTCGCCGCGTCGCAAACAGCGTGACAGCTGCCATGGGTCCCTCAAATGGATATCCCAAGAATGATTCTCGACCGTCTCGACGTGCGAATCGTGCTGGGACACGTGGGTTTCGAGCACCAGAAGTGCTATTAAAATGCACCGACCAGACAACCAAGATTGATATCTGGTCAGCTGGCGTAATCCTTTTGACCATCCTGTCAAAACGATTTCCGTTCTTCAATTCAGCGGATGATGTCGAAGCAATGATTGAGATTGCTACAATATTTGGCATTAAGAGGATGAAGGCTACTGGGTATCTGCACGGAGTCATGTTCGAAACTAACATTCCGACGATTGGCAACGCGGGGTTCACTCTCGAAAAAATCATCTTGTGGTCGACATGCAGGAACGACAGTGGAAAAGACGGCAAAGAGGATCCTTTAACCGATGAAGAGAAGTCTGCCGTACGGTTTTTGGAACGGTGCTTTGAGCTTGATCCAAATAAACGCATTAGTGCAGAGGAGGCGCTTGAGCACGAGTTTTTGAGAGAAGACGTGTACTCGGAGGATGAGGAGATGCATATGTTGTAAGATAGCATGGAAAGGAGTCGTTGTGGCGTTGACGGAAGGCATAGAGAGGCGTTCGTGTGTATAGTTAGCGTTGTTGCATTGGGGTGTGAACATCTGTCAGTCAGCTTCAAGATACCATAGCAGTCACAGATAATCAACCATATCATCACAACTCCTGCTCGCTAAAAATATGGTTTGAAGTTGTGCTTTTTATTCATGAACTCCCATGCCATAACAGAAGCCGCAAAGCGATGCCATCAACCCTTGTTAATGACCGCTATGTCTCAAGCCTATCTTCAATTCTCCATCCATGCAATGAAAACCCAGATGTACTTATGCGACCAGCTCTACGACACCACCAGCCTCAGTGATCTTCCGCTCTGCCTCCTTGCTGAACCATCGTGCGCGGACAACTAGTGGGATTTCGGGGAGTCTGCCCTTGCCGAGGACCTTGGAGTAGCCGAGGGGTAGGAGGTCAAGAACGGGGACGACATCCTTCTTCTTGCCGGAGAGGTATTCGTCGCGCTTCTCTGTAGGGACGAGGGACCAGAGCTGCGAGGGGGTGTTAGCATTTCTTTCTGGAATGCGTGATGACACCTGATCCCTCTGCTTCTGCATAATACATGTTGCATCGATGCCACTCCTCCATGCATACTCAATCTCCAAATTGATCTTTGTTCCCTTGTGATATATCCTCGAATTGTGCAGATCCTCCATTACCCTCAACAGGAACTCTTCGCAAACGTACCTTGTCCAAGTTGATAACCGGCTTCCAGAAGTGGTTGCCCTGCTTGTGGAAATACCGCATTCCGACCTTTCCAAAGTAACCTGGATGGTACTTGTCCATGTTCGTTCTGTGGTGATGTTGTCCACCTGCAAGACCTCGACCACCGGGATGCTTGCGGTGCTTTCCTACACGACCATGACCGGCCGAGACGTGTCCGCGACTGTAACAAAATTTTATCAGTATTGGCTCTTCAGTATCCAAGTCCATGTTTCCATTCCTATCGCAATCCTGCGTTCTGCGACGAAGAAGGGAATGTTTTCGAAGATGATGAGTTGTTGACCACAACCTTGCCCTCGCACGTCGACCAATTCCCTTCCGTCTCGCAGACCAAGGGCAAATTGAGATGAGAAGGATACGTACTGCTTGCGGGTCTTGCTCAAGTGGGTAGGCATCTTGACGTCGTATTGCGGGATGCCGTTGTTGTCGTGAACTCTTTCGTCAACTCAAAAATTGAAGTTGGAATTCTGTTCAGCGGCCGAGTCCGTTTTCAGCTAGCGCGTCTTTAGGCGAGATACACAAAAAGGTCGAAGCCCTAATTCTTTGAGTGAATCTCCAAGGCGAGATACTGAAAGCTATAGAATCCTGAAAATAATAATTCATCTCGAGGAATAATTGAATTCATCTCGAGGAATAATTGATTTCCAAGTGAGAAACTAAAGAATCAGCTTTGAGACCTTCATGTTCCAATCTAGTGATCAGCTCCACCACCACTTTCATATTCACGCCTCACAATCAAGGCCTAGGATCTCTCAATCATGTGAGAAGCACATGATATCCCGCAGTTTCAAGCTTTTGTTGCACGTCTTACAAAACGTTTTTTACTCTCACGGCTATTTATGAAATCGCATCGTTCGGGATCAGCGTCATCCCACTCTCCCCTTTCCAAAATTCCCAACGAAGCATTCACAATACATTTACCAGCGAACGAATCAACAAGTGCTGAAGGTAAATATCATGCTGTATCAATTTGTTCTTTCGGGAGGTGGGTTTGTGCTCTAGAAAGGCAAGTGCTGGGCCTCGAATGAAACCAGGAGGGAGAGCTCCTCGGTCATCCACAACCTCTCTTTGCTGGCGAAGTTACGGCTCCCCGTAATTCTCTATCAAGTAGGAAACGGAAGCTTTTATCCGAATAGCTACGGCAATCACCAGAGAAATGTGGTCGAGGCTTCTAGAGGCAAGGGGTTTAGCTTCCATTCTTGAGGTTTGAGTCTCACTATCCCTTCTTCAAGTTCATTTCTGTTCTCCCAGGTTCAATTTTGTTATTCATCTTCACAATCTCATTAGCATGTGAATTCGTCTTTCACCCACCTTCATCCCCAACTTCATGGCAGTAGAATACTCTTCATGATGGAGATATTCAGGGGTTTCTCAAGACTCCTAAGGATACCCCCTTCCCAGAACTATGATGGCATCGATCTAGACACTCCTCTTATGTATGAAGACGAAGATGAAGAGACGAAGGAGATATCCTTGCCAATTGTCGACCAGAAGAACCGCTTATACACTGCACTCTCTACAATAATTTCAACAATTGCCGTATTTCTAATACCCTCCTTCCTCCAACGAAGTAATCGATCAAAATCAACAAAAATCACCGAAACTTCGTATCTAAACGGAGTCAGAGGCCTTGCTTCGTTCCTTGTCTACTTCCAACACATAGCCACGGAATACGGCGACTGGATCCATTATGGATATCATTCCCGACCAGACGACAACTACTTTATCCAACTGCCCTACATCCGCCTTCTCTATTCTGGACGCTTCATGGTCGCCATATTCTTCGTCCTCTCTGGCTACGTCCTCTCGTATCGGCCCCTCCAACTTGCTCGAAAACATGACACCGGCTTGTTATTCCATAACCTCGCGTCGGGACTTTTCCGCCGCGCGCCCAGATTGTTCCTCCCAGTCGTGCCTGTTATGATCATAACGACCATTTTTGGTGTCTATTATGGATGTTATGGAGTTGGACGCCCATCAGATGGCGGATGCAATGGCACCGAGTCATCCCTTTGGCTGCAACTCGTCGGCTCTTTCCACATCTTTGTGCAGATGCTGGATCCCTTCACCTGGGGAGAATTCTATCCTCCAGGCGTACCGCAGCTTTGGACACTACCCATGGAGTTTCGCGGCTCGATGGTAGTCTTCATGCTTGTTCTAGGTCTTGGGAGCGCCAAAACTCCTGTGAGATTTGTCCTCCTGCTATCTGCAGCCCATGCCTGCTTTCACTTCACGCGCTGGGACACCCTCCTTTTCGTATGTGGTGTCATCCTCGCCGAACTGCGCATCCTTCGCAAATCCTCTCCCTACACCCTCGAGAAACTCCGCGCAAACTCAACCATCCTGCACACCATCCAGCTCCTCTCGGCTGTCTTCTGGGTAACAATCCTGCTACTCGGGCTCTTCCTCGGTTCCTGGCCCGCAAACCTCGCCTGCCAATCTCTTGGCTTCCAACACATCTGCCCTTACACACCTTCACAATACACCGGCTTAGCACAACAATACTTCTGGATCTCGGTCGCCGCAGTCCTGATTCTTCTTTCTCTAGAGAATTTCGAGCCGCTACAAAAGCCCTTTGTTACTCCAGTCGCCAACTATTTCGGGGATATCTCGTTTGGGTTATATATTGTGCATTTCCCCTTCCTTCAGACGTTGGGGAGGTGGATTATTGTTACGACTATTCGACACACGGGTAATCCTGGCTTTGGGTATCAGGAGTTCCCGAGGGGCTTCTTTTTGGGTGGTGTTTTGATCACGCCGTTTATTGTTTGGTTGGCTGATATTCATTGGAGGCTCTTCGATGTCAAGTCGGTTAAGTTTGCGAGGTGGCTAACTGTGAAGTGTTTTGTGGGCAAGAATTAAATGGCTAGGAAATTTAAGGGATAGCCTCTATCTCGGCAAGAATATCGCTTAGACTGCGATGTTGAGTGTCGGGAGAGGACTAAGAAATGGGGGAGGGAAGGACAGGTTTCTGCGAAGAGTTTGGCTGTGTATTGATTTTGGTAATGCCTTATATGGTCATACGAGCTCTCCATCAAACTAGAAGCTTTCGAACGGTTCCTTAAAAGAGTTTCTTCCGGTTCGTGGTTCGGTTACGTGGTTGCTGTGTTGTGTCTTGAACAGCCACCCTTCTGGTTCCCCACTATCAAGTTTTCAGATATGTGCAGGACTTTTGGAATGAGAGTTTAGACTTTCATAGCAAGCTATACTACTAAAAGACCCAATCACGATACATGATTTTCTGACTCATTCCCACTGGCCCACCTTGACCATGGTTCCATCTATTTTTATCGATTCCCGTCCAAAATAGTGTGGTACGGTAGGCCGTAGCTTAGTTATTCTTCGTCGCTCTTTGGTGTTTTCGACGATATCACATGACCTAGGCAAATCCCTTGGTCATGTGACTTTATGCTCACTCAAGAGCTTCGTTTCTTATGTAGTTTAGTCTTCAATTCTCTCTTCTTCTCAAAAATACAGTACTCTCTTATCGTCGTCATTTGCTCCTCTGTTTTGCAGGTGCTTCTTCAATTCATTAGTCTTTTATGAGGGTTCTTTGCTTGCTACGTTTCCCCCACTACACTAGCAGCCTCCACACATACAGTATATAAAGCCCTCTTGAACCTCAACTCCTATTATCCACTTTAATTCTTTCAAAATTTATTCCCCATTCAATCTACACATCAAGGATACCTTGCAATCTACGCTCATTATATCTTTTTCGTTCACATTCTACATATATTGTTATTTACTCTCATCATATCTTGCTATTTACTATCATATATTGCCATTCAATGACTATCTTAACCTTATTATGACCTGGTTTTATGATCTCGTTTTCTCCTATCACCTTTCTTCATTTTTTCAGCACGCATTCGTCATTCTTTCTAGCCATCTCTACTTCGTTCTCCGCTTGGCTTTATATTCTTCTGCCCTTCTTCATCTTTTCTCTCCTCACTTTAAACAGTTCTCTTCATTTCAAAATTCTTTCCAAACAACTGCTCATACCATCTCTTCCCACTTCCACTGCCTTGTTTCTCTCGCATGTTTGCACGGGCTTATGTTTTATACCTCACTTTTTTCTATAACATACTTACACACTCACACGCTCACCATCCATCGTCCTCTCCCCTTCGTCCCCATTCACACTCAACTCAGCATGAGCAGGCGCGCATTACAGACATTGGTCACTAAAGCCTCAGGCATCCTGATAATTTTTGAACCTCAAGGGTATCCTCAGCATTACACTGCTTCTGAGCGATGCCCGCCTCCCACCAACACTTTTATTGCATTTCCGGCTTGTTCGGGATGTGAAGAAGGTTTCATCCTACCCATATCGACTCACCGTCAACTCATATCCACCCACCCAATCTCCACCATCACAACAATCACACCGTGTCGAACGATCAAAAGAAACACAAGCATTCTGCAGACGACTTTCTTATTCTTCAACTACTTATGTCTTTTCCTCGCCCCATTCTATCCTCTCTTCCCCAATGTATCAACCCCGTCTGTCAAAGTGAACTGCAAAAAAAAGGGAGTTTTTACGCCAAAGTTTCCAGATCCCAGCCTAATCCAAATGCCGTCCGTGCCAAAGCTACCTAACCCTAAACCCAATGCGAGAAATGCCGTGCTGTGCTGAACTGTGCTGAACTGTGCTGAGGTGATA
This sequence comes from Stipitochalara longipes BDJ, assembly GCA_009732865.1. Taxonomy (NCBI): domain Eukaryota; kingdom Fungi; phylum Ascomycota; class Leotiomycetes; order Helotiales; family Hamatocanthoscyphaceae; genus Stipitochalara; species Stipitochalara longipes. Next base: position 862,202 of record ML769340.1, read on the forward strand.
CGGTCTATTGTACATGTGAAGATGGCGAGCATGAACGAAAAAGAGCGCAAATGTTTAACCATTCAGGTCAAGGAAGTGGCGAGGTGGGTGATATGTCGAGATGGAGGCGTATAAGATAGAGGCAAGTTAAAGGGAAGAGGTTGCAGCAGATCACCGCGCACCAAACATGCCCTCCACGCCCTTAACTCCACCATTCCCATTCTTCTCCACGCCACTCACACCATTCCTGCCTCCTGCCGCACCCAGATTCGGACTCCTGCCACCGGGGAACGTCCAGCCACCACTATTCCTCTTCTCTCCGCCCCGCTTCTCATCCTCCTCCATGCCCTCCATACTGAACATGATATCGCCACCTTCCTCATCGATTGGCGTTGTGAATCGGCCGCTTCCACCGTTGCCGATGGAACTTGAGCTCACTTGTCGCTCAGCTACTAGCCCTGTTCTCCCTGGTGCTGAACCGATAGGATTGCTGGACACTCTGGGATGGAGACCTGGATCTGAACCGGAGGATTCGGCTCTTGAGAGGCGAGTTCGCTGGAGCTGTTGGGAGATGATGCTCATTGAAGATTGTCGAGGTGGAGAAGCGAGATATGGCGAGACGTCGCCTGAATTGCTCGGTCGAGCAATCGGTCGAGATTTAGGGCTAGCACCCGGATGCAGCGAAGAATTACGCAGCGGTGAGCCAACGTGACCGAAGGCTGAGGCTCTCGAAGCGGCTGCTCGCTCTTCTTCCTCTTTTTGCTGCTGATGTCGTTGGAATAGAGGTCCCCATCTTGATGGACTGGCATTAGAGGGCGAGCCGAATTTGGAGGGTGTCTCATTGTTGGGTGTTCCGGTGCCACTGTTGATGGGACGACCTTCCTCGGCTGCATTGCGGGAGCCACGACGGGCTTTTTCTTGTGGCGTCATGAGGTCGTTCAGTGTTTCTGGGAGGTAGTCTTCTTCGAATGTGAAGGCCGCTTCCCAGTCTTGGTCTACTTGCTTAGGAAGACTTGCTGACATGACCTTTGACTTGGCGAACCGTTGAGAATGCATGACTCTCTTGCCAAAATACTCGTCTGCTGGGGGAGCGGGTGGTGAGGCCGCAATGCCATTAAAGCGATCTCTCGTATCATCTCCAAACGCTGAGCTATGCAGACTCTTCAGTGCTTCTGAAGTTCTTCCATCCTTTGCAGCTCCCAGTGATCCAGGCGGTGACTCGAGGCCGAATTTTGCTGGCACGGATGAAGCAATAGGGCCATTTCTGGCAATCCAAGAAACACCATTGCTATCAAATGAGGCTGGTAATGGAGCATCCAAGACACTCAGGCCCTTGTGTGCAGATGGAGAGAGTCCCAGACCAAACCGATTCAAATCTTCATCTCTCGGCGAACCATAATTCGAACCGGGATGAGTCGTATCGATGGTGGGGATCATAATATCGATACTCTGCTGCCGGCCACCAAGAGGAGGGAAACTTTCATCTTGGTTCGAGAAAGGCGAATATTGTGCTCCATATGGTGAGGGCGGTACCGCATTGGCACGTATAAATGAATTCGTCAAGGCCGAGCCCGAGTTTTGCGGGTGGTATAATTCAGTATGCAAACGTCCTCCAATGTTCAAATGTCCACCGCCCATCGGTCCTCCTCCTTGTTTGTAATTTACTCGGCGGCCGTCTGGTAGGACATGTATATTTGCGCATTTCGGGCCAAATTTGCAGTTACCCTGCACAATTAGCAAATGATGAGATGCTGGAACGACACTGACTTACCTTTGCAAAGTACTTGCAGACATTATCGTTTGTACTTGCTAGGTCATGACTGAAAGGGCAAGCAGATCCAGCCTGACATGCGCCTTGGCGGAAGAACTTGCACGGGACGTGGGAGGTGTCTTTTGCATGTTAGCATGAGCTTCTCACTATACCAAAGTATGCCATGAACTCACTCTGTCTTCCAGGCGGGCTTCGAGGACCTTCAAATCTTCCTATGCCGCCAGATGGTGTCGTGGGACCGCCCGAACCGTTAAGCGCACTTGGCGGAGGAATATTCAACGAACCGGTACTCATATGCCTGTACTCGGTCGGCATTCTCTGGCTACCTTGGCTCAACATGGTTTCCGACAGTGGCAGCGTGTTAATTCTTGTATTCGAAGTGTGCAAAAAGTGAGGCTGGTATCGCGACCCCGCCTCGAAGTGGGGGATTGCTGTCGCGTGGAGGTCCACTCTTGGGAAAGCTCTTCCGCAGAGGAGAATGGCAACAATGAGACTTAGGCAGACGCGCAGATCAAGAATCGAGGCTGACAGATCGCCTTGTCGATGCTGGTCTCGGTCTGGGGTTTCGATAGAGTTCGAGACTAGGTTGGAAGAGTCGGGAAAGCTTTGGTCGATGCTCAAGCACAGACGAATTTCGAGATTCACCGCCCCGAGTCCTCTTGCCCTCTTCTGTCCAGCGGAAACGGAAACGCTAGTGACGACTTTTGCCCCGTCAACGAAAGTAAAAGTGACAAGTGCTCAAACTAAGCCTCGTCTGCCCGTATCCTTCCTTCTGTCCTTCGATTGTACTTTGGCCAGGGCTTGGTGAGGTGAAGACTCGGCGGACGCCCTCACACGGATTTTGCTTTTTCTGCGGGTAATTGGGGGAGCTGTGCACGAAGCGGACCTCTCTCCAGTGTCGTCGACGGATCCTTGCCAATAGGACGGGTAGCAAAGGGTCCAGCTCAGGGCGGCTTCTCGTCCTATCTCTGAGGTAAGATTTGCGCTTCACGCGTGTAACAATCAATTCAAAGGGGCCGCTTGCAGTTGATAGGTTGAATTGGATTGGATTGGAAGCTGTGGTTGCTGGAGCTTGGGGAAAAGCAAAAGGCGGAGGCCTGGCTGTCAAGGTACAGACATCGAGGCCGTCTCGTGACCGCGAAATGTCCTGCAGAAATTGGATCACGACATCTTCATCTAACTCTCTCTTCGTCACTCCCGAGGACACTTCTCTTATCATGTCGTCGCCGCTGCCCTCCGAGTCAGCATGACAGCCATCACTCTCCGGCACATCACGCATCCTCTCCCACGATCCCCAATTCAGGCAAGCCGCATTATCAGCGTCTCGATATAGCTATCTTTAGAGGGTGTTCTGTTTCATTTGCATCGTGCTAGTACGATGCTAGCCTGCAATCGAAGACATCTCCTAACAACAGATATCGATCACATCTCACCGCGTTTCGAACACGATGCAGCTGAAGAGTTCCGGTCCTGCAAGTACCCGAGGCGTGGGACACCATCTTCGCCTTCTCTTTCCCCACCCTCAGTCTCACTCTCAAATTACGATCCCCTTCCAAAATCAAGGCAAGGCCAGAATGTCTTCAACAATGCCATAAGTATGCACTAGGAGCAACATCCGAATCGCCTCTCATCAAGGTCATCTCCGGATTTCGATCATCTGACTCCATCTTAATCATCAACTGGCCAGTGCCTGTTGATGCAGTGAACCAGCATGTGAAGGCCACCCCCTGACTCGCTCGCTCGGCTCAAGCCTTCTCCCCCCACGCTCTCCACGTTTGGAGCAACCAGGAGTGCCTCGAAGCTGCCCCTAGGCTCAGCCACACTTATCCACACACCCTCCCCCCTTTTCGCATTACCACATTAAGCTTCCTATTACCTACTGTACACCCCTTCTTCCATCCCCAGGAATGTGCCAGTACGCCACCATCAGCTCAAAGAACACTTCCTGCTATAATCTAGAATCTCAAAGAATGGGAATCGGATCAACAACAGGCAATGCTAAGACACGATACGATGCTCCTGAAGCCTGGTCACTGGTCACTGGCCCGTTTCCCTCCCTTCACACGGTACGGCTGGATCGGTCCATCCCTCCCACCCTTCCTCTTAGTACCACGATCGAGAATCCGGAATTTGAAATGGCGTTCTGGGGTAGGCAAGGGTTAGTGGAGAAGGAGGGTATCACATGCAGCGATCCTCGTAAGGCTGTCTCACCTGGGGTTGCACTGGGGTCACCACATGCCCTCATCCCCATCCATATTACTATCTAATCCGGAATCCGGACTTCTCGGAGGATTGTTGATCAGCTCCTGATGTACGAAAGTGCCGGTGGTGTGGGTGCCATGCTTGGTGCTTGTGCGTGTGTATGGAGAACCATGATGAGGGGGTTAAGGAAAGAAGGGGTGAGACGGGTCAGCTGACTGGTACTTCGTGTTGTATCGATACTTAAACTAAGTATTGCTGGTGTTATCCTCTGGGGACGAACATGGGGTGCAAGAATATCCTAGGTACGTGAAGGAATGCCCTGCTGACATTCGGATTCGAAAGTACTTGGTTCTAGTACAGTATATTTCAAATTTCTCACGTCTCTCCTTAGTTTGAGGAACGTGAAGAGGATACTTGACATGTACGTACAAAAAGTACACACATCTTTCAGTCAGCCAAGCAAGTAAACAATCAGTCTTAAGTTGTTGAATTTGAAAAAGTGCTCCTACCCATACTTACATTCACATCCTAGAAGTAAGAGAGAAGCTTCATTCTAGTTGACTGCTTTGCAGCAAATGGCTTAGGAGCAAGAATTTCAATTCCCAGTACTCCCATCATCCTTAGCCACTTGCCCCAAAAGTTCTCCCTTTATCCTCAGATTCGTTTATTTAATCTAATCATCCCCTACCTTGAGTGAATATAAGCCACCCTTTACCAATTTTCTGTACTTCGTCTCAATGTTCGGAAATACTCTGGCACAATAAGATTCTCAAACTTATATCGTGAGAAATACATCAGAAGAAAGTCCTGTCATTTTCTTCAGATGGCGAATATGAACTTTACAAGCAAGGATTTTGTTGCACATCGTCTCAATGTCCTAAGATAATCTGGTACAATGAGACTTTCCCATTGCGCTAATGTTAACTAGATGCTAGGGTCTCTTGAAGGCCCGAATTTGCCCTAAGTGGACTGCACAGAAGGTGTAGTCTTGCACACAGGACCCGCTCTTGTTTTGCTTGCAAAGTGTGCGTTACATCAAGAACGCATGCCTCGTCTGAGATGTGTTGTTGCAGACGTCCATCTGAGCCCTCAACTAATATGCTGATCGGCAATTAGAAAGAAAGAGTAAAATGGAGAAGAGAGCTTGGAGATAGGGCAAAATTGCATTTATTATCCTCTAGCTATCATGGGCAAATAGAGTCAAATAGCAATATGTGGATCTATCCTCAACTCCGCTCATCCATCTCCAGCTGACATATAGCAAATTAACGCCAGTCATCCCACCCCATATTATTTCCATAAATGCAAAGCTAGCTCTCTCGAAATAGCAATATCAACAGCACCTCAGATCTGGAAAATCGGCGAGGCCCCAACCTGTGGCAGCTGCTCCGGAGCCAGCACGTAACAATCCTCCTCCAAGCCTGCCTTCTCCCACAACTCAGCCTTCGTCCACGGACCCTGCAATAAAACACCCTCGAGTCCCAAAAACGCATCCATCCTCTTCTTTCTCTTGCCAGCCCACTCCTTGACCTCCTTCTCGACCTTACTAACCTCCTCCTTAGTCAGCGTCTTCACTGCTCCCTCCTTGAAGCCTCGCAATTTCTCGGCTTTGAGCTTATTTTCTTGTTGCAGGGAGGAGATCAGGGTGTGTAGAGCGGCGGTTGTTGGGGCAGAGAGGAGCGTGGAGAGTTTGGTTGTTAAGGTGCGGTGGGTTGATTTTAGGGTCGGGATGGTGGCTTTCAATGTGGTGATTTGCTCGTCCATTTGAGACAACTGTTCGGGCGAGAGTGTGTCTCCTGCGTCCTACTATTGCGTTAGCCTTGCGAGTTGAGAATAGTGTAGAAAATCAAACCTGCAAGCCCCAAAAAACCCACTGTCCACCGCCATCCTTCTTGGTAGCCTTCCCCATAATCACACCACTCTGCTCCATCTCCTTAAGCAGCTTATCCGCGACCGTCTTCGTCACCTGCAATCCATGTCAATACATAATTCCTACATTCATAAGACGAAACTAACCTTCCCGTGCAGATTAGCACTAACCTCTGTAGCACTGTACGGCCGATTCTGCTCCTTCAAATACTTCTTCATAAGTTCAATCGCCTCGTCGCCTGTGACCGCTTTGACTTTCTCCTTCCCGTCCTTTCCTTTCTCTACGGCTTTGCCACCTTCATCTGCCTTCCTTCCACCATCGTTCTTCACTTCTTTCTTCTCACCAGCTTCCTTCACAGCTTTTGGTTTATCGGATTTAGCTTTGTCAGTCTTGGCCTTCTCAGCCTTCGGCTTCGTAACTTTCGCTTTCTCATTCTTGGGCTTGAGGATAGGGGGGAGCTCGGAGGTTGTGCTGGACGCGTCATCATCAGCAGTAGGCTTGGGTTTGCGGGGTGCCATGGTGGTTGCGCTGATCGAAATGTCGAAAGAATGTTGGTTTCGGAGACGAATATGGGATGATTGAGAGGTATGAGGTGATGAGAATGAAGGCGTTATAAGATTGGTAGACACCACGGCATTGTTGAGGGGACGAATGATGGTGTAGAGAAAGAAAGTTGCAGCCTTGCGAGGGAAGTGAAGTCAACAATCGGGAAGGCACGCTAAGCGAACCACACTCGGGGCGACGCAAAAAGGCAGCGACACAAGCAGCGTGAAAGCACAAGGGTATCATTTCTACTCGGAGTATGTTTATCTCCTCCCACCCCTCCTTTCATTGCCAATCATCATTTTCTTCTCTCGTCGTTTCCTTTCATAGCATACATAATTTTCATGCATGCAATCCTGAACTCCAACAATGCTCGCTTGCTGATGCCAGGCCAAACCAGACCAACGCGCCTTTTGAAAAAGGAAAGAATCACATAATATTCTAGTCCAGTTAGTAACCTGCTTAGAAAAATGCGAGGTAAGACTTACACAATCGCCATCCTTCTTGGCAGATGGAATGCCCATTTCCTCGAAAGTAGCGGGCCCTTGCTTTTTTGGTGGTCCCGATGAAGCAGAAGCGTTTGTCCCAGCACCAGCTGATGGTGGGGCGGAAGAAACTTGTGAAGAAGGCGCTGGAGACGGCCTACCTTGTGAAGATGGTGCAGGGGATGGCCTCGCACTATTTCCCTGTGAAGACATTGTCCCTTGTGGTGGACGCTGGGTTGTGCGGCTCGGATTCTGCGGTGGAGGCATAGAGTCGAATCGGTCAGGTCGCTGTTGTGTTGTCGGGGTGCTCGCTGTTGGTGTCATTGAGCTTCCTCTCTCTGGCCGCTGGGCATAATTCGCAGCTGGATCTCGTCTCGGTACTTGAGAATTATATCCCGCTGGTTGAGGCGGAAATCCTGCCGATTGAGGCGAAGGCCTGCCGTACTGGTCATAACTTGGTGATGGCTGAGGTTTCATCAGGTTTGGTGATGGAAGTGGCTTCTGTCCATAGTTTGATGAATCCACATTGAGTGAGGGGACTCGTTGATGACTTGGAGACGGTTCTTGGCGGAACGTTGGTGGGATTTGCGGTTCCCATCCTGCGGAGACAAGACGGCCTCTGCCGTCCGGGGTGCTGCCTCGACCTGCAGGAACGGGCATATTACCCATGCTACTGTTTGGACGTCGTGCCTCATCAGGCCTCAATCCTTGATTCATGGTGTCTGTGCTAGAGTGAACGAGAGGCCGGATACCAAATGCAGAGGATGGTCTATCTGCTTGCGGTCCAGAGGCAGAATTAGGTCGTAGTCCTCCATTGTATGCACCAGGCATTGGCGGCCCATCTTCTTCGGGATATGGCGCAGTGGATACGGGCCTGCCAGACGGCGAGAGCCTCCGCGGAGCAACATTGTTACTGTAGGAAGTTCTTGGATTTGGCATATCTGTCACTTCCTCTGCTTCCGCCATAGACTGCATAGGAGCAGGCTTCTGCCTGAACCGCTCAGGTCTTTGACCCCGCTGAGATCCATACTGTGACTTGATCCTCGAGATTGCAATCTGCTCGTGATCCTTCTTTGAAAGGGTGTTGTTCTTTCTGATGCTCTCAATTCTTCCCAGCGCATCCTTGTTTCCATGAGAAGCCGCTTTCTGATACCAAGCCTCCGATTCTCGCAGGTCCGCAGTCACATACATGCCAATTTCGTAGAAGTATCCCATGGCAAACTCGGCGGTAGCGTTTTGTTTTGCAGCAGCTCGCTTAGCGTAGGTGAAAGCCAACTCCTCATTCTTCTCAAAAATGCCTTCATATCCACACAAGAACCATTTACTGATTGCCATATCTGCTTCCGCTTCTCCTTGACGGGCTGCTAGAGCTGCATAATGCAAGGATAGAGCTGGCTCGAATTCGCAACCGAGCTGACAAAGCTCATATGCTTGTGCCATCTTCAGCTGTGCTTTGGCGAAACCAAGATACGCTGCCTTCTCGATAAATAGCCGAGCATCATTCATGTCAAATGGAAGAAACTGTTCCGGAACGTCGATGTTTGGTAGCTCCCTTGAAAGTAGCATACCGTAGACGTAAGCTCCTTGAGGGGCATTCTCATCTGCAGTATCCGCAGCAAGTCGAACGAGATCGATGCCGCGTTGATAATCCTGTGGCATCCCATGCTGGCCAAGCAAAGTCATCATACCAAGTCTGTAACGGGATGCCGAGTCTTTCAATGCCACACCCTTCTGGTAATGTTCGATGGCCTTTGCTGAGTTGTTTGCGGATTCATACTGCATGCCAATCCGGTACTCAGCTCGAGCATATCCCTTCTCTGCAGATCTTCTGTATGCCAGGAATGCCTCCTTCTTCTCTATTCGGAACCCAAACTTTCCAAATTCCAGCCACATTCCCTTTATGAACTCAGCCTTCGGATGGTGTTGATCTGCCAGAAAGTTGACAATATTTAGCGCATCCTCTCTCAATTGATGCTCAACTTTTGGCGTGATAGGTCTTCCTGTTTGCCCTTCTGCAACGTCCCGCGAAGCACTTTGGCTGGCCACCTCGACCCAAGACAATGCATCCTGCGCCCACGCCAACTGCATCTCCGGATCTGTAGATTTGAGAACCAAAGTTCGGGCCCGCTCAAGAACTTCCTCCTTATCCTCGTCAGACAGAGGCACATTCGGTCCCGGGTTTCGTAGCTTTGGAAAAGGACTGAACTTGGGCGATTCTTGGTCCGCGCGTGGTCCTCCATTCTGATCCCGGTTTATATTTTGGTATGCAGAAGCATTTGTATGCTCATAACTCGCTGTGAAGCCGGGGAGGGCTGGTCGCTGTGGGTTCGATCTCCGCTGGTCAACATTTCGTTGATCGAGGTATGGCGCCTGCTCTGGCTGAGAAGATGTGGTCGATGACGAGCTTATTCTGAGGTTCTGCGCATTCAGTTCAAGATTCGCCAGGCCTTCCTGCATGTTTGATGGAACTTCCGGCATATGCCTGTTCAAATCCGTTAGTTGAGGTCCTGCAGCATCTTTCTTTCTGAGCGGCATGTTGTGCGAGAATGTTCAAGAACGTTGAAGGTTGGATCTTACCTCTGGGGAAGCGGAGAGATGACCTCTGGCATAGTAAAGTCGTCCATGCCGCCGGGATAAAATGTGGCCCCGAGCTGCGGTCTCTGCGGGTTGCTGTTCGCCATCCTTACAGGTTGGGGGGTATATGAGGGGTTCTGTTCACTGCCTTGATTGTAGCGGCTTGGTGGATCTGCGATTATTATTAGCACTGATACGGCCTGGAAACGTCGTCAATGCCGGAACAACGAATTATTCGACTCTGCGGCGCGTGAAACGCACAAAAGCAACAAACAAAAGCAGTGTTTGTCAGGTTGAGAAGAGGTCTCGGCCACCAACGTGGGAGGTGCTCGTCTTTGAGGTCCTCTGTGGCAGAAGGATTGGGTAAAGTCAGACAGACCCGCGTTACTCACAATTGATCTGAGGAAGGCTTTGACCTGCTGGAGGCCGGTACTCTCGCCCCTGTCGCCCCTGATACGCCTCGGGATGCGGCGTGCGGTCATCATACCGCCCCTGCAAGGGCTGATAATATGACATCGTTCCTGATATTCCCCGAGAACATGGAGATACCGCGGGGTCTGGATGCAGTTGGCACAGGATGTAACTTGGAGGTATCGTAAGAAGGAAGAATCCGAATTTTGGAGGGCGCCTCCGTGTTTATGAAGCCACCTTGGACCACACGATTCGGGGACAACACAGGAGCTAAAATACCGCGGGGGCGCCTTGTGGCTGCGAGGCTGAGCCTGAACGATTGCTTTGCTTTTGTGGGCTCAAATGCCAGCCGAGATGACCTTTCGATGTTTTTGTACTGTTTCCGCGCGTCCTTGACATCATTTTCTTTCCAGAAGCAGACTCTAGCTTCAATCCCCCAGTCATTTCCTTGTGAATCACTTCCGTGTGGAGACGGGCACTTGGTGACACTACTCGGGATGAACCCCCTTTTCTGTAAGCTCCTCGGATCCGGTACGGTACGGTACCTTCGGCTTCAGCATGCAAAGTCGCACCGCGTCAACGCCGGCACTGAGCAAACACCAGCCCTGTCCGCGCTGCAGCCAAGCTCCACTTGAAACGGTGAATCCCCAAGACTCCCTCACAATTTCACAGCGCGAACCGGACACGGTGGGCTGCATTGGCTCAGCCAAGATTAGATCGCCACGCCTGCCAGAGGGACCTTGTTCCCTGTCTAGGTTGTCAATATAACTTCATCAACAACACCACGATGCTTTGAGTGCTGCACGCAGCAATATTGGCCGCTGCTGTGAGGTGTCGGGAGGAAGCTTACCCTGCAAGGCTGAACTGCCACGGTCCCAATCTGACCAGGCTGAACGATTGTATGTCTCAGGTGCTGATGCTGAGGATCTCTTCACACCAAGCAGACCGCGAAGCGCGTTTGAACATAGCCTCAACGCACGCTCATTTCCACCACAGCTAATCTTCCTGGCACAACGTCGGAGAGATTTTAGCAATTGTACAACTTTCAGACGCCCTCAAGCTTGAATCTGTCTTGGAAGCCGTCTGCAAACATGTTAGGCATCGGAGATGAGACGGAGAGGTCACATGATTTCCATCACCCATACACTCCCTATGCTATACAAGAGACGTTTATGGAGACCGTCTATCAAGTGCTAGAGGAAGGCAAGATTGGTATCTTGGAAAGTCCAACTGGAACTGTGAGTGCTGACTCTGCTTCAACACCACGTGATAGTTGAGCTCCGTCCAAAAGAGGCAACTTTTCGCTTCTTGCGTTTCACTGATTCAGCTCTGGCTTGGGGCTCGTGAGCATCTAGGCTGATTGGGTCTGCAGGGTAAATCACTTAGTCTCATATGCGGGGCTTTAACATGGCTGCGAGATCATAAGGGACAAGCTTTTGAGGAGGGCTTGAATTGGGGTGAAAGTGGTATGCGGTCTCATAGAACATGAAATCTCAATCCTGACCTGAAGTAGACAGCAACGAACCCGAATGGATTGTCGACCAAGCTAGAGCTAGGAAAAGGCGAGAAATGCTCCGTCAGCGCGAGGACATGGAAGCCAGATTAGCAAAGATCCGAGCAAAAGAGAAAGCACAACGAGAAAAGTACCTAAAAGGAGACCAGACTTTCAAGAAACGCAAAACAAACACCGAGAAGGAGGATGACGATGATGAAGAGCAGTTTGTTCTTGATGACTATGACAGTGATCGTGAGCAAGGTACTTTCAAGAAAGAAGTTGCTGCTACAGGATTCTCCACGGCTACGTTAGAATTGATGGATAAACTTGGCATGGGCACTTCTACTGCAAATGAGGAAGACGATGAAGTGGAGGATGAGATAAAGGTAAGCATTACGCTTCACTTTGCGAACTACTCTGATAATCCAGATATTCTACTGTTCCCGAACGCATTCACAACTTACACAGTTCATTAATGAACTTCGGCGACCAAAATTCCCACCCGCTATCCCAGACGATTCCACCAAAGACACTGATATCGAAGACCTAAAACATCTCACTCTTGGTTCACGCAAGAACCTCTGTATCAATCCTTCTGTCAACAAGCTTAACTCTCTGACTGCAATCAATGAACGATGTTCTGAACTCCAACAGTCGAGTACGGCTAAGGAACATAAATGTAGTTTTCTTCCTAACAAAGAGAATCAACCGCTCGTTAATACTTTCCGAGATCATGCTCTAGCTAGCATCCGTGACATCGAAGATATGGGTGCTCTCGGAAAAGAAATTGGTATTTGTCCATACTACGCGTCAAGAGCGGCCATCAAGCCAGCTGAGATTGTCACGCTGCCATATCCTTTACTCTTACAAAAGAGCGCAAGAGATGCTCTTGGTATCCGCTTGAAAGGTCACGTAGTGATAATTGACGAAGCGCATAATCTCATGGATGCTATCTCTGGAATTCATGGAGTAGAAGTCAGTCTAAAGCAACTGAAGCGAGCGAGAGCGCAGTTAGGTGTGTATTTACAGAAGTTCCGAAATCGACTAAAGGGTAAGAATCGGGTTTACATTGCTCAAGTGGTGAGAGTCATTGATTCTCTTGTTGGGTATCTTGAGGGAAGGTTGGCACAGGCGGTACGTTACTCATTCTCACAAAAGTAGCGTTGCTAATGCAATTGCCAGAAAGCAGATGGCGTTGTCTCCGAGAAAGAGCTCCTAGCCGGCAAAGGCGTCGACCAAATTAACCTATTCAAATTGATCCAATATCTTTCGGAAAGCAAATTGGCTCGAAAAGTCGAAAGCTACGCTGTTCACACCGAGACCGAGGTCAGCAAAACACAAAAATCGTCCGCAACCAAGAAATCCGAAACGACATCAACACCCGTCCTCCACCAAATGTCGTCCCTCCTGTCAGCTCTCACGAACCCCTCCAAAGAAGGCCGCCTCTTCTTCTCTAAACTCCCACCAGACAACATCTCCCTCTCCTACCTACTCCTCGACCCTTCCACCTCCTTCTCTGAAATTGTCTCAGAATGCCGCTCCGTCATCTTAGCTGGCGGGACCATGTCCCCCTTTGCTCCCTACTTCACAACACTCTTTCCCTCTGTCCCACCCTCTCAAATCACAACCCTATCCTGCGGACATGTCATCCCCTCCTCAAACCTCTTAGCCTGGACCCTCTCCCGCGGTCCCTCAGGCAAAGAATTCAACTTCACATTCAGCAACCGAGCCGACACATTCATGATCGACGAGCTCGGTCGCGCCCTCCTAAACATCTGCACCATCGTCCCGGACGGCGTGGTTGTCTTCTTCCCCTCTTACGCCTATCTCTCCACCATCCTCGCCCGCTGGGAGCTCGCACCCTCCCCATCCCAACCATCCATCCTCTCCCGTCTCGAGAGCAAGAAATCCCTCTTCAAAGAGAGCAAAGAAGCAACCTCTGAAACCGTGCTGCAAGAATACGCTCAAGCGATCGACTCCGGGAAAGGGGGTTTACTGCTTAGTGTAGTGGGCGGCAAAATGTCTGAAGGCATAAATTTCTCCGATTCTCTTGGGCGCTGCGTCCTAATTGTCGGGTTACCGTACCCGAATATCGCTTCTGCTTCGATACAGGCGAAGATGGAGTATGTTGAGTCTTCGGCCCGAGAGAGACTAGGCAAAGAGGGGGTTGGGAAAGTGGAAACGGAGAAGAAGGCGAAGGAGGAAGCGAGGGAGTGGTATGAAAATGCTTGTATGAGAGCTGTAAATCAGAGTATTGGGCGCGCGATTAGGCATAAAGGTGATTATGCGGCGGTTATTATGGTTGATGGTAGGTTCAGTGGGGAGAGAGTGAAAGGGAAGTTGCCGGGGTGGATCAGAGAGGGTCTTGTAGAGGGAGCGGGGGAGAAGAAGTTTGGAGAGTTAATGGGAATTTTGGGAGCTTTCTTTCGTGGGAAGAAGACGGGGTGACGGAGGGAGAGAGGTTGAAGAACAGACGTAGTTTTTGTTTGGATGTAGGGGGTATTGACAGAGCGCAGACACCGAACTCCTTTCCCAATTTTCGGAAGTCACAACGTCCCACCAAACCTCAACGCTACCTCGTATCCGAGCCTTGGTCTTGGTCTTGCTGGGGTGGGCAGCAGTTCGACGATTGCACCCGAATCTGTTATTGGGCCTAGTGGCCATCAGTGTTATCCGTATTTCTGCTTCATCCTCTTTGGGGACTGAGAAAGATTGAGACGGCGTGGATAATTGTATACTTTCATGTCCATGCCGTAGACCATGTCTATGCCTCCGGTCTCGAGTGAGATGCCACATTGCCCATGCGAGTATTGTGCTAAGAATTCCGGTGACGATTGTGAAGATTCCGATGATGAGATTTATCTTTGTGTCTGTTGATAGTGATGAGGCTGCGATGGTGGGATGAGCAAGGCTGTGACTTGGATACTTAGAGTTGATTCGTGCGAGGCTTACCCATGTCTGCGTTTCAAGTCAAGGTTCAACGAGGGTTAAGGAGATTTCAGCAATGATCGTGGATGAAAGGATTGATGATCTCAAGTATATAGAAGTGAAGGGAGAACTTATCTTTTATAGCTCACGCAGGCAGCAAAGCTCCTCACTTCAATCATTGAAAAGAGATCTCGTCGGGTGGCACTGTGTGCCCAGTGTGCACTTGTCAAAATTTGCGATCGAGTGATAATTTTCAGCTGCCCTCAAAACAGTTTGAGTGGCACTCTCCAACAGCTCCGCTCTTGAAAGGTTGTGTAACGTGAGTAGCGTGCACTAGAGCTTCGACGCGCATGAGACAATGGCGGTGTACATATCCGACTATCAACCGGACTGGTCTTCTCGAGCAAGAAAAACAAACCACTAAGGCACTCTTGGTCATCATTGCTGCACTGTTGCCGTCATAATTTTGCGCTACGCCGAGCCCACTCAAGTTGACCTGGTAGCCTGCTGATTTGTTCGCCACGCACTCCGTAAGGCAGATCTTGTATTTCTACATTTCTCATTTTCAGACTCTCAGCCTCGTCGAAGGTTTCCATCCGCTGCCTTGGAAAAGGGAAAAGCATTGTCTGATTTCATAAGACGTGCTCCTTGGTCTAAGTGGGCCTCAGCGTGCAGATCCTATGGCAAGGAAGTCCATGCTCCTTCACCGTCCAGCCTTATATCTTATAGCAATAATGGAGCTTTGGAGGATGCTTTCTTTAACAATTATTCGCAGCAATCTAGGCCAAAGAGTCAGTAATCGGGCTTTTTACCGCATCAATTTCAGCTTTCGACTTGTCAAGCTTATTGACTGATACTGGTCAAGTAACCACGTCTCCTCGACGTTTTGACGAATATTTCGCGAACAACCCTTCAGACAAGTGGCTAAAGTATTCAATGTTACGTTATCACTAGATGCTCCCCGCTCCGCTGTTTTATATCCAATGCAGAAGGAGCGCAGCGTCTCAACCAGGAAAGCTTCCCAATACAACGAAATTCTCCAAGCTCCTCCATCTTTTCCTTATACATTTCTGCCAAACCTTAATGCAACTTCATATCCGAATTGTGGCTTTGCAGAAGGTAGTAGTTCGATTGCTCCCGAGTCAATTGGTGAACCTAATAGTGAATAATTACCTTCTCATTTCTCGGATATATATTCACGTCCATATAACTTACTATGATACGCACATCTTCTTCCTTCTCGAGTAATTTTCCACATTGCCCACGCGAGTAAGGTGCTAAGTACACCAGTCACAATGGTGAAAACCCCGATTATGAGGTTTATTCTTGTATCGTTTGAGAGGCTTCGAGTAGATAAGTCCCCTGCAAAATAGAGAGGAAACGAAGGCGAGGCTCCGGGCGTTTTGTCAGCAAGCTCTAGCTGGTGAACTAGGCAAATTACTTACCCATTCTGCTGCAAAGGTTAATGTTCGAAATAGAGTTTAGGAGATGTTCGCGGTGCTCATGATCGAAGTGAATAGCAGGCTGGGAATCGAGAGCGAACAATGGGTGCGGTTCGTTGTTTTTAATTCACAGAAATCCGACCCGAGAAGCACACGACACGGCACTTCTGGGCATGGACCAATAAATTTAACTTCCGACTTTTGGACGGGTTATACTCGTAATGTATTGGAACTTTTTTATGTTCACCTCAGCTTGGTCTCTATTGGCACTTTTCAAGTGAACCTGCAGCTGGTGCTTTTGGGTGGGGAGACATGCATGGTCTTGCAGCGCCTTGGAGAACGCTTGGAAGTCCACCGCTCTCATGTGGAGTCCACCCTCCAAGGACCGCCTTACAATGCCCCAACCATCAAAATGGTGCGATGATTTCAAGCCAAAGCCCCAAAGGCACCGAAGGTCGTCTAGGCATTCCCTGCATTAGCGGCGCACTTGTGGCGGTTCTGCTTTGACAACTTTGAGAGGCTTTGGCAGGCTTAAGACGGGACCTCAGCCATCAATTTAAGCCAGAACCCGAAAAGCACCGAAGGTCCCCCCTATCATGTAAAAGTATATAAAACTGCTCTCCAGCTACGAAGTCGACGTCGGATCCATGCTTCCCGGGGCGCTGGATTAATGCTGTATGGCTTGAGTGTAGAGCCCATGCTTGCTAGTGTACTTCAGCAGACGTTTCCTCGCAGGAACGCCATCGCTACTATACGCTCCTGATTGGCGAAAGTTCAGATAGCGGCGTCACGTCTTCCTCCTTCCTCTATTCGGCCATCTTCCAATCCCATTCTCCACGGACCCTTATCCCTATTTAATGCAGCTGTTGAACGCACCTCTATCAAATATACTTGGGGCAATGATGGACGTTGTTCGGTTATGAGTGATGACCTCAAATTTACAACTACTGTCCAATACCAACCACGTGTCACTGCATGCTGAACGGACGAGGCTTGTTCCAATCACTGTTCTATCACCCGGAGAATAATATTATCTGGTTTCTTGGGTCACCAGGCTGTGCGGCAAACCAGCAGGTTTCTCTGTACTGTCACATTAAACCCTCCGCCTCGTCGATAGTCATTTGCCACTACTTCCGAGAAACCTCAGCATCTCCATCTACACGTTTCTTCCAAACCTCAGCGCAGCTTCATATCCAAATTGCGATCTTGGAGGAAGGAATACAACTGCTCCCGGATCAGTTGGTGGACCTGGCAATCATCAAGTATTCACTCATTGAAGTCGTGTTTATGTTTCAAGCTTTCAATCGACATGCTCTCATGCCTCTGTCTCTTTGCTTCGTGAGTGAATTTCCACATTGCCCACACAAGCAAAGTGCTAAGTACACCAATCACATTTGCGAAGACTCTAATATAAAGATATATTTCATGCTTGCTGAAAGGCTGCGAGGAGTCAATCAGAACGACATATGACTAAACCCGGACTCCGCATCAAAGTGACTTATTTTGGTATGGGGAACACATAGAATATCATGATAGCGACGCTCTCATCTGACTTAGAAAGTTTGTTTCTTTGCCCTCCATTCCGGTGTAGCAACCTTGCTGTCCTTAAAGCTGTGAAAACAATACTCTCCAATTAACTTGTATTGCTCATCGTGGGAAAGTTGCCCCAGTCTTTACACCGCGACAAAGATAGCAAGTAGCATAGGGCTGACATCCTCGTCGCATTCAACCCTCGGTCGACAGCAGCCCCCTGAAATATCTTACAGCTTCCTCGTTCTGCTCTTGCAAATCAGCATCATTCATGATTGCGGCAGCTTCCCCCATCTTCTTCCTTATCTTGTTCAAATCATCACCAACGCCCTCTTCCATGAACGCATACAATCTCCCAAACATCCGACTCAGCTCAACAACCTGCTGCGAACGTGGTCGCCTGATAGCATCAAATGCCTTAAAAGCTGTGGAGATTTGTGAGACATCATTCACCTCCTTGAGAAGTGCAAGCATAGTCGATGCGTCTTCGAAAGCTTGCGACGCCCCATTCCCTGCGAAAGGGGTAATTGCATGGGCGGCATCTCCAATCATTACTACATTTCCTCTGTGATAATGTGGTGCTGAATCATGGTCCGCTATAACCCACGGTTCACCAGGATCCTTGTTGAGAAGCTACTCGTGTCAGCCAGACTACTAAATCCATATCTGTATCAGACCCAACGATTTCGGATATACCTCAACAACAGTCTGCACTTCGGGAATCCAATCTTTATAGAAGTCTTCCCGGACCACGAGAGTCTCATTATCATCACTTTCATTCCAGGCAGCAGCTTTCACAGCTGTCAAAGAGATTTGATACGTTCGGCCTCCGTGGACTGGCATGCAATTGATCGCACTGCCCAGGCCACAATAGATAGGTACCTTGGTGAGAAGTTCTTCATCAAGACTCTGTCTCGCTTCTTCCATAGGGACCTGTCTCCTAAATAAAATCCACCCTTGGTCTTTAGGCGGTGTTGCTGGGTGATCTTCTCCAAGAAGATAGCTCCTGGTCTTGCTGTGGATACCATCAGCGCCGATAAGACAATCAGCTGAAGCCTGGCTGCCATCTTCGAAGTGCAAAGCAATTTTCCCGTCTTTGATCTCCTCAATCCTTGCAAGCCGTTTCCCGAAATGAAGTCGCTCTTTCTGCACCAGTTTCGCCAGTCCATTGAGGAGATCTGCTCGAGCCACAGTCTTCCTCCCCTGTGTCGAAATTAGAAAGGATTCTCTTGCACGGCGCTCCACTTACCTTCGCAGTTCCCAGTGATGCCAGCATTTCATGAGCATTCTTACCCTGCGCTACGAGAACATCTGTAGTTAATTCCTCATCTTCGTCTTTCGCACTTAGTTCGGCAGAATCAAAGTACGCTCTTTTGACATTGTCTCCGACCAATTCTAAGGCACGTATGCCGTTTGGGTGGATTGCTAGACCACCACCAACTTCAGTGTAGACTTTCGTGCCTTCATAGACTTGCAAATCGATATGTGGACAATGTTGGAGACCTGCTGCTAAGGTGAGCCCACCAATACCTCCACCGACAATTGCAATGGATATTTTTGGCGAGTTGGCCATTTCCGTGACTGACTTGAAACCAAAAGTAAATTATGGAAAATATTGAGAAGCGGATGGATAGATATATTGACGTTAATTTTGACTGGCCCTTAGGGCTGAGTCAGACAGTAGAAACTGGGCACCGACTTGCTCTAAGTGAGACAATTTTGAAAATAAGGAGAGAATATCGCCGAATGATGATAAGAGAAGATAGGAGTTTCTGGATAGTGGAGAGGACTTGGCCTTCCTCCAGATTGGACTAACAAAACAGCGCAGCCTTTACACCCCATACACCTGCAAACGCCATCCTCTTGTATGCGCTCTCTCGGGTTTCAAGGCAGCCTAATGATTGGAAAAGTATAGCCATAGATTCAGCCTCGCGAAAGCTACGTAGCTTGAGAGGAGAAAAGGAGCTGACCTTATACTGTAAGATACGTACGCCGAAGTGAACAGGTCCGGGGAGGCAACATCAACTTTGATTGCTCAAGATTTGCTTTTAGCAGCATAAAATAACAAAGTAAAATGGTATCGCCACTTTATATTGAGACATAAGAGAAAAGCATCTTCCAGAGAAAATGACAAGTCGCTCGTAAAAGGAAAAGGGGGGAGGTTAAAATAAAGAAGGGGTGAAGGGCGGCTTCGGCTAGCCGGCTAAATTGCGGGACTTGAACCTCCGCGAAAACTCGAGTCTCCACGCGACGCGACTCGAGCCTTTCTAATCATCAGCCTCGCGATTGTCAACAAGACTACTCCTCCAATTGATCCTCCAACTTGTAATCATGGCGCCGTCCGAGAGACAGATCATCGCTACAATCCACACCGTCATTGAGCAGATCTATTCTGTTCCTGAAAACCGCGACAATCTCACAGTACGAGCAGTCCGAGACGCTGTCGAGCCGAAACTAGGCCTCACCAAGGGGTTCCTCACACAAGCCGAATGGAAGGAAAAGAGCAAGAAGATTATCAAAGAATATGCTGTATGCTTTACGAGTCCGTATGTGCTTCGATTGCTGACAGTTTTGCTCTGTAGCAAGAATTGATTGACAAGCAAGAGGCTGAGTCGGATGGTGTTACAAACACAATTCAGGTCAAACCTGAAGTCGAGAAGAAGCCCACCCCAACTCCCACGCCAACCAAAGAAGCTCCCGCAAAGAAGGTCACAAAGCGGGCTGCTCAAGAGTCAAAGGCCCCACCACAAAAACGGCAGAAGAAAGAAGCGACGCCTTCTGAGGACGAATTGAGTGAGCTTAGCTCACTTTCACCCGAAGAGAGCGATGACTCCGAGTCCGAGTTTGATGAAGACAGCGATGCACCGAAGCGCAAGAGAAACTCGAAATCTAAATCGCGGACTCCCATCAGACGCGGGGGCAAGAAGAAGGTTGATACGGAGTCGGATGAGGAGGAAGAGGAGGATCCTAGCGATGAGACTGAGCTCAGTGACAGTGACGACTCGACCACCAAGAGGAAATCCAAGTCTAAACCGAAGCCCAAGGCGAAGGCTCCGGCCAAACGTCAAGCCCCTATCAAACGCCAATCAAAAAGTAAAGCCAAGGTAGAATCCTCAGATGAAGAAGAAGACGAAGACGAGTCTCCAAAGAAGAAAGCTCCAGCTAAGCGACAATCGAAGAGCAAGGCTAAGGTAGGGTCATCAGACGAGGAAGAAGACTTCCCCAAGAAATCAACCCCAAAGAAAGCACCCACCAAAAAGGAAACTCCAAAGAAAGCCGCTCCATCCAAAATCGAGCCCTCTCCTGCCCAAAGCAATCCAGTGGTCTCTCCACCCAAAAAGGATATTCCTAAGAAAGCCGACTCAGACTCCGAAGAGACCAGCAAACCCGCACCAGATGCAGGCTCCGAGTCCGAAATGTCCATCGTCCTCGATGAGGCACCAAAACCCAAGCGCAAACGCCGCTCCAAAGCCGACATGCAATCCGAACCTAAGGAGTCCAAGGGACGTCCCAAATCGGCATCCGGCCCCGCCAAACCCGCAAAGGATCTGTCGCCTGACGAAGCCACCATCAAAACCTTGCAATCACAACTCAAGAAATGCGGCGTGAATAAGATCTGGCAGTTTGAGCTTAAGCAGTATGGCGACGATAGTAAAGAGAAGATCCGGCATTTGCAGAAGGTGTTGAAGGAGATTGGGATGAGTGGAAGGTTTAGCGAGGCGAGGGCGAGGGAGATCAAGGAGATGAGGGAGCTGCAGGCGGATTTGGAGGCTGTGAAAGAGGGGGAGAAGAGCTGGGGGTTGGGAGGGGGAAGGAGGGCTAGTAGGGCGGCGGTGAAGGCGAAGAGTTTTAGAGAGAGTAGTGGGAGTGGGGAGGATGAAGGGGGCGATCGGGATGGAGTTGTGGTGAAGGGAGTGAAGGAAGAGAGTGAGGATGAGCAGCCTGTTCCACGGAGACCGAGAGCTCGTGCTGATTTGGCGTTCTTGGATGATGACGATGAGAGTGATTGAATATGTGTGTAAGGTGTTCGGGTACGAGGTGACGTTTGTAAAGGTATAGGAGAATTGGAGCCATGAAATAGTCACGAGATTAACGCTGTTACTCTTAATTGAAAAATAAATCATCCACTCGAAGAGTCAGTTTGCTTGATCATGCAAAGTTCTTTTCCTCGCTACCTGCAATTTATCTAGAACATGCCCAGCAAATCCTCGTTCGTCTTCTTCTGCTCTCCGCCATGCAGCTGTGTCTGAGGCGGAGGCGGCGCACTGCTCAGATCTAGACCCGCAAAGCCGTTCATCATATCGTTTTGCATAGCCCCTGAACTCGAGCCTCCTCCGTTCATATCGAACAAACCCATCATATCGTCTAGGCCACTTGCTGCTTGCGGTGCACCTGCAGACGGACTTGCCACTCTCTGGGGCGTGCCAGCAAGACCTTCCAGGCCAGATGCCCCGCCACTTGGAGGAGCATCGGCTGATGCAGGAGCAGCGCCGTCAAAATCGATGTCGAGAAGATTTTCGGCGTTCTGGGTGCCGCCGTTTTGAGTGGCAGCAACTGCTGCAGCAATCGGGTTGTCGACTGCGTTTTGCCGTTGCTCTTGGATAGCGGCGTGTTGGATGGCATCAGCGCCATATCGGCCATGGCCAACGAAAGTCTCGGGAAGTTTGTGATAGACGGAGGCAAGAGTCGAAAGCTCATTGAGAAGTTGATCTAGAAGTACTGGTGGGAGAGAGGACATGGTGGTTGTGATAGGTGGTTTGTCGGACAGGATGACGGACTAAACATGTCAATTTGGCTCATATGAGGGGCAAATGTAGCTTACTTTAGCAATATCAAGATCACCGGATAGTAAGCGCCAGTAGACGTATGCTCGATCTCGGATGTCAGGGTTGTCGTTCTCAGCTGTCGCAGCTTGTAAAACTTTCTGAACCAGAGCTTGATTATTGTCTGGCTTCTTCAAGAACAGTTTCACAACAGCAGTCAATATTTGCAGCTGGACTTGTGTGAACTCTTCCATGAAGCCTTCCACAAAACTTGTCAATATCTCATCCGCGTTGCTGATTTTCTCGGCATACTCGCCAACAATCCAGATCAGGGCACCTCTTGCATTTGGCTCATCCAACTCGTCGATATACTTGCAAAGAGTTGGAATGATTCCCTCGTATCCCGGATATTTTCGGAAGATATCTTTGATGACGACAATCGCCTCTTGGACAACGTAATTGACCTTGGTAGCAATGAGATCAAGGAGAGTATTGACACACTTCTCACTTGCGCTCTCAATCTTGATGGCTACTTGCCCAATGGCTTTCACTGATCTTCGGACGAAATCCATGTCGACTTCAAGAGCATATTCTTTCAGCTCGGCCAAAAGTTGGTCTACATTCTTGTCGTTTGCTATACGCACCATGATCTCTAGTTTTTGCAGCTTGACATATGGAGGGTCGTTGTATTTGCAGAAGAAAACTCGAAGCTCTTTGCTAAGGATGTCTGGCTTGGCTTGGAGCAACAGATCGATATTCCTTAAAGCAACATACTGGACTTCTGGAGCTGATGCGACAAGCGTCACTGAAACTGTTAGCAGTCTCCACCACGGATGCAAGGAGTTATACCCAACGGAGGAGCCATTTTCTTCAAGTATTGCTTGGAGAGCTCTTGACTGATATGCTTCATGTGCAAGAAAACCACCTTCACCGCTGCTAATACCACACTGGGATTGACATGTTGGAACTGAGGCGACACTCTTTCGCAAATATGCTCGGACTCCTTCACATCTTGCGCTTTGTAGTCGGCTAGTGTGGTCAGAATCGTCACCCGCCCCCATTCCGTACACTCGTTTAGAGCCATCAGCATTTTCTTCAGCGTCGCAGGTGTCACTCGTAGAGCTTTCGTTTCTGGGGCTGCCTCGTTGATCTCCACCAGCGCCGTCACTGAGTTGGCCACCACCATCGGATTTGAGTCCCCGATCATTTCTTGTAATGTCTCTAGGAACCCATTCTCTATACACATGGTAGGATTTAAGTCGAAGAGCTTGGCAACACATATTGCGGCCGTTTTCCGCACGTATGGCGACTCGTCTCGTAACGTTTTCCGTAATGGTTCCTCCATATAGTCCACCATCTTGTCTACCCTAATACAACCCATGGTCCTTATTGCTAGAGCCCGAACTAAGGGATTTGGATCTTCGGAATCTTGAACGAATGTGTTGACCGCCAAAATACAGAGGTCCGGATGCGATTTGGCATAATTCCTGGAGGTACATTAATTCAATATTCTCCCTCAATTTGGGGATAGTAGACGTACATCAAATACAAATATACAAGCTTCTTTTGGTCTAGATCTGGCGTTGCGATGTTCTTCAGCACATCTGGGAACAGAGCTGACACATCTTTGCCCAAGGTCATGGACATGATGGTCTTCTGAATCGCCTCCTTGCGCTCATAGGCATATTGAGAGACCAGTCCTGCCCTCAGCTCGAATGTTTCTCCTTTCTTGGGTACCGCGAAGGCCCCTCTGATTCTGTTCACCGCCATCGTTCACACAGATGGCGAGAGGTTGTGCCCCTCATACGCCGGCGGCTTTGAAGATCGTACGGTCAGGCAACAGCTTTGTGCAGATGGCAAGATCGGAACCGTTGATATCAGAACTACTAGAGTAACTGCAAATCAGAGAGATGCGCTCGAGATTTGTTTTCCGGGGAAGTGGCGTAGAATGAAGTCGAGTTGGCGGTCTTGAAGTTGCCAGCTTCAGCCTTCTGTGGGCACGCTTCCGAAAAGGGCGCTAGTGAAGGTCAAGAACAGGGGTTCATCCTCTCGTCTTCCAACCTTCTCATGCATTCCCTGTAACTTCATGGGAACATGAAACAATCGTCTTTGCGAGAACAGTTCCATAAGTGAGATGGTATGGGGAAATCTTCTCTTCTTCAACTGATCATCATGGGTCTAATCAAATTCTCTCAGGCAAATCTTCCAAACCTTCGCCGACTGTTCGTCGAAGCTCGAACTGAGGCAGAAGAAAGTCAATATTCAAGAAATGCGGTCAGTTTTCATATTTCATTTTATTGCATCATGCTTACATATGTAACGGTAGTTCTACAATATCGTGCTCTTCATGTCTTCAGTCGCAGTTTTCAGTCTTGTTGCACAACGTATAGGCAAAGCAAGCTCTTGAGGGAAGTGTTGACAAAGACTGTCTCTTCACGAGTCCTTGAGAGTCTGTTCGAGCATCGGGCTTCCCATCAAGATCTCAGGATGCCAGATGAGTCAGGGGCTGTGGCGCTGCATGGATACAGCGAGAGCTAGTGTAGGCAGTGGGATATAAAGCTACGGTAAGGCTTCACAGTCATGGAATCGGAAACAGGAAAACAAGAGGCTGACAATCAACAGAATATTCTAGGACCGTGAGTCTTGGCGAAGCTTGTATGAAGATAGCCTTGCCAAGAGGGGATCTCGGGGGAGGGTTTATCCAGTTCAGCATACACACTCCTCTAATGAACGCCAACTCCGTCTCCAAACTGGTTGCACTACCATCAAAGGTTTCGCATCTCATTGATCCACTGCGTTCGTTGAGGGTCTTCCTCCACCATTATTTACTGGCAGCCTATCCAAAAATCCTCGGTAGGGGCTTCAATATGTTCATCGAATCTTATTCACATCCCTTCAACCCTTAGTCCCTGACACTACCTCCCCTGTTGTATCTTTTCCTGGTGCCACCGCCTGATTTCCCTCCTGTCTTTGCTTCTCCCATTGTTCAGGTGTATAGCATTTCGGGGTCCAGGCATGAATGGCAGCAACTTCAGCTTTCAATGCAGTGTTGACTAGTCGATGTCTCGCAAGTGTCGTCTTCTTCTCGAATTGTGGTGATACTATGACTGCAGAAAATGCTTGACCACAGCCACCTGTGCATATGATCAGTAAATATTCCTGTGAATCTGAAAGAATAGAGGGGCATGGTGGGGCAGAAATACCTGACATATCCTCGATCTCGACATGCGTAGCTTGTAGTTGCTCAGTAATTTTGGCCTTCAGACCAGTCTCTGTGACTCCAGACTCTTCAGCCATTGCGATATGTAGGTTCCCGCCAGGCTAGAATGTAGTTGTTCTCTCAGGAAGTTGATGTGAAATCAACTCCGGTGTCGCGAGCAAACTACACAAACATCCGGGAAGCGGCCGCTTCCCGATCTGGTCAACGTGACTTCCAAAATACATACAAAGTCAATAATGCCATGATAGTTCGATCCCTTCGAACTTCTCTTCCCTTGTTTCGAGCATCAATGTCAACAATGCCTGCTTCAATCCCGAGGGTGTCACCCTTCACGCAAGCGGTTGTCCAGGCAGTTCGGAAGCTGTAAGTTCTCTTTCACGTGAGGAGTACAAATCCAGACTAACTGATGATAGCTACCCCGAGAAACTTGCAGATAGCAGCTTTGACAATACTGGACGTATGTTGCCATCTTCAATGCAGTATATAGATGCTAAATATGCCAAAGTCCTACTTGAAGCACCATATCGACAACAACATCTCAAGAACTCAGTTCTTCTGACGGTGGACCTTACAAAAGCTGTGGCAGATGAAGCAATTAGCAGAGGAGACTCTGTGATCATTGCATACCGTGCGTCCTCCAATTCATGTTAGATTATCAATTAATGAAAAGTCCAAGATCCCATCATTTTTCGTCCTTTAAAGTCCCTCACTCAAGCGAACTCTCAACAACATTCTCTTCTACGGCTCGCTCAAGAAGGCATCAGCGTATATAGTCCCCACACAGCGGTAGATGCTGCAGGTCTCAACGAATGGCTCGCAGATATCGTGACCTGTAGCAATGAGTTTGGCCATCCAGGGTAAGACTTAACCCAAATCATTGTTCCTCTCTAACAATAGCCAGGGCAAGCAAGACCACTGTGCATGAGAGATCAGTTATCACTCCTATCAAAGATGCTCCAGAAGGATTTGAGGGTACCGGTTATGGCAAAATCGTGCGTTTCCGCAACCCGCAAAAGCTTGGAGACATCATGGATCGAATCTCGTCTGGTCTTGTGCTACCCGGTCTCAATGTCGCCGTTCCACAGTCAGTGACAGTCGGCAAATATCAGATTAAAATCTCTTCCATCGGAATCTGTGCAGGATCCGGTTCTATGCTTAATGGACTGGACGTTGACTTGCTCTTTACTGGAGAACTAAGTCATCACGAAGCATTGGCTGCTATCGAGCAGGGGAGATGCGTTATTACCACTTTCCACAGCAATACCGAGAGGCTATACTTGATGACGAGTATGCAGAACAAATTATTCCCAGAGATTCGAAAACAGATCGATGCCTCGAACAAAGCAGGTACTTGGGAGCAAGGTCTGACGTTGGACTTCCAGATTGACACGAGCCGCGTCGACAAAGATCCTTTCGAGATGGTTACTAGTCCCTGGAAGAATTGGTGATTGTGGATATCAATGTTAGGAGTAATGGCGTCCGAAAATTATCTGCCTTTCCAGGGTATCATTGCTAAGACTGAATAATACTCAAACCTATAATGATCCCTTCGAACCCTTCACATTTTCCCAACTCTTCTCACTTGGCGGTTCACCTCTCAATGCAGACTCTCCATCCTCAATACAGTCCACAACATCTGGGCCCCCAACACCTCTCTCTTTCCACCGCTCTAGTAGCCTAAGTGTCGGTTCCCACAACCCCCTCGCCTCGTCCTCCTTCTCTTCCTTAATCAACTCCCTAATCCTCTCCGGTGTTTCCAGAACCCTTAACACTACCTCCCTCGCCTTCCCTTTCCTCCTCTCCGCCTCCCTCAACGCCTCATCCTCTACCTCACCCACCTGGCCCCTCATCTCCGCCCGAACCTTCTCCGCCATCTCATAAATCCTGGCAATCGCTGGATCAAGCGTACTCGCCATCGGATTCAATGGTCCCATATTCTCCCTCATTTTACGAATCGTCTCCGTCGCTGCAATCAGCTTACTGTAATTATCATACACCAACGCCTTCTTCTCCGCGTCCAGCGCGCGAATATCCGTCAACACGCCATTATACGTCCTCAGTAGCTCCCCTAAACTCTGCGTCTCTAACACATGCTTGACATATTGAGAGGCGGAGAAGTTCGGCGCATCTAATTCGGAATCGAGAACGTCAGAGGAGTCGTGGATCGAGGAGATACTGGAGGAGTCGTCTGCTAGTTTCGGTGATGCGGAAGGGTTGGGGGATGATTGTTGCAGGTTGTAGTACTCGCGCAGCGCGGCGCGGTTGCGTTTTGGCGGCGCTTGGAGGGGGGCTCGTGAGGGAGAGCCGTCTGTGGAGCGGGTTTGCTCGAGGGAGGGGCGCGAGGAAGAGGTTGGTGTGGAGATTTGCGGGATGCGGCGGCCGTTGACGGAGGTATCGCGGGGACTGGCTATTGTTGACATTATGTGCGTGATAGGAGAGCAGATATGCTCTTATTGGGAGAGCATTGAGTGTTATTGCGGTCAGATTTGTGGTGAAGTGTGGTAAGCTGTTGAAGAGACGTTGACTTCAAAGGTAGGCGAGGCTCGCTTGCAGCCTTGCGTTCACAACTACTCACTTCTGCATACCACAACCTCTACGAATCCCTTTGGTAGTTGTTAAATTGCCCTCAGACTCACAATGAGCAAGCCCACTTCATCGTTCGATCTTATCTAACGCAAAATGACCTCGCCTCCAACTCTTGCCCAGCTGACACACTCTCTAACCACGCAAGGCCTCCCCACACCCCACCCGTCCTTCCTCACGCCCATCCTAGCCACCGGTATCCAAAAGAAAACTCCCCTCGCCGGCATCGTCGCAACCGCCAAGCTGCGACTACTCTGTGCCGACTTCTCGCTCCCTGGCATCCTCGCTTCAACCTCTTTACCCTCAGTATTTCCACCCAACATCACCGACGTGAAGATCGCGGCCAGGAAACTGGAGAAAGATATCGTGGTGCAGGTACTAGATGTGGAAGATATTGGGAAGAGCAAGTGGGAACAGATTGAGCTACTAGAAAGTGAGAGGAAAGGGGAGACGGTTAAGGGGAGGGAAATCATTCGTGTTGTTCAAGATGAAAATCAGCAGCCTTCGTCCGCTTCTACTCAAGCTATTGGTACCCAGGCAGCGGGTAATCAGGGGCAAGGAGGGAAAGAGGGTCCCTATAAACTGCTAATGCAGGATTGCAAGGGACAGAGGGTTTATGGCTTCGAATTGACGAAGGTAGCGGGCGTTGGGTATCCCCCGGGAATGAGGATTGGGTGTAAGGTTCTGCTTAAGAAGGGAAGTCAAGTTGCGAGAGGAATGATATTGTTGGAGCCGGAGAGGACGGTGATGCTTGGGGGGAAGATTGACCGCCTGGATAAAGCTTGGAAGGAGGGGTGGGAACAAAGACTTAGGGAGCAGGTTGATAAAGAGGCCAGAGAGAGGCAGAGGGGAGACGATGAAAATATGATGGATGAGGATTGAGTTTTATGCTGCTAGTGAGTAGTGATGTGTGGAATGAATGAAACTTGGGGCTGCTAATTTTCGCATTGCGGGGGATCGGGGCTCGGGGCAAAAGAGGCTTTTTCACACAGATTCATGATACCCATCCCATATAAGTTTCACTGAGGGACGATCAAAAAATCTCTACACAGTTGAAACTCTTGAAAGTGAAACATTGCGATCTATGAATTTTGTAGCCCGGTCCTAGAAAAGACCAGTCCAGACCGGACCTGTTTGGAAAATCCTTTCATGAAAACGCAGCTCAACATGATCTCATGCCAATTCGTAATTCTTTGTATTCGCAGCATAAAGGGGGAGATCGATCAACACCGCACTTGCCAAACAACTTCTCCGCTCCTATGCGATTAGGAAACTAGACACGCCATTTATGACCAGTATCTCTCAAATATCTTCGCAAGCAATGTGTGGAGATGATGAGCTGTACCCAGTCAAGCTAAGACCATAGTTCGATGCTCTATGTCCAAATGGCGCATGATCCAACAAGATCCATAAGCAAAGCTATGCATGTGATGTAGACGCCTATCGCATGATTTCCTGGTAGATGAGCTCCTTCAATTGCTCCTTGCTCAGATTGTCCTTGTTTTTATCGAAGTCGAAGAACTCCTCTGGGATCGGGCTAGCGGTTGGCTCGTCATCTGGGTCATGGTAAGGCTCGAGGTAGGGGTGTTGAAGTGCCTCATCAACAGTGATACGCTTGACGGGGTTGAAAGCAAGGAGCTTCTCAAGGAGGTCGAGAGCTAGGTCGGAGGTCTTGGGGAACATTTGCTTGAACGGAATCTTCTTCTTGAACGGGAGAGAGCGGATGTACTCGCGAGCACGGCGTGACTTGATGCCATAGTAGTCCTCCATGGTAGGCGTACCAAGAACATCAAGGATGAGAGTCAATTGGTGGTGGTCTGAAGTCACGTTAGAAAATAAAACATTTGGGGTAGCGTGATATTCACTTACAATCCTTTCCTGGGAATAAAGGCTTGCCACTCAACATCTCAGCCAAGATACAGCCGACAGACCAGACATCAATGGCTTTGGTGTACTCCTTGAACGTCAACATAATCTCCGGAGCTCTGTACCATCGGGTTGCGACGTATTCAGTCATGAAACCAGAATTGTCTTCTTGGGATGCAGCAGAACGAGCGAGGCCGAAGTCGCAAACCTTGAGGTCGCAATTGGCATTAAGAAGCAAATTGGAGGGCTTGAGATCTCGGTGGAGCACGTTTGCGGAGTGCATAGCCTTTAGAGCACGGAGGGTTTGGTAGATGAAATATTGGCAATGGTCATCAGACAAGTCTTGTGTGCGAATAACACGGTGCATGTCGGTCTCCATAAGCTCCTGTGTGATGTCAGAAAATGAGCTCCGGCTATCCACACATCAATGTGGGGGAAGCCCGGTAATGCATACCTGGATGAGATACACTTCTGTGAAGGTCTCATAGCTGCGGGGTTTTTGGATGTCGAGGATTGATATGATGTTCTCATGGTTGAAATATCTCAACAGCTTCATCTCACGCAGGGTTCGAAGGCAGAACATAGAGTGGTCGAAAGGCGTAATCTTCTTGATAGCGACCTTTTGGCCTGAGGGCTTATGAAGAGCAGAGCTATGCAGGAAACGTATTAGCACAGTTCAAAGCTTAGGAGAGCTGTCATGCGGCTTGTGTGAAAACTGGGGAAGTTGCATCCACTGGTGCAGAAAGAGCAAAGAATGCCATGCGGTTTTCGAGGACCAAGTTCCGAATTACTAAGAGCTTCCGACTTACCAGACGACACCATAAGCACCCTCTCCTACAACATCCTGAATATCATACTGCTCACTAACGTTGAACGAAATCTTGCGCGATCCCGTCGAGGGATTTGGCGCACGGTTAGACATCTTGGAGAAGATATATCCTGCAGTCTTTATCTAGACGAGAGCAAAGGAGCAAGCAACAATTGCTTTCGTCTGACTGCAATCGTTGTTGCAGACAGAGATTCGAAAGAGAGGTTCAGAGCGAGGTGTCGAATTTTTCGTTTCGAAGGAAGCGCGCAATCGAAGTCTCTTTGTCTTTGTGGTGCTCGTGGTTAATTCTTAGCGTCAAAGCAGAAGACGGTGAATTGTCTTCAGCGCTTCCCAAAACGTCTGGTCAAAAATCTCGTCTAGTCGTGTGCTCTCGGCAGCTCTTTATCATCCAAATTATATCTGATATATAAACTCGTCTCGGTTCGTTGGGATGATCGTCAGGTCGGACTTCTCTCGTCAAGATCTAAATCTGCGCTCGGTCCTGCCAGGAATGTTCAACTGTCGCAGCTTCTGTGTGTGCCTCGGAAGTTCAGAGAGCAGCTGCAGGAGAAGTGGGATGCGATTCGCCGTTGCTTCTTTTGACAGTCTTCTAGATGAAAGGCGCGGAATCAGTACAGTCCTTGTCCGCTCTCGCTCTCGTCTCCCCTGCTCATCTTCTCCTGGCCCTTTGTGTGAGGCGAGCTTCTAGAAGCCCTGGGCCTGCTTCTGCTCTACCGATTGCGCGTAGAGAAGGTGAGGCTCAAATGCTTCATCTGATACTGCCTGTTGTTCTGGAAGAGAGGTGGCCGTACCTGTAATCTCCAGCTCTGTGTTCCAGATCTCGACGTCGAGTTGCCCCGCTACAAGGATGAGCGCCTTTCTCGGATGTTCCAGTAGTGCAGAGTGCGCAGAGACCGACAAGTGTAGGCCGGCGGGATTGGCAAAGGGAATCAACGTCGCAAAGTCGCGATGGTGCTGGGGTGAGGTTGGGGAGAGCAGCGAGTCGGTCACGGTGTTGCTATGAAGTCTGGAGTTGGAATTGCAGTTGCAGTTGGAGGTCCAAGGTCTGGCTGTAACTCTGGCAAGGAGGGGGGCTTGGCCGGGAGCGGGCCTAGTCAGCGCGGGTCTGTGGCTGGCCTGTAGCTGGCTCGTAGCTGGTGTGCTCTCGTCCCTCTGGAGGGCTCTTGGTGGGCTCCTGGCTTTTTTGGGCCCGAGGGGTCGTCCCTTCGATAGTGCCGCCCCTGTGTGGGAAGGCCGGCCAGCGTATCACAGCCCCTGGCGTACGGCCCTCACTCGTCACTGGCTCGCTGAGGCCTCTGATGTTTGGCCTCTAAGCGCCAGCTTCAATCACACTTCACTCACACCTCACTCACACCTCACTCACCTCAGTGCCTCCTCACCCACACCTCGCTCCTCGGGCCTGGCCGTGGGGTCGGAAATAGAACGCCCGCTGCCACCCTCATGGCAAAGGCGCCTGTTTCACACTGGAGAAACGTTTCATGACTGGCCCCCGATGTGCCCAACAATTGTGACCAAGTGTTGCTTGTATATTAATACTGCAGCTGCCAGCCATCACCACCAACCAGACGACGAGGTACTTTGGCAGATGTACTGTGCCCGCCCGTTCCTGCACGGCCTGCCAGGTTGACTATCTATCTTTCTATCAAGCATGCAGCCTTACATGCAAAATCGTTGTGTAATACCCGCGAGGGATCAACTGACTTCTGGCGGGCCCGTTCGCGGAGGCCGAGCTTTGCTCTGTACCTGAATCAATCCCAAATGGGTGACAAGCAGGTTACCGCGGGTTCTAATTGAGTTGATCCTCAGCGGCAGATCAGCCCCCAAGTGTCTCAAGGATCCTCAAATTTTCCGCATTAAGGTTCGAAGCTTCAGTCGAATAGTCTCGGAAGCTATCGAGTGCCGGTAGAATCATGCGCTGCCATCGAGATGAGAGTGGTTGGGTTAGTCCAGTCCGTCCACTGAGTGGTCGTTTTGCCCATGTTTGGACCGTCTCGCTTGAACACTTGTTCGTCTCAACTTGCATCCCTACCCTGACCTCCCTATATCATCGTCTCGTATACCCTTGGTACACGGCCTCAAAAAACACGGATCTTCACATCCTGCTACTATTGATAAACGGCATGATATCTAATCTGGAGTATCATATAGGCAAAGCATACGCGATGTGAAAAGGACGTGTGTGCCAAGAAGATATATTTTGCAGCCGATTCGGTTGCGTCACTAGGATATTCTTTCTATGGTGCTACAGGATTTAATTCGTAACTTTGACTACTACCGGATCATTGGATGATCTATAGAGATATCAGCTCAATGCCCATGACTCCAATCAACAGCAGATTAGCTCACCTTATCCCTCAATGTACCCATCCATTGCTGGAAACTCATTCCTTGGTCTGCCCGGTCTTCCACCAAAAGCGTCTGCGCCCACAACTTCAAGCTTGGGTCTCCGTCTTCCCGAATGACATACAAGTGCGGCACGATGATGCTGCCCACACTTCGAGACCTGTAGTCTTTGCTTTTTTGTAGAACAGCCCGAATTCGCTCATTGAAGTCGTTGTCCAACTCTGGTAACGTGCTCTTTCCAACCTTGAGCTTTGTCCGGTCTGCGACGTCGAAGACATCTGCTAACAACTGTGGTACTGCGTCACGGCCAACCCAGAGAAATTGTGTTTGGCCATCGTCAATGAGATAAAGACCATATGGCACAAGTCGTTCCGAGGAAAGGTTAAGAGGTGGAGGAAGGACAATTAAGCCCGTCTCTGGATCTGGAACACCAGCATTGTCAGGCATGTCGTGTAATGAGTATAGTCGTGGGTAGATATACTGCATCAGCAATGGGAGGGGCAGAGTGGATAATTGACAGAGCGCAGCCGACCGAAGATCTGATGGGATTTGAGCAGATTTCCGAAGACCGACATTCTTGATGAGACCGAGGAATAGAACAGGTAATCCTCGAAGATTTGCCGGGAACTGTAGACCACCACCGCCCATGTTGCCACCGGCAAGCTCTTTCTTGAAAGTTTGTAGTAGCTCTACAAGCTTTGATTGGAGGGCGTCACGGGCCGGCTCGAGACCGCTACTCAAGGATCGCTCAACGGCCTTGTGGCTGAAGAAGGTCGTGATTGCGCACTGGTCAGCTGATGCGTAAACATCTGCAAGGTTGGTTGTCGTTGGCAGAGCGAGAGTCATAACTCGAATGCGTCGCTCTCCATTGCTTGTTGTGTGCAGCACAGCAGTTTGCATGCAAACAAAGTTCTTCGTCAAACTTTCGTCGATAGCCACCTCAACAACATAACTTTGGTCTCTGGGGAAAGCTGGGAAAGCACAGAGATCTGAGCTGCGGTTGAAGAAGTTACCGTAGAAGGTGCTCATTCTCAACCCAGTAGTAGCACGAACGCGTAGGACTGCCTCGAGACCAATTTCAGCAGACAGATAATCACTGAATTCAGTCGCGAACTTGATGGCATCTTCGCTGCGTCCAGCATTCCACCCAGGATAGAAATAGGTCTGTCCACCAGTGTATCTCGGAAGATTGCTGAGAGATGCCACGTCCTGGTATTGCGAAGAGAAAAGGAACATATCGATGGAGACTTGATTCTTAGAGCATTCCACAGCGAAGCTCTTATAAAAACTGTTACCAGTCTGAAGAAGACTGCTTTCCTTGCTGGTTCCGAGTAATTTCTTATCCTCACGCATTTCTAGCTTTCCGTATCCAACGTTTGGTAATGAAGCAGTGATGACAGTGATCTTGCCACCAAGTGGAGAAATGAGCTTGTGTCCAGCGCGTAAAGCAGAACCCATGCATGAGCCATTGTTTGTGTTGTTTTGGAACATGGTGGGAAGTTGCTGCAAGAATTTCTCGACGCTCAATCTGCTTTCTGACAGAGGAACCAATAATTCCTGTGGAATGGGCAAGAATGGCTCATCAAGGTCGCTAACGACAAGCATTTGGGTTTCTCCGCTCTCCTCGGAATCTTTTGGAACAGCAAAATAGTGCAGACTTGAATCGACCGCCATGAATCCAACACGAGTCCTCCGGTCTGCATTTGGTATTCTATTGAGGCTGTCCAAAATTGTTCTAGCGCTTGTAGCGAGAAGACCACATGATACAGAGGCATAGCTAACATCGAATAGGAAAAGGTACACCAAAGGTTGGGGAGGGCGGACCATGTACTCTTGTGGGGCAACGAATTCCACAACAGCATGATTAAGCTCGGGTCTTTGCCATCGGTCGACACTCTTCTGGGCAGCCGCATCCCAGTCAAAGGCTTGTGGGACATCATTCGTCAAATTGCACATGTTACACCTCCATCGGTGCCCGTGGTCAAGAAAGGTGACGTAGGGGTTGATATAGGACCGACACCTTCGGCAACGGGAAATGACCTGATCTTGGACGATAGGGACTGGGTCGTCGACATCGTGGAGCGAAGTATATGGTTGAATGACAAGAGCAAATGGAAGCTTCGATTTCTTGAGGAGGGAGTGTGTGGTGGGAATCGCATTAAGAGTAGAACGGACGTATTTCGGAGGGCAATTTGCATCTGGCGAAGGAGTGACGCTTGACTGGAGGTAGGTATTAGCAAGCAAATCTTTCATCAAGTAGTTGAAAACTTACGTTGGGAGGCAAAATGATTGGAGGCGGAGGAAAGTCCAATTCTGCGACATTGAAAGGCTGATTGAGGAGGTCCGTTGGATGTAACGGGTTCAAAATGGCGGGGCGGGCAGCTGCCTGTCCTGCTTGAGGCTGTCCTGGCTGAGCTCCAGGAAGCGGTGGCTGCCCCCCAACATTCATCTGTCCCATGCCTTGCGTAATCCCACCAACACCTCCAGCTACAGGAGCTCCAGGTCCTGGATATCCCGGTTCTGGAGCTTGATACCCCACACCGCCTCCATATGGTGCTGCCGCAGGGTAACCCGAACCAGGTGCTCCTGCAAGAGCTCCTCCTACTTGGCCTCCATATTGCGGGGCCCCATAACCTGGCTGCGCTTCTGGTTGAGCAGTGTACCCCCCAAAAGCTGGCGCAGGAGGTTGGAATGCCCCTCCAGCTTGAGGTTGGCCACCTAAGGCAGAGTTGGCGCCTGCTCCGAAATCATAGGCTTGCGCCGCATATCCTCTCTTCTTCTTCTTCCCGCCCTCATGTTCCTGTCCGGCTGGAGGAGGTGGAGATGTGGTTGCTGCAAATCCTTGTTGTACTGGGCTCTGTTGGGCATATTGATCCGGGGGAGGATAGCCCTGACCGTACCCATCCTGTGGCGCCGCCATTGTTTGGTGTTGTAGACTCGTATAAACTCTCTTCTGCCCCTTTCAGATATCCACAAAGCTATGCGAGGGTCGTTCGAGGCTGTGAATTGTGATGTGGGCGAGCTCAGTAAAGGTGCGCCCCCGAAGCTTAGAGAGGTGGTCTAGTCCAAGGAACACGTTGCGATATGCTCTCGACGTGCAATTGTCAAAATCTGGCCTCAGATACCACGGGGGAATACGAATGCGATGGTGTGGGCATTCATGACATTGAGGGACGAGACGATGGTGCTGTGGGATTGCTCAAGCTGGCCTTGCAAGTCGCCAGAAAGTTGTCCGCCGGCTGAAATCTGGCTGATCGTTGATCGCTTCGGTCACGTGCTAGCTCGACCACATGCAAGCTTAAGGAGCTGAAAGTCTCCCGACTTCTTGGGTGACACAAGACCAGTACAACTATCTGGGTGACATTCTTTGACCATTCTTTTCGTGAAGAAAATCTACACGCGACAGTCGCTGCATAATCGCTATCGCAATCATGGCTTGGGGACGTTCATCAACCCCACCTCCACCCCGCTCAGCCTTGAGGTATGTTCTATACGCCCCTCATTCAGTATCTAACTGACAAAGCACATAGCAAGCTACTTCCTCTCATTATCCTCTTCATAGTTCTCGGCGCCTTTGCTTTTGTGGGATACCACCTGTATCTCACCTTCCAAGCGATCTCCAATAAAACTTCTGAGAAGATGCAATCCAAGAATGTGGTGTTCACCAAGGATGGAATGAAGGTGGGGGTGAAGGAGCTGAAGACAGAGACTTATGTCGACACAACGCAGAGCTTCTTGGTGAAGGCCTGGAATCTAGCAGAATGGCCAGGCTACAAGTCGAGGCTTTGGAATCAACAGGCCCCTATCAACAGCGGAAGAGCAACTCCCAAAGCCGAGTCTAGAAACCCGTGAGTGCTCTTTTTACTCCAGCGATACAGGACCATTGTTTCCCTACAGCGCGGCCGATCACTCGGAAAACTGCGATTTGAACGAGAGTCATTTCAAACCCGAGCGCAAAGCTGATTTCTGAGACAGATTCTCGAGGCACTCGTCTTCGACATCCACGAAAGCGACGACTTAAACCACTCAAATACACAATACTTTTGTCGATTATTTCTCTGTATGCTACGAATTGGGGTTGCGGTTGGTTTATAAGGTTGGGTGCATTTGGTTGCTTTCAGTCCGAAATTTGGGCGCAAAGTGCTTATAAAGAGGATGGTTACAAGGTCATGATTTTCCTTGGATGTATTTTTTCCTCACAAAACGAAGGGCATTCTGCTCTACGGCCGAGTAGGGGCGCATGAATGACAATGAACGAAGAATGAAAGCACACTCAGGTCTAATTTTCGCCATTCGTGCGCAACATGCGCAGCTCTGTCAAAGCGAACCATCAGCTCACATGTAGCACGCCGTCGAAAGTTCAGCCCCTGACCTCTCCTCTTCTCCTAAAAGGGTTAGGAAGATCCAATGTTTGGCGTTGGCTTAAATCTGAGTTCGCGTGCTCCAAAAGCGCTCTCGGTCTGGATTTCCTTAGGTTGAATTCTCAATGTTCTAGACTTCCTAGAATGTTGAGTCAGGAATCCATCTGCTCTCTTGCAACACACTCTCATTACATTGGTTATGATGTGTGAAAAAAGAAAAATCAGCATATAATTCAATTAGCTATATTCCTGGGATATACTTTTAATATTTGTGTTTTCATCTTATCTTTCCCATCTTAGCGTCCTCTCCACATTATCTACCACATTATCTCGGGCCTCCTCATATCCTGCCGACTAATTTTGTACTTTCCTCTATATATCTCTCGTTTCTCTTTTAATGTCACCCTAGTTTTCCTCTTAATTACTCTTTTTATCTTATACCCTTTTTATCCCAGCGCACGTTTTCATCTCTACCCCTTCTCTCCTTTCGTCTATTCCCGTCCTTTTATCTCAACCTCTTTCTGATCTTACTTTATTTACTTTTACTCTTCTTTTTAATCTCATTCCTACTTTTGTCTCTTCGCCTCCCTTTCATCTCGTTTCCCTATTACTTTCACCCCTTCTATACTACACTAGCTTTCAAAAGTCCCCACGCCTGGATTTAGCCTAACCCCCCCTCTTCCCATTCGTACACTCTCACCACACTAACAAGTATCAACTTCATAAAAAAAGGCTAGAAACAAAGCAATCATCAAATCATCAATTCTGTCTAAAATTTCTGTCCTGAATTCTAGCAATAATGGTATCCAGCTTTTCCCTAAGCCCCATTTCCTCCCACCCCGGACCCAACGCCTTAAAACTCCCATCCTCATAGCACACCAAGCACGCTTACTCAACTCCCCAGCACCCACAAACATAAATATACAAGAAAACTCCTTTATACACACATCACATCCACACGGTCTCGGTACGGGTCCCCTCAAACAGCCAGATAAGCCCTCACCAACCTCTCCACCGAATCTCCTTGAGAGTTACTCGCTTTCTTCAGCAGACTATGTCGCTCCTTCTCCCAAGCCTCCCTCTGCATGGCTTCTCTCTGCTGGAGCGGGTTAAGCGTATACGGGCCTGTCAGCGGCGGACTGGGCGAGGGCATCCAAGTGTTTCCTCTAGGATCGACACTGATTGGAGAATTGTTGTTGGAGTTCGAGTTGGACACAGGGCTGAGGGATGCGGGAGAGGAGGAGAAGGCGCCTCGAGCTGCGGCTGCGGCGATCATTTGCGCGGAGGGGGGCGTGTGGAGCATGCAGTCGCGGCGGATGATCATTGACGGGAGACGGAGTTGGAACTGTATTAATTAGCCTTTCCCTTTCCAGAAATTGCAGATGAAGAGGAACGTACTCCGCTCAAAACCTTTGCATGCTTCATGCCCAGGTTCTCCGAGATCCAATGCAGACGTCCTTTCGCCCAATTTCGTTGTGAATCAGAAGAATAATCCGAGTTATTTACTGCGAAGAGTGGCCACAGACAAAAGAACCCTCCCAGTGCTTTCGGACAACTAAACGTCTCGCTTGTAGAAGGACTATTCATATCGCCTGGCGTAGTCAACGTCCCATTCGAGCCAACCCGCCAACCCAGATGGTAAGGAATGCCCGCAATGATATCGGTGACAAGATCCACACACAACCGTACAGATTGCGCGTATTCAGGCGTCGTGCGGTAGTCAACAGGACTGCAGATCCACGCCGCGCAGCGGACGATGGAGCCCGAGATGAAGAGCCGCGCGACGCGAGAATGGTTCCACGTATTTGCAAGCCAGACATCTTCGTACATGTCCACCTTTCCAGGACACACTTCTGCTTTGGCGATCTCGCCGCCAGGGATCTGGTCTACCCACGCCACGGTCCGAGGCTTCCATTCATCTGGCAGTGAGGCTTCCCAGTCTTGGTACTCTTGCTCCATTGCCTGCGCACGCTTCATTAGATTTACCACCTTTTGGAAATTCTCGGCACTTCGAGAATAGGTTGAAAGGGCTATGTTGATTTCGTGCCGTAGCTCCGCGACGTGGAGATTTAGTTTTATGGTGAAGACTCCGATGTCATCTTTCGCAAGGTCGGAGATCCACCATTCGCTACCCAGAGCTGGTGGCTTGGAAGAAGCCATGCATTGAATTACCTGCTTCCTGTCAGTAGAGCAATGTGGTGGTATACGGAAAGCTGATTACCATTTGATTTCTGACGCAAACAAAGAGCGAATAGCCAATCTTTGTGCGCAACTGCTTCTTCCCTCTCAACTTCACGAGTTGCACCGCACCTTCAACATGCGAGAACCATGCCGAGGCATTGCCCCTCTCCGACGCCATGTTCTGTAAAATATCAGTACCAAACTGGTGGTAAGGCAGAGCCACATACCTCGAAGAAACTCAACATCACGATAGAAGCAAGAGTTGAATCCTTTAATTGTTGAGCCGGATTTTGAAGAGCCAGGTTGACAGCTCTCAGAGCTTTGGTATACTGGAGACAAGAATCTCCAAACCATCGTGTTCCTCGTCCAACCGGTCTTCCTGCCAACGAAGCCAATGCAACAGCCGAAAACGCAAGCGCTATGGGTGAGTCTGCACTCTCGCTCTTCAACATCGGCACTAAGAAGTCGAAATAGCCTCTCGCTGCGTGACGCGGTGTGATAACATAATTCGACATGAAGTAACATGGAGCTTGTACATTTACTGGTACAGTGAGCGCAGGTAAGGGGCCAAATCCCATGAACGTGTCCGAATCTGCGCTCGGCGTTTCGAGCGCTTCAGAGCCATCTTCGATGATGAGTTCTGGCGCCGAAGAAAATGATGTGTGAGGGCTTGTAAAAGTTACCGTGGGGTGGACCTTCTTTCCCGTGCTGGCTTTTCGGGCTCTCCTCTCAGTGGCTTGAGTCTCGTTCCGGAAGACAAGGTCGAAGTCGTCTTTGTATCCTGGACATGGGCGTCTTGATTTCTGGCACTGTAAACATGTTGGTTTGGTTTCGTCGCACTGTGGAGGCAATAGTTAGCAAAGGTCCTATAGATATATCTTCCTATAATAATTGTACGTACTTTGATCCTCCGAGTCCTACACATCTGGCAGCCTCTACTAGGCTTGCCGCAGTAAACCATCTTGACCTATAATATCCCGGTTATGCCAGGGCTTCCTAGTGGTAATCGGACGGCGTTGGAGATCTTTCGCACCAGCGAAACGACGAATTCAAGGTTGCAATTGAAGCCCGGAGGGTTGTGGTCTACACAAAAACTCCGCAATGAAGAAATATATTGGACGTTCTGGGCTGAGGTGGGACCTTGCTTCTTGCCCTGACAGATGGCTGTGCAAAGACTTGAAACCCTGGCAGGTCGTGATGTAGTACCGTCGAACAGTCGACGACGGGTACTCGCAGGAAGAGTGATGTGCCGCGGCTCCAGATTGATCGACTGATAGGACGGGAAGGATCGAAAATCCTCGGTACAACACTTTTGCTTGGATCGGTTCGAGAGAAACACCAGACGTACCAGATGCCGGCGGGTGTCAATGTTAAACCGGTAGAAAATCGATCTTGGGACGATTCGTTTATAAGAGCAAGAGGCTCTCGAGAAGGGAGGCGGAGGCTGTGCCGTATCAGACCAGGTGCGGGTCTGTCTCTGGCATGGTGCAGGACAGGTTGAACTGCGGTGCCTGGGGTGCTCCTGGGAGAAAGGCCTTGCCTGTTGAGAAGCTGGCTGCTCTCACACGAAGTTCTTCCTGCCAATTGGAGGGGCTGGGACAAGAGGGCAAGAGGCAGTCCGTGGCGTCCTCACAGACAGTCTGATTCGATGATTGACGCCGTCAAGGGCCGCCGAGAGGTGCCGTGAAGGTGGGGCACATCAGTACCGGGGGGGTCTCAGGAAAGAAAGGAGAAAGGAGAAAGGAGAAACGAAGATGCGGGTTGATACAGAAGTGAGGAGACGTTGTGCAGAAAACGAACTGGCTCCATCCCAGTAAACAGGGTCCAGGCGGGGTTGATGATTCGCTCTGCTCCCCCTGCACTGCACGAGCGCTCCACCGTCCACCGGGTCTGCAGCAAAGAGCTCCACGGGCCACGGTGGAGACAACAGGAGCAGTGGAGAGGGCCCAGCAATTATCAATCGCAAGGAGGCCAGCCTCAAGGATGTGGACACACCAGTGATACGCAAATGGACTTGTACTGGGACTTGTCGTCAAGATGGATATCGACTATCGACCCCGGATTTTGACAGTCGATGCTCGCGTTCCCTGCCTCCTGCCTCCTGCCATCCGCCGCCGTTGAGATCGAGCGGCGCCATGCTGATCCCCAGAGTTTAGCTCGAAACATAGCGGCCCCGATCACTGACATTTGAAGCCGTCGAAGTGTCTGCTGTACCTGTCAAGCAAAAAGCACGCAGGCTTGTCCCGAGGCATCTTCTGGTGCCACCCAAGCGCATAACACAATGACATCAAAGGCGATCTCTTCAAGAGCGATGGCGAATGGCGATGCACGACGGCCTGCCAAACTTCACAGCGACAGATATCGAGCATGTGGAAGAACAATATCCCGCATCCCTCGCTACAGTACGGAAGGTACTGCATCGACGCAGACGCAGCTACAGTACAACCTCGCCTACTTCTGCTCAGGACTTCGTACTTCGATCAGAGCCGGCCAAGGGTCGCGGCAGCCGGGAAGCGAGAAGGATCTGGCGAATCCCCGTCCCAGTGGCATCGCAAGTACTCACGCAAGGAGCCGATTGCATCGATTGCATCGCTCGTCTCCAGAGATCGAGGGGCCGCCGCACAGAACTTTGTCACGCCAAATCTCGATGCGAGTCCGAGGCCGCAGCTTCGGACGTGAGGTACGTGAGGTACGTGAGGTACGTACTAGGTACGGCGGTGCAAGGCCTAAATCTGACGTCCTCTCCTTCTCCTCCTCCTGCCCTCCGTCTGCAGCAACGTTCACGCTCCCCGTTCTCTTAGCAAGGTAAATCAGCTAGTAGTTAGTCGTTAGCTGTTCACGCCCTCCGCATGCGCGACAAAAGCAAAATAAAACACTTCTGAGGAGGCCCATGCACCCAGGCCGCCCGCCGCACGCTGTCGGCAGCCGGTACCGTTTCACACGTCCACCAACGACCGCCTAGCTCGCCCGATCCAGTAATCTTCTCGAGAATCCCTGCTGCCCATCTGCCTCACCACTCAGGTCCCGTGAATACCTGCCTGCCCTTCCTTTTGCCTCACCACGCTTTGCTTGGCCACGGCTTCCTGCAATCTGATTGTCATTTCATTGTTTGCTTTGCTCTGCTCTGCTCTGCTCTGCTCTGCTCTGCTCCGATCTGCCCTGCTTCGCTCTGCCCTGTCCTGCCCTGTCCTGCGCTGCTGCTTAATAAGATAGGGGGTTTGATTGACCGTTGATGGGAAACCTTCAAACCCAGGACCCAAAAACGTACTCCGTACATATCATCTACATCCAGTAAGAAGTGCAAGAGCTTTCCCCCAAGCATGCACCTCATCCCGCTGTCAAAATGCGAAATGTCCCGTAGAAATATGATGAGAAACCAAACCCCCACCTTCCCCCCCTTTATTACCAGCAACGCGCCAGAAGGACCGGATCGCCATCCCCGCCGCCAGAATGCAGAATCCCGTCCCATGAGAATAACGCACGCCCAGTGGGGAAACGAGGTCTCAGTGCTCCTCGAACATACTTGCCACGCCCTCTAGACCTGGACTTGCCTTCCTATCTTCGGCGGTTGCAGTCGGTTCTTTGAGGAACTCTTGTTGCATCTTGCTTCGCTCCTTTCGTACTGCAGATGCAGTCTTGGTGATCCGACCTTGCTCACTAATGCTCACTCCTTTGATATCACGGAGGAGGTCAAGGACTAAAGCTCGTTGCTGTCGCTGCTGCATGCCTTGCCGCATGATATAGTCAATGCACTTGTCCACCGAAGCTTCATCGACCCCTGGCAGACTGAGGAGGATCTGTCTGGGTGTTGTGGAGAGTGGAGAATAATAGGTCAGTATCGACGCGATGAGTTGAGCCAACTCTTTGTGAAGATCGACAAAATACGGCTCATTGAGAGAAGATATGCAAGCCTTGAGGACGTCGGTGCTAATAAATTCACGAATTGAAGCCGAGAGAGGCGAGTCGTCTGCAAATTCGGGAATCAGGGAGCGAAATACTCGCAAAACGACTCCACAGCATCGACCATCGCGCATACGGATGGCGTGAGTTAGAAACATGAGAAGAGGTTCAAGGACAGTCGACGATGTAAGGCAAAACTTCCGCATCGAGGGATACGCAGATGCAGGATTTCCCTCTGCAACGTAAGTAGAGGCATCCTTTGCACTGCTGGGAACTTTGGGGTCTACGAAGGTCAGCTGACATTCTAAAGGAAAGGGGGTTACTCTCACTCTGCCGCGCCGGATCGAGAAAACCGCCGATCATCATAACCGCAGTATGGGTCAATTGACGTAAGATGCTCTCCTCTTTCATCTCGTCTGTCAGATTCTCGCCCTCCGTCGCTGCTACCTGCTTTTGAGCAAGCTTCTCCCACTCAGAGCTGCATTTTGCATCCATCTGAGCAAAGCAGGTTGCCAAGATCGGAGGAACGAAGTGGCTTCGGAGCTCAACTGGACAATCATCAACCATAAGACGAACAACATTCAAAAGGGCGATCAGTTGATGAGAAGATAAGCAGTGAGCATCTGCAAAAAGAGCATGTGCTAGAGGTCCTGGGAGCTCGCTGAATCCATAGAAATCGACATCGAGCTTGCTCATGCACCATAGGATTGAGTAACAAGACTCCCGCACCGTGCGAACAGAACCTCGAATTGATGAAGCGAACCCTTCCATGGTAGACTTTGTACCAGTCACGCGAGCATAAAAGTCATCCTTACTTCCCACTGAGATTCCGGCTTGCCAGAAACGATCGGTCAAGATCCGGCTCACTACGGAGCGCATCTCAGGCGGAAGTCCAACCCAATTTGCGGGATTATGAAACGCATGTGCGTGGCTAGAAAATTATCAGCGGAAACTCGTTGTAGCTCTTCCGATTAGGATTAACCTCAGGAATTTCAGTAAGCTTGGAAGGATCACTGGTAAGGCTTCACGCCATAATGCACATGACACCTTGTGAGGAGCGCTATCTTTCTCGACCTTTTCTGTTGAGCAAGCTAGGAATGATTTGGTGGTTCGAAGTGGTAGAGCCTGGGTTGAAAGTCAGCCCAGCATTTTTCAAGCTGACATGTAATAGCACACACCTTCAATCGCTCCTCTAGATCTTTCTGCATGGCTTGGCCTTGCGCATCAAGCTGATATAATCCCCAATCATCGATTTCGTGAACGTGCCGAGAAACCAGGTAGTCTCTGACCTGGCTCAATCCTAAGAGCTCGCAGAACCCAATAAATGACGAGATCGCTTCATCCATCTTAGGATTTTGCCACAACTGCTGAACGGGGTTAATAAAGCCGTGGAGCTTTTGTAATCGAAGCTCTGGATCTATCTTTGTGGTTCGATGGCTGAATAGAATTAGTCAAATGTTCAAGTGGTGAGGTTTCCTCACGCCTCGAAAGTAGACCCACATGATCGTGAACAGAAATGTTTGATATGCCACTTGTCGTTTTGAGTCCAGTGATCCCGAAGAAATGATTTCGTTGACTTTAGCCTCAAGTTGATCATAGACGTCCTAATGGTTGTCAACACAGAACATTTTCCCACTGGAGTAGACTGACTAGTAACTGATCAGGCATTTTGCTGGCCAAACGTTGCAATTCGTACATGCCATCGGTCTGGAGTTC
Source organism: Stipitochalara longipes BDJ (assembly GCA_009732865.1). Classification (NCBI taxonomy): domain Eukaryota; kingdom Fungi; phylum Ascomycota; class Leotiomycetes; order Helotiales; family Hamatocanthoscyphaceae; genus Stipitochalara; species Stipitochalara longipes. The sequence continues at coordinate 907,194 of ML769340.1, forward strand.
CTTCACAGCATCGTTGTACGCGCTAAACTCCGGTTGCTCGACAGGCCTGCTCATGAGAATATGCTCGAGAACTTTCAACATGAACGTAACCTTCTTGTCCAGTGCTGTGGTCGAAAATGCAACTGCAAGCTGAAGAACTCTCTTGCGAATGACAGGATCCTAATAATGGTCAGTTTCTTGCCCAATATGTCCGGCTGCATAACTGTGTCATACATCAAATTGCATTTCTAATAGTCTCTCGCACCATGCTTCAAGGTTATTTTCCATGGCAATGCGTTCCTGCTCCTAGATCATATTAGCATTTGTTTCCAATGTAGATAGTAACCGATTTTACATCTTGTTGGGGCTTCGAGCCATGTGATGATCTCCATTTCATGTATCCTTTTAAAGCTGCTTCTACAACAGTGAAATGAGCATCAACTCGCAAGACTGGCATGGACGCTTTGGAATAAGTGGCAACTTCGCATCATTAGTAAGGTTTCTATTGCTTCCAGAATTGCTTAACAAACCAGCAAATGGAGGTTGTCCATCATATAAATGGTGCATTGATTGATCAACTTGACTCAAGATGTGGTAGATGGCTTCTGATTGCTTCTGGCGAACTATGTATTCGATCACCTGCGTGCTATATCGCCGGTAGTTGCCCAGAAAGGCGTGCCGCTCAGGCTGGGTGTCAATATCTTCAAGGAGGAATATTAAAGAAGGGTCGTCGGAGTCTTCTGGCATGCTCTCGTATCGGATAAGTCTCGAGCTGCATAATTCAAGTAAAGGGGCAATTAGTGGAGTAATAGTTGGAGATCCGCCAATAGTTTCAGAACGAAGCAATCGTGTCCATGTAACAAGGACGGGTATCGAAATGACAAAACTTGGGCTTTGAGCAATAGCAAGGAAAAGGTTCAATAGGTTGGGAAGATCGCAGTCCTCAGGTATGGCTGAGATTTTCTGCTCAATGTAGTTTCCGACAGTTGATATCATCTGGCTGAGATTAGAGAGGGCAAAAAGTGACGCTTCCGAGATCTTACTTCGGAGAACTTTTTTGCAAACAGGTACTTCTCATCATCGATATCACGTGGATCAACCACGGACCACTCAAATAACTTGCGGAGAAGTTCAACCATCTCACTAGTGTACATTGGGCAAACGAGAGATAAGAACTCATCGTCATCGAAATGCATCCGGCTATAAAGTGCATGGAGTGCCTCGACAGAACCCTGTAATTGTCAGCCAGGCGAGATAGACGAAATGGAACACTACTTACCAGCTGCACGGCCACACTAAAGGCAGCAAGACTTGTGCACATATGTTGAACGCAAGAAGCACTTGAAATGGCTTGAGGGACTGCCCAAGGCATCACAGACTTATAGACTGCTAGTATCTTTGCTGCACAGCTTTGGTACTGCGGATTCGCCTGAAGACCATTATCGAGGCATTGATTAAGTAGCTCGCCCAGCCTTACTAGCCACCCTTCTTCGCCATATCTGACAGTAGGGCCACCTTGTCGGTTTGGGAATCTTTCAGCCAGGACAATGGCCGGTGTGAATATATCCACACAAGCTCTGCTCAGAGCACCTTCTCGCAAAACGGCAACTGTATCTTCGCCATTGAAGATCTCGTCTGAGAGCGTCTCCAGGACGAACAGCACGAACTCTTTGTGCACCACGGATCCAGGAAGATTCCAAAGTCGTACCAGAAGCTCATCCATATCAGTCCACTCCGCCGCCCAGCTTCTCTTTGCGATCTCGACCCACAATTGCGCAGTCTTGTTTCGCAGATACAGAGGGTCATCTGGAGAAATATGCTCAGACAATTGAAGGACCCAGCTCCTCAGCAAAGTCGCCTGCTCCTCTGTGTATCCAGCCCATTTGTGTCTAATAGCATGCTCGAGCAGCGACAAGGCATAGTGGCGAACAACTGGTTGCTGGGATTTATCGGACGCTAGGGCGAAGCCATGGTAGGGTGCTTCATCGTCGGTTTTGATTTCTTCTAGAAAGATTGAAGCTTGCCGGCGTGATTCATTGGAGGAGTATGGGCCGTGGACAATCTCGAGAGCTTCATGGATTCGAGGCAATAGAGTTGTGCTACCTCCGTTCACTTGCCCGCTCGGTCCGTCCCCTCTGTGTTCGCTGCCAGTGTCGTGGCTGTTTGCGGACCCGTTCATCCTGTCTCTATGCTTTGCTGCCGAAAGCAGCGAAGGTTTGCTCAGCCAAGGGCAAGATCGATCATGGAAGGGGAAAGGCGTTAAGGGTGAAATTCGTCAAGTCCGTAATCTGATCGCGAGCGTCATATGCTAGGATGTTCAAAATGTAAAGAGCTTCGGAGCTTAGGAGCAAGCTATGAAGAGCAAACCATGCAATAGTCTTATTTTCACCGAAAGTAGTTTATTATCAAAAACTAAATGGTGAGAAGAAGAGAACAAAGATGGCGATAAATTGGTGAACCGCGGCCGTGCCTAACCTCGAATTTCGGAAGGCTGAATGAAATGCGGCCGCCTGGGCTTATTGCGGGCCTAGCGCAAGGATGAGCTCCAAAATCGCCGAGTAACCAATCAGATGCCACTTTGTCGTACCTTAAACGTATTGCGTATGTGAGTAAGATGTTTCTGCGAGAGCCTCATCTGCACGGGATGATAATTTGTCTTACTCAGTGCCTCAGTATGGGTTGGCAAAGTTGTGGTGGTACCATGGGGTCCACACGACGATAGCAGTCACCACTCACTTTATTTTCGTGCGAAGTTTTTATCAGTTTTGGTAAAGGTAATCATATCTCGGCAATTAGACATAAGGGAAGTCGAATGGGAAATTGATTATTACAATAGAGTATTTATACAATCTGCCTATAATCCTAGAGCCTCGTTGAATCCAATTGCTCGAGAGCAAGTTTGACATGACCACGCTGAACCTATGCAGAATACAGCAACCTAAGCAATGTGAGGTGATGTGATGCTCCAAGCGCCAGAACAAAAAATGCAAGATCATTGCCTCGTGACCCGTTCCATCTTTACATGATTAAGCATTTACTCTGCTGGCACTGATCCAGGTACCCTTCTTCGTCCTCTTTCAGAACGTTCTGTCGTTTCTGCCCAGTAACTTTAATATGGTGCTCGCCTTCCACATGCCACCATCGGAGTCTTTGAATCATATGGCCGTCTAACTCGTCGGTGCTGATCGTCCACTTCCCTGATGTTACCTCGATTTCACATTGATCCTTTGGAAAGTGGAACTCGGGAAGAAATATTTCCGTCGGTGCGTGTTCTTTGCCTGCTTCCAGGGCGTGCAGGCGGAATGTGAAGATACAATTCCGTAGATCAAATGCGGAATGGAGAACTTTTCCCACGGTAGCAATTGGCGAAGGCCGAACATATGCCTCTGCTGCTCGAAATCCTGGTGCCTTTGTCAGTTCGGGGGCTTCTTCGGCCATCTTTGAGGAAATCGAGGGTGTTTTGAGGTTCTGTCTCAAATTTCCAGGATTTACGCTCAACTCATCGGATAGTTCCCTCTTCATACCGTGTCCAGGCTTTTGAACTAGGCTAGAACTAGATCCATTCGAAGGAGTAGGAGGAACTGTAGAGAGTGGCAGAGGCCGGTCGTCTAAGGAGAAAATGGACAGATCTTCTCCGTTCCATTGGTCGCCCAGGTGATGTTTGTTCTGTTTCCATTAGGGATGTTTGAATTTGGATTGTGCAAATAACTCACCTCACACATGTACAACCATAGAGTATAACCAGCCATCTGACTACCTTCAATAGCAAAGTGATTTGCGTCCATGGCACCAGACTGGCTAGAGTAGTCCCCTGTCTTGTAGGCATATTTATCATCCATATCATAAGGAATCCCAAATTCGGTCAAAACACAAGGGTGATTTCCCATGTAATCCACTCCTTCTTGCCGTATTGCCGATAGCTGATCCTTGAAACAGTTACGAATAGCAGTTTCGCCGATCTTGACGGCGAAAGCAGGGCTCATGTATCGCCCTCTCAAGATACCAAAAACATCCACATTCCAGTAGCGATTCCACTTTTTGGTCATGAGGGTTACCCCATCATAATAGTGAGGTGCGTAAACCATTTTGGGGTCGTCATCTTCGGTGCCTTTGATTGATGGAGGAATCTCCAAAACTGGCGGTTGACAAAAGAGGATAGACTCTTTATGATGGCTTCGAATTGCATCTCTGTACTTTCGATAATGAGCCATGAAGTAGGTATTTGTGAACTGCTCGTAGTCGAGAACCTCTCCAGTCCTTGGATTACTTTTGAAGTAGTCTTTCTTCAAAATCGTGTCAGTGCTCGGATCCCAAACACCATGCTGGGCCCAGATACACTCTCCAAGCTTCCATCCAGGATCTCGTTTGTATCCGTATCTTGACTCGTCATAGTCGGCTGGAAGCCATGCACTTTCTCCTTGAGGATCTACCAACACTCGTCCTGACTTATATGGGCCCATGCCTCCAAAATCCCAAGTGTCAATCTCACATGCTCTTCCAGAGCCCGTCAGCATAGCTTGCCAAGCCGTAGGACTTGTACCCTTCTGCAATTTTTGTTCGCTAGGAATTACTGTAATGTCAGGCCACCCTACCAGTCCACGATTTGGCTCATTCATGCTCTCATAGCCAATGACAACCTCATCTTCCAGATCCCCAGCTTCGTGTATTCGCTTGGCAAGGTGGGCAACTGCATCAACAAAGTGGTCTTGCAAATAGTCTTGTATATTCTTCCCATCGATAATGCATTTAGGTGTGAAGTCCCGGCCCGCAAAGAACATTGTGAAAATAGCCTGGCATGCCAGCCGAGTGTAGTTTGTGGACCATATCATTTTCGGAAAGTTTTCTGGTTCCGGATATGTGTTGTGTACCAGAGCAGCTTCTGTGGCAGCAAAGCTCTGGGGATTCAGCCCACACGCATAGACCGTCCACATTGGAGCTCCAGACCCCCCAGAAAATCTTGACCACTGTACAGAAATCGTCAACATGAATAGTGGTTGGGTGCGGAAAAAGAACACATACAACATCCTGATGAGGATCCATGAAAATATAGAAGCCATAAGCCCTCGCCAGTCTCAGAATCTCAATCGTGTGCTGGATCCATTCTTCGTCATATATTCCTGGGCCCACTGACTCAATTGCCTCCCATGTGAAGACGTATCTTATAGTATTGTAGCCCCAACGCTTAAGTCGAGCGAAGTGGACGTGAGCCTCTTCTCTTGGGAATGGTCGAGAATGGAAATTGACATTGTCTCCATCAAAGAAGTCCTCGGGGACATGAGAAGGCTGATCTGGGCTGCTCGGAAACTTGGCGTCTCCTGCAACATTGATTCCACGCAAAGTAACTTGCCTTCCGTGAGCATCGCGAAAGTGGCCGTCCTCAATTGTGAGTCTCAGGGGCGACATGGCGGAGACTGATGCTTTCCAAGACACCAGCCTCGAAAGGTTGCGGATCGGCCTCTGATATATTCGAAGCGCTCTCGAACAGATGCGGCTGGCCAACACGGGAAGGCGAATTGTGGCAGGGCTAATGCAGGCGGAAGCTTATCAATGACGCGGTTGAATCCTCTTACAGAGCTTCAACTTTCGAGGTTTCGGCTCATCTGCGGGTCTGGGTGGCGCCAGAAGGAATCATTGAGTTGTAAAAGGACATAGGAATAGGTATATGGTGGCGGACGGAGGACTCTAAGGTTATTTATGCTCGAGCATGGAGCGCCTTGGTTATTCTGGTGGTTCGGTGACACTGCTGAATAACCCCAGCTGCGGTGACTGGGTGCTTGCAAACAGGAGGTGATTCGTAGGCTGTACCCGAAGTTCAGCCGGCCTTCGACAAACCGGGGACAAATTCCGCGCACTCTGGCAAGGGTTTGGCGGCGGGGGGTACTCAGGAACACCCAGGCAAGGCTGTCAGACCCAGAGCTGGTGGGTGATCATCATCGACATCGACATATCACAAGCTCATACCCAACCACCCACGCGTGCTGCCCATTTTCCTTGGTGAGCCCAGCTATGCCAGACATCAAGTCAACGGAACCATGTCAGGATCCAAGGCAGCGCTGAAGGCCATTGGCGCCGCCATCAAGGCACAAAAATATGATGATGCCATTCAGGAGGCCCATAAGCTGCTTGCTGCAGACCCCAAGAGCTACCAAGCGTAGGTGCCGTCATTGAGAAGGCTCGTGTAGAGTCACGAACTGTCTACAGTTTGTGGTCGAAATCCAGCTAACATCTTTAAGGTCTCTATTCCTAGGTTTCGCTTTCAGCAAACAGAATAAAAATGCAGAGGCCGAAAAGGCCTACGAGTCTGCGACTAAGCTTAAAGCCGCCGATCCACAAGCATGGCAGGGACTGATCCAGCTATACGAGAAGCAGGGGAGTAGTAAGTTGGATCTATACCAGACCGCGGCTCTGAATTTAGCAGCGATCTACCAAACAGCAGACGACAAGTACAAGTGTCAAGTTGTCGTCGACACGTTTCTTGGGTTCGCAAAGAATCAGGGCACACGTTTGCAATATAAGAAAGCCCAAGAGATTGTCCTACCCACCAGTCCCATCTACGATTATCTTGAAGGGCGGATCCCGCACCCAAGCCACACATACCAGATCATGGCACAGATTACGGAGTTCGAGGAGAAAGAACGGATCAATAAAGATATTGGTGAGCGCAGGACCAGGCTTGGAGCGAAGATTGGACAAGTCACAGTTGAGGTCAAGCGTGAGGTGTTACGTGACAGTGATCTGGAAGACTTGTACGAGAAAATTATTGACTGGAGTAACGATGATGAAATTCGGCGTCAATACGAGGAAAAGCTTCTTCAAAGGTGTGTAGAAGTTTTGACTGTTCTCCCACCGGGAGATCAAAAAGTCGAGAAACGTAACAAAGTTTTGAAATTGGCGAACGATATGGTTATCATCAAGCACCCTTACAAACTGGCATGGGATATTGCAATAGAATGGAAAGATCCAGAGAATATTCAAGAGCTAGATGTGAACATCTTGCGCCAATATTGCTCGGAATTTCCTACTAGTGGCCTTGCACAAGTTCTCCGAGGGTTCTTGAGCAGTGAAATATCGCCGTTTCCAAAGCCTCCACACCCCGCACCTGTTCAGAGCGACGCAACATCAGACGAAAGCGAAGACGATGAGGACGATGGAGGCGGGGTCTCCCTTGATGGTCCTGCGCTTCTCGAGGATCGTTTACTCATCATGACCGAAGGAATGGCAGAGTCGGGAAAGTCGATTCTGGCCCATAGGCTTATGGGAGAATACTATCAATTTCTTGAGGAGTACGAAAGCGTCGTGGAGCTCATGCGAAACGGGCGTCGATTGGTAACAGAAGAGGCAAACAAAATTGGCCTGAAGTTTGCAAACTCCTCTGGGTCAATGACTGCTCTACTCGCTACCGCCTTGGTCTTCTACCAATCTCCAAAAAACCATCCAGAAGCCAAGACTTTGTTCGACGGTCTCCTCGTACGAGATCCTACCTCAACACCTGCCTTGATCGGCATTGGACTCATCTACGAAGAGGAAGAAGACTATGGAGCTGCTATCAACTTTCTCAGTCGAGCTCTTGAAAGAGATCCCATGAATATCCGAATCAGGACAGAAGCTGCATGGGTAAAGGCGTTAAATGGTGATTATGTTCGGGGCAAAGAGGAATTAGAAGAGTCGATGTCCAACATTGATGCCAAGGACCAGAAAATACGAGAACTGCTTGCTCAAACTCAACATCGTATTGGAGTCTGCCTGTGGAACATTGATACTTCAAAAGCAGCCCGAAAGAATAGGAGCGGTGCATACTCTTACTTCCTAGCTGCTCTAAAAAGCAATCTAAACTTTGCGCCTGCATACACGAGTCTGGGAATCTATTATGCCGACTACTCAAAGGACAAAAAGAGGTCCAGAAAATGCTTTCAAAAGGCATTCGAGTTATCATCCTCAGAGGTTGAGGCGGCCGAACGATTAGCCAGGATATTCGCAGAGCAAGGAGAATGGGAACTTGTCGAAGTTGTCGCTCAACGAGTCGTAGACTCTGGCAGGGTGAGGCCGTCGCCTGGATCAAAGAAGAAGGGCGTTAGTTGGCCGTTTGCAGCCTTGGGGGTGGCCGAATTAAATAAGTTAGAATACGCGAAAAGCATTGTCTCCTTCCAATCAGCACTCCGGATTACACCCAGTGATTATCATTGCTGGGTCGGGCTTGGGGAGAGTTACCACAACTCTGGGAGATATATTGCAGCAACAAAAGCATTCCAGCACGCAGAAAAGTTCGAGCATGAGGTGGAACAGCAAAAATCTGGTGAGACATGGTTCGCTAAGCATATGTTAGCCAACGTCAAGCGGGAATTGGGTGACTACGATGAAGCAATCGAGGGATATAAAGGAGTGCTCGAAGGCCGACCGACAGAGACAGGAGTTGCCATAGCCTTGATTCAAGCCTTGGTAGAGAGCGCTTGGGATGGTATCGAGAAGGGTCTTTTCGGACATGCGGTCCGGCGCGCTACAGAAACGATTGATGCAGCTCTCGATCTCGTTGAAGGTCGTGCTGATGCCTTTAATCTATGGAGAGCTGTGGGCGATGCTTGCTCCGTTTTCACATGGGTTCAAAGTCACATCTCAGATTACCCACATGCCAAGGTCGAACAGCTTTTACAAACTGGTAACATTCCCAGTGCATACAACATCTTCAACGATGTCGATGGTGTTGGAGTGGATATTGTCTTTGCAAATGGGCTCTATCCTGCTGATGAAGAAATTGGATTAAATCTCACAAGGTGTCTGCATGCAGCCATTCTTTCCCACAAGAGAGCTATACATGCTTCGGCTCATGATATGCACGCTCAAGCTGTTGCATATTACAACCTAGGTTGGGCTGAATATCGAGCTCATGTCTGTGTTGGTCCCGAACTCAAGAAGAAATCTACGAGGTATCTTAAGGCGGCTGTGCGCTGTTTCAAGAGAGCCATAGAACTTGAAGCAGGGAATTCCGAATTTTGGAACGCCCTAGGTGTGGTCACGAGCGAACTGAATCCCAAAGTTGCTCAGCACTCGTTTGTCCGAAGTTTGTTCCTGAACGAGAGAAGCGCTCAAGCCTGGACAAATCTGGGGACGCTGTACTTGCTACAAAATGACTTTGGCCTCGCCAACGATGCATTCACGCGTGCCCAGTCGAGTGACCCGGATTTTGCACATGCCTGGGTGGGACAAGGCTTGCTCGCTCTCTTGATGACAGGAGATACAAAGGAAGCAAATCTTCTCTTCACACATGCGATGGAGATATCTGAATCCTCTTCATTAATTACACAGCGTCAATATGCGCAATCTACCTTCGACCATCTCCTCATATCCAAAACACCGTCGAGTATCATAGATCTTGTGCAGCCTTTATTTGCACTAAATCAATTGCAATCTATGGCTCCCACTGATCTAATGTACCAGCATTTGTCTACCTTATTCTTGGAGCGGATCAATGACATTCCTACTGCTGTAGCTGCGTTAGCAAAGATCTGTGCGACAGTTGAGGCGGACTACGAAGTCACTGAATCTCCTTCGTCACTTTCCCGGTTCGCTCTTGCAAAAGCAGATCTTGCTCGATCTCAGTTATCTGCTGGCTCTTATTCAGACGCTATCGATAATGGTGAAACTACTCTGCAGCTTAGTGCTGAGGACGCTGGGAATGAGCTCTCCGCAGAAGCACGCCACAAATGCCGGCTATCTGCCCACCTCACGGTGGGTCTAGCACACTATTATTCCGGCGAGCCAGACGCAGCTCTCCAATACTTCTTGCCCGCCCTCGAAGAGTCAAATGGAAATCCAGATGCGGTCTGTCTGCTAGCCCAGGTACTTTGGGCAAAAGGAGGTGAAGAATCCCGCAACAAAGCTCGAGACCACCTCTTTGACTGCGTCGAGACCCATCCAGAGCACGTTCAGTCTGTGCTCCTTCTCGGAATCATCGCCATTCTCGACCAGGATAGAGAGAGTCTCGAGGCCGTCACAGCCAGCCTTCAGGATCTGCGAGCTGCCAGCACAATTAGCGATCGAGAACAGGGACAAGTCGGCGAAGTGCTTCGCGCTATTGCTGCATTATCTGGGGGTGATGATGAGGAGGTCTTGACGGAGATCCAGACTGATGTGTTCTTACATCCTAATCTGCCTCATGGCTGGAGCCGCCTAGCTGAGATTGAAGGTGATGAATATACGGCTCAGATGGCGCTGAAAACGGCATTGAAAGCCGTTCCTCCATTCGGCGAACTGGAGGCTATTGATCTCTCGAGGGCATTTGGGGGAACCGGAAAAGTTGGAGATGCGCAGAACGCGATCATGTTTGCACCTTGGAGTAATGAGGCGTGGGCATCCTTGAGCAGTGCATTATCCGGACGGGAATGATGAATGCCCCAAGATTTGGTGCATGGTAGATGCAAGCTTTGTGTACGTTGAGTATAATGTCAAAGATTCGGCGTTCAATTCAGTGCAGTCGCATCACATCCATTGAACTCCATAACTTTGATGTTCGAAAGCCATGTAGCGTTCGGCGGCCCTCAGGTATTGAATTCATGATAGAGAAATGCAGTACCAATGTTGACCTTGCCTTTCCCACCGCCGCCCTACAGGCGTGCCCATTTCTCGGTGGCCGCACCTCTCTCCCGCTATTCTCGTCGTCGTCTCTCCTCTGCTTTGGATGCAGTAGTAGGCCTCCCGGGCAAGAGTACCAGAAATCGACAATCTGGACAATTCCCATGATTACATGCTCCATCTAGCGAAGTTGATCAAAAACAGTGATTCCGCGGTATGTACAATCTTGCAAGCCATAAGTGAACTTGCGGGTGGTGGAGCAGGGGCAGTTTGTGTACGTTGTTTTCAGATTTCCACACATTCCGAATAAGGTCTCGGTGGGGCAATATTGAATCAATAAAGTGTGTGGGAGTTCGAATAGAAGTTCTTGACCTTGGGCCTGTTGAACGAAGTGCAAGGCGGATTTGGTATTGGACCTCATGTTCGCAGTATCGAAGAAAGAAGGACAACGCTAGGAATTTCACCCCTTACTATAGACGAGCAGTTTACCTTGCCACTCAACGGCGTGTCGTCAGGCAGCTAAGCCCAGTGGGCCGTTATTCGTGCTTTATCATCGCCCCCCTCTTTTTAGCATCGAGAATGGCATGTTCTATTTCCGTTCATTCCTCTATAGTGATTGTTCTAGCTGCACATGAAACGGCTTGTGGCTGAACTAGTTTCTGATATTTGTTCTACATAGATAAATTATTCGCTGTACTGAATTTCATTTACTTCGTTGTGTAAACACAATCTTTAACGGGGCAACCTCCAGGGTGAATACGTCCTTCGTCTTCTCAAACAAATCAGTGCCATCTTCACCAGGGGCAAAGCCAATGTCAAACTGTGTCACAAGCCGAGCCGTGACGATACGAAGCTCCATCAAAGCAAGCTGCTTCCCAATACAAGAGTACGTTCCTTAAAAATGATTAGCAGAGCTCATATTCGCATCGACAAACTGACCTAATGAGAAAGGCATGAATGCTGCCTTGTTGAGGACCAGCTCTAGTCTATCAGTCCACCTCTCAGGGAGAAACTCCTCTGCTCGCTCGTAACATGATTCCACTGCTTCGCGTTAGTAACATGGTCACAAACCAGAAATCAAGCAGGTCTACATCTCCCCATACTCCAAGTAGGAGTCGAAACTGTCACGCTTCCAGGAATAAACTTATCTCCAATCATAATCCCTTCGGGAGGTGTCTGTCTCAACAGTCCGCTCGGGACAGGCGGATGCAATCGCAGAGCCTCGTTAATGATACCATTCAGATACTTTGCATCTTGGATATCTCGCACTTCGGTCTCTGAACCAGGACTATATATCAGAGCTAGTTCTTCTCGAAGATTCGAGACAATGTGTGGCTCTTTGGCTAAGTGATAGAAGATGTGCGTAAGCGCCGAGGAGGAAGTGTCGCTTCCTGCAACGATCACGAGGCGAGTATCTCCCCAAAGCCACCTTGGATCACTGACGATCGGGTCGCTATGCTCATTCTCGGCTTCGATCAACCAGCTCATTATGTCTGGCTTTTCTGGAATGTACTGTGGCGGACTTTATCAGAAACCACATACACCTTTAAAAGCAAGAGAACTTACCTTCTTTCGAGCCAGGATCTGCTTGTTAGAGAACTCAACCCATTGGTCTATGCCGGCAGGTTGTGGCAGGGCTTGGAAGATTGGGATGGCCCATGGAAGCGGTGTTATTATACCCAAAGGTGCCATTCCTTCTTGCAGTGCTTCGAGACCATGATGCTATTTTGTATCAGGAGTATCTTTCAAAGCTTACCGGAGCACCTACCTTCTTGCCAGAAGTAAGCATACCGAAACTATTTCCAAATGCCAGATCACCCATGACCTCAAAGGAGTAAAAGTTGAACCATAGCGAGGCGTCAACTTCCTGGCCGGAGCGATCTTGGAGCTGTGTGACTAGGGTATCGGCATGTCCAATAATGCGGCTTTCATAATCACGAAGTGCTAAAACATATTAGCTCTGCGTATTGCATTGGACATGTCATACATTTCGTGCTGAATGCTCGATCCCAGACTTTCCTTCGTTTATCGTGGGTTACACGATCACGCTCTAGCTGCAATGACTTGTTTGGGAGGCCGACAACATCATACCAGGCTGTCTTGGTACATTTCGAGCCAGGACCATAAATGAGAGGGATGATGTCTGGAATGGTAATTGATAGCTCGTTGGGGCCAATCCTGGACCATTTAGTGACCATTGTGTTTCTGATAGGAAATTCAAATGGCTCACCTAACGATATCTCCATATTTCTTATGTAATCGATCAGCTTGAGCATAATTGTCCGAGGTTTTCAGAAGACGCAGGACGTGACTGAGTTTAGAAAGTCTTGCTGTGAAAGGTCCTGGGAAGTGTCGAAGTGGGTGGAAGAAGATCCTGTAGATCAATATACTGGCGGTCAAAGAAGTTAAGTATGAAATTACTGCAATTACAGCTTTCGATGAAGCGACAATGACTGAGGCATTCTCATCAAGCCTATAAAGGAGGACAAAAATGGTAAAGGGTGAAGTAAGGAGAAGAATGAAGAGGTGGACAGCTTGCATATGGTGCTCGCCATGAACAAAATAACCCAGATGTGAGCTCACGCCAAGTATGGCGCCAAGGCAGGTGAGCGCTCCTGGTGTGAGCATCGCAATGTGGTCAACCTCTCGGTGCTGTTTGCAGAGAATCGGGCCAGCCTTGCATGTCGTCGATGTTTGAAGATGCATGATTACATCATCCTCACCCTTTTTCTGACACGAAACGTTTCTTTGGATTTCGTCATAAAAGTTGTTTCAAAGAGTTCAAACTCCCCGAAATTAATTGAGCAAGAAGATGTGGCCATAAGATACTCGAACGACGAGGAGAAGATGGTCTTAGCTAGAGCGCGTCTTCATGTAAGGTTTATCTTGATAGTCCCGCATTTTAAAGGGAGTCGCTTATAGTAGCAAGCTCCCCTTAACCAGATTTCCTTATTAGAGAGATCGCCTCGACAAAGTTATAAAGCACTAAAAACTGCAACGAACATAGGACTAGAATACAGAATCTAGTTCTAAATTATGGAAAGGACTCAAGCGTCGGAAATTTCCTACTATGGAATATGAAGCAATACTTTTGTATCCTAGCTAAACCGCTCAACGAGACGAAAGAAATCGTAATAAAACGATGATTGGAAGAAAAGGACAAAACTCTGCAGCTAAATTAATTAACGTTGTGACCGTGAGGAAGGATTGAGAGAGAGGAAACTGGACGAACTGAGCTTTAGAGGACCATGAAACTACATATTGACAGTAGACTTAATCGATTCTTACCCAGTATGACCACTAGGGTGTGCCAATATAAGCGCTTAACTTACAGATTTTGCGGTTGAATGTTCACTTCACAATCGGACTAAAATGTTAGGAGACAATGGATGTCTTATTTTGATAGATAAAAGCTTACCTCGTCAGCCGATTAATGTTTCGACTCCAATAAAGAAGACTTTCTTAGGGAAACTCAAACCCACTCATCGAGATATACCGATACTCTCAGAAGCCTTCAGTGTCAATACTTGAACGCTATCAGAATTGCACTTTGTGGTAAAGGCACGCCCGCGACTAAACAGCAATCGTGAACGAGTGGAAAGGTTTCAGATTGAGAAAGATGGAGCTACTATTCATTACACTTGATGACAAGCCTGTAAATAATCTCAGCAGTTCTGGAGACTACATTATTGGATAGGATGTATCCCAAAAAGGCAAATCGATCGAAAACACAAAGGAAGAACGAATCCGGCTGCCTCAGCTCGAAAGCACGCAAAACACGAATGAGCGTATAAATTACGTGTAATCCCAGACATAACACGCTAATTTCATAACATCATTGCTTAAGAAAGAAAACCTAGTCAACGATAGCTGATAAGGAAGGGCAATGTAGCTTATCAAGGAACAGCTCGTAAGTAAACAAAGCCCCTTTTACCCCGCATCATCACATGATCCACGGCCCCCTATCCTAATTTTGTGATTGCGAGAATACCTCAGTTTGCAGCAGTGTCCAAATGAAAGTGCCTTGGGTCAATCCCTTGAAAGTTTGGCTTGAAGTGGCGGAAACTCTGTGCTCAAGAAAAGGTTGCCACCAACAGAATTACAGTTCTCGCACGTGATGCATGCGCCACAATTATGGCATCGGCTAAGCCCAACTTGGCAGTATTATGACGCGACGGCGATCAACCCCTCTACCAGCAAGATTTCTCGAACACTTCTTCGACTGCCTGCACACGACCAACCTGATCTCGCTACATCTGTTTATAAGATCTGAGAGAACTCAAGGTGCCTTCCGGTACCCCAGAGAAGAATATACTCCCAGATTCGGCGCGACAATCTTTTCAATATGTTTGTTCTCAGAAATGGTAAGTGCCCAAATTCTTGTTTATCAAAGGAAGTGACGCCCCTCTTCGTCGCGTCAGAAAATGCAGGCGCGACCGTTTGTCCGCTAAATCGTTTGCAAATCTGTGCTAATATGTCACATAGTGGGAAAGCTGATCTTCGGCGATACCTCCAAGGAATCTTTGGTCGAGCTCCCACAAGGGCAACTTTATCTCGTCCGACCGCTTTCTCCCAAGGGATACTCAGAGCTCATCTTCAAAGACGCCGCTGCGAGAATCCGACGAACGAACCAAGAGTACCAATATCAACTGGTCATCCAGCGAGCATATGAAGAAGGCGAGGAAGATCTTGCAGAGGACGAAGACGGTGAAGATCCAGAACTTGCTGCCTTGGCTGCCGAGCGTGACGAGAAGACATTCCTGCTTGATGAAAGCCTACATTTCAGATCAGAGATTCGAGAAGGTGGTGAGAAGGTCCTGGCTTGGAGAGACTTGAGTGGGGATGCTGGTGACCTTTACGAATTCGTTTGCGACAACTCGATCGACGACGCTCAAGTACAGCAGTTCGAGATAACTGCTGTTCACTGCCAGTACGAACGAAAGCACCGCAAGAATTACAATACAGCGTCGGAACACGATCTAGCCGAATTTGCCTTCGAGGGCGAACAGCCAATACCCCGCGCGAGTCCTACACATAGCCCCGTTGCTCTATCTCCAATAGGTACAATGCCAGCGCCTTCAGCAACAAGAAATACTGCCAACTCGGCTCTCAAGCGGGAGAGCACGCCCACGAAAGCTTCTCGTAAGCCCCCTGTGAGCGCAGAAATTCCCACGGCGGCACCACCGGTAGCTACACATCCTGAAATGAGGTCTGTTTTAGCTGTTGAGCATGCAGAATTGCACCTCTTCGACTTCCAATCTGGGGCATTCATTCTTCAGGACCCGAATGTCGAAGCAACAGTCGCAGAAGTTGGAACATGGAAGTACTGGCTACAGATCTCGAGCGAAGATAAGGATTGGCTTGGCCAGGAAGTTATTGCTGATATCAATCCAGTGTTCAACTTTGAATACTTATCTTTCATCTTCAATGCATACACTGCAAACGGCGATGCATATTCATGGCTTCTCCGATTCAAGGACCAAGAGACTGAGACTCGTTTCCAGGAGGGGTTGATGCAGGCATTGTGGGAACAATTGAACGAGATCAAGTGGAATAAGAGTAAAGAGGAAGACCGTGATTACGTTCTTGAGGCATTCCAAGATCTCGCAATGGACGATGCTCCGGAGCCCGAGGAGGAGGAGGAAGAGGAGGTTGTCGAGGATGATGGCCAGAGAAGCGAACATTACGACAGCGATGAGGACGAGGAGGATGTAGTGACAAGAGACGAGGATGGTAATGTCAATTCTCAACTTGCAGTTGGCTACAAGCATGATCGATCATTTGTCGTTCGTGGATCTAAGATTGGTGTGTTCAAGCATACGCCAAACAACAACCTCGAATTTTCGACAAACATTTCGAAGGTCGAAACTCCCAAGGGAAAGCTTTTCAGCCCCAAGAAGGTTATGCTTCATGCTGAAGATACGAACATGATTCTTCAGGACGAATCCAACCCCAACTCACTCTATCGTATGGATTTGGAATATGGGAAGATTGTGGACGAGTGGAAAGTTCACGACGATATCCCGGTGAACACATTCGCACCTGAGAGCAAATTCTCTCAGATGACTGGCGAGCAAACATTCCTTGGTCTGTCTCGAAATGCGCTCTACCGAATTGATCCTCGTCTCGCTGGCAACAAACTAGTCGACTCCGAGCTCAAGCAGTATGTTTCCAAGAATGACTTCTCCGCAGCTGCTACAACCGAGAAGGGATATATTGCGGTCGCAAGCAATAAGGGAGATATCCGCATGTTCGATCGTCTTGGTATCAATGCGAAAACACATATTCCGGCCCTCGGAGAACCTATCATCGGCCTTGATGTCAGTGCCGATGGTCGTTGGGTCCTTGCTACCTGCCGCACATATCTGCTACTCATCGATGCTCTGCAGAAGGAAGGCAAGAACGAAGGCAAACTCGGCTTCGAGAAGTCTTTCGGCAAGGATTCAAAGCCTCAGCCTCGCCGCCTAGGTCTAACGCCATCTCATGTCGCGCAGTTCCAACACGAGACGGGAGCTCCATTGTCATTCACGCCTGCACGATTCAATACCGGAGAAGGCCTATCGGAAACTTCTATCATTACCGCCACTGGTCCATTCATCGTGACATGGAATATGAAGAAGGTGTTGAGAGGCAGCAAGGACCCGTACAGCATCAAGAGATATGCAGAAGAGGTCAAGGCAGACAACTTCAAATATGGAAGCGACAAGAATGTTATTGTGGCACTGCCTAACGAGGTCAACATGGTTGCCAAGCAATCATTCAAGAAACCCACCAGAGAAAGTATCGCTACTCCGGTTAGAATAGGCGGAAGCAGTCTTGGTGGACGAAGAAGCTCAGGCAGAGTGGGAACTCGAGACTCTGCCAGATACAAGCTTGGAAAGGACGACGTGGTAAATTCTCCTTATTGAGCTGGGAATTTATTTTCTCTTTCACGAGTTCATGGCGGCGGGCGTTTTGGTTTCATTCTGGAATGGGCGGGTGGGTTGATGGCGGAGACAGCGATCTCCCGGGTTCTTTAGTTAATGACGGCTGCGTCATACAGTGCCGCTGGACTTGTCAGCATTATTCGCACTTATGTATTTAGCAGAGAAATACCAATACCCCAATTTTACTTCTACTGCAGAAGTCCGAGTTTTTATACTTTGTAATCGATCGCGTTGCGTTGAGATGGATATCCAGTGTTTTCAACCGAAACTATTTCATCTCATAACAGGCCTCATCCGAAGTTAAGTCTTTCTTTAGGCTCAGCCGATATTGTTCCTTCGGAGAAGATAAATATAGATAAATTATTGCCTAACTATGAACAGAGAATTAAAGTTTTGCACTCGCAGGGCGCAAGCCCTATCTAATCCGATATCCCATTGTCCAAAATACTTCAAATGCTAATGTCTCAGCTCGCTTTAGGCTTTAAGCAGCCTTGTACTAGGAGCTGATCTACCCAGGCATTGTTGTAATTGCCAGGCGTTAAGTCCAACGTTGGTGATAGTCCCGTGTCTCCAGATGCCCAACCAAGATATCCGATGAACACTGTTGTGATGTTAGTCTAAATCTCCGTTCAAGGAAGAGGAGAAGATCTTACCATCCGAATTGGCATTTAGGAAGTCTATCACCGGACACATGTATTCTAAGCAGCTATTTGTGTTTCCTCCTCCGATTTCGGTCTACGAGTTTATCAGTAAATTCCTGAAGCTTCATCTCAACTTGGCAGACTTACCAAAAGAGCCTGTCTCCCATGGCATCTCAACCACTGGGCAGCAGGTGCAAATGCATCAGTGAGATAGCTTGAGATACATTCCGAGGACGTGCCAGTCCCAGCATCAAGATACTTCTGGATGTCGAATATGAGAAGGCCTTGTGAACCTCCTGAATCGGTAATGTTGGCTAACGCATCAAAAGTCGCTGGTACGAAAGCTGTGGTCCCGGTCCAGTCAGTGCCTCGGAGAAGGATTGGATTGAAAATTGCCCCTGCGTTCCGCTGTATCACTCTGTCAGCGTGTGAGATTTCAAAGATGAGAGGGGACGTACGATTGCGATGACAGCAGCTTGTAGAGTCTTTGCCCAGTAGGTCATGCTAACTGGTGTCGTAGTTGTTGTTCCTGAGCCACGTATTAGTACATGAGAAACGATATGAGAGAAGATATATACCATAGTAGGTAGTAGTGGTTGTAGGTGAGACTTCGTTCATGAGACCGAATATCACATAAGGTTCGCCAGAATATTTTGCTGCAATTGCACCCCAGAAAGACGCAAAAAGTGCATCACTTATTTCTCCTCCAGAATCCCCAATGAGATACCCGTCTAATTCAGTTAGAAATTTGACATTCCTGGGATCATAAAAAGGAGCAAGCTTACTAAATCTACCATAATTATGCAAATCAATCACGCAATAAGCTCCAGTTTTAAGACAGGCTTGGACAAGTCTACGCTCATTTAGCTGTGGGAAGTGGAGGCGGAATGGAGAGACTCACTGATCATATGCAGCAAAGTTGGTGGGGTTAAGAACGGCTGAAGCGTAGTACTGGCTGTTCACCAAATACTGCCAGCTTACTGGGAGTCGGAAAGTATTGAAGCCATCTTCGTTCACGAAGTGCGACATTTGGCCCGTTGCATTATACCCCGCACTCATCGGAGACTGGATCTGAGTCAAGTCGCAAGTTCCCTAGAGTTGTATTAGTATGGTTTCTCAATAAAAGCGCTTGCTTGCCTACCTGGTTAGTGCAGCCATTCTCAAATCCAGAAAGACCTGGATAGGTGATTAGCTTCTAAGATGTCCTTGGAGAGAAGAGGTGCTAAGTACTTATTCCACTTAATGTAACCTTGCCAGCCGTTGGTGGAGGCGGATTCGTTGCTTGACAGTCATATCCAGTTGTTGTCTAATAAGTGGAAAGTCAGTATCTTTCTCTTCTCTATCCTCTACCAAAACAAGAGGAGAGCATTCATTTCAGGATCAGGTTAATAAGAATACAGCATAATATCTTGACAGATAAATGACAAAGAATGTATGCTTACAATTGTCGAAACCGTGGTGGTAGTTTCCACGTTTACGATTGTTGAGGTTTGGGTTGGGCCAAGGATAAATATCGTGGTGTACGTCTCAACCAAGGTCAGGGTCTCAGTCAATACGACGGTCGGAACGAAAGTCGTGAAGGGAAAGGGATGAGTCGTCCGGGTCGGGGCTTCCGTCAAAGGAGTTGAGGCTGTTGGCTTCACCGAAGTATACAACGTCGTTTGCAGGGGCAGAGTAGACTGCGAGGGTGGTAACAGAGTTGGCTGGGAAGAAGTGATGGTTATTATAATGGTAGTATAAGGGATTGAAGTTGGCGCCGCTGGGTTATCCGGAAGATCCGAAAATGTCGAAGGAGACGCCGTGATAGTTGGAGGTAGAGGAGAAGACTGCGACGGCGGCGTGACCAGAGAAACCGGCAAGGATTGAGAGAAGAGAGGGGAAGAAGCGGGTCGGCTCGAAGGGCGATAGGAGGTTTCGAAAGTGGTACTTCCAGGTACAGAGCCTGGGGGTGTATATATGGCAGTACTATTGCCTGGAATTCCCACGGAAAATGAGCTTGAGATCGATGTGGGCAGGATGGTAAAGGGCCGGCTGCTCGCTGATGCCACACTTTCGACTGTACTGCCGGAAGGAGAAATTATATTCGTGCTTTGGATTCCTAATGAGACCGAATTCGAAGGTAATGTGGGAACAGTAACAGATAGCGTGCTTGCTACGCTAATACTTCCACTTGTTTTAAGGGATGTAGGGGAAATAATTGCGCTCGGGGAAGAATACACCGCCGTGCTTGCACCTGAAATTGCCAAGGAAAGGGAACTTGATGTGTAGAGCGTGATCGAGAGACCGCCAATTGATGTAACACTTCCGGCTGTTGTACTTAGAGAAGCAGAGTGGACTGCAACGCTTGTCGATGATGATCCTATTGGAAGTGTGTTCACAGGGAGCGAGAGAGAAGAACTCCCCAGTGCTGTGAGTGTCTGTGATCCCACTGAATTGGTGAATGAGATGCCTGTTGAACTTGAGCTATGAATTGGTAACGCAGTTGAACTTGTGGCAGAAGTGAGTGGGACGGAGACCTCGCTTGACGCCGTGAGAATTTGTGTGGGTGACCCAAGTGATAATGTCAAGGAGGGAAGCGAGAGGGAAAGGCTGCTCGACGGACTATATGTCTGAGTGGGGGATCCCAATGAAACTGAAGATAAAGAGCTTCCTCTCAAGGTTTGTGCAGTAGATCCCACTGGAAGAGTTGTTGGTGGCACCAAGGTGGGTTGGGATGATGATCCAAGCGAACTTGTGCTCAGGTGAACCGAGGCGGAAGAAGTGGCCAGTGATGTCCATGACTGAGTTGGTGATTCGAGTGATAATGTAAGTTGCGTCACCGAGAGAGAAGCGCTAGCCGATATTGATGTCGGTGGTCCAAGTGATCGGGTTGGAGAGAAAAGTAAGGAGGAAGAGCTGCTTGGCGTGGTGAGCACTTGAGTTGACTTAGCTGACGTTGAGCTTCCAGAGATGCCCAAAGATAACCCAGTGGAGCTTAACGAATTTGGAGATTCCTGGCTCGGTTTGATGCTCGGCGTAAGTGATGGAGGTGAACTTGAAGTTACTGGAGGTAAAGCAATGGACTGACTCGTTGCTGAAGCGGTCAAAATTTGCTGAGAAGATGTTGATGACGGCTGCTGAATTGCGCTTTGTGTCAAAGTGTGTGAAGTCTGAGAAAAAGTCGTCTGAGCTAAGCTACTCTGTGCAGTAAGACTTGTTGGAACTATCACCGAGCTCGTTGGCGCCGACTTCGTTGGTGACAAAATTTCGATGGAGGAAGAGCCTCGAATTGAGCTGGTCTGAGCAATGGCTGAACTTTCTGATGTTGATGTTGCTGCAATTAGAGAAGACGAGGATATCGTTGCGTGAATTGAGCTCGGAATTTGAAATGTGCTGCTCGGCAGAGCTGTCGAGCCTACTGAGCTTGATGCACTTGCTGATGATGAGCCCACTGATGACGAAGCCTTGGCTGAAGTAGAGCTTGCAACCGGTGAGAATTGAGTGAGAGCTGAGCTTCTTGATACCGCACTTTCTGATACTGGAGAGCTCGCTGACAGTGAGGTGTGAACTGAACTGGGAACTTGTATCGTGGAAGTCTGGGCCAGTACTGAGCTCACCGAGCTTGCGGTAGTTACTTGTATAGTGTTCGTTGATCCTGTTGTGTGCGTCGAGGCAGAACCTACAATTGAACTGGTTTGGTTTGTTGGAATAATAGCTGAAATTCTTGTGGAGCTTTCCCTAACTGAAGAACTCACTGGTGAGGGAACGAGGATTGAGCTGAGGGCTTGCACTGTGGAGCTCTGGACAAGTGTTGAGCTCACAGAGCTTGCCGTGGATGAAACTAAAATTGCTGATGTGGATGCACGAGTTGGGACGGAATTCGTAATTGAGCTGCTCTGAATGCTCTGGAAACTAGTTGCACTACCGGTCGAAGTTTCGCGCACTGGAGGAGAACTAGCTGAGGGGTGGATTGAGCTAGAAATCTGAATTGTGCTGCCTTGGGTTCCTCCTGAGCTCACGGAACTTGATTGGCTTGCTGGAATAGAGCTTTCTAGACTGGATGCGTGAACTGAGACTGCACTTAGAGTAGTGCCGCTTGTTTGTATGGCAATGCTCGATAGCGAGGTTTTGATAGACGAAGCATTTTGTGGTGTGCTACTATAAGTAGTTGCTGAGCTTGATATCGAGGCGACTGAAGTGTGGAAGGAAGCAGTGGTTTCAGCCTGGCTTGTCGTAAGAACAGTTGAACTTGCCAAAGTAGGTTTTGATAAGCTCGAAACTGATGACCATGTTGTAGTTGTAGAAGCAGAATTTTGACCCAAGCTTGTCTGGGTCGACGCTGAGCTCACCGCCGAGCTTTCTGAGACATGAATTAAAGTGGAGCTCTGCACGCCACTGTTTCCTGAATTTGAGGACGTTTTTGAACTGGCTGCAGTAGAAGACACAGCAACAACTGTGGAGCCTGGAGCCAAATTACTCTGGACCGTGGTTGGTTGTGGTAGTGGCAGGGACGACAGCCTGCTAGACGCGGGACTTTCAATGACGCTACTAGTGAGTATTGTTGAACTCACAGAAGACAATGATGTCCTAGCAGGTGTGGGGATAAATGCTGTACTACTTTGGACCCCAGGGACTGAAAGCGTAGATGGCAAACGAATCGATGTGGAATTAGATTGATCTTGGCTGATTTGCGAAAGCCCGGTTCTCGAAGATTGCTGTGATGTGCTCACAACCGTGGAGGAGAAAATTTGCGTATTGCTGCTTTGGGTTCCAGAAATCGACGAAGTCGACGAAGCATGCGCAGAAGTGGAACTCCGTTGGCTTTGAGTGCTGCTCTGTAGAACTCCTGAGCTTGCTGATGGCAACGTTGGGCTCACGATAACAGACGAAGCTGTGCTGCTTCCACTAGCAGAAATCGACAGAGTTGATGGCCCTCGAGTAGATGTGGAAGGTGTCTGAACTTGGCTGCTGTAGATTGTACTTGAGTTTACTGGCTGCGGAAATATGCTGATAGGTGCTGAACCGACTGGGTTGATAGTTTTAGACGTCGTGGGCGCGGAGCTAGCCGACGTTGGCAACAGAAGGCCAGATGTTGAAGTTGATGTTGACGTAGGGTTATACGGCCCAATAACAATCTTCGTAGATGTTGAGCTGCTCACGATCGACGGTAGAGGACTGGTCGTTGCAGTTTGTTGACTTAAGCTGCTCTGACTGACTACCGAATTTGCTGATAAATAGGACGAAGTAGGGCTTTGTGGTAGCAGGCTGCTTTGTTTCGCGGTTGATACCGGAAGTATCAGAGACGAGGAAGTGATCAGAACTTGCTCAGATGAGCCAGATAGAGATCTTGTGGATTGGCTGAAGACGCTGACCAGCTGGGTTTGAGACGATGGAACAGATATCACAGACGTGTACGACGGTGTACCTTGAGTTGACGACCGAGGAAGTGTTGCTGATGTTTGAACCGGTTGAGAACTCTGAGTCAAAACAAATGAGGGTCCTGAAGTGGTTACACTCTGCACAGACTGTGCAATCAAGCTAGAAACGCTTGGAGGAGCGATTATGGAGTTGATCGGAAGGCTTAAAGTGGTACTATGAACCGCCTGGGTGTTGACACCCGAGCCTGAGAACGAGACATTTTGCAGTGATACGCTCGGGGAGGGAATAGCGGTGCTGCTTTTTGGAGAAGGTGCAGGTGCAACAGTTGAGGGCGCCAGCAGGGAGAGTGAGCTGGAATGAGACGTGTATAATGTCTGTGTAACGCTTATAGACGTCCCCGACACCTTGATAGACACCGAAACCGTACCAAGATCCGAGCTACTCAACAAGGTCGGTACCGACTGGGCGAATGACGATGCAGAAACGGAACCAGAGGTTTTCTGAGATCCAACTGTAGATACATTGACAAAGGTCGGTGTCGAAAGTTGGACTACTGAGCTCGAAAATGGCAGAGGTACGGAGCTGGTATGAGAGCTTTGTGTGGCTGAGATGACAGGCAAAGATGTGCTAAAGCTGCTGATTGACGAGACGATAACTGACGATGGGGAAGCGAGGACGACTGAACTGCTGTGCGTGGTTGATGGCTGTAGAACAATCGAGGAAGATGGTGAGGACAAGATGCTAACACTACTTGTCACAAATTGGATAGACGAGAAAGAAGAGGGTGGTATGGCCGAGCTGCTGTGCGTGGTTGATGGCTGTAGAATAATCGAGGAAGATGGCGAGGATAAGATGCTGACACTGCTTGTTATAGATTGGATAGACGAGAAAGAAGAGGGTGGGGTGGTCGAGCTGCTATGCGTAACAGAGGGTGACTGAAGAACCAGAGATGATGAGGAGAAGCTCAGGCTACTGGGTGCAGGCTGTGAGGAAGGGACTGCAACCAATGAACTAGTCTTCGTGATGACCACCGAATCACCGGGGGAAAATGAAGGAATTGACGTAAGCAAACTGCTGGATTCTACATGAGTGGATGAGGAGGATGCCACTGGGATGGACAAACTGCTGTGCGTGGATGGTGTTGGCGAGGTCAATGATGTCGAGAGAGGCGTGACTAAGTTGCTGAATGTCGTCGAAGAGGGGGCAGGGATGAATATCGAGCTGCTGCTACGCGTAACTGGTGCTGGTTGAAGGAAGGAAACCGAGGAAGAAATGACGGAGCTGTAGGATGTAGACTGTGATGGCGACGATAAAGGGATTGAATTGCTCCGTGAACTTGATCCTGTCTCAACGCCCAAAGAAAAGGCAGGGGAGGGCGTGAGCAAGCTGCTGACTGCCGATGGAATCAAGGACGGGATGACTGAGCTTTGGGTAGCCAGTGTCAGCTGACTTAAAGAAGAAGTGGAAGCTGTGGTCAAGATGCTTGATGGAGCCTGTGTGGAAGGAAAGAGGTTGGTCGAGCCAGTATGCGTTGTCGGTGCTAGCCCAATGGACGAAGACGAATTGACTGCACTGGATATGACTATCGACGAAGTCACACTGACTGTCGTTGGAGACACCTCAACGCTGATTGAGGTCGAAAGACTTTGCGGGAGTGGAAGTGCCACAAATGTTGTTGAGAGCTGTTCGGCCGACGTCCTGGGTCCCGGCCTTCTGGTCGATGTAGTTGGCCTGGCAGAGGGAGCAACTCGAGATGTCGATGGACGTCTTGCTATCGATCTTGTTGTCGACGCTTCATCTGAATTTTTGGCCCCCAAATCGCCCCTATCCTCTTCAGCACCATCGCTCTTTACATTTTTCCTCTCCAAAAAGTGCCCAATGACATTGGGTGATGGGTTCAAAGCCCTATGCCTCAGTGCAAATCCTGGAAGAGTGAAACTCGAAACAATGCTTGACGTAAGCAATACACAAATACAACAGAAGACTGCCACTAGATAGGATGCCGGAGGAGCCATTTCTGCATTTGTCAGTTGCCTTCTGCTCCAAATTTGACTATACTAGTTAACTGCTAGCATTCAGCACAACGTACCGAGTTGGCTGGGAACTACAAATTATTTACTCTGAGCTTGCACGAGAACTCCCACAGAAGAAACGGAAAAGAGAAGAAACAGACAGAAATTTGAGCGAGTGGGGTCATTTTTGAAGGTGGTCCGTCGTCCATTTGATCTTGACCCCAACTTTCAAATAAAACATCCGATCTCCGCCCGCATATGAATCCACGCAAGACAGAAGTTATCAATAATCACATATGGCAGTTTTGACCGCGATCAACCAACATGCCCATGGAATTGCTCGAATGGCATACCGACAGCATAAAAGCGTTATGACTTCATCTCGATTTGCCGAATACATCAATTTTGCCATCCATACCACTTCTGGGCGGATGAAAGCCACTGGGCATCGCCCACGTCCACTTTCAGCAAGCACGCAAGAATGGATCTCTCGTAGTATTATTCAGTAACGTTCCAGAGGCCAAGGATGAGTTGATTCGAATCATTTGTAGATTTCAGCCTGGGTAAAATACCCAAATGCAGGAACAGACTTACCCGATTTTCTGTAAATAGCCGCAACATTGTACCTGAACACCATGCCAAAAAGCCTCGTATGTATCACATAAATGAACAAACCATCCGAAGGTCCCATACCGACTTCCAGGAATCCCTGCCGAGATCATGGGGGATTTCCGTGTCTCAGTGGTGGAAAAGTCCCATCTCTGACCGACCACCAATGACTGTCCGCGTCTCCTTTTTGCCCCCTATTCAAAAAATTAGCGAGATCGCTACCGAAGCCGAGAGATCGCTGGAATTATTGCCATTCTTATGTATATCAACTCTTCCCCGTAACAGCCTCAACGTGAGCACCCCACCTCCCCGCACCGAATTCGCCCCTTCGCCATGGCACTTCTTAGTTCTTGGACTGTGCTCTCCCTGCGCCTGCTGCTTGCCCAGCCATCGCCACCGGCAAGCAGAATCCCGGAGCCTGATGAGGGGTCCTCGGGGTCCTCGAGGGTCCAAAGCTTGTATCTGGGGTACCATTGTACCGGCGAAAGTGGGACGTGGGAAGTGGGAAGTGGGAAGAAAAATGGGATCGAAACTCTCCGAAGAGTGCCGGCAGTCCTGGGGTAAGAAGCAACAAGGCTCAAACAGTCGGATTTAGCCCATTCGCCACGCTCGGAACCTTGACCGGGTGCGGCGCCGGCACCTTCCCGGGCTGCCCGGCGGGCATGCAGAACGTGGATACGTGGATACGTAGATCCCTATAGGCTTTCTGACCCACGACCAAAGAGGAGGAACGACGAGGTGTCATTATTGAGTGCAAACAACGCTCGATCGCGAATTGCGTTATCAAAAAAGAACACTTGTTCAAATGGAAGGGCGAAGGCGCAATTCGATCGCTGGATATGTAATATGCAAACGGCATAGGCAATGATCCGAAGATCTTCCAAATCTGAGGCAAGAGCCACCGGGATGAGAATCAAAAGTGATTGGGGACTGCATCTTTTTGCTTCGCTTGAATGCTTACCTCACCGTACTGGCGGCGTCTTGGTACAGTACATATATATAATCTTCGTCCTTCTTTCCCTAGATACTCTTGACTTCCTACACCATGTTATCCGACCCAACGCGCGCACTGTGCCCGCCCCCCACAGGTTTTCGTGAAGGAGACGCTGTATAACCATGCGTGACACTAGTTCCTCCAACTCTCCCACCATTTCCACCAGTCGTCACGTGTTTGTCCCCAAATTGCCCATCGCCATTCCCTCCCCATCCGGCCTGCCTCGTAAAAACAGCATTCTCAAGCTCAGCCCCAGTACCCGGGAACGGCACCGCACGGTTCAGCAGAATATGGTTAATTCTCCAATCCCAAATACTCGCATAAACCATCCTATACCCACTAAACGCCATGATTGTACCAATGACTGCTCCCGCAAGACAGTCATACCAATTATGATACTCATCAATAGTCAACGCGCCCGCAATTAACGTGGCACCAAGAATTGGAGCGTAGGTAGCGATGAGTTTCCACATAGCGGGATGGTAGTTGGACCATACTTTTAGTTTAGCGTTCAGATATAGATAGAGAAAGACGAAGCCAGCAAAGGCGGCAGTAGAGTGGCCTGATGGGAAGGACTCGAGGGAGTCGTCGATTTCATCGGGGTCGCCTGTGCAGATGGTGCGGTCGTACATTATCTGACGAAGACCATTGCCTGTTTCTTCAGCTGTGATGGCGGGAATGTTTGGCTTGCAAACAGTGAGGAAGTGGGGTCGAAGGCCGCCGATAAGCCATTTGAGAAAGACCTGAAAGACTGCAGCGGTGATTAGGGAGTAGAGTAAGCCGATGATGGCGTTATTGGTGTCCCAAAAGCTACGGATCCTGATTTGGCAGATAAGAATGACAGCAATAGGTACAAGAGATCCAAGAAGTGCAGCAAGCCCTTCACATAAGGTTAGTCATCCTCAGTTTGGCAATAGAAGCTGCACAGTGTACACATACAAATCGGTACAATCTCTTTTCGTAGCGGATAGGCAAACTGCGGGTACACGATCTCTCCATCTTGGAAGTACACAGGGAACGAGCGAGACGGGGCGGGGTGAGCCTCATAAACGCCGAGGCCAATGATACCCATAACAACCATTGTCACGAGGTCTAACCAAGTTACTCTGAGCCATTGACCAAAAGTCGGTCGTCGAGTCATATCCATGATAATTGGGCTTCTTTTCTCGCGATGGCGCTTTGTCGTTATTGCTGTTGCTGCTGTCGTATCTGCAGTTACAGTACTGCGCTGACGGCGGCTGAAGAGGCCCATGGCTGCGACTTTGAGCTCTGGAGTTAAGATTTTCGCTTGTGAAGTGACAAGAGCACTTTCAAGAGCAAAGGACCACAAAATGGAGACTTTAATATAGTCCTGCGTCGCGTCGATGTTCACGATACTTAGACGCCAAGACGCGGTACGTCATAAAAACAGGGAAATTAGCAACTCCTACCCCTGCCAATGAGCTGAGCTGAGTTTCGAGAGGGAAAAGGGATCGAGAGCAGAAAAAAACAAAAAACAAACATGGTCGATCCTTCTCTCTCTTGACGGGCGAATTATTGCAGATAGGATGGCTTGTTCGAATGCACTTGAAAGTTCCACAAGCTCGGTCTAACAGATCAAAGGAAACAAGAGCATCTCATCCACTTGGCACCGAGACGAATGTCGCTCGCTTGGGACTGGGCAGGTCTTTCAAGGATCAACAACGGGTGCAGAGTACGGCCTGAATTGAAATAAGAGCTCAATGAAAGTTGATGAGAGAAAAGGACTGCTAGGTTGAGTCCAGATTCCAAATGAGCCCCGAAGTATACGTCACGTGACCATTTCAATGAGTGAGAGTGCAGGATGAGCGGTTCCTAGGAATATAAAGCCCGAGCCACGTCTTATGACTATCTAACTGTCAGGTCACACAGCCTGGAGAATTGGTTCCTGGCACCAGAGAATCCAATTCCAAAAGCAAATCCTCATTTCCCACGCATGAACTCCCAGCATCGCTGTCCCAGCCCAACCATTGTACAGCAGCGCAGAGCGAGCGACTTGTATCATATCCTCGTAACTCATGTCCCTTCCTCCATTGAACCCCTACTCAAGCCTTCGCCTTTTCTCCATCAAGAAGCCCTTGTAGAGCACTGCTTGATTTTCTGTGCTTCTTCCCCGCATGCTCGCTGATCCGTACCAGTTCACTGACAAAACTCTCGCCCCACCATGCACTGGTATATTTGAAAACATACTTCTCCAATTTCTTGAAATTGATTTCTCTTTGCTCGGGTGACATGGTGACAGCATCGTGGATGGCGCCTGCGAGTTCTTCGGTGTTCCAAGGATTGACAATGAGTGCACCATTAAGAGACTGCGCTGCGCCCGTGAACTCAGATAGAATCATTACACCGTGGCGTTTTCGCTGCGTAGCAATATATTCGTAGGATACGAGATTCATACCATCGCGGGTTGAAGATACCAAGCAGGCATCGGATACAGCGTATAACGCAGTAAGTTCTTCAAAAGAGACAGATTGATGGAGGAAGTGAATAGGCATGAATTCGATCGTTCCAAATTTGCCGTTGATTCGGCCGACGAGTTCGTTGACAACGGCGCGCAGATTTTGATATTCTTCGACATCTTGTCGGCTGGGCACGGCTACTTGCACAAGAACGACTTTGCCAATCCATTCAGGATGCTCTGTGAGGAAGACTTCGAGGGCATGCAGCTTTTGGGGGACTCCCTTGATATAATCAAGCCGGTCGACTCCGACAATAAGCTTGACTCCCTCGAATTTGCGTTCCAAAACAGCGATTCGGTCCTTGACGGACTTCATTTCCAGGCCTTCGACGAATTTCTCGGGATCGATTCCGATTGGGAATGCAGCAACCGTAACATACTTCCCTCTAAACTCAACACCGTTCGGAGTAGTGGGCGTTTCCCTGTCTCCGTTAGCTCAATATTACACGACCGCCTCATAGACTTACAATATTCTCGAACAACTGCTCAAGAAATGTCGAGCATAGTCGTACGTATGGAATCCAATCAGATCGCTGTGAAGAACCCCTAGCAGTAAAGCCTCTCTAACTGGTAGAATCCTGTAGATCTCGCTGCTAGGGAATGGCGTATGCAAAAAGAAACCAATCTTGACATTCTTCTTCGTGGATCCAATCTCCTCTCGTAACATTTCTGGCAGCAGCATCAAGTGGTAATCATGCACCCAAATCAGATCACCATCTTGTACGTCTTTAGCCACTGCCTTTGCGAAGAGGCGATTGACTTCTTTGTATGCAGCCCATGCCGACTCGTCGAACGTAATCTCACCGGGGTGGTAATGGAAGAGGGGCCAGAGGATAGAATCTGCGAAGCTTATCAGCAC
Source organism: Stipitochalara longipes BDJ (assembly GCA_009732865.1). NCBI lineage: Eukaryota > Fungi > Ascomycota > Leotiomycetes > Helotiales > Hamatocanthoscyphaceae > Stipitochalara > Stipitochalara longipes. The sequence goes on from ML769340.1 coordinate 937,614, forward strand.
GTGTAAAGAGACTTTTGCATGCCAGCCTACTCGAAAAGCCATTGTAATGCCGTTCTGATAGATCATCATCAATGAAGACCGGTACAGAACCATATTCATCATGTAGCTTCTGGATCATAGGACCAGCCTCTGCGTCTGGGACCTCCAACCCCGGCCAGCCATACCATACGAAGGTTGTGGTTTTGGATAAGCCGCTGAGGCCAGAGACTAGTCCTCCAGACGACATAGAAAACGCGTACGAGCCATCCTCGGAGCGTTTGATAGTTATGGGGAGTCGGTTCGAAACGAGGAGTAATCTGCCCTGGACGTTGGGTTCTTGGACGACTGAAGGCATTGTGAAGTGTGTATGGGTAATGAGGAGGCTCGTAGAAGTCGGAAACGAAGCTGCGCAGTTGTGTTTGCGTAAATGTAGCCCGAGATGCTGGCAGGGTAGGACAAACTGACGGTTATTCTCGGAGTGGTGGGATGATGCAATTGTCAGGAGAGGGAGACACAGGCAGGAAGAGTGAATACAGCTGTCGATGGGAAGCTGCGCAACTTTATTATCGATTACATCGACTCGGTATGGTAGAGATGTTTGCTGGAGGAAGGTCGATGATGTCTGTGACGGATGAGCTCAGGTGAAGTGTGCGGTGTCAGTCAATATGTATGTAGTTGGCATGTCGTTCCTTCTTTTTCCGAATTGTGATACACGCAATGGTAAATATTTCATTGGAGGCTCACAGCACCTCCAAACCTTGTCCTGCCTTGCCGTCCCCAGCTTGGCGACTGGCAAGCTTGCCTTGCCTTGCCTGCCCTGCTTGCTTGCTTGTGGAGAGAGTCGCGGGCCGATGACGATTGCCCAGCAGAGCGCCAGCGCCTTCTTTTTTTCTTGCAGGGGTGCTCTACATTTGCATGGCCTGCATTATCTTGTACATTTATCCCCGAGTTATGCAGCGGGAGGGAGAACTTCTCTCTCAAAAGGGGCCCATGCATTCAACGAGATACACACTTTCTGCATCGGTCACCGCATTCCGGCCCAGTGCTGCCCAACTCTCTTCGTCTTCTTATGAGGCTTTTAACAGCTGCCAAACCTTGGGCCAGACCCGAGATGGATTCGATCATCAGGGGCTGCCAGGGCTGCCAAACATGGCATTCTGCAGAAGGCCCGCAGCCAACGGATTTCCCACATTTCACGCGGCGCCGGGAATATCTGCGTGGCTTCCGCAAGCCCGCACCGAACGAACGCCATATCAGGACATGGGCAGGCGGAGTGAAAGCTCCAGGTTGACACGTGTGGGAGCCAGGTTCGATAAACACCTAAGAAAGGAAGGCAAGGCACGTGAGCATGAAGATGTCTTTGTATTGACGCCTCACCTCCACGCTGAGTAGGATGCTTTATACGAAGTCTGGCTGGAAGACGCCTGTCTGCTGGCCTCCTTCCGATGTCCCAATCCTTCTTGTATGGGTATTTGCCGTGTATTTTGTTGAGCTGTTCTCAATAAGAAGTATTGACAACTAATTGATATGTTCCGAAAGCTCTGAAGTCGGATCTGAGGAGATTTGCATCTTTTCGACCAAAGAAAGGGTTACATAGCACCACCGTAATTTTGTTTATGAGGTATATCAAAGATGATGAGTGGACGCGTTCATGATCTCATAACGAGTCCTTAAAAACCGATATACTAACTAATTTCCGACAGCGGTCATATTGAGAAGTCCTCATTTATCTGTATCGTTAGATTTGCAATTATAATCGCAGCATCCAAAATAGCACGCACGGTATCCAGTACTGTGATCTTGTCAAAACCCTTTCCCGTAATCAATCTATCGGTCTTCTAATATACCAAGATATTGAGGGAAGCTTGACTCGTATTCGCAACAGCCAGAACCGTTAAAGACAGCACGTCTAGATTGATCTCCTTGGATCCCTGACTTGAAGAGGCATTTAGAAGAGAATATAGTCTTAAAGCTGCAAGTGCGACGAAGCCAGTATTGATTCCTCCAAGATAGGCCAATATATCATGATGCCAGGAATAAACTCCGGGAGTGGATGCTATGGATGGATTTGTGGAGTAGGCATGTCTGCCTATCCGCCGCATGGTTTTGGCGGGAAGAAAGGTGAAGTGTACGAAGGCGCTATTTCGATCATGAGCAAGTCCGGTACAATCATAGAATGTTTTACCTAGTGTGCCATTGCTGAGCAGGATTGGGTTAAAGCTATTACCACATTGATGTTCCCGGAGAATAGACTATATTCCCGCATAGAGTGCTTTGAGAAAGCCACGGTCGAGAAGAAGTCAGCACAAACAAGCTTCATGAAGTATCCATTAATTTCACTCCGGTCTTCCTGGTAAAATTGTTTCTCTAAGTCTCATCATTGGCGGCGTCCGGGCTACCCAAGATCGTGAACTTCCGATTCGAAGACGCAGGGTCAAGCCGCTGCGTAACGCTGCGGATGCATGCGCAATAACGTCGGGATCCATTTGTCATGGTTTTTGCTGGATTTTTTTAAAAGCAAGTAACATATAAAGAATGCGAGGAAATGATGTCAGTACATCAGGCTAAATTCTTACAGACTTTCAGATCTTGCAGTATGGGAGCAGAATTGGAAAGTACCACCATGCTCTCGCCTAGTTCCAAGTGGTGCGAGTCCCTGAGTCACACTTCCATAAACTACTGCTAAAAGGTATGAAATGAAGCGGCTTACTTTCATCACCCTTTCTCTAAGCCTCCGCTAATCACCCTTCTCAACAGATGGAACCCACCATCTCATCTTCCTTGCCAAAGCTCGCACTCGCGGTCCGCCTCGCAACACTGGACGACGTCCCCGCCATTACTACTCTGATTTCTACATCTGTCCGTACTCTACACGCTCCCTTCTACACGCAGGCAGAAATTGAAGGGCTCTCTCGCGTCAGTCTACGGCGTCGATACTACTCTAGTAAAAGATGGAGATTACTTCGTGGTCACGATGCCCTTGCTTCGTCCCAACGGCAGGGATCAAAAGGACCTCACACTAGAAGTTAGCAAAGCAAGAGAACATGACACCGAAAGGAGAATCATAGCTTGTGGTGGATGGTCCTTCCGCTCTACACTCTACGGCGGAGACCAATTCTCTTCCCGGAACGACGACAACCTCATGAATCTAGAGACTGATGCAGCAAAGATTAGAGCACTATTCGTGCACCCTGACTTCACGAGAATGGGCATTGGTGGCTTAATCTTAGACAAGTGTGAAAATGAGGCGAGGAAGAGAGGGTTCAAAAGGGCCGAGATGGGCGCGACATTCGCGGGGGTGAAGTTTTATAGAACAAGAGGTTATGAGTTGTTGATGGACCAGGGAACGGATGGCGTCGAGGAGAGGAAGTTGGAGAACGGGGAGGTGTTGAAGTTGGTGCGGATGGGAAGATTATTGGTTCAGTGAGGGTAGGTGATAAGATTAAGGCTCCAGGACTCATGAGAAACCGCACTACCGCGTGAGGCGAGACTCCAGTTCTTATACATGAATGCTCATAAAGACTCGCTATTCTTAGAATACAAATTTTTCCGTAAGAATCTGATGATGGTAGCTTGGTGCTCTGCAGAGCTCGGAATCTCATGCCCACCCGCATGTCTCAATACGCTCGATTCTCGACATATTTTCATCAATGCTTCACTCTTCTCCGGTGGAACAGCATCGTCCTTCTCGCCGATAATAGTCAGAGTCGGTACATCAATTCCTTGAGCATAGATAGTCTCATACTGCGGAAATCTCGCCTTGAACCCTGAGACGAAGACACCAATGGACGGTGATCCTTGGTTTGAAGGGAGATGTTTCCGTAATGGATGGTCTTTGAGTGCAGGAGAGAGTAAGGCCGTCAATAAGCCCGCGAAGCATGCCCCTTGACTGAAACCCCAGATTGCATGTATCGGTGCTTCCTTCTGCATGTAATCTCCCAAGTAGTCAAGACTACGCTCTAGCCCTTCATAACTGCCCCCCTCAGAGCTGGCTAGATCGTCACGTGCGAACCACCATGCTCGATGGCCGGCTGTGGAGTTGGTGTTGACATAATCAATCCATGCTCTGTTGGATGGCTTTTCAGAGCCTTGTTGAGACATATCGACATTATGCGGCCCATCTGGGAACAGGAAGTCGAAGTCTTTTATGAGTGAATCTGTGAGCGAGCGGATTTGAAGGGCGTGCATTGTTCCATTTGACGTGAAGCCATGTAGGCAGAGAATTCGCAGCCTGTTCATTTCGTTCGCTCGTTCTTTAACGCTTGCAAGGTCTTGTAATTGCGCTAAATGTGAAGGTTGGAAGGGTGAAGGCGTGATGTCTGTCTCCATCGGCTAATGTGCTCAGGAAGGTTAGACTAGCGGACCAAAACGGGTCTCCTTTCAAGCTGACCAATTGTTTCTTTTAACTCGCAAACATATCCTTAAAACATTCGTGAGATCTTGCTGACATCAGCTTGTCCACCGAATCTCTGACCTAGCTCGGTGATTGAATGTTAGACATTGAGAATAGCGGGTTTGCTAAGCGGTGCTGACATCTCCAAACTTAGATTCAACATCCTCTACTCAGGTCTGAATTTGTTCTACGCCAGTCTCTTGAAATAGAGCAATGTCTGCTTCAAGGGATCCTGAGGAGCTTTTTATCGTCAAAGCAATCCAAACGTTTGCTAGTGGCATCACAAATAAAGACCCAGACCTCCTTCGCACAAGTCTCATCCTAACTGCAAGTGCAACACGGACAGGCATCAGTCTATCCCGCTATATTCACATACCACTCTCTCAATTAGTTGGATATATCTCTGAAGCAGCCTCTTCTGGAGGTGTTGAAGGAAGATTCGGTCCCAACAAGGCAGCGCAACCTTCAACGTCGATGGAGAATTAGAAATGCTATGGGCTCCATGGCAGAGCTTGAAGTACAGGAAGTTGACTCACGAAGGTTCTGCCATTTCTGCCTTGGTGAAAAGAAAAGGAGACGAGAAATGCATCAGCGTTTCTCATGCGGAAGATTTGATTGTGGTGTGAAGCGGTTGACAGACCGAGTCGATTCCGCCATATTTTTGGAGCGATTTGTGGTAAGCTGTCACGAAGACCTTTTCAAGAGTAAGTTGAAGTTCGAAGGCTATCAGACTATCAATTGAACAGCCAGATTATTTCGGGCTTGCTTATACCCCATTTCTCGTGACGTCTTCTCCGAGTTACGTGGTGCTACATATCCTCATGTCAGGTACCTTAGGTTCTCTATCCAGACCAAGTGCTTTGCGCATAGACAAATATCGATTTACATACGCCAAATAAATTCCTATTTCACCAGTGCGCTGAAAGCTCTCGAAATTTCAAACACTCTTCAGTACTTAACGAGTTGAAGTCACTTATACGGTACTAGCGAATATATTCTCGTCCAAGCGAGGTTTACCACCAAAAATCACCCAATTCTTTAATTTTGTTATCCCACGAAATGCTCTAGTCAAATGAAAGCAGATCTGTCAAATAGCCACTTAGCTTTTAGAGCATATTAAGAATTTAATTTCTTATAAAGGTATGATGAAAGCAAAGAAAAGTATTAAGCGAATTAGTATATAAAATCACGAAAGGTCGGGTCGAATGTACTTTATACTTCCATAATCTTATAAATAGTACACCTCTCAAAAATCGTAAGAGATAAATCAATTTGCTTTATTTTCATTAAAAAGTAACTTATAAAGTTGTAGTCTTTAAAAAGCATCACATTATAATTTATCTTAAAGTTAAGCAGCTGCGTCTTAAGTGTATCAGACGCTTGGACGAGAATAATTCAACGTGACTGTAAGTGGAAGGTAGAAAGGGCTTACAAATACCTTGCAACCCCGACTTTATCGTCATAACCCCGGACTCCGCGAATTTCCCCTCTTCACCGATTCAATTACAAGATATGCTAAGTGACCTATTTCAGTACAAAACTTGGGCGTCTTCCTCGCAAGTTCGCAATCTAAGGCAGAGTTACAGCATCCAGATTTTAGACTACCGCTCTGCATCTCACAATGTCATTACCAACTCACTTCCCAATTCGAGCTCCAGGCGGCAAGACAATTCAGATCCCATCTGTCGGCTTCGGTACATGGGCTTCAGGTTTGAATTTCTTGAACTAACTGTGCAATGGATGCTCACCGTATTGATATGCGGCTCGGGTTGGTGTAAAGGCTCCATCCTCGTAGCTCTAAAAGCTGGCTATAGGCATTTGGATTGCGCATGGGCCTACGGTGTCAATGGAGATGTTGGAGCTGCAATCAAGGAGTCTGGTATTCCCAGAGAAGAACTATTTATCACGACGAAGTTCTGGCCTCACTTTGCGGCTCCTGAAAATATTGAGATATGTCTTGATCTATGTCTCAAAGAGATGGGCCTAGATTATGTCGATCTTTGGCTTGCTCATTGGCCGTTTGCAATCAAGCCAATCTCGAGGGAGGCGCTGTTGAAAGCAAAAGTTAGTCCCGAGACCTCACACGAGGACGGTGGACTGCTTGAGGAGAATGGCAAGATTGGGAACACACTTCCACCAACATTGCCAAGAGATGCGGTAAGCGATTCTACAACCCCTTACGTAATATGACTCGAAGTCTAACAATCATGGAGGCAAGGAAGGAAGCTTCATTCCCACCTGGCAAGCAATGCAAGTTCTTGTCAGGAACGGCAAAGCTCGCACGATCGGAGTCTCTAACTTTTCGGTCTCTGAGCTGGCGGATATCATTTCATACGAGAACGATATTCCAATTTCTTGTAACCAGGTCGAGGTTCACCCATGGCTACCAAACAACGAACTTATCGCCTTTTCCACGGAGAGGGGCATCCTGACTACTTGCTTCTCTCCATTTGCAGGTCAAAAGAGTAACGGCGCAACCCTCTTGAAGGATGAATTCGTACTGAAGCTTGCTGAGAAGAACGGTATGGACGTGGGTCAGCTTTTGCAGAGTTGGAGTGTTGGGCGGGGAACTGGTAAGGGCAACAAGAGTTTATTTTACTCATTTTGACCCCTCTACTCCAAGACACTCTAAATAGGTGGTGGTCTATGCTAACTCCTGAGATGCCTAGTTCCTCTTGGGAAGAGTTCTACGGCAGGTAAGTAATGCGTCCTCCTCACATAACTTTATGGCTGATTATTAACAGCTCGTATTAAGTCTAATTTCAATATCCAAAAACTTTCGGAGGAAGATATGGAAGCACTTAATTCACTTGCTATCCCCGATGGTAAAGGGAGGACTGTTGACTTCTCTAAACCATTTGGAATTCCACTTTTCCAAAACTCGACAGTATAGGCAAATGGTAGAGTCAATTACACCATTTCTTTATTCGGACCCGCAATGGTTTCTTTAGTGATCACAATGGATTTATTTGGTCGGGCTTCAACCATTCACCGTTTAGCCTGTGATCTACCCCTTTCCTTCTCGCTGAAATCTCACTTTGCCAAGAAGTTGATTTAGTTCCTATCTAGAAAGCGCAAACTAAAATAGCAAAAGTTCAAACCTCAGTAAAGAGGCCGTGCAGGAATTCGGAAAGAAGTTTTTTTCAGCCTCCTAGGCTCTGCTCCCTCGTGATCTTCCCCCACACCAGACATTCGCCAATATGTTAGCAGAATTAATCGTACTGTTCAGCCACGAAGCTAGTGTGTAATTAGCAAGCTTTTGACTACATTAAGGCCAGTTTTTGGACTGCACACCTGATTTTGGTATATCGCTCCCTGAAGCCTTTTCAACCTTGTTCATCACAGAGTCAGTGGCTCTTGATCTTCGGAATTATATTGTTTGAATGGAAGTATGAGCAAATATCCCACTTGCTATTCTTAATATTGGACCTAAAGCCATTGAATCAACATTTTCCTGGGAATAGACACTCCTTCCACTCCCAGCACGGGTTGCCGACAAGAAACCGTTGTCGTTCTTGCAAAATCATCATGAGTAAGCTTTACATCAGAGCAGACCCTGTTTCTTGGAATATGTTCCAACTCCTCTTCGCTTGGCAGACCCTCGTCTTCGAGATCGGCGAGCCACTCCATCGATTTGCCCGTAACCCATGAATCCCAAAGACCTTCCCTCCAAGGTCTCTCCAGCAATAGGTCTATCGTCTCTCTCCTCATTCTTCTATGCCTAAACACAAACCCGACAGAATGAAGCATGACGATAACGCGCATGTCAAACGTGAAATTGCCAGGCTCTTCACCTCTAGACCTCACCGAGTCTAGAAGCTCTTTGGCTAAGGTAAGAATCTCCCTGGGTTCCCGTTTGGCTGTTGCAACATATTGAGCGCCACCCTTAGCTACAGCCTTCCTCCACGAAATTACCATCACGTACATCAATCTCAGTATCGTTGCCCCTTCGAAAAGCGATTTCCCAGCCTCGGTCCGAGACAGCATCCACATCTTTTCAAACGCCAGAGCCCACTGTTCATACTCTCCTAATATGCGACGGGTGTCCATCTCGGGTTCCGTGTACGACTTAATGGAATCTGGATTGTGCAGATAGAACGCCCACGCCCCAGTAGCCTCGTTTTTCTTCTCGACCCAAGCCCCGAAACGCATCGCGCGACGAACGATCACAGCCAGATAGATCCTCGCTTCCGCAAGACTCGTAAATGATTTAGGCATGCGATCCATGTCTGAGCGTGCCCAGCTTAAGTTGGCTTTGTTGACCTTCGAGGCGCGAAAATCTTTATAGGTCATTGCCTCAAGCTCTAGCCTACTGAATGCATGTAAAAGCTCATCTTCGATAACGAGGGGTCTGGGTGAGGAGACAGGTGTCAGCTCGTTGGAATTCCGGACGTATTGAAGTTGCCACTCCTCTGTTATCCTCACTCCCGCATATATCTGTGTAATGGCCGCATCAGAGCAGCCATTCAATGTTTCAAAACAGGTGAACAACAAGCAGGAGATTAGCGTCGTGCGTAGATCACGTTCTGAGCATTTCTCTCTCGCATTCCAGCTTGCAACCTTGTGTCGAATTTGGGAGACCGCTTTGCTGTATTCGCTGAAGGCGAACTTGCGATCCAGAGATATCGCCCTTTTTGGACGCCTGAGCGGGGAATTTCCCAATGCTCCAAGCGCTATAACTGCATGTCGAAGAGGGGTTTCAATCTCGCAAGCCTGCAGCACAATAGTCTGCCACAAATGCTCCTCGAAGAAGCCTGTGAGCTGTTTGGCAGTCTCAGTGCAGAAGAGGTGGAAGTAACGGCTTTCCTGCTCCGTTCCAAATTTTAAGCGGGAAGGTGTTATGTAGATTTGCGGCAGTCCAGATGGGATGAGAGCGTGTCCTTTAGGACTTAGACGTCTCGGTTTTGCCACGGGCCTTTCAGCGTTTGCACTCTTGTTAAGGTACCCATCGCAACGGATACCGAGTTTCAAGCACCGGTTACAGTTGGGCCTGGTCTCATCACATTTGACTCTTCTAATTCTATCGAAGTCAGTTCATGCGTGGTGATGAAGCTGGGTCATGAAATCTCACTTGCATGTCTTGCAACCTAGTCTCGATTTGTGGTGACCTAACCTTGGACGTTTAGTTCTTGTTTGCTCCGCTGGTTGCATGTTATTCTGGACTATGAGAGACGTCGATGACGGGTTGAAACATGATGAGGACAGGCTGGATTTAAGGATCTGCAAGCAAGGATACAGTAGTGCTGACGCCCCACTCTCCGCGCCTGGTTCCCGATTGTCGGATTGGTGTATCTTGGTTGGCTGTGCCAATAGGAACGAGGGAAGTCGTACCTAATTTTCAGCTTCAGCATAGCTGATCACGCAGGGGATTTCAGTAGCATGGCTGGAAATAGGGGAGGCATAATTATGAGAACACTCCAAGGAAGACCAATAGGGTTCATTACCGAGGTGGAAATTACCCGAAGTCTCTCTTTTCTCTTCTACATAGTTTTAGATTCAATTGTATACATTCTTGGAGATTTTCGATCTATTTCAGTGATTATATGAAAGGCGGGTTTTGTAATAATGAACAGCACTCGAGGATAGAACTATAGTTGATTTCACGTGATAAGCTCCCGTAGAGTGTGGTTTTAGAGCTACCATAGACTAACATTTGCAGAGAACTTGAAGAAGCCGGAGTAAATGGAAGAGGTTTCCTAAATAGTAACAGAAATAGAAATTAGAAATAGAATTCAGTACAGGCTTGAAGTATTGAGATATTATTACCCTTGCTCGTTATTTGGCACGAAAATGTTTTCATTGTCTATACGTTCTCAGTTTGACTTTATGGACAGACGATGCTCCAAAGAAACCCACTTAGTATGTCTGCAAATTTCACCGGCGATCTACGAACAGCCCCTGCCTCCTTTCGGAAGGTTGAATCCACTCAGATCCATGTCTTACAGCATTCGGGCATACTCCCTTTTCTAACTCCTACGTGTAGCGCAATGACGGAAAAGTATATTCGCCGGTCATGGTCCGGTCATAGGACTGTTGCAATTAAGTAATGAAGCGGCTGGTATACATGTCTTCACTGGTAGCTAACAAGCGGTAGTGCATCGGTTTGTTCAGTACAAACAAGCGCTTTCTTTTGAGTGGTATTGATATCCTCCGAAACCAACCAAATCTAGTTAAAATCAATGACGGGTCATAGAACTCCGCACTAGGCAGGTAGGAGAGATCGCATTGCGACAGAGATCAAATTAGATGGTATACCGCTCAGGGCGGAAGAACACTCGCTGGTCACTATTGATCCGGAGAAAGCATGGCTTTTTGCAGTCTGACCATTTCTGCCAGCTCCGCACTCCGCGATATCATTGCTTCAATCAAAAGACTTTGCTTGTCGTTCGTGGATGAGAACTTTCTGTATGAATGCGATGTCTTTCTTCCTGATTATGGAAAATATTTGAGATGCCACTTGAATAAATCCAGTGCTAACGCGGGAAAGCTGCTCAATTATAAGACTGATCAATTAGCTGATAATTGTTCGCTTAAGTGAACTTTGGCAAAATAAATAATGGGAAAAAAAATCTCATTCTTAGATCAAAGACTTGCTCATGAGAGCTTTTGAAGTAAAACATCACTACATGACCTTTTTTGTGAGCTGTTGAGACAAAAAAAAAGAGCCAACACAAAGAAAGAGGTGTGAGGCTACCGATGAATAATATGACAACATGAACACTCATAATACACTGAATAGAAAATGTTCCCTTCGTGAAGAAGCATTTTGGGGCCTGGCTGAACAATGAAACCAGCTCCTAGAGAATGAATATCCAGAATTCGAAAATTCGCTCATGAAAAAATACCACATGTTGACATTGCAGGATGGACAAGCACGCAGACACTGCGTTAGCAGAAGTTCCTGGCCTTCTCTCCACTTTGCTTTTCCTCCGATGGCGTCTCATCTTGGAAATTTACACCGTCAAACCTTTATCATTGCAGTTTGTGGAACAGTAAAACCAGCCGCCCACAGACAATAACTCCGTGCCCAATGCAAATATGCCACCCAAAATAAAACCTCAAACGTCATAGAAATGAAAAACTACTCAGACACGAAGCTGCTAGGACGGGGCTAGGACTTCCTAGCCCGCTTCCCACCCTTCTTAACCTCTGGGGACGCCTCTCGCTTAGTCCCATTTTTTATCCCTTTTCTCTCCTTCCAATCGCTTTTGATGATATCTGCCGCCTTCTCGGCCACAGCATAAACAGAAGTCTGCAAATTATTCCTGATTTCCAGCGGGAATATACTTGCATCGATGACTCTCAGATTCGCAACACCATAGACCTTGAGTTTTGTGTCGACCACGCCACCCTCTGATTCCGGCATCATGGAGCACGTGCCAAGAGGATGATATTCCGAAGTCAGTGCTTCTCTGCAGAACTCACCCGCCGTTTCCTTGGTGAGGTGTTCGAAACCCGGGTGAAAAGCTTTGCCGCCATCTTTCAGTAGAGAGGCAAACGGTTCCTTGGTGGCAAGGTATTGGAGGAAGAGCACACCATCACTGAAAAGTTCGACATCCAGAGGGTGAGAGAGGTAGTTCGGGTCGATGATTGGAGCAATAGTTGGGTCCTTGGAAGTAATGTGTACACTTCCACGGGAGTAAGGGCGAGCAACAGAGACGTAGAGAGTGATAAAATTGCCCAGACTTGGCGTTCCTTCCCCGTCTGCAAACCCTTTTTGTACTCCAACCGGGATATAGATCATTTGATAGGCGCTGTCCTTCGGGTTTAGAAGTGCCTCTCCTAGCAACTTATACTGCTGCTTTAAAATAGGAACAGCATTATTGGTAGCTGCTTGCGTAAGTTCGGAAATTGGCGTTGAAGAAACATGACCAGTTCTTTGATCGACTTGCTGATAGGAAAGATTCGCGTTGCTATCGATGAGAGAGCTCAGAAGACCTGTTTGGCTAGTGTAAAATTCTGTCGTCGCGGCTGCCTCAACGCCAGCAATGCCGAAGCTGTCAAACGTAGTGACACCTTCCGCGGCTTGAAAAGACAAGGGCACAATTCCATGATCTTGAAAATTTTCTCCAACATTTGCGTTCTCAACGACTACTTTTATCCCAAGTGGCTCAAGAACATTTCTGGAACCGATACCAGAGAGCTCCAGAATCTGAGGACTTTGAATGCTTCCGGCACAAAGTAGGACTTCGTGTTCTGCTTTGACATGGTACTTGGAACCGAACGAAGTAAAGTCGACACCGCTCGCAACAATCTCGCGGTCGTGGCGGCTCAACGTGATCTTGTTAACTTGTGCTTCGGTGAGAACTGTGAGGTTTGAACGGTTAACATTGGGCTGATAGTATGCAGTTCCGGCATAACTTCTAGTTCCCGAAGCAGGGTCAACCGTAATTAAATTGCTAGACAGGTAATCAGAACATGTCTAAGAAGCTTGCGAGCAACACTGACCTGTAGCCTCCATTACCGTGGCCGGATTGGGGATCTGCTGTCATTTTCAAGCCAAGCTTGTCGAACGTCTTGACCCAGGCGTTTCCACCAACTCGTTTGCTGTTGGTAAAAGCTGTTCGAACTGGGCCATTGGCGTCATGTAGCTCCTTGTCGATAATTTTGTTATCGATCTGGTAGAATTCGGCCGTCTTCCTCGATGGCTCTGTAAATGATGCAAACTTCTTGTAATAAGGAGCTAAACCTTCATGAGACCAACCAGGATTTCCCAGCTTTTCCCAACTATCGATATCTTCTTGAGATGAGTAGGTACACATCATTCCATTGATTGCACTGTTCGCTATTAGAATAATTGAATAGGACATATCACGTGAAGACCTGCCTGGACCCTCCTAACACTTTCCCGCGCGGTTGCGAAATGACACGGCCATTCATGTACTTCTAGATCGGTGTTAGCAGTATAAGCATTACTTGGAGAATAGCTCCTCACTTGAGCAGTGGTTTTGAAGACCCAATCATAGTCTGGATTTCCAATCGCATTGAAGTCCACTGTCATAGTTAGTTCAAAGCTGGCCCATGGCGACATTTGATGATCGTACAGCCAGGAACTAATACATTTGGATCGGCAAGTCGATTTTGCCCTGCCTCAATGACGCCGACTGTAATTTTGGGATCTTCAGTGAGGCGAGCTGCTAAAGTCAGGCCAGCTGTCCCACCACCAATAATAACAAAGTCATATTTCTTGGCAGCAAACTCCGCCGGAGAATCAACAAGCATTGCGAAATAGGTCAAAAACTACTTATCAAAAAAGTTTGCGCGGGAAAAAGTGGAATGCGAAAACGAAAATTAAAATAAAATGGGAGGAATATCAATTGATCCGGGAAAGACAGTTATATGGGTGCAAGGTCACTGCCTCGGAACGCGGCGAGACTCCTGGGTGGTCAGCCAGGGCTGAAAAGGCACTTGCGAATTCCTTTGATTCCAAAGAAAGATTTGAGAGACTCAAGGTTGCATCATTCGAATCAATCTGGGAATAAGCTGACGTGTAGACTACTCCCTATAGCGAAGGCAGTCTAAATAGGCCTAAATAGCATACGGGACTTCTCACGCGGAGGCAAAACACGTCAGCAGAGCTGAACATTTATTCTAGGCGTGGAGCTCTACGGAGTAAGGCAAGGAGTACGTGGTTGAGCAGACAGCAGCCTTGGGGGATCCATGGCGTGTGCTGACAGGGGCTTTGTACTGTATGACTACTAAGTAAGCTGACTGGCGCAAAGCGACTCGCTCCTTGACGCGAGCCCAGCGAGATGTCCTAATTGGCTGCCGATGCGCAGGAGGGAGGAAAGCGAGGAAGTTAAAGCGTCAGCGGCCGCAGCTTGCGACTACCGTCGTGTAGGGCTGATTACAAAGAGACAGGATCGCACTGTCTGGATGCTTTGGTGAAGTTTAGCGACCCTTACGAGGCATAACTTGACGTGCATGTTGATCTTGGAGGGATTCTTCCACGTGGTGCCCACGGGCCGGCATCTCAAACCAAAGTAATCTATCAAGTCGCGATTTGTGGCGCAGCGGTTTGAGAGAGATTGATATTTCCCATCTGAAGTTTTGCTTTTCAAGAGAGCAGGACCCTGATTTCCGCGCTTGTTCGGGGAAACAAAGCTCGTAACGATTCCGGCGCGGACCCATCGTCTACCTCCTCTAGCAGAGCATCAGCTGCGATCATTTTCTCCTCCACTTGCTCGAAGTCGTCACAGAACTTTTCTGCGGCCTCTTCGGTGATCTCTCTTGCCAACTTGGAACTTTGAAGATTCTCCAGATTCTCCATGGCATCCATCAATGCAGAAGGGAGGAAGTCGTCCAGGGTCTGACTAGCTTGTGTCAGCGCATCTGGCTGAAAGGTCTCCAGCATCCGAATGGACTCCAAGTCCTCTTTCGTGTTCGTAAGTGGCGCCAGAGCCTGAAGGAGAGGCTCTAATGCAGACTGATTTAGAAAGAAAGAATACTGATGATCGACAAGGCTGGCGGAGTATAGCTCGATATTTCCTGCAATCTCAGAAATCCGCTCACTGTTAAATTCGAAGGGTGCCAGGGTATTCCTCGCTGCTAGCAGACAATTGATGGCGAATATGGAACTCGCCGGGGACTCGAGACCTTTGGCAATTTTCTCAGTACCTTTCATGAAGGGATCGAAAGCTTCGGCTAAGATCGGCTGGAAATCAGCTTCTCTACTGTTCAGAGAGACGAAAGATGTCTCGTAAGTCTTCATGATTGCAGTAAGCTGCTTCAGCCCATCCTGTAGGAAGTCTGGCGGCCCAAGATCTGGAGGGGCGAGGTGAGTTTCTGCCTGTAAACCAGCAACATGGTCACGCATGAGGATCCTGAATTGACGAAGGGCAGAATCTTCAAGCGTCGTCAATGATTCGAGTAAGACCGAACCGGCCCCGAGCAGCTTTGAAAATGTGACGCGATAGAAATTGAGAAGATTTGCAATCTTGTAGGCCATGATCGTCTCTTCATGGCTTTGGATCACTTGCCCGATTCGTTGGCGTAAGACTCTAGCAACTCCAGTAATATCTCGATCCACGAGCTCATTTAGAGCTTTGAGTCCGTCAAAGTTGCTAGTCTCATCTTCGTCTTCAGAGATACGGTTCCATGGTTCACTGTCACGACCGGCTTGGATTCCTTTGGCAATCTCATCACCATCCGAGATAAACAAGACCTCAAGTGCTTCTCTTTCACTGACGGTTGCAGAGTGAGTCCAAGCTAGCATATCTCCGACATAGCGTAATGGATCATGGGCAACTAGCTCAATAGGCTTCACTGAGGTATCCTCTTCTCCTTTAACAGACGTGCCTGTCAAAGCGGTATAAAAGGAGTCTGATAGGATATGCTCTCTAGCTTCAGCAAAGAAATCTAGGCAATTCTGGAACAGAGACGGACGTTCTGCAAGAACTCGAAGCGCTCGTCGGATGGCTGAACTGATTTGGGGATTTTCCAAGTTGAGGGATTTGAACTCTCGTTGAATCCATCTATAAAGTTTCTGGAAAGCTCCATTGAGGTTTTTCGAGGTTTGCTCCATAATCTCAAGTCCAAGACGCTGGTTTTCGGTCCCGAGTAGGATCTCGCAGTCATTTTGGATCTTCTTCGCCCGACCCAGAAGCAAGAAGAACTTATCATTGACTGGCTCTGCGGTTGAAGTAAGACTTGAAATATCATCGTCTGACATGATAAAATGAGCATTAAATGCCTTTAGCAGTTGCTGTTTTGCCTCGACTTGAGCCTTCTGCTTCATGAGCTCAGAGGCTTCTTCCAGAACTGGGGCGGTCTCCTGGTGTGCTGCCGAGATATGCCGTTTCATCTCTTCACAACCTTGATTCAGGCTCGTTATTGTAAGCCCGATGCGTTTGAGTTGCTGAATGGGGAGTCAGTAGTTTCACGCCTAGACTTGGAGGACCCTACTTCGGCCACGTGACCAAATTCTCGAATGATGTCCCCATTGCTTTCAATCACCTCTTTTTGGACATCAAGCCTGAGTTGCCGGCGAGTCTCTGAGCTGTTTTGTACGCCACCCTGGTCCAACAGATTCAGGGCGTCTCTAATATCGGAATCTGCGTAGGATGCCGAGAGGACACTCGTAACCTTTGTAGTGAGCGGATTGCTCCTTGCCTGAGTGCTTGAAGGTGAAATGGGCGACTCGACGACATCACTCAGGCCTGACTGTTTCCGAGTCAGGAAATAGTCAGTCGTCATCGTGAATCTAACCGTTGATGCTGCTGTTCTGGGTCTTGAAGTTTGTGATCCAATGTCAGCGGAGTGTGGTGGCAGGGGTGGGTTTATTACACGTACTATTCACACCTTCCTCGTGCTGTGCCGTTTTCGGGCTAGCACGAGGCTGAAGACGGCAAGTCATTCCCCTGCAGCTCGTGGTCATCGTCTTGGTCGTCCTCATCCTGAAGCTTGG
The DNA here is from genome assembly GCA_009732865.1 of Stipitochalara longipes BDJ. Taxonomy (NCBI): domain Eukaryota; kingdom Fungi; phylum Ascomycota; class Leotiomycetes; order Helotiales; family Hamatocanthoscyphaceae; genus Stipitochalara; species Stipitochalara longipes. The sequence goes on from ML769340.1 coordinate 954,392, forward strand.
AGGCATCCATCACCACGAGTTCACGACCCAGGTGACTGGGTGGTCATAACAACATGGCATAACAAGCTTGGGTTCTACCTTCAGGCGCCTCCATTCTACCATTCTCGCCTCCCAGATGCTCATTTACATGCTGCCTACTCGCGTGGTCAACCACGACAGTCAACAGCTTCTTGCTAACTCACTAGCTCAGAATCCAAGGTTCTTGCATCCACTTGGGCACACCAAACTGTGCCGACCTAGGTCCTCGTCTTACGAATCTGCTTCCTCGTCGCGATGATGACTTCAAACCTGATCTCGCGGCTCCTCCCCAACCCCGCCGGTCGATCGATTTATGACGACCTCCGAGCCCACGACGAAGCATCTGAATCAGATCTGGAAGAGCATGCAGGTCTTGCTATAGATGAGGAGAATTTAAGATTTCACGATGACGATCTTGGGAATGCAGATGCTTTCAACGGAGAAGATAGTCGCATTACGACAGGAAGCACGGCGTTCTTGGCTGGTCAACAACGAAATCTGCCTAAGGGGCTGGGAGATGGCTCGAGAGGAAAACCGCAAGGGCGACGGTCAAACTGGATTGCACAGTCTCCCAGACTGCTCGAGGAAGACGGAGATGATGATGTACCAGCGTCTTTGTTAATAGAGGGGGACGATGTGGCAAGTCCCAGCTCTCAAGCTAAACCACGCATTAGACAGGCAGCAGCCAAAAAGAGAGAACCGGCAATACCAGGCCCATCGAATAGAGAGACCCGAGCACATTGGGAAGCTGCGCAAGCTCAACAAAGACTACACCAGGACGATGACAACCCTCCTGCGGGGCCACCGCCAATCCGGCACAACATCGGACCCTTTTCAGGCGGTCCACGAGAAAGGGCAATGTGGAGGTGGATAAACATTACAAATCTGGACAACTTCATGAAGGAGGTCTACGATTACTATACCGGGTCTGGACTTTGGTGCATAACGCTTGAAAGAGCTCTCATATTGGCGTAAGTCTATACAATGAGACTACCTTGACTAGTGGTAACTAAGTTAACAAACGCAGGCAAACTATATTTGTGGCAGTTTTTGTCACATTTCTAACGCAATGTGTTGATTTCAAGGAGATTCCTCAGAGCAGAAAGTTATCCGAAGTGCTCGTAGACCAGTGTACCAGGAACATCTCGGGAATGCCGAATGTTGCCATTTGGCTCTTTACCTTGCATGTCTTCTGGAGAGTTTATCAGCTCCTGATCGACATTCCCCGTTTGATGCGCGTCCGTGATTTTTACCTCTATCTTCTGGAAGTTCCCGATACAGATATGCAAACTATCTCGTGGCAAGATATTGTTGGTCGGATCATGGCTTTGAGAGATGCCAATCCGGTCACGGTTGAAAAGATATCACCGTCGAATCGAAAATACCTCGGTAGTCAATCTAAGCAAAGATTAGATGCACATGATATCGCCAATCGACTGATGAGGAAGGAGAACTATCTCATTGCGTTGTTCAATAAGGAGATATTAGACTTGACGCTACCTTTGCCGTTCTTGCAAGGTCGGCAGCTTTTTTCGAGAACGTTGTTGTGGAACCTAGATTGGTGCATCATGGACCTTGTGTTCAATGAAACCGGCCAAGTCAGGCAACTAATCCTGAAGGATTCTCATCGGAGGCAGTTAAGTGATGGCCTGCGTGGGCGATTTCTGTTCGCCGGTTTCATGAACGCCATATTGGCACCTATCATTGTTATTTATCTCATGATTGTGTACTTCTTGAGATACTTTAATGCACGTCCCATTTCCCAGCTCGTATATAGATGGCTAACGAAAACTTAGGAATATCAAAGAAACCCATCCAAAATTGGTTCTCGGCAATACACACCCCTAGCGGAATGGAAGTTTAGAGAGTTCAACGAGCTTCATCACCTGTTCCACAAGCGGATAAACATGTCATACCCGTTTGCATCAAGGTATCTTGATCAATTCCCGAAAGTCAAAACTGAGCGCTTTGCACGGTTTGTGGCGTTCGTCGCTGGGGCCATTGCTTCAGTGCTTTTCTTAGTCTCCATTTGGGATCCAGACAACTTCTTGAGTTTCGAAATTACGCACGATAAATCTGCCCTCTTCTATCTAGGAGTATTTGGTGGCCTGTGGGCTATCGTGAATGGAACAATCGCGGAGGAGAATCTTGTGTTTGAGCCTGAGTACGCATTGCGTCAGGTTATCGAATACACTCACTACATGCCTAATCACTGGCAGGACCGGCTACACAGCGACGAAGTCAAGAGAGAGTTTGCCACTCTTTATCAGCTGAAGATTGTCATTTTTCTTGAAGAAGTTTTTAGTATCATCATCACGCCGTTCATTCTCTGGTTCAGTTTACCGAATTGCAGCGACCAGATTATAGATTTTTTCCGGGAGTTCACTATTCACGTGGACGGTGTTGGTTACGTGTGCTCTTTTGCAGTCTTTGACTTCAAGAAAGGCGATGGCAGAAAGGCCTTGCATGGAGGCGGGAACGCCGATGTACGGGACGACTACTATTCGACGAAGCATGGCAAGATGGCCGCTTCATACTATGGATTCTTGGACAATTATATCTTCAATCCAAAGACTGCGGTTCAAGGTCACATACCTCCTGGGATGCGTCACCAGTTCCACCCTCCGCCTGCCTTCCCGGGACTCATGTCACCAACTCTAGCTGCAGAGATGCAAACATCTAGACTAGGCCGCAGCGAAAGACGCCTAGGAAGGCAACCACGGACTCCAAGATTTCCACCCGCTAGAGTACATGAATCACCAATGCAATCGATCCTACTCGACCCTCATCACCAGCCATCCAACTCAGGCTTCGGGGCTCGCAGTGGGAGGCGCAATTCCAAGTCTAGATATCAGACACGGCGCAATATTATCGAGGAGCCTATAGAAGATGAGGACGAGTCAGGTGGTGGTAGAGCCGGACAATCGGGTGGCGAGTCAAGAGACCCGTACGAGAGTGATATTGGGCTTGATGAGTCTAAATGGGAGAGATCACCTACGAGAGACACGCCCAGAGATGTCGAAGAGGAAGACCTAGATAACGGGCCTACTGGTGGAGGAGTGCTTGGTTTGCTATATCAATTTCAGAAAGCGCAAACGGACGGACGGCCGGGCGTCAACATTTGATGGTATTGGTGCATTCTGCGGAGTTGCGGGGCAAGGCATACCGGCATAGGTTGGGAGTATTGCATTGATATGTATTTATTGTAGACTGCATTGAATGGAACCCCCTACCCATTGTGTTCGAATATTGTGGTGAAGCTTTCCTGGAAGGGGCAATTTTTTTACAAACACGCGGTCGAAAGAGGGAATGTCAAGGAACTCCATGCTCTGGATTACTCAACAGTCAAATGCCCAATTGTAAAACATTGAGCCATATTCTTTAAACATGAATATCCCACATATGGCTGGTTTGCGACTCCTCCCGAAAGACATGTGTGGCAGCAGTTGGCCAGAGGGGAGAGAGGGGGGGGGGGGGCGCAATTTTCATTATGAACAAGCTATAGTGGGTTTTCGATCTGTGTCAGGAGAGGACTACAGAATTTGCTTTAAACCCGTACCCGTACCCGTACCTGTATCTGTACCTGCAGCAGAGCACAACATCAATAGCGGCGTTACATACATAAGTAAAAGAAGTGGCGCTTGCACAGCATTATCTGCAGGCTTCGCGGCGCCAAAGGGGCAAAAGCAAACAAGAACGACAGTTGGGCAGCTATTCCCCACAGCCGCTTTCTCCACAGGCCGTCGGAAGCACTCATATGGCATTCCGCGCATTCGGGAATGGGATTTCTAAATGGCATGCACAAATCGTGTGCTAAGATCTCACAGTCGTACGATGTTGGTTCGAGGTTAAGACGATGATGACGAAATGTAGCTACCCCAGATCGCTAACCCTACTGTATCTGTATCCCTATCCCTATCCCTATCCCTATGCAAGATGGGCTGGCCCGTGCTGGCGGCGAAAAGGCGCCTGAGTGCCCCTGCAGACACGCCCACGCCCACGCCCTCACGCCCCAACAGCACCAGGCGGCCGAGGAGATGTCCAAAGTGCCCCCTGAGGCTGCTGCTGCGAAAGCGGACCTGGAGGTGTTGTCTTCCGCAGAGGTCATGCCGGACGCGAAAATTCTGTCATCTAAGAGAGCGCGGCCGATGTGGACTTCGTAAGTCTAGGTGGACCAGCAGCCGTGGTCGGACCAGCGCAGAGCCATCTGCATAGGCTCGGTATGTCGCAGTTGACGGTTCTGGTGGTTGATGCGTGATGGTGATGCGTGATGGTGATGCGTGATGGATTGGTAAAAGTGGTGTTCTAGAGTCGTTGGGCCTTGCAGCACAGACGACCGTGACGACCTTGACGACCTCGGCCGCACCTGGTGCACCCACCACCAGCGGCCTCTAGTGCCCTCCCTACCCCTGCTCGCCTCCAAATCGCTTTTCCAGACAATCATCATCACTACTCCGAGAGCCACGAAAAGTCAAGACTCGCTCCAGCTTCTTGCTCTCTCCTCCACCACGCCGCCGCAACCCTCCCACCGACACCTGCGACCGCATCTCCCGCCGACACCCGCGATCATTCCTCTTGTTGGCCCCCGGTGTGATCGAAACAGTCGACATCCTGGCTCTGCAGTCGACAAAGTACGGAGGAGGAGGATCTGTGGCCGTGGCCTCCCCAATGGCCCAGCCAAATGCAGAGCCGGTAGAAGAGTACGAGTATGTGCACGCAAGAACCGCACTTTTCCTTTGCATCCCTGCCTCTAGATCGCTGACATCCTATCAATAGCTATGAAGGACTGCCGCCGAATTTTTCGTTGCTGCAGAACATGACCGCGGGCGCTTTTGCTGGCATAGCTGTAAGCTTCGCTGCCTCCCGCCCCGGCTTTCTGCGAAACTCGCAGACTGATGAATAACAGGAGCACACGGTTATGTATCCGATTGATGCTATCAAGGTGCGCAATATTTACATTCCGATCATGATTTCAGGAGTGATGTTGATTGACCGCCACGCAGACCCGGATGCAGATCCTGAACCCGACACCCTCCGCGGTCGTCAATGGCATGATACAAGGCGGTTACCGAATAGCCACAGGGGAGGGAGTCCTCAGTTTATGGCGAGGCATGTCCAGTGTAGTGGTAGGAGCTGGTACGTAGATTGGGCGCAGCTAGAAGCGACAAGTACTGAGAGTTCACCAGGTCCCGCACATGCCGTCTACTTTGCCACTTATGAAGCTGTAAAGCATCTAATGGGGGGCAATCAAGCAGGCGTACACCATCCTCTGGCAGCTGGTATGTTGATATGAAATTTCCGGTCTTGGCAGACTTTTGCTAATAAAGCTCTAGCCACAAGTGGAGCTTGCGCAACAATTGCAAGTGATGCCCTCATGAACCCATTCGACGGCAAGCTATACATTGTAAATTTCTCCTAACTATGCTGACATCAACCAGTCATCAAGCAACGAATGCAAATTCATGAATCCCATAAGATGTATAAATCGATGACCGACTGCGCGAGATACGTCTACCGAAGCGAAGGTTTATCCGCCTTCTACGTCTCATACCCCACCACATTATCCATGACCGTTCCCTTCACCGCACTGCAGTTCCTCGCTTACGAATCGATCTCCACGGCCATGAATCCGACGAAGACTTATGATCCCTTGACACATTGTGCTGCAGGAGGAGTCGCTGGTGGATTTGCGGCAGCGCTCACGACCCCTATGGATGTAGTGAAGACGATGCTGCAGACGAGAGGAACAGCTAGCGATGCGGAGTTAAGAAATGTCAATGGTTTCATGCAGGGAGCGAAATTATTGAAGAGGAGAGAGGGATTGAGAGGGTTCTTCAAAGGAGTCAGGCCGAGAGTGGTTACCACAATGCCGAGTACAGCCATCTGTTGGTCGGCGTACGAGGCTTGCAAGTGAGTTGCACGCTCTGTGTTTCCATCCAGTCTCTGACCTTTGATTCAGGGCATACTTCATCCGCCAAAACGATTCGATAGTTTAACGACGCACCTCAGATTCACGACTCTTACGAGGATCTCAACACCAAAACCCAACCTTCTATTCTAATAAACATCTGAGGTCACGATTTCTGCTTGGATACCTATCTCCGGCGTCTTGCATCTCACGGTTCAATTCGGATTACACAAAAGCATCCACCTACACACTTCTACCTAGCCCATCTGTACATACCTTCTACCACTAGATCTCTTTGCGGGGTGTTCCTTCTCTCACGTTTGTTTTGGTTCGCACAGCTGGCAAATTTTACAGTTGAAGAATGCTTGCTGGCTGGTTCGGGATGGGAGACGTGGCGTTTTGAACTTGCGTTTCTTAATCTGAGCAATGGTGCGGTGCATTGCTGCGTGCATGGCATTTTCGTTCTCCAGCTTCAATGAAAGGCTGGAGTGGGTGATTGGGAGGTTGAGTGTGTTTAGAGCGAGCGAGCGAGCACAGAAAGGAGACAGCTAGGGGAGATATCATGACATATGTGATGTGTACTTGTAGAATAGCAGGCAACTGGCGAGCGAGCATCTGATGATGATGGGAGGATCTGAGAAAGATGCGATGCTGATGAATAAAGAAGTTGATCGCCAGACCTTGATGCCTTGAACGTTTTTTCGTGGTGAGATATGACTTGCTATTTACTCAGGTGACTTGTGCGGATTTAAGTGAGGTCTGAAAGCGATTTGGCGAATGCGGGGAGGGGCAGGCAAGCAATTCGAATTTCCGCTCCAGTGAAGAAGTAAAGGAGCGCAGAGGTCCCGGCTGTTGAATATCACGCTTCAGGAGACCTTCCCGTCAAGAGTAATTGGTGACTAGAAATGACTCGTTTAATCACAGAGCTATGACCTGGTTTATTTCTCTTTCCATCTGGACCTCAACTCGCAACTCGGGGGGCGTGTACCTGGAGAAGCACAGCCATATCTAATCAGATCGCGCCCAAGGCTCGAAACTTCTTTGTAACACAGAACAAAGCTGATAGCAATATATTAAGTAAGGTATATATAATAAAACTCTGAGCACTCGGCCTCGCTCGCCTAAAAAGGGGCGCTTCGGTTGAGCCAAGCGAAGTCTTCATGAATCTCCGATATCAGCTTCAGAAAAGCAAATCTCACTCTTTCACCCAAGCTTCGGTTTGCGAGAGAAGGGCATTGAAGGCTACAGAGACTTGAAATGATCTTCGATGGCCTCGCGGTCATATCGGTCGTATCGGTCCGGTGATATCGGCGACGGAGTAACGGCATGAAATCATGGTGCTGAGCAGTGACAGCCACGGAGCTTAGTCCGCTCTCGGGACTAGGAGAAACCGTTAATCGGACATAATGATTGTGAAGCGTCGAATAGCAGCCAAAACCGTCGTGAAGTCCATCGAAAAATTAATAGCTCATCTCCTACTGCTTTTTCGTTGAGGCCTTCTCTCGAGATCGTCATCCTTGCATTTCTTGGTGCCTGGACAAGCTTGCCAGAGCGACATATAATACTGCAGGACGTGTCGGAGATCTAAGGCTTCAGAGGAGCCCAGGGAACTAGAGATATCCTCGACTATGGCTTGGACTGAATGAGCGGGATGATGTTGACTAAGAGCTAGGTAGCCCGCAACCGTGTGGTTTTGCCTACACGTGGAAAATGGGTTTGCGCCATGCATTAGCATGACTGTGAGAAGGGCTGCTTTATAAGGCAAGCATTTTTGGTGGACGTAAGTTAAGGTGTACTGCCATGGGCTGTTCCCATGCCAGAGTTGATTCGGATTTGCACCGTATCTCAAGAGTATATTAATCATCTCAAAAGCCCACGGGGTAAGTACGTACTGAGTCCCCGGGAAGAGTGCGTAGAGGAGCAAGGGAATCTCATGCTGCTCCAGGACGAGGAACTTGTCATCCTTCACCTTTTTTTCGACGTAGGAGACAAGGCCATGCTGAATAGCTAGTCCTATGAAGTATCTTTGCCATTTCTGTGGCTTGTTGCATGTGATCCAAGACTCGCCAGGAGGGTGTAGATGGAAAGAACGAGAGAAGACCGGTTGGCTTGGCTCCGTATCCATTGACCACATCCGCAACCCAGCACGAGAAAGCTCATCTACCATCGATGAATATTCAGATCTTCCTGCAGCTTCCGCCCCTCTAGCATACTCCATTGCGTCGTTCATTGATGCCCAGATATCGTAGTTGGTATAATTCTGCAAAGCTACAAGACCCTTTTTGCCACTAATAATTTTTCTCTTTAGCATAGTAACATACGACATAGTTATAGACAACTCGGGCAGGAAATCGCGGCTAAGAATTCCGTTCGAGATAAGTGATTTTGCTGCCTCTGTCTGAAGAAACTCTCTCACAGTCCTATGCAGATACCGAACCGTGGCAGAGCAATTGATATCGAGACGAAATGTGTAAATGTCGTGTATTTCCAGTAGCCCATCGCAGCGGCTTTTCAAGTGAACATCCAGGCCTTCAATGCGAGACTGGATTTCCTCCTCAGCCATCGGCTTCCAGATGTTAAGTAGTGTATTCTCGGGCGTAGCCTTGATCCCAAGTTCAAGTTCGAGGGCAGTAACACTAAAATCGCGACGACCCACAAGTAGAGTTTCAAATATTTGGAATGTCCGGGAAGTTTGCTCACGGTAGAGAGGTTCAATATGATTGAGCATGTGTGTGTAGAAAGTATTTAGATCTGCTGGAAGGTCGCGAAGTCGCCTGCGGAGATCATCGATACTGTCGCGATTTCTTAGCCCTTTCAGAAGAGACTTGACAACGAGTGTAACCCAGAGAAAGACACCGGAGGCCTTCGTTACAACCTCGTTGACGAGTTCTGCAGCATGCTCAAGTTCGGCTTCTTTGAGTAGCCGCATTCCAACGTGGCTTTGCAGCTTGTCAAAAACATAAGCCTCTATATCATGCCATGTAAGGTCTTGCAGCCGAAGTGCAGGCAGACCTTTGAAATATTCGTCAAAAACAACCCAAGGTCTGCTCGAGACGCATACCTTTACGTTCGATTCTCCTGAAGATAGAGTTTTGAAAAAATCCGTGATTTCCTCGGGATCACCATCATACTCATCCAATCCGTCGATGAAGAAGCACGTCTTCACTGAGCTGGGGAGGAGGGCAAGCCAACGTCTGAAAGCGGCCTGCAGAGCAGATAAGGAGTAATGGAAGTCGCGAATATGTTTTTGAGCGAAGGTGGAAGAGGAGTTCTTGGCCCATTCTTCTGGGAAGACGACGCGAACGAGATTCGGTCGTCGCTGTAGAGCTTAGAAGAGTAAAGACTAGAGAAGTCCAATTTGTGATCGTTGAATCGGAGATCCGCTGTTCCAGAAGAAGAAGCCTCCGATTTCAAGGCGTGCATCACGAGCCCAGTGACTTAAGTGCTGGCGAGTCTGAATATGATTGAAGATATAGCGCATCAGAGTCGACTTTCCACTGCCAGCTTTGCCATTGATCCAATAAAGTCCACTCCCTGTTCTGAGCCACTCTACAAAGTTACTCCAAGGGTATTCTTCTCTCGGGAATTCCTTGAAGATCCATCTAAAAGTTTGGCGATGCGCTTCAGGGATGGATTGATGTCGATCATCCATCAGGGGAAAGTATAGACTTTGCATCATTTCGATTTCGACGGTCTGCGCTTCCGATATTGCAAGCAGAATTGAGGATTGCACGCTGTTACCATTATCTTCTATCTTCTATCCTCTAGACAACATGGTCCCTGTGGTTTAGAAGGTCTTCCCGAATTATATCGCGAGTTTCTAGAAGTGCCTCCATAGTTTTGGAGGCACTTGCGTTCAAGCTAGACACAATCTCGTCCTGTTGAAGGAAGAGGGCCTCGGCTTTCTTTCTACATATGATGTTCAGCACTTACAAAAAACGGATCCTAGTGCTTCTTAGATGGAAGAGGAGAGACCATACCTGGTAGAAACAATGAGATGTAAATTGAGCTCCTCGCGGCACTCCGCAATTCTGCTCGCCAGAGAATCAACGCCATCCTTTGTGCAAACACTCTTTAAGGCTTGCCTGAAGCTCTTCCACCTCCGTGACGTTTTCCTCTCATCCACTTGAACCTTTTCCAGTTGTGAAAGCAGCTCTTCAGACAACTTGACACTGTTGGAGCAGATAATCTTGAGCGCCTTCGCGTCTGGCGAGAGCTTGCCCAGTTTGTCAAGATCGTTTAATGAACTCCTGACATCGGTAGTTAGTTCGGCCAGTCTTCGAGTGGCATTTCCACACGCAAGATGGTCTAGTAGCGCTCCATATTTGTAGATTTGCTGTGATTTTGAAACGAGGCTGCCACCGAATTGGACAAACTGAACGCGGATGCCGCAACACCTAGGGCCGAGAGCGGGTCCATGAGAGTGGAGAAGATGAGAGAGAATCATAAGTCTCTAAGAGGTGATAGTTCTGTAGTTTCTGTGGGCCAAAAGGAAGGGCAAAAGGAAGACCGTTTTACATGTGTCAAAAGGAAGAGGATAAGGCTGTTCTGCTAACACAATTACACAGCCACAGTCAACCTCGAGGTGTGCCCACCCGGAGAGTCGCTTGGCTATCTAACCTCATTGCCATTTCGGCATTACAGTAAGGGCATCAACGGCATCTAATTGACTTATTGGCTTTTGTCCTTCGCAGCTGGGAGGATCGAAGTTTTCTGCGCAAAGATGTCAACATAGATAGGATCGATATAGAGGCAATTCGACGCCGAGCTTCACGTAGCACTGGCTCATGTGGATCACGCTCTACCTTACTGTCGCGCTTGCGTCATGCGGTGCCATGTACGAAGGTATGGAGTACTGTAGCGAAGAGGATGCTTCTTCGAGTTGGATCGGAGTCTTGAGTCTTGAGTTTCGGTGCACGCGTGAGGCTGAGGCTGAGGCTGCATCCGCCCAAGCCACTATCGCCCACCATTGCCCCACCCCGCCTCTGAACAGGAGCGAGAAGGAACAACACCCCAAAAGCAGCCGCTAGAGGAGAAGCCGCTGCAAGCCTGCAACTCAACACGGCCTCCTCGTGTCAGATTATGATTTCCCTTCGACTGCCTACACGCATCGAAGACGCTGAGACACTCATATCCATCGCAAGTGAAGAAGAACAAAGCAGGCCCATTCACGCCTCACCCATTTTAACCTTAACTGTAACTTTGCGGCACAGGGACTCTCCTCGCTACCTACGGTACGTCATCTAGGACCACCCAAGCCAGAAAGCACATGATCAGCCCTCGTCGACCTTTCAACGTATACTCCCCGTATTTCGAGCACCGCATACTCTCTACGACCGACATTCATGAGCTGGCGAAAGGGCGTTCCCGATCGGTGCGGTGATGATGCGAAACAAGACCTCGTCGTCTTTGCAGAAGACGTACGATGAATGCTATCTGATATGTTCCACCGCCGTCTATTTCGAAGGCCAGGTAGAGAACCCCACGGTCCTGACGCTATGAAGTAGTACCAGGACTCTGATGTTTGGCTGAAAGCAGCAGGCTAACAGCGATTGCGGCAGGGCAACGAGGCAGAGGCTTTACGATCATGGCGCTCCGCCCTCGACCAAATTTACTATCACAACGCCTACCGTGTGCCTGCAGGCTATGTCCCAAGATCGGAGACCGAAAAGGCGCTGAAAGATAGTTTGCGGGATATGGAAATGCAGTGCAAAGAGCGGGTGGATCTTTTGGAGGCATTGAGACAGTCCAGACAGGAGAAAGCAGCAGCAGATGCCTCAAGCGAAGAATCCAGTGGGAAAATACACAAGAGTTCGTCGAGAACACCAAGACAGAGTTCTGAGTTGGAGAATAATGAGCGAGGCTTCATTGGGAATGGTACTATACCGGCTGTTGGCTACCCTGACCTCTCGAAGCCTGCCCCACCTCTCCCTCAACGACCTGCAATGCTGTCCAAGAATAGCTCTGAACAAGCGGTTGTTGGTGTGAGATCAGCAGGAAGTTACTCATCCTTACATTACCCTCCTCCTTCGTCGTCTTCTTCAAGAACGATCACGCCCACGTATTCGGCGACGCTGGCACCGCCAATGAAGAAGACTTCGAGAAGCCCGAGCCCTGAAAAGGGTCGAACAATGCTCCACACACTACGATCTGGTGATAGAGGCGCGAGAAAACCGCGGACATCAGGTGTTAAACGAGAAAACCCCGTCACGAATAAGGCTGCAACATTGGCATGGCAATCAGTGGGGAGGTCAAGCAGGGATAGGCTCGGACGCAGCCTTGATAACGAAGCTGAGCAAAGCTCTACGACACTCCCAGAGTCTAGTCGGAAAGATAGTATTAGTGATCCAACACCCGTCAGACCCTCATCCTCTAATAATGTCCGCTACGACAGCAGAACGAGAACTCTTGTCCACGAATCTCACTCACAACCCCCCGTGCCCAGCCCTCCCGATTTGCTTACTGGGAAAGATGATCTATTTCATGCCACGGGTCGCTCAAATGGCTATCCTTTCCCGCCAACAGATCCAGGTCAGCCAGGTGCGGTTTCTGGATCAATGCTTACCACTTCTGCTGTTCGAGACTTGATAGATCTAGAGCCTCCAACACCACCTGCCGTCGACTCGAGTTCTTCCAGACCAAGGAGAACTCCTCCACCTCCTCCGCCGCATTCGAGATCACCAGCGAAGTTTGAGCCTGTATCTTATCCTACTTATTTGAAGGAATACCCGGAAACTAGCGCTAGAAAGAATAAGGCCGAAAAGGACTTGCCGCTACGACGGAAGCATGCGGTGAAGGAGGGAACAGATGCTGAAGGCTCATCTGGCAAAGTGTCCAGGAAACCCGTTTCGGCAAATATTTCATCTCCACGACATCGTGATCGGCACCAAGAGAGAGATGATGCGAGAAGAACCCAGAGGATGGAAGCAAAGAAACCTAGAGATGAAGAGGTCTCTTCCCAGAGCGTCGATGATGATACGAATAGCAGTGGTGGCCAAGCTTCAAAGCCAAAGAAGAAAGTGAAGCAGAAACAGAAAGAAAAGCCACTACTCGCAGATCCTACTACTCCAACATCTGATGATTCCGCAGCCTCGGATACGGACGACGCGAAGAAGGCATGGGAGGAGAAGGTTAAGCAACTCATGAAGAACCTGCCCAAAGGAGTTGACGAGGGAGCTGCAAAGCAGATCTTCAATGAGATTGTGGTCCACGGTGATGAGGTTCATTGGGACGATGTTGCGGGTCTCGATATCGCCAAGAATGCCCTTAAAGAAGCAGTTGTATATCCTTTCCTACGACCGGATCTCTTCATGGGACTCCGAGAACCAGCCCGAGGCATGCTCCTCTTCGGTCCTCCTGGCACAGGAAAGACAATGTTGGCTAGAGCTGTGGCTACCGAATCAAAGTCAACATTTTTCTCGATTTCTGCTAGTAGCTTGACAAGCAAATATCTAGGGGAGTCCGAAAAGCTTGTTCGAGCCTTGTTTTCCTTAGCAAAGGCGCTCGCTCCAAGCATTATCTTCGTCGACGAGATTGATTCACTGTTATCTTCTCGATCCGGTTCGGGCGAACACGAGGCGACAAGGAGGATTAAAACCGAGTTTTTGATACAGTGGAGTGATTTGCAGCGTGCTGCGGCAGGGCGAGAGCAAAGCGAGAAGGAAAAGGAAAGAGGAGACGCAAGTCGGGTCCTTGTACTTGCTGCAACAAATCTTCCTTGGGCGATTGATGAGGCTGCAAGGCGAAGATTTGTGAGAAGACAATATATTCCGTTGCCTGAAGATGAGACGAGAGCTACACAGTTGAGGACACTGCTGGGACATCAGAAGCACAGCTTAGACAAGCATGATATTCAGAGACTGGTGGAACTAACTGATGGTAATGTTCCATTTCCACTTACTGCTATGAATACTAACCTATCTGACAGGTTTCTCCGGTTCTGATATCACAGCTTTGGCGAAAGATGCAGCCATGGGTCCCCTAAGATCGTTAGGTGAAGCGCTTCTCCATATGTCTATGGATCAAATCCGTCCGATACAATTCCAAGACTTTGAAGCTAGTTTGATCAATATCAGACCTAGTGTTAGTAAACAAGGCTTGAAGGAGTTCGAGGATTGGGCAAGGGAATTTGGCGAGAGAGGTGGTTAGCGTACCGTGTGCTTGCTGTAACATATCAGGGTTTAGGAAAGGAATTAGAAGGGTTACTGGCTCGGGTGATCCGTTATTAAATTATGAAAACGACGAATGCTTATATTTAAACCAATTCGTCTTTGTTCCTGATAGTATCAGCCCTGATGTGAGGGTAAAATTGGAACGTATGCCCGACCACATCATAATCTACACTTCACTACTCGTTCCGAATTCAAAAAACCTCTATTGGAATTCGAGTCGAAGTCTGAAAAATTCCATGTTAGTGTCCATATCTTACACAGCTCATCTAACGAATACCAGGAATTCGTGCAATGCTATTCGTATGATACACCCGATCCCAAAACGCCCGCTAGATATACATCCTCCATGCAGTCTATATTCGCCACCATCCCTTCGACTTCTTCGGCTCCTCTTCCCCTGCGGCTTCTTGTACCTTCTCCTCGACTTTCACTTCCTGCACCTCTGCCTCTGCCTCGAAAATACCACTCTCCTGCCCCGTCTCGGCGCTACTTATCTGTACCTCCTCAGTCACCTTCAACTCTTTCCCTTTCAACTCGAGCAGTCCCTCCCGTCCCTCTCTGCCATTAACAATTAAACCACTCTCCCCCCTCCTCTTCTCCTTCCTCCTCTCCCCCTTCAACTTCCTCTTCGCCTCCCTCTCCTGCAGCCTCTCTTCGAGCGTTGGGACAGGCGGCCTTGCCTCAATCGGCTCTCCAAATGGTGCGAGGATAGAATTCACGACGTGATGTACTTGTTTCGAAGCCCGCCAGCCGGGAGAGATGGATATCACGTCCCCGATTCGCAAAGAGGAGCGCGGGTCGTGGACGAGGAGGGTGAGGGATTGGTTGAAATGCTACAATACACTATCAGCATTGCAATTGTATACCCCCTACTTGCGAGGTTGGGACGTTGGAAGGAAGCGGGGAAAGGGATGAAGGGACATACCTTCCCAATATGTTTGTTCCATTTCTGCACGCCGACCCTCACTTTGACTGTTTTCTCCATGAGACCCGCGGATACGACTACGGCGTTCGTTTGCCGTGATACCGAGGCAGCTATCTTCTGGACTGACATATTGGTCAATTCCGCTCCGAGTTGTGGTGCCGATGAGGTTCGCGGGTAATCGAGGTGAGCTTCGCGTTGAAGTTGAACTTTTGAGCCGAAGGTTTTTCCGCTCCGAAAAAGACGTGCACGTGATATGATATTCAACCACATGGTTTGCAGTCCCCTGAAAAGTTTAAGTCGAGCACGCTGATATATAAACAAATTTCTATGTGTAAATTCAGGGGCTTGAAAAGCTTTCCTCGATTGGATTATGTGATCTCCTATTAAGAGATATTTAGTTGCAAATTAAATAGACTATGTTTTGTATCTTAAACCAGATCCATACGCCAAACTCCTTGCCTCTTGTATGTCCAAACGCCTTTGAGCTCGATCATTAACATGAATCCATTTCAAATAGGGGATCCAACAACGAAGTGCAAGCTCCCTGCAATACCTGACATTTCCACAAAACAGCCCTCACTCTCCGAATCAACCCCCTTTCTCAACAGGACTTCATGGGACGCATAACCCTTCTTGTCCCGAATGATTCGCAGCCCGTCTCCTGCCCACCTAATGCTCCCCGATATCGTCTTCGCGTGGAAAGTCCCTTCCCACACTGCAGGATAGCTCACGGAGACACTTGCCGACTGCGAGCCGTGGCTTGACTTGAGGTTTCGAAGCGTCTTTTTCTTGAACACCTCTGGGTCATCCACCGTAAATAGCGCCTTATCCATGCTTGGGGGGATAATAATGTAAGGGTCATCGTCTCCGATAGGAAGGTACGGGTTTGAATGAGGAGGCCGCTCTGGTCTTTTATCTACATACGGTACCATAGTGATGAATATCGGATCCAGGACTTCCACTTTAATGGATCCACTAACGGTATGGGTTTCAAATGTATTCGATGAGAGTCCTGACTCATCTGCGCTCCCGGCTTGTAGGACAGGCATTGTTGTGATGTAAATGCTGCCAGACATGCTCCTAAAGTTGCTGGTAGAGCCTAGGTAATATGAGCCTTTGATGCCGCCCGCGCTCGAATGAACGCGAGTGATGTAATTCCGAGGAGGGGGTGTATATTTCGAGTTTATGGCGTCTCTAACGGGCAAATTGACTTCGATCGAGCCAGAAGCAGTCTGGACCTCGAGTTCTGCTGGCGCTGGCGCATCAGGCAGAACAGGCTGTGGGAATGCATCTACTTTTATGGATCCTGATTGTGCAATCAAGCCGAGGTAATCCATGAGAGGATAGCACCCAGTGATGGAACCAGATACTGTTTCCACAAGGATGCGTCGTGATGAGAAAGGGGGGTTAGCCGAGGCTTTCCAAGCGGAAGCGCTGCCAGTTCCATCCAAAGTTGTTGAAGGAGTGGTGTCGGGCAACGTGGGCAACTCGGTACTCGATCCAAGAAGGCTAGCTGATGGAAACGCCACTTGACCTACGACCGTGGCAAATTTTGACTGCCCACTCACATTGATCTTAATGTCTTCAATTACCCTCAAAGTAAGATCGAAAGACTCGATCAACAAGCTCGAGAACTCCGCATCCTCTGGAAACCATGCTGTAATCTCGAGAGATACGCAATGCGGTCCACTGCTATCAAGCCTAGCATACTTTGGGGTACTGACTTGCAGCACTCTGCTTTCGTGATCCCATGTCTTAACCACGTACAGATTGGGATCGCTGACGTGAACGTCGACGGTGAGAAATGCTTGTTTGCCATGACTTGAGTCTTTTGGAATGCGTCTCAGCCGGATCTCGCCCGCAGTTCTCACTTTAACAGCGCGATCTCTATCATCACCATCATGAGTTATTTGCATGATGGTCAAGTCAGCACCGATCGGGAATTCGTAAGTGGCCATATCGTCCCTATATATAGCTGAAATACAGTACGGTCCTGTAGAATCGATGGGGCGATCCGGGAATGGTGGCATCTCGTCTTTGGGGGGCTTGTCGTGTGAAGAATCCTGAGACTTTATCAGCCAAGGAGCTCTTAAAGCCAACCTTAAGGGGCTGTTGAACTCGACGACAATTCTCGTTTAACTAGAGCCTTGTGGAAATGCTTCATGCAGACCACCACAGCCCTAGTGGGGAAAACTTAGACTTACAGATTTCCGACCGCCGAAAATGGTTGTCAACAAAGTTGTTGTTATTGTGAAGACAAGAGCAACAAGAAGCAGTTTCCGAATAATATTTCGGCAGGGAGATTGTCTTCTCGACCTAGACGTGGTCGACAGTGGCGTTGACTCGCTGGGAATTTCCTCTGGGCTGCCCATGCTCTCTGGCTCTTCTCGTCGTGGAAGGTAGCCTCTTTCTAGGTGTTGCTCTGGAAAGGTGCTGTAAGTGATTGGGCTTGGCTGGTCTGGCGGGCTTGGTGGGCTTTGTGAGCTTGGCTGACTTGGCTGACTTGATGGGCGTGGGTGACTCGGTTGACTTGGCTGAATTCGTTGAACTCGTTCCTGAGTAGGAGAGAATATCGGTTCGGGGGAGGGAGTGTATGCTGGAGGAGGACCGTTTATGGAAGCAGGCCGTCTTGGGAACAAGTCATCAAGTCGGCGAGAGGCTACTGGCGAAGTCGCGGTATATGAAGAGCCGGAGGGAAAAGAATTGGTGGCAGAGTGTGGTGACGCGTAACTGCGTGATGGCAACGACGACGAGGGGTTTGATAACCTCGAGCCCCTCCTCATGCTCTCCAGTAGATGCGGGGGGATCAACGTCTTGGCCTCTGGCTCTTTCGAATCTTCAAGTGAAGGGTCTGGGACCATAGCGTTGGCCGACATGACCCCACGATTGAAGTAGCCATCGGCGGGGCTCAATTCGTCACTAAACGATTCATGGTCGGATTCCTCTGCAGAGTAGAGATTGTCTGAATGGGACATCGCAGTTCCCGCAGGGTCCGCAGGTTGGCGCCTGAAGACGTTGACGCGGTCGTCGCAGTGAGAGTGGGAACGGAAAGTAAATAAATTGTTGCCTGGAGGAAGCTCTATGGCGAGACGGCGAGTCGGCGGCGGACGCCTGCGCTCGCAAGGCAAAGGCAAAGGCAAAGGCAAAGGCAGAGGAAACGAGATGAAGGATGAGATCCGTTGCCGACGATGCTTCCCGCACCGAGGCGTAAGCACGGGGGAATATAAGAAGTCCTCAGAAGTCCAAGGTCAAGGCCAAGGCCAAAGCCAATTAAGCGGTCGATGTCATGGAGAATGGCGTGCCGCGCACGTAGCAGGCAGGCAGAAAGGTATCTGGTACTGATGCAGCTCTTTGGCCGCAGATCCAGATTCCCCTCCCTGCTTATACCCCACCTATGGAAGATCGTGGTGTTGGTAGAGCGCGGCAGGCCATTGGTAGGGTAGATTGGTCGAATGGTAGATTGGAGCTTTTCGTCGCCGCAAAGGCTGCATCGGGAAGGTGGGAGGAGACATCCATGTTTTGGCTGTCGAGTCACGTGACCAAACCTAAGACCGTGAGGCGGCTTGAGTGTGCTAGGTACAGGTCACGTTTCTGTGGATTTATCGACGAACAAAACATGATTCATCTTCTCGAGAACCTCAATTAGTCAGAATAATTTCGTATGTACTATGTGAATTGTCTGCTTGCCAGGATAGAGAAATTCGCTACCGAGCTTACTAGGCTCATAGGGTGCCCTTGTCCTTCATTGTTAGCCTCCGAGAAACTGAAGCAAATTTTATTCTCTTTAATGTATACTTAACACTTCTTTCTGGCCAATATTATGTTTGAAGGTTGCACAGAGTCACGTGAGGAACGAGTTCTAGACCTCTTCAAATCTTTCTACAACCAGGGCAGCACTAGCAACCATCGCTTTGTGCCTGAAACTGGACATTTCTGTGATGATCAACATACCTTCAGCAAAGAATACAGCTAGCTTTACATTCCTAGGAACGCCAACTACATTTCGTAGGCCGAGAGCCCAAGTCTCTTCTCTACACATGCTTGCTGCCGAATCGACTAGAGTTCGAATAGGGATATGATACAGCCCCAACATCTTCGTCGTTTGCCTGCCTTGCCTTCATCGAGATATCTTATCCATTCTCAAGCCCCGTACCATCTTTATGGGACCAAGTCTTACTTTCAAAGGCATTGGAAGAGCCAAACATCGCCAGCCATGAACACGAGCTCTGGTCACATTCACGTGCTGGGTCTGGGTAACCTTGGTAGACTTTTCGCTCACGAATTGGCTATCCAGCCAAGCCCGCCACTAATCACCCTCTTACTGCATCGGCAAAGTCTGTTTGGCGAATGGGAGACGGTTGGGAAGAAAATTGAAATCACCACAGACGGCGTCGTTTCCACATCTTCGAACTACGATATTGAGCTTGTGTCTCAGGGCCAGCATGGGGTTATTGAGAATCTAATTGTGGCTACCAAGGCTCTCAATACGACGAAAGCTCTTTTATCGATCAAGCACCGCCTCACGTCCAATTCTACTGTTCTCTTCACTCAAAACGGCATGGGAACGGTCGAGGAAGTCACGAGGTCTGTCTTCCCGAATCTTTCCACGAGACCTCATTATCTGAAAAGCATTACATCTCATGGAGTCTATTCCCTCGGTCCCTTCCGGTCTGTTCACGCTGGGTTGGCATATGTCACGATTGGCCCAGCTATTCTTCCAGGGCAACCCGATCCTAGAGACTCTTCGAAATCACAATATCTCATCGACAGGATCGTCCACTCTCCAGGTCTCGCAGCAAAAGAAGTCGACCCACAAGAGCTCGTCCGTCTACAACTAGAGAAACTGGTCGTAAATGCAATGATCAACCCTCTAACAGTGATCTTCGACTGCCAAAATGGAGAACTCTTCAATCGTGGTTCAATAGTCCACTTGATGAGACTTCTATTGGCAGAAGCAAGTCAAGTCATCCAGCTCCTACCAGAGTTGCGCGAAGACCCAGAAACTGCTTCAAGATTCTCGACACAGAAGCTTGAGATGATAGTTCTGGATGTAGCAGAAAAGACAGCTAAGAACACAAGCTCCATGCTGCAAGATGTCCGCGCTGGTCGACCTACAGAGATCGATTACATTAACGGGTACATCGTGAAGCGAGGTAAGGAGCAAGGCGTAGACTGCGAGATGAATGACAAAGTGATACGACTGGTGAAGGAAGGGAAAGTGATTGGTGCTAATGACACCAAGTCAGAATTCGAGCCGGAAAGTTGGCTTGGGGCGGTGTTCAGCATTTTTATATGATGCGGACGTAATATGTACAGCATTCCCCTCATCCAGTGTACCATCCTCTGTATACGGTTCGAGCCTCTACCTCTATTTCGATTTCTGGCTCGGTGTGATCGCGAATGTGGGTCGTACAAATCTGAAAATCATTAGCAAGAGCATGACCCTATCTCTTACTTCAAACCCCCAATTCGACGGGTATAACATACCTATCCGAATTATAAGGACTCGTCTGGCTGCCAAGTAGCTCCTTCTCCCGCGCCTGATCCGCATAATGCCTCCTCACCAAATCCCTATCCTCCTCTGCAGTCAACAGAGGAATGAGATGAATCCTCGACCACATCTTCTCGCGCGCGAGCTCACTATCGACCCATTGTTAGTGGTGTTCTGCGCTCATGTTTCCGTAACGATTATTTCGGAATGAGGGTGTCAGGCGTACTTCTGTTCCCGAATGCCTCTCCCAACCTTCCAGAATCCAAACGTCACCACGCCCGCCACGGCAAACAGCATAACACTCGGTCTGAATCCTCGCGCGGGAAGGTTTCTCTGTTTTATAGCTTCATCAGCACGTATCTTACAGAACCACTCTCGCTCGTCCGTTGAAGACGAGTGCGCAAGAGTTTGTGTGATCCTCGATTCGTAGCACATGGATTGTAATTGGGATAATATGAGGCTCAAGAACACACCTTGTATTGGACGGGCTCATAGCCACCCGATGGAGGTAGATCTTGAGGCATTGTGACGGTGTGGTTGTGCCAATTGTCCCCCTTGTGGTCCTTCTCGAGATCGGTAGAGGTTGCTTGATAGCGAGCTCACGGAAAAATACACTAAACTTGATTGGGATTTTTCTGCCGCGGACTTCACCCCACCTCAGTAACAATCACTTCTCTCAACATGGAATGGAAGTGTTCTGGAAGTCCTCTTGGAGGACATATCTCGAATTTCATGATCCGATGATGTCGCTTCACTTACGCCATCCTGCTATGCTAAAGTAAGAACCCAAATAACACCAGGTCCACCCAAGAACATCTCAGCAGGAAATACGCCTTCGTTCATGAATCCATCCATACCATTCAGCCGTGTAACGCCAACCCGTGCACCATGGGTATGCAAGAAACTCTGCTGCTCCACTGCTGAAGAAAGAAAGAAAAAACCCCCCTAAAAACCGTAAAAACAAGAAGACAAATCCTAATATCTTTCCTTCTATCAAAGCAGGAGGACCTCTCTATCCACCGTCCTCAACCTTGGATTCCTCTTCCTCGCGCTCGAACTCGGCCATCAAATCAGCTTCTAGATCGTCACCGAATGGATCATCGTCATCGTCATCATCTCCTGTAGCAATCTGGTCGACTGCGTCTTCTTCGCCATCCTCGTCTCCAGTTGGACCCGGCGTAGGCAAGCTGCTCTCAGATTGCATACTATTCGGGGTTTTGACGGTTTTCAATCCTGTCGACCTCGAATTTGCAATTCGTTGTTTTTTCGCTAGGGTGCTCTCGTCGCCGCTGTTCTCATCGTCGGTTATGTCGCTAACCTTTCTCTTCTGCGGTATGATCTTATTACTAGTCCGACTTCGAATACTGACTTCAGAAGCCACGCTCTCGGCACCACTCTCGTTGCCTGATTCGTCGTCATCAGAGCCCATAAAGGACTTGAGTTCGTCATCAATCTCACCCCAATCAAACCCTTTGATATCTTCGACTGGAGAATGACCTTCCTCGATCGCTTCAGGCATGACGCCTTCTAAGTCCTCGGCTACTTCTTCTTGGCTGGCTGGGATACTGTCACCCTCCTCTTCGCTTACAGAGCCTTCCGAGCTGTCGTCGGAGTCGTGAATCGAAGATGGTGCGCTGGAATTGAAGCCATCATCTCGGATCTTGTCTTGTTCGTGAATTTGGACCTAAAACGTATTAGTAAGTTGTAGGTTATTATAATTTTGGGGGGTTGCTTACAAGATATTGAGTCTCGTCTTCCTTCTCCCACTTGCTCATAGAATTGAGCAACCATTGCTGATTGACGATCTTGATATGTTCATATTTGGCAGCTTGCCGAACTTTGGTGGTCCGAGTTCTGCTAGTCGAGGCGACCAGATGAGTGACTTTTCGATTAACCCTGTTAACGATTAGATGATGTTGACCGACTAGTTGGGAAAATGACTCGGCTCACTTTGTTTGGATCTCCGCTCCGAAGCTAAGAGCTTGGATGGCAATCTCCGTTCTATGTCGCGCGAACATGTTAGGCTTCAAGCTATTCTCGTAATGCAACAACTCATGATCATGATAGTAGTGCGAAGAAATGGTATCAAAATACCTCATTATATCAGCCTGGAGAGGAACCAGACCCGACATCACTATTGTGCAGCCAGCTAAAGTCTTTGCCCTATCAGACCGTTAGTCGAGTTCACAAAGTCGTATCGGCACACTCACTTCAGTCGTGGCATGACATTTCCAATATCAGGAACAATTCTCAGATCTGCTGACTCGTCCTTAATAGATACTTTCTTGTTGTGGCCAGGCTTCAGCTGTGCGACACGACCTCCATGCGCATTTACAAGAGCACGATCGTAATCGTCATAGAAAGCCTTGTGCAACTGTGTCAAATGCTTCTCCAGGTACGTCAGCTCAACATCATCGTCTTTGAGGAGGTTGTGTTTATGATGCGCGTGTTCGTGCGTCGTATCTCCATTTTTGGTGTCATCCGTAATGGTAACATCTTCTTCTTCTTCTTCCTGGTCGAGCTTCTCTTGCATGTGCAATAGTGGTCGCTCCGTTAATTGCTTCTCCAGGAATTTCTCTTGTTCAGCAGCTTGTTCTAGTCGCAACGCCTGATCGTCGCCACCGCCCATTCTGACCAGCTCTTCCAAGGCACTGATACGAGAGCCATCTGCCTCAGGTTCTTCTGGCTTTTCTAGGTCTGTTGGCTTGCTCGCAACTGCTTCTACGACAGTAGCTTCTCCATTCTTGGTTGCGTCGATCTCGTCTGTATCAGTCTTCGCGACGTGTTTCTTTTTCAGTGCCGGTGTCATGTTGGGAAGCTCTTCTCTTTTTGGCAGAAAACTTGAATTGATATCCCCGATCCCAAGAAAGAAGTCGTACGGGACTACCTTGATCAAATTTGGTCGGTTCTTTGGCCAAACATCCGCACGATCATCAATGATCACCACCATTTTTGTGTCTACGGGGAAAAGTCGTGCCAAACTCTTCGTAGTAATGTTGCCGTTCTCGTCTCTGCTGATAATCCGATCTCCAAAAAGCTTCCTTTCGGGGTCAACGATCTTGGCGATATTCATGGCGTATGCTCGAGTGCCCATGGTATACACGTGGAGTTCATACATCTCGGCTACCTTACTTAAGAACTCCTTCAGACCAGGTCGCATCTTGATATAGTACCAGCAAGCTGAAGCTAGACCTCGAACACCTTCATCTTTAAGCTGGAATTTTGCCACATCCTTGACAGCTTCGTGATTCGGCGAGTTTGGATCATCTTGCCAGTCTCCAACAGTGGGCTCGATGCATGCGTGTATGATGGTTTGATCTAGATCAACCACGAGAGAAAGCTTTCTGTTCTTGAGCAACCGCCGCTGTAGTTCCTCCTCAGCTCTCGAAGCTTCGTCTTCGCTGACTCGAAGGGCGGTCTGATCATGGATCATATTGATTTTTGCTCGATCCGTATCGTCGGAGGCGCTGGCCCAGGACATCTCCGTCATATCCTTCCCGCACATTCCGCACATGCCCTGGAATTGGACAGAGTGTGGACATGTCTCTTCGATATCGACAAACTTCAGATCATTCTGAACGACTGCGCCCTCCTTGATTTTCCACTCCTTGATGGTGCCATCGGCTGGACTATCCCAGTCCGCAATGGTTGTCTGTTCCTCCTCCCAATGATCGCCGAAAGGGTCGCCCACCTCTTGCATCCACGTGAACTTGTATTGCAGAATGGGCTCTTTTCGCCTGATCTCGTCGCCGGGTTGCTTGAGGAGCTTGTTGATGGTGATGGGATACTTCAGCTTCGTCCCTAAGCTCAGTTGCTTCCCCATGGTGTCCTCCGTCACGGTGTCGCACTTCTTGTGATCATGCGGTTTCTGGGTCTTCGGGCCTATCACACAGCACGATTAGTGAATGCTCAAAGAAGGGGTGGAGGATAGGGAGAGGGCGCGAGTCTCGAGTCTGGGGCAAGCAGCGAGTCTACGAAGTCCGCAGGGAGACCGTGAGACACATCGGACGAGCTTGCGAATGCTCCAAGCATACACGAGCGGGAGTCTACAAGCTGTTGGAAGACCTACGATCTCAATTTGAGCCGTGTGAGAGCTCTCATAGATGTCGCATGGGGTACAGCTACAGCGATGTATATCCTCTCGTGCATAACCCCCGTCGCACGCAGTATTCACCTTTTGACAAGTCAGATGCGACGCGTCCACGGCCGCTCGATTAATGGGGGTGGCGAAATATGTCTGGATGCTCGATGCGCGGTGCAATTCTTGGGTGTAGGCGCGATGTTCGGAGGGCGACAAAATATAAAGACGAGCGTTGAAGGCGGTTGAGGTTTCTTTGCTCGGCCGTAGAAAACGGGTGCCGTTCTTTGGTTGCCAGTAGACGCAGACGTGCACCAGGTAGATGTTCTTGGGCGGGGAAACGCTGACTCTTTGTACTAGGGAAAAGCGGGGACCCAGACCTGCCCTCTGATAGGCTCCCCTGGTTGCAGGGGCTAGCTGCTTTCATCTGCTGATAGAGAGCGTGACTCGGTGGCATTGGCATCGCAGGAATGGATGGAATGTTGAATCTTCCAAATGCGGTCCGACGAACGTGCAATCCAAAGTCCCTGGAAGAGTAGGTGCACGCCGAGGGGTATAGCTACTTCTTTTAAACAAACGGGCGCATGACATCAAAACTTGTGTGCAGGAGAAAGAAGAGAGGCTGGACCCAACGAGCGAAGGTACTGTCCTGTACCGACCGGCAAGCTCTGGCTTTGTAGGGGATGCCCGCTGCTGGACTCGATTGGAATCCACTTCATCTTTCAATTAGGATATATTCCATATGTCTCTATTGCTGTAAGTCTACACCGGATGCCCACTCATGATGCTCCAAATCTCGTCCTGCCGGTTTGCTGTCCGGCTAGAAACCATCGCTGCTTTACAATGCAATTCCTGATCTCAGTGAGAGTGGAAAGATCCCATGTTCAAGGCCCAGAAAAACCATCCCACTCCGTGAATACCCAAAGATCATATCCTCCCTCTATTAAACATCATGCATTATCCAGTGGGGTTCTCGTTCCTTGATATCTTAACACCTGACGTGTCTGAGCTCATCGTCCGCCTCGTCGCCAGAGAGCCACTTTGAGCCATCGTCTCCCCTGCAGAACGGGATTAGCAACGGCGCCATAATTGAGGCTTGGGGAAGACGGGTGGGTTGCTTTGAGGAAATGCTATAATTGCAAGGGGATAGGGGCTGCTTCGCCGTAGTACTAACAGTCATGAATTCGCCGGACGAGATCCGGATCGCCGTCATCGCCTATGAAGGTCCAGCTCTCTTCTGCATCCTCAAGCGGATCATCAACGGTCTTCGCATTCCTTCCCTTGATCAGAGACTTGGCGTATTCAAGATCTCGATAGATAGATTGAATGGCTGTATCAACTCCATCCTCCTGCATCCACAGTCAGCATTGGACGACGATATTGCACGGGCCTTTGTTACCTTTCTGATTGTCTCCCCGAGAACCTTGGCCTTGACAATCATTCTCTGGCTATTACAAGTTTCCCAGACTGCTCTAGAGAAGACACTGACATTCAACTTCCTGAGGTGAATACCAACTCCCAGATCCTCAACACGTGAGCCAAAGAAGTACTGGTCCCCAAAGAAAGGCTTGATAATTGTGGGCAGCCCGGCTCGTAGGCTAGCACCAGTTGTTCCAGCACCGCCGTGATGAGCAGCGGCATCAATCTGCCTAAATAGCCAGTCATGGGGAGCAGATTTGATTGAAAGGATTTCGGGTGGCAAAGGGACCTCGATTTCATTGGCATCCTTCTTGTCGAGACGATCGGACCATCCCTTCGAGAGGATGCACCTTACATCAGCCTTCAGAATGGATTTGATGATGGTGTTCGTCATTGCGGCGGAGTCCTGCACGACTACCGACCCAAAGCCAACATAGACCAATTTCTTCCCATCGGCCCGAGCCTTCCTGATAAAATCTGACAATTCTTTGGGAGGCGTCCAGTTTGTCCCTTCATCCAAGAACCAATAGCCGGTCACTCGAATCCAATCACTATAGTCGAGTGGTGGAATAACAACTGCTGGACTAAAGTTGTATAGAAAGGGAACTTTGTTAGGCTGCATCTTTTCGAGGCTTGTTGCCTGCAGACCAAGTTCCCGCTTTCTCCATCGATTAACTTGCCCTGCGACGGCTTTCCAGAATACATTGTCAAACATGACGTATGTAATGTAATTGTACGCCCCGCCCATCTTGTGCTCTGGGACAGCAAATGCATGAGGGTACGCCCGTGTCCTCGTCCACGGCATGGAGAAGGCTCGGAAGTATGGAATCCCCAAAGCTTCAGCAATGTGAATCCCACCCATGGCACTTGGACTCTCGATCAGAATATCGGAGCCTTGGCAAGCTTTCCAGCCAGATGTGAGGAGCTCGTCGATCCAAGCGCGAAATTTCCCTGATGCTTCTTTAAGGAAAGAATACGTGAACATGCCATTTTCAACGCATAACCGCATCAATTCAGCCGGATCACCTGCTACGGGTTCAAATTCGATTCCATAACTTTCAATCCAGTCCTTGAACTCGCTATGCGTTGCTATTCTCGGTTTGTGACCTTCAGCAAGCAGTCCCTTGCACAGCGCGATGTACGGTTGGACATCACCGCGTGATCCAATGGTTAAACATGTAATTCGTAGAGACTCGGTTGGCTTAAAATTTAGAATGGAAGCTCGAGGGTCGTCAAACAGTATCGGTGGTGCTTCGGATCTGGCTTCTTCCGTGCTTTTCGGCATCTTGACATCGTGTTCTGCATGCCCCTCGTACCTAGCTTGCTGGAGGGCTTTGTGCTCAGCACTGGCATTTTCGGCACTCTCTTTCTCTTCCATTGTCAGTAGTCCGGATTCTTTGAGGTACCGCATGGTCTCTAGATTTTGAAGGAGAGTAATGGCGCAATCGTCTCGGGTATCTGGTTGGCTAAATTCGAAGAAAAGCTCTTCGTGACCCTTAATCACAACAACTAAGCCGGAGTAGCCAAATCTAAACCCTTTCTCTTTGTCTACATTTTCGATATCCTTTAGTGGGAGAATAAGTTTCGTTCGTGTGCCAGGTAGGAGGCTACGAAAGCAAAATGATCGGTCGCTAATGTATATCTTGCCGTATAACGGCAATACTCGATGTAGAAAGCCAAAATACGCAGCTTGTAGTCTTTCCGTGGCGGGCAGAGCAAAGTGGTCTCGGAAGCGATCACCAGACCCGGCGGTCTGCTCATCGTCGGCATCGTCGTACAGTTCGTCATCTGGTGCAAGACCTTGCGGTTCATCATAGTGCTTCTTGCCTCCTTTCCACATTCCCGATACTTTCTCGACGTAGCCCATGGATTCAGTGGCCAATAAATTGCTCATGCGTTTGGAGTGCTTGTTGAGATAACCAGCAAACCCTGCAGCTCTTTGCAGAGGATAAGAGCCGGCTTTCACTAAAGTCTGCAGAGTCGGTGCCGACGCTGAAGGTTCAGCAGGAATTGTACTAGAGGCTTCCGCGGGCGTGACTGTGTTGGCACTTTTCGTTCTAGGTAATACCCTCCCAAGATTGACCGTATTTCGCGACGGTGAATCAGACCGCGACTCGTTGTTGTCGGGTAAGTCCTGGTCTCGGCAACGAGAAGCGGATGCTGACCGTCTTATTGTCGGCGACAGGAACACGTCCGAACCCCTTAAAATTTGGCTTGCCGAAGCTTGGGTTTCATCGCTAGCCGAGGGTAGAGCACCGGAGGATCCTGGCTCCTCCAGAGAATGCACATAAGAGTCAGACGATCCTTGCTTTTCAGAGGGTCTTTTTTCCTCGTCCAAGCGATTTCTGCTCGAGCTTCTTCGGCTTGTACTGGTGCTGCGAGGCCCAGCTCCATCCATATTCAGCCTGCTAAGGTCGACACTTCGCCTGCCGAAGTTTTTCAAGTCCATGCTCCTTCGAAATGCATCGGAGCTTGCGCGACTGAGTTCCGCACTTGGGCGTGGACTTGGACCACCTATTGGTGACAGAGTCGCTTTGACACTTTCCTCAAGAAGAGGCGTGGTAGTGCGGATGGGCGGAGGGGGAGCCGGTCGATGCTCCCTGGGGGGCTGCATTGGGGTGCGTTTTGAACTACCCCCGCTCTTTGGGCTATGAGTTCCATCGATCAAAGGCGGTGGGATCAACATATGATCAGGAATTTGTTGCGCTGTCGTGTCCTCCACCAGAATTTTCAGAACATTTAAGGCTTCCTTGCCAAAACTGAAGAACGAGAAGAAGTACTAGTGAGATATATGAGATAGGATTTCAGACGGGAGACAGGTACCACTTACTTCATCGATTGCATAGGTTTCGTCGTTATCGATGACACGGATCTTGCAGGTATCAGCGAAGTCGACGATTTGACTGTCCTCAATGTCGATGATATTCTCAATAGGCAAAGATATCTTCACACTGTCTCCCTCGTTGTGAGAGCGGAAGATGATCTTCTGTAGAGCTTTCACCCACTCCTTCGCACTCGGTATGCTGTCTGCCTTGAAGTTATATTTCCGCTGATGTGTGACTACTGTAAAATGGGTCGCGTCTTTGCCTTTATCCTTGTCGACGATATTTGCTGAAATGCCGTAACGTAAATCTATGTTACCACTTGGAAAGTACAAATCTGAAGGATCAGAGTAGTAGGCCAATACGTCACCTTTCAGTCGAAACCAGTATCGATTAAATTTAGGATTTCGTCGACCCGACTTTGAGAGGTATCCAGACTTCACAACTTCATTCTGATAGGGGTCAGCTTGGGGACTGGAAAGAAGACAAGCACGCACAGATTTCTTGGGTAGGTATGCGTAGAAACAAATATGCTTGGTCGTAATGTACATATAGCCTTGGAGGAGTACACTCTTTAATAGCCAGCAGGGATATTCTGTTTCAGGTCAGCATAGTCGTTAGTAGCGGTTTTATAGATCCTACCTTCTATAACGTCTTCAGCTTTCTCAAATTGGAAGATCTCCTGGAGCCTCTTGGCTAGACTGCTAGATGCTCCTTCACTAGAGTCATCCGTCGCCGTAGCACCGTCAAGTGTCCGCTGCAGGTCAAAACTCGGCCTCATAGACAACTCTGCACGAGCTTCGAGCATTCGGCTCATGACAGGTGCATGATTGAAAGGGATTCGAGGCTCGTGGACTTCGGGATTCTTAGATTCGCTGGGAGAGTCGGGTGTGGAAGGGTCGGACCGTCTGGGAGAAGACTTCGACTTTGACTTGGATCCCAGTCCAGATAGAGATCGCAGGAGCCTGTTCTCTGAAAACTTTCGTCTGTGATGATGCTCTGGTTTTGGGGACGTCTTTCCCCGTCGAGGCTTCTCTACCTGCAGCTCGGGCTGCGAGGAGGGTTCGCCAGACTCATCTTCTTCGTCGCTTGACTGTCCATCAAATCTAGCATTGAAGTCGACTTGAGATCCAGCAGCAGCAATCATGCCAAAGACAGACTGATTCATGTACGCGTTCGCCCCATGGAGAGCCGTACAATCCTCATCCGCGTCGTCGCCATCTCGAAATCGCTCGGGAAGCTCGACGGTGACCTTGTGACCCTCCTTTCTTCTCTTGGTCAACTTGCGCGCCACGCGCTTCTTCAGATCCTCCTCCGGCGCCATGGGGAGCTGGTTCTGGCGACAACACGTCAAGTTCCAGGCGTGCAGCGTGCTCACAAGGTGCAAGGGATGCGGCGCGTGAGGTGGATAAAGAAAGGTTATCGATAAGGCACCCGAGCTAATCCGAAACCGTCTTTTTTACGGCGTGAAGAATGTAGTATCACATGCGATCAGAAGCCAGTGGAGTATAAATAAGCACACGTCTTGCTCAACGTACGAGCACAATGTGCATTATTAGGTGTGAAGGGATTTGTACTTCCCGCGACGATGTGTCTGGTGAAGCACTGCATGGTCAAGCAGCAGCTTGTAATAAGGTTGGCCTTGACCACTCACGGCATAGCTAGCGCCAGCTCACTAGTCGCAGGGGTCTTGTCAGAGTCACGCTGCTTGTACTTCGGTATTGACTCGTGCATAATCTACCTCAAGCAGTCACCTAGAGAATGTCCCAGTGATCGAAGCACGAAGGGCAGCCCCCAGTATTCGGGCAGAACTTTCCCTTTCCTTCAAGCTCCAATGGAATCATTCTGGGTTTTGGCAGTTAGCAAAGCCAGATGTCTCCGAGTGCTCCAGCCAGACACGACAAATCCTTCAGTCTGAATCTTCAGAGATATTCATACAGCGCTTATCTCCATTGTGCTCCACCACCGCCATGTTTTTGTTACTAATCCGAGAGCTGACTCTGGCACTACTCGAGTTGAAACTAACTACCCATAATCAAACAGTCATATCACAGCACTAGCCTCACATCCAGAGGCAGAGTTTCCCGCTCGCTGTTCCTCCTGCAACCCAATCTCGCGTTGGATGGAACTGAGCAACAGCTGGGACAGCAGTAATGCCTTCGCCACTCAGTTGTGCCAACTGCTCTCCGTCAGAACTGAACACATCTACAAATCTGTTCATATTCCCAATGACAAATTTCTGAATCCCATCTTCAGGCCTCTCCTGCCACTGGGGCTTGAGAATGGTCACCCAACGTCCCGTTTGGTTGTTATGCTGAAACGATACATTAGTACACTTCGGTTGGAACTCGCTGAGGGATTTACCTTGATGATGGATGTTGGCTTCATAGCGTCACTATCCAGATCCTGACCAACTTTGAAGGATCCTGCACTATGAAATGAATGGATCTTTATTGTATCGTCATAAGAGGCTGTTGCGACGTGGCCAGCAGCCGACCAAGAAGCATG
The DNA here is from genome assembly GCA_009732865.1 of Stipitochalara longipes BDJ. Taxonomy (NCBI): domain Eukaryota; kingdom Fungi; phylum Ascomycota; class Leotiomycetes; order Helotiales; family Hamatocanthoscyphaceae; genus Stipitochalara; species Stipitochalara longipes. The sequence continues at coordinate 985,732 of ML769340.1, forward strand.
AGATACCGAGAGCCGTGATTCATGCTCTCCCATCAAAGCTGGTAGACGGGCGTCTCCTTTACCCTTAATGCTCCGCAAATCCCAGATCTTTAGCATCCGATCCAGAGAAGCTGTTGCAACAAGATGGGGATAGTGTGGATGCAGAGAGAAGCCGCCAATCTTTTTATCGGTGAGCTGCCACATCTCGGTATCCGAGGGCGTGCGCATATCGTGCCTGCCAAATGATCCTTCCAGCGTAGAGAAATAGAGAAGGTTCGGGTCCGTTGAAGGGATAGCGATACTAGATATTGGCAGGTCCTCGTCAAGAGAGGCTGGTGCAAACACTTCCACAGCAATACCTTTCTGCAGGTCGAACTTTCGAACAGAAGAATCGTATGACCCAGAATATAAGTGACTGCCGTCAGCAGGAAAAACGAAGGAAGTGATGGTCCTTGAATGGAGTTTCAAAGCTGTAATAGCCGGCTCTGGGGTATCTGGCTCCTCTTCATCATCACCATTATCTTCGGCTTTCACTTCAGGCCCAGTTTGTGAAGCATCAAAAATGCCCATATTTCCCATTTTATCTCCCGCAAATATGAGAGGTTTCTCGGGGGAAGGGTGGAATCCAAGTGAATATATTCGCTCGGGAGTTATCTTTATCTCTGCGAAAAATTAGTCAACACAGATATCTGCCGGTCATACGTACGATTCGGCTCATATCCTTCATACAATTGCAATCCACTCATACTCTCTCTTAATGCCTTCAATCCCTTATCGGTCGTCTCTTGGATGTCATCCTCAGTGAAGGTTCTCACATTTGGCTGCGCACCCCTCATGATCCCCGACAAGAAATTGACATCCTTATTCCACTTCTTGCCCTCAACAACGATATCATTGAAGTTGAGTTCTCCCGAGACCCTCTGTTTCTTGGCCTTGGCTTGATCCTTTGCAAACTCATATTCGACTTCTGCTTTTCGTTTCGCGGTTTCGCTATCGGCTTCGATACCCGCAATTCGGGAGCTTGTTCTTGTAGGCCGCGGCTCCTCTCTCTTGACGGGAGTTGCTCTCTTTCGAGTAGTTGTTGACTTTGCTTTAGAAACAGGCTTTGGCATAATCCTCTCCGCGGATGTACTAAGGTCTTTCAATATTGCCTGATTGGCAGCAATATTCTCAAGCCGCTTGCGCTCGAAGGCGCTCATCTCGGTCTTCTCTTTCTTGACTGGAGGCATCTTGCCGATCGTGTGTGTAAATGCGCGTGAAGATCTGGTTTCAAATACAAGATGTCATTGAGGTCGTTAACTCATTTACGCGAAGGGCGCGCGCCCTTCACCCCTGAACGCGTTCGTTAGCACGTGGGTAGAAGCTAACTGCATTAGGAGGTAGCTGCAGTCCGGATTTACTATTCATCCGGACTGGGATTCAACATCTCTTCAAGTCCCGAAATATCTATTGACCCTGTCTTGTTTGTTTTGGCTCCCGAACAATGGCCGGCAAACATCATGTCTAGATTAAGAAGTTCGTGTATGACCTTCCAGCGATTTGATCAATTCTTTCAGCAATGATTTCGAGCCGGACGACAGCGAAAAATATGCCGCTCTCATTTTCCCAAATGTCAACAACAGCAACGCCGTTCCTATACCAGACCAGGACTTTGTCCAGCTTCCCATGGAGAACATCGAATACAATCTGGCAACTTGGCAGTCGAGGCAGATGTATCTCCAGATCTTTGAGCGGTTCAAGCCGACTCCAGCACTTGGCCAAAGGAGCCACGATTCCCACAACATCAGCGGCACCAAGAGCTAGATCAGATGGCGAGCTTTCCATAAAGAGGACCACCAACATGTCAGGTGTGGAACCGCCATCAGGGGGTAGCTGGGAGTTTGATCCAGAGAAGAGTGCGTTTCGCAATTCGAAGGAAGGACAAAAGGATTTCAAGATTAGAAAACATTTTTCGAAATCGTTCGAGCCGGATGTAATCGAGGAGCTGGAAGGCTTGGAAGGGAATGCCTACGCGATGCCAGAAGACATTGAATTCGACGAAGAATTCGACAGTACCGCCGGTGACCTCTGGGGCAAAGACGAGATCCAAGAGCTAACTAGCAGACATCAAAATCGCGACTCTACTATAACAATAAGCGAAAGGCGTGCATTCCAGAAGATTTTTACCGATATTATTGAAGGTCCTCAACGACCTAGCCGTAGAAAGGAAGACTTGTTCAGCCATGATGATTTGGAATTGGTTGCAGGACTGGAAAACAAACAGAAGGCCAAGTCTAAGCTCGACGATATTCTCGCCAGCGCCATACTGAAGGAGTCAAGGGAGTCGCTGGCCAATCAAGAAAGCTTAGAAGCGACAATTGAGCGATATCCGCCAGCTCTCCGGCCAGCTGCTGCCAGAGCACTGGGCTTCTCCGACATCAATGCGGGACAGACTGCTTCAATAAAACGCCAAGAATTGAACGAAAAAGAACTTGAGGCGTTGAGGGAGCCCGAGTGTAATAGAGTCGAGGGGCTGATGAAGAAAGCGAAGTCCGACTTCGAGCTGTGGGAAGTTATGGAGAAGGAGGTCTTCTCTTTGATTGCAAAGCTAGGTTTAGAGGATGTGCCCAGCTCTAAAGCACCCAAGAACAGGAAAAGACCTGGGAAGCGACCAGGCACCGAAAATGACACAGAGCAAACTGAATTGCTGAAGGTCACAGAGGAAACTAAAGTTTCCAAGGTCAATACGCCGGCGGAAGCAGAAAAAGTGGTCTCGCCTCTGGCACTCTACGGCCCTCTTTACCCTTCGTATCTCCTTTTCGGTCTCCGTCTCCTGGACCGCGGATTCGCCAAACCGTCTCCTCTCGGACTTGCTCTCCTACCTAGGATTAAATCGTTTGGTTTTACCTCGCATGTGCTGGGGGCGAGTACACAATTCTACAACGAATTGCTCAGGATTTATCACTACCGCCAAGATGATTTTCGCGGTATGCTCGATCTTCTAGCCGAGATGGAAACCTCGGCACTTGATGTGGACGATGAAACGCTTGGGATTGTCCTCGATGTCATAAAAGCCCAAAGGAGTATAAATCACGGTGCCAAAGGACCAGCTGTAAAGGCCCTCTGGAGCATGCCTGAATTTGCTCATAAAAAGTTCGAGGTTTGGAGGGGCAGCATTCACAGGGCAATCTATGACAGGACGGAAGCCAGACATTGACCGATCACAGAGAGCTAGAGGCATTCGTGCTTGAGGATCGCTTTTGTATAACATCACTGTACGAACCAACCAACCAAACCCTGATACATTATTTGTGGTATCATTTTATGCATTGCCTTCATATGCTTTCCCTGCCTCATTGCACATCCACATTGTTTTTCCATAAAATATTCAACCCCCCGAGTTCTCTTTCTATCGTCGTCCAACGGCGTTCTCATCTGGATCTGTGCCACTTGATCCTTCACTTTGCGTGTTACTCCTCCTGAATAGACTCAGAATCCCTGCACGCTTCCCATCCGGACTGCTAGAGAAGACACTCGAGCGCCGTCTTGTTCCGTCCGCATTCAATCTAACGGGATATATCACATCCGAAGGTCTCCCTATAAGACGAAAAGCATTGTCAGCCTCAACACGTCGACTTTCCCCATTCAATCAAGACAAAGAACTTACGAATATTCCCCGCACCGCCAATCCCATAGCTCTTTTTCCGCTCAATGGCGACCCCACCGTTCTCACTGGTGTCAGACATCCTTCCTTTCGACTTGTGTGTTCGGTCAGCCGGCACAGCTTTGCTCTCAAACCGCACTCTCTTTTTTGGCACTAATTGCTCGAGACTGGTATTTCTACTCGACCGATATCCGTAACGGTATGGATGGCTGTGAGAGTGAGTGCTGTATATGCTCGCTTGGTACCTCAGGCTGGGTGTGGACATGAGGTCTATGTGCGACGATGAGCTTGATATAGGTAGGGAGATCATGTCGTAGTGGCGGACTAAGATATCACGATGATTCGATGATTCGATTCAAGAGATCGATGGGGCTGTGATCGACGATGATCTGACAGGGAGGCTACTTCTACGAGTACTTAGAGTGCGTAGGGGCAGCGGAGCTGTCTTTGACTGGGGCTTGGCACAGCATATATCTTCTGGCGCAGAAAAGCAAGACGTCGCTGGGATGGGCAGAGATAACAGGGCAGGGTGCCATTCGCCGCGTGCATCCTTCTCCTGATGGCTTCTGACCTCATTTCGCTGCCTCATGCCGCTCAACGGGCAGATCGTGCAGCACAAAAGTTACAGAACGGACGAGAGCAGAGCAGGGCCTCACTGGAGGGCTGGCGACGCATCCAATGCTGGGCAGGATGCTTATCGGTGGCTTGCGAATGCGTGCAAGCTGTGTGGAAGGCCAGTCCAGGGAAGCTGCAGACTCCTGCAGTACTAAGAAACCCCTGCCAAGCCTGGCGGGCAGCAACAAGCTTTTACTTGGTACTGTAGTAACTGTACAGTGCGAGGCTTGTACTCTTCGGGGGTGACGGCGGGCGGGTCTGCTGGCGGGTCTGCTGCAGAGTGCAGATCTCAAATCGCGGGGGCGACAAGGGGGGAGATAAGGCGCGGCGGGGTTGAACGCGGTGGTAGACCACTTGTCGCCACGGCCACAAGCTTCTCACACTACCTATATACTTCACTTCAACTAAGTCTGCTCAAGAACGCGGTCTCGAAGTGCATACTTCAGACCCTTACATTCAATATCTCGTCCCGAGTACTATCGAATAGTGGCTAGCCGTCCAGTAACTGGCTGTCGTATTGCTTTTCCCGTGTTTCGCAGGCCAATTTTACATTGAGATTGGCGGCCCACCGTTCTGCCATGCAGCTTTCCATCTCAAGCCTCGCACAAAAACAGAAATATTCGAGAAGATGGTTACAAGTTCCACACGTCTCACCTCGATTGATACTCAAAGGACTTGTGGGAATGTATTGTGATTACTTCGTCCTCTCTGCCCTGCACTGCTGCAAACATCCACCGTCTATTCTTGCACAGCCTGAAATCGCATATCCTTCACGTCTAGATGCTGCTCTCTGAAAGCACAAGAATGCAATTGCTTCTTGCGAATACAGGACCGGGTATCACTGTAACCTTAAATTCATGATCTTGAACGCCGTCTTGCCACATGCTGCTCGCTACTGTAATGGGCTTCAAGGCAAATCAGTACTTCCTCTTCCGCTTTTGTTCCACTATTTCGCTGCAACGCGCTTCCTGTCCTTCCCATGGTTCATGAAGCGATTTGTCTGTGCATAAGCCGTGATATTATTGTTGTCGATGGGCACGTATTTGCTCGACGGAAGACTTGGCCCATCTGACGGTCCTGCTTTCGCGGCCAGATCTTCGTCATCACTCAGCAAACTGATGACAACTTGGACCTTGGGCTTTTCATTCGACGGAGTCTTGGAAGTGCCGCTCCCCGATGCCTTAATCACTCCTAACCTCACTCTGCTCGTCGGGTTGGATGCCTGGACTGCCGAAGATTTACGGGAAATAATCTCGACATCGGAATCCTCGTCGTCATCATTGCCAAAACGGTTCGGCTTTTGACGAATCTGTTCTCTTCTGACATCGTTTAGCTTCTTAGCTAACGTTGACGGATTCAGAGGTTGTGCTTTGGAATACTGTTGATGTGGAGGACGAGACGCCGGACCGCTCGAGGACGACGTCGATGGAATTATAACCCTAGGTACCTTGCGCGTCCGTTCGGTGGTATTTTCCACAGATTGCTGCATCATGCCATGCGGTCTCTTGCGGGGCAGTTGTTGACTTAATGCAGAGCCTTCCCCACCATCCGCTAACACTGGCTCGTCACCACTGCTTGGAGTCTCTAGATCGACGTATCGTAGGAATCGATGGAGGGGTTTTTGAGCAAGGCTAAGTTCGTCGGCAGACACCTCTGCAGAATTGGGAATCTCTATATCGCGTCGAGCGGTGTAGGAAGAGAGAGGCAGCCAGTTGACGGAAGACGCGCTTTCCTTTCCCATTACTGGTTCCAAGTCTGGCGCAGACTTGGTTCGGCGGGCCTTGTTAGGTGCCACAGGCCGACGAATTGTTTTGACCAGACTATCGGGAGCCAGTTCATCATTGACAGCCAAAGATACCTTGCTTGCAAAGCCTTCAATCGGTTCTAACCCATTTTTACTATGCCAGGATGCAACGGGGATGACGATCTCGATGCCGGATTGCTTCCGTCTGTTCACAATAGGCAAAGAAATGCTGGCTTTTACTAGTGGCGATGCCTCCTCAGGATCATTCTTCAACCACGCTTCGCGTAACGACAGTCCAAGGGCGAGTGCGACCGTTCTGGCAACACTGTTCCCCATCAACTTCCAGCCTTCAACCGGGGTACCCAGCAGCACCTCATCGTCTGGGAAGCCTTGAGCCCTTCTAGCTTCCATAGTCGTTAGGTATCGATGATCGTCCCAGTGTAAATTGCAACCAATTCTACAATCGGGTGCGTGTAACCCAACAACGATGGTATGAAAAAGGTTCTTCGGGTTGACTCTACCCCATGCCCTTGAGCCGGTTTTTGTGCTTTCACGAAGCGCCCCTTTCTTAGTAAAGCGCGGGAAGAGGTCCCTTTGCTCCTCAGTCATAACCCCACGGCCCTCGTTCCAAGCTTTGGAGAAGTTCATTCCTCTGGGAAAAGTAGGGATGGCTCGAATTTGATTTCTGAGCTCGGTCGACATACCGATTGAAACATGATCGGGTTGTTTAGTGCACTGGTATGTACAAGCATCGCCAATTCTTGGAAGATCTTTTGTCGCGTCACCAGCAGTCAGGTATTCGAATGGAGTCAAGTCTCGGATCCGTCGACCAAAGCTTTGCCCATTTGCTAACATACCAAGGCCACGATCTGTGACATTCGGCGGATGAGAATGCGATAGTTGTGGATGCTCGAGTGGTTCGAGCCCTGGGGCGGCGAAGGCAACGAACAGTCGAGTCCTAGACTGAGGACTTCCACAACTCCAAGCATCTAGAACGAATAATGAAAGTTGGTATCCCATACCAACGAGGGCACATATAAGTTGTGATAGCACATCCTTGTCTCGATTGTCGCCTTTCTGTGCCATAGCCATAACGTTCTCTAAGATTCCATACTGGGGCCGGAAAAAATCGACATAGGCTGCAACAGAAGCGACCAGGGACTGGTTCTTGAGGCCTCTCTCATTGTTTCTCGAGCTGTTCAGCTTGCTGAAGCCCTGACAAGGGCTTCCTGCAGATATGAAATCCACTTCACCTGGAGAGGGTATCAAGTCCGACTTCTGAGCGTTTCCCTGCAATGCTTGTTTTAGGAGATCGTCCACTGAACCGTAAAACAGCTTGGTCCCTTGAGGGTCCTTGAGGTTAGCGGCATATGTATGGATGGCGTTTTTGTTTATATCCACAGCCCATTCATTATGAACAGCACCGCCTTCTTCTATGCCCTGGAAAATGATTAGCATAAATCCTTCCCCATCAAGATCCAAAATACCCTGCCAAAATTGCCCCCACCACAGTAAAGATCCATCCCTCTGAGCACCCTCCGCGGCGGAGGACTGGATGGGTCAAATCCTTGAATCAGAGTTTTCGGGATGTCCTCTCCAATAGGAATCAATCTCGAGTTTCCATTCTCCTGGAACAGCCGTGTGGTGATGTAAAACGCATTGCCAGTGCCATCCCTGTTGTATGGAGCTGGAATAAGTCGATTGGCCGCATCGGTGGGTTTATAGAAACGAACGAGGCATGTTCGCTCAAGCTTGCTGACGCAGATTTTTTCTGTCTGGTTCATCGTGTAAACCAACTCGTTAGGTCGACCTGTGCCATCGATCTCTCTCCTCCGATGAAGACGCTTCAAAATAGCGAATCGTCTCGATCCTTCCGTGATATATCTCATAATCTCGTATGGCTCTAATTCATGCCGGGTTTTTTGAGACGGAGCGACAAGAACTGTCTGTCCGACAGGATAGTTTGGAGTTGTCCACGTCTCGGTTTGTTTGTCCCCCTGCAAGTGCTTACACCTCTTATGCAACTCGCTCAGTGTAACAAATCGTTCGTTTTCCAGATATGTTTGCCGAATACAAAGTTCTTGACCCACTTCTGAAGGATTGCCATGCCATATAACATCAACAATATCTAAAATCTCGTCCTCCTCAATCCTCTGTTTGTGCAAACAAGTACAGTTGTCTGAGAGAAATAATTCATTTGGCCACGGATACTTCATGAGCGCACACATAGTATCCGCTGGGGACTAATTTCAAGAACTAGAAGTCAGAATATTTCTTTCAAAATTTTGCAAAGGTAGGAACGTTCCAAACACGACTAGACATTACCACGGACTAAGGAGCAAAATAGATACAGGAGAGAGAACAGTTGTTCGAGAACTTGAGACTTACGTAGCACCATATTCCATCGTAGGATAGTTGACCATTTTTGGACTCGTGAACTCCCTGAACGTAAACATACCAACAATCATTCGCTAAGTTCCAGCGACTGGCCTCATCCTTCCAAAGTGACCCTTGGCCATCTTTGGTGACAGAGAGAATATCACCAATCTTGATGTTCTTGACCTTTTTCTGGAGTGCGTGAACCTGAGCTGCAGCATTGGGGATCGCTGCAGCAATCTGGCCTATTGGTGACCTTTGCGATTTGCCTGCTTGCAAGGAACTAGTCGTCAGATCCAGAGCCTTCCCTTGGTTTGTTTGCTGCTTCTTTGTGAGGCCCGAGGGTTCAATGGGCAGCAGGTGATGGCCAAAACAGATGTCCTTGAAGCACTCGTAAACATAAGGAGTGACTACGGTCATGGTTTCTTGAATTTTTTGTTCTGGAATCGAATCTCTTTCCATGATCTCGCTCCATATTGGTTGAGACCTCAGTTCCTCGTCCACCCCAACACTCTCCTTGAAAAGAAAAGTGGCATTCGCAGCCACTGCCCGTCTGAAATCCTCGTTGTCATACTCCGTATACCAACTGTTAAATGTTGACGAGGGCTCGTGAGTCTTTCTCAACCAGGCGTGAAAGTTGGAACGAAAATCGTGGAGGGAAGCTGGTTCTTCGCAGGATTGACAAAAGTCTACCAAATGCTTTGCCAGATTTGCCAGCCAGAGAAAGCCTTTATGAAAACGCTCGTACTCAGATGAGGGCGTTTCCAGTCGATAGAATATATTTGACTTTAATTTGGCATTATAGTCAGACTGGATCCAAATGTCACTCCCAACTTCGTGAATATGTTCTCCATAATTCCCGATAGAGCAGATCTTGAACGGCACTCGTCGCACGTAGCGCCTTACATTGCCCGTACTGAGTATTCCATCAAAATAGAAGCTCCCATGGCCTGTTTTAGTCGTAAGATGCTGTAAACCCCGCATCTCACACGGATGCCACTTGTTTTCGGGAGGAAGATATATAGCAAAATTTGATAGCTCAAATTCCTCGAAATCTGCCTCGTCCCCGAGAGTATTGGTCCCAGAATTGTTTCGATTGGGAAGGGTCTGTTGTTTCTGCGCAGCCAACAGCTCTTGAATGGCCACTCTTTCCTCGCAAGTTTCAAGAGGGGGCTTGTAACCCGAGTATTGCGATTTGGGGATTGTCAGCTGTGGGATCTGTAGAGATGCCTGAGCATGTCCTTGTTGAAAGCTCCCCCGGAAATTGCTGGGGCTCAATGCTGAAGAATGATTGTTGACATCTGATTCGAAACCATCTTCATCAAAGTCGCTCCTACTTTCACTCTCGTTCGAATTTTGGTTCGACTCCAAGTTCCGTGATCGTGATGAGAAGCCACCGAACGCTGAGATATCCTCCTCTTCACTAATGGCATCTTCGTCTTCGGATTGAAAATCGGCATTGACATGATTTGGGGAGAAAGAGTTCGCAGCATCGTGATATGAGTCGATCGAGGAGGACCTGAGGTTGCTCTGTGATTGATCTGATTTCGCTATTAGAATAAAGCAGGGGGGTTTCTTTGAAAACAGGAGCGTTCTTACCTAACATCGCAGACGGCATGCCTAGCAACTATAGAGGACCCAAATCTACAAACCTCAAGTCTTCTCGTCCGACTGGACCAAAAGGCCTAGTATTAGTCGAGAGGGCGTATATGTCTGAGGTGCGGACACGAAGATCGAAGGCGGAGGGTTATGAGGGGAAGTGGAGCGATATAGATAAAAAGAGGTGAGTATAAAATAGACGCTGGACATAATGCCGATGCGACTTGGACCATTGGTCCAGGTCGTCCTCTCCTCGTGCTAGGATTTAGAAACATGCAAACAGCTGTGGAATGTGCACGATCCCCGCAAAACGCGTCCCAACCCCGCCCATTTCTAGCAAAACACACTCCCGCTTTGAGCAAGCGCGACTTGTGTCTCGGTCCTGGTACCTGCACAGCTTCTGCGAGACGCCCATGCACGCCCTTTGTGGCCTCTTAACCTATATACTAGTTAATAAAATAAAGGAGTTTTTGACCAGAAGGTAAAGAAGGTGCTGTTCTGCACTCCCACCTGGGAGCTAATCATACACGTATTACTGGTCCCGATCTAGAAACTCTACATTGATCTTGATTTCCACCGAAGCTGAACATGTCAAGAAATGGCTGGTTATTAGTAGGAAAAAGACTAATTGCAAGATGCTTTGCTCTTCTCTGAAGTGCCAAAAGTTACAGGGGCGGACCGGGACCCAGCCGAGTGGTGGTGGCTGGTGGTGGCACCGGCTACTGTAGTCATCGCTTCATGATTGACCGAGGACTCTCACCTTCGACCTCGATTTGTAGCTCTTGCTTCCACTTCCACGTCCACTTCCACTTCCACTTCCAATTCACTCACAGATCTCATATATACCGACCTCGCCAACCGTGTTAACTTGAACAGACATGGACACACAACTGCACATACGTGCTCGCCACTCAACCTCTTCGTTGTACGTACCAATGTCGTCCCTTCCCTTGCCAGAGGCTAATGGCGAAGAGCCCCCACACATCACTACTCTTCAACTCGCACCTTGAATGATGGATTCAGAGTCCGAGAATGAACCCCCGCCGTGGGACTTTCGACCTGTGCGCCGCTTCCTGCGCGCTTTCGACTCCGAGCCCCAAACTCCTCCAAACCCATCCGTCCCCGATCCACTTCTCTACAATCCAAAAAGCACTGTCCCGAACGGTCTAGGAGACTTTGACAGGCTTTTTTCCTACTGTGGGAAGTCCTTAGAAGTACCTCCGCCAAAAAGTCATCGCAGATCCAATGACTCTTCAACCACGCGATCAACTGGAACTACCCCTCCATCATCTGCTCCCGATGACGACGTTGCAGGTGAGGCGGAACACTTTGACAAGCACACCAGCAAATCGAATGTGAAAGAGGTTCGCTGGAAAGACCAGTTGGGGAGAAATCTTACGGAAGTACGCAGGAGGAGCGCACATGGCTTGGTCGGCGACTTTGATGCTGCTGTCATTGCTCGATTGATTGAAGATGATGGCTACGAATCAGACACCGAACTCTCCGGTCTTCAAGGACCGCCTGCGCCTTCGTCCGTTATAGGCTCTCGGGATAGACCTTCGCGCTCCCCGACTTCCAACCGTCGAAATGCCTCCACAGCCTTTCTTCCCGCATCTGTCGCCCCAACACAGAGATCACCTCTCAGTCGACTTCCTCCTCCGATCCCAGCAATACATCTAGATCCATCAATAATACAGCCCTTTTACACCTGGACTGTTAATGAACAGAAGGCCAAACTCGTCAAAAAGTTGCTCAGAAAGTTTCCTGAAGAATCACCAGATATCTCCAACTCAATATCACGATTGGGGAACAAAAACGATGACGGTATCCACATCTTCGTAGACTGTTCCAACATTGTGATTGGCTTTTATAATCAGTTAAGGCACAACAGGAATATCAACCCAGCCGCCTATGTCAGACAACCACCAATTTCATATCATTCATTAGCTCTTATCCTCGAGAGAGGGCGTCGAGTCGCGCGCCGGGTCCTCGTAGGCTCCAATCCGCGGCTTCGTGCTTCTGAACGGCATCTGCTCAATCATGTACAGGAAGCTCAGGCTTGGGGTTATGAGGTAAGCATGCTGGAGCGAGTTGAGAAGCTAAAGCGATCAACGCCACGAAGGAAGAAGCACGGTTCTGGTAATGGTTATGCTACAACTTCAGGGCAGTCGTCTGGCTCCGAGACGCCCTTTGCAGGCGTTTCCGTCGTTGCAGAGCAGGGCGTGGACGAGATCTTACAGATGAAGCTTCTTGAAAGTATGTCTGAACCTCCTAACTCATCATCGTCGAAACTACTTTAAAGCCTCTTAGAATTTTAGATGTCAATGCTGACCTTTACGTTTCTAGGTCTCGTCGATACACACGATCCATCAACAATTGTTCTTGCCAGTGGAGATGCTGCAGAAGCAGAATTCTCTGGGGGGTTCCTCAAATGCGTCGAACGAGCTCTTTCTAACGGGTGGAAAGTCGAGGTTATAGCGTGGGGGGATGGGCTCAGTAGAGAGTATAGATCTCGATGTTTTGCAGAAAGATGGACCGGTCGGTTTAAGGTCATCGAGTTGGATGATTTCTGCGAAGAAATGCTGGCCCTGTATATTTCCAAACATTCCTTGGTGCCGTAAGGCATCACTTTCGTTGACCTTTTTCTCCGCATATAGGAGCGCGGCGTTTCAGGGGTAGGAAAATCTTATGATTCTGGGTGCACGGTTGGGGGTATAGGCTCGAATCTGGATTCAAGGTGCTTGCTTTTGGGCGGTAGTGTTTGATCACGAGATAATGACTTACAGTTAGCATAGCATAGGGTGCACGCCATTAGCAAGTTAGCATTTCGAGAACGTGGCAAATTTAAGCCAGGAGGCTGGATCAAATAGTTCAGCAATGCAATACATCTCGCCTGTTGTCAGGTGAAAGACGTAGGAAGGCAGGAGCTCTCGACTAGTCTTGCTCGGTAATTTTTCAACCATCATTCACCATCAATCGCTTTACTTCTATACGCGGAATGGTTTCTACTGCTGCTCGTAGATGCTCTCTTTAATACGGTATCGAGACCTCTATTCAGTCCTTCCTCTATACTTTCGCGACCATGATTCAAGCACGCTCCTTTCCATTTGGCTCAGTCTTTTTGGCGAGTCTTCTCTTGCTGTTCTTTCTCTGCTCTCCCAAGTTGCACTTGTTTGGGTAGGTCTTAGAAGAGAAATTCCAATGCAATATTTACTCGTCTGTTAATATTGCCTGCAAGAATAACCAGCTCTTCGAATACAGTCTACGTCGTGCATTTTCTAACTCAATCATTACCAGGCAATACCCATTTCAAGTCATCAAGTCCTACTCTCAGCACCCACTCGCGGATCGGATTGGAAACAACACGTTGGGCTTCGAAAGGGTCTTTGCAATTGGCCTGCCGGAACGAAGTGACAAACGAGACGCGCTGGCTCTGACGAGCAGCTTGACGGAATTCAAGATTGACTGTAGGTATTGGGGTGGAACCGCTTTGCGTTCAGAACTTTTTCATGACATTACCTAGAGATAAATCCCGCCTCCGAAACAATCCCAATCAAGTAGCTGCTAATTTCTCATTACCTAGGGATTGACGGGGTCAAGGGTCAGACCATCCCAGACAAAGCCTTGCCTTTCGGCGTTGATAGATTGAAGCTATGGAAAACCAATCTGGGGAGCTGGAGAGGTCATATTAATACGGTGAGAAAGTAAGTTCGCCCCAAACTTACAACATAGGAGAAGATATTGAAGTGCATTATTCAGAGTTGTCGAGGAGGGAATATCGTCTGCCTTAATCATGGAAGACGACACGGACTGGGACATTCGCTTAAAATCACAACTCAAATTGGTTGCTCGCGGTGCACATTACCTCTATCCTTCCACCAAGATTTCGCAGTCTACAGAAGGGTCTCCATATGGTGACGATTGGGATGTTCTATGGCTTGGCCATTGCGGCGAGGTCTTCCCTAAGCAGCTTGAGGAAAACGCCTCGAAACCTCCGGCAGATCCTGATCTCGTCTCCATTTCTCGCAAGTACACCATCTATCCCGACCCGACAGTACCGCCTCCAGAACGTACTCGTGGCTTTCAAAATTTCTCTGCATATCCATACACTCGCTGGGTTCATCCTACTGGAGGTCCTATCTGCAGTTTTGCATATGCTTTGAGCCAGCAGGTAAGCCGCAGTATCTCGAGGCGCTGTGCCGTTTTCTGTGTTGATTCCGCTATCTGCAACAATTCCAAATAATTCGTGGACCATACTGCGACTGGAATCACTGGAGAGAAACATGCTGACTCTTAACTCCTGGGAACCAGGGTGCAAGGAAAGTCCTCTTTGATTTGAGCGTCGATCACTTGACAGGGCCATTCGATAATGCCCTTGCCGGGCGTTGCAGGTGGGGAAGAGCGGAGGAGAGGTTGGGAATAAAATGCTTAAGTGTAACGCCTCCCTTGTTTTCACATCATAGAGTAAAAGGAGTCGTGAGTGGTGATTCGGACATCCAATCAATTGGAGGTGAAGATCTCAGGGAAATTGGTTTTACGGAAAATATTGTCTGGAGTGCAAGACAAAATATCAGAGGCATTATCATTAGTGATTAACATGGGGAGTCAATATTAATTAGCTAGATATTTGCTCGTTATATCGATACGGAGGCATCAGAGTATGGAGTTCAAGGGGGGCATTTGTGACAACCGATCATAAGCGATTATCGTTTCAATTACATATCAAGAAATTGTTTCAAGATCCATTGACTTTCAAGGCTCATATTTTCAGGCGCCAAATTCAATTGAAAGGCTGCTTCATATGGCCAGTACTTCCTTACACACTAACAAGCTTCTCTTCGAAATTGGAGCATCTATGATGTTCATCAGTAGGAATTCGCATTGAGTTCTTTCGAATCTAATCAATTTTTAATACCTTAATATTTGAAGGTCTGATTGTGAGAAAGCAGGGACAAGAATCTATGTGCATATTCTGTCAAACTCTAAGGAGCCTCGATTCAAAGTACCTTCAGTTATAACTCACATACGCAAGCATACTTTACTTGTTTAGTCTTTCTTCATTGAGATACACACGTCAAATTTATTAGCAATGTTGCTCTACAGAGTTGTCACCCTCGGCAAAACAGGAAAGTCCAGCCGTGGAGATATAGCTGCATTTCCCCTCATAATAAGACGCAATTGCGATAAGCATCACTCTCTCTTGAATCCATAACTCAACTCCCTTAAGATGCGCTGCAGTAACGAGGTCGTCTCCCATATTCGCGACGCCTCCCGTTGTCTTGTCAGAGAACTGGGCTTTTTGTCCCCCAACTTAGCAGGAAAAGAACTCCCAGTATCCGCTGTACAGGCACTTATAGAGATCCGCGATTCTACATCAACGACTGCTTCGTCATTGACCAAGACCCTGAATCTTGATCGGTCAAACATTGGCCGAATACTTGCTAAGCTTCTCATGGCAGGAGCTGTGATTGAAACCACCAATGACGCGGACGCCAGACAGAAGACATTGTCGATTACGGATAAAGGCATGGAAATTATGGATATAGTTGATAAGTATACCGATGAGCAGGTGGCGAAAGCATTGAAGAAGCTGCCGGCAGGCACATCGCAGGAGCAGGTTTTGGACGGAGTCCGGTCGTATGTTGCTGCTTTGAGAGAGCAGAGGCTTGAAGAGGAAGTGACACTTGCCGAGCCACTCATCATCAGCAGTGGATATCGACCTGGGTTGCTCGGTCGTTGTCTTGAAATGCACATGCAGTACTACTCCCTGGAGGTTGGCTTCGGTGCCTCCTTCGAAAGCCAGCTGGCGACCGGATTGGGAGAATTGTTGAATAGGCTGGACAGTCCGAAGAACGGAACTTGGGCCGTGACTGACGGAACCAATATCTATGGGACGATTTTCATCGATGGAGGCGGGTTAGGCGAGAATTAAGCCCACCTCAGGTCTTTCATAGTCGACGAGTCACTTAGGGGTCAAGGCCTGGGTCGGAAGCTGATTGAACAGGCAATGGCATTCGTAGATGACCACCAATTCGTAGAGACACACTTGTATACTTTCAATGGTTTAGATGGTAAGTCGATCTCTCAGAGAGTGTGGTTCCCTGCCTCAGACTTGTCTTTACAGTAAAATGCTCAAAATAGATTGTCTATACTCTAAATAATGCTTCAGCCAGTGCTAACCCGAGAGCATGGAGTATTAGCAGCAAGGAGATTATACGAATCTTGTGGCTTCGTGTTAGTAGAAGAGGCTATTATGAATAAATGGGGCAAGGAAATGAAAATTCAGTCCTTTGTGCGCAGATTGGGAGGAGTGGCGAAGGTGGATCCCTACGAAGGCTAAACCCCTGGACAACCCTATTCACTCGTGATTGATTATTGAATTGAGATTCCCAAGTAAGCACTCAAACTTATCTTGGCTCTCTCATTCAATTCGGGGCTCCAAGGGCTCTATATTGAAGCCGGAGGATGCCCTGAGATGATCCAGCATGCAAATCGTGAGCCTGCGCGCCCATCAAGCCTCACCGTTCACTAACAATATAAAAGAAATCATCTCATCATCTTCCAATAGTTCAGATCACCTCACCAACGTTTATTTTCACCAAGGAATGCTACTTAGCTTCACAATGGGTGAAGAACACCTCAATGTGCCCAGTTGAAGCTGGATAATTACTTGGAGATTGTGTCTTCAGAAGGAACCTTAAAAAGATCCCAGGATTTCTGAGATCTTGGCATGTGAGAGAGACTGAAAATACGAGAATATAAAGGAACGTTGAGATTCGAGGTGCTTGAAATGTCCAACTTGACTCGGGAGGTCGAGGAAGAGAGCTTAGTGCCGCTTGTTTGGTCCACCCCCAGCCAGCTAAACGGGACGGCCCGCCGAAAGTCCCGAAGCCAAACTTTTGCTTTTCAACTCGCACCTCCACTAAAGTAGATCAAGAATAGTGCCAGGAACAGCCCAATGGTGCCACATTTGTGGTCGCATTTCAATGTAAGTTAAGTTGTCTCTACCAAAATCGATTCGCAAAGACGAAGAAAGGATTCCAGCACTAGATTGTCGGTTTCTTACCCCAGGTGTCGATGGAAACATGAAGTACTGCACCGCTACTGCCTCTCTAACATCCACTTTAGCCAAGGATTGGCCTCATGAGCAGGACCCCAAAACAAGGGGCAGGTAAGAAAATACTTGGGCGTATAGTAAGACTTATTTAGAAATAAGACCGTTTTAAGGCGCTTATAAGCCTTAGATGTCGAATGAATTGCACCGAGATCAGCAGCTGCACACTTGTCTACATTTGGAAATCCATGAAATACTATACCAGACTTGGCTGGCTAGGAACCAGGGCCGCCTTGGTCAACTGCGAGGTGATATCATCTCGCCAGTGCGTGCTTGACCTTTGCAAGTCTGAATCAGATATATATTCATCGAAGGACTGCGGAGTCAGAGGCGGGCACGGAGAAGCAGAGTAGAGGAACAGGGGGTGAAAAAGAGGAAAGTCGCAGAAAAGGAGAGTAACAAGAGTACGAAAAAAAAGGGAAGAAATTCTAACACTACCGATCAAGTCTCCATGTGCTTAGTGTTAAATCGGTGTCATCAGACAGCTTTACTTTATAGCGGCAGTGATGGGCCGTTGAACGTGCGGAGAGCCAGCCACTACTGAGCAACTACGACTTTATCGTGCTCTTCGATTTATCGGTAGTATTGGGTGTGCTAGTGCACGAGTCCAGTATACCCACACTTCGCACTTCGCACTTCACACTTCACACTTCACACTTCACACTTCACACTTCACACTTCACACTTCACGCTCCACACTTCGAGGCTTCGTATATGTCACATTTAAATCATCACGCAAATCGATCTCGACCTTGTAGCCGACCGTCCCGTCGCTTGCTCGCAATGGGACTGGAATGCTGCGCTGCGCCACCGAGGAGATCCACGTGCTCAGGAACAATCAGGAACAAACCGAAAGGACCGTGCACGCTCGCCCACACCTCGCTGCATTGAGGCAAGGGCTCAACAGGGCTCTCCACAGCTCGTCTGCAGTTGGTCTAGCAGGCTCGATCGAGGGCCACCAGGGCCGTAGGAGGAAGCCATTTGCAAGAGTATGGACCGTAGCACAGGACCGAGCAGCAATCCGCGGCACGCAGCAGGCGGGAGTGCAGCATGAAGGGAGAACTGAGCAGGTCGTGAATCGTGCGTGATAGATGCATGCGCTGCGCTGCACTGCACTGCACTGATGCCCGTTCCCCCAGACAGCAATACTGTACTGTACTGTACCGCAGCCGCGCCTCGCAGCGCAGAGACGGAGACGGAGACAGGGACAAGGACAGAGACAGATAGCGATAAAGTGCCGCAATCCTTCAATCGCAGGCTAGGCCCAAGTCGCACTCGCACGGAGCAGGGTTACATCGAGTGATTGGGCCTTGGTTGCATGTTTCAAGATCGCTTCCCCTCGACCTCACTCACTCACTCCCTCACTCACCACCCACCCCCTTCCCTCCCTTTTGACTCGACTTGCTTCCGCCCAACATCTCCCACCGCATTCCCGTCCTATCTTCTCCCCACTCCGCCTGGCCGCCCGCTCCAGCTGCAGCTTCCTCGAAA
Source organism: Stipitochalara longipes BDJ (assembly GCA_009732865.1). Taxonomy (NCBI): domain Eukaryota; kingdom Fungi; phylum Ascomycota; class Leotiomycetes; order Helotiales; family Hamatocanthoscyphaceae; genus Stipitochalara; species Stipitochalara longipes. Next base: position 1,004,293 of record ML769340.1, read on the forward strand.
TCTTTCTTGACGCTTGCGCTTGCGCCTGCGTCGACGGACGGCCGAAGTTACCTCGCAGGCGCGCTGCTGCTAATTCCCCTTGCGACGGCCATCAACCCCCCCATTCCAACAAACCCTGATATACATCGATCCGAGGCGAGCTCTGGTTGTCCAAGACTCGAATTGAGGTGCAACAACCTCCCACTCCCGCCCTGAACTGCCTCGTCTGTGACCACATCGATTCGATCGCTGGCCGACAAACGCTCCTTCACCTCCAGCACGTTCCCTCTTCCCTCCACACAATCAGCCAAACGATAACCCTGGACTATCCTTATCTGCCAGCAGCGCCATTGATCTCATCTCCATTGGGGCAACAGACCGCCACGAAACACTATACCATCTCGACACTCGTCGCAAGCCGACCGCGGCAATGAGCGTCATGCTTCAGACCCCTTCGCGGGCCTCAACAGCCTCCTCCTCCTCCTTCCAACCCGTTTCCCGCCAGAATACAATGTCATCGCACGATGGGGGCAGGTCGGTGCGGCAATCGAAGCGTTATTCGATGACCACTCTGTATCTGTCCATGTCCGCAAATGAAAAGGACCTGGAAATAGAAGATGATTTGGCAAAGGGTAAGGGCCATTACTGTCAAAGCAATTCAAGCCTACCTGCTGACCTGCCTTTAAGCTCAGAAGATACTTCGGGATCTGAAGTCCAAGATTTCTTCGCAGTCGAAGAAGAATTTCGTGTTGGAGAAGGATGTTAGATATCTCGACTCTCGTATTGCGTTATTAATTCAAAATCGGATGGCCTTAGAAGAGGTCTGCAGCGAGTTTCCTCTCCTGCTGATCGGGTGCTGACAGTTCACAGCAAAATGAAGTTGCGAGCCATCTCGAAGACGCTGCAGATCTTCAAGAGGGATTCTTTCCAAATGACGAGAAGACTCAGAAATACGGCAACCTACTCTTCCTCTTACAATCCGAGCCCCGGCATATTGCACACCTTTGTCGCCTAGTCACGATGGCCGAGATTGATTCTCTTCTGCAGACAGTCATGTTTACTATCTATGGAAATCAATATGAAAGCCGTGAAGAACATTTACTTCTGACTATGTTCCAGGTATATAGGCTCCCAACCATCTAAAGTGAAGAGTGCTGACTTCTTGTTAATCAGTCTGTGCTGACGTATCAATTCGACAACACTCCCGAATACTCTTCACTTCTCCGAGCAAATACTCCTGTTTCACGTATGATGACAACCTACACCCGGCGAGGCCCTGGGCAGAGCTACCTTAAGACAGTGTTGGCTGATCGTATCAACGGGCTGATTGAATTGAAGGATCTGGATCTCGAAATCAATCCGTTGAAGGTCTACGAAAGGATGATAGAACAGATTGAGGAAGACACGGGAAATCTGCCAGCTTCCCTACCAAAGGGTGTCACTGCGGAACAAGCCGCAGAAAATTCTCAGGTACAGGCCATCATCGAACCGAGACTTACCATGCTTATGGAAATTGCCAACGGATTTCTCACCACAATCATCAATGGGTTAGAGGAAACACCTTATGGAATTCGGTGGATTTGCAAACAAATCAGAAGTCTAACTAAGCGGAAGTACCCAGATGCAAACGATCAAGTTATTTGTACTCTGATCGGAGGCTTCTTCTTCCTCAGGTTTATCAATCCCGCTATTGTCACTCCAAAGTCATATATGCTCATCGATGGGACCCCAGCAGAACGACCACGGAGGACGCTGACGTTAATCGCGAAGATGCTTCAAAACCTTGCCAACAAGCCATCATATGCCAAGGAGCCCTACATGGCGAAGCTGCAACCTTTTATCCAACACAACAAAGAGCGAGTCAACAAGTTTATGCTAGACCTTTGTGAAGTTCAAGATTTCTATGAGAGTCTTGAAATGGATAATTATGTCGCCCTTTCAAAGAAAGACCTGGAGCTCTCCATTACATTGAACGAGGTCTACGCAACACATGCTTTGTTGGAAAAACACAGCACAGAGTTGAATAAGGACGAAAATTCTCATCTGGCCGTCATTCTAAATGATCTGGGTCCTGCCCCGGCACAATTACCGCGGAAGGAGAACAGAGCAATCAATCTCCCTCTATTCAGCAAGTGGGAGACAGCAATCGATGACCTGACGGCAGCCCTTGACATAACGCAAGAAGAGGTTTATTTCATGGAAGCAAAATCTACTTTTGTGCAGATTATGCGATCTATTCCCACAAATAGTGCAGTTGCTCGAAGACCGCTCCGGCTTGAGCGAGTTGCAGACGCAGCGGCAACATCTCGCAACGATGCTGTCATGGTGAGGAAGGGTATTCGAGCGATGGAACTTCTTAGCCAGTTGCAGGAACTTCAAGTGATTGATAAGTCTGATCAATTCAGTCTTCTCCGAGATGAGGTTGAGCAAGAGTTGCAGCATCTGGGGTCGCTCAAGGACGGTGTAATCGTGGAGACGCAAAAGCTAGAAGAAGTTTTCAAGACGATCCGAGATCATAACACCTATCTTGTGGGTCAATTGGAGACCTACAAGAGCTATCTCCACAATGTTCGAAGCCAGAGTGAAGGCACCCGCAGGAAACAGCAGAAACATCAAGTTCTCGGTCCTTACAAATTCACGCATCAAGCCTTGGAGAAAGAGGGTGTGATCCAGAAGAGCAATGTCCCAGATAATCGACGGGCGAATATCTACTTCAATTTCACAAGTCCTTTGCCGGGGACATTTGTCATTTCGCTCCATTACAAAGGTATGAATCTCATGCACAGTTTACGTCATCAAGTCGAGATCTAACAGTTGATAGGACGAAACCGTGGACTTCTAGAACTTGACCTGAAGCTCGATGATCTACTTGAGATGCAAAAGGACAATCAAGAAGATCTTGATCTCGAGTACGTTCAGTTCAATGTCCCGAAAGTCTTAGCTCTCCTCAACAAGCGCTTCGCACGGAAGAAAGGTTGGTGAGATCCACTTCGGAGTTAAACACATGTCAGTCAGCATCAGGCTGGTCTGCATATAAGTTGGCTGTTTCTGGCTAAGCATTTCTTGTGATCGGATGAAATGGGATTATGGCGGACTAAACGGAGTTGCTTGAGTGATACATTTGGTGGTTGGTCGCTGGGATTGGCTGGCGCAAGTGGAATTGTCCAATGGTTCGGTATATACCTTTCTCCCTGCAGTTTTCATTCTCTCGAATATCCTTGTCTTAATTGGTGGCGATTGTTGCTTGAACCTCTATCATGTCGTGTTCGGACTGAGTGAAAGCTGTGTCTGGCTGGCCCGAGGCATTATCGACGAACAATCCGAGACAGCACGAAAGGAAATGGTTGGCTATCTGCGGGCCAAGGAGGCCGGGACCCGGGAGAGGGGCTACGAATTATGGGTTGGTGAAATTTATACAAGGCTTTGCAAAACGGTTGAGGAGTGTAGGGACTCTGGGTTTTCGTGCAGTGTGGGGGGACGGACGGCTCCGGGAATGGGATGGAGGATTTACGTGTAATATCATGAACGAGTAACCGTATTCGTTTCTGAGCAGGCTCTTGCCTTGTATCTAGTTCTTGGCCTCGAGCTATGCGGAATCCTTCGTGGCTCCGATCTGCTGTTTTGATGAGGTTCACTGTATCCTCGTGACTTTCTGTAGTCTACGGTGTGTTTTCTCTTTTTTGGCCGCAATCCTATTCGTTGGTGTGGCAGAATACTCTTGTGGTTCTTAAGAGCCCTAGGGAAACATCAAGACCGCTGGGGATGGGGGCTTTTCAGAACCAGATGAGATCTCTGAGGTAGACCGGAGAAGATTATTGGAGATGAAGCAGCACATTATGTGTATATTTCTCGCCAAATGAACTTCAATCAGTCCATAGGTTATCGCCACCATGCCGCTCCATGAGTAGTTCGTTCCGTATCTTCCGCCATGAAGCGCCATTCTTCCTACACAAGAGGGAGAGCGTCGAACGGAGCAATTCGCAAAGTTTCCCATAGCGACTGGTCACGCGCCACCAGACAACTGTGCGCTGTAATTCGTGGTGCTTTGGTAAGCTATTCTGCCCCACAAGCCCCAATATAGCGCTTGGAAGTCGTTGAGTTCTCGTCTTGGTCTCTTCTTCTAATGTCCTATCACTTTCACTGTAACTCCAAAGGTCGTCCTGCCCCAGCTCCTAGATCGCAGGTTCTATGCTTGTCACGTCTCTACAAGTGTGCCACGCACAAATATACTATAACTCCAAAAATTCAGGCTCGAGATTCACAAGCACGATCCAGTTTTCGTCATCAGCAAAAATCTCACCGTCCTCGCCGAACACTTCCCAGATAATGCGACTATTAGGTGCCTAGGGTACTCTAAGCGTACCTGGGTTCGTAAGGTTAATTATTGTCGGAATTGACAGTTTCGTACAGGGTAACCTGGTTGCGGAACAGGGTAACTAAGATATACGAAGTAGGGTAACCTGAGCGTGTGCAGGGTAACTAAAGTGTGAGAGTTAAAAGTGAATCGTAACTAAGGATAAAGAATCAATATTTAAGTACTTAATTTTCTAGTTACACGAGGGAAAATCGAACACGTATATAGACCTTAAGGGTCCTTAATTAGTACTAGTATCTCTAATATTACTGTTATATTTTATTATTTAAATTATAATTAATAAATAAGCTATTATATATTATTTCATTAATTAATAACTAATTAATTATTAATGGAAAAATCTCAATTTAATTATATATTATATACTATAATATATATAATTATATTTTATCCTTACTAGCTATTATTATAAATTATAGCTTGAGTTATTAATTATTAAAAATTAAGTTATTAAGAAACCTATTTTCTAAATAACTACTAATCGGATTTTAATAATAATTTTATCTATAAAGTCCTTATATTTAATAGTAATTATTAAATTTTATCCGGAATAATTATTATAATATCCCTAGCTTTTATTAGCTAGTAAAATCTGATTAGTTCAGTTAATTCTACTAAGCCCACTAAGGCTTAGAGTAAACCCTTAGCTTAGCTCTAGCTTACGGCCGTTAGTTCTAGCTTACGGCCGTTAGTACTAAGCTAATTTTAGTATACTTGGCTAGGGACAGTTATTTTTAGGGTTTTAATTTATAATATAGTAATCATGGGACTAATCTGATTTCTAATCTATGGCTATAAACTAATAATTTGATTTTAAAGCACGGCTAATTAAGGGTAATATTAGAGATACTAGTACTAATTAGGGACCCTTAAGGTCTATATAAGCATTTAATTTTCCCTCATATAACTAGAGAATTAAGTACTCAAATATTAATTCTTTATCCTTAGTTATAATTCAATTTACTCTTATATTTTAGTTACCCTGTATATACTCCCAGGTTACCCTGTTCTATATCCAGGTTACCCTGTATAAAACCGATAATTCTAATAGATCTAGTAAGTTTAATATTTACTAAAGGAACTTATAAGAAGAAGAGGAAGAGGAGTACTTATAATTAAATAATTTATTTATACTTTTATCTATAAATAAGAGAGGGGTTTATAAATAGAGTTTTAAGTAATAGATTAATTTAAAGGAGTTAAAATTATTAGACTTAAGATTAAAGTCTAGCTCTATATAATTAAGAGCTAGCTCTAAAGGGTTAAGAGCCGGTTTTATAGATAACTTAGTTAAGAAGAGATTCTTAAAGTCGTAAATTAAGTTACTTTTATTTTCTATAAATTATAATAATATAACAGACAGTGTTTAAGCTATTACATATACTTAGTTAAGGGGAGGGGGGGGGGGTATAGAACTAATTAAGCTTAGTATTAAGGGCTATAGTATATACTTATTACCTCTCTTTAATTAGCTTCTCTCTTTCCTTCTTTATCTTCTTTATTTCCTTTATAACTAGCTTATAGAATCGAGCTTATTAACTTATATATATATTCCTATATACTTCTACTATAACTTAGATCATTTATAGTATTATAAATAATAAGGTATTATATAAATTATTTTACTAGTTATTATAATAAGACTATATACACTTTATTATATAAGGTACTAAATCACGTTTTAATAATTTATTATCCTAGAAGGCCCTTGGACTTAGTTTTATAAACGAGTCTTAATAAAGTAAGCCTTAAGAAGTTTAAGAGACTTAAGAGGGGATTAAATTAATTATTAAAGAAGCTTATAGAGAGGACTTAATTAATAACTCTTAAAAGGAAGATAAAGAGGACTAAGATTAATTATAAGCTTATAAGTTAATTAAGCTCTAAGTTAATAAAGTATAGACTTAAGGGGCTTAAGAGGCTTAAGGGGCCTATAGAGATATTATATATTCTTTAAGTAGTTTATTAAACTATATTTAGAACTAATTATAAGTTATAAATACTATAATTAGTAATACTTATATTAGAGATATTTACTATAGAGTAATTAATTTTAAGCTAATTATTAGAATTATTAGTTTCATATAAGGTAACCTAATTATAGAATAGGGTAACTAAGATATATAAAGTAGAGTAACTTAAGTATATATAAGGTAATTAAAGTATAAGAGTTAAAAGTAAATTATAATTAAAGATAAAGAATTAATATTTAAGTATTTAACTTTCTAGTTATATAAGGGAAAATTAAATACTTATTTAGATCTTAAGGGTCCTTAATTAGTACTAATATCTTTAATATTACTCTTAACTAGTTATACTTTAAAATTAAATTATTAGTTTATAGTTATAAATTAGAAATTAGATTAGTCCTATAATTATTATATTATAAATTAAAACCCTAAAAATAACTATCCTTAGTTAAATATATTAAAATTAACTTAATATTAATAACTATAAGTTAGAACTAATAGTTATAAGTTAGAGCTAAGTTAAGGGTTTACTCTAAGCCTTAGTAAGTTTAATAGAATTAATTAAATTAATTAAATCTAACTAATTAATAAAAGCTAGAGATATTATAATAATAATTCTAGATAAAATTTAATAAATATTATTAAATATAAGAAATTTTTAGATTAAATTATTATTAAAATCTAATTAATAATTATTTAGAAAATAAGTTTCTTAATAACTTAATCTTTAATAATTAATAACTTAAGTTATAATTTATAATAATAATTAATAAGGATAAGATATAATTATATATATAATAATATATAATATATAATTAATTAGAGACTTTTTTATTAATAATTAATTTATTAATAATTAATAAAATAATATATAATAACTTATTTATTAACTATATTTTAAATTATAAAATATAATAATATCTTAAGCTATATTAATATAAGTATATTAATAAGTTTAAATTAAGAAAAGAGACTATTAAAGATCCTTTTTAATTATTTAATAATTAATTCTATAGTATACTTAATTATAAAATAAATTTCTTAATATTACTTTACTTAATTAATAAAATTTTATGGGGTTCTTTTTAAGAGGTTAAGTGAGCTTTAATATTATAATATAATAATTATATTTTATAATTAATTATAATATTAAATTAAGATAAATATTTATAATAACTTAATATTTTTATAATATTAATTAAGGGTTATTAAAATTATCTTAAATTACGAGATTTTATTAAGATATTATAAAGTAATTATAATTTAAAGTATATAATAATTTATAATTATATATAAAGCCTTAATAATAATATTATAAGATTATATATTATTTCTATAATTTCTATAAGGATATTAATTTATTACTTATTTATATAAACTTAAATACTTAATAAATTCTAGCTTAACTCTTTTATAAAGGCTTAAATTATAATATTTATATTATTTTAAATCTTCTTTTTATTTATACTTTATAATATATATTAAATATTTAATTTTCTATATAATCCTTATATAAAAATAAGTTACTTTAATATAAAATCTAGTTTTTATTATTAAATTAAAAGGGGTTTAATTTCTTATATTTTAAGAGTTTAAAGTTTAATTTTAATTATATATTATATTAAGTATTATTAAAAGAAATAATAATAAATTAATTTAATTAATTTATTAAAAGTATTAGTTTTATATAAAGTAACTTATATATAAAATAAAGTAATTAAGATATATAAAGTAGAGTAACTTAAGTATATATAAAGTAATTAAAATATAAGAGTTAAAAGTAAATTATAATTAAAGATAAAGAATTAATATTTAAGTACTTAATTCTCTAATTATATAAGGGAAAATTAAATACTTATATAAACCTTAAGGGTCTTTAATTAATACTAATATTTTTAATATTACTTTTAATTAATTATACTTTAAAATTAAATTATTGATTTATTATAAATTAGAAATTAAATTAATTCTATAATTATTATATTATAAATTAAAACCTTAAAAATAATTATTCTTAGTTAAGTATACTAAAATTAACTTAATATTAATAGTTATAAATTAAAACTAATAATTATAAATTATAATTAATATCTATAAATTATAATTAATAATTATAAGCTAGAGTTAAACTAAGGGTTTATTTTAAGCCTTAGTAAACTTAATAAAATTAATTAAACTAATTAAATTTAATGATTTAATAAAAGCTAAGGATATTATAATAATACTTCTAGATAAAATAAAATAAAATAAAATAAAATAAAATAAGAGTAAGTTAAAATACTTATAAATATATTTAAAATATTTTCTTATTATTATAATAAACTCTCTCTTAATTAAAAGATTAAATAATAAAATTAAAAAGAATTAATATAAATTATATAAGATATTTAAAGATATAAATATATATTAAGAGCTTATATATAATATTATTTAAAAGAGAATTAAAAATTATATAATTAATTTTTATAAATTACTTATAATAACACGGATAATCTAAGCTATAGCAGAGGTATATAAGAGTGTATATATAAGCTAATAAACTCAATTCCATAGGCTAGCTATAAAGGAAACTAAAAAGATAAAGAAGAAGAAGAAAGAGAATTAGTTAAAAGAGAAGTAATAAGCCTACGCAAGTTATACTATAAGCTAAGACCCCTTATTCAGGGGGTAAGCCCTTAAACTAAGCACGTGACCGGAAGACTAGTTATTATATCCCCCCTTCTTAAAACTAGAGCTTATCTATAAGCTTATAACTAGGGCTTAAAAGCGCCTAGAATTAGAGAATTAAAGAAATAAAAAAGTTTAACTAGGGGAGTATTTAATTAAGGGCTCTCTAAGCCTTTATTCTCCTCCTCCCTACTTTTATATCTCTCCTAAAATAGCTCTAAATTATATCTAATATTATTAACTTCTTTAGTATCCTTAATACCCTAAATATCCTTAATATTAAATCCTTCTAAAAGTAATTCTAAGTCCTCTATAACTTCTAGGTTATTATAAATATCTTCTTCTTCCTCTAAATTTACTATATTCCTAGTTTCTTCTTTACTTCTAAGGTTATTTAGAGATAACTCTAAATTACTCTAGGGTAAACTATAAGTTAAGTAATATTCTTAATTAATTATAGGGTCTAGAGAGGGCAGGGAGGGCTTAATAAGCCTTTAGAGAAGAGAGGGAGTATTATTATTATTAGAGAAAGAGAGGTAAGAGTAAGTAATTAGAGGGGTTTTAATAGGATTCTAGAAAGGAGAGGGGATTAATTAAGAGCTAATAAGTCTAGCTAGCGCTAGAATAAAGTCTCTTATAATTATATAACTCGGAGTATTCTTAAGTATAAGAAGATATTAATTTAGGGAAAAAGAGAGTTATTATTCTTAATTCTCTACGTGTAATATAAGTTATACTAGGCTCGTAATTAACTCATTTATTTACTAGTCTCTCTTTTATTCTAAGTTAATTTAATCTTATTCTAAGGCATATATATATTCTTATAATATCTTAAGTTAATATTTATAGGGAGGCTTTTTATAAAGGACTTAATAGCAGGGTACTATACAAGCGGTTAATAGGGCTAATAACGTGAATATATTATAATAAGGGTTTCCAAGGCTCTTAATTACTTAAAACTAAGAAGAAACTAATTAATACCCCTTTCTAAGAGCCGTGTAAATATATTTTATAACCCCTAGTACCAAGCTTAAGTCACACTAGCGCCTTTCTAGTATAGTAAGCGCGTATTAGCTATATCTATACGTGACCTAATTATGCCTATTATATTACTCCCCCTCTTATTCTCTTATCCCTAAGAGGCTTAACTAGTTATAAATAGCCTTATTCCCGCCTCTTAACCCTTTCCTATAATCCATACTCTCCTAAAGGCCTTTTAAAACCCTTATTACCCTTATTTAACCCATAAGTCCAGTAAGTATTCTACTAGTGGGATATTATATAGTGATAATAATAGTAGAAGTAATAGTAATTCATTTAATCTTCTAATTAGCCCGTGAATTATATCCTTATCTTCTTCCCTTTATAGTATAAGTATTAAGTATATAGGTATAATTTAGTATAATTTATCTAATCTCCTAATTAATTTATTAATCCCAACTTAACTCTCTATTATAGAGCTTATATTATATACTATTAATCTAATCTTTTAATTAATTTATAGATTTATTCTTTATATTTTTAAAGCCTTTATAATATATAAGGGTCTTTATAACTATAATCACTAGTCATAGGAAAGGTATTATAAAAATACCCTTCTTAGTTATTAACCTCTCTTTTCTTCTTCTAACTAATAACTACTTTATCCTTAATACTATATCTAGTATTATTCCAAGTCTTCTCTAACCTTTCTTTAAGCTTTCTTTAAGCTTACTTTAATCCAGCTTATTATACTTACTCTTCTCCTTAATCCTTCTCATCTTCTAATATAAATCCTCTTCCTTATTAAGCCATTACTCCCTAGTCTACTAGCGCCCCTATAACTCTACTCTAACTTTATTATCTCTATTACTCTAAGGGTTTTACCCGGAATCCTTACCTTCACTATATTAAGTAGGGAAACCGCTTTATTTATAATTATTACTACTCTATAAATAAGCCCTATTATAATATAAGTCTTTACTTAATCTTATTATCTTATACTCATAGCTATAGGTTCTATAATCTTATATTAACTACCTTAATCGCCTAATATATAATATTAATACTACCTTAGCGCTACCTAACTCTTCTCCTAATTATAATACTATTATTATATTTATTACTATTAATTAAGCAGTATATACCTCTTATATAAAGACTATTATTTATAGCGCCCATATTCCACCTATTATCCAAGGTATAAGTTAAGCTATTCTTAATAACTTAGCTTAAGTATAAATTACCCTTAAAGGTATTATTAATATCCTTTATTACTAAGTGAGTCCTCCTTTCTCTATAACTATATTAATAACTAACTTTCTTAAAGAATAACCTGGCCCCTCTTTCTTATAATAACCCTAAGGATAATAATAATAATAGAAATAATAGAGCTAAGGGAGCTAGTAGATTAAGTATATAAAATAGATTTTTAAGCTATATAATATTAGGGTTTTTTAGTATTTTTATATAGCTTTTTAATAATTTCCTAAAATATAAGTATTTACCCTCCTTATCTCCACTTTATAACTAGTATAATAATATTCCCTTAGTTTATATATTCCTATAATCTTTTCCTTATATAAGTAAGGTTCTTAGTTAATTCCTAAGTATTATCTACTAGTAAGTAGCCTTTTTAATATATAAGATACTCCCTTCCTTTCTTCCCTTCTCTATAAGCTAAAATTAACTCCACTTTAAATTCCTCTTCTCTATTAATCTCTACTAGCTCTAGCTTTATAACTATACTAGCTCTAGGGTATCACGGCTCTAAGAGGGAAATATGAAAAATATTATAAATTCTATATAAAGGTAATAATTCCAAATAATATACTTATTTATAGGATCCTATAATCTCTATTACTTTAAATAAACCTAGATATTTATTTATAAGCTTTATACTAGGGTATAATTATTAAATATTCTTTATATAAAGTATAACCTAGTCTCTAATTTTAAATTCTTTAATAATATATCTCTTATTATAATATCTCTTCTATATATCTATTACTTCTTATTATTATTTCTCTAGAATTTCTTATTCTTCTTAGATTCTCTTAACTCTTTTTATTATTACTAGCGCCTCCCTTTCTAGAATATTATCCTTAATATATAACTTAATAACTAGGTAAAATCCATATAATATATAGAAAGGGGAAGTCCTTATTATTAAATACTATGAGTTATTATATGTGAATTCCACTAGTATTAGCTTTAGGGCCCAGTTATCCTATTAATAATTAGTATAATACCTCAGATATTACTCTAGTATTTAGTTTAAGTTCTCTATTTACTTATTAGTCTATAGGTAAAAGGCTATACTTAAATAATATCTAATTTTTAAGTAAAAATAAAGGCTCACCTAGAATTTACTTATAAAGATAATACCTCTATTACTTATTATACCTATTAGTGTCCCAAAGTCTTTTATTATATATAGTATAAATAACTCTATTAATTCTATAGCTATAATATCTTTTATTATTAGGATATAATATACTAGTTTTATATACCTATTAATAATCACGAGGATTGAGTTATATACCTTACCTCTAAACCTAGAGGGAGGTAATCTTATAATAAAGTCTAGCGTAATCTCTTATTATAGTTTTTAGGGAATAGGGAATAAGCTAAATATACTATAAGGCAGATATTACTTTACCTTTATCCTCTAGTATACTTAATATATCTTAATATAGTTTCTTATATCTTTCCTTATACCTTACTAGAAGTATTTCCTCTAGAGGATCTCTAGTATCTTACTTACACTAAAATAACCTCCTAAGGGGTTATTATAATTTACTTTTAATAACTTAGCTTTTACCACTAGCTCATTTAGAATATAAATAATATTATAGTATTATAATAACCTAGTTATATTAAGTTCCCAAGTCTTAATATCTCTAATAATAATAGGCTTTAAGAACTATTTATACTACTATTATTACATAAAGGGATCTCTCTCTTATAACTTTAATAATAATTTAACTAATATCTCTCTACTTTCCTAATATATTATTTCGGGTTCTATTACTTATATAGTAATAACCTATAATATATATTATTTATAACCAGTTATACTAGTAATAGGCTTAAGCAATAATTCTATACCTATTACTCTATTACTAAAATAATCTAGTTTTTCTTCTAAAGACCCTAGTATCTCACTAGTTAAGGAGTACTTACCTCCCCTCTCCTAGGCCTTTTATTACAATATTACAGGGATAGCGTAATAGCTAATTACTATTATCTATAGGGCTTTCTATTTAGCACTTCTTAATTTATTATATAAGGTAAATAGTAATATATCTCCTAGAACCCCTTTTACTAGATCTAGCCTTCTTAATAGCCTATCTATAGAATTAGTGCTCCTTATATAATATTCTAAGATAAAGTTAAAAGTAACTAACTCTTTAGCTTATCTAGCTTATTTACTATTTAATTTTCTCTTAGTTATAAAGTATTTTAAGTTATTATAATCTAACTTAATAATAATAGCCCACTAGGTATATACTAGGTAATACCACTATATATAGAATACTAAAATAATAACTAAAAGCTCAGAATTATATATCTTATACCTATATTTAACTCCTATTATTTTCTTTAAATAAAATATAATAGGGTACTACTAGGCCTCTACTCCCTCCCTAAATAACTGGGATATTATACCTATAACTATAAAGCCTAAAGTATTAATCTCTACTAGGATCCTTAATACTAGGTTAAAGTAATAAAAGATAAGCGCTATAGTAAATACTACTTTAAGCTCCTTAAATACCTTCTCTACTTCTTATATCTAGATAAACCTATCTTTCACCTTACCCTTACTTTTTAGTAAGTCTAATAAGCCTTTTACTACCCTAGAGTACCCATAAATAAACCTCTAGTAGAAGTTAATAAAGCCTAAGAATACTTAAACTTCCCTAATACTTTTAAGGACTAGCTAATCTCTAATCACAGTAACCCTACTACTCTCTATTACTATACCTTTAAGACTTATTATAAAGCCCAGGAATTCCACCTTCTTTATATTAAACTCACATTTTTATAGGTTTATAAATAACTAATACTATTATAGCTATTTAAGTATTACTTAAACTATAATAATATATTATTCTAGGTCCTTAGAATAAATAAGGATATTATCCAAGTATATTACACAAGTAATATCTATGAGTCCTACTAGTGCGTAGTTAATATATACTTAAAATATCACTAGGGCATTAGAAAGTCCAAATAATATAATATAATACTTAAAATAACTATAATATATTTAAAAGGCTATCTTCCACTTATTACCCTCTTAGATTCTTAAATAATAATAAGTGTCTTTTAAATCCAGTTTTATAAAGACCTTTACTTATTAAAGCTTATCTATTATCTCACTAATAAGTAGTAGGGGTATTTAATTCTTAATAATCACACGGTTTAACCCATAGTAATTAATATAGAGATATAGGTTACCTCTTTTCTTTGGAATAAATATAATTAAGGCCCCTACTAAGCTAGTAGAATAGTATATCTATCCCTTTATTATACTAGTATTAAGGTAATCCTATAGAACCTCAAGCTCCTTTTCAGAAAGGGTATATATTAGTCTATAGGGTAGCTAGGAGCCTGCCTCTAAGTTAATATAGTACTTTATTATATAATATTCAGGTAAGATCCCCATAGCTTTAGTAGAAAATACCCTAGAGAGGTCTATATACTTCTCTAGGATTGAAATTACTTCTTTTATTAATATTATAATAACCCTATAATTATCCGTTATAAGTATAGTTATTAGAAGGAAAATATATAAACTACGCTTAAGCCCTTTAATAAACTCCTTTATATTTAAGATCTCTAGCCCTTTTAGTCTAATCCAGTGCCTCTATATTACCTCCTAGAAGGATATTAAGGGATTAATAATAATAAGTTATAAGTATCCAAGTATTATATTAATATTATCCAGGTTAAAGTTACATAATATAAAATATATATTACTCTCCCTTTAGTCTCCTAGTATATCCTCTATAGTGAGTACTACTATATAATTATTATAAGAATAAATCCTCTTACCTTCTAGTAAAGCTAATAAGGTAACTTCTTCTTATAGTAAGAGGATATTTATTTCTAAGGTAAGCCTTCTCTTAATATAATTAGCCTTAGTACCTGAGTCTATTAATACTTTTACTTATTATCCCCCTTTCTTTATCTTAAGAGTAACCTTAATCACTAATCTTATTTCTAGAGCCTTACCTAATATAATATAAATAAGTATAATTATTATAAGGCCCCTTTATTTCCTAGCTTCCTTAGTTCTAGGTAAATATATAACTTATAACCGGGTTTATTATAATTAAAATAGGTCTACGCAGGGTATATATTAGTATAGTGCCCTTCTTTCTTATATTTAAAATAAATAATATTATCCTTTCTTCTCCCTCCTATTATAGGTATAATATTCGACCCAGTTATAATACTATTTAGCTACTTCTTAGGCACTTCCCGGGCTAGTAACCTATTCCTTCCTCTCCTTTCCCTATCCTCTCTCTCTCTTTTATCCTAATTATTTCAGTTATTATTTCCACCTCTTTATTAACCCATTAACTCCTTATTATAGCTCTATTATCCATTAAATATACTAAGGTAATTCTTAATCCTTATAGCTAAAGAAATAAGGTATTCTCAGTTATCTAGGATCCTCCCTTAATAATTAATCTCTATATATATCTCCGGCTTTAACTTAGCGAGTAAGTTATTCCTCTTTTACTACTTATCTATATACCCCAAGTTATCCTCTAAGCTATCTAAGTAGGATATAAAGCTCTAAATACTCTAATATAACCACTACTAGGCTCTTTTATACTTTATTATAGTATCTAGGCTATGATTATTGGGATCTAAGATAATATTCTTTATAAACTTAATAAAATCCTCCCAGCTAATATTATTAATATTAACTATTTACTCCCTCCTCTTCCAGATATCTCTGGCTATACCCTTAAAGTATAAAGTATAATATATAACCTTTACTATATTTATACTCTATATAATATCACTATCTTCCTATTATTTTAGCTCCACTTAATAGAAGAAGTCCTAAGCCTCCTTAATTATCTTTCCCTTATATATCTATAACTCTCTAGTCTTTAGTGCCTTATAAATTAGGTATACCGCCAGTGGAGCGACTAATTCCTAAATAATATTTATAGACCTATTAGTGCCTTTAAGCTAGCGGATCTGGGCCTCTATTACCCCTAACTCCACTCTTAGTTATACCTCCTCCTCTAACTCTATAATATAGCAGTGGGCCGCTACTAGCTTATCTACTAGTAAGGCCCCCTTACCTTCTAATTCTAGCTAAAGTATTAGTATACTATTATTTCATCCTAATTACGCCTCCCTAGTAATACTTAATCCGCTCCTTAGTCCTCTATCTCTATTTCCTACTATTTTCTAATAAGGTTACTTAACCGCTTTATAATAAACTACCTCCCGGAGATTAGATTAATTAGAATATAAAGGACTTAATAGCAGGGTACTATATAAGCGGTTAATAGGGCTAATAACGTGGATATATTATAATAAGGGTTTCCAAGGCTCTCAATTACTTAAAACTAAGAAGAAACTAATTAATGCCCCCTTCTAAGAGCCGCGTAGATATATTTTATAACCCCTAGCGCTAAGCTTGGGTCGCACCAGCGCCTTTCTGGCATAGTAAGCGCGCATTAGCCACGTCCGCACGTGACCTAATTGTGCCCATCACACTTTTACCCTAAATTAAAAGGGGTTTAGGCTTAATATATTATTATAGAGCTAAGAAAAAGAGGTTCTAATTATATAAGTTAAGGGCAATTTAGAATTAATTTATAAAGAAAGAGTCTTCTAATAATACTATAATATTAACTAACTCTTATCTATAGTTTACTTCTATATAGAGGGGATTTATTAGAGTCTTAATATTATATATTACTCCCTTTAATATTATATAATATATAATAATTTATACTAGCCTCCCTAATAGGAATTAACCCTAATTCTACTAGTTATTTATAAGATCTCTAGGATTATAATTATTTAAATTATTATTATTTAGTTATTAAATTATATCCGGTTCTACTTAATTTATAAGTTTAACGTGAGATATTATAATATTATCTCTAGTAAGCTTAATCTTCTTAGTTTAATATAATAATATAAATAATCTAAGTTATAATAGAGGTATATAGGAGTATATATATAAGCTAATAAACTTAATTCTATAGGCTAGTTATAAAAGAAACTAAGAAAATAAAGAAGAAGAAGAAAGAGAACTAGTTAAAAGAGAAGTAATAAGCCTGCGTAAGTTATATTATATCGGAATTGTCGGCTTCGTACAGGGTAACCAAGTTGTGGAACAGGGTAACCAAGTTGTGGAATAGGGTAACTAAGCTGTACGAAGCAGGGTAACCTGAGCGTGCGCAGGGTAACCAAAATGTGAGAGTTAAAAGTGAATCGTAACTAAGGATAAAGAATCGATATTTGAGAGCTTAATTCTCTAGTTACACGAGGGAAAATTAAACGCTTATATAGACCTTAAGGGTCCCTAATTAGTACTAGTATTACTGATATTACCCTTAACTAGCCGTGCTTTGAAATCAAATCATTAGTTTACGGCCGTAGATTAGAAATCAGATTAGTCCCATGATTACTATATTATAAATCAAAACCCCGGAAATAACCGTCCCTAGCCGAGTATACTAAAATTAGCTTAGCACCAACGGCCGTAAGCTAGAACTAACGGCCGTAAGCTGGAGCTAAGCTAAGGGTTCACTCTAAGCCTTAGTAGGCTTAGTGGAACTAACCGAACTAATCAGATTTTACTAGCTAATAAAAGCTAGGGATATTATAATAATTATTCCGGATAAAATTTAATAATTACTATTAAATATAAGGAATTTATAGATAAAATTATTATTAAAATCCGATTAGTAATTATTTAGAAAATAGGTTTCTTAATAACTTAATTTTTAATAATTAATAACTTAAGCTATAATTTATAATAATAGCTAGTAAGGATAAAATATAATTATATATATTATAATATATAATATATAATTAAGTTGAGATTTTTCCATTAATAGTTAATTAATTATTAATTAATAAAATAATATATAATAGCTTATTTATTAATCGTAATTTAAAATAATAAAATACGACATATTATAAGCTAAGACCCCTTATTTAGGGGGTGGGCCCCTAAACTAAGCACGTGACCGGAAGACTAGTTATTATATTACTCTTATTTATATATAATATTAATTTTATTTACTTTAATTTAATTCTTTAAATAATATATAATATTTTATTTATTAATTATAATTTAATTATAAAATATAATAATAATAATAAAAGATTATATCGGAATTGTCGGTTTCGTACAGGGTAACCAAGTTGTGGAACAGGGTAACTAAGATATACGAAGCAGGGTAACCTGAGCGTGCGCAGGGTAACCAAAATGTGAGAGTTAAAAGTGAATCGTAACTAAGGATAAAGAATTAATATTTGAGAGCTTAATTCTCTAGTTACACGAGGGAAAATTAAATACTTATATAGACCTTAAGGGTCCCTAATTAATACTAGTATCTCTGATATTACCCTTAACTAGCTATGCTTTAAAATCAAATTATTAGTTTACGGCCGTAGATTAGAAATTAGATTAGTCCTATAATTACTATATTATAAATTAAAACCCCGAAAATAACCGTCCCTAGCCGAGTATACTAAAATTAGCTTAATACTAATAGCTATAAGCTAGAACTAATAGCCATAAGCTAGAGCTAAGCTAAGGGTTCACTCTAAGCCTTAATAGGCTTAATAGAACTAACTGAACTAATCAGATTTTACTAGCTAATAAAAGCTAGGGATATTATAATAAATATTCCGGATAAAATTTAATAATTACTATTAAATATAAGGAATTTATAGATAAAATTATTATTAAAATCCAATTAGTAGTTATTTAGAAAATAGGTTTCCTAATAACTTAATTTTTAATAATTAATAACTCAAGCTATAATTTATAATAATAGCTAATAAGGATAAAATATAATTATATATATTATAGTATATAATATATAATTAAACTAAAATTTTTCTATTAATAGTTAATTAATTATTAATTAGTGAAATAATATATAATAGCTTATTTATTAATTATAATTTAAATAATAAAATACAATAGATTAAATTAAATAAATTTTTAATTTTTAAAATTTTAATTCTTTAATAATATATTAAAATTTTATAAAAGTAAAAAAATATATTTTTTCTTAAATAAAAATAATATTTAAGTATAATAATTAATAAATTAAATTTATTTATTTATAAAAAATAATTAAATATATTTTAATTTTAAATTTAAAAGTTATTAAGTTTATAATTTATTAAATAAATATATATAATATAAATTATAATTAATTCTTTTAAAAAGCTTTTTATTATTATAATTTTATACTTTTATTATAAATACTTTTAATTAAAGAAATAAAAGACTTAAATTAATAATAATAAAAATAATTAATTAATTTAATTTAATACTTATTTTTAATTAAAATAAAGTATTTAATATTTAGTTTATATTATATTTAAATTATAAATATAATTATTTTTATTAATTTAAGCCTTTTATTTCTTTAATTAAAAGTATTTATAATATATATTTCTTTATTTTTAATTATAATTTAATTTTTTAATTTTTTAATTAAAATAATTAAAATAAATCTTTAAATAATAAAGTAATTATTAATTAAATTTTAGAGAAATTAAGAAATAAAATAAAATAAAATTTATATAATAATATAAAAATAAGTTATTATTTTAATATAATTAAAATATTTTTATTTTCTTAATAATTAATATTAAATAAATATATATTAATATTATATTATATAAATAAAATAAATATAATTATAATAATAAGCTTTTAATTATATATATAATTTAAGGCTTTACTCTTAAATTAGAGAGTTTTAACTTATAATATTACTTATATAAGTGCTGGGCGTTTAGCGAGTATATAGATTCCCGATATACTAAGTATAGAGAATTAAGCTTTATTACCCTCACAGTTTATTGTATTTACCCAGTAATAAGTTTATTACTTCTTAATTAATTAACTTCTCTCTCTTCTTCTTTATCTTCTTTATTTCCTTAATAGTTAGTCTATAGAATCGAGTTTATTAACTTATATATATACTCTTATATACTTTTACCGTAGCCTATATTACTCGTGCCGTTATAATAATAGTCGCTAAGTCCCAGAGAGTATTTGATTTATTAGTAGTACAATAAGGAACGCATTGTTAACTATTTACAATAACATACGCCGAGGATCTTCGATATACTCCTTAACCTTTACCAAGAACTGCACAGCCTCCCTGCCATCAAGCAGACGATGGTCATATGTCAGAGCAAGATACATCATAGGTCGTATCACAATCTGACCATTAACAACCACCGGTTTGTCTTTGATAGCATGAAGTCCAAGCACAGCGGTTTGAGGAAGGTTAATAATAGGAGTGCCCATCAATGATCCGAAGACCCCACCGTTGCTGATGGTAAAAGTACCACCAGCCATGTCCTCGATAGTGAGCTTGCCATCTCGAGCCTGGGCACTAAGTTAGCAGGCGATCTTGTATTGAACAGCGGGGGTCAGGTGGGTATACCTTCTTGCCTAATTCTGCAATCGATTTCTCAATTCCAACAAGATCCATCGTTTCTGTGTTCCGCACCACAGGAGTTACCAAGCCTTTCTCTGTCGCGACTGCAACACTGATGTCCACATAATCTCTATACACAATGGTATCGCCACCATTTGGTCCTTCGATGGAGGCATTGACCGCTGGGATATCTCTCATTGCAAGTACGGAAGCACGTGAGAAAGCACTCATGAATCCAAGCTTCACCCCTGTCCTCTTCAGTACGTCGTCCTTGTAAAGCTTCCGAAACTCCATCAGGGACGACATATCAACTTCATTGAATGTTGTTAGAGAGGCAGCAGTATTTTGTGATTGCTTTAGCCTCTCGGCAATTCGGAGGCGCATGCGATTCATCTTGACCTACACAGGTAATTAGCAAAGCAAACATAAACCCAAGCAAAATACTTACACGGCGCTCTTCGCGGCTTCCAAAGGCAGGGGCAGAGGTACTTGGCTTCGAATCCGTCTTTTTTGGCTCGGATTGCTTAGGGGAGGCAGGCTCCTTTGGCTCTGGTTTCTTCTCTTTGGATGGGGAAGGGCTTTTTGAATCATCCTTCGGCTTTGGCTCCTCTTTTATCGAAGGCTCTGGATCGGAAGATGTAGATTGGTCTTTGGAAGCAGGTTCCTTGGGTTCCGAAGCGGCCTTTTCCTTCTCACCTCCTGAAGGAGCTCCACCCAGCTCCAGACGTACTAAATCTTGCCCAACCGTAACGGTATCCTCCTCATTGGCAAGAAACTCTTTGATAGTCCCTGCTTCAGGCGCATTGACTGCTACATCGATCTGGGGAAAGTTAGCCGTCCAGCTCCGTGCAAATAGGGAGGCTGCAGGCACACCTTGTCTGTCTCAATTGTTGCAATCTCTTCATCCTGTTCCACGAAATCGCCAATCTGCTTCGACCACTGCTTCAGGGTCCCTTCTGAGATCGACTCGGCCATTTCCGGCACCTTGACAATCTTGTCTGCATAATGGCGGAACTGCTGGGCAACAGCAGGAAAAGGGTATCGTAGTTGCGGCGTTGGGCGCGCCCGCAGAAACCGCGAGGCGACCAATACCCTTCTCGAGAGCATGATTACTTCGAATAGGGGAAAGGGGAGTGTGAAGGGAGAATTGGGTGTTGAAAGAAAGTGAGAGGGCGGAAAACAAGCTTCGGACAAGTATTCTGGAGCTATCCGAGATTCTCTGCAGCCTCACCTCCAAGCGATCGGCACTAGTGCCGCTTGCTCCGACATCTCACGACTTGCCTCCCCAGGACATCGACCTTCAGCCCCACCGAACGCGCGAATTGAGGCCTAGGACGCATACCCAGAATCAGTTTATGTGCGAAGCAATTGGTTGAGTGCTGCAGCTGAGGAAGAAGCTAGGCCAGGCGTTGCTGTTAGACGGAAAAGATGTCGACCAAACAAGCAGTTTCGTACGTATCTCAGCACAACCAACCAAGATATGAGCGCTGACCAGAGACCTTCCAGGTCACTCTATCGACGCTCCTTAAAGTTGGCACTTGATTGGTCTGTTCACCGATATCTATGGAGAGGGCAAGCAATGTACATCAGGTCATTATTTGAGGCAAACAAGAATATCAAGGACCCACGACAACAGAGGGCAAGTGAGACGGAAGAAGAAGCAAAGGGCTACGTCGGCTAATTATTCCATTTTCAGGCGTTATTTCAGGAGGCGGAGGATTTACTTGAGAAATGGAAGCATCCTGATCCATACCATGCGCCAACAGCGCCTGGAGGTGAGATTATACCATTTTGGACTACAACAATGGACTATGGCTTACAAGAACTTGAAGGATCCAAATTTGAGCGTAATCTACCAGCACCAATCCTCGACCGTAAGTTATACTGCAGCATCCAATTTGCAAGTGTAAAACTAATTAAGTGCCCAGCTCCGCCTCATATTACAATGTAGTCGGGCTGTATAAGTTGAGCTGAACTTGAAGGTTATGAGGAGTTGTACATATGAAGAATAAAGAGATGCAATCACAATCGTTTATGTTGAAGTAACTCGCCCTAACCAAAACTGGAGACTTGAAAGGAGTGAGCGTGCTTTGCTGTTTGCGAGCAGAACATTGCACACATGCTGAAGCTGTGGGTAGGGGAGGGTAGAGGCTTATTGGATGCAGTACATGATTGATGACATTGAGCTTCCTGCGCAGAGCGCGGTTGCTCTTGCTGTGCTGATAATTGCAAGTCTCTCAAGCCGTCGCTTGTGTGGGCCGGACGATTCTGCTATTGGTGGGAGCCCTCAAAATCACATAGTATCAACTATCTTCAGTGCCACCACTATCAACTTCCAGCCTCTCGATGTTCCTCGTCCATTTTCAATTTATCACTCTTCTTCGCTTGCCGGTAACCAGCTTTTGAACGAATTGCTACCTGACTTCCTCAACCTATGTGAAGAATAAATTACCTGGTAAGTTTAGTAGTTGCTTCGATACTTGACATACACTTTCAACTTCAATTCAAGTATCATAGATCACAAAACGAAAAAGATAGAAGTATGGTTTATCGGTTTCTCATAAGATTGATTTCAGAAGCAATCCTCATCCATTGCCATGGATTTTAATGTACAACCAGAACGCGGAAAAAAGCAGCCGTGAACCCAGACCCAGACGACACCCCATTATCATGAAAGCAGACCCTCAAAAAACCAAGCCAGAAGAAAAAACCGCCTACAGCTCTTGGCTGGCAGTCTTTCCACCCTTGGCAGTCTTCTTGGGGAGAAGGTCTAGAGACTGGTTAGTAGTGATCACACAAATGCGAGGTGCGAAAAACTTACTTTGGTGAATGTTGGGCAAGACACCACCTTGTGCAATTGTGACGTGTCCGAGAAGCTTGTTCAATTCCTCATCGTTGCGGATGGCGAGTTGGAGATGGCGAGGGATGATACGGGTCTTCTTGTTATCGCGGGCAGCGTTACCAGCCAACTCGAGAATTTCGGCCGCAAGATATTCGAGGACAGCTGCGAGGTAGACGGGGGCACCTAAAAGACGCGTTAGTAATGAAGCAAAACGCGTCGCAAAAGCAGGCCAAACTTACCAGCACCAACACGTTGAGCGTAGTTACCCTTTCGGAGCAGACGGTGGACACGACCAACTGGGAATGCGAGACCAGCCTTGGATGATCGGCTGTGAAATAGTTAGTAATGAGCTTCAAATGCGATTGAGATGTGGTATTAGAATTCGAAGTTGATGGATGAAGATGCAAAAACGACGCGTCAAAGGCATCCAAGGTGCGGTGTAAACAAGAAGGGGGAGGATGCGACTTACGATTGCGCGTTCTTGGAGCCGCTGGCCTTTCCTCCGGATTTGCCTCCAGTCATTTTGATGGATTTGGATTTATTTGGAAAAAGATGAGGTGATTGAAGTAGTTGATTGATGGAGACGTGGTGTCGTAGTCGTGCTGGTGTTGATGAAAAATCGTGGATGAAGGAGGAAAGGTTGGTGGGGGAAAGCGAGAACTTATACTGCCGCCGCGCATCGGCATCACCTCTGAAATACGCTGATTGGTCGCAACAGCGCGCTGTTGTTTTGCCTGGCTCGAGCACCCACTTCGCACTAGCGCGTGATCGTGCGCGCGGGCTGCGAGTTTCCATGAGTACATAAACTCCCCATCTCGCACTTCTTCAATTCTTTCCTTCCTTTCTCCCAACTATCAACGCCAGCACCCATCACGCCAAACCACGCATCCATCAACTTTCATCAACTTCAATCCAAAACTCTTACGACTTTCACGTCAATAACTCCCAACCACTTTCAAAATGCCTCCCAAAGCCGCAGCAGAGAAGAAGCCCGCCTCCAAGGCACCTGCCTCAAAGGCCCCCGCCGAGAAGAAGGAGGCTGGAAAGAAGACCGCCGCGACTGGTGACAAGAAGAAGCGCACTAAGACCCGCAAGGAGACATACTCTTCATACATCTACAAAGGTACGAACCCGGCATCTTGAAATCGCGTCTTTTTCAAATCATTTGGCGCGTCCACAACATTGCGACACGGTCCCCAACACATCCAATATTCTTCCATCAACATCGAGTCGCGTCTTCCACCCTGAAAAATTTACTAACTTTTCAATTGCAGTCCTCAAGCAAGTCCACCCTGACACTGGTATCTCCAACCGTGCGATGTCGATCCTGAACTCCTTCGTCAATGGTAAGCACTCTCCAATCGCATTTCACTTCCATTTTCAGATTACTAACGCGCTCTTCAGACATCTTTGAGCGCGTCGCGACCGAGGCATCCAAGCTTGCGGCATACAACAAGAAGTCCACCATCTCATCCCGAGAGATCCAAACCTCGTATGTCACCCATTCTTGCCCTAGAGAGACCATGCTGACAATGCTTCTAGTGTCCGACTCATTCTTCCTGGTGAACTCGCAAAGCACGCTGTTTCGGAAGGTACTAAGGCTGTCACAAAGTACTCTTCATCCACGAAATAGACGGTTTTCCTTTTGGGTTTTCATAAGATATCGGATTTGCTTGGCTTTGGGTCATCTAGCTTGGTGATGAGGCTTGAGTAGCTCCGGGATCTTCGGGTCTCTTTTTAATGCGTTATGGATGGTCTGCTTTTATTGGGGGCAAATGTCTTCACGGTCTGCTTTCGGGGTACGTGGCTGTACAATAAGTCTTGAGAATAGGGAATTCAAGAAGACAACAATTCAATGAACATCAAATAAACCACTTATCTCTGCAGAGCTTTTTGTAATCGATTTTAATTATTTAAATCGTGCACAGTAGGTATGTTTCAGCTGCAGTCAATTCTATGAAGCTCTCAACCTCGCAATGTTCTTCACAGGTAGCGCAAATATAACGGAAGAACCCTTCATAATACTGCAAACCGACGACTTAGCCCAAACCAGCCTTCGTGGTTTTCACAACGTGGGATACAGGCTGTAGAATGCCCTTGTTATTGAGAGCACCAAGAGCTGTGCCCGAGCTCCAGCCCATCTTCTCCAACATTGCTCGGCCTCTGTTCTCAGCTCCCAGCTCTGGAGCAGATCCACCGACAACATCACCGTCTCGATAGCTGACAGACGCGTTATTGAAGCCGCCGCCGCCTCCTTTCACGCGTTTGGCAACTGCGCCGGGCCGTCTACCGCCAACATCCAGTCGAGGAAGAAAGCGACGGCTCAACCTTTCTTCGATAGCATTGAAATTGCGCTCCACGTAAACCGAGGTGCGCGCTGTTCGAATCAAGATGGGGGATCGATTGTTACCACTTCCGACGGACTTGGATTTCATCTTGAAAGCGTTTGCAAACTCGTGAACAACCTTGCGGTCTGCTGTATCCATTGGAGGTAATGAAAGGCTATCAGAATTAGCTAGATCGCTGTTTCACGAATGACAATACTCACGTGGTGTCGGTACCCATCAAGAACTTCTTGATCTCCTCTTTGACAGCATGGATGCCCATTCCCTCCTTGTACTTCTGCTTCAAATCTGGCTTGCCGTTCTTGCTTCCAAGGAGACCTTGTGCACGCAACTCTTCTCGTTCTTGCTTTCTCTCTTTCTTCTTGACTCTGTCGTTGTCCCAAGCCATTTGCATAGATGCTTCGAGTTCCGAGTCTGAAAGATCAAATTCGAGCTTTCCTTTACGACCCTTTGGCTTCTTCTTGAGGCTCGGCCGGTCAAAGTCCATCACATCGAATCCGTCATAGGCATCGGCTAGCAGGCTTGCAGGGGGGAAATCACCTCGTGCTCGCTGAGAAACTGTACCTCTTGGTTGTCTCTTCTTGGATGGAAGCATTATGGGGGTAAGAGAAGTTCTAAGGAATGCCGAGTTATCTTCATCATCATCGACATCAGCCTCCTCATCAAATAACAGGAGCTCCGCAGAACCCATTCCGAGTTCCTCTTGCTTGGCCAAGAGTCTCGCAATTTGCTCATCGCCCATCGTTTCAATTTTTTTCTGGATTGAGTCTGTCTCTTCGTCTTCCTCGTCGTCAGTGCAGTCATTGAGTTCTGCTTCGTCAGAATCACTCGTGTCATCGTCGCCATTATCATCAAACTCAGCCACAAGTTTCTCCTCTGCTTCAAATTTCTCGATATGTGATAGGGCTGAAAGACTGGTCAGCGTACTGACAGGAACCCATCTAGCTTCATCGACTGTTTGCTCCTCCCACACAACGAGGTATTGCGTGCCTCTTTGTCGGTCTCTCTTGGATAGAATTGCCAAAACGTCTCCCATGACTCCATCCGAGGTGCTCAAATCATCAAAATCACAGATTTCAGAGCGGTTCCATCTTGCTTGATGTGGCTGTTTGATATTTGTATGCGCTTCTCCAGAAGAATCTCCCGTATCTTGCCAGGCATCGTATGGTGATCCACCCAGTTCGCGTTGATTGAATGGGTTGAATGCTTCGTCTTCCTGATTGTCCATGTTCGCGATATAATCCGCAAGGATGGCGTCTTCCTCGGTCTGCCTCTTTGCTGCACCAATGGTCCTTTGATAGGATCGACCTCGCTGCTTGTGGCGCTGACCATCTAATTCGGCCGATGATGCTTCAGCTGAGTCCTCTGGGGGAGCAGAATACTCTTTATGACGAAGCACTTCCTGCAGCAGCTCCTCTCTCTCGTGAATTCTATCCTCAACGATCCTGATCTTGGCATCTATGGTGATTGCTGGTCGTGCAGCTTGAGGTGGGCGAGAAAGACTTTTACCGTGTTGATCTCGTCCGCGAAACAGAATCACCTCCTCGCTGGAGTCAGATGGTGTTGGAGAGCCCAATCTTATGTGGGGGGGAGGAAGTCCAGTATGTACAGGCTCGCCCCTTTCAGTGTCAATAATGAACCCAGACAATGTCTCTTTATCCATAGAACTTTGGATATCAACTTGCTCAATTTTAGACTCTGTTGATTTCAGAGCACCAGTTGGAAACGGCGGGAACGAGATTTCTGCCTGGGCCTCGTCCATACTATCGGGAGTATTGTCAGAATCCAGAGTCATCTTTGCAAGAGCAGTTTCGGCGTCCTTTGACTTTGTGGATTCAAGAGTTCCGGCGCTGACAAAATTGACTTTTGTGTCTCTCAATCGTTGATCTGTACTCCAGAAAGCTTGGTGCCGCCCCGTGTTGCGAGCTTCCTCCTGTAACGTGAACCCTACAAGCCTGTCAACATCCGGACATCCAAGCTTTACCATACTGAAGAGCAGAATTGGTTCTTACCGCCATGTCCTTTTCTGGGCGAGTCTGTGCCATTTAGATGACCGCCACGAGCTCTGCTCCCGCCGTAGTGGTTGCCTCGCGGAGCAGCTTTCTTAGCACGTGGCATTGTGGCTGTATCGAACGTTCAGATTGCCAAATCATGGGTGGACATGTTCCTCAGAGGAGAGGTGGTTTGGAAAATCGTCTTGAGCGGCAAGAAGAAGAAGGATGCGTCAGTGAATTCCTTTGTACATGTCCCGAATAATTTCGTCAGGAACAGGTCGCTAGCAGCCTTATCGCCGATAAGGCATGCAACGGAACGCCCTCACTTCACAAGGGTCGGGAGGCTCAGGATTCAAGGAAGTAATTTCAAGGTAGCTTAGGAGTAGAATTTCGGCGGACTTAATGACTTGATAGTTAGAGCTGCCTTCCACATTCTCAGATGCCATCAACAACAAAGCTCAATTCAGCCTTGCCTCAGCGCGGGACAGCTGATACGCCACCTCAAGCGAGAACAGTGACTGGGTCATTGGCAGCCTGGCGTGGCCTGCTCGTGTCTCTCCCTCTGTAAGCTTTACGCGTGAATGATCGACTGCCAGGAGGGTCATTCAGAACCCTCAAACTCTTATTGATCAACTCTC
This sequence comes from Stipitochalara longipes BDJ, assembly GCA_009732865.1. Lineage (NCBI taxonomy): Eukaryota > Fungi > Ascomycota > Leotiomycetes > Helotiales > Hamatocanthoscyphaceae > Stipitochalara > Stipitochalara longipes. The sequence goes on from ML769340.1 coordinate 1,032,769, forward strand.
CAACTCTCCGACTCCTCTCCTTCGAAGATCTTTCCTGCAAACGCCCAGCCGTTACATTTCAGCCAAAGAAGCTTGGTCGTGCCCCACATTCCCCGCCATTCAACCCATTAACGTCGATGCCGCTCAGCACCGAGCCTCGAGCAGCATAGGGAGCCACGATGACGACGGTTGACCGATACAAGCGGATCGTGCAGTACTTTTGGGACCCCGAACCGTCAGTCAACACAGCCTCAGACTCTCCAATATGGTGCTTAGGCAAAGAATACAAGATCGCTACAAAAGCGCCTACCTCGGCCATTGCCAGTTCCCCCCTCCAAGAATCCAAATCCTCCCGTGCGGTACCGCCCCAGACAATCCATCCTGTCACGCCTCCTGATAGTACTGCGAGCAGTGTTGACTCTGAGTTGGCTCCTGGCGACTCTAGAAATGGCGAGGATGGAGGATGGCCTGGGGCTTTCCTAGATGATTTCGAAGCTAGAATATGGCTTACCTATCGTTCAAATTTCCCGATCATACCCAAGTCGCAGGATCCAAAAGCGCTATCTTCCATGTCCCTCGCCGTACGATTCCGAAGCCAACTTGTTGAGCCAGCGGGCTTTACCTCAGATACAGGGTGGGGGTGTATGATCAGGTCTGGACAAAGCCTCCTGGCGAACGCCCTGGTTATGCTGCGAATGGGCCGAGGTAAGATACACTTCTGTCAACTGTATGGTTGAAGTATTGACATTCCTAGGCTGGAGAAGGGGCACGCAAAATGTCGAGGAGCGAAAGATTATATCCCTGTTCGCGGATAATCCGAAAGCTCCCTATTCGATACACAAATTTGTTGAACATGGCGCTACAGCTTGTGGAAAGTACCCAGGAGAGTGGTTTGGTCCTTCGGCCACTGCTCGCTGCATTCAGTATGATTCCCTTCGACCCTCCTACTTGCAAGCACTGACTGTTTTAGAGCATTAACGAATCACGAAGGTTCAGACTTGCGGGTTTACATGACTGGCGATGGCTTGGATGTCTATGAGGATGCGTTCATGAATATCGCAAAGCCCGACGGAGTGACCTTTAACCCAACCCTGATACTCGTGGGAACCCGCCTAGGCCTGGACAAAATAACTCCCGTTTATTGGGAGGCATTAAAGGCCTCTTTACAGCTGCCGCAGTCCATCGGGATTGCTGGGTGAGCCTGTCATATCCGTGTGATAGATTGATGCTAATACCGCCAGCGGTCAACCCTCTTCGTCACATTATTTCATTGGTGTACAAGGACCCTACTTCTTTTACCTCGACCCTCACATGACTCGGCCAGCACTCCCCTTACCCGAGAACCTCGAGGCGTATGGTCAAGAAGATATTGATTCTTGTCACACCCGAAGATTGCGAAGAATCCATGTAAAGGAAATGGACCCAAGTATGCTCATTGCTTTCCTAATTCGTGATGAGAATGACTGGAAGGAATGGCGACGAGCCACTCAAGAAGTTCAAGGAAAGGCCGTGATTCATGTTGCCGACAAGGACCCTGCGTTGCATGGTCTGGGCACCGAGCGAGATGGGGCAATCGACGAGGTCGAAACTTTTGATGATGAGGATGACGATGATGGCGATACTGTTTTAAATGCATAGATAAGTTTGGGTTGGGTCAGGACGGTAAGGGGGCTCGGAGTGGTGTTGGTTACTGATAGGCGCATGGGAGGCGAAGGGCATGTTTTAGATTCAATGCCCTTACACATTGCTACTTTATACTACCTTGAGAACACGACAAAACGGTGACTTACAATTATAGCCACTGTTCTATGGTCTAAGCTGCGATACATTCCCTCTAGACGCCTTGCTATGCACTGTGGACATCTCAACCAGATGAACGCCGTTCCCGACGCAACAAAGCAGCTACCGCTTTTTGTTCTTGCCTTTCGCGGTCTTGGCCACAGGCTGAGCGTGATTAAATTTCTCGATATGCCCAAAGAGCTTTGTCTTGGAAGGGAACGACTCGTTGCAAGCGGCACATTGGAACTGCGACGTGTTAATACTGTGGACTAGACTAAATAAAACACGAGCATACTTGCCTCCTGGCTCTCTTGGGCTTCTTGTTCCTGCCTCGCTTTTCTCTTCGCACGTTTCAGTTTGGCTTTTCCAAGTTTTTGGCCTCCATCACCATCACTTGCGACAGATGGGTCAGCAGTTGAACCATCAGGGCTTTCCATAGCAAGTTTCTCCGCGAGTGAGCCAACAAGTCGGCTCTCGACGTCTTGTCTGGACCCATACTCGTCATCCATGTCAGAGGAATTAAAAGGATCGGAAGTAGGTTCAGCATCGATATTCAGTTCCTGTTCTCCCTCTATGACTGGTGCCGTATCTACGGTACTGTGGACCGCATTTGTACCCTCCCAAGCATCAGTCTGCTCGAGGGTAGACGACAATACCTTTTCATCGTGGTCGATCTCTTCCAGATCAACAGCAGAGTTGTTGGACACAGAAACGGCATTACCAGGTTGGCCACTAGATGAATGATCAAGATTTAACCTCTCGTTTTCCTTTCGCATCTCCCTTTGAAGTTGTTGCACAGCCTTGATATGCTTCTTGCTCTTCTCGTGAGCCTCGTATTGCTTTTCGCTCTTGAAAGTCTTGCCACAGACAACGCATTCAATATGCTCTACTTCCGATTCGGAAGACTCGGAGGACTGGACATCATTCACGGCTTGTTGCGTTTGTGCCCAGGCGGGTATTATGTGCTCCTTTAGCTTGGCTTGATTAGCAGCTCTCGATCGTGCGGCTTGTGCAGCAGCAGCTTCGCGAAGGATTTTTTGACGGTCCACCTCAGACTGAGAGTTAGGAATGAATCGCGGATCTCTCTTTCTCACAAAGGCGACCAGTGACCGCACGGCATCGTTGAATTCTCGAATACCCTCGTCCCGCAGTCTTTTGTTCTCCTTATCCACAAGTCGTCGCGTTGCTCGGTCTGGCGCATCCGCAGATCTGTAGGCATCCTTCCACGAAAAGGTTTTCTTTGTTGTGAAATTAATCCAGACTCTGTAAAATGGCTTGACAACTTCATCATAGTCCTCATGCGCCGTTCCAAAATCCGGGTAGTCGGTGATGTCGAGGCCTTCCCAATCGCAGGCAGCTTCCTCCTCCTTGGCAAGCCGTGCAAATGTCTCTCGGAGTATGCCATAGAATCCATTTGGCGCATCTGTAAATGGAACACTTGCGTTGAACCTGCTGATCAAGCTCACGATATCTGCCGAGCTTGTGAGTCGCACATTGTGTTCGAAATGATCTTCTGTTGGCCCACTATCTCCTCGCAGAATAGAATCGCGGTGAGAGTCATACCAGGATCTCTCTTGCGGGTCTGAGAGAACTTCGTAGGCAGATTGGACCTCCGCGAATTTCGTTGTGGCAGCCTCGACGTCTCCGTAGTTACGGTCAGGGTGAAGCTCGAGAGCCTTTTTCCTATACGCCCTTTTTATTCTGTAGATCCGATATCAGCAGTCCACTCGTGGGCTTGGAGGCCTTGAAGGGCTGAAAGCATACTCATCGTCAGTCGCGGAACGTTCCACGCCGAGCACTTCATAATAGCATCTCTTCACAGCATCGCTGGCTTTGGCATTTGCGTCGCGCCCGGAGGACTGCTCCGCACCCATATCTAGGCATAGGCTTCGTTACTGGGTGGAGTGCTGAGCTGAGATAGTTGAACAAAAGTTGCGGGGGCGGGGTTCAGTCCAAAATATTTATCGCGTTCTGTTCGGCTCGCCTCGGTGATGTGTCGCAGGGTTGTTCTTCGGTGCGCCAATGATGCAAGTTACGAGTACTGTAGTGCCGTAAGGGACATTGCAGCATTGAGCCGAAAAGCAGCACGGTGCCATCCTGCACTTTCGGTGCGCCGTGGACCGTGACTTAGATCCTTCAGCCTGGATGGAGATAGCGTAGTGTCCCTATCTCGGAAACCCCGCGCAGAGTGGGAAGGAAAAGCTTTGAGATAGTAAAGAAGTTAAAGTATTTGAAGTCATTTATTAGGCATTGATTGGCAACTTAAGCAGGTGAGCACTACATCGCAAGTCGGAAGTCTTGAAGTCATTCTTTTGAGGTCGAGAGGGGATTTCAACGATGCCCCTAATTGGCCCCACCCGTTCCTCGCGTAAAAAGGGGGCGATGACAACACTTCGAGCTTCGCCAACCGGACTTAAGCACCGATGATCTGCTACATCTACTTAGCTTTCAAGTGTAGTTCTGATTTTCTATGTGATTGTGGTGGGTCACTTGTGGCTTATTGACGAGCTTCAAGTTCTGGCTCCTATACTTGGTGGCTACGGGTCTGGTACAATAGCCGTCACTTTTATGCCCAGACTTTATTCAAGTACTAGATCCACCAAGATTAATATATGCATTCTCAATTTGATTCCCTAAGCTCGAAATTTCCGTACTCTGGGCTTTAGATTTTGCGTGCTCTCGCAACAGAGCCTGAGAGGTTTGAGAGCTTTCTAATCGTGGTCGATGTGCCACAGCTCGGTGAACTTTTGCAGGTTCTAGGAATTCAAGTGTGCAAAACTTTGCAGTAAATACCAAATAGCCACAATTTTGTATTCAGGAATCCGCCACGGAATTAGAGAATCTCAAAGTTTGCGTATATCATAATGCCAGGGAACAACGACAGGGTTCCACTCTCTATCTGCTAGGCAGCTTGACTGCCAATCGTAGTTTCGAACTCCTCTTTTTCACTGTCGTTTTTGTTATACCTTTCGTTAAATGCAGAGTTCTGCAACTCTTCACTACCACGCATCTCCGGCCTATTTCTGTGATTGTGTGAAAGTCCGTAGACTCTCGTCCTTTTCCTTCCCCTCTCCACAATAATGCTCAGTGATTGTAGGTATGCGAGTCTTGCCTCTAGCTTTGAGTTCATTAGTCTTTTTACCTTTCTTCATGTGTGCCTAGTAGTTCCAAAAGCCAGACACTTCTCGAGCAACGATATAAGATCTTCTTGAAATCTTCTACATGAAGGCCTGCGGATATGCTCAAGAGTACACAAAAAAAGCGGCGTGAATGTTCAATAATCTCATTATTCTTGAGATAGTGAGAACATGACAAATGAATGGGGCTCGTTCTATCGATGCTCGAGGAGAAATCAGGTGCATTGGTCATAGTTTCTGGTGGCTGCTACACTTCTCTTACGGAGCAGCGGGCTATAAAGTCCCGAGGAAAAGAGCAAATAGATTGCAGCAGACCCGATACAAGAGCCCAGACAATGCATTGTTTAACTTCCAAACCCACTTAAGGATACTCTACTCAGATTTCTCCTTGATTTGACTGTTTCCCTCGAGTTCCGAGTTCTTCAGAGCAACCTGGGGCAACTAGTCTTTTACTGACTGGCTACACGAGGCTTTCTTTTCCCTTCACCGTCGAGCAAGCCACACTTGAACGTTCTGAAGGTAATAGCGCTGTATCATGACTTGAGCCAAGTTTGTTCACAAGTCGCACTTAAGCTGGGCGTACAAGCGGATGCACGCCGTCTTCGACCGTCACTGCTCCGTGAAGGACCCCAACATCAAAAGGTTCGCCAAAGAGGAAATTACGGTCAAGAGGGCGACCTTGGGGCTACCAAGGTATAGTTGATAGGTAGAGCGGAAGAGGAGGGATATCTAGCATTTCGTAGTCGCATAATTCCAATAATCAACCATTTTCGATGTCTACTAAGCTAATCCGTCCAGAACGCTGAACTCTACAAGTTCATGATTGCTAATATTCCAAGAATGCTCATATGCACTGACCTGCACCAATTAGGACAGTACGCAGTAGTCTCAATGGTTAAGTAATGAGTAATTCACCAAATTGTCAAAAATATAGAAACTATAGGACTGTCCAAGATGAATTGAGCGCCTATGACTGAAAGATCATGGCAACTGGGATACTTAACATGCATCGACCCACCCATAAAAATTGAGCAGCTTGGGAGTGGAATTAACAAGACTCCTATCCTCTGACCGGATTACCGAACACGTACACAAAATATTATCAATTACAGTACAGGGTATCTATGTGGTGAAGAGATCCTCGCAGTCGACCAGCTCGTTCAAAACCCGAAACATCAATGCCGACTTACATCGTTCGGCATCCACCACCCTCAGAAGGATGCTTGTATGAAGGACCAAATTGCCTATTCATATTAGTAATGGTTTTCAAGGTTGGATCTCAATTAGAGCAATACTCACTCAATCCCTGCGGCCGTTTCAATCTCAATTCTTTTTGCCCTCACCTCTTTGGGGAAACTTTTCTCGAGGAATTTTTCGAGATCTTTGTCCACATTATCTTGAATCAAAGTTAGCCTGTTTTAATACAACATCACGATATCCCAAGGTTGGCCGGGATAAAAAATCTCGTAACTATCAAATCTAATGACACTGCAAACAGGACAGGACTCACCCTCGTCGGCTTGCAAAACCACATCCTCTCGACAAAGTGGACAGAACTTTCTCCTCTGCTTCTGCATCTTGACCGCGCAATTGCTGCAGAAAATGTGCTGGCATTTCATTCGTACCGGTCGCCACTGGACCTCCGAGCAGATTGGACACGAATAATCGTCCACCTGAGGAACGATCTGGGAGAGGTCGGTGGATATTTGGGCACAAACTGCTTTGGCCATGGTCTCAGACATTATAGGGTCTGATGCTATGATCTTTGGGAACGATCTCCCCACCCCAAGCTGGGTCCGCTTGTCGAATTCTGCAAGCCGTCAGTAGAGTTCAGCAGCACCTGTCGAAAGTGAGAGCATACTTTTCAAGATCTTAGTAATGGCTGTCTTATTGATCTCCTGGAACTTCAGGTTCATCAAGAGAGTTACATTTATAGCAATAAATCGATTGAAAGCTGGACGACTCGCGGGTAACTTGAAGAGGTCGAGAAGTCCCCTTCTGGTTACTTCGTCTTGAAACCATTGCAACTGTTTTGCAGCCGCGGTATGGTTTCTACTTCCATGGTCAAGTTCATGTGTAGAGAAGAAGACTCCAGCCTGGAGGTAAACATCGATCAACTCTCTCCACCGATACATATCAGTCTTGTGGAACATCTTGCGCCTTAGCAATAAGTTAGCATTTCACAGTCTGCATCTAGATGACGGACAGAAATAGAGAATCTTCATACTTGGTTACAGCAGTGATTTCTGTGGACAGATCTTTAATCTCGTCACTCAAAATCTTTTGCTCATCCGACTGGAGAGTATCTAAAGACGATACATCATCCAGCAGTATGTCAAAAAATTCAGCGTCGAAGGTTAGGGGAATCTCCACTCGTTTCACTCGTGGTTTTCGAGGAAGAGCAGGCTCACACAACTCATGGCATGCACTGCACAACCGTTAGCACGTAATATAGGCTTATAGCCAAACAGTGAGATAACTCACTTGTCACCCGATGCATCACCGGATTGAGTTTCGATTTCAGGACTTCCGGAGAGAGACCCCCCTGGGGTCCCCGATGGGGCCAAACTTTCGAGGTATTTTCTTGTATCGGGACTCAAGGCTGCATCGACAGCGATGCCATCTTCAAACTTGACAAATAGAGTGAGTTTCGGAATTGGCCTTTTGCTTCCTGGATGATGTTAGCCATGTATGTCTATAAGTGGGTAGACATAGAGACTTGCCATCGAATTCGTATTGGAAGGCACTTCCCCTTCTTCCCGCTGATGGTTCTCTCTCAGATATTGCCCTTAAATGAGCAAGAGTAGCGCTGTCGAGACCAAGGCTGTCTAACTCCGCTTTAACCTGTATTGCATTAGTTATCGTAATAGTAGTCTTCGCATGTAAAGGTCTGAGATATGAAATGTGAATAGGACAAGTCTTGTCTGTATGTTTTGTTTCCTAGGGCTTGCTGCCTCGCTATATTGCCAACCTAGCCAAAGCAGCCCTGAGACCATACTCGGCCACCAAGATCTAGATCCACAGGACCTAGAGCTGCGCCAGCATTCATATTTTATTCTCCCTCCTGGCGGGAACGGAGCGCGAATTCTCACCTTCTTTAGGCATTTCTTGAGTTCACCATAAGGCACGGCATGCTGGACCCAACGAGCAGGGAAACCCTCGTTTGCCAAGGCCTCGCGGAACTCACGAGCGAACTTCATGCTGGCTCACCTCATACGAGCGACAGGCGCACGTGAGCAGTGACAGCAAATCCGTGAGGGGGCAGATTGATAGTAGCCACCAAGTGGTGTTGGCGGCGAGGAGAGGAGGAGAGGAAGAGCGGAGCAGCGGAGGAGCGGAGCGGAAGGGAACCCTGCAGGGTGAATAGGCCAGGCTCTCGGTGGAGCTTGGAGCTTGGAGCTTGGAGCTTGGAAGCCGTAAAAGTAAGAATGCCCGTATCGACGATCGATCGATCGATCTGCCCAGAGCAAGGTGAAACTTGTTTCTCCGGCGCAGGTACGGCCGGGAATGGATGAGATGGGATGCTCAAGTGTTTATGTATAGCGGGGTCGCTTCGCAGGGGCAGCAGCAGCGGCAGTGGCTACTGGTCAGTGGTCACGAGCTGCAGGTGAGGTGCTCTCGAGTGCTTCTGGCTGTGCTGCTCTGTTCTCTGTTCTCTGTTCTCTGTTCTCTGTTCGGTAGCGAGCGAGCTGTGCAACCTGGGAGCTGGAGCGCGGGAAGGGTCTAGGGGTCCTACAGTATTTGTATGGCTGTGTGCAGTTCCAGCCGCCTGGGCCTTGCCTTGCCTTGCCTTGCCTCGCCCTGCCTTTGCCTGGCCTGGCCTGGCCGTTGAGGCTAGCGCCGCTTCGCCCCAGCAAAGTTTTTCCTTTCCTTTCTCGAAGCAGCAGAAGCTTTGCTCCCCGCTCCCATCTGCTCGTCACGAGCCCACCCGGCACCGCGGCCGAATCACTAGCGGCGCCGACGCCACACGTCACACGCCACACGCCACACGCCACACACCGGGAGTCCTCTGGGACTAGGGACGCAAAACGTGGGCCAGTCGAGTCGACGCCAGCAGAAGTTAAAGAAAGAGACAGGTAGAGGCACGGTCGTCAAGATGTGCTATGAGAATCGGTTGAGAAGCGGCTGTAGACAAGAACGGGCGGTTCGAAGTGCTCGAGTGCATGAGTCGAGCGTCACATTACCGTAATTGGTGACAAGATGAGCTGTTGTGCCATGGCCCATGGACAACCGTACAAGTATCTATCACAGCATACCAAAGGCTCTGCAGAGCTTCACAAGCCACCGTTATGCGGAAAGATGCTCATGCTTACAGCCAAATATAAGCCTGCTTCTGCACGTTAAGCTTGCATCCCCACCCCTCTCGCTCTCTTTAAAATTACTCCTTGCGTATGGCGCTTGGCTTCAGCAGCGGGGCTTGTTATCGATAAGCTGAGCCCATCCCCGTCATCCATTTCGAGCCGAGGACTCGCTCTCGCTCCACCCAGACGTCGCTGGAAACACCAAAGCACCAAAACCCACAAAGGTCGACGCAATTGCCTCCCGCCCCCCCCTTTACCTTCCAGCATGACGGCCGGAACAGAAATGGCTCGTAGAGCGCCTTTGTCCGCTTGGAATGATCTCCCGGACGAAGTTCTACAACACATCCTCTTCTATGTTTCGCCCAGTGATCTCCTCTTCAACATCCAATGCACGTCGAAACATTTCTGCAGACTTGCCGGTGAGCCTCTACTTTGGCGGCACCATTGTCGGGTGCATTTTACCTACTGGGACTCGAAACATCGGATTAGGCAAAAGTTCGCGGGAAATGTGGGAGATGTGGATTGGAAGACATTGTATATGCACCGGAAGAGGGTAGAGTCAGAAACCGCAACTATTCTGGACAGCATCATCGAGGGACAGGTCAACCGAATACAAAAGTTTAAAATGATAGCTGATTTTGGCTACGATGCGAAGGATACATTACTCAAGCATTGTCGTACCTCTGAGGGGGCCGAAGATGTTCTAGCTCGAAGGCAACGACCTATCCTCACCTACTCCAACTCATAGTCTAACATAATCCTCCAGATATTACGCCAATGCTGTGCTAGACCATGTTCATCGTTCTAAAGCTTTGGCCGAGTGGAAGAAGCTGCTAAGAGGCGAGCCTGTGTCCCTTGAAAGAGCATTGGGATCGTTCGACCTCTTTGTCTTGCACGACCAACATGGAGATCTTCTCGAGGTAGTTTCTCGTAGTGAGGGCTGGCGAATCTCGCAAGCTGACATTCCTAGATATCGGAGATCTTTGATAACCTCGCTTCAACCCTTCGCGCTGAATATCCCTATCTCGACCAACTATCTACACGTAAAAGGGCTCTGACAGTGGTGAGGTTTCTACGGAATCGCAATCTTACAGGACTTTCTACCGAGCTTGCCTACCGAGACTTACAGAACACCTTTATTGGCATTGCTTTACAGGACCAAGAGCACCCTTCACTGCCTCTCATCTCTGTTGCCATATTTTGTGTTTTAGCACAGCGAGTGGGTGTTGATGCTCGCTGCTGCGGAATACCGAACCACGTTCACGCCATGGTCTTTCCCCCAAATGACGAGACACTCGATGGCCGACCATCGCCCCCTGGAGCTGCTCAATCAGACGCGATGTACCTTGACCCGTATCGATCGGAGGAGGAAGTCCCGATGCAAAGTCTTCGAAGAATGCTGTCGGAGTGGGGCCTCCAACCTAGCCAACACGCCGAGTATCTGGGGGATTCCAGTACACCTAATGTGATCCTACGAACGTCTAGAAATATCTTAGCTACTGTCCATGATTTTAGAGCACATCATGGGAACGCAGAGAACACAGGGCACCCTACGATCCGACTTCATGCCAACCCGTTTGCTGATCTCGACAATGCATTTTATGCAGCGTTGTGGGCGAACTACATATTTGGCAACCCTTTTCGGAGATCCGAAGGAACGACTCAAAGTCAATTCATACCCCTGATATTGGAACGATTCGAGCGGCTCTACCCAATGGATGCTTCTCTAATTGAGCAGCATATTGTTCCGTCATATAACAATCCCACGAACGCCCAGCATTGGGAACTTCGAGAGGCGTTACGTGTCGTCCGTGCTGCAGACCAAACACCAAAGCAGCTTCGTCTTCGCAACACGCGAGCATCTCGAGAAGGAGTGAAGTATAAAGTTGGTCAAGTTTTCCGCCATAGACGATACGCCTACACGGCTGTGATCACTGGATGGGATATTGAGTGCGGTATGGATTCCGACTGGATGTCAATCAATCATGTCGATTCCCTTGCTCTAGGACGACATCAAAGCTTCTACCATGCACTGTAAGTACCAAGTAAAGAGAAGGTTTGTCTGTTTAATCAGATGGGCGCCCGTCCTGAGCTACCAATCAAGCGATTGAGGTCGGCTTCGCCATCCTTGGCAGTGACAAAATAGCTTACGGACAGAACATCTAGTGTCGAAGATACGAGTATTCGCTACGTCGCGGAGGAGAACATCGAGATCATCGAACCTGAAATACCTGTCTCCCTAATGAGTCTGGCTGGGCGATTTTTCAAGCGGTGGGATAAGGAAAATCGGATCTTCGTATCAAACATACGAGATGAGTACCCGGAAGATTAGTGTGATTCTAGACATGTTCGAGAAGGGAAAGACACTCGAAATCAATACTTTACATATTTCGGGTCGGCAAGGGGATGTTGACAACATTGAGATTTTCAGATGCTAGAGCAACTAACGCTTGCTTTCCGGTCAAGTGTTTCTGCCCTAATCACCCCTCAATTCCAGGACAATATCCTTCAGAACCCCGGCCTCAGCAAGTGCTCTAATTGCCATATAGACAACCGGCGTGTGGTCTTGTTTTCTTGAGGCTGCCAGCTCGTCTTCTTGAGCAATCGATGCAACCTCTTGAATATACTCGCCTCGAAGAGCTTTTTGCTCCAATATCAAATCTTTGTACAAGTTGAGAAGCTTTTGCGGGTCCAAGGATGCTCCCTCAATTCTTTGTCTGGCTGATTCTGGGGCATTGGCAGTATTGATCTGGTTCGTTGAAATATCGAAGAAACCCTTCATCTCGTCGATTGACATGGGGAGATCTGACTGGGACTGCACGAACAACTTCCAATCAGGGATGAGAGCTGCAAGAACCCTCTCAACCTCCAAGATCAAATGGGCGTTCTCAGTAACCCTTTCCTGGATCGTTTTCATGGGGCTTTTGCATAAGGACAAAAGATTGTATTCGATGTCGCCGTCTTCGTATTGACCTATTCGTTGCATGATATTGTCCCTAGCCAGTGAAACCCAATCATCGCCATGTTCGCCTTAATGCGGGTCAGCAAATGACTATTGGGAGAGCACGATCTTACCAAGATTGACTGGTTGTCTTTGAAGACCATCAAGCCTCCACACAGAGCTGTTGATGGGTACATAAGCCACAAAATGGTATCCAGCTTCATCTTCATCTTTCTTCTTTATCTTTCTAGAAGTCTTCTTCTTGGTGACTTTTCTTTTGGGAGTCTTGTTGGCCTTGACCCATTTTTCATAATCGTTCTGGAGAGCTAGATCCCCATTCAGAATATCCATTTTCCTGGGCACGATTAGGAAATTGTCATCTAGTAGGAGAGGATTCAACGTGTACCAACCTCAAAAACGAGTTGTGAATATTCCGAATAAAATCATTCTGGCTAAGAGCATGACCACGGTACGGGGGCGTCAATGACCTGGTTGAGTCTTTGAAAGCAGTCAGAGCATCTCCTAGATCAATTTCTGGGGTGTTCATGACAATGTTCAGAAGAGCAACAGTAGCACAGGCGTTACTCGTCGTCTGAATAGAATTAGCCAGTACACACGGAAACATGATGAAAAGTATCTACCTGATTTGCAAACCAAACATGCTTGGGACATTTGGGAGCATTCTCATCCTCATCTGCGTCGTCGTCTCGATACTTGAAGAGAAATATCAGCCCATACACCGGCTTGCTTCAAAATATCAGCAGTGGTTAAAATGATACATCTTGGAGTCGTACAGTAAGTAGAGTAACGAATCGTCGTCGAGCCCAAATATCTCCTGAATTTTGATATTCTTGACACCATATGCTCGCAAAATGTAGCTGAAAAGAGCCTGAAATGACAGTTAGATACCGAATGCTACAGCCGTGCATGAAAATTTCTTCGTGAGAGGCAGGAGACCTAGGGGTGCCCACCGGATCCGACTCAAGCTCGACCCAACCCTTCCAACCCTTGCGCTCCTCTTCCGTTAACGGCTTCAATGCCTCGTTAACTGGATCTGATGCGATCCCATTAGACGCAGCACTCTTTCGCCTCCGGAGACTTCTTGAGGGAGCTGCAGTTTCATCATCCAGTGACTGCTTTTCGGCTTGGGAAGTGGCGATGGGCGTGCTCCGGGCTGATCTTTCCGGAGTCTCACTAAGTCCTTGAGAGGTTGATCTGACTCTAGACGATTGCCGTCGGTCTCCTGGAGTCGGTTCGGAGGGAAGAGGGGTTCGGTCATCCATCGTGAGATTATGTTGGGATTGATGGCAAAATCAACCCATTTGCGATGCGGGAAAGAAAACGAAGTTTTGCGTGAGATACACCCCGGATTATCTCAAAGCTGATCCGGTGGTAACATGAACTTTGCACTGGGGCGGCGTTGTAGAGTGAATTCTCATCTGCACAACTGGGCAAGGCACGAGAGACGAACGGCTGCCACAAAAGGGGGTTTCAGCGGGAAAGTGCGAAATATAGAGTCTTGGAGACATTATTTCAGGCCCAATGGCATCTTTTAGGGAAATTGAGATAAAGAAAGAAGGCGAGGCTTGTTTCCATTGGAGTGTAGTAGTACCTTCTGCTTGCTTGCTTGTCATGGGCAGGCGATTCTGCCGCACGTGCAGCCGCATCCACTTCGAAAAAACGCGACGCGAAATCAACAACACTCCCTCCTCTTCTACCGCTCCGACCTCCACCAAACACCCTCGCTCCCAAATCCAAAGGTGCCTCTCTCATCAATCGACTGCCTCTCCTTCTCTGTGCTGCCGCGAGTAGAGAGTGTCCCGCGGGACCTCGGATAGCATGCCATGAACGGAACTCCTCGCATGCGGTCGTCGTACCCTGCGACTCCACGCAGTGCCCAGCAGAGCCCGAACACGACACAAGATGGCTCAAGAGTTCGATCGCCGCTGCCGAATCTTCCAGATGGCTCGCCCGCTGCTTCTTCGTCCAATTCTCCTGTCATCCCAGTCAACCTCATCGATGCGCCGAGCCAGAGGATGTATACCTTCGCTGTGTATGGTTTGCTCCTGGTATGGCGAATATACGACTGGTGGCAGCTTGTGGAGGAAGAGTCTACTTCTATAGGACTCTTTCTGAAGTGGAGCGCTATTGATTCGATATTCTTGTTCGGGATACCGTATTTGCGGATACCTTGGCTAGAATGGTCGGAGACAACCTCAGTTGTTGCAGGCATCGTGCATGCTGTGCTGAACATTATGTTGATGTTTCGAGTACCAGTGAGCTTCAAAACGTCAGTTCAGGCGTCCATTATCTAACTTTGTGTAGCTCCCTATAGAAGGATGGCTGCTATTCGTGGCAAAGACCGTATTCGACAGAGAAATGTCTATCTCTGAGAACAGTGTCCGGCCGGCAAGCATTTTGCATAACGCTTCCCTTATAATGGGAAAGCAGATTATAAACATCCTTCCTGAAGGGTATAGATCACAATGCTGCTTCTATATGCGAAACCCTGCTAACATAATTTAGGTCGGTGACCATGAACCCAGATCGCCATCCTTTCTGTATTGATAGTGTCCACCCTGTGGTTCATATACCCCTCTATTTCAATCAGACGAAGCCGAAGCTTGTAGAGCTGCTGCGAATCGACTTCGAAACCAATGCCAACGAGACTATTGTGCTCTCTCAGAAAGAAGTCAACAGTGCCCACAAGACTCTCGATGATAACCTGCTACTTCTCAACTATGCGGCCAAAAAACCTGGCCTCTACCGGCTCCTCAAAATTGTGGATAAAACTAAATTGGAAGTCCAGAGGAGAATGTCCGACACGCTTGTAGTTACTTGCCCAAAAGCAGTGGTCAAATCATCGGCTTCTGACAAGTGTCTCGGTGATCTATCAGACTTGACCATGGAGATCGAAGGGACACCTCCACTAAAAGTTGTGTACAGCCGGACAGCAAATAGCGACCAGAGTGTCCACCATTTCCAGAGTATTCAGCCAGAGAACTTTGCCTCGCCTCTTCTGGGTTCCACTCGTGCCGGCACCTTGGTCGTTGCCGGAAGCCAGGACGTTTCCTGGGCTAGAACGCATCGGATCACAGTGCCTCTCAATGAGTCGATGATCCCCAGCGGTCGATGGCTGTATTCCATCGATGAAATACACGATGCTACTGGGAATATTGCCAACTTTTCGACTGGGGCTGATGATGGTGAGCATAACTACCCCAAAGGTGCGCATCTTGAGCAAGCATTCACAGTCCACGAACGTCCTGTTGCTCGTCTCACAGGATGCGATTCTCGGAACCCTTTGATGGTAGCAAATGGCAAGAGTGTCCAGCTCCCAGTTCAATACGTATCTCCTGGCCGAACTCCAGACGACACCTCTCACACTCTTATCTGGAAATTCTCACCTCTCGATACGTTGACCAAAAGTGGCGACCACGGGAATGAAGTAACATTCGAGGAATACTCTGCTAAGACTGCACACAACACCCCCGCCATCCGCGCACCTGGCCTCTATACTTTGACTGGAGTGAAGAGTAAGTTTTGCAATGGAGAAATTAAGGAGCCTGCATCTTGTCTGCTGCTTAACCCCCCAGAGCCTCAGCTATCAGTCACAGCAGAGAACATAAACGACAAATGCGCTGGAAACTCAATTGGCTTGGTCGTTGATCTCGACCTCATAGGAACGCCTCCTTTTGTTGTGAGGTATGAGATTGCTACCAAGAGTGGATCGCACATGGAGAGCGTCAGGGTTCCGGGCCTACGGCATCAATTAGAGCTCAAGCCTAGAGATGCTGGGCACTTCAAATATCAATTCATCTCAATTGACGATGCGGTTTACAAAGGCCATCAACTTAATGGAAAAGATCTTCTTCTGGAGCAAGACGTCAAGCCACCTGCATCAGCTCATCTTAGACGACCTGCTGGAACTATCGATGCATGCATTGAGGAACCCGTCGAGATGAATGTAGAATTGTCGGGTGAGAAACCCTTCACTCTGGAGTATGAGCTCGTTCATGATGGCAAGCGGAAAAAGACCAAGGAAACGGGCATCGAAACAGATGTCTTCAAGATCCAGACAGATCCGTTAGTCAAAGGTGGAGAATATTCCCTGGCGCTCACAAGCATCCAAGACAAAACGGGCTGTAAGATATTCCTGAACAGCGAAGTCAAATTCACAGTCAGACGCCAAAGACCGAAAGTCTCCTTTGGACATCTCGAAGGCAAACATAAGACAATTGAGGTGGAAGGCCGGCAAGTTGACCTACCTCTGCGACTGACTGGTCGTTCTCCTTGGACGGTCAAATATCGCAATATGAATGATTCATCCAAAAGTATTCTGGAGAAGACTGCCAGATCTACCAACGACCTCATTCGAGTCAACCAACGTGGGACATATGAAATTTTGGATGTTTCGGATGATCAGTGCCCTGGGACTGTTGATCCTACAGCTTCAATTTTCGAGGTGGATTGGTTCCCCCGCCCTCAGATCAAACTTGCAGACACAGCTGTACTCATTCCCGATGGCAAGAAGTACCGAAAGCGCGAAGTCTGTGAGGGCGATATCGACGCAGTTGAGGTGAATCTAATAGGTGAGTTGTGGGATCCTATTCAACGAGTTGCTACTAACCAGTTACAAGGCACGTCACCATATAATGTGAAGTACCAAGTTCGCCACAAGCCCGAATATGGATCAAGTTCTATCCAAAACAAAGAATTTGAGGCTGCCCTAGGACTGGCGACCATCTCAATGGATACAGGTAAGGCTGGCACGTACGAGTACGAGTTCTCCGAACTTTCCGATGGCTTGTACGATCACGAAGCGAAAAAGTTCACGCCTCTGGTTTTGTCACAGAAAGTCTATCGGAAGCCGTCAGCGCACTTCGTCAAGCCTGGACAATCATACAAATACTGCAAGGAAGAACTAGCTGGCGACGAAGTTATTCCTATTAAGCTCGAAGGTGTTCCCCCTTTCAGCCTCGAAATCGACATCAAGCATCAAAGCAGTTCCCGGCCAGAAACAGTCAAAGTAGCGAACGTCGAGTCCAACCACTATGACTTCCGGATACCTCACCGCGTTCTTTCTCTTGGTATCCATCAAGTCAGTGTGAGAAAGGTTCGCGACTCGCATGGATGCCAGCAGAAGACTGAATATGGCGCACCTCATGTTCAAGTCCAGGTCTATGATGTCCCCACCATCTATCCCCTGGATTCTCGTACAGATTACTGCGTCGGGGAGCGGATCTCTTATACTCTATCAGGAACAGCACCTTTTGAAATATTTTACACATTTGAAGGTGTACAAAGGAAAGCCAAGTCTATCACCACAACTTTCAAGCGCATCGCAGAGAAGCCTGGGAATTTCACAATCACTGCCGTGTCAGACAAAGCCAGTGAGTGCAAGGCTAGGACAAAGATTTCGAAATTGGTACATGAGATGCCTAGTGTTAAGATTAGCAAAGGAAAGCAGGTCGAAGTAGACATCCATGAGGGAGGACAGGCGGAGATTCTATTCGAGTTTTGGGGTACTCCTCCCTTCGAATTTACTTACACCCGAAGTACCAATGCCCGGAAAGGGCAGAAATCACAGGTTCTGGAGACGAGGCACGAAGTGTCATACGAACATAGCAAGACGATTCAATCTTCTCAGGAAGGGACTTACGAGGTGGTTGCAATCAAGGACAAGTTCTGTTCATTCTCCACCCAGAGAGCGGAGATAGAAAGCAGGCAGAGACTGATTCAATTATGAGGAACAGAATATTGTTGGATTATTTGGCATCATAGCGCGGCGTTGGGCAATGGTCTTGCGAAATTTCTTTCTGAAAGTCTATATACCAAGAACAAAATTCTCAATGAATTAAAGATAACCTATCGGAAGCGTCTCTGCTGTCTTTAGGGTCAAAGTAATGACCCGGTGGCCTCCCACTGGAGCCCGTGGCACCATGTTCATATATCCATGCCCATCCAGGTAGTGTCACAGATCTTGACTATTCCATCATCTTGCCTCGCTCGTTCCAGCTCCTTCAGATACTCAATCTCAAATCGATATCTCTTCCCCTTATTCCAGTTCAGACCCCAATTGATCTCTCCCGCATCGACCTTCACGGCCCTTAAAGCCTTCATCCCGTCCAGAACATCCCTCTTCTGCTCCCAGGTATACGTTTGAGGCGGTTCTTGCCAACTAATCCTCAAGCTCTGAACATCCGCCCCACTTAGCCACTTCCCCACCTTCTTGATGCCCTTCTTGATCTCCGTGATCCGGGCGTCGGCTTCAACCTCTCCTGGTTTGGTGGCACGCTTTTCGGAGCCTAGATGTACGGACAGGTGAAGGTGCTTTATTGAAGAAGTGAGTGCCGAAGATAGTATAAGATCGCTACGGGTCGTCTTGTGCCTCCAGAGATTGTAATTGATCGTGATGTGGACTATTTGGGTAAGGCAGCCGTAGAAGATGGGCAGGGCCTCTGAGCGAATCTGGTGGTTGAGGAGGAGGAGGGAGGGGGCGATTGGTTGGGTGAGGAGGATGTGGGTCTGCAACTGCCGTGGGTGCGGCCCTCGAATGTTGCATGGAGCTGGGAGGAGGTAGGTGTAGATGAGCTCTCGGATCTCGAGGGGCAGACGAAGTAATGGAGGGAGCTCAATAGGGAGGGTAGGGGCGGATGGAGTAGTAGGGGAGGGCAACGCAGGCTGTAGTGGATAGGGGTTCCGGGCGTATTCTTGAAGAGAGAGAAAGTATTCACGGAGGGATTGTTTGGGTAGTGCCCATACTGCGTCTTCAGGCAGATGTATGATGGATTGTATGCTGCGAGCAGGTCGAGATTGGGGCAAGGATGTTGTTGGTGATGTGCAGAGTCGCTTGTTTGGAGGGGTTGTGGAAGTAATTGGCCGTTTGATCAGATTCTCAGGAGCTGCCATGATCAATGATCCTGTAAAATCGAGCCAAGGCAGGACAGGCACAGGAGGAGAGTGAGGGCGAGGTCGTTAATGAAGGTGGAGGTGGATACGTAGGTCAAGCGCGGGGTCCTGGTCGTACAAATAGAAACGTCTGAGGCGTCGAAGTGCGAATGCTACCAATAATGGCTGCTGGAGGCAGATTGGGGTGTGGTTGGGGGTTCTGCAGATCGCCTCGGGTATCGTAGAGCTACTGTATTGTCGTCTCATGCCGTCTCGCTTGCGGGCAATGTGCATTACAGTACTGTATGCCACCGTGCCACAGCAGATCATCAGATAAGATTGTGGCTTGAGTCTAGACCCAGGCTCCGGCCCAGCCATGGAGTAGGTTCTCGAATGCCTTCATACAAATTCCCAGCAAAATCGACAATTCCTAGACTAACTCTGCTCTTGGAACGGACGTGAGACTTGAGGCACTGTAGAAGGCAGTATAGCCGTCCTCTCGACGGGCTGTAGGCTACGAAATGTTATGTCAGGGGGTGCCCAGAAGGTTTCTGTATTTTAGATTCTCCGTCGTTTGAGATTTTGCAAGACTTCCACAAGCTTATGAAGCAGTGCCAAGCACACTTATCCTTGATCTCCAACATACTCTCCACCCAGTTCCGAGCCAGCGAGTAGCCGGATTACCATCCACTGAAACTCTCTAATTGCAGTAGCATTAGACAGCAAAGCATAAACACTAATATACACCGGTGGACGTCATGCAGCATGAGCTCTGACCTTCACGCCCAACGCACTACAGTTAGTGAGAGTCAGGTTATGGCGAACAACCGGGTCTGTCTCCAGATTCTCCATCTTATCAAATCGCTGGAGGAGCCGTATAGTCACATACGAGGACTCAGTCAGGGCAAACTGCTGTCCAATGCAGATTCTTGGACCCCCGTTAAAAGGCAAAAATTCCCATCCTACCCTTTTACCTTCCCACCTTTCTGGGATGAACTCCTCTGCGTCTGGTCCCCAGATGTCCTTCCTATGATGCATCACATGTACCGAGTAATCCACTGCCGTGTTCTTTGGCACGAAGATTGGAGACTTCCCGTCCTTGCCTCCTCCTCTGGGCAATATGGTATCCTTATTAGCAAATCGGCCATTAATTGGGACGACTGGGTACAATCGCAACGCTTCGTTGTTGCAGTGCTGCAAATATGTGCAAGCTTTTATCTTGGCGAATGTGATGTCTGTCGGATTGTCGTAAGTACCAAAGGCATCGATTACAATATCTCTTAGCTTGCGATATCTTGTTGGGTCCCGCGTAAGGCAGAAGAACAGCCAACCCAGCAGAGATGCCGTGGTGTCTCGGCCTGCGAGGAGAATATTGAGGAGTTGGGAGCGTAGTTCCACAGGATCCTCTGGGGGGGGAAATGAAGTCAGTACCGTAATGGAGATGCAGATGCATTGAAAGGACCAACAACTCACGTGTCTCGGCCGCCAAAGCTTCCAAGAAGACATATTTCTCTTTCTTCCCGTATTTACCCTTCTCCAATTCCTTCTCGCGGAGCTCATTCGAAAGTGCAAATCTCACAAAATGATCAATGAAATCGTGACAAATTCTGCAAGACTCTTTAAAGCCCTTTGGCCACACCAGCCAGTAACGTGAAGCAAAGCGGGCTCTGGTTGCGAGAGCCATCTGTCCCTGGTCGAATGCAGAAGCAAAGTCTGATGCGTGCAGGCCGTCGACACTCTTCTCACTTTGGTATCCTGGCAAGACTGTTAAACGACTTAGCACTGTACAACAACAGGTGGGCTGCAGGAAGCTAAGGGTGTCGGATCTGTTATGGAGAGCCAAGCAAGGTCCTGGAACCCCCACTCCTTATTGAAAGAAATAGCAAATTATTATCAGAAAATCCTTACGATTTATCTGGGAATCGACCGATTCCCCGAAGAGGAACTCAGTTGCTGAGTCAAGGGTCAACCTGAAGAAGAGGACTTGAAGGTCGACGCAGTTCGTCCAGTTATCTCTCCCTATGGACACATCCAAAGCTCTCATCATGTTCTGGACATGTCTCTCCTCTAGATTCACTAAGCGTTCTGAAAGTCAGCATACAATTAAGTGGCAGAGAGACCGAAATAATCATGACTCGCCTCATGCTCTGAAAACATCTAGGATAGAACATTAATTTTTAGTGAGATACACTTACAGTCGCTGACCTGTTCGCGTGCAAATTGCGGTCTCATCATTGCTCTAGAATGTTCCCATCCTGCTCCATCCAGTGTGAATATTCCGCTGCCTAGTAGGGGCCAGAAATTGCCTCTGCGATTTGGACCTAGCTAAGGAACATAGCAATTAGCAAGATTGTGTCTCTGGAGGAGACTCTGAGATAGGCTCGCCATGGGCATAATATAGTGCTCAACTTTTCTATCATATCTAGGTGAATGTGTAATATGACTCGGAAAATAAGGCCGGTCTTTTTCCATTAACGAAGAGAGTATCTAGACCACGAAGGAATTCGTTCCTGGTACTTACATCCCAATCACTGAAGTTTGTGGCTAGCATTGTTTGGATATTTTTCTCATCAGCGGTGAAATAATTCGTGCTTCCCAGAAGTGCGTATTTAAAAGTTATGGCGCCGTTGTCTATTGTTCGTTGTATAGCGTCGACGGGAAAGAGCTTGGCCTTGTCAGCAGCAATGGCGCGAAGCAAGTTGTCAATGCCTAGAGGATATCGATTTCGTTGGACAGGAGGTTCTTTGCACCCAAGTTTCCGAGCGTTGGCTGCATTTTGACGGGAGACGAGTCTCTGCAAGACGAAGAGGTAAATGATGTAAGCTACCGATGCAACCAAAACTATCTCCACAAGAAGCTGCATTTTGAGGCTCGAAATGACGAATGGCTCGAAGAAGACCGTGAACGAAGAAGGCCGAAGGAGGATTGAAGAGACGAGTGAAAAGCTGGTGAAAAGGAGGAGCCGGGAGCTCAAGTGAAAACCAGAGCTCATATACAAATGAGGAAGTCGCTGCTCCGGCCGTTACCATACCGTCAACATGCCGTTAACATGCCATTAACCTGTAATGGAATGCTAGCCCGACGGGAGTTGGTGGCTACTTTACATCCGAAGATGTTTTAGCTTTGCAGACGGTGACATGTTGTACCGGCTGGCGAACGCTGATTCGCAGCGTGTCACTGGTCTGCGCAACCAAGAGCAACAAGAGACCTCCCCGCTGGACAAGGTCAACGGTGATCGGCGGATTCTGTGGAGAATGGCAGACAGAATGGGAGACAGAAAGCGGGGACGATGTTCGACCTTGCGCCGTCTCCGTCGAGGGGCAGTTGTGGCGGACGCCAACCTCGGCAGGCGCTTGTCCGCATGAGCGCAGGCCAGGCCAGAGCAGATCCCGTTGCATTTCTCATCCCAAGTCCTATGATACAAGTAGTCACGATTACGGACTGGGAAGGCTCCCAGGGGACCAGAGGGGAACTCGATCACACTGGAAATGTGCACCAGAGAGAACTTGTGGGGTTTTGGTGTGACCGAGTGAGTACATTCACAGCTTGGTGCGAGCGGGTGGGTTGGCAGAACTGAAGCCATGGTACAAGACTCCAAGACAATAGACGGCGCGCTGCCACTCTGCCCTCATGCTGATGTCGGGACTACCGGACGGCTGTAGCGGCGTCTCAACATCTGAGAGCCGTTGATAGGAGGGAAGGAAGGGATGAGATGTCGAGAGGAGGCATATGTCTTGACTGTGAAGATACTTGCCAGTATACTTTTCGTCTCATTCCGAGTCAGCACTTTAAATCGCAGCCTCGCCGTGGGATAGTTTATTGGGATTGATTGGATATATCTGCATGCTAAAGCGCCGCCAAGGGCGGGGTGCGGCCAAGCCACCGATCCGACCCAGCCACCGACAAATCTGTGTGTGACGCCAAGTGCGACGCGAGAGCATAACGCGCGAATAACGCGCGACGCGTCCTCGCTCTCGCTCTTACCCGATGCAAAGCTCTCCTTGCCCAAATCCCCAACGCCCCCACCGCCCCCACCAACCCACGACTTCTTTCGTCTTTGCAGGAACATGGCAAGCCGAGCATGAAACGCGACCGAACAATCAACACCTCCGTAAGCCAAACACGTTGACGCCGTCATCAGACATTGCTGGATGAAAGATCGCAGAATCGCCGCCCGTGAAAAAGGGGCTGGGCCAGTGCGTCCAGATTCACCCCGCTTCTATGAGAACATCGATATCTCATTCGGTGCATGCGTAAACGCCGTAACAGATGGGAGCCGTTTATATATCCGTAGAAATCATACAAAATGCAACGTAAACTTTCGTAAAACACAAGTCGTACCGTGATCCCAGATCAGGGTAGGAGGTCACCAAGCTGCATCCCGAGTCCAGTTCGCTTCGAAGCAGCCGGGCTGGCGAGGGGCGGATTGAAGCCGTCAAAGTCGAGGTTTCTTCGGTTGGACATCGCTGGAGTTCTGCCTGTCCTCGGGGTCTTAGGCCATTGACCAGGACTTGGCGTAACGTTAACGTAATCCTCGAAGTTGAAGTTCGAGGAAGGAGTGTTGGGTCCACCAAAGATCGAGAGTAGTCCTGCACCTCCTCCGGGGGTGTTCATCATGGATGAAGGCAAGGCGGGATTCTTTGGGGGCGGCGTGGAGGGGGGCGCCATCCGATTCCGTGATGTAGGGTTGGCGGGGGATGGCGAGGTTGCTAGGTATAGTAGCAAGTCTGCGCCCTCTTCTCCTAGCTTGCCATTCTTATCCTTGTTTCGGCGGGCTCCATTTCCTCGATTGCGGATTGGGGGCGGGGTGCGTGGTGGAGAGGAGCGGATATGGTTGAATGAATGAACGGGAAGTGAGTTTTCTTCATCGTCTGATAGGGCAGCAAAATTCGTAGAATGGTCATCGCTGGGCAAAGGAGACGCTCCAGAGTAGAACGAGATACCAGGGCCATTCGATGTGGTGAAGTGAGTTTGCTTCCGAGGCTTGATAGGAGAAGACTTGGTCTGCAGTAGATTGTCAAAGGGAATTGCAGATCTGCCAATCGTGCTGCGGAATGTGGTTGGAGAAGAGCGGTACTTTTTGCTCGAATTGGAGCCTGGGAGTTCAAAGGCATCGCGATATGTGCGCTTCGGGTATCCGCTGCCGCTTCTGCTACCACTTCGGGGCCCAATCTGGTCGGAGAAGATTGCCGTTTCTTTCAAGGGAGAGCTCATGAGCTGGCGAGAACCAGGGAACTGAAACTCCGAAGTTGAAGCCGAGCTTGATGAAGAATCGGAAAGTATATCCCCACTAGAGAGTGGCCGCCTCAGTCTCAGCTCTTCCTCGACCTTGGGCTCGATTGCAGCGAGCGAAAGATTCTCCCAGCCTCGAGTTGTCTTGTATTGTGCAAGAGCAAGCGTTGCCTTTAGCTTTCTGCTAATCTAAGGTTTGCTCATGTCAGAGTGCTGTTGAACGTCGTGGTCAGGCAAGGGAGAGGCATACCTTGCCCAGTTCCGCTCTCTTCAGAACCGCATCGGCCACCACCTCCGGCTGTTTTTTCTTCCAAGGGGAAGACATTCTCAATCTGCATGCGAATGATTAGATGATTGAGAACGTGGAGAAGAGGTCGAGAATGGCAGGAGAAGGTTGATAGGCTTTTATCGGGTCCAGGCAAGGTCGGCGTCAAAGGTCTCCAACGAGGAGATTGGAGTGGAAGGATTGGTCGACAGGTTTATTAAGGGAGGGCGAGATTGTGTGCAAGCATGGACTCGGGGTTTTGCAAACGAGCCGTAGGAGCAAAGGCGAAAGTGACTGCGGGCAAAGCACGACTGGGAGAGAGGAGGCTGGAGTTGGAGAGGAAGAGGAGTTAGGACGAGGAATATGGCAGTAGGAGTTCATTCCTCGTTGGAAGGGCGGAAATCGCTTGACGGGAGCGGGAGACGCGAATGATTTTGGCGAGAGCTGAGCCAGTCCGGAGGCCAGCCAGGGCGAGCAAGTGATGAACAGGGGAGGAGGGGGAAGACGATGGCCGGCAGCCAATGGCGGCTCACATATCAGATTCTCTGGCCGTGCACAGCAGACAAGGCAAGGCAAGGCAAGGCATGGCGGCATGGCAGCATGGCAGCATGGCAGCATGGCAGGGCAGGCAAAAGGCTGACAAGCCCATTGTGTGGTCTGCGGACGGAGGGCGAGCTTAAGGCTAGGTCCAGGCACAATAGTTGCAGCATCAAGCTCGAGCTCTCTCGAACGTCTCGCTCTTTTGCAGCAGACAAAGAGTTTGTATGCTGCACTGCTGCACTGCTGCACTGCTGGAACGGCTCCGCCCCAACAGCCTCCTCTCCAGAAACGCTGAGCGCTGCACCTTCCCGCACGCAAAATCATGTCAGCATGCACACAGCTGCTCGTGCTGCACCATAGCTGGCTCGCAATCTACCGCTACCAGTAATAAGCACACGGCTAAGGCCAGGATGGCGGGAGGGATCATGGATGAGATACAGTAATGATGCTCGCTCTTGCGGCCACAGCAACACTGCTCAAGTAATTACTGTATTGTTTGCTGCGAACAGAGCAGAATATGACAGACAGACAGGCGGGCAGACGGACAGCTGGAGCTCGGTCTGGGAAACCTCTGTGTCCAAGAGCTCGCTGGCAGGAGCAGCAGCAGCCTGGCACTGCAACACTGCTTTCACGATCCCCTTTCTCTCTCTCTGTATTGGAACATGCATTTGGTGGGAGGTGGCTCGCATGCCACTTTCCCACCCTCCCATCCGTCATCTTCACAGATTCCTAACTTCTTCACCCCTCTTGCACACGCCTCTTCATCCTCTCAAACCCGCTTCTGATGCCAATTCTTCGCCCGCATCGACAACTGCATGCTCGTCCGTCTCCTACCAAGCAGCTCAGCAGCACTCGCGCTGCACCGCTCGTGTTCTCGAACGACATACTTCGTACTGCATGCTGCATACTGCACGTGGCGCAGATCTTGCCTTCTTCCCAGTATTTGACCGTGGCGCCGCCTGCTAATCACGCACTCCTCCCACAATCAGTTCGAGTGCACCTGGACCGAAACATTCGCGCCTGCTGGTTGGTCGCCGCACGCTGATACCACCAGATACGAAAGCACTGGAGCCCACTTGCGATCTCCACCACCTTAATCCGTCCTCGACTTCTGGCCAAAGGTGGCTTACTGCGGCAGCCATTGTGCGCCTCGACTCGACTCTGACCTTGACCTGCCTTCCCTCCATCAAGCCGGCGGTGATTGCTGCTTCGACCGCTGACAATTGGACATCTCAGGTCAAATGTTGACGCTCCACACTTCACACTTCACGACTCATTCTCTTTAACGTCCTTCGTTTCGCCCGTGACCTTTGCTGTGGCTCGCCTTCTGGCTACGCTCGCTCTGCCTTGAAAGCACCCCGGCACATCGACTTTTACATTTCGACCCTCGTTATCGAGAAATCAAGGCACGCCGTCATCGCCTAAAATACCCGCAGGCCAGGACAGCTCCCTCCACTCCACGCCACTCCACTCGCGGCCGATATTGTCAACAAGCTGAAGAACATTCGAGGGCCCCGCTGTTCACTTTTCACCTTTCACCAGATCAACAACATATGCGCATCTCTCACTGTCGTTCCTGGTGTAAGGCTCCAGCTCCTTCTCTAGTCAATTGGGAAAGAACGAGAAGCAATCGCCAGCCTTGGTCAATAACTTGCAGTGCATTGGCACAGTCGGCTCTGAACGCTGGTCTGGAGCTCCTTGTGGCTCAGCCCTGACTTGAATCTTCTGACACTTCGTGCAGATGAGCAATGGCACCGTCGTTCTTCAAGGATATTCGGCGGCGCTCGAAAGCAAGCTTCAGAACTGACGGAAGCGCGGATTCAAGCAATGGAACCAATGGTTCTGCCGCCAATACGCAATCTTCCTCGACTCTGAACTCAACCTATGGAGGAAATACACCACCAACACTAGCAACTTCAAGCTCTTCCCCTAACCTCCAGATACTTGCGAACAGTCAATCCCCACTACCGCCAGCTCGGCCTACGATCTCGACTTCCTCGAGTAACAGATACAGTGTGTCTGGAATGTCAGGTTTAGGGTCACCATCACAGAAATCATCTATACCACCATCACCGTATGCTCCACGAATACTGTCTATATCAGATAACACCTGGGTAGGCTGATTGCCGGAATTCTCTCTGACAGATGAACGTGCACTGAGAAGAGACAGGTTTATCAAAAAGTTCTTTCTATATACGGAGTGATTGCAGATCCAGCGACCATGGCACTGGAAGGGAATTTGACTGTGAGCCGACTCGATGATGGTTTCCCACCAACATTCTGGCCCGTGAGTAATTCCATACGCCAGGTTTTTTTTCTTCTTGTTCAGTCGAGGGCAGTTTGCGTGTGAGAAAAGTTCTTAACATTGAAGACATAGAGACCCCAGTGGGCGATGTGGCTCAACTGAAAAGTTCAATGAGACTGACTTAAAGAAGGTCTCGGAATCTCATTTTAAGGCCCTTATATTCCTTTTGCCTGGCCCAAACAAACTTCGATTCGATTTCTCCTCTCCCAAGCTTGCAAATAGCAACTCTTCAAATCCGATACACTCCTCATACCTCACCATCCACATGATGCCACCACTCGCGACTCCGCCTTTGCAGCTGGTTATTCTTCTTGGTAAGGACTCGCCAGGCACGTTCGATGCTGTCCCTGCAAGGATTGAGAAAGAAGGAAATGGTCTCGAGACTGCGGTTAGAAAGTTCAGAATGGCAGCTTATCTCTGGCAAGCCTTCACCGCTGAGCAGATGTTCCGTAATAAACTCGGAAGGCGAGTTTTCAGGATTGAAGAGGAATGGGTCACAGGTACATCGAATTATCGAGACCGCGAGACACAGACAATGCGGAGCGAAGCCAAGATCCACATTGTGCGGAGCTCTAAAACCGTTGCGGAGCTTCGTGACCCCGACCTAGCCCAACAAAACCCGAAAGCTGAACGAGCAGGAGATTTGTTCGGTATTGCTTCGGAAGCGGTTCGGGACTATTTCAAACCTCTTCCTGGTCAAAAGCAGTATGTATCTGTACTGTTGCTGGATGCACACTGGGACAATCAGGCAAAGCTTATCACTGGACATGCTGCATTGGGGGGTGGTGGAGGCGAAATCCAACTTGCCATCTTCGGTTCTCAGGTAAGAAAGTCTTGCGATTCTCCTGTTTAAGTGTCTTGGGAGCGCTGATCAATCTGGCGCCGTTTCCGTTGAAACACCTCGTGGTGCATGGGGTCGTGACCTACTGGGGCAAAAACTGACTCCATTCAGGCTTTGCAGAGTTATCCATCCTCTATTGAGGAGGTCGTCCCGGCGTTCTCTGATTGCACGCCAACCGACACTAACTATGTCGCAAATGACTGCAACGAGTCTGGCAGTAGCTGGGAAGCTGCAAACATTGGTATTGGGGCGCACTTGCACGAAACTGGCCACTTATTTGGTTGCCCTCACGAAGAGAGTGGAATAATGCTCCGCGACTATGTCACCCTCAATCGATCATTTACCGTTCGAGAGCCATACTCAACGCGGACAAAATCCAAAGGCGGATTAGTATTACCAAAAGATGAATGTGCCTGGCATCGTCTCGATTTATTGCGATTTAAGGGGCATCCCTGCTTTGCCTTGCCTACCGATCCTCCACGGTGTAACGACGAGTCAGTCCACACCTGGCCCGTAGATAATGGCAATGTCATTGTCACAGCCCCGTCTGGCGTTGCCTATCTCGAGATCTTTCCGGGAGGTGATGGTGTGTGCAAGTATTGGCAGGAGTTTGGCGACGGAAATGGCAATGGTCCTATTCAAAAGCAAATCATCTTGACAGAACAGGAGCTGAGGAGTCGGTTATCAGACGACAAAAAGAAGTTGAAGTTGAAGCTGAGCATTAAATCGATTGCTGGCGGAAGCCACGAAGTTGAAGATTTTGGACTGCTCGCATCCAAAGCTTCAAGAGTGAAGCTCCCTAACGGCCAGCTCGCTTTCCGAAGCAGCAAATTAGGCCTCTCCCAAATGGATGGTTCTCGTCCCGAAGAGATCGTTTTTGACAGTGCAGTGCGGCAGACCAAGTTACTCACACAAGTACGGGTCTATCATGGATTTGCTTTGGATGGAATCGAGTTCGTCTATGAAGATTCGACCTCTCAGCTTTTTGGTAAGAAGGGTGGGGAACCGGGTGGAAGCGAGTTCAACCTGGGTATGTGCTCTGGTCTGAGACCTGGCGAATCTTGCTGACTTCCCCTAGATACGCGACGAGGTGAAGTGATTACTGGATTTTATGTCCGAAGCGGATTTTGGGTCGACGGCATTGCCATCATGACCAGCCTGGGTAGGAAATCTGCCGTGTTTGGGAATGCGAGTGGTGGATCTGGGTGTGTCACTCAACCTAGACTTTGTGTGCTATGCTAATATTTCTAGAAACACTTTGATACCCCCGAGAGGCTATAGCATTGCAGGCGTTACTGGATCATGCGCGGATTGGGTAGATGGGTTTGGAATTCTTTTCACCCGGTGAAGGCCTCCTTCGCCACTGGGTATGACGATCATGATTGAGGCATTGCACATTTGCACAGGCATACACGATACACCGAGGATTATTGTATAATGAGGCATAGAGCTAGCATGATTTGAGATATGCGGCTCTTCCTGGAGGTTCAATTGCTCGGCGAGGCGTCATTCGAGATACTGTGAGGGTAAGTGCATGCACTATGCACGCCGCCAGGTAATATAAAGGTTCAAGAGTCTCCCTATTGAGGAGCAGTAATTATTTGAATTCATGTATAGAAGTTTGAGAACAACTCAGTGCTTGAAAGACCGTACCGAAAAATAAGTCATTGGCACAGTTCCACTTCCATTGTATCAAAGATTCGAGTGACAGTGAGTACCAGCGAGCTACCATACTACAAAACTCCTTTACCAAAGATGCAAAGTCACTGCATCCCCATCCCTTCACATTTCAGCATACACTTCACAGCGATCAAGAGGCGTTTGCTGTGGCCAGGCCGAATGGTGCCCCCTGCCAAAATACTGGGGTGTGGCGGTGCTGGAGCACAACGTCACCACAAAACCCAAACGAGGAAACAAGGCTTGTTGAAGTCCCTCCTGCGTCTCTCCCCCACAACAACGGCCTTTGCAACTCACTTGTCCTCCACACCTCGGCGGCAAATTTCACAGTGTTCACCTAGTAGAAAAACAGAGCAGAATGTCTAAACGCACCAGCACCAATGCCTCAAATGGCTCAGTGAAGGAGTCGACCGTTGGTGAGCCTGGTATGTTCCTGTCGCAGGAGCTCTAGAGTGCCGTGTCTGACCTTTCGAAGCTATCGACAAGCAGAAGAAGCTCCTCACAGACGACAACACTCATTTCTCCATGATAAAGATGCTCCACCTAGCAGATCTCATTACTGAATTGAATGGTATTACTACACCCGTTCCATGGCTCCTCCATATGGAAAAACTAATGCGTCGTTCAGGCTTCTGCGGAGTTATGTCTATTTTCTCTTCCATGAGATACTGTCTCGGACCCCCTTCTGCGCATGCGAACCTCTGGGCAGCGTTGGCGTTTATGCCCTTTGGATTGTTTTTCGATTTCATGGATGGTAAGGTTGCACGATGGAGGAAGAAGAGCAGTTTGATGGGACAGGAGCTTGATTCCTTGGCAGATCTGGTATTACTTCTCCTTTGCGAGTCTTCGAGAAACCACCTTAACATACTTTACAGGTCTCTTTCGGTCTCTCGCCCGCCGCGGCAGCATTCGCTGTTGGCCTTCGCACTCCAGTTGATCACTTCTTCCTTACATTCTTTGTCTTGTGTGGTCTCACTCGCCTTGCACGCTTCAATATTACTGTCGCGAATGTACCAAAAGATGCCACTGGAAAGAGCAAATACTTCGAAGGCACTCCAATTCCTACCTCCTTGTCGATTGCAGCATTGATGGCATACTGGGTTAGTCAGGGTTGGATTCTGGAAGACATACCCATGGGTACGTGGGCTACTGGGACTGTCTTTGAATTTCATCCTGTAGTCGGACTATTCGTTCTAAGTGGTTGCTTGATGACGAGCAAGACGCTTCATGTGCCAAAACCATAGAGGTTGTAGAAAGTGCGACTTACGATTATTGGGAAAAGCGATGCTTTTAAGATACGCATACAGCATGGGTTATGGAGACAGGGAGGGAGTGCGTGTGTTTTCTTCTTTCATGATACGATACCTCTCAGTCGATGAATTTTGCAGATGTGTAGATGGAGTGAAAGAAGATCTCCGTCCATGTGTGCCTAGCCCGTTCTTCGATTTTTTTTCTTGAGGCTTCGCACTGTTCTAGCGTGCCAACAAATCCAAGTTTGGCCAACAAACTAGTCGGCCGTAAGTAAAGTCAGGTCTACTTTGAAGGTAACGGCGATGAGCTAGAAGCTGATGTGAATTGCTTCTCATCCGGCGGTATCATTGTAAAAGACCTAGGGTTGTCAACTACCAAGTGTTATTCTATTTGGTGCATGTTATTATCAAGCCTGATTGAAGCCTCTCGCCCTCAGTCGCAAAAGTGCAAATCAAAGGTTGCCCTTACAACCTTTTTATCATATCCAGTGTATGCTCCGATTGGACTTTTCTCTGTTCAAACACCTTCCTTCCCTGTCTTAATGTCTGGCCATATCACGAAGCATAACAAAACTCGAAGCAGAGATTCCTTGAGATGAGGTACTGAATTGGTATTCCTTGAGCTTATCCCACAAGAAGTCTAATGGGACTCGAGTCATTCGACTGCCCAACTTAATCCACTTCCTCAGTATCTTATTCATCTTCATTTTCTTGAGGTGGTAATGGCGGTAATGCCATTACACAAATCATAAACCATTACGAACCTTGTACTTTAATTCTGGTTTGAATATCAATTTGACAGACAGTCTTGTGGTGGACAACAAAGCGACAATCAAAGCTAGACAAATAATTCGGATTTTGACAGCAATAGATAGGATATGACTCGGAGGCTTTGAAGCAGCTAAGAGCTTTAAGTATTGTCCGGATGTACGCGAGCTAGCAGGAACATTTAATAGGGGACTACATGAAGTGTCCGGCCAGAGTTGGTACGGTAGGTGCCGCTGGGCAAATTACTAAGAGGTTCCACATTCAACCTGTTTAAAGGAAGACTCTCACGCAACTATTGAATATTAAGAAATCATCGTCGCCGGTCGCATAGAATGTAGGCGAGGATATGAGCTCGATATTGACTAATTCGGAACGTTGGATATGGCCAAATTTTTTATTTCCAGTAGCCACCCAATGGCAACTAAACACCTGATACGCAAACCCGAAAACGCCGAGATATCTACACAAGCAAGACGAAGCCCCAGGTATCAACCACGTCCTCGTGAGAAACCACCCCTCGCACCGCCTCGTCCTCGTGGAGCGAAGCCGCCACTACCACCCCTTGAGAAGCCACCACCACCTCGGCCTCCTCTGCCACCAGCACTGAAACCACCTCTGCCTCTTGGAGCTCCTCGTGAGCCTCCTCGCCCACCTCTCATAGGTCCGCCTCGGCCGCCTCGCGCACCTCCTGCTCGTTTAGGCTTTGGTGCTCCTGGAGGTGGCTTGGGTTTCGGTAGAAACTTTTCTAGAGGGAGTAATTTGTCGCCGCCAATGTAAAATTTGTCTCCGGCCTTGAACGATGTGGCTTGAATGCCCTCCGATGGCTTTACTGAGAAGAAAACTTGATTGATAGGACCGAGAATTTCGTCGACTTTGCCAATGGCAGTCTTTGATACAGTCAGTACTTGGAAACTCTCGAGCAGAGCTGAAGGTCTTCCTTACCTTGTTTTGAAGGTATATGGGGGCATTGAAGTATGGAATTTTCGTGTTGATAGACTCGCAGATGATTTCTCCTTCGCAGGCATGAAGGAAGGTTCCCATTTCTAGCAGTGCTTGTTAGTCTCGTGCGGTCATGAGGATGAATCGGTGAATAAATGCTTCTCCCACATCTCCAGAAGAATCATCGGAGAGAATCCTTACCTAGAACGTCGGCTGGAGGTCCATTGTCTCTTTGCTGGAACCCACCTCGTCCTGTCTATCAATCAGTAATTGCCTCGCAGTGTGGCTTTCGAATTGCTGACCTCCACGAGCTCCAAAACCTCCCCCACCTCTGCTTCCACCCCCTCCGAAGTTTGCGCCTGTGCCGCGACCGCGTGGTGCTCCCCGGAATGACATTGTTGTTGCTGTGATGAGGGTGTTAGATTTTCCAGAAATCATAGTAAAGCTCTTTGAAATTTATCGAGCTAGTTTTGCGGTGCAAGTTCCAGCCAATCAGCAGAGACGAGGCAGTCCGGCCCCTCGCTTCGGCTGTAAGTGACACGAAAGACTCACACCGCGACTCATCGAAAGCAGTTCGTGTGCTTGATCATTGAAATTGAGAACAACAACAACGTGAATCACTTCCACCTATGGAGAAAGCACACAAAGCAGTCGACGCCGTCGTCGATGGCGTAAAGAAGGTAGCCATTAGCAACGAAAAAAAGTCCAAGGCAAAAAAAGATAAAGGCGGGGATGGCGGGGCAGACACGCCTCTTGGTAGGCGTAGCCTTGAAGCATCCAGTCACCAGGCTAACAAAATTGATCTCCAGAAATGAAGCCGGCTCCTCGATTTCTCGATACTCGTCTTCAACTATTCGAGAAACTGAAGGCGAAGTATGACGCCGATATTGCTGCGAAACCTCGAGAGCCCATCACAATCACTCTTGCAGATGGAACA
The DNA here is from genome assembly GCA_009732865.1 of Stipitochalara longipes BDJ. Taxonomy (NCBI): domain Eukaryota; kingdom Fungi; phylum Ascomycota; class Leotiomycetes; order Helotiales; family Hamatocanthoscyphaceae; genus Stipitochalara; species Stipitochalara longipes. The sequence continues at coordinate 1,066,551 of ML769340.1, forward strand.
GTCAAAGCTGGTACATCGTGGGAGACGACACCTGCGGATATTGCCAAGGGTATTTCGAACAGCCTCTTTAAGCGTACGGTTGTGGCGAAGTTGAATGGAGACCCTGAACAGCTGTGGGATTTGGAGAGACCATTGGAAGCCAGTTGCAAGTTGGAGCTGCTCTCCTTCGACGACGAATTAGGCAAAAAGGTTTTCTGGCACTCGAGTGCGCACATTCTCGGCGAAGCTTCCGAAAGACGATTCGGGTGCAGCCTATGCATTGGTCCACCAATTGAGAATGGTTTCTACTACGAGATGGCTCTACCAGAAGGGGCCCCTGTTCATGAGTCGGATTGGAAGCCATTAGAGACATTGGTCAGTCAAATTGTGAAGGAAAAGCAACCATTCGAACGACTCGTCCTCTCAAAAGAAGACCTGCTTGAGATGTTCTCGTACAACAAGTACAAGCAACACATCATCAAAGACAAGATAAAGGATGGAGAGTTCACCACGGTTTACCGGAATGGACCACTGATTGATCTCTGCCGTGGTCCTCATGTCCCAAATACTGGCAGAATCGAGTCATTTGCAATCATGAAAAACTCAGCATCGTATTTCTTGGGCGACAAGGACAACGACTCTCTTCAGCGAATCTATGGTGTGTCATTCCCCGACAAGAAGCAAATGGCAGAGCACAAGAAATTTTTGGAAGAAGCTGCAAAGCGGGATCACCGTAAAATCGGTAAGGACCAGGAGCTATTCTTCTTCCATGAATTGTCGCCTGGATCAGCGATGTGGCTGCCACACGGCATGCGAATTTACAACACAATCATACAATTCATCAAAGATGAGTACTGGAAGCGTGGCTACAATGAAGTCCTTTCCCCAAATATGTTCAATTCGGCGTTGTGGAAGACTTCAGGTCATTGGGACTTCTACAAGGACGACATGTTCACCTTTGCCGTTGATAAGGAAACATTCGCACTGAAGCCAATGAATTGTCCAGGGCATTGTCTAATGTTTGGCCACCGTGAGAGAAGTCACCGTGAGTTACCATGGCGAGTTGCAGACTTTGGCGTCCTCCACCGTAACGAGGCTTCTGGCGCATTGTCGGGTCTTACGCGAGTCCGAAGATTCCAACAGGACGACGCCCACATCTTCTGCCGAGAAGACCAGATCAAGGACGAAATCACAAACCTGTTCGATTTCCTGAGCAAGGTATACGGCCTATTTGGATTCACATTCAAGATGAAACTGTCTACGAGACCAGAGAAATATATGGGTAAACGAGAGATCTGGGACATGGCAGAGGACAAGCTTCGATCTGCCTTGAATGAATTTGTCCCGGGAGGTTGGGAGCTTAACGAGGGTGACGGTGCTTTCTACGGACCGAAGATTGATATTACCATCCTAGATTGTCTCAGACGGGAATGGCAATGTGCTACGATCCAACTAGACTTCCAACTCCCTCAAAATTTTGGTCTTGAATATATGACGTCGGAAATGGTTGCCAAGCCAAAAGAGAATCTCGAAGACGCTGCTAAACCGAAAGTCGAGGAGCCAAAGAAAGCCCCAGAGCCTGCGGACCCGAACGCGAAAAAGGAGAGAGTCATCAAGCCTCTCACTCCGGGCTGTGCACGCCCTGTCATGATCCATCGAGCAATTGCAGGTAGCTTTGAACGCTTCACGGGTATATTGACAGAACATTATGGGGGGAAATGGCCTTTCTGGTTGAGTCCTCGACAGATCCTGGTGATTCCGGTTGGAGTTGGATTCTACGACTATGCAAAGGAGGTCCAAAGCATATTCAAGGATCAGCGAATGTATGTTGATGTCGACCTCAGTGGCAATACTCTTCAAAAGAAGATCCGCACGGGTCAATTGGCTCAGTATAACTTCATCTTCGGTATGTCAGGTCGATATCTATTTATTTACTATGCTAACATTCATTCTAGTTGTCGGTGATCAAGAGATGAATGGGAGAGAAGTCAACGTTCGTAACCGTGATGATACATCGAGCCAAGACCGAGGAAAGCCAGTGCCATTGCAAGAGGCTATCACGAAGCTCGTAGCACTCCGGGACGAGCGGAGATCTGACAATCCATTTCTAGGAGACGCGAAGGTCGAGAAAGAGAAAGAAGCCAAAGCTAAGGCTTAAGCTGAGGGATTGTGCTTATGACTGGGGGAAGTTCGTGGCGATGGAGAGATATGCTATTGTATGAGGTGCCTTTTCCAGAAGTTGAGATGCAGTTAGATACCAAGACTTGCATAGCAGAAGGAAAGAAGTACTGGGCTATGTAGATATGAATCAAAAATTCCGTTTTGGCCAACGACGCACGTAAACGACCAGGAAGCAGTCACCTAATAAGGGTAGCAAGGTTCCGTGGCCTAGAGGCGTGGATACCGGGAGATCAGCAGCCTAAGAGCGGCGGGCTGACGTAAGAGCCCTTTTGCTTTCAGCAGTGTGGAGTTCGGAGGGGCAGATGAAGATGATCAGAGGAGTGCGCCAAGAGGAGGAATGGATTTGCGAATCATGGTCAGATGGCCACGAACCAGTTCTCATTGCAGATTCTTGTCACGGCAGCTTTAGCTCCATTCACGGCTTGAATACTGCCTCGGCGCTTTTGACGCACTGAAAGCAGGCTCTTATCTCTGGTATCTGTGTTCGAGGTGCATCACGATTGCAAGACGCGGATGGCCGGCTCATGGTGGACAGCAGTGCGGCACTAACCCTTTTCACGCTCCGTCAAAGTTGGATGTTTATTTGAGGGGTGGGAAATAATCTTCTAGAATATCCAAAACTACTGAGAAGAGTACTTGGACTTCATAGGTCCAATGTGGTCCTTTATCTCTCTGGAGAGGATATACTTGCAATGTTCGGCTGGGCCTGGGATACTGAAGAGGAGAGATTCTAGACCTTGAATGCAGAGACGCCGGATTCGGAATAATATGCAGCTGTGAGCTTGTGCTGCAGCCAGAGCAGTTGAATTCCAGTGCTGGCGTTGCGCCTTGCCCGATTCGCGTCTTGTGTGGCCGAGGCCAGGCAAACAACGTCATCGACCAAGACCAGAGAAGAGGCCTGCGCCTGCACCTACGCCTACGACAACAGGCCTCTGACCATTGCTGTACTCTGCTCCATCAACCTCGACCTCAACCTTCCCCTTCCTCTCCCTTTTCCTCTTTTCCTTCCCTCTCCATTGAACTCGGAACACAACTGCCCTTGTCATCTCTTCACGCTTCTCCCAACATTTCTTCGAAGCCGCTCTGGCGCTGGGTCTGGCTGTGGCTACCCGAACCAGAACCAGGATTGTTTCTAGCTTGCCCTGCGGTACCCCACAGCTGCAGCAGCATCCAGCATCCAGCATCGAGCATCCAGTATTGACTGTTGTTTCGTTTCATCATAGATTCCTAGGCGTCAACCACACGTACATAGCTCCGCCAATCGGCTCGTGCACCACGTCTACTTGAGGTAAAGTTCAAGATCCAAAGTCCAAATGACAAGTGATGGTTTTCCTTTTCTATTATGGAGCTGTCGTTAACGTGTTGAAACATATCTAGTTCGACGCCGACACCCTGGTCTCACCCATAATGGCGTCCCTCAATGCAAATTCTAACATCCCTCCGCCCTCCTTGCAACAACTCGAAAGAGGTTACGGAGCAAGCAGCACTCCTCGATCAAATCTTTTACCTGCCACTGCGGCAACGGATTTTGGATCTGGGTCAGCGCCAGGAAACCCAATAGACACATCACCGCTATCACAGTCCGCCGCACATAACGGCCGCTTCAACGAGGAGTGGGACGCAAGCCAGCGGGGCAGCTCAATCATCGACGGCCCAATGCAACGGTCTAATTCTGTCATGTCGCAGGGCGACACCCTGATCCCATCGAGGGGAGGCACTCTCAAGAAGAAAGCATCTCTGAGAAGAACCGGCTCCTTGAAGAGAAGCTCGAGTCGTCGAAGCTCGAGAGCTGGGAGCGTTCGTAGCTTGGTCCTTCAAGCTCCGGCGGACGTAGACGAAATGCACAGTGCATTCTTCTCTCCTGTACCTACCAGCGGCAATCCTACAGAGATCCTCGCAAACAGATTCCAAGGTAACTCATGTCCTATTCGGTGAAGTAGGTGACACCACTGACCGTTTGTCGACAGCTTGGCGCAAAGTTCTCAAAGACCTCATTACATATTTCCGAGAAATACAAGCAAGCTATGACCACAGAGCAAAAACCCTCTTGAAGATTTCAAATGTCATCAACAATACCTCTGCACCGCCTATATTTCTACAGTCCGGTGGCATTGATGATGCTGTACAAGTTTTACGTGCTTACCACAGGTCCTCCATCATGGAGGCTAGCAAGTCGAAAGAAATAGAAAATGATGTCATTCTGGCTCTTACGGGATTGCGAAGTGACCTAAATCAGAAGATTAAGGAGATCAAGAATCTTTCCGGCGATTTCAAGAACTCGGTGGAGAAGGAGATTGAGAATACACGCAGAGCTGTGAATGAATTGCAAGATGGACTGGGTCAATCTGATATTGATCCTGCCCAGATGACTGGCAAAAAGGATCCATATCTGCTCAAGCTTGCTGCGGATCGCCAAGTTGAGAAACAGATTGATGAAGAGAACTATTTGCACCAGGTGAGCGAGCTTGGCTTAGACAGTTAACTTCCTCACTAAACTTTAAACAGGCATACCTCAATCTTGAGGCCTCGGGACGAGAGCTTGAGGCGATCGTTGTTGGAGAAATCCAAAAGTCTTACAATGCTTACGCAGGTATATTGAGACGTGAAGCAGATTCCGCCTACTCTACGGTGGAAGAGCTACGAACCGGTCCCATTGCCATGCCAAAGGACCATGAATGGAATGCCTTCATAAAGAAGGATGAGCACTTTGTGGATCCAGAAATACCTGTCCGCGATGCTCAGAACATTCACTATCCCGGTAGGGATAATGAACTTGCTCAGGAAGTTCGAGCAGGCCTCCTGGAGCGCAAGAGCAAATATCTCAAGTCGTATACGGCTGGCTGGTAAGTGCCTTCTATAGATCGCAGAAACCGGAATACTCACAATATGTAGGTATGTACTCTCACCAACACACCTCCATGAGTTCAAATCTGCGGACAAGACCGGGGCGCCTATTATGTCCCTCTACCTGCCCGAACAGAAGCTGGGTTCCCACTCGAGCGAAGGTTCGTCTTCAAATAAATTCATGCTGAAAGGCCGACAAACGGGGTCCATGCACCGTGGTCATTCATGGGTTTTCAGGGCGGAGTCTTATGATACAATGTAAGCACTTTTGAGTTTTGTTCTAGAAATATATCTCTTGATGATATGCCCACCTTCGACGTAATTTTTCTCGAGCTATTGCTGACCTTCCGTTACTTAGGAGCGCCTGGGTAAGCCTTTCTCCTCCACAATGATCAACTTGATCGTAGAAACTAATCTACTTATAAAGTATGACGATATTAAGATATTAACATCCCAATCGCCGCAAGACAGACAAAACTTTGTTCGCCAACATGCTCGCAGTATCAGTGGAACCTCGCAGAAGGCTGGCTCCATAAGCTCTGATGGAATCATGGACGAAGAGGATGAGGAGCCATTTTCCGCCACCAATTCGGCCGTTGTGGCCCCAGGACCAAAGCAAGATGAACCCAAACGTCCTCAGCCAGGTGGGCGCTTTCCTTCTCAACTATCCATCGACACGTTGTCACAACGAGGCTTACAAGCTCCCCTCTCGCCATCTAGTGGAAGTTCCGGTTTCGGCGATGTCCAAGATCGCCATGTAGTTGCTGCTGCCAGCTCTTTGCCCGGAAGTGGTGTGGGCAATCACTATGGAGCTGATCCATCGTCTCCAACACATGCCGCCTTGGTAAACCAACAGGCGCGCGAAGACGGAATCAATCCTTACACTTCTCAACCTATAAATCATGTTCAAAATCAATCTTCATATGTCCAGGCCGTCGATGGTATTTCTGCTGCTGGGGTTGGCGCAGCCGCGGGAGTTGCAGGCTCTGAAGCATACCGTCATCATGAGGATGAAAAGGCTGCAGCAAAATATCGACAGGGCCAAGAACAGCAAGCCGCTCTTGAATCGTCAACTATTGCAGCACCGGACACCTACGAGCAGGAATCTGAGCAACAGGCAGCACACGAGGCCGCCATAATTGCTTCTCCAGATACCCCTCTCACGTCAGTGGCTTCCGGCTCGAATTTCATGTCTGGCGGACGCAGTCAAGGAGATGTTAGCAGCGTTGGCCCTCCTGTGACAAATAATTCACACCTAGAACAGGCCAACAATGGACCAACGCCCACAGCAAACCCTATCGAAACTGTACTCAGACCTCTGACAGAGGATGCTCGACCAAGTCTGGCTGCTGGGCAAAACCACCAGAGTGTGCAGAGCATTAGTCAGTTGCATGTTCCTGGTGAATTTCCAAGAACCAATACGGAGTCCGGAGATGCACCAAATATCCTTCCAGCCTAGACAGACCGTTTGGAGCCAGTTGTACGTAGTTGTAAGATAATTTAAGCTTGGGATTGGACCTGGAGACTTTTGAAGAGGGTATGGAAGATGGAGTCAACGGCAGATAAGAAATTACTTCTTGCTTTCTTTTAGACGAATAAGATGCCGCTTACTGGATCTGTCTACGACCTTGAAACCTTGTCATGTTGTGTATCTCAAGACTTTGTGAGCTCATGTTGAACATAAGCAATCCCTTACCTGTGGCGGAAGCAGTCTGCGTGAGGAGTTGAGGATGCAGTCCTATCAAGATCCAGCCTAGAGGGGCCGAATCACGACTTGGCAGGCTGTTTCAAATAGCTAGCCTTTTCGATGGCGCACATGGAGAGAAGCATAGGAAGATCCAAGGGACTTAAGGGATTCAAGCCTTGGAAAATTTTGTTCAGTATTACTGTCAAGATTCTCAGCAAGGATAGTCTGTAGCCCCTTACGCCGTACGATGAGAATCTCAACTTCAGAAAGCTTCAAACCCGGTAACGCCATCGCTTCCCGCAATGCAACGGCAAAACTCCCTATGCATACCCAAAAAAGATGCTCAGTGATAAAAGATGTCTACTGTGCTGCCTCACTCTCCAGATTCCCGGACGAAGCCATCGGCTTTAACCTCGTCCTCCTTCGCGGAGGGGTTTTCGGAGGTAATTTCTTGATCCCATTAACTTGAATGGAGGGAGGTACTGGAGGTGGCGGGTGTCTCCTGCTTCTAACTGGAGGTGGTGGCTTCTTCTTCACTTCTACCACCGAGTCTGTCTCGGCCTCAGGGCTCTCATCGTGATCGTGCACTTCATGCTCAAACTCTATCTTTCTGCTCGGCGTCTGTACGCCAGGTTTCTCCATTACGGCCGCCACATCTACAACGCTGATCGAGCTCGCCGTTTCTGTTGGCGAGAGAGAAATTCCCAGGAGTTTACGGGCAACTTCTCCTTCGCTGATGTCTTCTTCTCGCAGCCAAGCAATCTGTGACACGCGGCTCACTAAGCGCACCGTGGTCTCGTCTGCTGGTTCCCAATGGGCATTTGCAGACCCACCCAGGATGCTGAGAACTTTCACAATTTCGTCTCGTTTGTAGTGTGGAGGTTGGTGAAGCTGTGTATGGGCCAGCAAGGGGTAGAGCACCCGGAGATACGTGTGACGAAGGGATATCAACTCGTTGGGTAGGTCGAGCAGGTTGCGGATTATGACATCAAGGAGTACACGCAGATCATTAGTGTAGAAGTACTCATGCGTTGCTCGAGTTGTGAAGAGAAGATATAGCAGTTTGAGGATTAGAAGTTGTAGAGAGGTTTCGGTCTCGCGGTTCAGGAGGAGAATGATATTCTCGCCGAACGTCATGTATGAGGACCCATGGACGGAGAGGAGTTTAATCACTCGGTTCGTCAGACGGTGGGGCGTTGGGTGAGCCTCTGTTGGTGAAGCAGTGGCTGCCACCATCCACTGTTCGTTGAGAACCAGCTGGACAGAGTCAGTTTGACAATCAGACACAGGAGAGCTCTTCCTACCAAAACTCGAATGACTGGGTAGTGATATGGATCATCGACATCATCAGAAAGCTCCTCTATGATATTGAAAAGACAAACTATGAAGTCGTCATCCACACAGCCTAGATCCTCAGTCGAAATTCGCTGCACTCTCGACATTTCGTACAGCAACTCTAATAGTAATCGGTGCAACCGGGCATCGTCCCTCTTGCCCAGTTTGATTAACTCTATCAATCTTGGAAAACAACCTTCGCTGTTCATCATCTCGAAAGTAGACTCATTCCCCTTGCCGTCGAACAGTAGGAAGCTGGCTATGACGTGTAGGCTCGCAGGTTCGTCCTCCTGCATCAGACTGTACACAATCTGGATCCTCACATAGTCCTTGTTGGTCTCGAATAGCTCGCTCTGCAATAGTTTCTGCGAGCATCGGGCGACATCGTATTCGGAGTGGAGGTACTCGGCTTTGAAATTGGTTGTAAAGTGGAGATAAGAGCGCAGCGCATTATCGATCAATTGATGCGAGGGGCACTTTGCTGCCACTATGTCATCAAGCTCTGAAGTCCAAGAAGTATTAGCAGCTGCGGCACATGAGGAGGGGGTTGAGGGGCAATTACCGTCCCAGAATTGCTGTGCGCTTTCAAGAGTGTACTCCAGCGTCTCCATCGTCAGCAAATGATGAGGATCCTCTCTGCTATCGAAGGAACATCACGAGGAGAGTGCCACGCAGCGGAGTGGATGCTCGAGGTTGTTCTTGGCTGGGTGATGCTGTGTGGTGTGGTCTCTTGGTGGTTGGAAACCATGTCAGTCTCGATGTCGATTCCGTCAAGCAGCGCAGCCCACGCCCTCTGAAGTAGCGCCGCTTCGGCTGTCTCACAAGGACAAGGCTGTGGCGGGGAAGACGAGGCTACGAGGCTCTCCAAATTAACCTGAAAATGCGACAAGACTGAGAACAGGAGCATTATTTCAATAATGCGACAGATTTTACGTCTCGCAAGCTTTCAATTTGACAGTCCTTTAGTAAGACTAGCTGCCATTGTTGAAGATCATTAACAATCATGATCAAGCCAAAGATGCATGCCCTCCTCTCCTCCGACTAGCTAGATAGTCCCGAGTTCGCTTTCAGCCTACTCAGTTGATTATCCCGAGACGTCTCTGTAAATCTAGCGGAAAGCAATGCAATGTCAGTTGCTAGCAACTTCGTGATTCAAACATCTCCTGGGTAGCAGTGGCGACTTTCTCATGGTCTTCAATAATATATCTTATTCCGATAATGCTTGATCCACTTGAACCCTCTCAGTCGCTGAGGTTATACATCTCAACAAATGCAAAGCACGTCTGAATTGCCTTCTTCATCATCTTTCTGTTATATCTCCTGGCAAGAACTCGCCGTTTCGCAATATTCACTGGTCCTTCAGTTAGGTCTTATAAACAGTAGGGTATCCAACTTGAGCCATATCCGGGATTTATCTGGAGACATTAAGCTGAACGCGATTATTCGGTACTTAGGCTTGATCGGAGAAAAGTCTGCACTTCTCAGAAACTTGAAAGATTTCTCGTCGTGGACGGATCTAGCCTCTGCGACTCCCATAGATTGGATTACTCTCGTGTCAACCACTATGTTTTTGTTTTTGAACATCAGTCTGGGAAGCAAGAGCTGAACGTCATCCATGAATCTGATTCTATATTGAAACTACTCGATTTGGTGGCCGCGTTTTCTCGAGACAAGAACCTTCGCCTTTTCGTATACGACATTGTCTGCTCTCATTGCGATGACTTCTGGACCGCCGTTGTCATGGCGAGATAGTCTAGGATGTATGTTTAATCCGACCGCATGGAACTCACGGAGATGGCTCTGTTGCACGACCGGAAGGAGATAGTAAGGGAGCATCTGGAAGTATCGTTTGGATTCCCAAAGATCGAGGGTTGCAGTGGCGAAGCTTTTGACAATCTTAATCACACCTCGAGGTACGTAGATGTTGTCTCAGGGGTTCCAGGAGGTGGGTGTAGTTGATTAACTCCCTTGGTAACTCAGATGCAGGCACCAAGACAAGATGAGGGATTTAATTTCATCCATAACCAAACGTGAGGAGGAAGATAAAGCCGGTGAGGAAACCATTTGTAATCCATTGTGCAAGTTCCTGTTCGAGGGCTAACAAATGAATGTAAGTACAAGTGGAAGGACTAACTGGCAAATGAGAGAGGCATGCCCCAAGCACTTGTACAGTCTCAATAGTTCTCCCTAAGCGATAGTACGAGCCTGCGTTAATGTGTCAAGTAGAACTAACAAGTGCGCCAAAACGGCACAGAATTGGCTTGACAAGCAGAGCCTCTTCCATATGCACGATTCTCACGGGGATAGATTTTAGCTCGAGGCGAATCTGCGGGCCGTTGCTGCCGCGCTCTGCAGACTGCAGACTGCAGGGAGGGTGATGCTTGTTGTGGTTATTAGAAAGTCAGTGGACGGATAATTGGAGTGAAAGCACACCGAGATAAGAAGAATATGCTCACATTGTCGAGCACACCAGGAGTGAGTCTGCAGCTAAAAGTTAGTCATTTCGTTCTCGTGTATCACCAAGCATTAGCTACTTTGGTTGGGCAGCACATCCGTACCTCGTGCTGCAATCCCCTGCATATTTGGCCATGCATGATAGCACACTTGACGAGCCAGTTGACTGTACAGAGGTGTGGGGGAACGATGATCGAAATCCGCCCTATTCGTGCCTACGATGACGAGGCGATTTTTGGTTCAGAGGCAGGACTTATATAGGAGAACCTTTCGCAGAAGGGCTCGTATACACTATAGCGCATGGACTGTGTGAGATACATTTGCCTCCGAGATCTTGAAGCTTTCATTCTTCAGCGTCGAGCCAACCCAGTCCACTTTGATGGCGATATTGGGTGACATGCACTCGATCAAAAATGGACAGCAGGTTTCTTTCCTTGCGTTCGAACGGTTCACCAGGTTGACAGCACAGGGCTCAGATTTTCAGCTGCCACATGTCCTCACAAGGCGGGGGACACTTCCTCGAGAGCCTGCAAGTGGCGTCTGCAATGTGATGCTGAAGGTTGCGGAAGCACCATGCATGGCGCGAGAACCTGAGGGAGATCGACAACTCTGGAGGCTTCTCTCAACGCAACTGACAAGCCCTATAAGTAAGCCGCAACCGATGTCATCAAACTGTGATAGAGGTAGCTCGACTTCAGGGTGGTCATTGGCTGGCTCGCTCCCGCGCAAGCTCCGGCGTTTGTCCAGCAGGCATTTGATCAGGGTGCTGAGTTGAGGGTAGGCAGGGAGAACGGAGAACGTTTCCTGAGGGCTCTAGCTCCCTGACGAATGGTAGATTGCCTGGTGCTAGGTAGGCATAGAGGGTGCTTTTGCCTTCTTTGCTGTGACAAGAGTTGATATAACAACAGCAACAGCAACAGCAACAATAACAGCAACGACACATAGAGCTATGTACTGACCGGGCGAGGACTGCTCCTGCTGCTGGTGGCAATGGCAGACTCGAGGCGAGGATTCGAAAGCCTCATCGATCTTTAGCTGGAGCGACGGGCCAATGGGCGGGTCCCCAGCTCACCTGCAGGTGCTGTGCGTGTTCTGCAGCAGCGTGATGCTCTCCGCCTGGCTTCCGCCTGCACGCGGAAGGTCGTTAAGCAGGAGGATGCCGGGTAAATCAGAAGAAGGGATCATCTTCGGCCCAGCAGCCTAGGAGCGGAGCGGGGGCGAGGGGGCGAGCATACGATGTACTACGATCTGGAGCGGTGTTGGATGCTGCCATGCTGGGTGCTGTGCGGTGCTGTGCGGTGCTGCGCGGTGCTGCGGTGGAGCCTTCCATACGGAGTACGTGATGCCACCGAGCACGCCCGACGCCGACGCCGACGCGCCCAAGCCCAGCTCGCCCACTGCCCACTGCCCACTGCCCACGCCCAGCCAAAAGGCTCTGCATGCAGTACGGTGGCCGAGTTCGTCAATCCGACGTCAACGAGAAGAGCGACCGCCAACGTCCTCGCTCAACCGCGTCTCCGAGCTGCCCTCCCCTCCCCTCCTGCTGCTGGCAATCCCTCGACGCGCTTTGTACAACCGCAACGCATCCGCATTGTCTCGACTTGAGCCAGGGTCGTCTTTCAACCATACAGTCGGGTCCCGCGCGGTTCTTCGTTCGCTGCCCACGATTGGCCTGTCCGCTGCGCTGCTCAACCTTTTCAGCATCTCTTGCAGCAAGCACCAAGGCAAGTCCTCCTCCTCTGCTGGCTGGCACACAGTGCTGCAACCGCTGCTGCAACGGCGCTGGAGCCTGGAGCCTGGAGCCTGGAGCCAACCTGCTCCTGCTGCTGCTGCTGCCGCCGCCGCTGCTTCTGCTGCTCCTGCTCCTGCTCCTGCTTCTGAACCTTGCTGACAGCGAGCTCTGCTCTTTGCAGGTCAAGCTCTCTGCCAGAGACACACGCGCAGAAGCCCTCCCAACCATCCAGCAGCACCAGTTTCCGCACTGCACCTCACCTGCCGCTGCTCGTGATTGGGCTCATCTTACCAGCTCTCTGCAAATCGACACGTCCGACCCACTAACACCGCATCCTTGCCTCTGTCAGGATTTTACAGCCCGGCAGCACCTCGAAGAAGCCTCACCAGACACCAAGCTCACCTTTGTCCCATAAGCATGTCGGGAGCAGGTTAGTTTTGTCTGCCTTTTCTTCGGCTCATTCACTCCCCATTCGATAAATTTTGCCTCGTTTGTCGTTCCGTTTATCGTCCTTCGACAAGCCACCAGTCCTTCAACCTTTGTTTCCTATCGTCATCTTTCCGGCGCTGTCCAGATTTTGCGTGCTAACCCAGCGAACTACAATCTAGACGATAGCTACAGGCCCGTTGGTGTAAGTCACAGACCTCCTCCCTCTTCCCCTCCACTCTGAACCCGGGCGCGAGTTTGGGCCCGCAAGGCTGCAGACCCCATGCCCGTCTATCCGCTCTCTTGACAGGTGGCTCCCTTCGCAATGAGGTCCTTCCAGGACTAGTTGCGGCGACTAAGCCATCACTTGCCTTTGCGGCTGCGGGTTGATCCACGACCTTCACACTTGTGCACCACAACGCATTTTCAATTTCGTTTCCCCCACGCTTGCGTCTCAAGCCTGCTTGATGATTGAAACAGAGACTTACGTATCGCAGAGGGAACGCAGCCCAAGACGTCGTTCTCGTTCTCCAAGATCCTCCCGTCGTCGGTCTTATTCTCCGAGAAGCCGCAGTCGAAGTCGAGGTGGAGGAGAGGACCGTCATCGCGACAGCAGAAGATCAAGGACCCCCATCGGCAGCACGATGTCGGCAAGTGGTGCTCCCCACCGATCATTCGAAGAACGTGCTCAGGCCAGAGAGCAAATGCTGTCGAGCCTTCGCGAGAGTTCACAGCAAGATAGACGGTGAGTATTGCTACTCCCTCCTTGCCCTCACCTTACCCTAGTGCTCACTTTCACAGCGTCTATGTTGGCAACCTTAGTTACGATGTAAAATGGCACCACCTCAAAGATTTTATGAGAGCTGGTTAGTCTTGCAAGCTCGGTCCTCGGGGATATTGGCTGACAATTTAGCTGGGGAGGTTCTATTTGCAGATGTGTTGTTGCTTCCGAATGGAATGTCGAAGGTGGGCGCCTATACGTAGCTGGCATTTTGTGCTTTTCTTTTCTGGTCTTTGAAGGAATGTTGGATTGACGGATGGACGTTGTTCCGTGGGTTATGTAGGGATGCGGGTAAGTCGAATATTTGTGCATTGTTTAGGAACCTGAAGCTAACTTGGTCTAGCATTGTAGAATATGCCACGAGGGAGCAAGCTCAACAGGCCGTCAACACGCTCAGCAACCAAAACCTCATGGGAAGACTTGTTTATGTTCGTGAGGTATTGAAGCCTCCCAGCCAACGCAAAGCCTACAAAAATACTGACTTCTTATACAGGATCGTGAGGCTGAACCTCGATTTACTGGCCCGCCCGCTGGAGGCAGAGGCGGCTACGAAGGTGGTGCCGGACGTGGCGGATTCGGTGGTGGATTCGGAGGCGGCATGGGTGCTGGCGGTGGTGCTGGAGGAGGCCGTCAAATCTATGTCTCCAACGTTTGTCTCCTTCCATTTCCTCTGTAAACTTGTGGTGGGCAGGTTGTTGACTTTGAATTTTAGCTTCCCTACACGGTGGGTTGGCAGGATCTGAAGGACCTGTTCCGCCAAGCAGGTAAGTTCTGTCTTGCAGCTAATGTAGAGACAGTAATGTAATATTAACATTGCCTTACAGCGCGCAACGGTGCCGTCATTCGTGCTGACGTTCATGTTGGACCCGATGGCCGCCCCAAAGGATCCGGTATTGTTGCCTTTGAATCTCCCGATGATGCTCGCAATGCTATCCAACAATTCAACGGCTACGACTGGCAAGGCCGCCCGCTCGAGGTACGTGAAGATCGCTTCGCTGGCTCTGGACCTGGATTCGGTCGAGGTGGTTTTGGTGCTCGTGGCGGATTTGGCGGTGGTTTCGGTGCTCGAGGCGGTGGATTTGGAGGTCGCGGTGGATTTGGCGGTGGGTTTGGAGGCCGTGGCGGATTTGGAGGTAGCTATGGTACTGCTGGTGGTTACGAGGCCGGAGCTGGGGCTGTTTCTGCTGCTCCCAATCCTTTCACCGACTATGCCACTGCTGGTACGGAGAGGAGCGAGACCATCTATGTTCGCAACGTAAGTATTCTCCGTTACGCACTGCCTTGAACACTGCGTTGACGCTTAAACAGCTTCCTTGGTCCACAAGCAATGAGGATCTGGTCGAGCTCTTCACCACCATCGGAAAGGTTGAGCAGGCCGAAATCCAGTACGAGCCAAACGGCAGATCCCGAGGCACTGGCGTTGTTCGCTTCGACACTGCTGAGAATGCGGAGACTGCTATCGAAAAATTCTCCGGTTACCAGTATGGGGGCCGTCCACTTGGCCTGAGCTTTGTCAAGTATCAAACTCCAGGCGGTGGTGGAGATGCTATGGAAACCGAGGCCACCAGCCTGACGCAGGATCAGATCATGTAGAGCTTTCCTCGACGGACGATACCATTCTCCTGGTATTAGGCGTTCGATGGATATTGCTCTTGTCACAACACAACAGCACTTCTGCCGCGGTTGCGCTCTTCACTTGCATGTACTCAACTTCCCCTCCAACCTAACTGCTGATAGCATATCAGTCTACGACTGAGGGCGTACTCCTTATTTCCTTTACTTTTCCGAGATTGGTCTCCTGACTCGATGCTTTCGAGGGTGCATATCAGGTCACATGGAAAGGGTGGACATGTGCTTCTCACCAAAAAGTTTTTCCTTTTATTTCATCAAGACGGAGCCGAGCAACATGTTCTTAGACGCAATTAGTAAGGACAATCCGATGCTTTGGAACCATCCTTGGACTTAGGAGATCCTATTACACGTGCAACTTCGCTGAGTAGACCCTTGTTCCTGAAATCCCCCACGATTTGTGCAGGAGTCCATCAAGCTTGTGAAATATTGTGTATCACTCTTCTTGATCGTTTTAGAAGACTTGGCAGTGTCAACCACCTGCTCAACAAGCACAGGACTCGAATTTGTACTCAAACACCATCAGTGGACGGTGATTCACAAACAGAAATGTATCACAACTCCGATTATTCACTCCTCTGCGAAACTCTGTTTCGACATATATGTAAGTCACACGAACTTTTTATAAAACCTGCGCTCTGGTCCCTGTCCTCTTCTGAATGTTCTTCCAGCAACCAGCAATCTCCGCAAACGTCTACGACATACATTCTTTACAAATTCTCCCATACTCGATCCTTACAATACAATTCTCACATAAGGCTACAACATTCTTGACTACAACAGCCTGAAGAGAAGAAGCTTGTGATGTGTCAAGTTCTTCCATTCACGCTCCCCTGCTGCCGCAGAACGTATGTCGAAGTCAGTAAGCTTCCAAGCTGTCCTGATGCATGGCCAGAAAAGAAATGTCCCCCAGAGCTTTGCATTCAGGTCCGTTATGACGCTGAAGACCGAGACAATGGAACATGCTGGCGATGCCAAGCAAACATATCAGGGATACTGGGTGAGGCGAGGGAGAATCTAAGGCCCGAGATTGACAGTGCGATGATAGTCCATGGACTTGATGAACTGGGTGTTTCTGGGAGGCGCAAGATAGCTGAAGAGGGTGGCACATGCTGGTATTGTGGAGCTAAGGCTGGTTGTCAATATTGCGCCCCAATCAAGGACGAGTTTGGTACAGAGCAAGAGAAACCTGACGATGCTGGAAAGAAGCGGCGACGAGAGGTTGGAAGAAAGACGGACAAGGCCATAAGCAAGAGAATTAAGGTGGAGCCGCGCGACACCAACCAGCCTCCATCACTAGATTTCTCGCACCCACATTTACAGCCTCCACAGCACCTACAGCAGTGGCAAAATGTGTTCTCCGCACCATACACCAACATGCCGTTCTCCCCAGGTTACGGATTCACCCAGGAGAGCAATATGACTGGCTCTGATCTGCCGTGGAGCCAACCATTTCTCCCTCAGCCCGTAATCCCTGGTATGGTCTCCGTAGACTGGGCAGAGGTGCATAATGAAAACAGCAGTCAAGTCCGACCTGAACAAAAGTCCAGTCAAAGCTATACTAGCCTAACTTCGGCTGTTGGACGACAAGGAGATGCGCTTTCTTACTTCCCACCCTACCAATTTCAATATCCAGATCCAGACTCGGCCTTTGATGTGAAGCCTGTGGTTCAGCCAAAGGTGAGTACGTGGCTCATAAATTTTGCTTGTAGTTGTAACAAGTTTTAGGTCAAGTTTGAGTATCCCTCTCAAATGGATGAGGCAACACTGGTCCACTTCCTGGACTCGTACAGCAATCAGTTTCCTAACGTTGCTCAACAACCTTCTCAACCGCAAGTCCCTTTGTCTGCCCAAGGTTTTGATCAACAAGGCGATGGTGGGCAGCACTGCACTAAAGTCGAGCAACCGTTCCCTAGCACCTAAATCTATCATTACCATTTGAAGTGGTGCCAAAGATAGGCATTGACTATGGCTGATTCCGAAATTGAATTTGTTTTGTCAGATTAGGGGTCTGGGCTGCTGATTTCTATTTCTCGATGCCTTTTGTGGTTTGTTGGATCATTTTGCATCCTCTGTATCGTACAGAGACACGAGAAGAGGCACTGGCTGGAGGTGGAGGCGCTGGCCGCTTAAAAGTGTCCGATTTGAGGACTTGGATGCATATGACGATAGAGCGTTGAAGTTTGCAGTGAGAATATTACCTGATTTTGACAGAATGTTTTCGTATTCTGTGTTCGATCTGCTGGCTTGGGGAGCCACATAGTGACCCCTTCTTGTGTGGTGTAAGATACTTCGTGATTTGTGACGTCTTTGGGTATGCTCGGAGCTATGCCAGGTACATATTTCAGTGATCTTGACTCTCAAGGCTCCATCTTATGTCTTCTTAACTTCATTCGCCAATACACCACCGCCCTGCTTCTTCTTTTTCGCCTTTAGTTTCTCCTTCTGCTTGCTCCTGTCCCTTTTCTTCAGTCCCGACATACCCAGCTTGCAAACCTCCGCATATTTGGCAAAGAAAACATCTAAAGCATCTCCTTCGACAATGGTTGATAGTTTGATCTTCTTGTCTCTGCGATCCTTCGATTTGCCGTTCGTGGCTCGGATTATGATCGGATATGGTTTTGAGGGATTCAGGTCTGGGAATGGTTGCTCTATTGTGGGTTCTGAAGCCTCGATGTCGGTATCTTCTCCATACGCCATTCCTAGCTATATCAGCTCCCTACTAGCAACTCATGAGATTGTCTTACTCTTCTGAGTCAGATGGATGCTTCCATGATCCTTCTGCCGTCGCTCATCAAAGAGCTCTGAGAGGCGTAAGAAAAACTGTTTGCTGTCAGTGACTATCTAATCCATATTTGCCAGCAAATACCTACCTCATCATTACTCAAATGTCCTGTTGACATGTCTGTAGGGAATGTAAGTGTGGTGACCTCAAGTGGGATGTTGTTTCCAAGTCGCTTGTGTGGGGTGAGGTTTTTGGTGGGGTTGGTCGGTGATTTTGACCGCCGACATTTTCTTTCTGGGGAAACTTTTCCGCATCTCAATTACATCCTATTTCCAGATGGCGCCCAAACAGAATGCTTTGAAACTCCCGAAGAAGCTGATAGAGCAGCTTGGAGGCGAAGGTTACACTCCTTGCAAGGAAAATTCCAAATGCTAGCTAAGTCTGTAATTAGATGCCCTGTCTAGAGGTCGAAATTCACGCCCTCGAAACGGAACCAGAAAAGAGCTACGCAAGGCAGCCAGAGTAGAGAAAAAGCCTTCAAGGAGCGGCCTTCCTGTAGCGAAGAGAAAAAAGATCCAGTATGTACTCGAGCCTACTGGTCGCACGGAGGAACAGACTCGCAACCGACCAATATCAGGAGACCTTTCGAGAGCAGAAGCCGACGAGCTCGCCAAACCAAAATCGATTCTGAAGCGACCTAAGCAAAGCGACCCTCTGCCAAGAGAATCCAAGTCTTCGCCTCAGATATCACCGCCAGTCAAGATTTCGAGGGTTGTTAAGGACAAATTGGCCGAGGACGACAAGGAGATTGCTGCCCTGGAGAAGAAGTTGGGGCTCAGAGGCAAGAAGAACTTGCCGCAATCTTTCAAAGACGATGGGCTCGACGAATTGCTGGAGGGATTGGATGAGAAGGAAGGCTCTGATACTGAGCAAAGAAAGAAGAGGAAGTTCGAGGGCGATGAGTGGTTAGAACAAAAACGACAAGGGGCACGAAAACTTGCTCGGAGTCAAGCCCTCATCGTGGAAACCGAGGAAGTAGAAGATGATAGCAGTTCATTGGGGGTAATCGAAAACTCAGAGGACGACGATGGCGCCTCAGACATGTCGTTGGATGGACCAGAATTTCCCGACGATATCTCGGAAGAGGACGAGGGCGAGCTGGGAAGTGGAGGAGAGATTCTCGATGCAAGCAACGACTTTGACGGATTCGATTCGGAGGACAGTGATAACGACGAGATTTTAAGTGACTCGAAGCCTCCCAATCGGGTACGGGAGAATCCTTACGTTGCACCTACCACCGGAGGTGATTCTTCGGCTCAGAAGTATATCCCACCGTCCTTGCGGAAAGCAGCATCGTCTGACTCCGAAGCATTAGTCCGTCTGCGACGACGAACTCAAGGGCTGGTCAATAGGCTGACGGAAGCCAACTTGACCTCAATACTTGGAGATGTTGAAAAGCTTTACCGTGACAATCCGCGGCAACATGTCACATCCACTCTGGTTGATATTCTTTTGATATCTGTCTGTGAACCTGCGAGTTTGCCGGACACACTCATCATTCTACCCGCAGGGTTTATCGCATCTATTTACAAAGTTATCGGGACGGACTTCGGAGCACATGCTGTACAAAGGACTGTTGAGCTTTTTGATGAGCATTATGAACGTGCCACTGCTGCCGTTCGGGGTGGCCCTGCGGCTGCTACAAATGATAGCAGTAAGGAGACTTCAAATCTCGTCATGCTGCTCTCGGAAATGTACAATTTTCAAGTTGTTGGAAGCAATTTGATTTTTGATTACATACGTCAATTTTTGAACAAGTTTTCTGAGCTGAACGCGGAATTATTGTTAAAAATAATTCGTACCTCCGGACCACAATTGCGCCAAGACGACCCATCGTCATTGAAGGATATTGTTACAATGCTTCGACCTGCTGTGAAAAGAATTGGCGAAGAAAACCTGTCCGTACGAACAAAGTTTATGATTGACACTATCAACGATCTGAAAAACAATCGAATGAAGACTGGAGGAGTTGCATCGGCTGTTACATCGGAGCATACCATCCGAATGAAGAAGATCCTTGGGTCATTGAATGCCAGGACTATCAAGGCCAGCGAGCCTCTTCGGATCGGACTTAGAGATCTTCAAGAATCTGATAAGAAGGGAAAATGGTGGCTTATCGGTGCTAGTTGGTCGGGTAATGTTGTGGGCCAAGTAAACAGTTCCGAGCTCTCTGGATCTATCGGCACAACACCTTTCCCAATAGAAGATGCTGGCACTTCCGACCTCGTTCGGCTTGCCAGAGAGCAGCGCATGAACACGGACATTCGAAGGGCGATTTTCGTTGCTATTATGTCTGCCACCGATTACCTAGACGCGTATTCACGGCTGATGAAACTCAAGCTGAAGAAAGTACAAGAATTTGAGATTCCTAAGGTCTTGATCCACTGTTCTAGCGCCGAGAAGATGTACAACCCTTACTATACTTTGATCTCTAAGAAAATCTGTGGAGACAGACGGCTTAGAACGGCCTTCCAGTACTGCTTATGGGACCTCTTTAAGAAGATGGACAAGTTGGACAATGAAGACGACTCTGGGGAGGATGACGAAGAGATTCTAGAAACGAGACAAATCGTCAATCTTTCGAAAATGTTTGGAACGCTCATAGCTGAAGGTGGCCTGGGTCTTGGCGTTTTGAAAAATCTCAATTTGAGTTACCTTCAGTCAAAGACAAAGACTTTCATGGAGGTGTTGTTCATAACTGTTTTGCTGCAGTCGCAGAGGCAGTCTGGCTCGAAAAGGAATGAGCAAGCAGTTGTGAATATCTTCACCAAAGCTAAAGATACCCCTGAGCTGGTCAATGGCTTACAGTACTTCTTGCGGAAGATTGTGGGTAAGACGGATATTGCAGGTTCTAAGGATGAAACGGGTACTGTGAAGTGGGCTTGTAAGATAGCGGGAGATACCCTTGAGGCGTTAGCTGCCACACCGTAGGCCTTTACACCTTTACTCAATATACTTGAGTTTCGGAGGCGTTCAGGGGCCGCAATAGTCCCTGCCTTCAAAAGAATCGAAGTTGTAAAAAGTAAAAAGTGCTTGCCCGTGTTGCCTGACACTGAAGTTATTGAGCGCCGCTGTGTCCTGCGTCGTCGTGGACAGGAACAGTGACACCAATTTTTATTAGTGGTAGTTCAGGCTGAACATTCATCTGGGCTTGACAGTAGAATGACGGACTTTATATCGGGGAAGTTCAGTCATTTCTTAGATGAAGACATAGAATACGGCCTTTGCATGAATAGACGAAATATCGGACTACGAGCTATTTATGACCCTGGTTGTTCACCCTAACGGTAAGCGCAAGCGCGGTCATCCTAACTTGGTGAGGATTAGTGCTGCGCTAACGAATGTTCAATCGCTCGCCGTATCTCAGGATCGAATCAACAGCTTCCTTTTTTTTCACTTCTGCAAATCCCGCACCTACCGAGCCTCAGTCTACACAATGCTTCGACGTCTAGTACCCCGAGCAGCTGCGAGGTCGGCTTTCACACCTCTTCCTTCAATTGTGGCACCGGCAGCACTTTCTCGGTTTTCGCGAAGCTATGCTACTGCAGAAGAGAGGGATTTGGTTATTATTGGAGGCGGTGTTGCCGGATATGTCGCCGCCATCAAAGCTGGCCAAGAGGGGATGAAGGTATAATCCCAGCATTGTAACAACGCATGTTTGCGCATTGGTAACATTCAGTATAGGTAACATGCATCGAGAAACGCGGTACACTTGGAGGCACATGCTTAAATGTTGGCTGCATTCCATCCAAAGCCCTCCTCAACAACTCGCATCTCTACCATCAGATTCTCCACGATACAAAGGCAAGAGGCATTGAAGTTGGGGACGTGAAGCTTAACTTGGCCCAGATGATGAAGTCGAAAGACACTGCAGTCACTGGCTTAACGAAGGGTGTTGAGTTCCTGTTTAAGAAAAATGGAGTGGAATATATCAAGGGGACCGCTTCGTTCGCTGGAGAACACGAGATCAAGGTGAACCTCGCAGATGGCGGAGAGCAGACTATTGCGGGAAAGAACATCATCATCGCTACGGGGAGTGAAGCCACTCCATTTCCCGGCCTCGAGATCGACGAGAAGAGAATCGTCACCAGTACTGGAGCAATTGCACTCGACAAAGTTCCAGAAAGCCTGGTTGTGATTGGCGGCGGTATAATTGGCCTTGAAATGGGCTCCGTTTGGTCGAGGCTAGGCTCAAAGGTCACTGTTGTGGAATTCTTGGGCCAGATTGGTGGTCCAGGTATGGACGCTGAGATTTCAAAGGCCGCTCAAAAGATTCTCAAAAAGCAGGGTATCGACTTTAAGCTCAACACCAAAGTCATGGGAGGTGATGCTAGTGGCGAGAAGATCAAGCTCCAGGTTGAAGCTGCCAAGGGCGGCAAAGAGGAAACAGTAAGCAGAATACGGTAGTTGCGGCAATATATGCTAATCTGCCATTGCCGTAGCTTGACGCAGATGTCGTACTTGTCGCCATTGGGCGCCGACCATATACCGCCGGTCTTGGATTAGAAAACATCGGTCTCGAGACTGACGACAAAGGCAGACTAGTCATTGACTCTGAATACCGGACGAAGATCCCACACATTCGAGTAGTTGGTGACTGCACGTTCGGTCCCATGCTTGCTCACAAGGCCGAGGAAGAAGCTGTTGCCGTTGTCGAGTACATCAAAAAGGGCTACGGCCACGTCAACTATGGTGCGATCCCGTCTGTCATGTATACGCACCCAGAGGTAGCATGGGTTGGCCAAAACGAGCAGGAGGTTAAAGCCTCAGGAGTGAAGTACAAAGTTGGCACATTCCCATTCTCGGCAAATTCGAGAGCCAAGACAAATCTTGATACCGAGGGTCTGGTCAAAATGATTGCGGATGCCGAGACTGATAGAATCTTGGGTATTCATATTATTGGACCTGGTGCAGGAGAGATGATTGCCGAGGGTACACTGGCAATTGAATATGGGGCGTCTTCTGAAGATATTGGAAGAACAAGCCATGCTCATCCAACTCTGTCTGAAGCGTTTAAGGAGGCAGCAATGGCGACATATGGAAAAGCAATCCATTATTAAGCATAGAGCCTGTATAACCTTGTAATATAGCATGAAATCAGATTGTTGATAAAGGTGCAACTTGGGTACTGCATGGAACTATTTGATTTTCTTTTTCATGAAAGAGACATCATTGGGAGAATGATATCCGAAATATTTCAGAAAGTTCAGATGACCGTCCATTATTCTTGCTCAAACAAGCCGATTACGGAGTTTACGGCCTGTAGCCTTGGGTCTTGACAGTACGATACAAACGAGTATAACGTCTCGAGAGTTCGAAAAGTTTAGAGGATAAAAATTCTCAAGTTCCGCCGGTCAGAAGAATAACCGTTGCAGTGCCGCCAGGGGTGCACCAGTCTATTCATAGGTACAAGGATTTTCCGGCAGAGGTATAGCTATCGAACTTGACTCAAAAAAGTTGATTGAATTCTCTAATGAAGCAGTGAAGGAAACAGGATTGACTTTTCTCATGGACAAAATGTACGTGTGGTATTTCAGGACAAGTTGTTAATGAGCAACGCTTTTCATCCATACCATATGTGCATCTTCAAGTAAAACATGAAATCAAAACCGGCCAGTTGAGAAATATGATAGAGTCTACAAAGTGAGCCCTGGCGTGTTTTTGCCCAACCTCTCATGTCAAACTTAGAATTAGCAGCGGTAATGTACTCCATTCAAATTCTGTAGATATGGCAATCAACTAAAATAACAAGTGCTAACTTTAAATGCAAACTCTAAGTATACGCTTACGGCACTATGTAGAGCGCAGGTTCAACTTAGGACCGAAGCTGAACGATTAGGAGAATATCTATCTCTGCGTCTGCCGCCAGAATTTCATGAGTTAGCTATGTTCATTTCTAACAAGACTGCCACAAGATAGAATACAGTCTTTCATAACGGCATCTAGACTGTACCTTTAGTGGTTTTTGTGTTTACCGTCCCCACCCCCCCATACCACAACCGTCAATCAGTCTGTGTGGTCGAAGCCCCCCACGACCGAAGGGATATCCCCAACTATATTGACCACCAGCGAAGCCCCCACGAAAACCACTGCCGAAACCCCTAAAGGAGCCAAATTATTATTCGGACCTTATAGTAGAATGTGCACATATCAAAGACAAATTGATCTTACCTCCCGTGACCAGCACCAAGCAATCGGCCGCCATATGTGGACATTTCAAGGAGGGGACAGTCTGGGCAATCACAGTCTTCTAGAAGATATTGACCCATCTCAAGATAACGGAGACCCTCATAGCACGCGCATATATGCTCTCCGGTCAATGGATTGCTCTCACAGGTGCTACCGCTGCAGTAGCCTAAGGGTTCGAAGAGATGTTGACGGTTCAAAAGATTTCCACCGCGGTTGTTAAGGCCGTAAGCCCCGAAAGCAGAACCCAGGCCTAGGAGCTGATTACGACGGTACATGGTGGGTATGAGTACTGATACTATTGGATGTAATTGAATTATGCGTTTCGAAGATGCTATCGATGAACTATCGAAGACTGATGAATCCCCACGATGGTAGACACGTATGTCCCATTTTATAAACGCAAGATGCTACTCACAGTTGACTCATTACAGGATGCCTTTTAGGCAGAAATAGGGCTTGCCATGACCAGATCTCCTGTTAGGAAGAGTGACGAGGTGGTGCAAGATTGGCACGGGAGGTAATGTCTTGGCTGAGATCAGTCGGAAGATCCTGTGAATGATACTTTGTAACGTATGAGTTGCATAGAACGAGCGATATATGGACGAACATGCTGCGAGATGGTAGTACGGCACCATACCGCTGCACAATAGCTTACGCAATTGTTGCGGAATAACAAACAAAGTCTTCACCGAAACTCGACCTTCTGATTTGATGCCATCAACGTAGTGGCAACTGATAGATAGCAGAATACAAATATCTAACCTTCGAGGCAGGCACGAAGATGCTAGTCTAACTTGTTACATTAGCGGCGGAGGGAAAGGGTCTCGTCGGTTCGTAATGCGGGAGATAAGAGCTTTGGGTCCGTGAAAGTGATATGCCTTTTTCATATCACCTAGCTATCATGACCACGCTGTTGCAGGAGAGTACTACCACTTCTTCCTGCATTAATTTGCTACCTTCAGTCCACCACAAGATGGCAGGCGAGCCATCTCTCGAAATGGAGACCGAAGGGCGGCAACAAAACTCAGGCTGCCACGCATCGACTATTGAGCCTGCAAAAATCCGCATCAAGCCGAGTCTTTGAACAGGGCGCAACAGTTTGTCTGTAATTGTAATTGTAGTACGCGAGCGCTTGCCCCGAGTTCGACTGGCAGGCCCTGACGTTGAACACGAAAGCGAAGGCAAACAGTGTGAAAACTAGATTGTTTGGGTTGCTGGGCACCAAGCCAATAGTTATCAGAAACTCAGCGACCATGAAGTGAGGCTGCTCACAAGAATCTTGGAGCAACTATCTCTTAGGATGTACGTTTTGACAACTTTGTAGAACGACAGTCATCATCCATCACGATGGGAGCAACATGGAGAGAGCCGTGAAGCGATCTCCATAATGAGACGAGGGCTGCCCAGGGGTTAAAGCGCTAAGCAAGCCACTACGCTCAACCTGGGAAGCTCTCGCGGGGCACGGCGCCGATCGTCTCACAAATGGCTCGACCGGCCTCCATGCCTCTTTCACAAGAGACCAAAACTCACAGGAATACCATGACTTGGCAGCCGCGACAATCCGCGCCTGCTATAGTCACCAATTGACTCCAGCGACTCATCATGGCCTCAAAGAAGACTTCAGTCCGGACGGAGTCGGTCCTGTCTCGAAGGCAGGTCGAGGCGCTCATTGCCGATGGAAGATCCATTATCATTGTCGATCAGAGGGTGTTGAAGGTCGATCCTTGGTTGAAATACCACCCGGGAGGCGCCAAAGCCATTATGCATATGGTTGGAAGAGATGCTACAGATGAAGTAAACGGGTAGGTGCTTTCCAACTGTAAGCATCATTCGTTTCACTGACTTTCTGGTGCACAGTTTTCACTCCCCCGAAGCAAAGAAACAAATGGAGCGGTACCGAATTGGGCGAATTGAAGGGCGATGGGTGAACTTTGTTCCTCCCATACAAGGCGGACAGTTTAGACCTTATGTTGAGGGGCTTGCAGATGTGGAGGAGGATGAAGATGTTGATACGACTCCTGCAACTTCGGATATCTCGAGAACACCGTCGCCAATATTTGATACTGAGGAACGCAACATTCGTCGGCGTATCGTCTCCAAGAATAACCCCCTTATTTCCTCCGCATCGTCAGTATCATCCGCAGCTGAGCCACCCGAGGATGGGATGTCCTACTTAGATGCTCAGACCAAGGAGCAGATCGACCTAGATCTTGTTAAGTACCCCTCGCTGGACTCAGATACACAGGACGAAGTTGTGCGAAAATATCGCCTGTTGGATCAACGAATCAGAGCTGAAAGACTTTACGATTGTAACTACTCCGCGTACGCCATCGAGGCTTGCCGGTACGCATTTCTGGCCTGCATGGTGCTTCTATGTCTCCATTGGGGATGGTATGGTACGAGCGGCTTGTTTCTAGGTTGTCTTTGGCATCAGCTTGTCTTCACCGTACATGATGCAGGTCACATGGGTATAACCCACAATTTCACAATCGACACGGTGATCGGGATCATCATAGCAGACTTCATAGGTGGGTTGTCCGTGGGATGGTGGAAGCATAACCACAATGTTCATCACATTGTCACCAACTCTCCAGAACATGATCCGGACATTGAGCATTTGCCCTTTTTTGCAATCTCCCATCGGTTCCTAGAGTCACTCAGGTCCTCCTTTTACGAACGGGTTATGGCTTTCGATGCCTTTGCCAAGATCATCATCCCTTACCAGGCCTATTTGTATTATCCAATACTTACATTTGGACGATTCAACCTATACTTTTTGTCATGGGAATTTCTCATCAAAGGCACTGGTCCTAAGAAAGGGCCTGCTTGGTGGCATCGATGGCTGGAGATTGCAGGCCAGGTATTCTTCTGGTATTGGTTTGGGTATGTCATCATGTACAAGACCATACCGAATGCCTCGGGCCGTTTCGCGTTTCTCATGGTCAGCCACATGGTTACGATGCCCCTGCACGCTCAAATCACCTTGTCTCATTTCTCCATGAGCACTGCAGAGCTCGGTCCACACGAATCGTTCCCCCAGAAGATGCTACGAACAACGATGGATGTCGATTGTCCCCATTGGCTTGATTTCTTCCATGGTGGCTTGCAGTTTCAAGCCATTCACCATCTCTTTCCTAGGATGCCAAGACACAACCTTCGCCGAACTCAGAAGCTCGTGCAGGAGTTTTGCTCTGAAGTCGGGATACCTTATGCGCTGTTCGGGTTTGTGGACGGAAGTAAACAAGTCATTGGAAGGCTTGAAGAGGTCGGAAGGCAGGCGGCAATCCTTGCAAAATGTCAAAAAACGATTGCTGAAAGAGGCGACGTACTTCATGGGCACTGAAGCCTGGATGGCGGTTGAGTATCTTTCGGCATTGCCTTGGAGTCCAAGGGGATCTTAACTAAAGATTCTAGATGATTTTTGCGATAGAAGGAACACTTTTAGACAGATAAAACAGCTTATCTTAACAACACACCGAGCAATGAATCCAAGCAGAAGTCTTGATACGACATTATTGGTTGCACTCTCGCAAGTGAGTTTCAATGTGACCAAAGCTGCAGGTTGTGGGTGCTGGCATCCGTCGCACTAATTACAGCCTTTCCTCAAAATCGGTGAGATTTCGATGCATTCCAAGACCCGGCGTCTAGCCAACAAGGGCAGACCGCATTGTGGAACTTATAGTGCAGAGCAAGCTGGTCTCGATCTTCCGTCTTAGCTCTGATGCGTCGGCCAAACTCCTTGGGAAGACCTTTCTTTTGTTCTTTAAACAAGTCACTTTCCCGACTGATAATAAAGCCACACCTTCGGCCACTCTTCAAAGGGGCCGTCAAAAGCAATTAATGTATTAGCATCAGGCCATGGGCATCTTGACAATGTCCGTAGTAGCACTGCGGAAACGCCCACTACAGGTGGGTATCGATGGCTGCATTTCCTTTCATAGCGGGATCTGCAAAGTATACAATACATTGGATAACATCCTTAACAGGTCACTCCCTGTTTCTCTGGGTTCTGGCTTTTGGCTTTCGATGTGGCGCAAACATGGGTCCCGTGCACCAAATGCTGTAGCTCCAACGAAAGTGCCAACAAGCAGCCACTAAAGGGTCCTCTGGGACCTGGAACCTAGTGGCGGGATCGTGGACGACTAAATTTTGAGACCTGGGGAATTGCCGAGCTAAAGGTGCCGGGCGATGGTGGTGTGATGCTGACCTCTATACCCATCGGTGTAGACTAGACCCGTCACCACCTTGGCCGGTATCAAGAACGTGTTCAACATTCTGAGGGCCGTTCCTCTGCTCGGAAAGAGCATGAAACCGGCCCCCTCAGTTCGCTGGACCAGGATGTAATCAGACCGGAAGAGTAGCTAGTTACGTAGCTACCTGCAGTAAGATTCGAAAGCAATGTCTGTTCGCGCTTGCCGCTGCGGCTGACGGTTGCTCCTTGCGCTCCAAACCTGAAGAATAAAAGCAAACACATCCGCGTACGGGTCCGCACGTTGTTTGTCCTCGTTGGGAATAATTTGGAGAAGGGTATGTACTGGGTATCCTTGCGTGAGATCCCGAAGAAGCTGCCAAGTTGACTACTTGTGACGAAAAAGCAAAAAAGAGATCTCCGCCACGGCACAGACTACTGTAAAGTATATAAGCAGTTAGAGCTCCCGTTGAAGGGAGAAATCTGAGGATACAAGTCTTCTCATATCTAACATCCCAGTCTTCAAACTTTTCGGTCTTCTCAGCGCCATTTGACTTGACCATCGCTCACTTAGCCTTCTCATCTTGCGGAGCACCTGTTGAGCACCGTAGGTGAAGACCCCATTGGCTTTGACTACCCAACATGACAAGAGGCAAGCATACCTCAGCCTCTGCGCAGAGAATTTGGAAGAGCAAGCCAGGAGTAAGTTCGTACGATCCGAGGGCCCCGAGAAGGTGGAACTGAACCAGCGAGTAGTCCCGCGAGGCGCACGCGGCTGCTAAAGCCGCTGAACGCTATGCGGCAAGCGGAGGCCAAGCTAGTGGGGGAAATGCCACCAACACCCACAGCCATGGTGGCGCCTATGATTGTCAGAATCTGAACCGCTACGGGGCATATTGTACGATCTGGCAGCCCTGCGACGCTCATGCCGGCAACCAGAGCGGCGGAACTTAGATCTCAGGGATGGGGGACCGGGCGCTGCAGATGGGACGGGAACGGAGGCTGGCCCCTGTGGGGGAGTCCCTTCTGGGATTTGGAATGTTCCACGAGGGGAAAGGGGGGTCCGCGGCAGGCATTCTCTCTGCTCTGCTTTGCTCTGCTTGCTTTGCGATTTCCTTTTCTTTTGGCGTATCGGGGAGAAGATGCGAAGCGGGTAGGGTCACGAGCCCCTATATTGCTTTTTGGTGCTTCAAAACAAGGCGGGGGGGAGAATGGCGCAGTAACGAGCTTCGAGTTGTTTCAAGAAAGGTTTCCGATACATAAATGGACAAATGGACAAATGGATAATGCAGATCTTGGAGTCGGGATGTGGTGGTCTTTTGGTTTGCATCGACGTGACACAACATTGGACCGCTCCCGGTTGGGTTCCGGCCGTGGGGCACTGGGGCCCGCTCCACGCCACGGGAAGTGAGGAATGGGCAATCCGACGACGAGCATGGCCATGCCATCTATCGATATCGATGGAGACATGCCCGACGGCCAGGACTGCAAAAGCAAAGAGTGCAGCACAGTGCAGTGCGGTGCGGTGCATTGCGGGGCCCTGCTGTTGGGGTGGGAGCGCGCGCGCGCGCGAGAGAGAGAGAGAGGGAAAAAGAGAGAGAGAGAGAGAGATGAGAGAGATTAGCAGCCGGCATCGTGTGGTCGTGGGTATCGATGTGAGTGTCGTTGTGAGTGCTGGTGTGAGTGTCAGTGTCGGTGTCGGTGTCGTTGGTTGCATGTTCGATCGATCGATCGTTCGTTCGTTCGTTCGTGTTTCCTCCAAAACCCGCGCGGAGCACCAGAACCAGGGCGCCGCAGACGCGGGCGCTGGTGCTTCTAGAAAGGAATGTCTTGGCAACAGGTCAAGCGAGAACCCCGTGATTCGTAAAGCAGCATCATAGTGCAGTGCATCGTGGAAGCCTCAGCCTTAGCCTCAGCCTCAGCCTCAGACTTCAACCGCGACCTCAACCTCGACCTTTCGTTCCGTGCAGCGATGTGAACAGCGTCACGTCACGTCACATCACGTCCGCTCCGCCAACGCAGACCGAGCCACACCCTCTCTCTTCTCGCCCCAGCATGGGGTGTTGCACAATAGCATCTTGCGCTCGATCATACTCCATGACCTCCATTTGCAGGATTCCATCATAAAGCTGCCCAAAAGTTAAAGTTCAAAGCTCGCTGCTCGCTACCCGCTGCCCGTTGCTTGCATGCATCTTGAGGCCTACGTGCATCGTTCTTTCTCCTGCCCACGAGCAGCTGACGACTCCCAAGACGACGCCGCAAACTACGCCCATGCCATGTGACTGAGACACTGCAAGCTGCCATCATGGATCAGAGTATCCAACGCGCCTTGAATGACAAGCTGTACGATAAGCGGAAAGTTGGCGCTCTAGAGTGAGAAACTACCCCAGGCGAGTCGGCGTGAGCTTACCGCGCCCGCAGTCTCGAACGCGTGATACGAGATCTAGCTGCTGCCAAAGAATTCGACCGCATCCAGAAGATCATACAGCAGCTGTGCAATGAGTATGCTTACGCCGTTCATCAGCCTCATGCTCGAAATGGCGGGCTGATTGGGCTGGCCGCAGCAGCCATTGCGCTTGGTCCGGTAAGAAACGTCCGAGTGTGACCAAGTGAGTTGTGCTGATGAGAAGAATAGGAACTGGCGCGGTATTTGAACGAAATTGTTCCTCCGGTGCTGGCCTGCTTCACAGACCAAGATGCCCGCGTCCGATATTATGCCTGTGAAAGCATGTACAATATCGCCAAGGTAGCCAAAGGCGAGGTTTTGCCCTATTTCAATGACATCTTCGATGCATTGTGTAAAGTGAGCATCTCTCGAACCCTGATCTTTCACCTTAAGGTGCTCTTATTCATGCTTATCCTCCTCTAGCTCGGTGCAGACTCTGAGCTCTCCGTTAAGAACGGAGCCGAACTCCTAGATCGTTTGATCAAGGACATTGTCTCTGAGTCGGCTGCTACCTATGTCTCGGTACTTCACAGCACGGAAGCACCACTTGTGGAAACCGATAAGGAAACGCCAGATGAATCGATTGATGCACCCACCGCATTCTCCCTTGTCCGTTTCCTTCCGCTTCTAAAAGAACGAATCCACGTTATCAATCCATTCACGCGAACGTTCCTGGTTGGTTGGATCACGTTACTTGACTCGATTCCAGATCTAGAACTCGTCTCGTACCTCCCGGAATTCTTGGGCGGCTTATTCAAATTCCTCAGCGACCCGAACCGTGACGTTCATGTTGCTACCCAAGGTGCACTGGAGAGATTTCTCAGTGAGATCAAGCGCATTTCACGAATCAAGAAGGGGATTGAGGAAAGCCGCAAGTCTCGAAGTGACGGTAAACGGAAGCGGTCAGGATCGATGGACAGTGAAAATTCTGTGGCACCTGATGTTGCTGGGGATGATGAATCTGGTACAGCAGACGACAAGGATGCCAGTAGCGATGATGATTGGGTTCCAGGACAAGATGTACAAGTAAACCACAAGGAAATTCTTGAGATATTGACAGCGAATTTGGACTCTCCGTTGGGTAAGGCCTTATGGACTCTCCGTTGCATTATTCTGGCTGACTCGCTACAGAGGAGGATAGTTTACTGGAATCACTGCGCTGGATTGTTGAGTTTCTTGACATATGCCCGGAAGAGGTGCTACCGTTTGCTCCAAAGATTTTGGCGCATTTGCTCCCAGCCATGGCTAGTGGTGTGGAAACTATTCGCCAGGCAGCGGCACGAGTGAACACCTCCTTGATGGATTATGTCGTTTCACTTTCCGACGAAGGTGCTCCATCAGAGAGCGCCAGCGCTGGTCCTTCGAGGATTCCCACTTCAATTATGAAAGAGGCCGCTAATGATAGAAGAGACTCGTCCACAAATACTCGAGGTTCAGTCTCGGGGTCTCGGGAAGTGGACAGAAGGGAGTCAGAAGTGCAAACGCCGCCCCCACCGTACAAGACTTCTACACCTTCTTCGCCGCCGCCGCCGCAGGTCGATCTTGATTATGCAGCGGCTGTTAATTCTTTAACTCTACTCTTTTTGAATGACCACGAAGCCACAAGAGTAGCAGCTCTTACCTGGCTGCTTATGCTCCACAGAAAGGCTCCGAGAAAGGTGCTTGCTTTCAACGATGGGACTTTTCCTGCTCTGCTTAAAACGCTGTCCGATCCCGCGGAAGCAGTCGTCACTCGTGACCTTCAACTCCTATCTCAGATTTCTAGGAACAGTGGGGATGATTACTTCGCATCATTCATGGAGAATCTTCTGCAACTGTTCTCCACAGACCGCAAGCTTCTAGAAACCCGAGGCAACTTGATCATCCGCCAACTTTGTGTCAGTCTTAGTCCTGAGCGAATTTATCGCACACTGGCAGATTGCATTGAGAAGGAAGAAGATGTTGAGTTTGCCAGTATTATGGTTCAGAATCTCAACAATAATCTCATCACCGCTCCGGAGTTAGCTGACCTCCGCAAGCGGCTGCGGAATCTAGAAACCAAGGTTAGCACCCCTTCCTTATAATAGTGCTTAGCTAACAGGATGTAGGATGGGCAAACGTTTTTCGTAGCTCTCTTCCGGTCCTGGTGCTATAATGCTGTCGCAACGTTCTCCTTGTGTCTACTTGCGCAAGCATACGAGCAAGCATACAACCTTCTTCAGATATTGTGAGTTCGATGAAATGTCATTTTGGATAGTGCTAAAATTAAAAGCGCTGAACTGGAGATGACAGTGAACATGCTCATTCAGATTGACAAACTTGTTCAATTGCTAGAATCTCCCGTGTTTACATGTAAGCTCTCGCCTTGCATTTCTTAAATGTATCGTGCTCACTTCTTTTAGACTTGCGACTTCAGCTCCTGGAGCCCGAAAAATATCCTCATCTTTACAAGTGCCTCTATGGCCTTCTCATGCTTCTTCCCCAATCATCTGCATTTGCAGCGCTGAAGAACAGACTGAATAGTGTGAGCGCGATAGGTTACTTGCATATTGCACCCCGAGCGTACGTATCTCAATCTCGTAGCAACAGTGTTGTCGAGGCTATTTCTACCTTCCAATTCCATCAGCGTCAGAAAAGCTCGGAGACTCATGCGTCCTCATTTAGCACGCCCACCAATGCTGGTCCTGCAAGTTTTGATAGGTCGAGTAGGCTCAAAGGAAGAGATGAGGGCGGAATACGGTGGAACGAACTGCTCGAGAAGTTCAGAAGCGTGCAAGAACGAGCCAGGAGGGCACAGAGGCCAGGAGCAGACCTGGACGACGGTCTTGGCATTGGAGATGGCAGAGGCGAGGGACTTGGCTCCAACGCTTTTAAGGATCTGGCACGATTGCAAGGTCCTCCAATTCCAGTTAAAGACGCCCCTGTGGCGCCTGTAGGTACTCAACAAGCAGCACACAAGTCGAAATCGAGTCTCGGAAAATTCGGGAGACTAGGCGGCGCAGTATCTGGTGCTCGGCCTAAGCGATAGATCTTGGAGGACATGCATATTATATTCGAGCGCGTACAAATTTAATGCATATAGTTTCTCTTCATAATCTAGTCTTCCTTGGCGTTTCCCTTTCCACGAGGCCTTCGAACATGCTGTCTCTCTGACGCGTAAGATCCTGTAATTCAACTTTGACACTCTCGAGCTCAAGTCTCGCCAGATCCGTATCTTGAGGCAGGCCATGGTAGCTTTTGACTTGAACTTCAAGAGCCTTGACAATAGCAAGCAAATTCTTGAATTTCTCTTCCTCTCTCTTGACGTCCTGCAGTGTGACCTTGGAGTTTCCCAGGCTGGCCGATAATGAAGTAACGCGATCCTTAAGCTCCGGTAATTTGGAAGCCAGGGCTTTGGTCTTTCGCTGGTAATCTACCGTCTGCTTTGTCAGGGTTGAGGAGGGTTGATACCCATCACTTTGAAGATCCTGAATCAGAGCGTTGATAGTGTCAAGCTCGCTGCCCAGATGTTTCTCGAGAATCGAAACACGACTGTTGGCTTGATCCAGATCGTGAGCAGTGACTTGTAGATCAATGATACTCCGTCCAAGCTTTTCGACATCGGGAATGGCCTGGCTCAACGTGGCGCACAGGGTGGACAGTGCCTCGAGACTGACATGGCCTTCCCGCGTCAAGGACTCCTCAATCGAGTTTAGAAGTTGTACGTTTGGATCTGTTCCCTCTTTGGCCAGCAAATCCTGCAGGGCTTTAGCCTCCACACGTGCCAGGAGCTCTCGTTCTTCATCTGCAGTTTCGTTCAGGGCTGCAAGTGCAAGCAGGGCTTTAAGGGTGTCATTGTTTCGTTCGAAAGGCGGGGGTGTTTTCCCGTTGAACTTTGTGGACAGCCAGCTGTCAATGTAGTTCCAGTCTTTGGCCGCTGCAAGCTGTTGACGGGCCACAGAGGGCGAGAAGATTGCCGAGGGGGAGAGATGTGCCATAGTCGGTGGTCCACGCGTTCGATTACTGAGCAGCGAAGATTCCGTAGTGTTTTCTATTCAGGTACCATGCAGCAGTGTGTCGCACGTGGGCGGCCACGGCAAGGCTGAGCACGGACGTGCCACTAACAATACCCCACCCCTGTTCCCTGCACGCCGTTCTAGTTCTAGCCAGATTGCGACTGGAAAAAGGATAAGGACATCTGGACTTCTCCCTCCCCCTTCCCTCTCTCAACCCACTGTCAAACAGCAACCCGATACTTCTTGCACGACATCTCACGATGATTGTCAACCTATCGGTCCTGGCGTTCGCCGCAACTCTTCTATCATCAAACTCTCTCGTGCTTGCTCTCAGGGCCTCGGACATCCCCTCAGACACTCCCATATCCTCCCTCCTTGCATCCGCCAACGCACATCTTGCCAAAGGCGAGACCAACGATGCCTTAACCTATTACGACGTTGCGATAGCCCGCGATCCGAACAATTACCTTACATACTTCAAGCGCGGAGCTACCTACCTCTCCCTAGGTCGAACTGGGCAAGCCACACATGACTTCGACAAAGTTCTCTCGATCAAGCCTGGCTTTGAGGGTGCAGTGGTACAACGTGCCAAAATAAAGGCGAAGAATGGTGAATGGGATGCAGCGAAGAAAGATTTCATTACGCATGGCCACTCTGAAGCCGATCTAGCAGAGCTCGAGGAAGCTAAGGGCGCAGCTGCGTTAGCAACTGCTGCCGAGCAGAGTGGAAACTGGGAGGAATGCGTCACGCAATCCGGAGTTGCGATTATGGTTGCTAGCAAGCTCCTCTCTTTACGAAAGACTCGAGCTCATTGTCGATTTGAAAGAGGCGAAGTCCAGGAGGGCATGAGTGACCTGAAGCATGTCTTGCAGATGCAGTCAGGGGTCACGGAACCTCATATGCAGATATCTGCCATTACATTTTTTGGGCTGGCAGATTTGGAGCATGGAATGGAACAAATGCGAAAGTGCTTGCACTCAGACCCGGAATCAAAGAAATGCAAGAAGCTCCTCCGAAGAGAGAAGGTATTGAGCAAAGCATTGGACCAAGTTAATAAGCATCTTGAGAAACATCAATATTCTAGCGCTCTCAAGTTGCTACTCCCGAGTGGAGAGGATGTAGGATTGGTTCAAGATATCAAAGATGATGTTAAGGAACTGCGGGAATCTGGAACTATTCCGGAGCGATCACCAAACGACTTGGAAGCACGAGTGGTAGAAATGGTGTGCGAGTCGTATCATGAAGTAAGTGTGCTTTCGCACTGCTGGGGAAAGCGTTTGTTAACCGTCACAGTTAAAAAACTACAAGAAAGCCATCCCGTGGTGCGATGAAGCGCTCACCTACAATGAACATTCTCTTCACGGCCTACTATCCAAAGCCGAACGTCATATGGAAGCCGAGAATTTCGACGCTGCTATTGCCTCGCTCAACACTGCCAAGGAGCATCATCCAGGAGCACAGCATATCAACCAGTTGCTACAGAAGGCCCAAGTCGAGCTCAGACGGAGTAAGACCAAGGATTATTACAAAGTCCTTGGCCTTCCACGTGATGCCGATGAAGTACAAATCAAGGGAGCGTATCGGAAAATGGTCAAATTGCACCACCCCGACAAGGCTCATAAATTGGGTATTAGCAAAGAAGATGCTGAGAAAAAGATGGCCTCTGTGAATGAAGCTTATGAAGTGCTCAGTGACCCGGAGTTGAAGGCACGCTATGATCAAGGAGATGATCCTAACGATCACGAACAACAACGACAACATCCTTTCCACGGTTCCCCCTTCGGTCACCCTGGAGGACATGGTGGTCAACAATTTCAGTTCA
The DNA here is from genome assembly GCA_009732865.1 of Stipitochalara longipes BDJ. Lineage (NCBI taxonomy): Eukaryota > Fungi > Ascomycota > Leotiomycetes > Helotiales > Hamatocanthoscyphaceae > Stipitochalara > Stipitochalara longipes. The sequence continues at coordinate 1,103,004 of ML769340.1, forward strand.
AATTCCAGGGTGGGTTCCCCTTTGGCTGAGCTGCGTTCGGGCAGTTGCATTTGGTTTGGCGAAAGGAGTTGCGTTGACGGCGAGCAACGGCATTACATCAATGAGCACTTTGTGCATTGGATATATCTAGATATTCAAATCAGAGAAATTGGAAAACATATGTGAACTACGTCCGCGTGTTATATAACTCGCGAAGCGATGAAACTGCACACCCTCTTTCTAAACTTTAGTGTGGCCAATACTTGAAGTGAACTATGATTCATGGGAAGGAGCAATTACTTGGCCATGATATCGGATCGCAGAGATAGAGAAGTAGCAGGAGCTCATTTGGAAATTTGGATGGCGGTGGCACTTCTAACCACCATATCTTCTCGTTTTTGGACCGAGGTCCTCTGACTACAGTGCGACATAACAGCATAGGCTCGATTCCATCATCAAAGCCCTCTAACTCCGTCCGTGAACGCCATCCAGCCAGCCAGCAATGCTATGCCATGCAAGTTCATAAAGCATTTGACACCAATGTAATCAAGCAGGTTGTTCGTAAGCCCTCCGGATAACCCTTGAAAATTGCTCCATCTTCACGTTCTCTCTAACAATAGTACCCTTTGCCTCATTCTCCTTGTTCAATGGAACCTTGATTACTGTTCCCTCAATTTCCCATCCGCAAACGCCATTGACGAATTTGTCGAACGTTTCGCCTTGTAAGCCTAACCATGATTCTAAGACTGCACGCTCGATTTCTCGGACTGATTGGGAGATGGTGAGGGCGATTCGGATGCGGATCAATTCTTCAAAGCCTGCGACGTCGGCAATAAGATCTGCGTAGAGGTCGTCGCTATCGAGGGTGCTCCAGAAAGCGGCGTAGGAGGCTTGTGCGAGGAGGTTGTTGAGGACGTTGAGTTTTTGAACGGCTTCGGAGAGGGGTGCGTCACCAGCTGCTGGCAGAGCTGAAGAAGCAGAGGCGGGTGTGAGGATATGCGGTGGAAGGAGGTGGAGGGCAAGCGAGAAGTCGGGTGAGGGGAACACGGTGAGGGATTTGACGAGGATGTTGGTTATGGTTTCGTCTTTGGTAAGGTGCGGGTTGAACTGATAACTGCAAAGGCGCAATGAAAATTAGCATGGCGTTTCGGCTAGAAAGGGTGTACACAGCGAATTGAAGAATGCCGTTCAGATAGAGCTAATAAAAACTTCAGGAGCTGGAGGGATTCATTCTCCATGCCTCAGGTAATAGGAAACGTTGAAAAAACGATCATCACTTGACATTTACTTGCGCCCAAAAAAGAAATGTGTAGCTTACAGCTTTAAAAGAGCTAGGTTGGCGTAACAGTCATACGTCTTGCTTTCGCATTGCTCGGTCACGTAGTCTTGGAAGACTTGCGTGGTCTCGGGGTTGTATCGATCGAGGCCGTTCAGGATGGCATCGATGTGTTCTGGCCGCTCCGGTGCGAAGTCGAACGGGACACCCATTTTCGCTTTCTCCCTGCTTCGTCCAGCTGTCTAATTCCTATGTTGGGACAAATCGGCGGCCTTTTGTATAGCCTGCTGCTTGTTGTCGATTCCTGCGCGAAAAGTTTCGGACTTCCAATTTCATGTGGTTAGAGGTCTGTGGCTTTAGCTCCGCCAGACTCGAAATTTTAGCGAAAAGGGTCACGTGTGGTGATAGGCTATTTGGCCCCCTGTTCGGCTCAGACAAGAAAGCAACACCACATCAACTTCTTGCAAGTATTGCCTTATCGACAAGCTCTGTGGAATATGTTATGATATACTTCCTTGGTCTGTATCAAATTGGACTCGAATCTCTCTGATCTTTGAAGAGTGCTGTTTCAAAAAGCCCCAAGTCGATTCTGGTGTCAAATAGCCATGTTATTGAAGCGCAGACTTTAACGACGATATGAAGGTATTATCTATGTAAAGGTATCTCATCGATTCACTACAATCTCCGATACCATATCTCCTCCTAACCTTGCCACTTCTGCCAGGATTGCAGATTTGTCAAGTTCAACGTCCTCTGCTCCCTCGCCCACACCGTGTGCCGGCCTGGTTGGGTATGTCAAGTTAACTTTGAAGGATCGGGTAGCCACTGCTTGGGGATTCCACAACCCAGCAATGAATAAGCCAGGAATTTCAGAGTAGAAAAGAACCATTGAGTTTGTGTATAGATTCTTCAGCTCCTCGATGTATGAAAGGACTGGTTGGTATCCAACTTTCTCCATGCTTGCCTCCGATTGCACCTCAAGATTCTTGTAATTAGGCTTGGATGCTTCTTTCCGCCGGTGGTCGCCAGTGAGTTGAGGTGACAGGTGTATCACAAAGTCATAGTCGGTTGTGGAAGTGGCGAACAATGATCGCGGGTCCAAATCCAATTCTTTGTCTTTGACCAACTTGCATGCAGACCGAGCCAGTGCTGTCATACGTGTAGCGACCAATTTAGAAGGGCCGTTACCTGTGAAGGCAGTGCCACTTGTATCATGATTTGAAGCAGCAAACAAGACTGTTCGATTCATGACAGGATCGATTTTCCTCCAGGCTTCAAGCCGAGTATTGATGGAGTCAACTTCTATGCTTGTCATCGTCCCAGTAAAATCAACAATCAAGGGTTCTGTGCGCCAATCCCATCGAGATATGAAGAGTAGTGTTCTCAGGAAGCCAGTCATCGTAGAGGATGGTGAACGCCAAGGATATGGCTGTAAAAAAGTACGAGCTACCAGAAGCTCAATGACCTCTTCTCTGATATGTCCAGCTAGCATGTGCCGGTCGAACCACATCTTCACAAGCCGAATGGTCGGCGACAGGAGTGGGAAGCGAGTACAGTGAGTTGCGATGGATTGAGTGTGAAGGGGTAAATGTAGGAAGGAGCTCTTATAGACCGACAACGCCAACACAGCATCCTCCCTAGCCCGATGGTCACTAGATTTATCTTTGATCTGTCGCTCGAGAAGGGTCTGCTCGCGATCGTTGTGGATTCGAAGTCGGAAGACGGCACCGGAACCGTAAATCACATCCAGGAAGGCACAGTTCTGAAGAGGTTTGTCTCCATTCTCTAGGCCGAGTCGCGTGACGATACTTTTATTGACTTCCTCTAGCAGACTCCCAATCTTAAGTAGAAAAGCAATTTTCGTACGCTGAATCGCAACTACATCATCTGGCCATCTTCCTGATCCTTCGAATTGTATTGAGATACTGGCAGGGATTCTCAGGGGTTGACCTGACCTGAAGGATGGTTGCTCAATGGATGAGTATCTTAGCTGAGGGCTCACCGGCGAGAGGTGCCTTAATTGCAAGGGGAGGCCTTCGAGGTCTCTCACTTGCTTCTCAAATGCACTAAAAGATTGTCTAAGAGTCTCGAAAGACTTCGTACTAGTGCCAGGGCCAGGAAGGAGTTTTTCGAACCCTTCACCAGTAAATTTGAGGCTACTGGCAATCTCGGTCCCAAAATGTTGTTTCAGAAGGTAAGTTGTTATGTTCTGGAAAATGGAATAGGTCGAGCCAGGTGACCACACCAAGCTTTCCAGAATGGTCCCATCCTTGAATCGACGCAGCTCTGCCTTTTCTCCCCAGAATTTCCGAAACTTTAGGGCCTTATACTTTTCCTCGGCTGGTGGCCCATGGTCAACTAAACGATCAATAGTCGCCGAGTTAAAAGCTACAGAAACCACCAATGACGGATGTGTGTTAGTTGGCCTAGTGGACATAGTCGACCACGAAGATGTGCTTGGTCCTCTGATATCAAAGAGCTTAATCCTATCTGTCAAGCCTTCCGCAAGGACTTCAGCAATGCGAAAGCCAAATTCTGCCACACTAGACCTGTGGTCACAAGAAGGCGACTCAAGATTTTGGGACGGGAGAGAAAGCTGGAACATACAATCCCATCGTTGCAGAGGTTGTGAAGTCCGAATGATGAAGGTTGACTCGAATGGATCAAATACTCCATCATTGAGCATACTTAGCGAAGCTCTAGCCTCTTCCCGGAGGAGATGGTATGACCAGGGCATCATCTTGTAAAGTAAATTCTGGCCACGTTGGCCATCATAGAGCACTGGACTGGATGATTTAGAAATAACAAAGTCCACGGGTCCGTAGGCAACGGGAAGGGCTACTAGATCGTTTGAGGAGAGGAATTGTAGGACGCCTTTGAACATCTGGTAACTGCTGTAACCCGGTGAAAGAATACTATGGCCTTTAGGGCCGCCGAATTTGAGCAGGAGAGCTGTCAAGGTAGCCCATTCGAAATGCCCAAAGCCCCCATTAGACAGTCCGCTAGCAAATCCACGTTGTCGAAGCCAGATTCTGCCAAGAATACACGCGTCCTTGAAGCCATCTGATGTCTTCGTAGCAGAATGCAGAAGCTTTAGGTAAGCTTCAAAATTGCAATCTGCCCGTAATGAGGCATTGTAGAATGGAGTGGGTAGCAGAACTGCGCTTTCACCTTCAACTCCATCTTTTTGTCGAACACAATTTTTGGTGGGTCGCAGTTTTGTTTCCCCAAATAGTATTTGAGGAGCAGCAGGAATGATTTTGATGGCGTAATTGAGCACTGGCTTGGATTCATCTACTAGATATAATTAGCAGGAAGTTGAGTATGATTCAGAGGCGCATTTACCAGATTTAGGTTTCAAAACCAAGATTGGGTGAAGGTCGTTCCCATGAAGATACTCAAACGCTACACTGAAGTCTTTCTGCGCAGATTGCTGTAGCCCAGCAGCAACGCAAGCCAAATAATAGGCTCTCTTATAGAAATACCGGTAGTTTAGGTAGTCTTTCTCTTGGAATAGTGCCGCAGGCATGACCACAAGCATATCCACGGAAAGAGTACTATCCGATTTGACCATTGTCTTAAGGGCGTAGCTACCGATGACATTGATGTGAGATGGTTTTGCATAGATTAACTTGTACGCTGCGTTCTTGTCGGGCTTTGGGTCTGGAAACGGGATGGCAATTCTGTGTGATTTGTGCAACCACTTAGTGGCTTCTGCAATCTGTTCAGACAAGCGTCAGCAATTGGACTTCGTAGATTGATATTGATCAGCTCACAGAGAGAGCATCGTGTTCTTCGATGTCTTCAATCAAGCCTTTCAGTTTGTGCAAAGTCTTCGTCAATCCGCCAAACCGCTTCTCGTAGTTTGGCGCCACTTCACGCAATAGCTCGTCTACTTGCAGTTTGAACAAGCTTGATTTGTAGAGCCCGCCAGAGTACAAGGCTGCATCGTCGCCTTCATGTACCTGCTTGTTATGTGTCGGTTTGGGAGGCACTGCATCTTCTCTCGAGGCGATGGAAGCCGGTTGCTGCTCATAGGTCTCGCTGTTATCAAGGGGCGTTGAACTGTGATCCAGCTTACGCCGTTTTGCTGGTAAAGGGCTCATGATCAGACTTCATAGGAGAATGAATGGCAGATGAATGGTAGCCAAATTGCTCGAGGTCGCGGCTTGCAATTCAAGTCGTGAGGAATAATAATTTTTATTTTGCACTAGATTTAAGCTTAAATCCACAATCGCCGACCCCCGACGCCTCTGTCCAAGCCATCTAATTGCGCCGATGATCGGTCATCACAAAATCTTCCAGCGTTGCCAATGTGAGTTCATCACAGCACATAGTTCGGAGAAATTCATTCTCAAGAAACCCTGCTCTATCCACACGACAAGATGGCTATTATTGAGCTTGGGGAATCTATACCCGCTCTCACTCCTCATGTAAGTCTTGCGTTATTGGCGAGATCCTTTACGACTTTGTGAGGTTGTGAGCCAGTCTAACCGTGTGTAGGCTTCAAGTGTATCGCTGCCAACCTGGGGCGATAATGTTGGCTATGAGGAGGGGCAAGAGAGAGTCATCAGTAAGATGACGACAGGTTACCCACGGTATGAGATCGCAATCTTTGAGGCCGCCTTTGATACGCTGACCTGGTCTCGTGACCCAGCTTTTTCATTCACAAGGCCATTGTTGCATTTGCTGAAGACGTGGCCAAGAAATTTGGCAAGCCAGGGTGCCAGGCAATGCTCTTCCCCTCTGCAAGGACTGCCCGAAGTTGTGCAAGCTTTATGCAGATGAGAGATTCGTCTGTCATTGCTGAAGAAGTTCAAATAGTCGACCTAGTCCTCGACGAGCAGCGGGCAGATTCAGACATGCTCAGGAAAATTTCTCCTTCCATCTCTGCTGTCATCTTCCCCGTGGCTTTGTTTCTACTTGCCAAGCAATACTGGCAGCATTCCGGCGATGGTGTTTCAAGCAGGCGTGCGGAATTTTGTCATAGTCTTCTTCTAGATGGTTTGTTAGTAGAGCAAGCTGCCCTCCAACCAATATTGAACGGGTTTCAGAAAGCTTGTAAAGGCCCAAGACGCTACCAGAGAGGTTCAATGGACAAGAAGTCCTCAAGTCTGCACCGAGATGGACAAGAATTACCCAACGTTTACCACCAGCCAGGAATACACCCTCCACAAGAAGCTCGCGAAAGCACACAGTTTTTGGAAGAACGATTTGGCCGCAATCTCAATGTTTCATTTGTTGACAATGCAAAATCAGCAATCCGTCGACGAATCGCTGGATCCTTGATGGGAGAGGTGGACCTTTCCACAGCACCAAGTTCGAAGATGTTATCAAACATGCGCGGGGTAGTCGAACTCTCTGAAGATGACGTGTACCTCTATCCCTGTGGTATGAATTCTATCTTTCATACACACAGGATGATGCTGGAAGATAGAGGCCCTTTGAAAAGCATCTCTTTTGGCTTTCCATACGTTGACACCTTGAAGATTCTGGAAAAATTTGGCCCTGGTTGTATTTTTTATGGAAACGGCTCGTCAGAAGATTTAGATGATCTTGAGAGCCGCTTAAAGAGTGGCGAGAGGTATCTTGCGTTATTCTGCGAGTTTCCCGGCAATCCCATGCTAAAATGCCCGGACCTTCAACGGATTCGAAAGCTGGCGGATGAATACGACTTCGGCGTTGTAGTCGATGAAACTATAGGCAACTTCATCAACGTTCATGTTCTTCCATACGCCGACGTGGTGGTCAGCAGTCTCACCAAGATTTTCTCTGGCGAGTGCAATGTTATGGGCGGGAGCGCCATACTCAAGCCTCAGGGACAATACTATAATGCGCTCAAAAAGGTTGCTGAAGTCGAATTTGAGGACAACTACTGGGCGGAGGATGTTATATTCATGGAGCGCAATAGTCGCCACTTTGTTTCGAGAATCGAGAGAATAAACGAAAACGCCGAGCTCATCTGCGACGTTCTCCGAGGCCACCGTCTAGTTAAGGATGTATTCTATCCGAAGTACAACTCGTCGAGAGCCTGCTATGATGCGTGCCGAACACCTAATGGTGGATATGGGGGCTTGCTATCCTTTACGTTCCACATGGCCGCCGAGGCCGTAGCTTTCTTTGATCGAATAGAGACTGCGAAGGGGCCGAGTCTAGGCACGAATTTCACACTAACCTCGCCATATGTTATTCTTGCACATTTTCTCGAGCTGGATTGGGCGGCACAATTTGGTGTTCCAGCTGACCTCATTCGTATCAGCGTCGGCCTGGAGGACGCAGAAGATCTGAAATCTACAATTTCAGCTGCATTGAAAGCGGCGGAAGCTGTCGGCCCATGAGGATTCATGGAGTTGTTGCACATGCAACGCATAATTAGCACAAATAGTGTGTGTGTTAACACAGAACTAAGCTGCGTTGACAACAGGAAACGACTAGAAGACAAATTAAATTGAAGATTGAAGGATGATCATGGCGAAGAAATGAACAAGGCACGATGAAACCCAAATAATTTGACACCTGAGTAGGTACCTGTCAATTCCCTAGAATGGGAGTCTTAACAGCAATGCAGGCTTACTGCTAATATGGTGATAAAACTGGGAGAAAGGCGTTTATCGAAGAGTGAAGCTACCAGAGTTGGGTTTGGCAAGAAAGATGATCTGATATTGCTCAGGAGAGCTGAGTTGGCTGTTGCCGAGATGGCGGAGAGCGCCCCGCTTTTCTAATCCACTGTGCACGTGCACACGCTAAAATTAAAGTAGCACGCCCTGTCTTCGTCGCGTCGCGTAGTGTAGTGCAATAAATCTACCATCCAACCACAACCTACCTTCTCACTACCACCTTGGAATCGATAGCTAAGAATCTTTGAAACCTGTTGATTCCTCTCGAGAGCGCCAATATGGCGCCGCAAAAACGATCTAGGCACCCTGAGGATGATGAAGTCATCGCTGTCGAGAGTGCGAGCTCGAGCCTGCGACCAGAGGTCGTCAGTCCCCCTCCCTTTTCACCCTCTTCTGAGGGGAAGACGCTGCTGACAATATAGTGCAGCAACGAAAAAGAGCACGATTGTCAGGAAAGCCAACCTCCAAATCGCGACAAGTGCGCGAGCAAAGCCTTTCGAGTTCCTCCAGCAGCGAGGATGAGGAAGACGAGGAACTTCCGGATGCTGAAGATGACCCGGCACTCCCACCAGCTACCCAGTATGAGGCTATTCGAGATGATGGTTTCAGACATCTTGAGAACACCCACCTGGACGACCAAAGGGCTACTCAACAATTTTTGAAACGAAGCCAGCGGATGGGTGACAATCATGCTGCAAATAATGCAATTATTGAGGACATAACCTGCATCAACTTCATGTGTCACGAGAACCTTCACGTTCCGCTAGGACCCCTCATCAATTTTGTCGTTGGCGAGAACGGAAGTGGCAAGAGCGCAGTATTGACTGCATTGACCTTGTGCCTTGGAGGGAAGGCAGCCGCCACAAATCGGGGTGCAAGCCTCAAAAGCCTTATCAAAACAGGCTGTGATGCAGGTATTTTGGTTGTGAGGCTGAAGAACCAAGGAAACGATGCATACCAGCCGGATGTCTATGGTAAATCTATTGTCATTGAGCGCCATTTCTCAAGATCTGGAAGCAGTAACTTCAAGCTAAAAAATGAGAACGGTCGCCTCATATCCAATAAGAAAGGCGACGTTGAAGACATTATCGAGTATTATCAGCTGCAAGTTGACAATCCGATGAACGTGTTGACTCAGGACGCTGCCAAGACGTTCATTACGTCCTCAACCCCCGCGCAGAAGTACCAGTTCTTTTTTGAGGGTGTCCAGCTCAAGGCTTTGGATGATGATTACAGGCTTGTATCCGATACGTGCGATCAAATCGAGGCGAAACTCGATGAGTCCAAGGAGGATATTCTTGCCCTCAAAAAGGTAGCGAAGGATGCACAGATGAAGGCCGAAATGGTACAGCAGCGCGCGGGGATGCGACAGGAAGCCAAACGGCTCAGTATGCAGATGGCTTGGGCTCAAGTAGAAGAGCAAGAAAGAGCCTTTGCGGAGAAAGAACAACTTACTGTTAGGGCTCAAGAGCAAATTGACCAGGCTGAGAAGGAGGCCGTCGATAAGGACGAGTTATTCCAAAAGGCAGAGGAGAAGCTGGAGGGCGACAAGCAGAAAGCGGCTCAACTAGAAGAAGCGCTCGTTCCTCTCAGGGATGAGGAAGAACAGGCAAAGGCTGATCACGATGAAGCTACAGAGAAAGTCCAACAAGCCCATAATGAGCAAAAGGCGACGGGAAGAGATGTGACTGCAGCAAGTAACAAGGTCAAAAAATATGAACACGAAATTGAGGAGGAACAGAAGCGCTTGGAAGCAGCCAACGGTGGGGCGCATGCTCGCATTCTTGAGCAGATTGAGGAAGCCGAACGTGCAGTTTCCGCCGCGCGCGAGGCCCTCGAGCAACAGAATGAAGAGTCGATCCGTCTTGAGGAAGCTCGCCAACGAGAAAAAGCAAAGGAGACTGAGATGAAAGGACCACTCGGTGCTAAGCGCAAGGCGGTTGACGATGCTCGTGAACGGCTGACTGCCTTGAATCTTGATCGTGGGAACGTAATGGCAGGGTTTGACAACAGGATGCCACGGGTGCTTCAACAGATCCGCAACGATGCTGGCTTTCGAGAAAAGCCCATTGGACCCCTCGGCTTGCATATCACGCTGTTAAAACCTCAGTGGTCACACGTTCTGGAGTCCACAATGGGTTCGGCTTTGAGCTCGTTCATTGTTACCAACAAGCCTGACCAGATGAGACTATCAAGTACGTATCGATTCTTTCATTCTGATATGCTTTTGCTCAGAACACTCTTCACGGATACTAATATGTATATGTTACGTTAGACATATTGCGTCGAAATAATATGAACTGGTGTCCTGTTGCAATTGTTAACCACGAGCCACTGGACCCTACAGGCCACGAACCAGACCCGCAGTATGATACAATCTTGAGGGTTCTGGACATTGATAACGACCTTGTAAAGAAGCACCTCATTATCGCGCAAGGCATTGAACAGTCCATACTCGTTCCCGATCGGAGTACCGGATATCGGATCATGTTCGAAGGACCCAGACCCGAAAATGTCCGACAATGTTTCTGTATCAACGACCGGACAAGAGGCTGGGGTTTTCGTCTGGGATACATTGGCGGCCGCCAGAGCCAAAATCGCGAACAAGGTCCAGTCAAACCTCCGCAGGGTAAGCCCAAGATGAAGACCGAGATCGAAAGTCAAATCTCTTACCAGAGAGAGACCTTGAGTCAACTCGAGCGAGAACGGGATTCCGCGGAGAACGAATTGCGCGCAGTCCAGGAGAGCCTGACAAAGCGCAGTCGGGCTGTTACTCTTCACAGACAAGACTACGAGAAGCTCAAACGGGCACTCCAGCGAGCCGAAGAGAGAGTAGACACCCTCCGTGCTGAGCTCGATTCATTCAATATTGAAGACGGGCGGCTCGAAGGTCTAAAGCAGAACCTGATCGATGCCGAGAGAGAGAGATTGATCGCCGCAGAAGCCTATGGAAACTTGGGCTTGGAAAAAGACAAACTCAACAAATTATCTGCTGAGCAAAAACGAAAATTGGCGGAGGTTAAGAAGGGACGCGAGGAACTTGAAGCTAAGCTTGGCAAGCTCAAGCAGAAATGCAAGAATTTAGATCATGTCCGCACGATGGCACTCACGGCAAAAAATCATGCTATCACGAAAATCGAAATTCTGCGCCAAGAGAAAGAGAAGGCCCAACGGAAACAGGATCAGGAGGCGGCACATGTGACGGAGTTCATTGCTGAGGCAACTAAAGTCTGCCAGAGGATACCAATTGAGCCAGGCCAGACAGCCAACTCCCTAGATGCTAGACTGAAGGTATTAGATGAACAACTCAGAGCGTACCGGAGACAGCAAGGTGCCTCTGATGAAGAGATCAATGACACCGCAGTCGAGGCCGAAGGAGCCTACAGACGTGCAAAAGCTAATCACCAAGGGCTCGTGGAACTTTTGGCCTTGTTGAAGCAGTCTTTTCTTAATCGAATGGAAATGTATCGCCGCTTTCAAAGGTCAATTACCGCCAGGTCGCGAATCAATTTCGGTTATTTACTCAGCGAACGAGCTTTCCGTGGCACGCTTACAATTGATCACAAGAACAAGAAACTTGATGTCCATGTCCAGCCTGACGATACTGTCAAAGGCAGCAAGGGACGACAGACTAAAACGCTTTCTGGAGGAGAAAAGTCCTTTTCATCCATCTGCCTGCTCTTATCCCTCTGGGAGGCGATGGGTGCACCATTGCGTTGCTTGGACGAGTACGATGTTTTCATGGACGACGTCAACCGAGATGTGACCACGAAGATGATTGTAAGTTGCCCTGTCAGGAGATATCTCCCCATACTCATAACTCCTAGATAAGTGCTGCTCGACGCTCTGTCGGCAGGCAGTTCATCTTGATTACTCCCAAGGGACTTGGAAACGGTGGCAATGAGGTTGCCTCCGAAGCTGACGTGAAAGTAACCAGGTAGGCTCTGCACTTTTTTGCGGACAGACTTTGTCTAACTACTCGTAGGATGTTGGATCCTCGCGAAAAACGCATCGATGAGATGCTCCAGGGCCAATAGAATCTATGCTCTAAGCCTCTCGAACTTTGGCTTAGCAAGGTGAGAAGTGGATTATTTCCGGGCACTGTTATTTATTTTACCAAGGCGTTGGGAGCATGGGTTGGCTTACTGCCGACTGCGCTTGGGTGGCATCATTCTTCCAAAATCCAGAGCACACGTGTAGATGTAATGATACACTTGGCTTCGGTCATACTCGCACAGTATGACCTGCTTTTGACCATTCGGTCCTGTAAGACTTTGTGCTGTTTATAAAGCGACCGCCAAAGAGCTACGTCTTACATACATAGAGAATGTTCTAGGAGAATCTCAAGTGACTTCTGGAGCATCTCACTGGTCACATCCTTCATAGTCCACGGGATTGCTTCATTCGCTTTGCCCTGCCTCCATTTGGAAATGAACACCAGCTTAGGGTTGCGTCTTTACCGTGGCAAAAGTGCTAAATGGTAAAGAACTTCCTCAACCCGATCGAGTCCTCGCAGTACACCGACTTTGACTTGAAACCCTATAACCTATCAAGTCTTTGTGACAACCAACTTTGAGCATGGTCCTAGCTCTTGGCTCCTTGCTTCGAATACCTGCTGTTGTAATTTAACAATTCACTCGCTTGGTTAGGCGAGCTCTTATTTAGCGAACCCCTGAGATATAGAATCCCGCTTCGAATCCCTTCCATTTTCGCATTTGCATACGCGATGATATTCGAATCATTGTCTTAGTTTTGAGTGTTTCTTGGGTTACCATTGGCGGCGATGTTACATTGTTTTTTATACAAAAGAGGATTACTTCCTTCAGGTATTCTTCCATATAGAAGTCCTCTCCCCTCTTCCCCCTAAAAGAGTAACTGTGCGGCCAGTCTCACCCGTAGTAGTGGCACTGAAATGAATGAATATCATCGCTGAACGAGACTGGTGCCCTAGTCTGACCAGCCCAGCCAAGTCGACCCCAGAATTGCTTGCAATTCGAAATCATTGGCGAAGACATCGTAACCCTAGATTTTGTGTTGGTACCTGGCTTGCCACTCTCACGAGAGAATAGACTCGTACGTGAGAAATGTGCACTATACGTGTCAGAACCAAACAATTCTGGTTGAAAAGGGTGGCGTTGGCCTGTTTCAAGAGGCATCGATGCTTAAGATACTCGGTAGAAAGAGGAGAAGGTATCAAACCCTATCTAAGCAATCTTTTGCATTAGAGGATTAGCAGCATAACAGGCAGCATTGGTTGGTTTTTTCTTAGACAAAAAAGCGATTACTATTGCTAGCTCATTTAATATGTCACGCAAACATGAAAAGTAAAAGAAGAATCGCAGTTTCTGGGCTTTCATTGCTGTGAGTACCGCTTTCCCAGCTGAGCATATGTTTAGAAACGTCTTTTCCTGCCTTATATGTATTAAATGGGACTTCCTTACATCATTTCTCTGCATGACTGACTAGAGATCTTTTTGGCATGCACTCGTTTATTGGCAGCTTCCACGAAGCTAGCAATTCTGATACGCCTTGTGACAATAGGAGGGGGACGTAGACTTGATGATCATAAGCGCATGGCCTGTTATAAGCTAGTACTCTTTAGCGGAGCCATTAGCAGACATCAGGCAGGGGTCAGAGTAGCGTTGTCGTTCCCTCTTTGCCTCGACTGCAGTTTCACAAACCTAACCAAATGCCAAGGAAGATTTTGAGCTACAGTGAGTGAGCCTTGAGGCTGCAATCAATAGCTCCAGCAGAAGTGCAGAATTATGCGGACTCTGAACCCAAGAAGAGGTCAAATTTAATTATGCTGCTGGCAGTGCCATTCCTAACATTTTGCTATGAACCCAATAAGAAAATGGTTGGCTTTCCATGATATAACGTCAGACCAAGCATAGATCTAGTAAACACACAAATAAGGACAAATATCTAGGGCTGAAGGGAGTATCTAGGTCGTATCAACTAGGGTTCCCAACTTTCTTATGAGAAGTGTTGTAGCAAAGGCCTTGTTCTCAGACAGGGGTGAAGTTACGTGCTTTTGTGGCGTTACGAGACTGTGGAAGCCTCAGACATAACCGGAGTGCTTGGGTTGACTCGATTCCATTTGCCCTGGCAAGTTCCAGAGCATAAATGTAGACGTAATAACACTACCTCTAGACCTTTTGACTTATATTCTGACACCTACGATTGAATTAGTTTGTGATATCGCTCGTTTTCAAGGAAGAATTCGGGAGCTGCGAATTCATGCTCAAGGAAGGAATGGAGGCACCGCCTCCGAGAGGCATTCAAGCCCTGAGCTCTTGAATAAAGAGGTAGATCGAATCAGCATAAAAATAAGCCTTACCCTTGCTTCTTAAGACATTCAAACCAGCCTTAGCTGTGAATCCCGCCCATTGGGTCACACTGCTCACTGTTCCTCCCACAATCTGCATGTCTTCAAATCTCCTCTCTAAAAACTGTCTTGTATCATTCAGATCGGGCGATTTATCGGTCGTCATGAAGAGCTCCGTGGCTGCGTAAATAGCAGAGAGAGAGGCACGTTTAGTATACCAGGAAGTATCGACCGAGATATCACCAGATAGGAACCATATCTCGTCCGCGAGAGATGACAATTCGGAGAGTGCAATTGGTAGGTGTGAAGGTTGTGCTATGAGTGCTAGTGCCTGTATAATGTCCCATTAGCCGCAATTCTTCAAATAGGATGAGAAGACACACTTCCTGCCACCGGTGGACAATGTTTTTATTCCCCATCAATCGCTCCCATGTCAATGCCTTGACCTTCCATCCTATCCCAATGGGCTTCTCTCCTTCTCTTAACGGGGGTGAAAGAATATGCTGGTGTTTCGCGAGAGCAAGACGTTGTGTATAGAGGTGGTAATGCACGAGACTGAAGGCACCATTAGGGAATAGGTTTGTTGATGCATCGATGTAGCCTGCCTCGCTTGCGCCTATGGAGAGAGTAGCGTGTTTGAAGCCATGAGTGGGAATGTGTGGGATGGCGGCCTCGAGAATAGAAGACTCGGCGGGAGTGAAGGGACCGGGTGGTGGCGGGTGGTCGTAGGAATGGTAGGGGCGGAGGAAAGAAAGGGCATTGGGCTTTAAGAGTGGCCGCAGCTGTGTTAGATGGGTTCTGGTTGCCATTGTTTTGTGGTTGTTGATGAGATGTTGGTGGGGCGTGGGCTCAGCTTTTGCCCAGGCGAGGCTGGCAAGGCTGGCAAGGCTACTGCGCAGGACAACATACCTTCATACAGCTTGAGTGCTTCACGAATCTGATGCCCCAGTTGAAATGGATTTGATTTGAATGCTTCTCCTCGTTAGGTATCAATAACCATCTGTAGATTTGCAAACGTGGCCTTTCAGCGTCTCAAATTTTCAGAATCTTGAATAACCTGGAGCTTTTGTAATTACAAAACCGGGGAAAGCGTTGTAAATCAATGGATATACTGATGCATTAATATAAACATTGCTAATTTATCTTTTTTCATTGAGCTCTTCCCATTGTACGCCGGCCCACTCTTCCACATAGCCTATCCCGCCATCTGCCACACCCTTCTGCTGACAATCTCTCTCACAAACACCGACAATAATTGTTCCCCATTCCATGCCATCAACACCCGTTTCTTCTCTCTCCAGCTCCATAATAGCATGGGGTGTAAGCTGAACCTCGAAGACTCTCCCAGCACCGCAATTTCCACACCTCGGTATCCTGTTCCCATTGACAGATGTAGTTGTAATCTTGGCATTATCTTTCCCCGAGATCCCGAGCAGTTTTCCAACCTCATCATGCTTCGAGTACAACAATGGCTGCCCCTTGAACTCGTACCTAATAACTTGTTCCGGATTCTGAGCCAATCGATCTGCGAATTTTTGGAACGCTGTATCAATCGTGCTTTCGAAAATGTCCTTATCTTCTTTCTGGCTGTTTCCTCCTGAGCCTTCATCTAAATCCATCGTCTGGGCGGGGATAGGTAGATCTTCAATTTTGTCCAAGATCTCATAGTTCGCATCTACAAGATAATAGAGTGGGTAAGCAGTTGGGAATTCGGAGTCTTGTGGCCAGGGCTCGCCAGGTGCGGGAGGGCCAAATTGAGGCGCGTCGTTATTGATAGACAGGGCAGCGGCGAAGGTCTTGGGAAGGTCTGAAGTTTCTGATAGGGTTTGAGCTGGCTCTGCTGCAATTTCTGAGACCAGGAGGCCAACAGGTGCAAAAGGATTATTTGAGGTTGTTGAAGAAGAGGTTGAAAATGGATTTGACTGTGCTGAGCTCTTGGTATTTGTAGAAAAGGGGTTTGCGGAAGTTGAGCTCGATGAGAGCTTCGTGCCGAATAAGCTCTCTCCTAAATTCATACCAGATCTTGGTATCGACGCCTCTCCTTTCGATTCTTTTTTGGCATCTTCCTTCCGCTTATCTTTGGCCGGAACCTCAGTTATCCTGGTCCCCCGCAGCGCTTTCACACTCCCCTCTTTGCGCCTGCATGTCTTTCGCCGGCATGTCATCACGTACAAGCGTCTCTCATGTCCCGGAAAGTACTCGGGTAGATCTCCATTCAATTGCAGAAGCAATATCATGAGGTCGTTGCATACTTTACACTTCGCCAACGCTGCAGAAGGCGGGGTCGTAGGGTCAAACCAGGTCTGGGAAAAGCAGCGTTAGCGTACCAAACGTTCCAACATTCGATAGTGCTTAGGTGACAAAGATATCTGTCTCCTTCACGACTTACAGGTCTTCCGCCTAAGTGACTGATTGTATCGTCGGAAGGCTCTTTCGATGCATACCCAAGAAGAACGTTGGTTTCGGTATATTCATCGTCCTCGCCACCGGAGGAGTCACTGTCATAAGTTGCCATTTCAATGATTGTTCATCAGCCGTGATCACGGTCACAAGAGGGGGGCTTCAAGTATGGAGGATATGAGGTTCGAAAGGCTGAGTTAAAAAGGTTAATATTGAAAATAATTTTAAGCGATCGGCAAGGCTGAGATGGACAAAAGTTATGTGCGTAGCCAATCATGAATGCGGACTCTACTACGGAGCATAATTAGATCAAATATCGCATGGTGCTGATATCATAGGAATTGTAAAATTCTCTAGCTCAAGTTTCTCACTGTTCATCCAACTTCTTCATAATGACATCTAATTCTACATCTGATACACTTAGTAAGTTTCAACGAGGAGGGCGCCTTCGCTATTTGTTGGCCGAGGAAAGATGTCAGATTAAAAATGTAAAGATATCGATACACATTCAACACGTCTTCGTGACTTCGTAAAAGCAGTCCTGCGCGATTGAATCCTACTCCTGCAGGAAATTAATATGCACCACGGATCTTTGCATAAAGATCAGTATCGAGAAAGTTGTAGTTGGGGTCCAGCTCGCAGAAGGGATGTCGGGATAAAAGTGTGTCGGCAGTGGGACGTTCAGCGGGATTACTAGAGCCGAATTAGTGGGCTTCCAATGTGTTGGACCACTGCAGCTACTCACATTGTAAAGCAGTCGAACATGAATGCCACAGCTACTGGGCTGATAGTGGTCGCAACATCATCCGGAATGGGAGGCGCTTCATTTAGACTGCCAAGTTTGTAAATGGCTCCCACCGTTTCCTCCTTGCTCCACGGCCTCCTTCCAGCAAACATTTCAAGAACAACACATCCAAGCGACCAGATATCTACTTTCGCCGAGTAACCCTGGCCTTGGGATCGGACGACCTCGGGCGCCATCCAGAAGACAGAACCTTGCATGGAGTTTGAAGCATCGTTTCCGTATATGTTGTCTGTCTTCTTTGAGATACCAAAATCGGAAATTTTGCAAGTTCCATCAAGATCCAAAAGAATATTGTCAGCTTTCAGATCACGATGAAGAATGCCTTCTCGGTGCAGATATGCAAGTCCAGAAAGTGTCTGCCGCGTTAACGAGCTCACTACGCTCTCCTCGAACTTGCCATGCTTCCGTAGACAACTGCCTACGCTACCACCAGAAATATACTCGAGGAAGATACTAATCGACATTTCTTTTCGTTCGCAGCCAAGATATTGAACAATGTTGACATGATCAAGATGTTGCATGGTATCAATCTCCTGATCAAGGGCAGCCACCATTTCTCGCATTTTGTCTTTGTCGTTCCCAGCAGCTTTTGCGCTGACTTCAACTTGCTTAACAGCTAAAAATTCTCCCGTTGTGGCATTCATTCCGAGATAAACGCGGCCATAGGTTCCTTTGCCAATCAATTGACCTTTGAACCAACGGAAAGTTGCTTGTCGCTTGGGAATTGTATCTTGTGGAATTTGGGGGAGAATCATGCTACCGCGTTGAGGTTTGATCTGGACAATATTCGCACCGAACATCTTAGTACTCTTGCGACGAAGAATTGTACTGGAAGCCCCCTGCTGTATAGGCGCAGTGAACCTTTTATTCGCTTCATGTGCGCCCCTGGCTACTTCACGGATGGACTTCATGCGCCCTAATCCACCGGAACGGCGGATATTTCTCTGGGCCATACTTTGCATGGACCCTCGGCTCTCGAGCGCTTTGAGAGTTGACTCGTCTGAGCCTAAAGTATCCCCATCGTTGTAAGATAAGCTGGATCGGGCAGTGTTTGCTGTTGACGATTCACCGATTGTCATTCCGGCCTGAGCTGCCGCCAGTTGTTCGAGGGATTCATTTGACTCCGCTATGGGTGATACCGGGGGGGAACTTCCAGAGCTTGCCTCCAGAACTGGCTGATCCAGGTCGAGGTTGGGGAAAAAGTCGTCGAGATGGTTAATAAGTGCCTCTGCAGGGGGTCTGCTTGCCCACAGGTCTTCCCTGGCAAATGATTCCCGGCGAAGCAATTTTGCACTCATATCTTCTGAAGACTCCGCAGACCACCCTTCAGAGTTTGAAGCGGCAGAACCAGGGGTACGTCGCTGCTGCCGTTTTCCAGAACTGCGAGAGCTGTCATCATCAGCCTCGGGAGTTCGCGATGCGTTGATTGTCGATGCACTATGCTGAGGGGATGAGAATGAAACGGACAGTCCCTTTTTCGATCTTGATGTTCTGATAGTCAAGCTCGGTCGTTTCCCCATGCTGTCAGACTCGAGGGTGCCAGACTCGGCAGAACGATCTCTTCTCATGCTTGATTTCTTTACGGGCGTACGGGATGCTATCGGCACAGCAAAAAGACCGTCGTCTGAATCGTCATCCGAATCGATTTGTGCGACCTGCTTGGGCGAATTCTTGAAATCAATGTTGGATTCTGTGAAATCAAGGTTGGGTCCATAAGATTTGCGGTTTCCTGGAATGTTCATACCAGGGTGCGCATGTGCACTGCTAGGACTGAGCTCAGATGGGGAGGGAACTCTGCGGATTTCTTCCTCTCGAATCTTGGAAACAGCGGAATTTGTAGGTATTTCCAGCGACAAGGAGCGATCACGAGCAGCGTTGACGTTGCTATCATCGCCATAGTCAGGTACAATGAACGAGGTGTCTCCTTTGCCCCAAGTCGTGCTGCCTGGAGTACCGCTTGCTGATCTAGGGCTACTCCGGCCCGAGCCAGATGCTCCAAAATCAACTGTTGACATAGCACTTCGTCCACGATCATATTGATCACTGCTCCCTGGCGGTGAACTCATATTCGGCGATGGGGCCGGGTTGGAACTGCTTTGGCTCGGGTGACCTACTCCTCCCAAGCGAGTTCCCATGCCAATTAGAGCGGCTGCAATCCCACCAGTAGCTTGCGGAGAGGCAGGTACAGGCCTTCGTTTAGCTTCAGACATCTCGGAAAGGGGCTCGCCACCAGACATACGTTTGCCATCACCGCTATCTATACTCGTCAACGATAGACGTGCTTGCTGGCCTGTTCTCTTGCTCAAGGAATTGGCTTTAATCAGCGTGGCTGATTCCGCGGGTGGTGGAGGTGGTTTTCTTTGAGGAAGAAGACCTTCCATTTTCTTCTCTTCAAATGGAGAGTTTCGAGGCTGATCAAAATCAACATTGCGTCCAACAATGCCAAATGAACCGTCAATAGAGGAAGTCTCCTTGCTTGCCTTCTTTTTTGCCAAGTACGCTTTCTGCTTTTGTTCTACCTTGGACCGATGCTCACTGGCAGCCAATTCTATAAAAGCTTGTCTGTCGGCATCAGAAAGTTGGCTTTCTCCTCCCTCTTGAGAGAAGCCAGATTGCATGAGGCGATCACGGAGGCTGTCTGATTGTGGATCAAACGATGGCAAGCTGGGCGAATCTCGGTTCAATGGCAAGCCAGTTGCCTTGATCGTGTTTTGTCGAGAGCTGGGCGGCGATGAGCTCGAACGTCTCCTGGCACCGTTCAGTGCAGCATATGCCTCTTCATCTAAAGGCGTTGATGGAGGTAAGCCAGGCGAACGACCAATCTTGTTTCCAAAATTCATCCCTAAACCAGCCGTCAGTGATGCAGGCAGAGTTGCAGCTGAGTTAGGAGCGGCCCGAATATAGAATTTGAGGCTCCCAGATTGATCTGCTTTAGTTCGTCTATACAATAGCAACTTCTGATCGTCCAGCGGTTCATCGTGCTCAGCTCTCCCGAGATCGGTAAGAAAGATCTGGGCAAAGTCTGCGTCTTTCAGACCCAAGTTTGAATAAATGACGGACCGGAGCTCGCTAGCTGCATCTACATCTGTGACTTCACACATGCGATAGTTCCAGCCATCTAGTGTAACAAGGATGAAATTTCTCCCAGGCACATTTCGTCTGCCACGATAACCTGTGGTGTGAGCGAAGCGATCATATTCCGATGCAGAAAAGGTCGAAGAAGGTCGGTCGAGAGAGGTCTCGCTGGAGTTACTTATTTTGCCATTGCCTAAGAATGGGGCTGGCTTAAAACTTAGGGATGGACTGGTAGGTGATTCAAGATGTGGTTCTTCCGGAGAAGGCGCGGCGCCATCGTCCTTCTTTTTCTTCCTGAAATGTTTGAGAAATCCCTTGGATTCCTTTGCAGAGCTCGGCTGATCTGAACTGGGCGGGCGGTCATCCAAGGGAGACGGGCGCGTACCGTCAGCACCGTAGCGGCGGCTATCTTGATTCCGAACGAGATTCAGCTCCCCAACAGCACCTCCCATCCCTCCACGCAATATCTGGCTAGCACCTGGAGGGACACCCGAGCCATATATTGCAGTGCTTGATGAGATGGAATCAGTGCTATTAGTTGATCGATGTCCAAATTTCGCGCTATGAGGCGATGCTGAAAGGTTTCCAGCTGAAGATGCTTGTGCATTAGAGAATGCACCTCCAGGGCTGCCGCTCTTGGGACTGCCGTCAATTCGAAGTGCGGGGCCCCTGAAAGGCCCTTCGCCAGTTTCACTGCTCGCACTAGGGCTATGTCGACGGCTGCCGTCACCATCGATATTCCTAAGAGCATTTCGATAACCTGCTCGGCTGTACGTATCCGAGTCCCCGGCTTGCCCGTTATTACTTAGAATTGGCATAGTAGTACTTCGGCCAGAAATCCTCTGCGATGCAAAGCCTGGCCCAGGACCTTTGAACATCGATTTTCCAGGACTATCATCCTCTCCATTCGCTGTGCTAGGGGTTGAAACATGAAACTCGCGACCTAGGCTTGGCGATCCTTCTAGTGTTCCCTCTGTGCCAGCACTAGGAATGTTGGCAGTCGAAGATTCTCGACGGACGTGAGATGATTTCATCACATCAGGTGCCCTGCCAGTGACGATACCTCTGATCAAGCGACGCATGCGTTTGCCTTCTTCTCGCTCCCTAGCCTGGTCCCATCCGGTACCACTACTAGAGCATTCTTTTGCAAGTCGAGGGTAAACTTGCTGATGCATCATGCCGAAATTTCCTCTCCCTCCATGACCACTGCCCAATTCAAGGAAAACAGAACCACAGATATTGAGATACTTGAAAGTTTCTTGCCAGTCATTCGAAAATTGATTGTTAGCGAGCCAGAGTAACACGCGGTCCATAGTCCATTCCTTCCCAGAATCGCTTGGAGAGATTGGAGTATTCGAATTACTGCTTGCGGTGTGTTGATGGTTGCTATTTTGGTTTGTGTTCATGCCTCGATTTGACATTTGTGGATTAAGAATAGTCGCTGTCGGCGGTCCCGGTGAATTGTACTCGGGCAAATGAATGTTATTGAAGCGATTTACCGGCGTTTGTGACTGGTACAATCGCTCGCGGTCATAATAGCTGCCACCATCATCCAATGGAGTCGTCAAGCCAGTATCCCCGGTATTCCTAGAGGTTCTTGAGCTATTATCGGATGCCGCTGAAAACTCAGCACTATCTCCTCGACTGAAACTTGGCTCTTGCCTGCCAAATCCTGGGATGCCAACCCCGGGACCAAACGAGTCACCATGTGGTATATAAGTCGCGGACATCTGATGTTCGCTCGCAGGCGGTGGAGGTATAGACAAAGGCGGGGGTTGGTGGCTGAGATAACTCTGTCCGGGATTGTACGTTTGGTGCTGGGTACTGGTAGGCGGATTAGGAGGTGGGAGAGGAAAGCCTCTAGCATCGTAGGATCGTCCCCAGCTGCCTTGCCAATTCGATACTGGTGGTGGACCAGGTGGTGGGGGTATCATTACCCCGGGGTGCTGATGCGATTGAGGGCCAACATTTCGAGGGGGAGGAGGAGGGATTGACATCATATGTTGCTGAGCAGGGGGAGACATCGGTGGAGGCGGTGGAATAACATATTGTCTCGAAGGATCCGGCCCCCCTGGGTGCCGTTGTCCTGGCTGATACATGACAGGAGCGCCTGGACTTAGGCGTACGGAAGGTCGATAGAAACTATTCGAAGGGTACAAAGGAGACGGGAGGGGGTCTGCCGCAGTTGAACGTGCTCTTGGTCTCGACGCCGAGCTCGCAGAGGAAAGAGTCGGATGTGGGGAGCCTACTCCGTACAGAGGAATGAGCAGATTCGACCCGCTACTGACGTTGTATTGGGGGACGTCGTTCAGGATCAAGTCTTGTGGCGGTTGGAGACCAGCGTTCGAGGCGTGTCTTGGGGATTCTACGGGTGCTCTGTTTGCTGAAGAGGAGCGTGGCCGCGAGGTCATCGTAATGTGTGCATTTTCGTCATGCAAGCTCCGCGGATTCGACGTCTGCGATGCCGCCTCCTTGCCTTGAGCCCTCGAAAGTAGATAAAGACGAGTCCTTGGCCAGGCTAGTCGACACGCGGTGTCGCAGGCCGGAATTCGAGAGATCTACCTGTTCAGCAACAGATTTGGGCCCGGGGATGCGGTGATGTGTTAGAAGAGGTGATGGATTCGAGGGCATTCGCAAAGGTTGCGCTCTTCGTGATGTCTGGGCCAGTGAGAGCTCGTATCCAACCAACAACACACGAGCCACCCACCAGCCACACTTCACTTTCGCCCGTTTCAGGGGGCTTGCGTTAGCCGCCAACACTTCCTCCGAACCCGTGTTTTCGCGTCGATATATTTGTTTTCGCTATTCCAATTCCTACCCCTCTGCATCTGCGAAGCCGTTGTAACATCTAGCAAATCCCTGAAGGGTTCGTCGGTTCTAGTCCGGTAGTACAAACATGTGATGCACCTGCAGTCGGTGGTGGTGTGTGTTTCGCGCGGCTCGTCATAATCGGTGAGCTGATAAGCTTGACTCGGAGGAAACGGTAATTGTCAAAAAGTATTTGAGAAATTGAGCCGCCCTCTTCCTATTTCATACAGGCATTAGAACTTCTCGCTCTACAGACAATCTTTCAGATATTGTTCCTATCATGGCTGACATCAGAACCTCAGCTCTGAAGTCACCAATAGACGTTGCGGAGTATCTCTTCGCGAGATTGCACTAAATTAGAGTGCGAGTACGTATGTGCAAATTTTATTTTGCAATCGTACATCGCTGTTTCTCTTTATTACAGCTCAGAGCCTGAAGGGTATACAGGAGCCGACATGCACTTACGTCTTAGGAGCTTGGCTCCTCGACCCTGAGCTTGTTCAACAACTTCAGGGAACAATTCACACTGATCCGCTGGCAGAGTACCTGGCGACTCCAACTTGGTAGCACTTGATTATATCCCGCAAGTTGGGTTGATATGGGTGGGCAACTGCAATGAGCTCAATCCCGGTTAGTCGATGCAAGTGCTTAAAGCGGAAATATTTACTAAATGCTCCCTGACATGCTATGCCGTGGACGGAGATGCTAGAGTTAAGGGTAAGTCGGCAATTCTCACCGCATTTTGGGTTGGAGAGTTATCGGTTGTGAATGCTATTGCGGGCGCATATTCGGAGCATGTGCCAGTGGTCTGTAGTTGTTGAAGCGGACGTTCTTTCTCTAGCTCTAAATATTTTACAATCTTCTCCTAAGATTGTATTGTTCCTCTTCCCCCAGAACAATTCTCCAGCCGAGAAATTGCCGAATCTCCCCGACCAAGACATTGTTGGAACCCCTTCTACGACATTTCAGAAAGACGCAATATTGCTGCATCCCACACACCACGAAACAGGAACCTCAACGTTTTTGCAGATATGAACAGAGAGATTAGTTGTACTATGGCTAGGATCAACAGCCCTGATGATGCCGTTACACTTATCGAATACGCATTGCAGCAATGCTGGATTCAAAGCTGCCCCGTTTACATCATATTGCCTACAGATATTCTTCAAACAAAGATTGAAGGAGAGCGGCTGAAGATTCCTATCCACCTTCACTTTCCAGCTAACGACAAGGTGCCGGAAGACCATTGTGTCGGCGTCATCTTGAAGCACTTCCATGTGGCAAAGAATCCTATTATTCTCTTGGATCTCTGTGCAATTCGCCACCGAATTTGTAAATGCAACGGGGTCCCTTAAATTCTTTGTCCCCGTTTTCTGGGATACTCTTCCTCAGCTTGTGCACTTCTGACACCTCTCACGCCATCCTGGTGACAGTTCATTGCAGCTCACCGCCCAAGAACTCTCAACGATGAGTCGATTGGGTCTTGAGCCATTTATGTGAGTACACTGGATGTACTTCCTCCATTCGATCATTAAGTCCTAATAGCTTTGTCATCTATAAAGAAGGTTACACCATTGAAAGATTCATCCATGCAATGGACGAAGCGGACAACGACATTCAACCTTGGTACTTCAAGGACCTTGTCAATGTATTCGGTGCTAAGGGAGGCGAATCCTGGACTTACCAAACCAAGACAAAGGAGCAGACCAACAAGCTTTTGAAGAAAAGGAGTTCAATTCTGCTAACGTTCTGCAATTCGTCGAGCTGTATATGCCAAAGAAGGATGTACCAAGAGCCTTCATGTTGACCGCAGATGCAAGTGCGGAGAACAATCCTAAGCAGTGATGTTTAGATTAAATGAGATTCAAGCTCCGGGGTGTACCGAAATCTTGGAGGCTTCAGTTTAGGGAAATCCATATATTTGGTAGACATGAAATCAACGATAAAAACTGTTACAACGCCTGAAGCGATATGTTGTCTGGCGCACGATGAACAAAAAAAGCGACACTTAATGCCCGAAGGCTAGCTGGACAATTGGACTGCTTCTATAACTCATGTTCCTCCGAATTGTCGTACTTTAAGAGTCTGTCTCATCTCAGATTTTGGGACGCTCTTGCGCTGACGTCCTGGTCCTCCAAGTACAGGTGAATGTATAACTTTTGACTGGGCATTTAAGATCCAGTGCCGCTTTCCGTGCCCATCCTGAGCCTCGGACCGTCAGCCTGGTGGGAAACGTAAAGGTTTGTGATTGGCTACCAATAATGGCCTCGCTTCCACCACACCACATCTTTTCTCAAAACTCAAAGTCAGGATGAGTGGTCACAGGGCATAATCGGCCAGCAATGACGAACTCGAATAAACGCAAAGAAGGCCCGGATGCTACTGGTCAAGGCAATGGAGGAACGAAGAGGAGTAAGGTGCGTTCTTTCATGTCAACGTTTGAGCGAGCGTTCGATCTTTGTTTATGGATAGGCAGGTGAACTCGTGGAGGAAGAGTTCTCGCCCGCAGCGTGTATTCCATTGGATTGAGCCAGTGAAACGGTATATCGGCCCCTTCTACGGCTTACTTTCAAAACTCAATGATCTCCCAAGTATCCCCGCAAGTTTGCGGGTCATGGTATCCTCAATTATATGCCATGCGACTAAGAACCATCAAAAAATCTTGTGTGATAATGTGAATTTTGAGATGGTGGAAAGAAGTCTGACTTTTATTTAGGGCGGATCGGGAGGGAAATGGCAGACACCACACCAGAAAGCCAAAGAAGCTTCTCGTGGAAGCGGAAAGATTGAGATTGGCGATGCCGGGATATGGGCTACATGCGCGAGGAATCAGGAAGGAAGAGCGACAGAGGAGCTCAAGGCTATGCTTGAGGAGGTAGGGTTACTTTCTCTCAATCCTTTTTGCACACAACTAACAGCGTTCAGTGCGCGGAGAGGTTCTATGGTATTGTATCGAGATTAGTTGCGCAAGAAGATGATGAGGATGAATCGGTCGACGACATTGAGTCCTCAATTCAGAAGGAAATAGCTTCCATGGGTAAGAGGCAAAATCACGCCAAGCTCATTGTGCCTGTTCGTTTGGACGTACAATGCGTCTTATTCTTCAAGGTTCGACAACCAATTGATCCGGTTGATTTTGTGCATAGAATATGCATAGAAGTAGTATCCACTCCGGGTATTAGGCGGATGAGGTATATCAATCGATTAACTCCTATGACGTTGATGGGTAAAGCCACAGAGAAGGGGCTCGAAGAAATAGGAGCAGCTGTCCTCAATGAGCACTTCAATCTCCGAGAGAGCCAAGAAACCCCAGTTGAAGGTGAGGGTAGTGCTGGAAGAAAACCAGGGCTACAGAATATCCCGAACCTTTCAGTAAGTGGCAGACTTTGACGTCCACCGTTACTCTCCTGCATGCGTAATCCCAAATTGGGAATTTTTGACGACTCGATGCTGATTTTCACCCCAGTACGCAATTCGACCCACTACTCGCAATCATACTACACTGAAAAGAGACGGTGTGATTAAGCAAATTGCGAGCATGATCTCAGATGCGCATAGGGTTGACCTCACGACCCCCGAAAAAGTCATTTTGGTCGACATATATCAGGTATGATAATCTCTCAACGAGAGGCTTGCGTAGCCCGGCGACGGACATTGAGATGCTAAGACGTGGCATGTGAAAAGCTCACTTGCTGATACTAAATACAGACCATCTGTGGAATGAGTGTAGTAGGAGGTGATTGGGAGTCGTTAAAGCGTTTCAATCTCGCCGAGTTGTATCTGAGTCAACCTCCACTAAAAGTCGCGGCTACGGCAAATGGTGCTAAACCGCAAAGCGTAATAGCAGACGAGGTTGTTGCTGTTGCTGCGCCTTCTGTCGCTACCCGAAACGTGGAATCGTGAAGCTGCCGTCTAGAACTTGCTTTTTCAAGATTCTAAAGCGTCATGGGTGCAAATTAGAGCGGGTACAAATGCATCGAAGATCTCATATGTGCGTCAAGCTTTCTTGGACAGGAAGAACGACAGTGTATGTCACAATCAGATGGTTCCCTTGGCCTTGATTTTGGAAGGAGAGGTCACGAGGGCAAACAATGGGATGTCTCGAAGAGGTCAACATTTGCGCCTGAGAGCTAGTAGTAGATGATATACAGCCAAATGCGTATGGTTGCAGGAAGATATTATCGAGCACCCAAAAATATTGCAAGGCTTCATCGGTTCATAATCTATTGGAGGGATACTAGCTTACCCACTCTCCGAGGCACTCATGCAGCCATGCCTACTACAATGCATACATACATGATGATTTGTGAGACAGTGACCCAATCGAGACTCTTAGCTGGAGGAAGGTCCCTTTCTTTGGGATCCGCAAGATTGACGACAAAAATCATTTCGAGGGCCGATCTACTGTGGAGCGTCAGGCTCTTGTGTCAACGCCTGCAGTGTTACCTGTAAAGTGTCAAACCTACTTCAAAGTTTCTGTCCGATGCCTCGCTCAGCGTCAGAATTTCCAGGAGGACACTCTTTGCCCGTGAATTGCCTCTAGAATTGCCTGTTTCCATTGCTTCGAACTTTACATGAAGCTTCATATGTAGCCTTGCTAGAGCGACGTCTTGGTCCCAATCGGAGATTTCTGGCGATCGGTGGGTCTAACCACATCCGCCCAAAATTAACGAATCTCATCCCGAGTGCTAGGGAGACCAGACGAGGGGCAGATCCGGGGGGTACCGTGTAAAATAGTCGTGCCGACGTAGGCAACCTTGACGCGGGCATGAGATAGAAGATGGCGCATGCTCTGCTCAGGGACAACAGTGAAGGGAAAGAATGCTTGATGGTATCATGGTATCATGGCACCATGGTCTCATGGTAGGGAGTACGATCGAATCGCTTCATGTGATTTGACCATTTGACGCAGTGACGTCGTATGCCAGATTTGCTCCAATCTTTCAGGGGTAAAGTACTCAGTACTTCCTCTTTATGTAGGGTGGGTGAACGAGCTGGGTTGCAATGGCTCAGGACAGCTTGTGATTATGGCATCTCCGCGGAGCATGCGCCAGATGCTGACATGAATCTGCACGCAGCACAGTAGTTCTGGTGGTTCTACGCGTGGGTGCTATTCGCTCGGGCGTGCACCGATGGTATTGACTAAAGTTGACCCAAGCACCACCGGTGATCGAGGAGGCTTAGACGAAGCCCCGAAGAAGCCACTTTCCCGACTCCCACGCAGCTCGGCGCAATCAAACGTCAGAAAGGCAAACATTGCAGCGAGAAGGATGCCCATGGGCCGCCGAATGCTATTTTGACGCTCTGCAGCTTGCCTCCAGCTTGGCTCGATGGCTATTCTGCACGCCTCACGCTGCCTCGCGCTGTCTCGTCTTACGACAGAAAATACCCGCCATCCGCCATCCGCCATCCGCCAGCGACGGCCACGGCCACGGCCTGCCGCGTCCAGACCTCGCCAACTGACACACCCGCTCTTTTGGACCACCAGACGGTTCCGCACGGCCTTCCACCGCCATTCCATGCATGAGGGGGGCGTCTCCCATGCGCGTTCGCTTCGTACCGTCCACTAGGAGATTTCTCGCCTCGCTTCACCATGTTTGCTTCAACCCACGACCCAGCCGACCCAAGCTCCACGCCAACCCAGCCAACCCAGCGCAGCCAACCCAGCGCAGCCAACCCAGCCGGCCCAGCTTCATCGCAATTGCCTGTCTTCATCCCACCAAAGCAGCCACCGGAAGCATTCTTCCCACACCCTCGTACTCCGTACTGTCCCTCCGTACGCAAGCTGCATTGCAGCCACTGCCATACCGCTTTAACCGCCCCGGAAGAGGCAGTCTCGGTAACTCGTCATGCTTGGCCATCTGTGTCAAGCGCCCACGCGCCACGGCCACCTCGCCAAACTGATATTACAAGCAGAGGAGATGAGAAGTACATCTCCTCCACGCTATGTGGCTTGCAACCTGGCTGAAGACTTCTCCAGCTCCCGTTTCACCTGGCCAATCGGTCTTACTTTGCTTCCCTCAGCAACAGAAATGGCACCGAGTTCCTTCCTGCAACCTTGCCTACTCCGTTCTCAGCGTTACAATTACTCGTATGCTCTCTCCTCTCCTTGTGCAGGGGTCCCAGCCTTACGGCTTCTGGCATCATTGATAGGGCGTCTGTTTCCCTCCATTTCCAGCTATATCAGCTTGTTCTATAGGTATTCTTGTGAGCATCCTCTGGCTCCTCAGGCTCGATCAGCACCACGGCATTCAACAACATCCTCATAAACAATTCATAAAACAAGAAATGGGATAACCGTCTAATCTCGAGAGCGAATCAAGCAGCCAAGCGAGCCGGCCTACAAGCGTTGTGCAGGATACTTCCTCACAAAGACATTGGGTAGATACGTTACGTATTTTACAGCTCGCCATCAGGCCTTTATTTAGACTTTTGGACTCCAGCCCTCCATTCTCACTGCCTCCGAGGCGTTTATGTCCCGCCCGCCATGTCGTCTTCTAGGACCGCAGTACCGCCACGCCAGCACTTAACGTCTCTCATGTATGCTTTACCTGTTCGCCGGCTCAAAGAGATCCTCAGCCATGTTTTCCCAAACGAAACACTGGGCCCAGTCGAAGAATTGAAATCTACCCAACTCTCAAGATTGTACTCTCTTACAATGTCTGACGAGCGAAAGTTAATGTTGTCCTTTGCACCAAGCCTTTCCGTCCATCTACTACGACATGAGGCCGCTATTCTGTCTTCAGAGGCAAAACTAGCCTACTTTATTACGGAATCGGAACGACGACCTGAATGCCAAGGAACGAGTACAAAACAAGACAGCTCAATCGCAAACTATGGAGGACTGTCTGCATTGGTCCCGAAGCTACTCAAGCATTCGCCAAACAACCGTGAAATGGCATACCCATACAGCATTTTCGAACCCACAGCGGGTGTTCCTCTTTCTACGGTCGCGATCTACCTCAGTCTTCCTGAGCGCCGCTTGATTGACAAGCAAATCGGCCTCACGGCTCGAACACTTGCATCATTCACATCTCCTTCTGGCGGATTTGGCGCTGTGAGCCGGATACTTCCAGACCCCTTCATTAAGCCTGCGTCAACCTCAACAGATCTAGAGATAACGGGCTCGAAGTTATGGTCCGAAGCATTCCATGGCCTATTAGAAGGCATCCTGAGAGATGGTGAAGACAAGGCCGTCTTGTTGCCATACGAAGTTATCCGAGCCCATTACAAGCGACTCTCACACCATCTAGATGCTGTGTTGAGGCCCAGTTTGCTTGTTCTCGACATTGGAAATGATA
Source organism: Stipitochalara longipes BDJ (assembly GCA_009732865.1). NCBI lineage: Eukaryota > Fungi > Ascomycota > Leotiomycetes > Helotiales > Hamatocanthoscyphaceae > Stipitochalara > Stipitochalara longipes. Next base: position 1,133,593 of record ML769340.1, read on the forward strand.
GAAATGTCATGGTGGAAAGAGGTTTGGATGAAGAGGGTTCGCTGGCCGCTTCGCCAGAAGGCGTGAGATTGGCTGGACTCAGAAGCTGGAGCCAAGGTGTCTTTGGGGACCCTTTATTGGCGGACTGCTTTGATGGTCCCAGCGAAAGTTGTCTGGAAGGTTGGCGAGAAGGCGGGGAGGATATCATCGAGGACCAAGCAAATGCTCAAGCCAGGATACTTCTATATCAGTGCTTCAGAGCCGTAGTTTGCATTGTGACGGAGTATTATAGGCCACAAAACGACAGTAGTCGACGAGAGCTCGAAGGTCGAAGGAAGTTGACAAGTGCTTTAGCAGAGATAGAGAAGCTTGGAAACACAATCGGTGGCACCCTGAAGCGGACACGAAGCTCTAGCAACGATGTTGAGGGCTCCAAAAAGCAAAGAACCGAGACTTAAGAAGATCTTAATCATCATAGCGTGGCGTTCGGAGTTGACTAGAAGACTAGATATCCCAGATCGTAGAATCATTAAATGATAAATTGAGGTTCTTCCAATGTTACTCTACCTAGTACGCTGTTTACCAGAGTTCGAGTCGTCCTCGTCTCGGGGAAGCTGCATTCCCATTAGTCCTAGAAGATTGCCGCCAGGTCCAGCCATTCCAGCTTTGGTCAACGAATTAGCATGGATAGTTCTTCGATTTCAAGAGAGAGTCGAGGGTTTAGGGAGCCAGGCTCCTGAGGCTCATACAGCTTCTTGTGAAGCTCCCATGCTCCGAACTCTTGTACAAGCGGAAAAGAGGGATGGTGAGAATGGAAATAAGCTTACCTTGACTCTTGAAGCTTTCAAGTAGATTCTTTGCCAGATGAAAGTCTACATCAATCTCATCATCATCACTCTCGTCATCGATATCGTGACCCGTTACAGTTTCCTCCCCTTTCTCTGCCTTTTCCTTCCCATTTAATGCTGACAGCTTGCTAGGGGTTGGGTCAAGATTGAGAGCACCAACTTCATTTAGCTCAGTCTCCAGTTTTTCTATGACTCTTCTCATCTCGCTAGCCTCGTCAATATCTTCTTCGTCGCTAGCTTCTGCCCCTGCTAGTCTTGGCTGTTTGGTGGGTTGCAAGGTAGCGATTCCCGAGGAATCGACCACTTCGTCCTGTTCTTCGGAAGGCATCCCCATCATCTCCCTCATCATTCTAGCAAACTCTTTCTCATCAAAACTGACATCCTTGTCCTCTTCTTCACTGTCAAACCCTGTATCCTCCCCTTCCTCCTCGTCGTCATCGTCGCCATCGTCATCTATGTCCATGTCATCCATTTCTGCGCCGTCGATGCCAGCATTTTCATCGTTCAGGAACGATTCAAAACGCTCAACCATTTTTCTGAGATCAGCCTGGGTTTTGGCATCGCCAAAACCTGATGGTGGCTCCGGCCCAAAGACACCGGGTGTGCTCGACTTTTGCTTCCCTTCGCCTTTTAGTTCTCGTTCGAAGTCTTCGAAGTTGATATCCATCCAAGACTCGTCATCCTCTCTAAACACATCTTTCCATTTTGCGATGTCCCCATCTGTTGGCAGAGCCAAAGAGTGGTCTATAGTCAGGTCGTCAAGCAAGATTTTGGCCTCGCGGACGGTGCAGTTGTCTCCGTACTTAGGGTCTGAGAGCAACATTTCGAATCCCGAAGTGACTTTCATGCCCATGTTCAGCATTTCATACCTTTTTGAGCCAAGAGCATCATTTTCCGGATGAGTCTCAGGCTTTGACCTTATATCTTTCCAGGAGATTGGGGCCGAAAATTGTTGCGATTTGAGCTGTGCATATAATACTCTAGTGAATCGTATCGAGACTTCAACCAAGTCCTGGGGAGGAAAGATCAGGTCCGAAACGCTGCTTCGAAGTGTTTTCAGTGCGATAGGATCGCGAAGGTAGAAAGCTTCAACAGCAGGGGCAATAGAGGCTGGGCGAGCATGCAGAACGTATGCAAGTTTTCTTGGTATCAAAACCACAGCATGATGAAGGGAGGCATTGATCTGAGCTGGGTAGTTGCGAAGCCTATAGAATGACTCCTCTTCAATAAGAGGCGAACTGATAAGTATGTCTGGATCCGAAATAATGGCTTCGTGGGCTTCTTCTAGTGTTAGGGGCCGGGAGTTTGGAATCGTTGTAGCACCAAAGCGTGAAGCTGCAACAAGCGGAATAATGCGGAGTGAATTATTATGAATCCAGACCTGTCACGGTCAGCCATGCTCGGTCTCTGTAGTGAAAAAATAGTACTTACCCTGTTATCCGCGATTTCTGGGGTCAGCCACCGAGGTAAGGCATTTGCAGCTTCGGCCAGTAAGAACTCGCCGTCTGTATCCACGACTTTGATCCACAAGTATGGAAACCTGTTACTTAGTTCTCTGAGGATATACACAATGAGCCACTCGTCCTCGACCGAATCGCCATAATTTGTAAGACCATGAAGATACATCTTCCCTATACATCGGTTAATGGTAGCCTATATCGTTTGGGTGGCATTGACATGCCCTTTCCACTTTTAACATCCAGTTTAAAGCTCTCTCTTTGCCATATATACTCCTTCAGGAGACTATTTGCCAGTTTGATGGCTTCTCTTTTCACGACTTCGAGTTGGCCAAGAAGCTCTTTTGGTGAGTTTAACTTCGCATCGATGACATAGAGACAGTATTCGACGCAGTCATCAGGCAAATGTTTTGGGAACCCAGTGAAGCCCTCTTCAAACCCTTTGAAATCGTCGTTTGGACCTTCCATTCTGATGCGCGTGATGAGGTATGGAGGGGTAAGGCTGAGATCATTTTTGTTTTCGGAAGCGGCGTTGGAGCTTGGGCCACTTTTAGCAGGGGTGGTTGCGCTACTCTCAAAATGGAAGGAACGTAAACACAACTTCGAAAATCGCGTCTCCGCTCCCAGCCACGACCGCGACCAACGATCAATATTGCATTTGCTTTGGACTTAATGGCTACCATCGGGATTTCTGCACATACAAAACATTGACCCATTTCTACTTCCATTTTCATTCAAGCCGCGAAGACTCATTCGACCTTCAATATGGTGGAAGCCGGAGCGGGAGGGCTCGACACTCCTCGAACCAACGTTGGAGATGCAACATATCTGTCTCGACAACTAGACTTCGATATCACTCAAGAGCCGTCTTTCCAGTCGCCTTCGAAGGATAACAACAACCTTGTTCAGCAATTGCAAAATGGTCGACGCGGTCCCATCAGAACACCTCGAAGCCGCGTTGCGCTTACCGACAGACGAAACCTTCCAGCAGGGCTCAGTGGTGGAGAATTCACACCGCTACTCAAAAGTGCTACCAGGAATAGTGCGATGCGAAGTGGAAAGGAAAATGTGCCTCAGACGCCCGCTTTTGGAGTCCTAGACAACATCCCCGAAGACTTCAGTCCACTTCCGCAGGGTAGCTCGGTTTATGGTGATTCACGAAACGGCTCTTATATGGCCGGCACTCCAATGCCTCAGATTGACAGCAGCAGTACTGCTTCCACGCCAATGGCTCTTCTGCCGCGGCGGAGTGACGGGCCTGGGGTGTTGCAAGACGGCAACCAAATGTCATTACGAGAGCAGGAAAACGTCATCGACAAGATCGAGAAGGAAAATTTTGGCCTGAAGCTGAAAATACATTTCTTGGAGGAAGCGTTGCGGAAGGCAGGCCCGGGATTCAGCGAAGCGGCTCTGAAGGAGAACACGGAACTCAAAGTCGACAAAGTTACAATGCAGAAGGAACTGTACCGATACCGAAAAACACTTACCTCTGCTGAACGGGAGCTGGAGCTTTATCGACAACAACTGTTGGAGATGCAAGAAAAAGTAAAGCGGAAACACTTGGATGCGGGTCAACGGGAAGAATTGGATCGCCTCCATCAAGCTCTGGAGGATAAGGAAGCTGAAGTCAACGAGTTGAAAAACCAAGAAAGCCATTTTGAGGATCTTCAAGACAAGATACATGACTTGGAAGCAGAATTAAGACAAAAAGACAGGTTAATTGACGATCGTGAGGATGAGATCGAGAATCTGAAGGAGGAGGTTGAGAAACATGCCGGAACTATTTCAGGTTTGGAAGAGACGGTTAAAGTTGCTCAACGCCGAGCCATCGAACTGGAGGAACAAGCGGAGGCCGGTGAACAACTCGAGGATGCCAAGGAGACCATTCAAGAATTAGAGCAGAGTCTAAGACGGCTGAAGGAAGAAATTGAAGACGCGAAGGATGACTGTCAGGAGGCCATGAAAGACAAACAACGCGCCGAAGCAGATCTCGAGGAGCTGCAGGATGAGATGGCCAATAAATCAATCACAACCAAAGGTCTCAGTCGCCAGATTGAAGAGAAAGCCAATCGGCTCCAAGACGAACTCGAAGACCTTCGAGAAAAACATGGTGCTCTTGAAGAACAGCATTCCGACAAAATACGCGAGATCAAAAAATTGCAAGACAAGATTGAGGATTTTACGAGAGGTGCTGAGGTTCGGGAGCAGAAGTTGAAAGATAAACTCGAGGTCGTGCAAAGCGAAAAAGATACCGCAGTCCGCGAGCAGGAGTCACTATCTCAACGATTCGGGTCGGTCCAGAAGGAGCTTCAACAGAGCTCTGACGAGAAGAACCTCCTCCAAATACGCCACGATTCACTCACAACAGAATCTGCTGGTCTCCAGAAAGAACTTTCTAAGGCACGGAAAGTCATCGAGGATCTTGAAGACAAATTAGATCATGAAAAAACACTCGCTCTCAACAACGAGAGAGAAGTGAGGGACGAATATAAGGGTGAGATTGACCGACTCAATGACGAGATTGAAGATCTTCGTGCAGAGCTTCGTGAAAAGGATCGCTTGTACGACGATGATAACGACAAATGGGACAACGAACGCCGTAACATTGAATCTCAAAGAGACCTTGCCGAAGAGAAGGCTGCCGGCTTGCAGCGAACGATCGATAGACTACAGGAGGCCGAAGGCTCTTTATCGAGCAAGGAAACGAAGCTTCAGCAAGCACTCCAGAGCGAAAAGGCACGGCACGAGAGCCAGGAAGCTGCCTTAACTAGACAGATCAATGAGCTCAATGAAGATTTGGACAGCCGACAAAATACCCTCGACGAAGTACGATCCGAATTGGCTGAGGTCAAAGAGGAGCTACGACTTAGCCAACGAGAGCAGAAATCTCTTTCCGAAAAGGTTGAAGGCTTGGAAGATGAAGTGGAGATCCTCCAGACAAGTCTCGACGATGAGAGCGAGCAAGCTAACAGAGATCTATCTGCCGCCAAGCAAGAATCTGACAGCCTTCGCAGACAGTTGCAGGTATTGAAACAAGATTTAGCCACAGCAGAAGTGGAAATTGCAGGTGCTCAAGGTCAGATTGAGGCATTCCAAGACGATTTACACGCTGGAAAAGGCAGCCAAGATCAACTCGGCACAAGACTGAGAGAGGTCGAAACGCAGCTTCTAAAAGTCAAATCAGAGAAGCAGAGTTTACAGGACCAGCTTGCTGCAGTCAACATCGAGGTTCATTCCCTTCGGACGTCCAATGCCGGTATTGAAGCCGAACGGGATGAAATCGTGAGTCAACTTAAGGCAATGAAGCAGCAAGAGGAGGAGACGTTTCGCCTCGACCAAGAACGAATGGATCTGCGAACGGCAAAGATGAAGCTGGATGGGGAAGTTCGCCGGCTCCGTGAGGAGAACAAAAATTTCATAACTCAGCAGCAAGCTATCGAAAAGGAGCTGCAACAAGAAATTAATAGAGCGAATGGTGAAGAGGCTCGTCTGAATGGCGAAATTCACGATCTTCAAAAGATCTTAAGAGGATCATCCGAGAAAAGAGAACTGGCGGCAACAAAGAAGACGATTTTACGCCTTGAAGCACGAGTCCAGGAGCTAGAAACACAGATCGCAACTGTTGAAGGCCAGATTGATTCCACTCATGAACTTTCTATGATTCGCCGGGACCTTACTGCCGCTCGCCAGAAGGAGACCGAATATCTTCAACGTGAGGCAGCGCAGAAGGACATACTCCGTGGCCTGAAACGCCAGATCACAGAACTTGAACGGAAGGCTCATGATGCCGAAATCTCACGTTTGGTCTCGTCATCACCTCACTCATCTCTCAGCGGATCAGCTCGGAAATCAGAATTGATTGAAGTTCGTACCCAACTTGCAACCGCACATCAGACGCTCAAGGATATTCGAGGCCAACTGAAGGAGGTAGAAAAGGAAGCAGCGCGAAAGGTCAATGCTGCCAACCTTGACCTCCAGACACGGACAGAAGTTTGGGAGTTTGAGAAAGATGAATTAGAGCGAAGCCTGGATGAAGCGCTCTTAGCAAAGGACGAGCTTGCATCTAAGAATGCAGCATCTGAAGCAACGATCACAAGACTCCGTGGAAAGATCGACCGCCTCGAAAAAGCTCTCCAAGCTGAACGACTGAACAGTGGCGAGGATCGGACCATGGCCTTGGAGCGCCGTGACCTCCACGAAATGCTCCGCGAAACCCAATTACAAGCCGAGTCACTTGAACTTGCCGTACAGGAGCGAGAAAATACAATTGCGGTTATCACAGCTGCGGAGGCGGAGCTTCGCACCCAACTCAAAAGAGTGCGTGATGAAAGATCTTTACATCGGTCTAAAGCCACCTCTGCCCACGAGCAACTTCAAAATCTTGAGCGCAGATATCGCAAAGCCAAGGAAAGCTGGGAGGCGGAAAAGAAGAATCTCACCCGGGGAGTAAGATTTGTCAACACGTCTTTGTCAGTGAATGATGAGTCTCAAATACTCGCCCTGAGGAAGGAAGCTGAGGAGAGGGAACATCATCATGTGAAGGAAATGAGAGGAATGACAATGATGATTGAATGGCTAAAGGCAAGATGCAAGAGAGAAGAGGACTTCCGCGCCGTTGCAGCGCATGGCAAGAGGTATATGCAATTGCGGATTGATCTGTTTGAGGCTTGGTATGTTATGTTCTCACTACCGAGCTACTGAGTACTAACCTTTGCTCCTTTCTAGTAACAAGGCAGATCTTGAATTGTTGAAGTCAACAGGCGTCAAGCTTGATCCACGCCCTCCAAAGAAGCGCCCCAACAAATTCCGCTCTGTGGTATGGATGGTCCGAGCAACAGTCAGGATGAAGAAACGTGCTGCAACATGGGCTGAGAGCCGCGCTATCCATGATGCGATCGAGGCGCAACGGGAGCGGCAGAAACTGCACGCAAGGAAAGCATCACTAGCGGACGATGATTCATGAGTTTTGTTGGATTGTTTTGTGATATGGTGTCTCTATTGAAAGTCTGGTGTTGGAGTAGGTTGGAGCATGGTATAGGGCATTCGCATCAGGCTTGGGGTACTTTATTGCTTCTTGAAAAGCGGGCATTAACTCAGTTGAATACATCCATTCCTTTTCAAAAGGCATCGTGAAATTACAGACATAAAAGCCGTGACCCGCATTTCCTACCATGGATATCCTGGCATGATATATCTTGTTGTGCTTTTCCCAAATGCACACACATATGACGCCGCCCAGTGCCGATCTCGCAAGTGTGAATGAAACTATTTACATGACGAACAGGAGGTTGGTATCTTCAAGGGAGCTGTTAGCTTTGAAATGGGAAAAGGGGAAGAGAGCTAGCTTACTCAAAGGGTGGCTGCAGCTGAGCTGCGGCTTCTGCGTATATTTCGTGGCAAGCTCATCTCGGATGCTATTTAGCAACTGGACGTAACTCTGTTGTGGGTTTTTCTTTAAGGCGTTCATAAATGCCCATGACATGGCACCAGTAGCCTGTGCCGCTATGGTTGCATCGGCCCTGTGAGACAATCGTTAGCATCTGTGCCAAAGTGGAAACTATATGAGACAGCATAAGCCACCGACATAGGAAAAACATGGGTCAGGTGACCCAACGTGACTCGCAGCCCTTAGCCCACGCCTCAGCCGTACTTGGCCAGTGGCGTGAGCTCAGGGCTTTGATATGATATGGAAAAGCAGAGGAAGCTAGTTGTACAATGGTCAGGGGCTTGCCCTGTAACCCAAATGGTATCCCAAACGCCACCGCTAACACATCCGAAACGCCGTTTCCATCGTTTTTTGTTTGCCTGCCAATTCTCCCATATTCACAAAATCCCATATTATTATGCACGGCACGGTATGAAAGAGTATACTAACGATGTCTGGTCGTCTTTACTTCCCGACCACATTACCACATCTGCTGGTGACGTCTTAGTCGCCATGGTCTTATTATAGGCGTCATCACCGCCGGTTGCTTTCTTGAAGAAGCCCATCAGGTTATTGGCAACACCACCAAGATCACCCTGGCTGTAAGATGAAATAACGCCGAGGAGACCTTGTCCAGCCTCCTTGGCAAGGTTAGGCTCTTTGAGGATACCTTGCGTAGAGTAAATGTATGGCAGATCGAGAGCCGTTCCGGAATGACAAGAATCGAAGATGGCAGTCAACCTCACACCTGGCTGTAAGGGCATGACCATGATCCTGTGCATCTCGTCATCGACGATGTGACCAACTTGTCGGAAATCAACAGGGTAAATGACTTCATCGTACCCATCTTCCTCATCTCCGTCAAGATCTTTAGTCTGGCCTCCGTGACCTGCATCATGTCAGTAGATTCGGGATATCGCGATAATGCACGACTTACCTGAGTAATGGAAGAACAACGAGTCATTAGGGCGAGCGTCCTTTACCAGCCAGTGCATCGCACGTAAGATATTTTGTTTTGTGGGCTGGCTCATCGGATTTTGTTGATCATCTGTGAGGATGACCATGTCGTCTCGTTGGTAGCCAAAATTGTCGTGCAAGAATGCCGACATATTCTTGACGTCGTTTATGCAACCACGAAGTTGTCCCCGTTGTCCGAAATAGTTGATTCCAATCAGCAGAGCCTTCCGCCGTCCCGTGCAGTTCGAATACTGGAAAGCATAGCCTTGAGGTGCCCCACTTCCAAAACTCTGCATAGATTGAGGGGGTGGAGGAGGCGCGTTCTGATTGCCGTTGACATAGCCGTTCGAGTTCACCGATGGCATTCCTGGAATTGATGGTAAGCCAACACGAGCAAATCGCTGATTGGAAGATCTTCCTACCTGGTCTTCCATACTGAGGCTGGTTGGGTGGTATGCCGTTATATCCGCCATATTGCTGCGGAGGAGGCTGCGAAGAGAAGAGTGAGTTCAAGACCGGCTCATACGCGTTAAGAGACTTACCTGAGCGTAGCCGTAAGGTTGCTGCGGCGGAGGCGGCTGCTGGTAGCCATAGCCACCCTGTGGTGGAGGTGGTCCATAATTGTGAGGTCTGCGAAGATGTCAACATTGATACCGCAGGAGAGGGAGCCTCGAATCCTACGGGTAGTAGTTTGGCTGGGGTGGGTACTGCTGTGGTGGTGGACCTCCATATCCTCCTCCGTGGTATCCAGATCCAGGATAGCCAGACATTTCTGCTCGCCGACGTTATCGAGAAGAAGAAACAAAGATACTGCAGGTAATTGCTTGGTGCCGGCCAGACGCCGAAAGGCGCTCCCGAACGGTAAGATTGAGTCTCGCTGTGAGGCTGGGAACTGTCTGGTCCAACTCTGGTTCTAGGACAAGCGCGGAGATGTGGGATGGAGGGAGATCTTTATAGATGGCACAGAAGGAGGTGGAGGTGATCTGAATTTCCGGGAGGACGTGGGGCAGGTCGGCTGGAAAGGGTCCAGCGATGCAGGGAGAGCAGAGAGCTAGGACAGGGGAGGCGGTGCTGGTGCTGGTGTTGGTGCTGGAGCTGGTGCCAAAGCGATGATGATGCGCGTGCGGTTTCTTTTCTTTCTAGATTGGCGGTCAGCTCTGAGCTGGTGGCGCGCCGGGGGGTGGTCCAAAAACAGCAGGGCTGAAGCTTGAGATGGTGGTCGAGCAGGGCAGGGCAGGGCCGGTTGGGACGCGTGCAGAGCGCAGAGGAGGACAGTACGCCAAGAGCTTTCTGGTGTCGAGTCTGCGTCTGCGTCTGCGTCTGCGTCTGCTGGTGCTGGTGCTGGTGCTGGTGCTGGTGGTGCTGGTGGTGGAGACTGGAGTGGAGGTGTTGATGAGGGTTTGGGCTAGCCGGATGGAGGGGGCCTTTCTCGCCTCTCGAGAGCGGCTGATGGTCCCTCCTCGCTTGCGCACCCGCACAGCCAACAGCAGCTAGCGCCGTGGCCGTGGCCGTGGCCGGTCGTGGTTTGACCCGCTTGGCCTATTATTGTGAACTGTATTCACCCTCGATCAATGGCTCGATCAATCAGTGCCCTCCGTCAACCCTGCCCTGCTGCGATTCCACAATTCACAGTCCACCTCCTGCGAATCACTGGCCCGCCCTCCACGCGCTCCAGGCCAGCCGGAGTCCAGACCATATGCCTCTTCGGTTGCCCACTTGTGCTCCCGTCTCTGGCTCTGCTCAAAACAGACCCCCTGCCCCCTGCCCAATGTTCAGGATGTTCAGGATGATCGGCGATATCAGATCCAGTGCGCCGGGTCCGCCAAGCAATGCCAAAGGGCTTGACACACTCACACTCACACTCAAAGCTACAACTCGAGGAGCTGCAGCGAAGTCTATCAAACTCTGTTGCTGCTTTCCACGCACTTCTAGCACGTCTGGGAGTGCCGCAATAGCGTCAGATTCCATTTTTAGACTTTCCCCCGGCACCCTAGCGCTGGAGTCCATGCTTCGAGAAGCATCGTGAGGCATGTCAACCTCCAAGTATACGCGAGGTTGGAAGCCACTTCATCTACGCCATCTCCTCCGGAGCAACCGTCAACCTAAACTTACTAGCCTGGTGCTGGACTTATTGCATCATGTTCGGGTTGGGGGCTTGGACATGCACGTAGCACACCTATTATCGGGAGCTCAGAAGCTCCGGCAGCTTAGGATTGAAGTCAATGTCAGAGTGTCTAAACGACCGCAAATAAGCCCGCGTGGTATCAGGTTAGACTATGCCCCATTCACGGGGCCTGTCAAGGTCAGGGATATGAACAGCCATAACGATATCGATGTTTCGTGGCATTCCTGACAATTCGCCGTGTCCGGGAGAGGAAAGCTGTCCAGGTCCCCGAACTCGCTCCCTATTGCTACTTTGAGGACAAAGGGACAGGTGCCATGCTGGCAGCAGTCCGCATTTGCACGTCGACCAAACCCGCTGGAGGACGAGCGAACGGGATAGGTGGAAGGGAACTTAGGATGCAATGTCCGGTCAATAAAGGACATCGAAACGCGGAGCCACTGTTGCGTGGAGAGGGTGAAGATCGAGGTGAAGTCTCCAAGTGGTTAAACTCGGGGATCACCGTGGCTAACTCTTACTACGCAAGCCACAAAGCGGCGCTAAGAAGAGCTCCGCGAATGACAGAGGCCCGGTTAACTTAAAACCTCGCGCAAGCATCGCAAGCATCGACGCACAGGGCAAGCCACACGCGCTAAGCCTGACACGGAATATCAGAACGACAACGCTTCACAGCAATTAGTCCTCCAGATTAACTTTCCGCAACATCACTGGATGACCGCAGCACTCCGCGCTGTCGAGCCACACAACGACTCACCGCAACTGCAACGCTGAGAAGCCCCAGGGAAGCCCCTCGCTCCACCTCTTGCCGAATTGAAAGCCTCAGCGGGACGGTAAGGCGTGGGAATGCCCCGTTTTCCCCACGTGAAGCACTGACCCACCACGGCACGACGCGTCTCGAGGACGAGGACCACGCCTTTGGATAAGCCCTCACCTCTTTCGTGCGCGTGTAACCCTCACAAATGGCCCCCATGCACCTGCCACCACGCTTCTCCCATCACTGCCGTGTTTATCGAAGGCCAATCGAGGACATGCCGATTCTTCAGCCATCCAGAGAAGCCACGAGGCTGGATCCGCTCCCCGTCCTTGGATACTTCTATCTCAGCGGAAGCATGATGAAATCAACTACCCTGGTCCCCAAGTATACACATCTGGCTTGCATTAGGAGAATAGGCCCGATGGCCCAAGTCTTTTACTAGCATGGTTGATCTGCCGTCACCGTCTCGTCTCCAGTAAAACGGTCAAATCCTTCACCCATAGATCTCCTTCGCAGATGACGGAGATCTCTTCACATCCCAGCTATGCAAGATTGTGTGGCTATGCTGGACCTCATGGTACACCACATGCCCAGCTCATCCATACAGGAGCCTCTAAATTATCAATAACTCCGGATACCTGCCCATCAGCTCGCCTCTAGCACGCCCGAAGTAAACCAATGGGGTACCCGATGCTACTTTGTGATGAGACATCCGTGGCTGATGCTGGCAACTGCACGGATCACTGAAGAGCCACATCTCACTTCCCCTTGCAGATTCGACTACTGGGAGACAAGCCGTCAGCCTTATCCTTGGTGCGGCTGTCAGCCGAGCTGTTGAAAATAACTACCATGTCAAGAGCCTTCCGGAACATTATGCTTAATCCAAGTGAAGCTTTTTGCTGTCAGCAGTGCAGGCGTTTTTCCGCGGAGGCCAATGATGTAATGTATATACGTCCCCTTAAGAAATTTGGCGTACCATCAGAGCCTGGAGATCTCACGACGTTACTTTTCAACCTTTCATTTTCATCCAGTCAATAACAAATCAATACTGGCATCGCCAATGAGCAGAGCCAATTGTGCATCTGCTGTTCCATTGGCCCAGAGCAAGCGACTACCGAAGCTAGCCGCTCCATAACCCCAAATGCTGCCCCTTTTTTCAGGGGTAATACGTCAATGTCAGCTTTGGAATCTTTTCTCAGCCCTATCAGTACTTTACTGCCCTGCCAATGAGCGGCATCACAAATGGCCGTTTCTCCTGCCCCTTTCATCACCCCGTACAATATGTTTAGGATAAAAGCAAATGATAGCCCAACGAGGTGCATGGATATTCTCTTCATGAATTGTGAACAGGCTTCGTGATCCTTCAATGCTCACTTTTGTGTCTAAGTATAGACTCGAATACGGAAGGTCAATCATTGGATTGGTTTGAGTGAACAAAAGTCTGTCTTCACTTCCAGCGGCACCAATGAAGATCCTACTATGCTTCTGCTTCTGTTCCTGTTAAGCAACCTCTCATTGTACTGAATTGCTAGAGGTCACTATACCTAATAGTCCGGTGCTTCGAGAGCCTATCTTCTGACGGTTAAGGTATTCCAGTACCACGCATCGGAATCATTCGGCAAGCGACCTTTCTCGTATTGTCTTTAATGCGAAGTTTTCTAGCTGCAATAGACGCATCTAGAATATACCAACTATGGAAATTTTCCCTGTGAATTGCCTCCTTAGCTCCACTGTTGATGTATAAAGCTCCTTTCCCTGTCCACTAGACTTGAATGTTTTGAAGCACCTTGAGCGTGTTCTAGTCATGGTGACCACAGCCTCTCAAAGATTTCCACGTCTTCCTGCTTCACAATGAACTTGCTTTGTAGCCTAGAACGTTCATGGATACCTCGAAACGAAAGAAGTGCTGCATTTGACGCCACTGATAGCTGATAGATACCAAGATAGCCTGGAAGACCGCTAACCCTAAGGGGACAATCAAAAGAATGAGGGATTTAGTCAATCTTAACTGGGTCTGTCATGAACCGGCCAGACAATCTGGAAACCGATTATGAGTAGTGCTACTTCATCGCTCCTAAAAGAATGTATTACTGACTTGAGTTTGCACACCCCCCCCTACCCCAAAGAAAAACCCAAATTCTTTTTGGCAGAATATCCGGAACAGAACGTAGCGTTCGGTACGTAATTAGACGAGTCATTTATTCAACAAGAAACCTCGCAGCCTAAAATTGAATCATACAACCGTGAAGTCCTACTTGAACTCAGTTAGAGTCAATGCTAGATTCATTTTGTTGTTGAGGTCCGAAGACCATCTTATCCAGAAGGGAGAACGATTGTGAGGGTATGGAGTGAGTTTCGGACCAGTAGGCAGAGAAGCATTGTTGTTTATCCAGTCTAACCTCTAGTTCACTTTTCCATGTAAATTACAATCTAGCTTAAGTCCATCTTCTCAGCTTGAGAATTGTCAGCGATGTGGTCGTCGACCTTCGCTGGATCTTCAATCTTCCTCATCAACCAAGCCATCATCCCCCACACAACAACCATGGCCTCAATTCTCTCCTCCTTCAGGAACAAATCGTACCACTTACTCCTCCACATCACGACGCGTTCCCAATCACCTCCGTCATCACTCCCTTCGAAGACATCTAGCAAGTTTTCCGGCACCCTGGCCCTCAGGATACAAATGTGGTGATTCAGCGAACTAACCATAAAAACATCATCAAATCGGCTCCCTGGCTCTTTGCCAATGGCACAATAACGAGCTTTGCGGTCCCATGTGGGACCTGGGGGATTCATCCTGCGGTAGTTCTCATAGATCTGCATATTATTCCCATCCTTTGCTTTCTTGGACCGCTTGGACGGACTAGGACCATTGATCCCACCGATAGTTTTCTTAACTTCCCCTACAACCTTGCTTCCTTCAATTTCACCTACTAATTTCTCCTCCCTACCAACAAGTAATTCATCAATTTTGTCGCCCTCGCGACCAATGGGACCTCCAGGCCCGCCGCCCCAGCGTGGGGTAGAGGTCCACCATTTCCCATCTCCGAAACGCTTCTCAGATTTGCTCTCTCGGGCTCGTTGCTGGGCTGTGAGAAGCACGGCAACGACTTCGCGAGCGAGGTCGAGGTGTTCTTCTGCTTCGGTGGCAAAGACGGTGCTTGCTCTTGCCGAGAGGGCGGCGACAGGTCCTTCAATAATGCCAGCACGGGCAGAGGCTCGTTCCGTAGGCGTGCGGTAGATGAAGGTTACAGAAGAGTTGAAGTAGGATGGTGGAGAGGGAGGCTGGGGAGGTGTGAGGTGCAAGCGAGGTTCAACTCGGGGAAAGGAAACATTGCAGCCAAAATCATAGGCGACGAGTTTGACGAAGGCAGTGAGAAGGTGTTGACGGTAGTCTGGAGGTAATTGGGAGCCGTTGCCTGTACGGACGTGGGTTTGTAAGTGGAGAGGCGTAGTATCGCTTTCATCCTTCGCTGGCATTTCTCCTTCTGGACCAAGTGACGTGTCGTGCCAGTACCCGGAGAAGAATTCTAGATTCTTGTAAAACTCGTAGGCGTTTCCTAAACGGGCTGCTGTTTCTCCTGGTGGTGCGGGGATCCGCCTGATAGTTCGGAATGCAGCGGCATTGTCAATAAGAAGCTCCTTTTGGCGCTCTCGGTAGGTTTGCACGCCCGGAGAGAGGTTGCCGTTGTTGAGGGGCTTCCTCGTAGCCTCGTTGGCTGCCAATAAATCATCTTGGGGGACAGCATTCCAGTCTTCGACCGGCGGTAGAAAGCTTGTGTCCGGGATAAGGTCTTGTGGTGAAGCGTCTACTATCACGTGAAGCCCAAGGGCCTCGAAGTGAGAAAGTCTGATATCAGCCGGTCTGTGGATGTTCTGTAGCAGAGGCACTAGGGAGACCTTCCCCCGCGTTGAGGAACGATGTTCTCCCGCTTGTGGAACACAGCGGGGAAACCTGACCGGCGTCGGGGGCGGGATTTCCCTTGGCTTGCCATCTGAGTGAGGCGCAAAAGCAGCTGTTTGAAAACACGTGAGAATGGATGCTTAGAGGAGAGGCGGTGCCAAGACGATCAATGACATAAGAGACGACGAGCTGAAACCCAGCGTGACCGGAAAGGGCAGAATTGGGATGGCATCAATGACAGCTGTATGATCCCCAGAGCCGAGTCTGGGGAAAGCCCTTCCCGACGCATGGCTAGTGATGGGTCGATGACAAGCTGAGCATGGCCGTGTCCAGAGCCGGCTCATGCGTCCCAGGATGAGGCTCACGGCACGCGACGCCCTGGTCGCTGTCGGTTGGGGGGTTGGGAAGGAAGAATGAAAGAGTGAATGAATGAATGAGAGTTATTCTTTTGCTCACCTATTTGAGAGATTCCAGCAAACATGATGATGGGCGTCAGTCCCCTCTAACCTTAATCTCCCCACGATGCTGCGTCTGATGCGGCGAGCAAGTGGCAGGCAGAGCGAAGGCGTTGCATGGGAAGCTATATCGGGGCCGCTATTCTGGAGCAGTGCTGAATGTGTGAGGCAGGCCGGATGGCTGCGCTGGAGGTCCCTCTCGGATCGGTGCAGGTACGGTTGCGATTGCGGTTGCGGTTGAATGATGCTGAGGGCCGCATTGCATCCGGATAAAAGATGTTCTGCGCACGGCTCGTCTCTTGTCCCAGCTTCGGCCGATCATCCCAGCACCAAGAAGCTCGATGGCACAACTCGAGCACGCAGCGCAATGGGCGACAGTCTCTGCATAGAGGGCGTTCGGAGGACGCTGGTGCCGACCTGTCACTCACACTTCGGCGGCGAGCCTTTGTGTCAACCTGTTCACCCGTGGCGCGGATCGACGAACGGTGCCAACGGACGAACGCCCTCTCGATGAAGACCTCCGCATGATTGCTCGAGTCTGGAAAGACAATTGAAGACAGACGGCCGTCATGCAGCCTCCGTTGGATCTTCAACGTCTGGCCGGCCTCGATCTCACGCAATACGGCCTCTCCTATGGCCGAGATGCATCTAGAAGGCCGCCACGTGTGGTTCATCTGGTACGAGAGAGTCGACGACGAGTTTGAGCAGGTTTGGATCAAAGTCGACACCGACATCCAGCACGAGATGCACGCCAGGAGAGGCTTGAGACGGTACCTGTCCGATTCCGCATTCCGTTTCACGAGCAGTCACGGCCCACGGGGGATCAAAGAAGAAGTTAAGCTTATCAAGATGTTTGCCTCGGAGATCTTAAAACTACGAAGAGCTGCGTTTTGGCGGCCGGATCTTCTGCTCGTCAAACCGCGGAGGTCTGTTAAGGGGTGATTACGTCGATGGTCCATAGGCACCCTCTCCTCCGTGACTCGACGGAGACGGGGAAGTACCACGGGCATTATCAGATCCTGCAATCTGGCGCGCTGGCTTCTCTTTCCACCGCGGGGCCCTTCTTCGTGCCGCCCAGACACTGCAGTCAATCTGGTCTTGCAGCAGGCGGCGCACACCGTGCTGCAAACAATCTCGCATCTCATCTATTGTGAGGTGAGATTGAGAGGCCGCGGGTTGGGCGTGGTGGCTAAAGATATCTCTCTAAACGCCAAGCAGTGCGTGCGCAGAGGCCTTTGGCCGGCACCTGCCAAACAGTGTCGAGCAGCCCTATCCCGACCCTAAATGTGCAATCTAAGTGCTAAGTGCCAACTACCAAGTGCCAACTTGCAACTCGGCGCGGCGTTCAATCTGATGAGGGCCAGATGCAACTGACGACGTCCGAGACGGTCTGCCCAGTCAGCGGCGAGGGAGGCTTGATGGCGCTGCTGGGTGAGGTGAGAGATGTGGGGTGAGAGGTGAGAGGTGAGAGGCGAGAGGTGAGTGGTGAGTGGTGAGTGGTGAGTGGTGAGTGGTGAGTGGTATCTCGCTTATTTCTCGCCCAGGATTCAGGCGAGTATCAGATTCGTCCATCCACACCTCCCCCTCCCTCCACACAACAACAGCATCGAACGCACACTTCACACTTCACATTCTTCACCTCAGCCCACTTCCCTTCACTGTGCTGCACTTCACAACAATAATGCAATGCTTTGTGCGCACTGCTGGCATCCGTATCCTGAACGGGCAAGGGAAGGGAAGGGTCCAGGGCATTAACCGCGGCGCGACGTCAAGCGACGGAGCCCCTCGCCAATCCTCAGTCACGCTCTGTGTCAGGCCCGGGGTCTGCAACAAGCGGAAACCCCTCCAAGCAGCCCCTCCAGCCATGCCCCCTGCCCTCCATCCTCCTCTCCCTCCCTACTCACACCCACTCCAGACTCACGTCTGAACGCTGGTGTTTGAGGACCGAGGATCCGGGAGGTTTCTTCATCCATCTACACTCCACCGTTTTCTTCCAAGTGCCTTTCCTGTTCTTCTTCCATCTTCGCAAACACTGTCGACGCTATGATTGAAGCTGTCTATTGATGGCCTGGGCGCCTCTGATCTGTGATCTCTATATCCCTTGACGGTCGATAGTTACGTTCTCTACAGCGACAGGCGTCGCTTTTCCCTTTCATCATGTCGACAAATACGAACCTGCCGGCAGGACAATTCATCACTTCAATCAATGGCCAACGGTGCACAGCGGTGCCGCGGTCGTCGACGACGCTCACGGGGGCCGATGCATCAGCAGCTGCTGCCTTCACGACGACGACCTCCTCCTCGACGGCAGCAACAGCAACCGTTCAAGCGCAACCAAATGTGGCAGGGGCAGGAGCAGGAGCAGCGGGGGCAGGAGCAGGAGCAGCGGGGGCAGGAGCGGGGGCAATTTCTTCAGTCAGTGTGGCGGCGGCCTCGTCCGTCGCGAGCACTACCGCAATAGGTGCGACCACTTCCTCTGCCGCAGTGATCAGTACATCATCTACGGCGCAAGCGTCGGTCGTTAGTGCTACTGCGTTACCTGCGTCAAAGGGAACGACCCCGACGACTTCATCGAGTACGGTGATAGTCGTTGCGCAGAGCGATTTACATGCTTCTCCCACGCTCGTATCTGGAGGTGGCATTGGCAGTGGTCTCCAGGCCCCTTCAAAAACCTTTCTAAATTCTTCCCCAGCCTCGACCTCGGACCAGACACAGCCACAAGCGGGCGTTGGATCGTCCTCTGGCTCCAAATCTACCGCCGTTCCGGTGGTCGGTGGCGTTGTGGGCGCCATGGGCCTCATCGCAGTGCTTTCCCTGCTATTCTGGGCCTTCAGGAGGAGGAGGAAGATGGGAAGAGAGTCTCTACTTACTCCTCTGACTACCGGCCGTCGAAGCGAGTATTATGACGATAAAGCCTCGGTGCGTCCATCTAACCGGAGCAAAAACTGGAGGGCGGGAGTTGGGTATCAGACAGATAAGGTCAAGACGGTGGTAGCCGGGATAGGAGCTGGACTGGCAGGCATTGGGGCTTCTCTGAAGTCGAAGGTTGCAGGGGATCGAAGTGACACCCCGAATGTCAATCTGAATAGGGGTAATTCGCAGTTCCTGGATGGACCAATACCTCAACATAGCCGAAACAACTCGGTGCTCTCGAACAACGCAGGGACCGTTTCTGTGAAGGATCGACTGACTGAATGGTGGGAACGTGTAGGTGAAAGCATTAGCTTCAAGTGGCGCCTCCGCAGAGGTTCGAAGGAGCCAGCCGACCCATTTGCTGCTGCCCGCGGCATGACAGAGAAACAAGCCAAGATGGCAGGCACTCCCGATTTCTCTCAACTTCTCGGCATGGGCGACCGTGATCTTCAGCTCCGAGCCGAGCGTAGACGTGCCTCGATGTCGGGGACTGGCTCTGTACCGCAAATCGGCAGTCTAGGGCTCGATTTCAACATGGAAGATCCATTTGCAGACCCAATCAAAAGTTCCAGCCAAGCTTGGAAGCCAGGAAATTCCGCCGCAAACCCTTTCGCTGACCCCAAACCCAGCTCCAATCCTTTCGCAGACCCGGCGCGCCCCGAGCGCTCTGTCACTAAAGCTAATACCTACATCTCCGACATCAGACGCTCAAGAGGTCAGTCTGTCGATGCAACCAGCAGAGGCAACAACGCTACCTCTATGTACCGCCCACCCAGCACTGCGGTCGACTCCCGCTATCCCTCGACTATCGCGCCTAGCCGAGACAGCTATCGGGACACTGTCTACTCGTCCTTCTCCGCGAACGCACGGAAAGGGAAAGGACGCTCTGATCCATTTGATCTCGAGAGACCAGAACTCTGGCGCCCAAGGGAGAATACCGACAGCGCCGCCATGTATCCCAACCCCCTCACCACTGCGGGCCCTCCACGTGCTTCGCGGACCGGAAATGCATACAACTCAAGACAACAATCTGCACGTGTAATGTCTACCGCGACATATGGTTCCAAGTACAGCTCCGGTGTCTCTTCTCTCGGTGACTGGGGAGAGCCAGGACCAGATCTTGGGCCTGGGAGTGGTAGCAGCAGTCTAAGAGCGAACGCAAGTTCGAATGGTGGCAGTACGGACTTCAGCACCAGTAAGGCGGCACAAAGTAGTTTGGATGATATGAAGCAAGAGTGGGATGCGAAGCGAGGGAAGGATAATGTTAGTCCGCAAAGCATGGAGAGTAAAGCGAGTAGCAAAGGCGGTGTCGGAAAGGCCATGTGATGTGTATATCACTCCTCGGGTTGAGGATGTCACACTTTCCAACAATCAAAGCCCCTGCATAGGGAAGGAGGGTCAAGATGGATGGAGTTGAGGATTGAGCATGGCATTGGATGGAATGGAGGTCATAATGAGACATTCACTTGATGGGCCAGGATGGAACGGAGTGGGAGGATGGGCGTTTGCATTGCGATGATTTATCGATGTCTGTACTTTGTTGGAAGAGGGAATATATACCAGGGGGAGCAAGTTGAGTGGAGTGGCTGACTCAGAAGAAGCCAGGAAGACATCCGAATGGCACAGGAGCTGAGAAATCAGTGCGGAGGTACCGAGCGACCAAGCAAAAGAAACGAGCAGACAAGCGAGAAAATGTCATGATCACACTACTTAGTATTTATTGTAACCATGAGAGCAAAGAAGGAAGTCAGTCGATGTATATTCCTGTCTCTAAGTCTTCTCTGAATGAAACGTATGAAACATGAAGTCTGTCTTTCCACCTCTGTCGTCATTGCCATATGTGTATCATGCTCATCGTCTTCATCAGCTATGCTCTACGTCTCCATCCTCTTGAAGGCATTTCTTATCAACAAATTATACTTATTCTTCATGTGCTCGCTTTTTACCTGTCGATCACGAATTTAGCTTTTCCTCTTCTATGAAACAGCAAAGCAAGTAGGCAGGCAGGCAATTATATCAAAGCGATGCAGGAATCTAACTCTTGACGAGGAGACTGTGCCCAGTCATCTCTTCTGGTTGCTTAAGGCCCATGGCCTCGAGAATCGTGGGTGCAACGTCTCCCAGAACACCGTCTTCCTTCTTGAGGCTCCAGCCTTTGGGTGCATTCGCCATAATGAATGGGACTTTGTTGGTGGTATGTGAAGTCTTTGGCTTGCCGTCTTCGAATTTCATTTCCTCAGCATTACTAGATAATGTCAGCGCTCACTTCGAGATGTACTCCCCACCCGGCGAACTTACCCGTGATCGGAGGTAATGAAGAGAACGTAATTTTCCTTCTTGCAAGTCTCGTAGATCTCTCCAATGGCTTTATCCGTCGTTGCAACGCCAATGATCGCTGCTTCATATACACCAGTATGACCAACCATATCAGGGGGAGCGAAGTTATTCATGATGAACTCAAACTTCCCCTCCTCGATTCGCTTGGTCACTTGCTTGGCGACTCCCATTGCACTCATTTCTGGTGCCTTGTCGTATGTGGCAACACTTTTGTTTGACGGGACAAGATCTTGCTTTTCATCTCTCTCTTCGAGAGGAAAGACTTTCTCGACACCTCCGTTGAAGAAGAATGTGACATGTGCATACTTCTCAGTTTCAGCAACGTGGACTTGCTTGACACCTTGCGTGCCTAATGTCTCTGCAAGCACGTTGCCCATGTGTTGAGGCTTGAAAGCTATCGTGAACGGGTAATCGAGTTTGTACTGAGTCATGGTTGTAAGAGTAATGTTTTTAGGATAAGGGAAGTCCTCCAATGGAGAGCGGTCAACATCTCCAAGTAATTGAGTGATCTCTCGGACGCGATCAGATCGGTAGTTGAAGAAGAACACTTGATCACCATCTAAAACTGTCAGTAGCCATGCTCGTCAGAAGATATCTAAGACTCACCCTTTACACGGGCCTCTTTGCCACCAACAATGATTGGCTTCAAGAACTCGTCATTCTCTCCTTTTTCGTATCTCTCTTTGATAGTCTTGACAGGATCACTGCTTTGCTCTCCATCACCAACGCACAAGGCATTCAGTCCGACCTCAATCCGTTCCCATCGCTTATCACGGTCCATGGCGTAATATCGTCCAACAACTGTGGCAATCTCTCCAATACCAATCTCCTTGATCTTATCTAAGAGTTCTTGCATGTATCCTGCTCCGGATTTTGGGTCGGTATCACGTCCATCGCCGAAGAAGTGGATGTAAACATGGGGAATCTCCAAATCTTTGGCGACTTTAAGGAGAGCATAGAGATGATCTTGCTTGGAGTGCTATGATCTTGTTAGCCATGATGTCCACTACTCGGCAAAAGTCATTCATCTTACAACTCCTCCATCAGAAATCAAGCCTGCCAAATGTAGACGTCCAGTACTATCCTTTGCGGCCTTGAAAGTCTTCATGATGACGTCGTTTTTGTTGAGCTCTCCCTTCTTGATGGTCTGGTCAATGCGGACCACATCCTGCCACACAACTCTGCCAGCGCCGATGTTCAGATGTCCCACCTCAGAATTGCCCATCAAGCCCTCCGGGAGTCCGACGGCCAGTGAAGAAGCCTCAAGCTCGGTGTAGCAATCTGCGTTCTTCTCGAATGCATCCATCACCGGCGTCTGCGCGGCAGCAATTGCGTCTCCATTCTTGGGCGAGGACTCGCTGGGGATTCCCCAGCCATCAATAACAACTGCGCCATAGCATAACAATTAGCCATGAGATCTCCAAATACACCAGACAGTATAGCAAAGCAAGAATATAGTCCGGCTTCTTCCTGGTCGTTGCTTGCTCGGGCATTGTGACCAGACGCCTAGAGAGCAATTGAGAGACGAAGAAAAAGGCTTGCAATCTACATGGCAGGCATTGAAAATTGGGAGGTTCGATGATACATAAGGATCGAGTTAAGGATACGTGGAATTCAGGGACAAACGTACTCAGCACTGCCTTATTTTCGACTTGGACCATGTTTGGCGAGCGATCTTTTGGGTACAGGCTATATCAGCACAGGTTAGTTCTAATTTAAGGGAACAAAGACTTGAACTCCAGGACAGGAATACTTACGGGAGAGAGAAGTCAATATCCTTGGGTATGGACAAGGAAAAGTTTTCTGCGAAATGCAAGAAATCCCGCAGAAGGCTCTTGAGTTGTTGAGAAAGAACACCCCACCACTCGAGAAGGTTTGTTTTTTTCCTTCCCCCAATCACCCCCACCAGGCTGTACTGTACCACCCTCAGACCTTCGCCCAATATTTTTCCCGAGCCACCACCCAATCATCGACATCAATTGAGATTGAGACCTCAACTTCAAACCAAGACGTCACAATACAGGCTTTCCCAGCGTGAGTCTTATTATACATTCCAGACCTTAATCCTGCGACGTTCTTAAAAAATGGCGACCTCGCCCAACCAAGCGACCCCTCCGCCACCCTCCCTCTTCAATCTCCCAGAAGGACTCACCCCAGACTCGATCGATACCCTCCCAGTACTTTCCGCACTACTCTCGCGACTACAAAATCCTTCCTCTACTGCGCATACAGTTTCGACCTCTGGCTCGCCGCCTGCTGCTTCTCCCTCACAACTTGCGTCTGGCACAGGGCCATTATCCATCAAAGACATTCCTCCTGCGACAGACGAACTGAAGCATAAGCTGCAAAGGGCGAGGTTGCAGATTAAAGAGTTGCCGGATATCGATCGGAGTGTAGAGGAGCAAGATGTTGAGATCAGGGAGCTGGAAGAGAAAATTAGGAAACAAAGGGAGGTGCTAGTTGGATTGAGAGAGGTTGGATTGCAGACGAAGAGGGAAAGGGAACAGAATCGGAAGGTGGGAGGCACAGATATGATGGAGACTTGAGGAACCGGGAGAGGACACCGCATGTCAACTTTCAAAAAGGGGGGGCCTGATTAGGAGGCCAATATCGGAAAGGCCTGCGTCAGCCCTTGAAGTTATAAGACGATTCGGGGGACAG
Organism: Stipitochalara longipes BDJ; assembly: GCA_009732865.1. Classification (NCBI taxonomy): domain Eukaryota; kingdom Fungi; phylum Ascomycota; class Leotiomycetes; order Helotiales; family Hamatocanthoscyphaceae; genus Stipitochalara; species Stipitochalara longipes. Next base: position 1,157,405 of record ML769340.1, read on the forward strand.
AAGAGAGAGAGAGGGAGAGAATTCCCACAGATCCATGTATCAGGGCGATCCTCGGACAATCTATATATGGAAGGGCAAACATAATAACGCCTAAAGCTACACTTGGAATTGTCTTCAAATTAGACAAAGGGCTTCGAATCTCACAAAATAACAACTAGTATGCGTCATATTATTCCGACTAGCAAAATAAAACTCCACCGCTATGATTACAATTTGCGACCTCCGGTTTTTACCCTTCCGTTTCTTTCCTCGTAATCAAAAGCCTCATTCATGCTGCTTTAACGAGCAACGATTCCGATCTTTCTCAGGATATCTTCAGTGCCAACTCCTGGTCCCCCCGGAACCACCATAGTCCATATCTCTTCCTGAAGACGATTTGCTTCTGGGAGAAGGCTCCAATTTGGGCTGTGCTCTGACTTGAGCCATTTGAAATCATCAACTTGATCCCACTGATTCTGTACAGGTTCTTCTGAGGAAATCATCTATTCAGGAATTTTAGGAGCAATCCAAAACAGGGTGTGGTTATGGAGACTTACATAACAATGTGGAATCGGCGAGAATCTGACATTACTGCAGTCCTCGATGATAGGACGGCTGGCACAGTGGAGATAAATATCCACATTCTTACACTCATGCATGCGGACCTGCCTTGAGGCCACAACAATGATACTGTTCTCAACTCCAGTGAGATGAGCAGCGCCGGCAACGTGGCCAGCGATTATGAGAGAGCCCTTGACGTTTTTCAATGCAAGACCGGCGAAAGGAGCATTGTTTGCCGTTGGAACAGACATATCAACAATACACCTATTCAGCTTAGTCAAAGATCCTGAAGATGTAGCTCTGGAAGCCGAAGAAGGCAAGATGATGTGAAGACCATTGTGACCTGAGATGTTAACATTTGTTGCTTGTGAGAAACTTGGCTTTCGGATTGGTCCAGCGGAACCTCTCATCATTTCCTCATTGTAGTTCTTAGGAAAGGATGGCAGATCACCAAGAGTATCCTTTGCATCAATTTCATTGGGAGGTGACATGAGATTTGCGGGGGTAGTAGCCATTGAAGACTCATTGGAAGAGCCGATGCCTGAGATACTGGGTGGTTCAAGACGTTGTTTTGCAGCTAGTTCAGCAGCATCGTTGATAGAAACAGCAGATAAGTTCTTTTGCGTTGTCTTGAACTTGAATCTCGATCTTGGTGCAAACTTGGAACGCGTTTCGTCAAGTTTCTCTTCAAGCGCTTTGATCGCCTGAAAAGGTTAGTTTACAAGACTGCTTGCAGTTGCTATTAGCATTACCTGTGCATATATCCGTTGATCATAAGCTGGTATCAAGCCCGACGAGTCCGAGACTTCTGTCGAAAGTCTGCTAATTCCAGAGAGGACATGATTGATGGCATCTTGTTTTTCTCCACCGACTAAGCTGTAGTCTTCGAGGAGAACTATCTGCTCCTGTATTTCCGTACATTCCTGCTGGAAGTGCCGATAGAAGCGGTCCTTGATGTCGGTCTGGGTCAGTACCGAAGGTTGCTGAATGGGGGCCACAGGGTCCTCCATCTTGTCTAACATTACACGAAGTTCCGCTTGCGTTACAGTGGGAAAAGTTGACAGTAGGACTATCTACGCAAGATCTAAAGAAATGGTCGACTTGAAGGAGGGGTCCCGATGTCGTCAGCGGCTGTGTGGGGGAAGGGGGCAACTAATGCAGAAGTGCAGATGCGACCTCAAAAGGGAGGGTGAGAGAGGTGGGGGTGCCCGGGGCCCAAGTATCGGCAATTCAAAAGCTTGTCAACTTGCGACTGAGGAGCATGCAGCGGACGATTGATGAGCTCTCGATCTATGCCGGAAGATGTGAACACAAGCAGATCTGGAGGGTTTCTATGGAGAGTCAAGAGTCCGGCGTTGTTTGAGTGCTGGCAGCGCCGCCAAATGAAAAGTGGTGGTTTATGCGGGGTAATCCACGTGACGATGGCTTTTCTACTTTGGTACAATCAGGTTCGAAGCACTGAAGTACTTTCGTTATCGCGTTGCATTTGAATTCTTGATCAACCGTTCGAGGCTACAGGAGATTTGATGCTATTACCAGGTGAGTACAGAGATTTTGGTTGAATCTTGGCTATTGGCACACTGCAATCGCCCATTAAAACTGCCTTCGCTATTAGTTAATAATTTCTACGTCGAATGGCTAATGAAGACTCTCGGAGAATTCTAATATTGAACATCGGCACTATAGACCATTTGCCCTTTCTTTGCATTGAGTTCTAGCTTAGGTAGCCCACTTCTGAGGAATATACCACTTGCGAAATGTTGTGAATGGCAAACAACCCAGTCGTTCCGCGACTAACTCGTGGTCGGAATGAATACCTTGAAATTAATAAGCAGTATTGCCAAGCTTTGATACGATGTTGTTGTAGCCTCGCGATCTCAAATGCTATCTGCAGAGATGACAGAAACTGGAGCTGACATGAGAGCTTGGACAAAGAGTAGCATCAAGGGAAAGGGCTTAAAAGTGAAGCATAGGCTTCATTAAGACAGTGTTGATTTAGGCGTGGTTATGCAGGAGTCAGCGACTGTGGGTAATGGGCAGAATATTTACACTCGATAGTTCTTTCTAAGCCTTCAAAATGTACAATAACGCGTCTATGATTTCGCTGGCACGTCAATGCCATACTTCTCTTTGATTCTCTCTCTTCTTCGCTCATCGTAGCCTGGTCCATAAATGCCTAGAATGAACAGATTAGCTACGTAAGATGTTTGATCATGTTGATACATACCTCTGCCCTCTCCCAATTCTGAAATGGTCTGCTCAATGGGACGCCGCCTATTCTTCCTCAACAATTCTTTCCGCTCAAATTCATCCATCTCTGGGTTCTTCTTGTAGCCTGTAAGAGCCCCCCCAGTGTAATCATATGCACCTAACACTACCGCGGCCAAAGCTCCCATCCCAAGGACCGCAGGCGTTGTGCCAACTATCGCAATCAATCAGCATTAGGCTCAGTATGGAAGAGCCCAAGAAGCACTCACATCTTAGGCCAAGAATTGAACCGGCCAGGAATCCGCCAATTGCTGTATTCAAGCTATCATCCCTCTCCCGCAGGTTGGCAGATGCAAATCGCGTGAACTCGTAGGTACCACCCACAGCAGCTGTGAAAGCATTAGCATAGCTCATAAAAAGCTTCACCCACCGAACATTACCCACCGAAGATAGCGATCGTGCTTCCCGACTTGGTGAAAACCCCCCATGCGCCTACGTTTCTCTTCGTCAAGGTATTTTGTATGGCCGAGACCAGGCCCCCCGCCGCTCCAGTGATCATCGTGCCATTGATGGCCGCCTTGACAGCATCCTTTGGGTGGTATTGCTCGTCCCCTGATGCCATGTTGAGCTGTGCAGTAGCTAGGCGTTGAGCTGGGTTGGTCGTTTGTCGTCGACTTTGACGTTGAATCGAGGTCGGCACTCGGTGCGCCCTAAACTCTTTCGGGCGGCGACTGCCCCAGACGAGCGAGATAGCTTGAGAAAGGCTAGGTATCCAACTCGGAATAAATCACTTGCGTATGCTTTCCGTCAGAAGTGCTTAAAGAATGTGTAAGACGAATACTAGCTCATCACTGCTGCTGCTTTTGAATCATTTCTGCCTACGTGAATCCCTGATCTGCAAAAGCCCATGCACATGCACCTTCCACCTTTCTCGCGACCAGGAAGTTACACGAGAGGTTAAGCTCCAGGACAATTTATCGTGGATAGGTCAGCCTTGAAGCTACACATTAAGCCACCATCACAAAAGAAGTCAGCAAAGAGGCACCTCCCACTACTCAATACATACCTGGAGATTGGATACAAGGGCCACCGCTGTTGGGCGGCAAAGGTGCTGTACGCGCGGAGCACCACGGAACTGAAGGCAGCCCCATCGAGGGCGCTCGTAGAGCGTCATGGCTGCCCGTGGGACACCGTCTGGACCAGGTTTGCATTATTCTTCAGCTCCTCCTCCTCCCAGATACTTCGCAGCTTTCTCTTCTCTGCGAGTCATCATGCTAATCCGCACGGCGCCCATAGGCAAGACTGCCCCACGCCTCATCAACGACCTCCTCGACCATGATCCCAGAAACGTCTTTAAACACGGCAGAAATCTGCTGGTAGATCCTGGTCGAAGATACAATTTTGGCAGAGGGCCTACGCTACCTCACCGGAAGGACAGGCTAGATTGTCGCCACAAGCTCATGAGAAAGGAGCACCAGACAAACACTCCAAGAATCGGGGAGGAACCAGATTCATCCACAGAGTACAAGGTGGGCGCCTACTGTACGGCATGTTTACATCATTTCGACATTACAGCCAATTTCTGGAGGCGGAACGACCGGAAGACGCCCTGTAGCCTTTCCGATGAATCTAATCCTCTCCACCACTTGCTCCTTGCAAGATCTCAGACTGCTAAAGAGCACAAGGAGAAGTATGGAGTGAATAAGTATGATCAGTTGATAGAAGCCCATCGTTTCATGTGCTCTGGGCCAGAATGTCCTCTTCTGTTGGACATAAAGATATCTCCGCCTCGACTAAACCATGTTATGCTCTCTTACATACTGGACACCGCGAAATTGGATGTCCGAGGACAGAGAGAAATCAAGAATGATCCTGACAGATATCAAGGAATGTCACCCATAAAGCCACTTCAGGCTTTGGGGTATCTTCGACAATATTTGGTAGATGCGAGGGGGGCGAAAAGTAAGACAGAGCTTAGGAAAATCGCCAGAAGGAACAAGAAGTACATGCTCACGTTTGCGGACGAATGTGATGAGCTCTTTGAATATCTGGACTTCATTCCAATAGAAGAAGCTTCGCCAGAACCTGAAGTAAGTGTTTGAAGGAACTTCCTTTAGTCTTACTCACTATTACCACACTCCGCACCTTCAATACTGACATTCACTTTCTAGGAAGGGCCGAATTGCTTCTGGCAGCTACCTATCATAACCGATCTGAACAGGAACTTCATCGATGACGTTGTGCACGAGATCGATCTGTTGATGGCGAGAAGACCAATGGATGAAGGACCTCGTGCTATAGTCAACCATGTGCCAGTTCTGAAGGATATCGAGCGAAGCCTTGGATGTTTTGACTATCCTACCAGAAATCGGACCGTTGATCTTTCCATCGACGAGCACCCCTGCTACATCAGTTTGGGGGCCGTGTACGATTTTACGGATAAATTGCTTGAGTGGTCCTATGAACGACAGTGCGAGTGCGACCCTTCGAATAAACCCTACTACCTCGACTGCCTGGAGGATCTGGCAACAGGACGCCAGAGCGCGGACCTCCAAATGAGAGTGGTGATGGCCACATCTGCTGGTGAAGTCGGGCAAAAAGCCATTGAAGACTCCTACCGATATTTCAGTCTGGATCCAGACTCTGTTGAAGGTGATGACCATATTATGGGTCTTTACAAGTCTCGCATCGAATCAGCACCTCGCCAGAAAGACGAAGCCAGGGAGTGTCTCCTCACCATCGCCAAGCATCGCAAAAGCGAGAAGATCGAAGCTCTTGCAAATGACAGGACGATGTCGTTCGAGGACGCGCTGGAGTTTCTAAACGTTCCCGCGGACACTGCCTCTGATAGTATTGAGGCTGCAGCTGTCGCATTGGTAAGCCGTTCTGCTGCTCCCTTGGCCTATCCTCTTCCCTGCCTTTTGCTTTGTAGGGTATGGCACTAATGATTGTCCACCGCAGTCACTCGAATCATCAGACAAGGTTAAGATAGCAAGAGCACTACGTGTCATTGCTAAGCAACGGTCCGGAGACTTCACCCTTCAACGAGCAGCTGCATCAATGGAATCGGGCACTGGAGGCTCCACGCTCGACGTTGGTGACGCATACAACCGCCTTCAGATTGGTACTCGAAATGTTCCGGATGAAATTGTTTTTACCTACTATCAAAGTCTCTCAAACGGTGCGCCATCTGGATCAAAGGACAGCTACAGCGAAGCACTTCGAGTGATTGCACTCGATCGACAAAGCAACTTTTTGCTTAGGAAGCTCGAGGACCCCAATGCCGACGTGCAAGCTGGCACGGCTGAGCCTGTTGGTCTCGATAACATTGGCAATACTTGCTATCTCAACAGCTTGTTGCAATATTACTACACCATCAAAGCGGTGAGGGACATGGTGATCAACTTCCAGCAGCACCGCATGAGTCTTAATGAGGAAGATATTAAGAACAAGAGGGTTGGTGGACGTTTTGTCGACAAATCTGAGATCATTAAGGCGCAAAAATGTGAGTTGTTCTGACGTTTACTTGTTTTAGACTAATCCATTTAGTCGTGGAAGAATTGCATAATCTCTTCGAGAATCTGAAGACGGCATCAACACGCTCAGTCAAGCCAACCAGGGAATTAGCTGAGCTGACCATTTTCAGTTCTGCCGCTGTAGCAGACTTTCGGAGGGCATCGATCAGCAGTCCGCATGGTCCGCCAAATATCTCTTCGATAATGGGTGGCCCAGTTTATGGTCCACAGTGGCCTCCTCCACCGCCTCCTCCACTTCCCACAACAGTAGAGGAAGACATTGAGATGGTGGACCACCCCAGAAATAAGAATGCAGAAAACGGTGACGATAGCAGCGAGGCAACACTGGTTGACCTTGAGCAGCTCCCCCCTTCGTACAGCGAGACTACAGGCAATGAGGAATCCAGCCCAGGCGCTGATGCCGTCATGGTCAACAACGAGGATGCGGGCCCGGATAAATCTTCTGCTTCAGAAAAGCCGCCCCCAATTCCACCTCGTAACAAGTCTGGACTCGTTATTCAGACCAACGAAAACAAGGATCTTTTACCCAACGATGAATTGTGGAAGTTTGGGTCCCAGCAAGATGTCACTGAGGTGATAGGCAATGTCATGTTCCGCTTGCAATGTGCTATCAAGCCTACAAGCATTGAGGAGACCTCAGGAGCCCAGATCGATATCATCAGGGATACCTTCTTCGGTGCTAATACGGTCTATACGCAAAAAGCTCGGAGTCTTGAGCGAAAGACCGAAGCATGGCCATCGATTATCGTCTTCCCTGGAAAAGTTGGCCGAGATATATACGAAGCTCTCGACGTAGTTTACGACGAGCAACAAGTCGAAATCGATAATACGACAGTGCCCCAGTATGCTTCGCTCAGCAAGCTTCCGCCAATTCTGCAGATTCATATTCAACGAACGGATTTCGATCATGAAACTCACCGAGCCTTCAAGAATCGAAACCCAGTAGTCTTTCCAGAAACGATCTACCTAGACAGATATGTGGACTCCGGCGATCCGAACTCGGCCATTATGCGACGACGCCGCGAAACTTGGGGATGGAAGGAGCGGCTTCGAACATTAGAGGCCCGGCACGCAGCTCTCAAGAACGAACAAGCCCAGATTAGTGTCCCAGATGCCTTATTGGCAACAAAAGACTTCGTTAGCAATCTTCAAGAAGAAGAAATCGAGGGCATTGAGGTCGATCCTGCTCTTCCTGAAGCACTCGAAGAACGTATTTCTGAAGTTGCTGCTGAACTCGAGGCCATTACCGGCCGTATCGACACCCTCAGGAAGAGAATTCAGGGTCAGTTTGTTGACATGCGCGAGTACGAATACAAACTGCAGTCGGTATTCATCCATCGTGGTGAAGCCGGAGGTGGTCACTACTGGATCTATATTTATGACTTTGAGCATGATATCTGGCGCGAATACAATGATGAATGGGTATCGGAAGTCAAGGATCGACGGACCATATTTGAGCATCAAGGTGGTGCTGGCGGAACGCCGTACTATCTTGTGTATGTGAAGAGCAGCGATATCAACAATCTGGTGGAAGCTGTCTGCAGAGATGTTCAAGAGGTACAGATGACAGACGTGACTGAAGAATGGCCAGATCTTGTGGAAAATGGTGTTTCGTCTGGTGCGAATGAGGATGAAGATAGCTCCGAGACGAGACACATTGAGCATGCCAAGCCCAGGCCTATAAGACCAAAGCCTGCGGTACTGGAATCTACATCTGCTTGGGAAGATGGGTGGAAGGGAAATGAGGATTTTAACGTGGGGGTTGGTGGATCCAGCGGGGCCGATGCAAATGGAAGACCATGGTAGATACGCAGGGATATGTATGAGTATGGAGAATGAGACGCATGGCTGTGATGAATAACTTCATTAAGGCATAGGCAGGACTAGCACGGAGTTGAGCAAGTTCGGGTCAGAGATGATATCCCTTCCTTCTGTATTTGGAAAAGATGGCTTCAGCGAGGAGCGTCGTACAACGGTTGCAGCATGGGTTGGAGTTAGCAGGTCACCTTGTGCCATAGATGCATTTGCCTTCCATTCTAAAACAAAGTTGCAGGCATTCTTTCCCTTCAGTACATGGTTCCATTTGAAGGGTGACATTTCTAGAATTATGGATTGGAAATTCTTTCATTGGTTCGAATTCTCAATCAAATCAGGAAGTGGCACTGGACACAACAGTTCTTTTCTCGTTTCATCTGCAGAGTGTTTTCCCCCTTGCCCGTCCATGGAATAGCCGTTCCCAATTCAAGCAAGCCTTAGTAGCTAGATCAACAACGTTCTTTCCTAAGTTATCTTCACGTTACACGAAAGAAATACTTTGTCTGCGTAGATGGCGAGGATGCCTTGATCAATTAAGCGCTCCATAGCTCCCAGATCCTTTGTGCATTTTATCGCGAGCTGGGTTCGTAGTTTATTTACCTTCGACATTCCCAAGGTGGTCTCAAGCTTGGAGGTGAATATCTCCCGAGTTCCTAGAACAGTTTCACCCCCCTTTTCTGCAACAGGTCAATCGCGATTCTGAACAACACAACAGCTTCCCTCTATCTTCTTGGCCTCAAGATCCTGGGTCACTGGAGTAACGAACTAATCGATCAGCACTCCACCACCAAAATGGTCGAGAACACAAGTCCGCGACAAGAGAAATGTAGGGAGACAGAGCGCTACAACAAGTAATCGATTGGTCAAGCATGCTACTAGATCACATTCAGCTCAATTTTTAAGTTCCCATGGTCTTGAGATGGTTGACGTATTCGTGGATCCCACGCAGACACTTCCGTATCCACAAACGGCTGCTCTGGATTAAATCCGAATACTTTGAGAAGATGCTCTCTGGTAGATTTAAGCTCTACTGCTTTGTCGAGAAGATCTGCCTCACCAAATTGATGGACTACACCATATCTTCGATCATGTCTGCTTGTGTCAGGGGCGACAGATCTCTAAATATCGATGTCATGGGACTGGTGTATGGCGGCACATTGCAAGGTTTCAAGTTGAGGCTGTTTGTTGGTGCTTCACTTCCTGATCAGATATCGCGAAAACTCGGTCCTTGGCCTTCCTTCAAGTTAAGTCGGGTTATGGTAGGTCACAAGGATTTCAAGCTGGACGTTCTTGGGGTTGTTAAGAAATCATAGCCCTGAACTAATGAGCCTAGCAAGCTATCTAAAATACACGTTCCATGTACGTGTTAAAGAGCACAAAGGCCCCTTACAGATACGATACGCCATGAATATATGACAGTATTTGTGGACACGATGACTTTCGAAGACTCGGTGTTAGTCACACGGAGGTGGGAAGCTGACTTCATAGAATTCCTTGTTTGGGATGGACAACGATATTCTCATTTCAGCTACATCTAGGAGGAAACACGATACCTGTCGGTTGCACTGGAGCTGGCAATGAAAGATTGGCATGAGATTACAGCATTTCATCGAAGAGGGAGTTTAGCATCTGCTATATTAAATGGTGGACTACTGATGCATTTACCTATAAACATTAATTGAGATTGTAATCCTCGAATACTTTCAAGAGCCATTTGTAAGTATCTTACGTTTCAAACTTGTGGTTGTAAAACCCTCGTTGAAAGTGATCTATCTTCTCTGGCAGTCCTGAATGTGCTCAGTATTCAAGATGCCTTCCAAACCTTCCCGCCTCCCTTATGCCACAACCATACTGCTTCTAAAGCGTAAACGCGGCTGCCCTGATGCCCCCCCTCAGCACCAGCAGCCTCTTCTAAAGTATGAATAACCTTCCCCTCTTCTACACACCTCCACAGCCCCTTTGTTATCTCACCATCTTCATCACCCCATTCTCCTCTGCCTAATCTGTACAGCAGCCTTCCCAAAGTCTGAAAAGCTATGCATCTCTGTGCAGGGAATGCAGAGCGTGAAAGTCTCGCCAACTCAGGGACAGTATACCCAGCAGCTTCCGGGGCTTCCCCATGGTGATGTAGGCCTTTCGTACTTGGCATAGCTCTTGATATGCGTGGCGGTAAAATCCCGCCACGGAAATCGAAGCGTAAGGCCGAAGCTGGTAACGCTTCATGGGCAGGGTAGTATGGCGACTCTTGGTCTGCAACAGATCCATGAGTGGGTATTGGTGCCATCCAGGCAAGTTTTGACGGGTCTGCGGGTAGGTTGGGGAAATATTTGGAGTGGAGGTTTTCAAGGAAAGAGGGGTCGGAAGGGTCCAAATCAGGAGCTGCTGGAGCGGAAGGGAAATGAATAGCCGATTGAGGAAGATCTGAGGCCGAAATGGTAGATATCTTTGAGACCGGCTGGAGATCTATAGGTTCCGCAGGCTCTGCGTCGTCTTCAAACTTCACCGATTTCACCGTGACTGGTTTCCCAGCGGGATTTGGGGCGGGTATGCCTGAAAACCCTACAGTATCTGCCTCTGGGCTCTTTTTGATTTTTGGAGGTAGTGGATCGATGCCAGTATCGCCTCGACCTTCATCCAAATTCGCCCTCTTCAAAAGCCTCTCTACCAGCGATGGGTCCAAAGCAGCAAGTAACTCTCGTCTTTCTTCCTCTATCTCTTCATTTGACATAGACTCTAACCTCTGTTTGTTCTCCTGATCGATTCGCCGGCGCTCGCTCTCACCAAACGTCGGGTCTTTCTGCACCAAGGAGGAGTCGTTAGCTGGCACTGCCTGAGAGATAGGCAGAGCAAAAGCGTTATGAGTATCTGCAGCGGCAGGCCTTGCAGACCCACCTCTTTGCTGCTTGAATGCTGAGATCCTCGTCCGCTTCTTATGCTCGGGAAAGCCCGTTGGAGTCGTCTTCAACTTGGGTGCGGACGGGGCTGTGGTGGGGCGTTCCTTGACATCTCCAATGAACGCTGAAGGTATTGACGGAAGAGCGTCGGAGGGCAATACTGAGCTTGCGCTTTGTTCATCTTCATCGTCGGAGAGATCGACCGTGAAACGTTGTCCTCTTAAATCCATGGCTGGGATGAGGTTGTCGTTGTGTGTGTTGACAGAGCAGGCTCGGAAGTTTAGTCCGGGGGGGTTATTTTTACCTTGTGGCGGAAGCGGAAGCTAGCGGCAAAGGGGTTAGTGGGAGCCTTGCATGGCAGCCTTGCGGGGTTGTGTGCTCGAGTCAGCAAAACAGAGGTGTTCTGCAAGACTTAATATGAAAGACGTATGGAAGTAAAGGAAGATTCTATGGTCTCCACTCTCCACAGCCCAATGCCCGAGGGCCGTATGCCTTCGTACGTCATTTACGAGGCTGAAACTGAGTTCCGAGGGCCAAAGTAGAAAAAGGGGGCGCCCAACCGAGATCGAGGAGGCTGAATGCTGAACACCGGGAGGGAGAGGCAGGGGGCTTCCTTATTGGCTCCCCTCTCGCATGCACATCCGCCGGGCTGGTGGCCTCGCGTGTCACATCATTTTATTCTAATTCCATGTCTGGCCCGGCAGATCGCCTTTTGTTCCGTACTGATGGCAATCTGGTCGGAGGAGCGCCAGCTTTGGAGCTTGGAGCTTGGGAGCTGCAGCCCCTGGCCAGGTGGTCAGTCACTCCTCGTTCCTCAGTCATCTGCAGTCGTCTGTCTGGTGTCTGTGTCTGTGTCTGTGTCTGGTCTCTGGTCTCTGGTCTCTGGTCTCTGGTGTCTGCTCTTTCAGCGCCAGCACCAACCACTCTCACTGGAACATGCTCGTCCTGCTCCGTGCCAGTCTGCCAGTCTGTCCCTGCGCCCATGCTGCCATACTTTCCCCATAGTGAATGAAAATCGCTAGAGCTGCTGAGACTCCAGATTCTGCGTTAGGCTTTCCCGAGCTTTCCTTTAATATTTGCCCGCCCAGACGACCCTCTGCACTTCTCCCCAACGACGCAACCTCTTCCTTTACACTCCCAACCCACCCTACTGCAATCCTGCAAATTGATGTCTCCATCGATATCATAACACATTCCATCGATCACGACCCCTAAACAGCGCCGTTCGATTCCGACAATTCGACTCTCGTCCGCCCCCCCGCCACAGAGCCCTGGACGCCCTGGACTTTTCCAAGACGTCCAAATCGCATTTGTGCGCGTCGTCGGGTCACTTTGAAGCTATTCACAACCTGCGTGAGCGCCCCGTTTGCCGTCACGTTTCGGCCAGCAGCTCCACACCCAGATCCGACCTGCATCATCTGCGCACGCCGAAACAGCTTCCACATCTCCACATGAGCTTCTACGCGACTGCTCCTTAGCAGCTTGTTTCCTCATGATCAGGCGCAACATGTCGCTGGAGCGGGCACGACACCAGGAGGAGGCGGGTGTGGGCGCTCGAGGAGTTTCGCCGCAGTTCAGTTCGGCCAGTGGCCTCTCGTCGCCGCCACGGTCGAGTCCGGAGCCAGCGTCGCCGTCTGCCCCATTTGCCAACGAGGGGCCTTCCAACCAGAATTCGAGCATCACGGTCAATCCTCCTGGTGTTGTGGTCGTCGACAATTCGGCAGAAAAGCCGGCACGGCGCAAACCCGGCAGAAAGCCCGGATCCGTCAACAAGCCGAAGAACAATGCAGACAGCTCAGCCACCAATACTGATGCTCCCAAAGTCAGAAGACCCCGCAAGCCGCGAGACCCAAATGCTCCTCCTATCCAACGGCGAAAGCGGAACACGGGTTCAGATGTGAATGCCGTGGTTGACGTCAAGACAGCCGCCGGGGCTCCGAGGCCACCACAAGCCGCCCCGGAAGCATTGACGAGTTTTCATGTTCCTGCATCCGTCCCCGCCCCGCCGGCCCAAAAAGGCAAAAATGAAGATATTCAACGACCCATTCAATCGTTCTTCACAAACGCGCCCCCGCCTCCACCTCCACAACAAGCGCAACCTCAACAGCCCGCGCGCACCAGCGGTCAGAATTATGATCCTATTCGGTCTAATTACGATCCCGTCAGAGAAACCGTTGTTACTCATAATTCATACAACAACTCCCAAGGCTCGCCTAGTCATCCTCACTCCGTGAATCGAGCCAGCGCGTCACCCTCAATTTCAAGCTTGGTCGACCCCCCAAATCAAGCTTTGACTTCACCCTCCATCGCCGCACAATCTTTCTTTAATCAGCAGCAGCAGCAGCAAGCGAGGTTCCACAGGGACGAAGGTCACACCTCAGTACCTCCATCTCCAACAGTCAACAGATTAGCGCCTCCCGCACTTGTTGAGCCATCCACTCAAAAGGCACCTGCTCCGGTCGCGATGGCCGTTAAGAAACAAGACATCGCACCTGCTCCAGGCCCATCAACCATTTCAAAGAAAAGCATGGGTCCTGGAAGCACCGCAACTTCTTCAGCTGCTGCATCACCTAAGCCCCACAAGCTCAAGGAGCCAAAGGAGCCGAAGGATCTGTATCCAACACCCCCTCCTCTTCCAGGTTCAGGCCTTATGCAACTTGGGGGCGGTGGAGCGTCTGACGGCGCCGACTTCAAAGCTCCTACCGTTATTCTGCAAATCCCTCTCAACGGCGAGGTCAATAAATATGTTAATTTCACGCGTCTGGCGGAGGAACGTTATGGTTGGGACGCACTGCACCCCCGACTTGCTGCTCAAAGAGACCGTCTTGCTCGAGTAGCCGCTGCTGGAGCCGCCTTGGAGCGTAATGGATCAAACAAGGATAGTGGCGACGAGATGTCACTTGACTCTGAAGCCGAGGGTAGCAATATTGAGATGGGCGGCATGAGTGATGGACGCACTGGTACTGACGGAGGAGCGAAGAAGGTTCCGCGGAAGAGAAAGATGAAAGAAGATGAGTATGACAAGGACGATGGATTTGTTGACGATTCTGAGTTACTCTGGGAGGAGCAAGCTGCTGCTGCCAATGATGGCTTCTTCGTATACTCTGGTCCACTTGTTCCGGAGGGCGAAAAGCCTGCTTTGGATGTCAGGTATGTTTCATTGTTATGAACTTAGTATTCTCAGGATGGAACTAACTGTTGTTGCAGAGCTGATGGCGCTCCAAAGCGCGGCCGAGGGCGTGGCAGCCGTGGTGGAGCTCGTGCTTCAAGCGGCCGCGGGGGCGCTGCTGCTCTGGTTGCATCTACTGGCTTGCGACCAAACGGCCTTCCACTATCAGGACCAGGTTCACGAGGTGGATCTACCACCCGAAAGCCGCGCATTACTAAGGCAGATCGTGCTCGAATGGAGCAAGAGAAGCTTGACAGGGAGAAAATGGGTACGATGGCCCAGATGCCGGGCAACTATGGAGGTGGTATGACTCAATTGGCGAGTGCTCCGAACCTGGGTAATACACCTATGGTTTTCAATCAGTAAAGGAGCGCGAAAAGATATCTTCGGCATTGGTTTGTGAGAGTAGTCTTCTCATTTGTGTAAGATTGGGCGGAGTTCATCATGGAAAGACAAATGCATTGGGGGTTGAGGTGTTTACATACTGTCTTTGCTGTACAGAATAATTTGCTTCCACATTGCATTGCGAGGAGGGACCTGTAGAGGGCAGCACTTCAGCAGCGCACTACGAACGAGCTGCAGGAGAACAAAATAAGCATACTACATTGACCTGGAACTTCTGGCGAGATTGATTGCTAAAGGCGAGCGAAAGATGTGGTTGTGAACGCGCCTTGAACGAGAGATGTCGTATGGTAATTCTAGAGAAAACTATTTACTATCCCCACCATCGATACTGCCATTCCTGATCTCCTTTTAGTGGGTATTCTAACAAGCCAGAGGGAGGTATATTTTACTATTTAGCAGTCAGTTACCCCGGATTGCTTAAAGCGGCGGGCAGCTCCGTCATCGCAGACCCAAAAAAAATTACAATTGCAATCATTCAAACTAAGCTTCTCTCACAACGACAAGGTCTTCACAATGGCAGCCGTACAGCAGGCCAGAGAGCCTGAAAAAAGGAAAGAGAGGCCAAGTGCTTTACGATCAATCATTGCTGGATCTACTGCTGGAGCCGTGGAAATTGGTAAAAGTCCCACGATCAACGAGCTTAAGCTTTGCTAACTCTCAGACAGCTATTACTTACCCCGCTGAATGTATGTATCTGTTGCAATCATAATGGCTACCTCCAGCTATCTCCAAGCACGTAGAACATACCAGGCGTATTGGAGACATAGGGATGGCGGGGGCTTGAGAGGACTATGGCTAACAAGTGCTGCGCATAGTTGCAAAAACAAGAACACAATTGAATCGCAGATTACCAGATGCCGGAAAGTTGCCATGGCCACCGTTTGGTAAAGCCTGGTACGCGGGGTGCACGACACTGATCATTGGGAATTCGCTGAAGGCTGGCATTCGTACGTACCTCTGATTGAAGTGTCGAATCATGGCGAGAGGTTGATAAGGATATAGGATTTGTGGCATTCGATCAGTACAAGGCATTGCTACAAGATGCGGATGGGAACATATCAGGCCCTCGGACAGTGATTGCTGGATTTGGGGCTGGAGTTACTGAGTCTCTGCTGGCGGTAACTCCGTTTGAGAGTATCAAGACTACGTTGTTCGTCTCCCTCCATACGTTTCAGAGCATCCATGATCTAATTGCCATAGAATCGATGATCGCAAGAGCGCCAATCCGAGGATGAGAGGCTTCCTCCATGCTGTGCCAATCATTGCCCGCGAACGAGGTATCCGCGGATTCTTCCAAGGCTTCGTGCCTACCACTGCCAGACAAGCAGCGAATAGCGCAACCCGATTTGGATCTTATACCTTCTTACGACAAGTCGCACAATCATATACAGCTCCTGGTGAGAAGCTGGGAGCTCTGTCCACATTCGGAATTGGTGGCATAGCTGGACTCATCACGGTTTACGTTACGCAGCCACTTGATACTGTGAAGACGAGGATGCAAAGTATCGAGGCGAGAAGTCTATACAAGAACAGCTTTAGTTGCGCAGCTATGATCTTCAAGAACGAGGGGGTGCTGACTTTCTGGAGTGGAGCTTTGCCTAGGTTAGTGAGGCTAATGCTTAGTGGTGGGATTGTGTTTACGATGTATGAGAAGAGTATTGATTTGATGGATAAATTGGATCCCGAGAAGAAATACATTTGAATGGCACGCATGGAGGGCGCTCTGTAAATGGATCTGGAGCATGCAGCATGGCGTTCAGGAGTTTAGAAGATTGTTGAATAGAGAATCGAGTTTCTGCTTTTGCCTCGCAGCCTTCCAAACGCCTTACATGTGCAGTTAAAATACAACATTTGTACATTGCTTGGTGCTCATTGAAATCGTAAGAAGCCCTTCCATTTGTTCACTTGCCGACTGAACCAACTCCTGTCAGGAGCCTCCTCTAACTCCTTCACCAAGTCTGTATAATGTGTAGGATTGCTCGCCGGTTTCATCAAAGAGCCAATAATTGGGTGCTGTACGCAGAAACTGTCAGTATTGTGTCGAGGAAGATACAACAGGGATCATACCTTCCGACTGTACCGATTCTCTAGCAAAGAGTATATGGCATTGACCTGGTCTAATTCCACCTTCTCATCTATAGCACTATTCGCAACTGCTTGCGCGGCATTTGGATTGTTCGAGGAGGATGCAGGTAGAAACCGTCTGTCTATTCGTCGTTGCATGACATCTTGAAATTGGCATTCGGGGCGCAGGTTGTCTTTTGGCCAGCGCGAAAGAGCACGCAGGTAGTGTCTGTATGCTATCTACCGAATGAATTAGCAATTGTATAGATGAAGTGAGTGGTTGAATATTGCTCACTGATTTAGACATTGTGATTCATACTTGAAGGAAAGTGAGGATGATTCCTGGAAGCTCTTCATCGTCAATCCGAAGTGTTGACGATTTAGATAAAGAGGTGCGGCTAGCGCTCGCAAGCGTGGCCATATCCACACATCCACGACACTTCGAAACCGCCTCCATGACCTTCTCATCTTGTCTCCTGACCACACGCACTCCTTCAACCACTCGACCCCCCCCTTCACCATAACTTCTGCAGGCTCAATCTGAGTCGAAATCGTGTGCTTTTCTTTGTCTGTACACTCGGCTCACGATGAGCTCGCAGCGATATGAAAGAGTACGTTGCCGCCCGCCGAGGCTTGCCACGCAATCCATCAATAGTGAGGAGTACACGGCTAACAAGTCATCTTCAGGTTTCCGCGAACGATGAAGAATCTCCCATAAGTCCTCAGATACCCACCTCACCTCCGCCGTCCTTCCGATCCCATGCCTCTTCACCGACGCGACGTCCCACCGCTGTCGACCAAAATCTAGCCGATACATTCGATGCCGATGGTTCTGATAGCGACGAGGAAAATGATGGGGATGATAGACAGCGACTGATGCGAGGGACACCCACTTCGTCATCCACAGAGCAGCTCAATAACGAGTCGAGAACACCATCCGAGACACCCCGGCCGCCTGTGATTGAAAGAAGGCCAACTCATCTACCTGAATTCGCTCCCCCACGACCTACAGGAAGGATATATGGTGGAGGATCCGGCTCAGATGGCGTATTTGCGAACCTGAGCGCTAAACCTGAGGCTGGTGAGAAAACGGAAGAACATCCACCAGTGAGTAGATCAGGTTCTTTCGGAGATAAACAACAGGCTGACAGATTCAACTAGACATACGAGCAAGCAGCAGCAGATGCAGCCCCGCCATACTGGGAAACCACAATTCTTGCACCTGGACTCGGCGGGCCAGACGAAGTCTACGTCGATGGCTTGCCCGTTGGATCTGTGTTCTCCTTCATATGGAACGGCATGATTTCGATGTCCTTCCAACTTGTCGGTTTCCTTCTGACCTACCTTCTCCACACTACCCACGCCGCCAAGAATGGATCTCGTGCTGGCCTTGGTATTACTCTTGTTCAATACGGCTTCTACATGAAAGGATCAGGCAGCTCGGGCGCTCCTCCGAACGGCCAAGATCCTCAGTATTCGCAACCTCCAGACCCAAACAGTCACAACTTTGATCCTAGCCAAGTGAGTGCAGCCGCACAAGGTATGGACAGCACAGGCTCATCGGGAAGCTGGGGTAATGTTGCGAATACTGAATGGCTTGCTTATATATTGATGGTCGTTGGATGGTTTATTCTGATCAGGGCTGTGAGCGATTTCCTCAAGGCGAGAAGGCACGAGCAATTGGTGTTGCAGAGCCCCGATAGAGGCTTGAATGTGCCTATAATTGCTACCGGGGAAGAGGTTGAGACGGTCGTCTAATCGGGGAGCCGTGTCTATCTGTTTGATGTTGGAGTTTTTATGCAAAGGGAGGGGTGTGCGTTGGACAGGCGGGCGTTGATTGGGACTTGAGAATCACAAGTTAGAGTCTAGTAAATGAGTCATCTCTGATATCCTAGCACATCTTGCACTCCCGACCTTTTGGAATTACTGCTTCAGTTCGTGGGCCAGAGAGGTGCTAGCTGGGGAAGTACCATGGAGCTATAGGCAGTCCTCTTTGAGAGGCTTCCGCGGAGCGTGATGGCTAGCCGTGGTCTAGATCTGCTTCCTTCAAGAAGTCATTCTCCCACTGGATTATTACCTCTCTCCTTTCTGCGGTCGTTTTGGCACAAGTGCAGTAATGAAAGCTAAAATCATAGACAGGCTCTGACACTACCCTCACTTCAAACAGCATTTGTCTCGGTGTTCTCTTTGAAAGAGCTGGAAGGTACAAGATTCCGACCATGCCGCTCTCACAAGAAATATGGATCACGATTTATGAGCACTTGATTTCCGAGCCAAAAGCCAAAGGCATAGTTGCTGATGTCTCTTTCTAGTAGCTTGTAAAAGTACTTAGAAGTCTGAACTCCTCTTTTTTTCGCCGAGATTGATTTTGCTTATGGTTCTTGATTCGAGCGGAGCGTGGAATTGTTCCCTCAATGTACCAAGAACTTTTGGAACATTAAAGCGATTTGCAACAAAGTATCCGGAGGCGGTGAGTTACGGAGACGGGATGAAGGTTTCTTCTTCCTCGGCTCCTCTAGAGCGAGATGGGAACGTTTGTGTATTTACGGTCTTAATGTCTTAGAATACTTCGGATGGTTATGCCGAAGTACAACATACGTTTGAACAGCCATTCACTTCAGAACAATTTAATCAGATGGAGGTATTCAACCTTATTTTCCCGTCTAAGGATCATATCAAGAACCCTAATTTACAGGAGTGATTGGAACATTGGCCGCAATGCGCAACAAGGCGCTGCCAATGCACCACCATTCACTTTCCGATCTTTGGTAAGACAGAACACCTCATCAACCATTCCGCCTTTTGAGAGCTCCCAAGGGCTTTGAGTCTGTTTATTTTCGTGTTGGTGCGGAAGGAAATGCTGCGCTTCGGTTCGGTTCAGTGATGATTACTCTGATGACTCTTGAAGCATGGTGCTCAAGGAATATACAGTTGGAGAAACATCATTATGGCAACAGCGACTCCATCACAAAATAATGGGAATTGCCAGAATCAGATTTCGAATCGACTTTAACTACGTACCAGTAGCAACCTTATATTATCGGTACATCATTGACTTCATGGCAGGTGATTGCTCATTTGACAGGTCACTAAATTTTTTCCTCCTGAAAAGAAATAGGTGTAGTGTTGTTTACATGATGCTCAGTCTTTCTTAGTCTTGACCTGGTTTGAGTTCTTCCGATTCATTTCACGAGGGTCGCTTGATTTGGATTCCGTATTTAATCTTGAATCTTGGAATTGGGAAATCATATCGTAACATCACGTGCTTAGAATTTCATGCAGTAACAAGGACACATATAGTATGGGAGAAGAGAATCAAATAGATCTATGCATTATTACCTATATACATATATATGGCAACTTCAATCTGATTTGTAGTACAACGACCAAGCCAAAACAAGGCTGTGAGTCGCCACCCTCCCCGCATTTCGGTTGTTGCGTCACGTCAGCCTCATCCCATCTTTCGATTCAAATATCAACATCTCCTGATAGCCAAGATTAACTAAGCTCGCACTGGCCAGGCGTTGCTTGGAATACAAATTCGTGATAAGCCTCTGATAATTTAATCTCAGCTGTAAGCATCAGTTGAGAAACAACAGCCAACCTGAACCGTCTACGGACTATCTTCCGCTCTCTTAGCGGGACAGCGAAACACAGCAACATGGCGTGGCGATGCTCTGGATCAAGCAATAGGGAACTTGTGGAGAATTTGTTCCGGGCCGACCTGATTACGAGCTCGAGAGTCCGAGATGCTATGATGAAGGTCGGTCCTCTTTCCCCTTGTACTTATTCAAGAAAAGCCCCGCCAACGTCTGCTTGAATTGCCAACAAGGGAAACAGGTCGACCGCGCACATTACTGTCCAGACGTATCATATGCCTACGAAGACTCTCCACAGTCCATTGGCCATGCAGCTACGATTTCTGCACCGCACATGCATGCCTCGGCCGCCGAGTCCCTCCTCCCGTATCTCAAACCCGGAGCCAGAGTGCTGGATGTTGGGTCTGGGTCGGGGTATCTGACTGCAGTTTTGGCAGAACTTGTGTACCCACAGGAAGAACATGGGAAGGGAGCGGCGGGAAAGGCGAGGGTGGTGGGCCTAGAGCATATTAAGGCCTTGCGAGATATAGGAGAGGGGAATATGAAGAAGAGTGAAAGAGGAAAACAGTTACTTGGAGAAGATAAAGTGAGTTTCGTTGTGGGCGATGGGAGGAAGGGTTGGAGAGAAGGAGATGATGGTGAGAAGGGGTGGGATGCAATTCATGTTGGCGCTGCTGCTGTCGAGCTTCATCAGGAATTGGTCGACCAACTCAGAAGTCCTGGCCGGTGAGTCAGGTGCCCTGATTGAGGATTTGGATACTGACCATGGGTGTCTCTAGAATATTCATCCCAGTGGAAGACCCGGATGGTTACGGGCAGCATATTTGGACCGTGGATAAGGATGACAAGGGAGTGGTTACGAAGAAGAAGTTGTTTGGAGTGAGATATGTCCCCTTAACGGATGCGCCGAGATAGTCCTCAGCAGCCACACTCGAAAAAGATGCGAGCTCACGAGATGATGATAATATATCCTGACGGTATGGCATTGAACCGCCTCTCAGGGAGAATGAAGGGCAGTCTACTACTCTGGGACTAAGCGTTCGTGGGTTTGGCGTCAATGGATGATTTCTGAGACGAATGTCACTCATTGGGGATCTCGGCATGCCTGTGAAGTTCACAGTGGCGGCAGGGTGAGCTTTTTGTTTTCAATTATGACATCACGGTGTAGAACTGGAGAGCTTCTCCGAGGATGGAGGAGAAAAGCCAAGGACCAGGCTGTTCCAATTCTTCTTCCACGTGGAATCTTTGGGCAATTCCTTAGGCTTACAGGGCTGGTGCCGGCGAGGTAGTTGTCACAAAACATTTTGGAAATCTCAAACCTAGCGGGAAATCAGTGAGATGTCACAGTTGACTTGGCGATTGGAGGCTTAAAAATGGGTAGGAAACGCAAATGGCCAGCGGCAGTGGATGTGTAGTAAATAGCGTATTATTATAGCCAGAGTATCTCCGAAAGACCATCGAAATTGCAATGTTACTTGCTTTGATCTCCGACAAGCGAGCACAAATCGAGTGACACAAGGGGTCTTAAGCAGCCCGATCCGAGAACCCTTGTTTCAATAGCGGAGAGTCCTAAAATCAGAATGCCATGTTCTTGCACATGGGATTTTGGCTCGATTGACGCTAGTGTCAAAGCAGCAGGGGCTTGCCAGATCGGGCTGGTATTTGGCTAACGTCATTTTTATTTGAGTGCCTTATCCGACGCTTTTCGTGAGGGGCTCCAGAGCATTTTGAGTTTAGCTTTGGGATGCTAGAGCGACGGCGGCGGAATCTAAAAAACGCTTTGCCGCAACCGTGTGGCGGTTTCAGAGGCAAGTTGACGAGAACACGAATACGAATCATGTGACCCCGATGTGAGGTCCTCCTTCTTTACTTGAGTTCGACTCAGAGGCAGATTTGTACATCAACAAGTACTGCCCTAGAAGCTCCCGGCTTTACAGACCTTTGCCCGCCCGAATATCACAAACGAGGGGGGATCTTCTTACCTTTAGGACTCTAGGCTTAGGTGGCGCTTCCGTCAGTCTGATTTCAAGTCCGATTTCAAAATGACCGGGAAATTTCCACACTTCTCGCGTACGGGCATGGGAAATAATGGACTCTCAACGCGGCTTTGATGGAAGGCACACGTCAATGCAGAATACAGGGAAACCTCCTTGGTAAGGAATTGGTCTCGGTCAGTCAAGTGGACTCTCTCAGGCTGTCGCAAGCCAAACTCATTGAACTTGTTCGTGCTTGACCTGTCTATCCTCTGTGACTTCTCCATGCCCAGAAGTCTCCTGCTTGGCCCAAGGCAAAAGAAGATAAAGAAGATACAGTACAGCACAGTACAGTACAGTACAGTAGTGGTGAAGACAGGAACTCGGAAGGCAGCGGAAATGACCCGGCGTAGCAGACAGCTCGCAGGACAGGGGTATTCGAGGAAGTTGCAGCTCACTGCAGTGCAGATCGATTCTAGCGTCGATTGGCGATACGGCTGGGCAGATGGGCAGCCCAGTGGAACTTCCCCGCCGTCAGGCCACTCACAGGCAGAGCAGAGCAGAGCAGAGCAGAGCAGAGCAGAGCAGAGCAGAGCAGAGCAGAGCAGAGCAGAGCAGAGCAGAGGTTTAAAAGGGTGCCGCGATCTGGAAGTCTTCCAGGCCAGGCCAGGCCAGGCCACGCCGCTCACCGCCCACCGCCCACCGCCCGCCGCCATGATCCGCGGGGCAGAGCAACGTGCCTCGCATCAGAGCCAGGCAAGCACCCCCTCCCCTCGCCCAGAGCTCAGTGCCCACAGCCTGTCGCCACTCGAGTCACTGCACTCCACCGCTCCTCGCTCGAAATCGGATTTGCAATTGCATGCTGCACGCGGTGGAGCTAACCTCGGACCAAGTGCTCCCCGTCGAACCTTGCCGGCCGTGTAATTGGACGGGAGCTTTCGAGGAGCTCCATCTCCCTGGCAAAGCATGGCAAGCATGGCAAGCATGGCATTCTGGCACCGCTGGCGGCAGATGGCGGACAACGAGACGCGAATTCGAATTCGAGCTCCCCCTCCAGCGCGACAGCGTCAGAACGTCAGTCTGTTAGAACCTTCGAACCGGAGAACGGGGGAGACACGCCGACAGGATAGGCAGGTGCCCGAGGCATGGGAATCTCTAGAACTATTTATCTATCAGCGCCTCTCGGGACTGGACTATAAGGTTTCGCTCCCCCAGACCTGCCTCCAGCCTCCAGCCTCCAGCCTCCAGCCTTACCTCGCCCGTGCCAGCTGTAACGGTCACCTCACGGCTGATATCTATCTCTGCAACACCACCATTGCCGACCTGGCCTACTCCTGACGAAGCCTGAGACGCCGGATTCTATATATTTGCGTTTTCCGTTTCAAAACACACAAAAGACCCGGGGCGCCCATTCAGCCACCAGCAGACAACAAGCCGTTGGCCGTCCGCCGTCCGCCGTCAAGCCTCACTTCCCAAGTTCCCAAGTTCCAAAGTTCCAAATTCCTCCTCCCCCTGCCCTCCCCCTCCCCCCCTCGTCTGGCCTGCCTCCCTGCCTTGCCCGCCTCGCCTCGCTTCCGCACCCGATCCCCACGACCCTTCCCAACGGCAGCTGCAATCGCAGTTCACGAACGCACGCCGATTTCCAATTCTGCGCCGAGTCGCGACGCCACACGACGGATTGTCGTACGACGGATCTGGTATCTGTTCCTGGATCGTCCTCCGGCGCCCATACTACGTAACCCACGCAACCCACGCATCTTAGAGACTCGACCCTTTCTCATCCGCTTCCTCGAGAACCTCTCGGTGCAAAGTGTGGTACACTTGACGCCGAACTCCAGCCTTCTAGGCCCTTTGGTCAGGAACTTCCCACACGCTCAGTTATAGCATTCGTCATTGGAACAAGAAGCCTCGAGATCATCTATCGACCGGTTTACTTAGGAACGGGAACCCCCAGATTCGTTGCCTGCAACGGATAAGACAAAAGCCACTATAATGCCTCCTACCAGAACTCTCCCACCCGCGAAGGCAGTGAAGGTGCGCACTCTTCATCGCCCTGCCACATCGTATGCTAATTTGGAACAGACGGAACGAACGCACGAGGAAAACCAAGAGCGAGCGTATATCGCCGCTTCCAGAAGAAGTGATCGAAGCTTGGAGGCTCGAGTGGAATCCGCTCGACGAGCATCTGAAATACACAAACGCCGGACAGGGCGCTCGTTGCGTGTGACGGAGCAAGACGTGATCAACGAAGAGATGTACGAGGAGGAGGATGACGACCTGCCAATGCAATACCGACGACTCACGGCACATCTCCAAACTGGCAATGCCGATTTCAACAGGCGGTTGTCAGCGTACCTGACCAACCACGTTGCAATGAGGAGTGCACTGGAACAGTCAATATCAAACTCCTACGCACAGCAGTATCCAAATGCTCCCCAGTTTGCAGGCCAGCACTCTATGTTCCCATCTCCAATGTTGGCACATCAACAAGGTCAGCAGCAAATGATGCAACCACCTCAGAGTCCATCCATGTACCGGCAAGCACCGTATCCTTCTCCGAGAACGCAGCAACAAGCCTTTCAACCTGCTTCCCACCATCGATCAGCGTCAATTGCCACACCACAAGAGCTTACAACAACCTCCCACAGTCCTATTGCCAGTAACGATTCACGAAGATTGTCAATGCCCACCGTCCCAACTGCGTCGGCTTCTCCCACCCAAGCTCGCACCCCTGTATCGGCCTCCAGTACCACTCCGCAGCAAAGGCCTTCTTTCCCGCAGGGTAGCTTTTCTCAGCAGTATAACCCAATGGCCTACGACATGTCCGCTTTCAACAACAACTTCAGTCCCTTTACTACTGCTCTACCAGCAGAATCACAGGGCTTACTTGGCTCGACGATGAACATGAACGATCCACTGAGTCAGATGATGATGCAAGGAAGCAGCACTTTACCTGGCAATTTTTACGACTTCAGTAACCAGCCATTACCGCAGACAACTAGTATTGGAAAGCAACAATCTTATCCCAGCGTGAGCGGCTTAAATTCAACCCTTGCGCCAGCATCGTCACACGAGCTTTCACAGCGCCCGCAAGACTACAACAACTCTCAAGATTTCTTCAACGATGCCCTCAATGCTGACAGCAACGGAGTAACGCCCTCTGGTACACCGGGAGCGAATGACTGGTCAAGCTACATCAACACCGACGCATGGGACCTGCCCTCTTCTCAGACATCCCAGTGATTCTTCGAGGAGGCTCTCCACTACTTCACTTCACTGTTTGTATAATTTTCATATGGCTATATAATCACATTACCGATGATGATCTCATAGAGCATCGCGGTTTTCATGATACCACACATATCATTTCACGGAGTCTGGCGTATTCTGATTGTCTCCTGGATGGAGACGCATCCTATCAGGGACCGCGATGCAGCGATTCACGGGGTACAGAGCAAGGATCTCCTACCAGGGAACCCAATGTGACGACTCATGCATACGAAGCAAAGGCATCTTTTATGATGAAACGCAACACTCACTTTGTTGATACTTCAAATCTTTACCCTCGACTCCACTTATAGAGTCTGGCCTCGGTATTTTCTAAGAGGTGATCGGGATAAGAGAGTACTGTTTCTGCCTGCTTAATTATGGTCAGATTGGGAGTAGAGATGAGGAGAAATATGAGCCTTACTTTTTTGGCTTTGGCATTGCAGAAACTGTTGATGATAATCCATAATGATTATGGGACGAAATGTAGATAAGACCACTCTCACCTTGCTCAATAACACGAGCTAAAATCAGAAATATCATGCCAGCCAAACTGTTTCCTTTCGCACATGAAGCTCTATGTGAACAGGAATTCAGAACACTCTACGTGTGAGACTATACCCCATCGTATCTCATGAGAAAATCTCAGTTAGCGAGCGGGACGTTTTCCGTCACTGGCATTGCATCATGCGTGTGGGGGAACGGTACAGGGGAAGTGCCGGCACTTGAGTTCATAGTTTCCATTTAAAGGCGGCCAGACCAGAATCTTCACATTTTGGGCTTCAAAATTAGGACTGGCATCTAGAACTTTCGAAAGATAGATTAGGCTACTGGGGGTCTTGGTATTTGTACAGGAGTGAGTGTGCCGTCATGATGCGAGGCTGAAGATGTGCGAGGATGCCACTCAGATTTCGAATTTATAGACCAGAAGAGAACAGCTCAAAGGCTCAACATCCAAATAATCGTCTAGGTTCTCAAACCAATGATGCAACATCAAGTACATTGAGAGTATTTGACTTCACTGTGTAAACATGGAGCTATTACCAGAGTCCTGGTATTTCGGGAGGCGGAACATCCCTTCAGGCCGCTTCGGGCGGATCCAGGGGCCGGGGCTGCTTGGGTTACTGTGGGAGCAAGATGGGTTTGGAAAAGAGCTACGAAGTTGGATCCTCTGCGGATAAGGGGGGAGTGATGGGGAAAGGGAAGGGAAGTTTAGTAGTATTGTACCTTCCTTTATCAGTTTGGTGGTTTGGACTTTTGGGATAGGTTATTCTGGGGAACATTGAGTTGTGGATGCGATACACCAATACAGATGGTATGAAAGAACTTGGCTATGGTAAGTTCCAAGCGCGATGATAGGAGCTGAGGGGTTTTCTTAGCTGTAGGTGAGCTTGGAAAACCATGCTAGCAGACTGTTTGCGAATAAAAATGGAATGTTAAGGGCCCTCAGTTTGGTTGTCATTTCTTCTCGCCTCACAACCGCAAAAACGTGACTGATAATCATATCCTCGTGAGCGGACAGTGAGTATGAAGACTGCAAAACAATACCTAGGCCTTTCCAGTCCTGAGATCTAGCAGGCAGATACCCGGATTATTGTTCCGAGGACAATTGTTGAACTGAGGAGAGATAATGTCAATTACTTTGAGTGTTGGAAGTCATAGTTGCGATGCGGGACCAAGTCACTGCAGGAAATAAGTGGGCAAAGGTTCGTGGTTGAGAGTGACGGGGCGAGGTGATTCCTTCTATAGATACAAGAAACACGCCTTCAAAGCTGCTATTCTCTCTCTTATTAATAGGTATGAAATGAAGTACAGAAAAGTAGATAGTGTTCTCAAGTACAGCTGGGGTCTTCTAGCTCTTCTTAATAATAGACAAGTCGAGTCGAGAGTCTCTGACGTCCTCGCTTAATTAAATGGGAGTATCAAAATCCTCAAAAAAGCCTCCAAAAATTGCAGAAATCTGTAAAGAGAGTCCCACTTAATATTTTTGATAAAAGATACAAAACAGTTCGTCACACAGCCTTCTTTCGAAGACTGTATGAACTACGTCTGTCCTGGATTTCCAGGAAGAGTTCAGCCCGGGCCTAGTCTCTTAACCACTCACCGGACATTCGCTAACGTACTAAGAGCATTGAATGTTACTGTTCAGCCACGAAGCCAGTGAGTGAGAGCAATCCGTCTTATTTGGCTATATAAGTCCCAATTAATGTTTCTAACCACGTGATGTGACTTTGATTATGGATGGTCTCAGAGAAACGAGACTCATATTTTGCGTGTCAAAATTTGTTGATAGCGTATGAGGTTTACGCATAAGTTGGAGCCTTGAGATACGAGCCTTACCAACATCATCTGAACCTTTGGACAGTGCCTGATTCCTCTCGAGTCCAACACGCGTGCTGCGCTAAAGATTTCTTGGTCGGGCCTAGTACTTGGCTCAAGGTCGAATTTGCAAAATCAAGCGACTCAAAGGCGTACTTCAATGAAAACAGCAGATGAGCAAATAGAGAATTATCAAGCGCAAATGACTCAGAACAGGCAAGTTACCAACGCCTTCTTAAACCTATAGACAGTCTTTTCAATGTACAAAGCGCTCCTCGAGCGGCGCATAGAACCTTATCTATAAGGAGCATCTGCTCTGGCAGCTGCCGCTAACTCTGGCTCCCATTTATCTCCGTTTGCAAGCAGTTTCTCTGCAAGAGTATTTAGTCTTCCACCATTCTCATCCAAAGGATAGGACAAACCTTTATTGTAGAGCAATTCCTCTCTTGTCTCGGTGGCGTACTCGGCGTTAGGCGATTCCACAATGGCATCGACTGGACAACTCTCCTGGCAGAAACCACAGTAAATGCATTTCGTCATGTCGATATCATAGCGAGTTGTTCTTCGACTTCCATCTTCACGCTCCTCGGCTTCAATTGTGATAGCTTGTGCGGGGCAGATCTATAAACAAAATTAGCAATGGAGCTAGAGAGCATGAACACTTGGACTCACAGCCTCACACAGTTTGCATGCAATGCAGCGCTCCTCGCCAGATGGGTATCTTCGCAGAGCATGTTCGCCTCTGAAACGTGGAGAAATTGGTCCCTAATTCCACATAAGTTTCTATGTCTTGATATACAGCAACCAAATTCTTATGTACCTTCTCGAATGGGTAGTAAATAGTGTATCTACAATATATCAGCTTGTTTCCTTTCACAACGGAAGCTCAATGGCAAGACTCACGGAGGTCGGAAGAATTGTTCTAGCACAACATACATTCCCCGTGCCATCTCGGTCAAGAGGAAGTATTTGCCCGCCTTATCCAATGAAGATTCCTTGCTCTCGTCCCATCTTTCCGGCTTTGGCAACCGGAAACCTGGAGGAGGTGGTCCAGAGGGAGTGGCGTATGCTCGAAGTGAGCTCGTGGAGAACCTGGCCAGTAGACTTGAAGAACATGCGAGTGGACGCACAGCACTTGAAAACCTTGCCGTTGGGCGGCTTCGAGCCACGAGCATCGTCAAAGGCTTTGCAGATGCCATCGTGTGGTTGCTCGTGGCGTGGTGGTTGAAGAGGGGTGGAATTGAGGTCCGGAAATTGAAGCGTCGACGTCGAGGCATGGACTAATGCGTTTACGGTGATTGGCTAGCAGCTATGAGCTCCAATTGCCACAACCAGACTCGGTCTTGACGAATCAATTTAAGAATCGTTACAAGAGATTGTTAGGAAGCTGGATTCTTCGTATAGCTTCTGTGAGCATCATTCTTGCAAGTGAGTTGCTGCTTCGAGTGCTGCTCGTATCACGTGATGAGTTGAACTAAAAATTCCGAGCCGAAGGAGAAGCTTCGACCGGGGACATCATCAAACTTGGACATCGACCTTCTTGCCAGTCTCTCCAAGCCTTCACCACCCTTAAAATGCTCCGAACAGCTCTCCTCAGATCAGCACGCAGTGCTACGAGCCAAACAGTGCGATCTGCAGGCGCAATTGCACGCCCTATTACCCCAAGTCCATTCATCACAAAGTCCCGTTTCGCCCCTTCAGCTTTCCAAGCTGCCAGATGTTACTCTGCAGCTGCAGGCCTATCGAAGCCAGAAGTTGAGGGAAGAATAGTTGATCTGTTGAAGAACTTTGACAAAGTGGGTGTTGCTCCAGGAAGCTACAAGGCATGTGCTAATCTGATCCCTAGGTTTCCGACCCATCAAAGGTACGATATGCATGCAAAGATAGTCGGTGGGCATATGTTGATTGAGACAGCTTTCCCCTACATCACACTTCTCGAACGACCTTGGACTGGATAGTTTGGACACAGTTGAGGTTGTGATGGCGATTGAGGAGGTGAGTTGGACCAGACGGCGCATGTCACAGGTTTTGACATTCCTGCAGGAATTCAGCATTGAAATCCCAGATAAAGAGGCAGACGCCATTCACAGTGGTAAGTGGATTTTGGACGAGTTGATTGTGTTCCAAGTCTAATTTCTTGCAATAGTCGACAAGGCCGTGGAGTACATTCTTGCCCAGCCAGATGGTAGGTTCAGTTTGGTGGAATTTCTTTCAACTCTTGAGTCCAACTAATTGTCCCGTAGCCCACTGAATATTTGCATTGTACATTAGGGGATTGAAGGAAGCTGGGATGGGGAGATAAGCAAGACGGAAGGTCGTTGAGATGACAACTCATGGGGGGTACTTTGTACATCGAATCAATATGTGCGTCAGAAGCATATTGATTCTTTGCGTCTGTAAAAATGTTTAGACCATCTTACTCTTTTCGCTGCGTGCTTCGCAAAGCTGTTGGTGCCAAACAGAACAGAACAGGGCTAGCTTAATCTCGCCCGCTAAAGTTAACCCTGCCAAAACTATCATCCACCCAAAATCGCATAGCCCAGGGAGAAAGCTTCACCTCTCCACCTTCATACGTGCCCCACCCAGCGCACTCGAATACCTGCGACAAGACAACTTTCTTCCGCGATTTCAATCGACTACCATTTCCAATCTAATTTGGATCTGCGACTTCGCGTTTGTGCATGGCAGGACGGAGAACTGTCAGACTCGCATGAGGTTGAATCCCCCCCTTGTTCGACTACTAGAAAACACCCACAACAGAGAACGCATCGAGAGGCTCTAGAATGTCTTCGGGACTCACTAGAAGAAGAGGCGGAGGAGGAGGTGGTGGAGGAGCCGACGATGAGAATGGAGAATCGAGTCGCGTGGCTTCGCCAGTCCCAAAAGCTGGTGCCTCCCGCGATACGAGTGGGCCAGAAACCTCCTACGAAAGCGGCGAGAATGGCCATAAGATTGCATTCGACCCAAGAGATATCAGTGAGAGTGCTGAGCGGAGCAAGCAACCTAAATTGACGCTCATGGAGGAGGTGCTGCTGCTGGGACTGAAAGATAAGCAAGTATGTGCAAGAAAAGGGGGTTCTGCCAATTACATTCATAACGGTCTAACATAATTCAGGGATACCTCTCATTTTGGAATGATAATATTTCATACGCTCTGCGGGGATGCATTGTCATCGAGCTTGCTTTCAGGGGGCGCGTGAGCATGCAAAAGGACTCCTCCCGAAGACGATTCCCCCTGGCCGATCGAGTAATCGAAGTTATCGACGACACACTTACAGGCGAAGTTCTTCTTGATGAGGCTTTGAAGTTGATGAAGGGCAGTGAGAAGATGAGCGTTAGTTCATGGATCGACTTGATGAGTGGTAGGGCAGCCTTGCTTCCCAAAACGCTTTTTAAAAGGCAATATCTAACGGTTATTTTGCAGGAGAGACATGGAATCTCATGAAGATTGGATACCAGTTGAAGCAAGTCCGGGAACGATTGGCAAAGGGTCTGGTTGACAAAGGAATCCTTCGAACTGAAAAGCGGAATTTCCTTCTTTTCGATATGGCTACACATCCTGTAGCTGATGGCGGAGCGAAAGAAGAAATTCGACGGAGAGTCCGAAACGTCCTGACACAAAGAACCGTTGTCCTGCCAGCGAGTCAATTCCTTCCGGAAAACCTCGAGTTCAAATATATTCGTACAATTGCCATGGTTTGTGCAGCATACGCCGCAAATGTGCTCGAGAACGCTCTGGCCACATTAGGACATGAAGCTAGAGAACGGGCGTTTGCACAAGTAGACGAACTACTGGCAGAGTACAGCCAATGGCCCTTCGGAAAGAGGACGGGAGGAGCTAGTGGTGTTGGTGCAAACTTGGGCCAGGTCGTTGCTGAGGAAGTCAGTAACGGCAAAGACAAGGAGTTGCAGCTTGAGGTCAGTTTCAGCCACATGGTTCTGTTTAAAGAAGAGAGACTTACAATTTTTCAGGTTGTTGCAGCGTGTCTCAGTGTCTTCACGAGACTGGACTCCCTGCTATAGATATGGAGGAAAACTATGGTGTTCGAGGGAGCTCCTGGGGTAGAGCATACTTCTATATTGTCTTAATAGCGGACAATCGTCCCCAAAATACCAAAGCAGATTTGCTTCATCTTTTTTCGAACAGGAACGGCGTGGTTTGAGTCGCACGGTGTTCTTGACTACTTGCAAGTTGGCTTGCGTGCCAAATATCGTGGCAATTGGAACTGTAACATATTGTGAGCTCTGCACGTTTAGCGGAATAAAATGATACTTCTCTGAACCATCACCTAGTCTTGAATACGATAGAAATTTCAAGGTGCGCACTGTGGGTGGCAAACGGGGAATGAAAAGGGATTTTAGACAAGACGTTTCCTCGTTTTTACAAGCCCGTCGGCAAGCTAATTACAAACAGCGACTTTATTTCCGCTTCCCAGAGCCAAAGCTACCCTCAAATCCAGGTCTGCTCTTGACCTTAGGCTTCTTGCTCTTCACAGACTTCCCCTTGCCTTTGCCCTTCCCACCCTTCTCGTCTCGTCTCTTTTGGAGATTTTCCTCTCTTTTCTTCTGCCTCATAGCTTGGCTCTTCGCAACACCATCTTTCCTCTCCGTCCATTCCTTCTCACTCTTCTTTTTCGCCTTCTCTTTGCGCTTCAAAGTCTTCTTCAGTAAGGAACTATCATCCCGGACCTTCTCGCCGTGAGCCCGCTTCTTTGCATTGAGCCATAGCTCTTTCTCCTCGATATCAGTACGTTTCTCCTCATCAAGACCAGCTATCCGTTGTCGCTTCTTCTCACTAGCAAGCAACGCGGTGGCAGGGTCTTGCGGACCTCTCTTCTTCGGGGCACTCAATAGTGTAGATAAGTCATCGGCGAGTTGTTGCCCGTCTGCGAATGCCACCCTGCCGAAGGAAAAATTGTGTTCCGGAGATTGGATATGTGGGCTCATCATGCTGGAAGCTGGCGAATCTCGAGCAGATGCTAGAGCAGCTTCCCGTCTCTCGTCCTCCTCGGCTCGGGCTTTGGCTTTCCGAGCTTGTTGTTTTGCTCGTTCCTTTGCTTCCTTCTTCCGTCGTTCTTCGAGTAGTTCATCCCGAGTACGAGCTTTCGGATTTCGTTTATTTCGAAGCTCTTCTATTCTAGCTTCTAGTTTTGCTTTGTTGATGTGTTTAGGTACTTTTGCAGGAGGTATGACGGATGATGTAGAGGTGCTGGCGCTGGGATTGGTGGGGTCGTCAAAAACAGGTGATGGTGGGGAGGGGCTGGGGGAGGCTGTCTCTTCGTTGGGTTTCTCCTCTAATCCTTCAGCATCGAAATGTCCTATTTCGTCACCAGAATGCCCCTCCCCTCCTGCCATAACAGTGTTTTCCGTATCCTTTGTATGTTCATTGCCTACTATACCGTCTTCTCCAAGAGGGTTAGCAGATGCTTTGGACTTCTGTTTTGCCTTTGTAGTCGGGACTTCTTGGAGTCGTTTTGCTTTCTGTTCCTTCTTTCTTTCTTTCTTTAGCTGTCGCTTCTGGTCTGCGGCGGATGGTGTGTGGCCAGGCTCTTCTGTCGGTGCTTTGAGTGCTTCGCTCGAGAGCTTTTGTTTCTTCGCCTTCTTCTCTCCTGGCTGCTTTAGACCCTGCTTCGGAAGTTCCTTCTCTACACCTTCTATATCAGACGGCACCCCGTCCTCTTCTAACTCCTCCAATTTTCGCTTTCGTGCCCGCTCGTCCATAACATCTTTCGCGCTCTTAGCAGATTCCGGGTCGAGCTTAGCTCGTCTAGCCGCAGCTGCCTGCTCTTTTGTCTGCTTCTTCTTCTTCCATTGGTCCTGGTGACAACAGATTAGACTTGTTTGTAGGAAACACGGTGAAAGGTTTGGACAACTTACGCTAGTGTCCTCGCCGTAGTAGAATTTCGCAGGAATCAGTGAAAGTAATCCATCGAATGCTTCCGCGTGCCCACGCAATCGATCCTGCAGGAGGTGGTTAGAGGAGGAAGGCGAAACGAAAAGGCGGGGAATAATTACCTGGAGTTCACTCTCCGCCATATTGAAGAATTGGTTCGAAGAGGAGAAAGGTGCTTATGGTGCATGAGAGGCCCAAATTTAAGGGGATTTCCATGAGCAGAATCAATGTGTAGTGCAAATGTGGGGTGCCGTTCTTCGATCTTGAACTTCCTGCGTTCACTTTCTTCGATAGTGCGAGTTTGGCGCTGTCCGATAACTTTTTCTGCTGGCTCGCTTAATAATCTAAGTGGCGCTAAATTCACACCCTCTGTGCAATAATCCCATCCGCAGCTGCAGCATTGACAACTTAAACTCAGCCACACTCCTACGCAAGCTCACTCACCATGACCATTTCAGGAAAAAGCCTCTTGACACATAAGGCACACATTACACGTCTCTTGTGAATGGCGACCACCGAACCACCGAACCGTCGAACGTTGAAAGAGCTGACATATCTATAAAGGCACTGCCTCATTTTCGGCATTACCGTTTGAATAACAACGAGTGCCTAGAAATGTCTTAAAAGAAAACCCCTCTCTGAAATGCATAAGGCTGCTGTCCATCAGTTACGATTTTGAATTCTTATTTCATTCTTTGATTCAATTTGCAGCTTCTTTGAGAACTACGAAGAATCTTACCACCAAGTCTGGTCACGTTCCTTCATCTTTCTCTAAAGGCAGGCAAACTATGGCTCCGCATGTTGAGGCAAATTCTTTGTCTGATATCACACAACTTGCTTCGAACCCTCCGAAATATCCTCGAAACCCCACGGAACCGAGAAAAGCATCTTTGACCCTCTACATAGCTCGTGTCCCTGGATGCAAAGGTTGGGCTTTCGTGTGCGTCTGTGGACATCATGCTGAGCTACTTCTTAGATATCATTCTCACAACTCTAAAACCGCAATTGAAGAATGTTACAGCTGCAGATGTAGCTTCGTCTCTCTACTATTTTCACTTGAATACTGAGGATGACGTCCGGTTCCTAGAAGAAGACGAGTCAATAGTAGTGGGAGAGACTGCTGCATCAACAGACAAGCCGCTTCCGCGCAAACCGATTCCCGAGTCTGCTAGATCTTCTATTGAGCTTACTCAATCGAAAATGCCGGTATCATCAAGTCAAGGGAAAACTCCAGACGTTCCAAGAAGGAAGCCTGTGACCAATACGCCTGCTGCTCCCTTATCACAACAACCACCTAGTCAAGGGAAGCAAAGCTTTGCGAGACGGCCTTTGGGACCCCGCCCTCTAGTATTGGATTCAACGTCAAAGAGAGAGATCCTGCCAGGCCTGGAGAATCAGCCTTCGACCTCGACATCACAATCCCAGGATGGTGCTTCAGCTTTGAGGACGAGTAGTAATACAGCCACGAGTCGTCCATCTGGTGATTTGACTGTCGATGGAAATAGAGCGAATAAGAATGATGCCTTTTCAATAACTGTAATTCGTCGCGACCCTTCTTCGGGGGCTCAATGGAACGTTGGCAGTGTTTCTGGTAGCCCTGCCTCGAACGAGCTCAGTCATGGAGAACATTCAGGAAAGAAGACCAAGAAAGCACATTTCGACATATCAGTCCATATTCTGACTCCAGGCTACGGTGCTTTCCGAATGCCAGCTGGTACAAACCACACTGCCAATAGCACCTCCGATGTAGCCATCAATTCGGCAGATGAACTTGATATGGATTACCCACAAACCCCCGCTGGATCCGACTGGAGTTTTGATCGACAAGTAAGAATGGAAGGATCCAGCTTCTGGAGTCGTCCGTCCATCCAGCACAGGAGGA
This sequence comes from Stipitochalara longipes BDJ, assembly GCA_009732865.1. Classification (NCBI taxonomy): domain Eukaryota; kingdom Fungi; phylum Ascomycota; class Leotiomycetes; order Helotiales; family Hamatocanthoscyphaceae; genus Stipitochalara; species Stipitochalara longipes. The sequence goes on from ML769340.1 coordinate 1,192,969, forward strand.
CTCTTTCCGATCTCTCTGGCACGCAGAGCACTACACATCGCAGAGGATCCAGTGGCAACTCTGCAGTTGGACCAGCAGATTCATCTCCAAATACTCATAATCCTGATCTCAATCTTGCGGACTCCCAATCAAAAGGATATATGTTTGTTAGTCCATGGGGAGGTCGCTGCAAATTTTCTACAGGAAGTGGAGGAAGAAGCTTAACCCTAAAGCACACGTTGCCCACACCAGTATCTGCAAATAACACGAGCGATACTAGCTCTTCACAACAAATCTCTGCGTCAGTAAGCGAAATTCGGTTCAATTTGCCTTCAACAGCACTGTTCTCATCTTCAGGAACCAATTCAGCCAGTAAGAGGAGCAGTTTCGATTCTAGGACGATCACTGCATCCAAATTTAGCAACTTGCGCAAGAAATTATCTCCCCACAAACCACATCCTCAACTTCCACCTCGACCACATCCAACTTCCTATGCAGCAATGTACCCCAGTGACGAAGAAGCCCCTCCTCTGCCGCCAAGATCATACCATGTGACAGACTCAAGTGATGAAGAATCACTTCCGCCGCTCCCGACAAGACTGCATTCTTCCCTGTACAAAATGAATGCTCCGAATCAAGAGTCTGGAGAGAGAATTGACGATGACACCCATTTAGACCTCAGCATTGGTCAAGAGAAAGCCGGAGGTGGAAACAGGGGTAAGAGAGCGAAACTTGGCAAGCTAGTTATCCATCATGAGGGTTTCAAGATGTTAGATCTTGTGGTTGCTGCAAATATTGGTGTTTGGTGGAGTGTCTGGGAGTCTGTGGTGCATTAGATTTTGCGTGACAGGAAATCGCTGAGCGCCACAGGATGCCCATGAAACTTTATGATTATCACAATGCGCCAACCCTAGATGTGAACCTCCATGTTTTTGAATGTAACCACTAATCTTTCTCTAGCGCCTGTACGCCCGAATTCTCTACACCTAGTGGTTTGAGGAAAGCACATGCTTTCAACCCATGGCTGTGGGTCTGAACCCCTTGGTATCTACACCCCATATGAAATTCCTTCTTGTGTCATCGATTTAAGCCACGATTCTGGATGCTCGGGTGTAGTTACTGGTCTGTTACGTCGCACGTCACGACTTGTGAAAAATACACTGTGCACACAAGGTGTGCTTATTTTCAAGCTCCCGGTTCAGCTCATGAGCTAAGTAGGTAGCGATACAACATGGAGTAAAGCTCCTTGAAGCGGGAATAGGGTACTAATCACACACAGAACGACACACTCACAATTCAAGGTCGTACAAGCATCTTGCTAAGGGAAGGTCTCAAAGGACTGCTCCTTCCGAATACTGGTCCACGTATCCTGAGAAATCAAGTGATTTGTCCTATGTTTCGCGCCACCAGAAACTACAATTAGGATCTGACATGGTTTTAAGGTATCACATATTCTACTTTTGTTATTGTCTTTTGTCTATCCCAATATATTAGATTTGACCAAGGGACTAATATCCTGTGATGAAGCTCTATAAAGATACCCTTAAGGCCCACTCCAAGTTTTAACACAAGCACCTTCTTCAGCTACTTTCAACCAAGCCCGTCTTTCGACCTTCTATACTTAATATAATTTTCTCTCCAGCGATCGAAATGTATTTCAGCAAAGTCTTTACCTTGATCTCTCTCGCCATAGTTGCTACTGCAGTGCCGAACATCAACCCGAATGCTCCTGAAGCTCAACTATCGAATGACTGCCCTAACAACGGCGCGACAAAAGCCTGTTGCAACAGCAAGCAGACTTTTAACCTGAACAACCCTTCCGAATATTATAAAAAGCTTGCCTTCGTCTTGCGCCGTCCTAATTCTGGCAATGGCGGCATTCTCAATAACATTCTGCCTGGCCTTTTGCAAACAGTCAGCGTTCCTCTTGGACTTGAATGTGTGTCTATCTACATCATCATGTGCGTTAAATTTGCTAATCAATTATCCAAAGGTTCACTGGACATCGGCAGTTGCAACGAGCACACCTGTTGCGTCTTCGGCCCAGAGGAGGACACCGAGGAGAACACAGGTGCTGTCAGTTGCTCCAATCACTCATCCAAGGTAGCACTGAGAATTAATTGAAGTTAATACAGTTCAGCGACCTCCTCAAGAATGGGCTCATTGGCGATGTCCATTTCTGCACTCTCCTTTGAGCATCTTCTCACGTCCCTGGCCCACGCATGATTCGGGTTAACCACGACTATGTTCTGTCGTCCTAGTTTATTGGTTGCGGAGTCGTGTGTATTTCTAACGCTTGGGCCTGAAAATGGGGTTTTGGAGTGTGGTACGATAGAGGGGCTGCTCATAAAGTTTCATTTGTCTCAAATTCTCAAGTTCTGTTGTTAGTTACTTGCTACTGTGAGACCTCAGTGGTCAGGGTTTGCGTCCAATTCAACATTGGGCTTTTAGACCTTGTAATACATTACTATCTTTATAATTCGTTCTTGTGGTGACTTTCGTGTTGGGCTAAATCGTTCTAAGAGATTCAGTCGATGTCTTTGCATTATTGAACAGGAGCAGCTCAACGAACATCGCACAACCTTATCTTCGACCGGGATATGACCCCTGAACAAGCCTTTCCGCAAAGGCCCCTCTGTGCCCCATTATCCCTCATAGTGTATGCAAAACAGCATGGTGTTCAGCATATGCAGGTCCCGGTACTCGTCCTACAAAGTCGAGAAGATCGACCAGAAGTGCACTAGGCACTAGTGTTATAATTTACAATAATCCTCCCTCCGAATGGAAAGTCTGGCAAATATAAATATATTCCGAGTCTCTAAATACTGCCATGCAGAAGCCAGGTCCAGCAATTCAATCTCGTTTTGTGAGATGCTCCTGTTATCATACGAAACGCCAACCCCCTCTTGTCTTTCCCCTAGCGCTATAACAAATCTCAAATGCCATGTAGCAATGTAATGTCTAATGGGAGATATACTGGAACACAGCTGACACGTCTTTATCTCCGCATTCCTGTCTCAGTAACAGATCTTGGATCGGCTTCAAACCCTCGTTAACGAAATGATTCCATGTACTCGTGTCACCGTACATCATTGCCGGGGCTTTGATGTACTGTTTGCCATCGGACTTGCACCGCTTGCACTTGAAGGTATCGTGGGTATCACTGGTTGTAGTACCATGGTACTGGAAAAGTTCTCTGAGACTGTCCAGGGTGAAATGACGCTCGACATCTTCCGCAGAATCCACTACACATGAAGAGAGAGATTGCTTGTGTGACTGTCTTTGGAAGATCTTCTCTTCGATAGTACCTGTAGCAATGAAGCGATACACGAAGCAATCCTTCTTCTGTCCGTCTCTCCAGACTCGGGCAAGAGCCTGTTGATCGGCTGCTGGGTTCCAGTCAGGGTCGAAAAGGACAAGTCGATTTGCGCCAACCAAGTTGAGGCCGCATCCACCAGCTTTGCTGCTGAGAAGGAAGATGAATTCGCTGCCTTCAGGGTCGTTGAATTTGTCAACAAGTTTCTGACGTTTGGTCACATTCATGGTTCCGTCAAGGCGGAGACTGCCATAGCCACGGTGTCGACAGAGTTTGTCGAACATATCAAGGGTCTGGGTGTAATTGCTGATCAAGACAATCTTATCATTGGTATCCTGACGGATCCGAGCCAGCATGCGGTCAAGTACCTGCATCTTGCCCGAGTACCAGGGCTTGACATCCCGATCTCGCCCACGAGCGTCCTTCGGAACATAATCTTCAGGCCAGAATTTCTCACATCCGGGCAAGTCGTCGGGAAGGTTGAGTAAATCTGGATGGTTGCAAAGCTTCTTGAGCATACCAATCGCCTTGAGTGGTTGACTTCCTTTGCCGCGGAGCAAAGCTTTGATATCTGGACTGCTGATGAAGTGATTGTATAGATCAAGCTGGAAGGGAGCAAGATTGCAGAACACAACATGTTCATACTTGACAGGTAAATACTTGGATAAAATGTCGTTCGTGCGTCGAATGATGAATTTATTGACAACGTTCAAGAGATCCCGAATGCACTCGTCGCCTCGTTGTCGATCCTTGTCGCTGCCTGCAGCGTCTCGTCCTCTCAAAATTGGCAACTCGTACCTCTTTCTGAATTCGAGTCGCGTGCCTAGCAGACCAGGATTCGCGAAGCTGATGAGCGAGAAGTACTCAGACAGATCATTTTGAATGGGCGTGCCAGATAAGATAACTCTTCTCGACACATTGAGACTGTTTAAGGCAGTGAACGTCTGGCTGTCTCCATTTTTCAGCCGATGGCCTTCATCACACAGCATGAGGCCTATTTTTGTGTTCTTGAGTTCTTCAACGTTCAGTCGAAGAGTTTCGTATGAGACTATGATGACTGGGCGAGTGATTGATCGTCCGCTTGCAATGGCCCACTGTCGTAGCTGTTGAGTGAGCTCTTCCTTCGTAGCTTTGCCGTCAATGGCAAAGGGCTGGATGGCGTCTGGCCCGAGCCACTTAATCAACTCATTCGCCCAATTCTTGACCAGACTGGAGGGGCAAGCAATGACAGCTTTTTGAATTGTTGACTTTCCAGCATCTGGAGATTGCTTTAATAGTGTCCACATAAGAGTGATGCACTGAAGTGTCTTCCCCAAACCCATTTCGTCCGCCATGATACAACCATTCGCCTTCTCTTCTATCATCCCGGTGACGCATTTGTACATGAACTTCACACCTTCAATCTGATGAGGCCGCAGAACTTTAGCAAGTTTGGGATCGATGACAACAGGGACTTTCGGTTGGTCGCTTTCCACGACTTTCTTGATTCCAAGGATTTCTGCAAGACTCTTGTGAACCAGTGGGGCATCAATCTTCGGTGCTTCTGGTTCTTCGCCTTTTTTTGCTTCCTCAATGGCTCTGGGCTTTTCATCAATGGTGGGGTCGTACAGGACAATAGCAAACTCTCCGCTGGGATCGTGTAAAGGCTTTGCAACGAACACTGCTCCTTGCCGAAGTCCAAGGGTCGGAGGAGGGCGATTTGGGTTGTATGTGCCAGCGTTCTTGTTGATCAATGGGACCGAGAATCGCTGCCGGAACATAGTTTCTTTGTCTTTGACTTGAAAGACTGGAAATTTGTTGGCATCTCTATTCGCTAAAGCAAGTCGATCCTCGTTGGTCCACGCCTTGTCTTCGTCATCTTTCTCTCCATCGGCTCCTCCATAGTCCACCTTCCTTCTTTTCCGAGTCGGTTTATCTGAAGTCCGAGTAATTGTCGCAGATCCAGGACATCTGAAAGGTTTTATGAGTCGGTCGACAGATTGAGGAGTCCCTCCGTAGAGTCGTTGAGAACCTTGGGGTGGTCTAGTAGACGAAGTCGGAGTGTTCTCTTTATCGTCACTCAAGGTGATCCTAAAGGGTTGCTTCAAGCGATCTGCGGTCTGAGGAGTTCCTGCAGTTGTTCCCATACGCTTCTTGATAATGGCCGGGGTACTCGATGGCTCGTCGGGAGGGGTGATCATCATCTTGGGCAAGTAGAGAGCCTCAATTTCCTACACAAACACAAACATCCTTTAGTCGTGGCGCCGCAGTTCGTCGCCGTTGTTGTCGGGTTTGTTGCTTTTGTCGCAAGGAAAGAGGTGTGGCAAGAAGTTCGCGATGTCAACATTAGCAGCGACGCGTAAAACGCGCTTGCTCTTCGTAGCACGTGACCGTGTTATTCAGCCTTCGACGTCACCCGAGAAAATATCGCAGCCGCAAAAGCCCGAAATTGTTGAGTAAGAAAATTTTCTCAGATCCTCATAGACGCACGATTCTCTTAAATTCACTCTCATTTCTCTTAGAAAACTAGACTAGATTTCTCCATATTCCGTTCTTCAAGCTTTCAACTGCAACAACCACGCCGTTTTCCCCCCGCCCCACGCTAATTGAACCATGGCCCCACCTCCACGGCCGTCCTCCGTTGACAACTTCTTTGCCCGCTATCAAAACCCCATTCTCATGGGCACGTTTGCAGCCCAGGTCGGCCATCACCAGTACATTCGTTACACGTCTCCGGCTTTTGAAGCAGTGCCTGTTTCCGTCAAAGGCCCTGCCATTCCGAGGACTCTGAGAGCAGGTCTGGGCTGGGCTGTTGTCTTCATCGGCTTGCTGACCAAGATAACATTGGCGAAGAAGACTATCAGAGACTATTCAGATCCTGTGGTTGTGCTTGCGTCTCAGCGGAAAGAGTGGAGACGTCCTATTCAAGAGGGATTGTGAATTGCCCAGTCTCAAGATTCGGTGGAAAGCTTCACAGCCGCCGCCACTACCATGACCTTGCTGTAAAGAGCTGCTCGTCTCAGATCCAAAGAAACATGTCCGCCGACTTCTGGGCTGGGTATATCAGTGGAGCCGCCGGTATTCTAATAGGAAATCCATTAGATTTGATCAAAGTCCGCCTTCAAGCCGGAACACCATCCCTTACTTCAGCACACACAAGCTACACGTCCCAATTCTCCTCAGCAGGAAGCCTGATCCGTGGGGCCACTGCCCCAATCCTCGGTTACGGAGCCCTCAATGCTCTCCTATTTGTCACTTACAATCGCACGTCTGCCCTTTTGAACTCAAGCACAACAGGAGCACCTCCCAACCTCTGGACAACATGGCTAGCAGGTGCAATTGGCGGACTCGCAACCTGGGTCGTCAGCACTCCCACCGAGCTGGTCAAATGCCGTGCCCAAATCTCATCTTCTCCAAACGCTGCATCAAGCTGGGGAATCACCAAAGAGATCCTACGCAGCGAAGGAATCAGAGGTTTGTACTTTGGGGGCGTTGTCACGGCGTTGAGAGATAGCATCGGTTATGGTTTTTACTTCTGGTCCTATGAATTGAGCACTCGACTCATGATGTCGAAAATGAGAGAGCGAGGAAGCGATACGCAGGAAGCAGCGAAGGTTTTGCTCTGTGGTGGATTAGCGGGCGTTGTGACCTGGGCTAGTATTTTCCCGCTGGATGTTATCAAGACACGCGTCCAGACGCAAATTAATGCAGACAGCACTACTGCGTCTTTGCTTGGACCTGCAGTGAGTGCTGATGGTACTGGAAGGAGGAGACTTGGTGCCGTGGAGCTTGGGCGGAATGCTTACAGAACGGAAGGGCCAGGTGTGTTCTTCAGGGGCTTGACCGTGTGTAGTATTAGAGCCTTCGTTGTGAATGCTGCGCAATGGGCTGTGTATGAATGGATTATGAACGAATTAGATCCCAAGAGGAACAGTTCAGAGATCAAAGAATGATGTATCATAGAATAGAGATAGAATAGAATAGACTTCATGAGCTGCACTCTTGATTTGCCACAGTCGTAGAGTGCTAGAGTTGCAGCGGCAAAAGGTTGTTGAGATCTTGATCACTTGACAACCAGATAGCAAATAGGACAAACTTTAACATCAAGAAGATTCATTGTCTGTTCCAAGAAGCTATTAATCCGACAAAACCCCAACACCAGCCATACCCGTACGCAATGCTGCCAGCCAACTACTACAATATCCCCAACGCCATCCGTGCAAACGACTTGTTTTTATGCCACAAAGTATTTCTACAGTCCACACCAATAGACACTTTTGCAAGTCTAATAATATCGACCTAGAAGTACTGAAGCTCTCCACTGCCAACCTGCTTGCCTGCGCTGCCGCCTTTTGCTTGCATTTGCTGTTGATACTGCTGGTATTGTTCGAATTGCTGTTGGACTAGTTGCTGAGGGGTCTGATATTGCTTTTGCAACGGCGGAAAATCTTCATATGCCACAGCCGCATTATAGCTTGGGGGGTTGTTGGACTTCTCGCCAACATCGTCGAGCGATCGATAGTGCTGGCCACCTCCACCTCGACCTCTACCACCACGTCCACCTCCATTTCCTCTATTACCGCCACGGTTGCCACGTTGTGAGCCATTACCTCTGTAATTAACTCTGCCTCCTCGCTGCTGATAACATCCTCTGCCGCCGCCTGAGCCTGAACCATTTCCATAGGACCCGCTCTCTCGCTTAGACGATTCATCATCAGGGGCATGCTTCCTCTTGAATGTCTTGTTCGGAAATAGGCTTTCGTACTCGTTCTCTCTAGGATCTTCATCTTCAATACGAAGCAAGACTTTCTCGCCAACAGTAGATTCAAAGACATATTGTTTTTCTGGAGGAACGGGTTGCCAATTCTGAATCTTACCTGCATCAATAGGCTTGGCACCTTTGCGCAGAGCAAGCACCACGATAGGAACTGGATTTTCAGTGTAGTACTTTTTGGTAATGGGAACAGGCTGCACACAGGCTGCCCAGATCTTGTTCTCGAAGACCGCAGTACCTGTAACTTCCCAGGTGACCTTGCTGCCCATTCCGCCTACTTTCTCCAAAATGCTTCCAGGAGCAGGCCGCGGTGTGATGAGAACATTATTTGCTAGGAACTTCATCTCTGTATCTGGCATGGTCGGGGGCAACTGAGCTAGGGTAAGCAAGCGCTGAGTATCAGCATTACTGATCAGATAACCGGTATAGAAAACTGTCTTCTTAATCTGAAGACGTCTGCCTCGCGCTCCTTGGCTGATGGCAAGATTGTGGTCGTTGATCAAACGCTGTATCTCAACAGCTTCTTTGACCGGGTCCAGCTGCGTGGCTCCATCCGCTACTTGAACCACTTCGGCAGTAATGGGGCCTCGCGTTGGTGCGACATTCTGACGTCTGTTGTAGTCCATGAAATAGTCCCTGAAACCTTTGACATGCTTCTGCCTGTCTTCATAGACTCTGATTTCTTCAGCGCCTCTGTATGTCTCCACCATAGTTTCGAGGAAGACTTGCTTGAAGTGTATGGTACTTGAGAACCGCTGGTTGTTCGGGCCGGCTGCAGGTTTCAAGACGATGAGGTCAAAGTCAAGACCTTTGCTGGCAAGCATCTTTTTGAGGAGTTCTGCGAAGTTTGTTTCACCCCTACCCGTCAACAAGACTGTCAAGGCATCCTTCTGCTTCATGCTCAACTCGATGAGCTCAACAATTCTCTCACTCCACCAGCCCTCCCAGGCACGAGGCTCTTCTTTTTCAACGCCTTCACCAGTTGCTGCAAGAATTCGACTGTCGTGCCACCATCCACCTTTGATCAGGGTATCCTGCGCTTGTAGAAAACCAATTGTTGGTCCGTTCCAGAGTTTCGGATTAGGCAAAGGGCTGTTGAAGACTGAATATGAAGTAAGCATGTAGGGAGAGCCTCTGGAGAGGGCTAAACTTACGCGTATTGTCGAAATCATAAACGTGTAACACCTTGACCTTATCGACAGCTGAATTGATCAACTTCCGCTCGTAAATGTCATCTCGTGAAACTCACCTGGAAGTTGCTTATTGGCTACCGACCAACGATTGAGAGCGGTCGTTGTGAAGGGGCCAGAGACGAGGCCATTCGAGTACCCAGTGCTTCCTGAGTACCCGGTCATGGTGAATATAGGGCTGCGCCAAAGACGCGCACCTTCCTGATGATTGAAGACACAGTGTACTGACTGGAGGGCAACTATGCAAGTGATGTTGTCGAGAGAAAAAGGAGATGTCGATGGTTGAGGTTGCGATTTGCAATTGCGATATTCGCGGCTGTCGAACGTTTTTGGATTTCACAGCCTTCTCTCGCTTGAGTGAAGTCAACCACGATTCGGATTTACGCGCTAATTCACCATTGCACCAACTATAATGGCATCTTATCCTGCAATTCGTCTCGCCGCGAAATCTACCAAATCTACAGTCATGTATGTCTACCTACAATGCCATGTTAAGCCAGGATCAGCAAAACAACGAGAAGGAGTAGTCTCCGTCTCTGACGTTCTGATCGAGGTTTGCGTTTCTGCGCAGCCCAGGGATGGCCTTGCGAACTCGAGTGTGAGGAAAGTGTTCAGTGATGTATATTTCTCTCAGTACTTTTCCAAGCTCGGTGCTCATTGTATCAGGTCTTCAAGTGCCCCAAATCCAACATAGAAATCATACGTGGCCTGAAGTCACGGGAGAAGACGGTTGCTATTGCTGGTATTGACATTCAAGGGAATGAAGAGGAGTGCATTTTAAGGCTTAGGAAACAGCTAGAGAGTGCTATTGAATGATACACTCCAGTCAGGCTCTCTAGCAAGCTGACCATCCGAAACTGCTTCTACAGACCTCTCTCTTGTGTCAAGAAATGAAGAGTGTGAGACGCCTCTTCCAGACTTCAACGAGCTCCAATTTGGTCTTTGCCTATGCTTGAATTGTTCCAAGGGGGAAAGGGATAAGAGAAATGGTTTAGGGACAAGAAGCAGTCTACAAGAACTGAAGTCTGCAAATAGGAATTATGGTGTCGTGATCTTTCAAAATTTAACTCTGGTCCATAGCCACTGAACGTTCATGGTGTACTCGATCGACGCAGGGGTGGATCAACCTTATCGTGTTGCACAAACGTTGCTTTTGAAGCTTTAAGAGGAGGAGATGCTCCGTAAAATCCACTGTGTGAAAAAAGAAAGGTGGAGACTCTGTTTCAGCCGCTCCCTGTCATAGAAAACCCCATTGAGTATCTTTGCCATTTGTGCCGATTTTGCTTTTCGTTTCGATAGTTGCCGTCGAGCGGGTAGTTATGGCACAGGCATCCGATAATATATTTTCTCCAAGGTTCCTTCGTCCAGTAAAATAATCCATGGTTAATTAACGCTGCGTCCAATACGTCAGCTCAGCGTTCATAATAGTTGCCACGCCGGGATCTGGGACCCTTTTTAGTTTAAATGGCGGCCGAGGCTCACAATTGCGGAGAGGCTCTCCTACACTTTCAGCTGCAATAAGAAGCCATTATCCCGTGGGGGGTTTTATATTCGACTCCCATGTCTACTGCACAGCGCCCCAACGGCTCATGAACAGGCTTTACTGGACTCTGCGGGCCGGTGCATCGTGACTGATCATCAAAGTAATTTATATCATTGGGTTTGAGGCGCCGAAGCGAAACGTCGACGCGTAAACAATGAGCACTTCAGGGGACTTGCCCTGAACACAGCTGGGGAGTGCGAGGAATCGCAGATGAATACCCTGATCGGGGGGGGGGGGGGTCTTTAAGCGCGTGAAGTCTCCCGCATGGTGAAGATCATCCGGAACCTTCACGGAAGGCACACAACTAGAGCGGGCCAAGAACGCAAAGAATGTGGCCGATCTGTCAGATGATACAGCGGCGCGGTCTGTTTCGAAATGGACTGTCGCTTTCACGAGAAGAGCTCGAATGGCATCAGAATGAATAGCGCACTCGTACAGTAGTAAGTAGTACTGCATCAATCAGAGGCTGCTGTCAGGTCGGAGGATTGGATGTTTAGCTCGGACAGCTGAGGTTTGGCGTGGCCTGGGGGGAGGCGAGCCTGCAATGGTGAAGCTGGCTCCGCATCCACAATGACGCACCTCCGTTCCCAGCAACTTGGGATCTGTGGTGGCGGTCGGCAAGCATGTCGTTGCAGTGCGAGCCTGAGCCTGGGCCGGCTGGCCACATCTGCGGCTTTCGCCCTCTGCACACGGCTCTCGGCTGCGACCAGATCTGATATGGGGGATGCGGACGGAGATGGAAATGGGGATGGGGAATTGGATGATTCGGGCCAGCGCCCAGCATTTCGGGGTGGCAGAGGCAGAGGCAGAGGCAGAAGCAGAAGCAGAAGCAAAATTGCTTTTCTGGAGCAAGGTTTGCAGGCGGCGGTGGGTGGGTTTTGTGACAAAAATATGCCCTGTCGTGACGATCTTGCCCCTTCCAGATCGCTTGCGAATCGCTTATACATAGCGCGCGGGCCCTTGCTGAGGCCACCCTCCTCGCCCCGCGAAGAGTCGCACGGCCAGGACCAGCCAACGGACGCGCCGCCAGGGCCTGACTAATGGCGATGTCGAGGCCGATTAATTGGATTCGAGTGTTAATATCACACCCGCCTCCTCGCTCTCCGCGCTGCGGTGACGGGCTTTTGGATTGCACACCCTAGGCGGCCTCGCTCGTTCTTCCGTCCGCCTCTGATTCGGCGCGTGCCCCCCAGCGTGCCCCCCAGCGTGCCCCCAGCAGCTATCCTTGCCAGGCTTTGCCCCCCGATCTTAAGCCTTGGCTCCACTGAGCCAGCTTTTGCAGCGACTGCACTGCGCTGCACACACAGGCTTGCACGGTGCGACCTCTCAACCCCTCGACCCCCCCAGTCTCCCAAGCCTCCCAGTCTCCCAGTCTCCCACTACTCCAAGCTAGCTAGCTTGCTTGCTTGCCTGCTTGCTTGCTCAAGCCATCCTGGCACCCAGCCGTACCTACCTCCACTACTTCCACTACCTTTAGAAATGACCGCGCAGCATCTTCCCGAGCCGCATCCCTCCTTCTCTGTCCCTTCTCGCCATGTCTAGATCGCCAATCCAGCAGTAGGGAATCATTGAGAGAGTGCTGGTCTGTCGCTGCATCCCGCCCGCCGCGCCCTATCGGAGTACCGTACTTGTTGATAGCGATCGCCAACTTTCCAGCAAGACCGTGCACGGGAGGGCACCGCGTTCCGTATTTGAGCAACCCACCTCGAGGACGTCGTCAGAGTCTGCATTGGGCCTTGGAGGACCTCGAAGGGTCTCCTCAGTAGACATATTGACAGAGTAGAGGCCATGGAGAAGGGAGGCGATATGGGTGGCTCAGCTGCCAACAATTCCAGCGATTTTGTAAGTCCTTCGTGGTGGCTGGATCTAGACTTCTGAGATTAACACCAGAACAGGTTCGCAAGTTGTACAAGTAAGCAATCAACCGCCTGCCGTTTGGAGGTTCTGGTCTGTATTGATGCGCACGGTGGCTAACCATCCAACTATAGAATGCTTGAAGACCCTTCCTACGAGTCCATCGTCAGATGGGGCGAGGGTGGTGAGAGCTTTGTGGTTTTGGAAGTATGTCATCATTGCACGCACCTCACCCCAAGCAGTATTAACACTCTCCACAGAACGAAAAGTTCACCAAGTCCATATTACCAAAACATTTCAAGCATAGCAATTTTGCCAGTTTCGTTCGGCAACTAAATAAGTATGACTTTCATAAGGTCAGACAGAACAACGAGGACAACACTCCATCCCCCTATGGTCCTAATGTTAGTACTCCATCTCATGAACGCTACGATTGCCGACTAATCATCCCTTAGGCATGGGAATTCAAGCATCCGGAATTTAAGGCGAATAATAAAGATTCTCTTGATAACATCAGGCGCAAGGCGCCCGCACCAAGGAAACCTGCGCAGAGCATGGACGACCCGTATCCTGCGCAACAGATGGATCTTGTTAATAGCCAATTAATGGCAACCCAGCAACAGCTGCAGCACTTATCTGAAAGATATCAAGACCTTGCGCAGGGACATGTTGTCTTGCTGCAACAAGTTGTTCAGTTGCAGAAATTTGTCAAGAACCACGATGGGGTGATGCACAGAGTGATGGGATTCTTACATAGCGTTGATGCTCAGCGACGGAACAGTCGAATAGGAGGCCCGTTCGGAAGTGGCGCTGGCGCTGGAATGGGAAGCGGAGATCCTATGTCGAATGATGGACTAATCGATGATCATCCAGCCTCACCGCTGCAGCAAGCCTCTCAACTGCTCGACGAATTCTCAGCTGAGAACCTACCGAACAAGGAGCTCGAACAGATGACTCATGAATATCACTTGCGAAATGATTTCTCTACCCCGCCAAACGACCAAGGAGGCTCGTCTATGGCACCGCACTCTGACAACTCAAGCACACACCTCGGTTATCCCGTTGGCAATGACTTGGACAACATGGTATACCCGGTGGGACACACTAATGGTATCGACCCTATCAACAGCGAACATATTCACAATATCCCTTACGCGTTGCCTACGAATGGAATGCTTCCAGGTGATTCTATGCCCGAAATGCTACCTGAAGGTGGCTCAGCCAGCAGCCGGAAGAAGAGTACGGTCGAGTCAGTGTGGGGAATGACCAAACCGCGAATTTTACTCGTCGAAGATGACAAAGTGTGCGCACGCATAGGATCGAAATTTTTGCAGGCATTTGAATGCGGTGTCGAAACTGCTGTAAGCATTTGGGCTCCGTTCCAGTGTCATGTAGGCTCTATTAACTTTTAATAGCGGGATGGTCTTGAGGCCGTGAACAAGATTAATAATGGCGCTAATCAGTTCGACCTTATTCTTATGGATATTATTATGCCTCACCTCGATGGTGTCTCTGCTACGGTTTGCATTCGAGAAATACGACCGACAATTCCTGTCATAGCTATGACTTCGAACATACGAGCTGACGACATTGATATGTACTTCCGATATGGTAATGTCATCTCTCGGCTCTGGGCGACTCCTTCTGACGCTTGTTAACTTTTCGTTAGGCATGAATGATGTTCTACCAAAACCGTTTACGAAAGAGGGCATGTTACGCGCTCTGGAAAAGCACCTGCCACAATTTAAGAAGAACGCCCAGTTTCCCCCTTCCTCGATGCCACACGGTGGAGGGTTCGTAACGCCAAGTGCCACTCATCCCCCTCTTGGTCTGAATGTAGGGCAGCTTTCTGCCACTCAATCACTCAAGGAGGAAGCGTCTCCGGGTAAATCACCTGCAACAGCAACATCGTGGCACTCACCAATCCAGCTGCCAGGAGCATCACCGATTGGGGCCCCTTCCAATTATATGCAGCAACCGATTGGGGACACTCGTCCATACACTATGACGCCGACACATCCTCACCCGCAATCTGGGTTCCCGGCACAGCCACCCCAGGGAGGCATGGGAGGTCCACGAACAGCTCCCCATCGGAGAGTCATGTCCGACATGACCGGAGGCGTCCCAGAAGATCTCCCAGAGAAGAGACAAAGGATGTATCCACCGCCTCAGGGTGCCTTTCCCCAATAAGTTCTCGATATTTGCAGAATTGATTATAATCTCTTATGATGGATCTTTCCGACCGCCTGTCCTCCTATGTATATTTATAGTATTGACTATCGCAAGATGTTTGACGGGCAAGAGTGCCTACAATGTTCGGAGTTGCACAAGACGAGAATGATTTCGGCGCAGGCGGAAGCTTGCCATTGACATATCCTCAGCGGCGTTTGAGGCCAGACCCCAGCGGTTGGGAGGTATTTTCTGCATTGCATTTGGCGGGAGAACCCTTTGCTGCATTTGGCGTTGGTGGGAAGACTATCTATGATGATGAGGTCGATGTACCTGCGAGATAGTCTGATCGAAGAAGAAGAGAGGAAGAAGAATAATATGATCCGATTTATACTTGCTCACACAAGTCGCCGTGAGACGCGGAATAGTTAATCCCGTCTTCCATCGTCTGGTAGGGAGTCCTTTAGCAAGATCTGAGTTCGTAGAAACTTCTGAAATACCGTGAGAATAGAGAGAAAGAGTTGACGTTGCGATAAAGTATTTTGCCATGAACCACCCCCCTGGGCCCAATGGGTCGATTTCGTGAGTCTAGACTTCCATCGAACCTCCAGATCGTATGATGATTCGTGTCGAGATGCGCCCCCCTGGCAGCGTTTCAAGCCTTTGCGGGCAGTGCGGGAGGATCCTTGTTCCGCCGCTATCTCGCTAGAGGGTCGCAGGCCAACTTTTGTTCCCAGTGACTCAAAGTTCTGGAGGGGCTTGCAGACTTGAGCTTGACGCATACCCCACCACGAATGAAAGTGTCACTTTATGCTACGTAGGATGACGAGTTGAGTAGCATACTGCAACCCCGCACAACTTCCGAGTTGGAGAATTGGACCTTGTGATTGCGTTGAAGCAGTGATGTCGCAGAAGAATACGAAAAATGCTCCTCCTGGTGGGGGAAAGGCACCTCCGAAGGGAAAGAAGGGCGCTGCGCCGGGGAAGAAAGCTGAAGATGAGAGAGAAGAGACACTGCAGGCTGTGGTATGAGCTTCCTCTACGGATGTGATCGCGCACTTGAGAAAAATACTAACTCTAGCTCAGGTACTTGCAGACTCATTTGAGACTCGGTTCAACCCGTTCACATTAGAGACACCAAGAGTGAGCTGCATTATGTATGTCCCAAAATCAAGGGAGCTGATCTCTTCATACAGTGTCTGCTCCCGCTAGCCAACACACCTCTCATCGAATACACACTCGAATTCCTCGCCATGTCAGGCGTCGCCGACATCTACGTCTATTGCGGAGCACACACCGAAGAAGTTGATCGCTACATCCAAGCCTCCAAATGGCATCCTTCCGCACCAGCTTCTCCATTTAATTCTCTCGAAATTGTCAAGACAACCGCTCGCTCTGTCGGTGATGCGCTCCGCGACCTAGATGCGCGGGATCTGATCACTGGGGACTTCCTCCTTGTGCATGGGGACTTAGTCTCAAATTTACCAATAGATGCTGCCCTAGCCGCCCACCGAGCGAGAAGAATTGCGGACAAAAATGCCATCATGACCATGATCTTAAGAGCTGGAGGGCTGGGATCACATCGTACAAAGTCAAAAGGAATCACACCAGTCTTCGTTGTTGATCCTACCAAGAATCGATGCCTCCATTACGAGGAAATGCATCCATTGCAGGCAAACAAATACGTCAACATCGACCCCGAGCTACTTTCGACGCATACAGAAATGGAGATTCGGACAGATTTGATCGACTGCGGGATCGATATTTGCACGCCTGATGTTTTGGCCCTCTGGGCAGAATCTTTTGACTACGAGGTCCCAAGACGGCATTTCTTGCATGGCGTATTGAAGGACTATGAGCTGAACGGGAAGACTATTCATACCGAGATTGTGGATGAACATTACGCCGCTCGTGTCTTCAATCTACAGTCATACGAAGCAGTTAGCAAAGATGTGCTAGGTAGGTGGACATATCCTCTCGTGCCCGACAGTAATTTGGTTGCTGGACAGACTTATAAATTTGAGCGAGGTGGACTTTGCAAAGAGAATGGAGTCATTCTCGCAAGAACTTGCAAAGCTGGCAAGAGAACTGTACTGGGGAAAGATACTAGTATCGGTGATGGGAGTATGGTGTCAAACAGTATCATTGGGCGGAGATGTCACATTGGGAAGAACGTGACAATTCAGAACGCCTACATCTGGGACGACGTTGTGGTTGGAGATGGATCAACGATCGATAGAGCCATAATTGCAAGCGAGGCAGTCATTGGGAAGAAATGCAAGATTGAACCAGGGTCTCTACTTTCGTATGGCGTTCGGATAGCGGACAACAAGGAAACCAGAGAAGGATCACGCATCACTCGAGCAGAACAGGGAGAGCCACCAGTGGCTGTACCGACAGACACATCCGTCGTTGGGTTCGGTGGGGAAGGGTATCCCTTCAACGAGGAAGAAGATTCCGACGATGAAGGAGTCGCCTTCCACAGCAACTTGATGTACAGCACAGCACACCTTAATCTGTCCAGCGAATCCATCTCAACCCTCAACTCCAATTTTAGCTCCGCAACACCAACACAATCCCGATCCCGCCTCTCTTCCTTCGCCGGATCCATCTCCGACGATGGAGATCCAAGTTCGTCAAATGAGACGTTCCACCATGATGCCGTGAACGGCCTCCTCGATGCTTTGAAAGAAGGCGATGATTTCGACTCAGCCAAATTAGAATTCATGGGTCTGAGACTCAGCAATAATGCATCAGACCACCAGATGCGCCGAGCCATTGCGGTCGCTTTCACCAAGCGAATAGCACAACTCGTCGAGGGGGAAAAGATGGAGGCAAGTAAAGCTGCTGCGAAAGCCTTCGGGGCACCAGGGGCGGAAAAGTTCTTGAAAGAAGTTGCGGTTGGGACCAAGAACTTGGAGGACGACCAGGTTGATTTCATCAGCTGCTTGCAGAAGGACCTGGTGCATAGGGGGAGTGGGGCTATAATTCTGGCTGCAGTTCTTAAGGAGCTGTATCAAATGGACATTCTTGAAGAAGAGGCAATGTTCAGGTGGTGGGACGAGAGTGAAGCGCTGGGGGAGGCGGAGAACAAGGAGATGAAAAGGGTGAGGGAGAAAACGGCGCCACTTATCCAGTGGTTTAAAGACAATGAGTCCGAGGAAAGTGACGCGAGTGAGGAAGCGTCAGATAGCGATTAGAGTAGACACCCCAGAAATGAAATGGTATCTAGAGCTTACAACTTTCGAGGCCAATAAATAAAAAGCCTCTTGCGATCGCCGATTACTGATTCACGAAGGCTATGTTCTCCTTCTAAAGGATCCAAATCAACAATTCTGTATTTTACTCTAGTGATTCATACTTAGTGGGAAAGGTTGACTACTACACATAACAAAGCTATGCTATGTATTCCGAATCAGCTTCGGATCCGAATTCTGATTTTCACCCTATCATTATTCTCCTTTCCATGTCATATCCTCATCACCTCAACAAACTATGTAGAGAATCTTTCTCTATGCCAAGCTATCAACCTACTGGGGTGCAGGTGCGGGCTTGATCTCATCCGCGACATCTTCTACAGTTGGGGCTGGTGCGGCAGCTGGTTTAGCTCCGGCATCAGGAACAGTACCTGGATTGACATTCTCGTTGTTAATGGTAGTCTCTCCGGTTGCCTCGTCTTCCGATTTCTTAGCCCACTTCGGCGTTCTAGTCCATTGCGGGTCTGTCCACGGCCCCTCATCGCTAAAAGCACAACCACCGGGACATTCGCAAGTGCCGCCAAAAGCTTTCGGGAGATTCTCAGCCGGTACCTGCTCGAGTAATTCCTTCTGATATCCGCTTCCTAAGATATGGATCTTCTGCACAGTGACGGGATCCAACCAGCCCTTGACAATGCTCCAGACCCCTGAAAATCCCCATGGTGCATTAATCAGATAGAGACGGCCGAGTCTTTCTGGGTAGTAGTTTTGGGAGATTGCGGAGGCTTGCTTGACGTAGGAATAGACAGAGCTGACTTTGCTGATTCCTACGCCTTTCAGGTCCATTATTGTGCAACAAGTCTCGAGCAGTGATCCAGCTTTGCGTGAGCATGCGGGAAGTCGTGGATCACCGACCTTCTCGTATTCGACGGCAAGGTTTGCAAGCATTCGTTCAGAGGTCGTGATCTTGTACATAGCGGCTAAGTCGATATTGCCCAACTGCTCGATGTATACTGGTCGTCCATCCTGTATTCTGTTAGTAATATGTGCGTGCTGGCCAATCGATTATGCCTTACTTTATCGGTCTTGTGGTAATATTGGGGGTAGTACTCAAAGACTTGGGGTTTTTCATGGTAGTCGAAGTTGCGGGTTAGGTTGTCTAAGTCTGTGTCTTTGCGCCATTTCTCGCAATCGACGAACCTCAACTAAGTGTTAAAAGAAATAGTGGTCTGAAGGTCGGAGGGACCTACATCTTCTCTGAAAGGGCCACATCGAACTTTCGTGCCCGCAGGAATCGCAGCTATTGACACGCGTCAGCAAGGCATAACGAAATGGAATATGGTCTCGCGCACTCACAAGAGTCAAGGTATCAAGGCGTTCAGTATAGCCATCTGCCTCCAGCTTCATTCGCAATTGGTAGACTTGGGCATCCTGTTCTGGGGTTGTGTGTCCTGGGTGACCGCTCTGCGGGTTTGGGGACGTAGTGGGGTAGTCGTAATGATCATACTTGGGATCAAGCTTCATGGAGGGGTTCTCTGTAGCCATTATGAAGAAGTGGGAATGATATCGGGCTGTGATGTTGTATTCTCAAAGACCGCACAAGGAGTTCCACGGCAACAAAATGTCTCTTTGGTCCCTGAACTTGAGGAGCGGGCAATGACGAAAAGCTATTTAATTAAGCGAGTGCGGCTGCCAAATCATGGAGAGGCGTGAGAGGCAACGACGAGGCAAAGGCAGGTAGAAATATTTGTACGGCAAATTCACAGACTGTGCTTGTCGCTCTTTGTCTCAGCGGTCTTCAAGTGCCTAGGAAGCTTATTCCACCACAATTGGAGGCTTTCTTTTGGTTCAGATGCTTTATTTCACTGTTCAAGTGACATTTAACCATTTGGGGTTCCATCTTTCTCCACATCTTCTAGTATACCCTGCTCACCCTTTTCTTTTCGTTTCATTGTGACGTCCCAGTTGTAGACTCGTGCCGTTGCGACTTCCATGGTCTACTTAATTGTCAGAGCCCGTCAAGGTAATATCAACTTAGTTGCAAAGCACTGCTAAGAAGAACTTACCGTAATCTGCTCTCTTAGAAAATCAAGATCCTCCTCACAGTTTTCTAGACTTTGCTTCGCAGCTGCAAGCTTCGAGGAAAGCAGTTCTTCTGCTTCATCTATGGGATATGACAACATGACATTGGCCTAACCTCCCATCAGCAACTATGTCCAACCTGAAAACTCTAGAAAGCTTACTCCTAGCCAGAGATATACTTCATTAGTCGGTGGGATATGTGCCTTGGCGTAGAGTGTGTCATTCAGCTCGAACGTAGCTTCAATCGGATCCGAACCAGGCTATAGCATCACTTAGCAAATCGTCTTTGAATCCCGTGGGCTCTAAATATGAATCTCCCTACTTTTCTTGTCTTCAGAAACCGAACGGTATCCAGAGTCTTTTGTATGTCCGGCATCTTGTCCTTCAGACCAGCAGCTCGCCGTTGTTGGTTTGCTTCCATGAACTGATATTTTCTGAGACCACATTCAGCAGCTTCCTCTCGGCCCGGCCAGCAGAACATACGATATCATTTCTTGGAAGTTTTTCAAGGTCGCCTCGACATCTGCGCGCGAAGCAACATAATCCTCAACCTTGTCAACGAATGGTGCATAAGGGATGCCTCTGGGATTCGTGGGAGCTATTTCTTTTCTGCAGATAGCGTTACTTGAATGACCGAGAGATCAAGAATGAGCTGGAGATCTTGTTACTCACTTGGGCTCTTTATCAGCCATCTTGAAGCTGCGACAAGCTTCTAAGCAGCTAAGACAGCGACAACCTGTCGTGTGTTTTCAGAAATCTCCATGGGCCAGAACGAGCCCCAGACGCTCGGACCACCTGCCGAGATCTGGGCGCGACCTTTAACCTCACCTCATCACTCTGGTGCCTCTCAGCATTACCAGCTTGCTATTTAGATCGTTCCAACGGCACCGTGTAACGCTGACCGTCAGCTTTGGGGCCATGGAGTCTCAGTGGCTCCAGGATGCGATCCGAATGTCCCTGAGAACCTCCACAGAAGGAGAGAAAGGACCACCAGAGCAAAGAGATCCTCAGTTACACAAATTGGCCGAGGGGATTATCTTCTCCAGGAAGTTCGTTCCGACGTATAATCTTGTTATTCTGGGCTTCATTTGTCTCCTTTCAGCAAGCCATTGGACCGAGAAAATCCTTCGTTGGAGGCGAAGACAGGCTTATCGATTGCAGCTGCTGAGGACCGAAAATGCCTACGATAATCCCATCAAATCTAATGTCCATATGGCACGGGGACAAGAACTCGACGGCATACATTCGTTCAGCTGCAGCACCGTTGAAGGTATGGCCAGCCCTCCACGCAAAGATCTCGGCGAACGAGCTCCGCTTCTGCACAGTCAGGGGAGCCGCCGCTCTCCCCATCTTGGGTCCTTCTATTGTACCGCAAAGGCAATCTCGATCTATCAGCCAAGGCCAATTCCAATTGTGAACAAGATCCTGCCCTCCAATGGAACTTCGATCGTCCTCTTAGCTTTTATAGCTCTGAACATATTTTATATATTCTTCCACATCAATCTCAATATCTTCGAATTGTTCATCCTAGCTGATAGATTTGGAATGATCTTCGTGGCCAACCTCCCATTTCTGTATGTTCTAGCAGCCAAAAATCAACCCTTGAAGTTCCTGACGGGGTGGTCCTACGAATCTTTGAATATTTTCCATCGGCGGCTAGGAGAGCTTCTGTGTTTAACAGCCTTTTTCCATTCTGCTGGGATGATTGCTGTCTGGTATACACTTTTTCGGCTGAACGGGTTTGAACTTACTCAGTTTCTGCTAATCAAAATGGTTTTGCTTGGAATTGGTGCTTTTATATCGTATGAATTGCTTTATTTGACTTCACTGGCTAGCTTCCGCCAGTGCTGGTACGAATTATTTCTTGGTACGCATGTAGTACTACAAGTTTTTGCTTTAACTTTCATCTTCTTTCATCACGAAACGGCAAGGCCCTATGTAGGGATCGCTCTAGGCATATTTCTATTGGATCGACTAGTTTATCGCATTGGCATCAAAAGTGTCACCATTGGGACATACACCAAAATTTTAGAAGACGAGGATACGGTCCGACTGACCAGTACTGTTTTCCTACAACCTAGGTCTCTTTGGATACCCTTCTTCGGGTCGTCCTTGATGTCTGGTTGGAAAGCCACAGATCATGTCTTCCTGACCGTCCCTTCGTTGTCAAGCAAGCATTTAATACAGGCTCACCCTTTCACAATCTCCTCGAAAGGGCCTCTCGCAGATGACGATGAAGGACGCTTAGAGCTTCTTATCCGTGCCCAAGACGGCTTCTCTCGCAATCTTCTTAACGCTGCCAGACTTCATAAGCACCTGATGATTCGTGTCGATGGACCTTACGGTAACTCTCACGCTCGAACAATGCTTGAGGACTCGGATCTTGCAATTGTAGTAGTGGGTGGCAGCGGAATCGCCGTTGGCTTTCCTCTAGTACATCACCTACTCGATGTCTCTCGTTCCACGGACACGGAGATAGCGCCGACGTTCATGCTCCTCAGGCAGAAGATTGTCTTGATCTGGGTGATCCACGAGGAAGCACATCTATCATGGGTGGGGCGGCCAGCGTTGGCTGATGCAGAGAACAGAGGTGCCGAGATTATAGTCCCGCAGGCGACAGAGGAGATCGGGAGACCTGATTTAAAAGGGATGATTCGCGAAATCGTGGAGACATTCGCCAATGGCGACGGCAAGAAGACTCGAGTTGCAACAAGCGGGCCCGATTCGATGGGCAGGGCGGTCAGGAACACTTGTGCAGGCTTAGTGCGAGAGGGGTGGGATATCGATGTGGTCATTGAGAAATTTGGGTGGTGATGACAAAGGAAGGCTGCATAAGAGTCTGTTCGAAACCATTTTTTACGCATAAGTAGAGTATCTGAGATGGGATCGAATTTTGCATCTTGTTTGACCTACAATTTCTGGAACAATTTCTGGAATGATTTCATGAATATTGCTACAGTATATATAGAAATAGAAATATAGATATTCCAACAAGAAGAGTTGGCTAGATTTGTAAAGTGCTTGCGGGTAACCCAGACAAAACGCTTTGCCTCATGTCAGAAGATGTGCATCTGTAACTTGGACATTCATGCTTATAAGAAAGGATTTCTCCTATTGATTATCATTTACAGTTCTCACATTATATACAAAAGTTCCTTCTTATCTCAATGGCTATAATGCCTCCTCCCATTTCCATATAGTCGTTTCCCATTTATTTTCAAGTTGTCATAGGGCGCTGGCTTCTTCACAGGTGTGGGGGAAGTCAATGCATGCCACATATCCATGATCCCCGCGCGGCGAGCAGGCAGCATGCTGTATTGGAGGCTGTACAAATTCTTACGATGGATTGGAGGCACGAATTTGCCAGTTGCGAGACAAAGCAGTACGCGTGGTGAGAGGTAGTGTTTGCGGATGCGATGACCAAGTTGAAAGTACTGGTGAAACATCGCACGGAAGGTGAGAGGTACAGACTGCAGGATGTTAGAAGGTTATCGAAAATAAGCAGAGATGGGCCGGCCTACTTTGAGAAATATGTACGAGGTCGGAGGCGGAGTGGGCGCATTAGGGGAAAGACCTGAAAATTGTTGGGTATCTCGAAGTTCAAAGCGAATGCCACCTCACCCTTCAGTTAGCCAAGAACCTTTAAAAGGGCTGAAGGGGCATACCGGGCAGTCTTTGAGAGTCTTTAATTCGTAACATGAGAGCAAAAAGCGGGAAATGGTTCAGACATGCGAGCAGAGTATCCAGTGCCGCCTTTAGGGAGATGATTGCCATTCGTGAACATGCAAATGTAAGGTAAAATACGACTACCGTTGGTAGCAGGAAGAACAGCAGAGTAAATAAGATGGTGCCGAGAAGGAGTTGATCGAGGTCGTAGTCGCAGGAATCGATTCGTTTCCTGAGAACATTGTGCTTTTTGCCACGAAAAAGCTGGAAAAGCGAGAGAAGTATGGTGTACTGCCAGTTGAAGACTGGATGATCTCCGAGTCAGCATTGCCTAAGTAGGAAGGAATTTGGGAGTTGAAGCTGTGTTTCAGGATTACTTTCGTCTTCAAATATGGCTAAAGAGGAGAAAAGCCTCGAAAAACATCAAGAGGAAAAGAAGGTCACCTACTTCTGGCAGAAGCCAAGTAAAAGGAGTAGATATGAAGAGTCAGGATTGACAGCATGTCCGAGAAAAGCGCGATTGGCATGCTGGCACCGGCAAAGCTTGAAAAGCCGATGAACCATATGATGTGAGGCAGCGCTGGGCGCAACATTTCGATACAGTCTAGCAAGAGTCAGCAGACTGGGTCAAGTTTGAAAGTAGCCACTACTCACTTGACCAATGATCAATGACCCAAAGGAAGAGGTCACCGAGAAAAGCAGCCAGTTCAGTGTTGAGTTTTAAGCCGGCGGGCCCTACCAATTAATTAGCAGCGCAATTTCTTTTCGGGAAGAGAGGAGCCGGAAATTTTACAATCCATGAGCCATGAGATGGTTCGTTGCAGTGCTGCAATCGAATATAAGCTGAGACTCTCGCTGATACATTCTGCAAGCCAAGTGTTGTTGTCTATGAGGAAAGATCCCAGGGCGATGCCAATAATCACTGCAATGAATCAGCAACATATTTTATTGGAGGCAAGGTAACCTGGAATACCATCATTAGCCTGCGACAATTAGTACTGTGTTTCTTTAGAAGCGCAAACAGAAATTCTTACAACGAGCCACATAGTATTGTAGAACCTTATGTATTCTGCATGGCTATCGGTGACACTTTCCCAATCGTTTTTCCGCTTCCGCAACGTAACATACTAATGTAAACTGTTAGAAATAGTTCCTTAATTAATGCAAAGATGCTAGGTTTCAGAGAGATCCACCACCAGAAGGATCCAGGAGAATATATTGTGTTGCGAGAGCAGTCCAGAAAGTACTTTGCATAAAGCTCACTCCAGCAGACCACACAGAACAGTCGAGTATACTCAGAGTACTCTAGCGGGCCACGCAGAACAGTGCAGCACTCTCGAAAAGTACTTTGGGGTTTTACTGCTGGACTGGTCTGATAGACCAGATCGTGAGAGGGCTGGAGTAGTCCAGCAGAACGGTGTCCTACTATCTTCATGGCAAGTCTACTTCTGGTGGACTCTGAGAGTTGTCTTAAGTACAGTATGAGCAAGTGACTCCAAGCTGTCAGGGATCTCAAACTTACTTCCAAGTATCTCAAGCAAGAGACGTGAGATAGCCACTGACTTGATAGTGGTCGGTGCGCAAGCACTGAAGGGGTGAGGAGGAGGTGTTGTAGCTTAGAGAGTGTCGAAGAGAGAGGTTGCGAAATGGAAAAACATAGCAAGGGAGGACCACTTCAAGGCAGATGCGTCCAGAGGCAGGCCAATTCAGAGGTAGGTCGTTCC
The DNA here is from genome assembly GCA_009732865.1 of Stipitochalara longipes BDJ. Lineage (NCBI taxonomy): Eukaryota > Fungi > Ascomycota > Leotiomycetes > Helotiales > Hamatocanthoscyphaceae > Stipitochalara > Stipitochalara longipes. The sequence goes on from ML769340.1 coordinate 1,218,442, forward strand.
AGACAGCAGGCGCATCCAAAGTTAGGCCCGTCCAGTTTAAGATCCATCCTGAGGGCAGGAACGTCCGGGTTCCAATCCAGAAGTGAGAAGAAGAACTAGAACTTACTTGCATAGGTCTTCAACGAATTAGCACTGTATTCCTTTGAAGAGGATGGAGGGAGTTGAGCTCACAAATAACAAAACTGTTGAAGGCGGATCTCAACCTGTTGCGCTGTTGCTGAGATATCTTTCAATGCCGCATAGTCTGGCTTCGCTCTCCATTCCAGAACCAGGAGTAGCGTCTCGGCAGCCACTCTGTGACAGAGTAAACCGACGACAAATCCTCGCCGTAGAATGGGGTAGATGTAGACCGTGATAACCTGCCAAATTGCTGCCAGAATGAAATCTCTCATCGTTGTTGCTGATTCAACAACCCTCTCTGACACGCTTAGACTCCGCCGCGAACGTCTCCCAACTAATGATATGTTCTTCTGAAGCAGTTTATGCAGCTCCCACGAGCAATTGATCTGGTTGACGATTCTCCGGAGGGCAAGCTCCTTCTGCGAAGGATGATGGTTCGTGACGGTATGGAGTTTCAACTTCTCAACCAGTTTCTTTGTTCTTTGCCTATTTTTCATCTCCTCTCGTTCCTCTTCGGCGTCTACACTTCCTGGGGCATGAGTTGCCATCTCAGATTTGTCACCCAAGGCCAGCGATATTGGATTCAAAGAAATGTATTGCATCCTGGTTGGGAGGGGCCGGTCAAACATAATAATTTGGATTGTGCTAGCTCTAGCACAAGATATTTGGGGTGTTCTCAGATTCGTCCGAGTTGTTGCGTGCATTTGAAGATTCTCGACCTCGATCCCTGGGCTATTCGCCAGTCCCAGAACGTGCATTGCGGACTGTCCACACAGAGCGTAAATTCGTTCGATCGGGTGGCTCGCATTTCGGAATAGGGTCCCCACCTTCAGGGCGTTCTCCACGCTACGCGCCTGCTCGAAGTCAACAGCCAGTCTTCCACTGAATGCAGTCTTACTAACATCAACATCCTCCAGTATGGCCACCACAAAGACATCAAGGCCCGAATTTCTCCATCCGACTATTATCCCTGGCGAATTGGATCTTGGAATGTCCAATGGCCAAAATATTCTCATGAGGCCATCATGCTCAGGCATGACAGGTTTTCGATACGTACTCCCTCCCTAGAAGGATCCTCGCCGTCGCAATTGTTCCCTAGCAGATATCCCAGCACTGCCAGACCTGGGATGCTGCAAAGCCATTAGCAATGTTTACCACGCGTAGGAATATTCTCCCACCAGATGTGTCTCCCTTGAAGCAAGCCTTTCCACTGGGATGATGAAAAGAAAGAAGAAAATTGATAGAATGGCAAATCCTTTTGCTGTGCGAGTCTGGACAAATTAGTTCATGAAGCGACTCTTCTTGCGCCAGAACTTTTGACTGTACTCACGACTACTCCGTGATCCCAGGCGAAGATTGCAAGCTCATAAAGTCGAGTGACCAGATCCCACCTTGCTGTGATGTAGCCGGCTACGAAGATCGCAAGGGCAAGAATAGAGAAGGGGTGCATTAATCCTTTTCTACCGTTGAAGCATCACGGGTTTGTGCGAGTGGCTTGAGGAGTTGGAGGACGCGGACGCGACAGAGAGAACAGGCTTGTCGTCGACAGGGGGGTGTGCTTCGTAGTTGGATGATTGAAAGAAGGGTGGGCAAGAGCAGGATGCGAACTGGACTCTTGCGCGTTATCGAAGAGCGAGCAAGGTTACCTTCATGTTCTCAAGCACAGCGCGACGGTGAGGAGGCTGCCTCAATTTCGCCGCTATCTGTCAACCAGGATCAGAAATTAAGCTTCACTGGCTGCATCACGTGTCAGTCTAACCCCGGATCTCCTATTTTTGGTACTTCGGTACTTCCCCTGAAGAGAAATATACCAGAGTAGAATTCCACGATGTTGAAGTGCATACTTGCTGCAACAGCTCCTACGAAGTTTTCTTCTGTTCGAGCTACAAGCCAGCGGTATTAGCCAAGGTCTGGCGTAATTACCTCTTTCGGCGAGTTCTCTTTAACGATTTACACTGCGCTTCTTGCTTGCTGCACGCGTGATCAATAAACTGAGTTCCTTGTAGTTATTTTACAAGCCAGTGTGAAAGACCAGGCAATTTTAGTGGATGGAATAACCTTCTGAGCCAGAGCAGAGTCTCTTAAAATGCTTCACGCCAAGCGCCGCCTATACCACTTTTATTGTACAATTATCACAGAAGATCTCATTTCTATGCGTTCATCAGTCAACATTCCTATTCTTTTGTGTTTACTTTAGAATGAACTCACACTTTCGCCGCAAATTTGCGGCATCATTCTCCTTGTGATCCTCACGGGCTTCCTCAAGCATCTTGTCAATGCCACGATCTTTGAGAGCATTCTACTCCATGATTAGAGCTGGTTAGCTCAGTAAGGCCAAGGGGAACTAACTGTCAAACAATGTTTGTAGTCTTTGAATAGCGATGCACATTCGTCTGTTGTGCCCTTTCCCCGGAGATATTCTTGAGGCCAGTCAGCTCTGAGCTCGCTCTCTCTCGGGAGGCGAATGACGAACTTTCGCTGTACCACTTCAAAAAACAAGAATCGTAACGCCTAAAGGTGAGGTTAACATTAAAGAAGCCGAAGAGAGCCTGATGAGACTTACTCCTTCACCTCATTGCATTCAGGGGCCAGGGACGACGACATCTTAGACAGTGATGTCGAGTTTAGGAATGATAGCACCATAGTTTCGGGAAAGCTTCATGGGCTAAAATGCACGAAGCTGCCTGCGGCCGCCTTGACAGGGGCAGAACACGCTAACGCAAACACCGACCCCGATGCCAACCAAAAGGTTGACAAGGGTCGAACCTTTTTGGAGAACTTCGAGTTCCACTTCAACACGCAGCTTTCACAACTTCAGGTTGTCGGCAATGGACCAAACGCAGGACTTCAAGTCCTTACAGGACCAGATCCAGGCCGCACTCATAGCTACGACTCGGACTACAGGCCAAATATCCTCCGAAGATCTCGGATTTCAACGGTCCTTCAATCCTGAGGTGGGGACTGCTCTGGATGAGCAAAGTGAGCGCCTGCTTGCCTTGGCTAGCGCATTGCTCAAATCTGCGGTGTCTATCTCCGAATTACGTGCGCCAATTCTTCAAGATGCGGATGATGTGGAAAACAATTGGCGAGGTGTTGTGGATGTTGTTGACTCCTTGCTGGAGAAGTCTGATACTTGCCTCGACGAATATACTGGAGTAATCAAGCGTAAAGAGCCTCCAACGGGCGAGCAATCGGAACAGGTGAAGCCCATATTTCTCGTTTCTTGGTCACTTGAAGCTTACTCATGTTAGTCCTCTTTCAAGTCCAAGAAGCATGGCTCTTTGGGAAATGCATTCCGCACCCAAAACCTCGTCAAGCCGCAACTTGCTTTCAACAATAAACCAAACAACGATGACAATACACCTTGGAAACCTCTTCTTACCTCGAAACCCCATGCCATAGTACCCCTTGAAGAATGCCTAGGCAACCCTGCGGAAGTTTCGGACCAACAGCAGTATGACTATAACCATTTCCTACCATTGCTCACTCTTCCACCGACACCAACTACACCTGAGGGCTTAAGCAAGTCACAGAGGAAATCACGCAACAAGCACATAACTCAGCTGGAGACCATGGGCAGCACAAGGGCAGCAGGCTTTCTATACAATACTGACAACTACTTTAGGTACAAACACCCTTACGAGACCGAAATCCTGCAGCTGAAATACCCGGACACCATCTACCAGAAGGCTGAACCTATATCATATCTTCCGGTTGAGAGTACATCCGCAATCTTCGTTGATACTGAAGAAGGGGTGCTAGAGATGCTCAATGAGCTAAAGGCCGCCAGTGAAATTGCTGTTGATCTTGAGCATCATGATACACGATCGTATGTAGGGCTGGTATCCTTAATGCAAATCAGCACACGAGATAAAGACTGGATTGTGGATACTCTAAAACCTTGGAGACAAAATCTTCAAATACTCAATGAAGTATTCGCGGATCCAAAGATAGTCAAGGTATAGACCGTCATCTTTGCCCACTCCTGCTAAGTATCTAACAATTCCAGGTGTTTCATGGAGCATATATGGATATCGTCTGGCTCCAGCGTGACCTTGGTCTGTATGTTGTTGGGCTCTTTGACACTCATTGGGCTAGCCGAACTCTTGGATATGCAGGAGGGAGTCTTGCCTTTTTGCTTAAAAAGTTCATCGACTTCGACGCAGATAAAAAGTATCAGATGGCTGACTGGAGAATACGGTGAAGCTTGATCTTGTGGCTGAAGTTCAATTCTTGCTAATTCCTGAGCAGACCTCTACCAGGAGAGATGTTTTTCTACGCGAGGGCTGACACGCACTTCTTGCTTTACATCTATGATCACATGCGCAATGAATTACTTGAAATGACGAATCCCGATATCCCGGAGGAGAATCGGATCGAGATTGTCCTGCAGAAATCCAAGGAAACTTCACTTCTGCGATATGAGCGGGTCATCTACAATGCGGAGAGCGGACGGGGCCCTGGTGGTTGGTATTCATTACTGGTGAAATCACCAGCACTGTTCAACAACGAGCAATTTGAAGTTTTCAGAGCTATCCATGAGTGGCGAGACAGCATTGCAAGAGCGGACGACGACAGCCCATCGTTCGTGATGCCACAGCATGTCCTTTTCAGTTTGGCAAAACTGATGCCTCTGGATATGGTAGCTTTCTTAGGAATTGCTCATCCTGTATCCCATGGTGTAAAATCACGAGCTGGAGAGCTGCTCGCTCTGATCAAGTCAGCAAAATCTCGAGGAAAAAATGGTCCAAGCATGATTGACGTGCTTCGTCCGGACTCTCTGAGTACTGTTGCGAAGATAAACTTACCTGCTGTCGCAGCAAACACTGCGCCGAAGACGTTGGTTGCTGAATTTGACGACACCGAACTTCGAAGCGAAAATTCAACGTTCTGGGGAGGAGCTTTCGGAAGTAGTCTGTGGGATGGTCCGACGTTAACGCACAGTGAGACTTTGAGACTTGCCGTACCATTACCTGCGTTGTCGTCAGAAATTTTTGCAAGCTCCAATGGCTTAGCAGATCGATCAGTAACTCGAGAGGCTCCTAGTGAACCCGCGGAATCCACAATTTCAAAGAAAACGGAAGACGAAGCATTTGTCATTAAGCGTGGAGCAAAACGAAAGAGTGATGCAATATCAGACCAAGAGGAATCGCAGGAAGAAAGTTCTGAGCGTGCTGATAAACCTCAAGGCGCCCGTATCGCCGTTGAAGATATAGAAGTGGCACGAATAGGACGAGAAAAAGCTGCTCAAAAAGCTGCACGCAAAGCAGAGAAACGAGCTAAGAAAGCTGCGAAGAAGGCAGTCGCCGCTGGGGCCGGAGCAGTAAATGGTGAGGACAATGCAGAAGACGCAGCAGAAGTCGACGATGAGGAACCTTTTGATTACAGCAAAGCTGATTCCGTACTCCATGGGAAACGACATGATGGGGAGAAGGGAGGCAAAAAGAAACAAAAGCCATTCGACCCCTATCAGAAGAGTGAAGATGCCCCGAAAGGTATGCGGAGGCTGCAGACAGAAAAGCCTGGGAAAAGCCATACCTTCAAAGGCTGAATGTAGCTGTGAGGTTGTGTATATGTGAGGATCGGTCAACGAAATAGCCGATAACCTGGACGAGGATCGTCCACGTATCCGCGATCTTTGATGGCACATTTGCAACATGGGAACTGTCACACATGGTAAGCTGGCCAGATACCAAGTTTCACCTAGCTTGCCATATCCAATTACTTTAGAAGTATCATCGATGGCCGCAGCTGTCAATGCAGAAGCAAATTTGTTTGCGAAACCTCAAGTCGTTCGGTCCTTGAAACTAGGACAACAGATCTTTCTTATCCGTAGAAATGAAATCCGAACATCGGTTCTGCATTTTGAGCTCTATTCCTGGAAGCTCGTGCCATGTTCGAGATTGATCGCAATTAATCCAGAAGCAAAGTTAGAAACTGTCTCGATCACTACTCGGGAACCAACGTGCCATCGTTGTAAACAAATTTGTCTCCTCAGATAAAGCCCAAGTCTCTTTGATAAATAAGTTCTTCAAGAAAAACACATCATAACATCCTTCGAACGCATCACGTTAACGCAAGCATAGCTCCCACATGTGACTTTGTGGAGTAGGTCACTGTTGTAATAACAAGGGGACACTAACTAATTGCTTTTTTGTATAGGAACTTCGGGATTGAAGTTGTCAACACCTACGTTGGTCAGAACAAAAACCGTTATGTGGTTCGTAAACAGCTCCTCACCTCCCAGTCAGACTGCTTCGACAAGCTTTTGAACGGAGAACTCAATGAACACGGGTATAATTCTATCTACGGGGAGAAGATGATGTAGATATAGTCGGCTTGTTGGTAACGTTCCTTTACCAAGGCGCAGTTGTTTAGATCAACAACGCGCTTCTGCCACCTCAAAGTCCTCGAATGGCTCAAAGTATCTCCCAAAATCTTACCTACACAACCTGTTCTATAGGACTCGCATCCCAGCGTTCGGCGCTTCGAAGGGAGAGATAGAGTTGTTCCGACACATCTGTTTCCAGTCTTGGCTGTCGAAGTTTTCGCCTGAGGAAATTCGCATTGATGATTACAATCATGAACTAGGGTACGGAAAAGAGATAGTGGCAGCAATGAGCTTTTCTGAATTATTGAGCTTACAAGATACCAGCGTCTTAAAAATCTAACGCTGCTGACCTCTCGAGCGACTCACAGCCTTCACTTGCAAGTAATCTTTTACAAGCCTCAGACCCCACGCACACTACGATTGCGTCAACCTCATTTGCCAATGCTGTCCCGAAGTACTCGGGTGGTTTACTTGACAATACGTCTCGCCAAAGCGGTAGTTTCTGGGACTTTATCAGACCAACAACTCTCCCCCAGGGAAACCTCTCTTCGGGACTATTCCCGCATCGTCATTTCTCGCTTCCAATACCGGTCAAAATCTGTTCGGAAATACGCTAACCAGCTCAGGAAGCCTCTTTGGACATCCCCTTGCCCTTCCCTTCTCCAATACCTTCCATAGCACAGGTAGTCAACTTCAGATATCGGCCACAGCACATTTTCTTTCCGCTTTCACTCCCGAGCTAACGTTGTCCGAAACACGCCAGCCAGCTCTGGTGGTCTATTTTGATGTCTTGGAACCCTTTCAGACTCTTCTTTTAAGACCTCCCAAGCACGTGTAACCTTTTTGGAGTAGCTAGCATCTTTTCACCTGGACTATCAACCGGGCAGCCTACAACAGCGGAGGCGGCCCATCGAGACGCACTCATTCATCTTCTTCCCTTACCGAGAGAATTCGTTCCCAGCGATCTGTAATGTGGCTATTAGTGCCTATGTTACTTCTGGAGCCTTGCTGAGCAAACTTCTTTTAGTCGAGAACGCAAAGCTTATACGGACATGAGCGACAAGTGCACGTTGCACTAGATTACAACGGATTATATCGCCCATGTGGGGCCATATGATCGTCTCACTTACATGTCCCCAGCACAGAAAAACAAAGAATTTAAGGGCCGACATCATTGGCAAGGTCCTGGTTTGTAGTAATAGGAACTTCGAAGGAAGTGTTGTTGATCTTGTAAGCAAGGGAGCGTTTGATATGACTGCGTCATTGAAAATCGCTCTGCTCAGGGCAGCCTTTGGGGAATTCTAATCGGGTGAACTATATCAGTCTACACATTGCTGACGAAAGTGACTGGTGCATGTCAAAGAACTAAGCGAAGTCCGTTTTTGGGAGTTTTCAACTCATCACATGGAAGATATGCTATAGGTTATACGGCTAGATGTATCTGTGAAAACCGGGGGATTCTCACGATAAATAAATTATATTGACTCGTCCTGGGCGTTGGGATTTCGTATTAGCTACTGCATTATCATAGCTATCGATTCTTTGCCTAAGCTGCATACCAGAACACAGCTGAAGCAGTACAAATAGTAGTCATAAGTTCCTTACTACCGCTCGTTCACAGCAACATCACTAATGTGAGGTACAGAACACTGCCATCAACGTCATACTTTCACGAATATTATATAGTTCACCACGAAATGCTTTATGTATTTCGTGTAATCACTCGACATGAATTCGGGTTCCTCATAGCTTCATGATGGATCCCCAGGATAGGTAAAATTCAGGGGCTCGCTTACCTGATAACCGAGAATAAAGTAGCCGCTTTTAGAGCCTTTTCTGACTCTCACTAACACAAAGACCTGCTGAAACTAAATCATTTTTCTAAATGACCAAAGAGGTAAGCAAAACAAGTCAGATACTGTAGCAAATCTACTCATATTTATGTAAATCTATAGAGGGCAACATAGATAAATGATGAACGTTGAGAGATAGTCGGCGGAGCTTAAAAGCAGCCACTCAGCAAACGCGCTACTGTACCTGTAACGAAAATCACTCTACGCGTCAAAGCGCGTCGTTCCAACAACCTCTCCAAAGAACCCTCAGTTGTCAATATCGAGAACGAATACCTTCACATCGCCAACACAATGCCCCATTCAGTATCACTCGAGGATCATGCATCCCCCGGTCAGGGTGCACCTATCGAAGAATCGAAAGCAGATAATGCCGAAACCCAGGAAAGCGAAGGTACAGCTGTTGCAGAGAGCATAGGGCCCATTGGGGAGAGCCAGACCAGCGACGATCAAGATATGGTCATGGCTGATGCCGGCGCTGCTGAAGAGATGGTACGAGTCAAGGTGGAAACTGCAACAGAAGTCAAACTGGAAGATCTGTTTGCGGATATGGATTCTGACGATGAATTCTCAGGCTCAACGGGCCAAGATGTAAAGATTTCAAGTTCACCAGAGGTGCCCGCATCTCCTGTGTAAGTTCGCATTTGAAGTCACGTTTACTTGCTGATTCGTTAGGCATATTGGACCTACATCAAATGCTTCTGATCCAGAGGTGATGAGATCATTCTACCAGCGATTATTCCCGTGGCGCTACCTCTTCCAATGGCTTAACCACTCTCCTACGCCTTCAACGGACTTTGGACACAGAGAATTTGCATTTACCTTGCAGAATGATGCGTATCTGAGATATCAGTCGTTTCCTACACATGATCTGTGAGTTGCGGATGAGAAATGAAATACAACATATACTAATTGGTAAAGTCTACGCAAAGATGTCCTCCGCCTCATGCCTTCTAGATTCGAAATCGGACCAGTCTACAGCACAAACCCGCGCGATCGCAAAACACTCCGCAAATCGGCTGCCTTCAAGCCACTTGCGAAAGAGTTATGTTTCGACATCGATTTAACGGATTATGACGATATTCGGACATGCTGCGACAAGGCAAATATCTGCAATAAGTGCTGGCAGTTCATTACAATGGCCATCAAGGTCATTGATGTTGCTTTAAGGGACGATTTTGGCTTCAAGCACATTATGTGGGTGTACTCGGGAAGACGAGGAGCCCACGCGTGGGTATGTGACAAAAAGGCCAGACAGATGGATGACCACAAACGGAGGGCACTTGCAGGGTACTTAGAAGTAATCAAAGGTGGTGCACAGGGTGGCAAGCGGGTCAATATCAAAAGGCCATTACACCCTCATGTGGCGTTAGTCATACTGCACTTTTAAGTTTGGATTGATCACTGACGCAAACCTGCAGCCGAAGTCTCGACATTCTGAAATCACATTTCCAGACTGACATTCTTCATGACCAAGATCCTTGGGAAACAGATGAGAAGTTCGACCGCCTTCTGCAGCTTCTACCCGACAAATCCTTGAACGAAGCGTTACGGAAGAAGTGGAACTCTGCGCCGGGTCGGGCTTCGACAGCCAAATGGACCGATATCGATGCGCTGGCAAAGAGCGGCATGAGCAAATCGCTAGATGCGAAGGCTCTGCTTGATGCAAAACAAGATATTGTTCTCGAATATACCTACCCACGATTGGATATTGAGGTCAGCAAACACCTTAATCATTTATTGAAAAGCCCTTTTGTCGTCCACCCTGGTACAGGCAGGGTTTGTGTACCGATCAACACCAAACATTGCGAAGAGTTTGATCCCCTGAGTGTGCCAACTGTGACAGACCTCCTTCGGGAAATCGATGAGTGGACCGCCACGGGAGAGGAGAAGGACGGCAAAGCCATTCAGGATTGGGAGAAGACAAGCCTGAAACCGTATGTGGAGTATTTCAGGTCATTCGTGCTTGGAATAATGAAAGACGAGAAGGATGTTAAAGTGAAGCGTGAACGTGAGGAGAACGGAGATGCTATGGAGTTTTGAGAGGTCAGTCTGGAAATGGGCGGCGCATATGGAGTACTGCACATTGTATGGGGCTTGAATGCTTGTTATGACTGGAAGAAAGAGAACTTCAATGATTGCCTCACTTGGCATTGAGTAAAGCGTCCAGGCAACAGAACATAATCACTGAACGACGTTGAACTAGAAACTTCTTTGCCCCCTGTCACATGGTCACGTGTACCATCTTTTGCGCAGCCCGCGCCAGACAGAGTCTGTCGCTAAACATCGAGATGCCTTCCAACCTCACCTCTTGATATTTTCCCCCACACAAAACAATTCCAGTCTCGATCGACCACGAATTATCGCACAACCCGAAGCCTACCCATCAATTCGAACCCTGCGCACAAGCTTGCGATCAAAGATAAACCAACGCAATCCCATCAACGACGCTACCGCGACGACATAAACACCGCTCTCCTGCCCCTCCATTGACTGAGGCTCTGCTCGCCTTCCGCAGGACAGCTCCCTGCCGATCTCTCAAACTTCTGCGATACATCTATGTTAGCTTCGTCATTTCGAACCGATCAATAATACCGTACAGTCCACGTCTTCAACCTGTGACCTCGAACCTCTCACGCCTCTGATCACTACAACTGCGCATACACAAACATACCACGCCCACAACAATGGCTGACGCTTTAGCACAGCAACTAGATGCCACGAAGCTGAGGTGAATACCATGGGTACTAAAGTATACTTGTGAGCTCTGGCTGACCCAAGAATAGTGATGTGGGGGCATCAGAAGACTGGAAGCAAGGACTCAACATCCCTGCGAAGGATACTAGACAACAGACTGAGGTATACGCTGGAGCCTGGGATCGCGCGAGCTCTCTTCTGATCAGATTAATAGGATGTCACTGCCACTAAAGGCCTTGACTTCGAAGATTTCAGCTTGAAGCGAGAGCTGTTGATGGGCATCTTCGAAGCTGGATTCGAGAAACCGTCACCTATTCAAGAGGAGGCAATCCCCGTAGCTCTCACTGGACGAGATGTCCTGGCGCGCGCGAAGAACGGTACTGGCAAAACCGCAGCCTTCGTCATCCCCGCCCTTCAACGAATAAACCCTAAAAGCAACAAAGTCCAATGCCTAATCTTGGTCCCGACCCGAGAGTTGGCTATGCAGACATCTCAAGTGTGCAAGACTCTCGGCAAAAACCTTGGTATCAATGTCATGGTCACAACTGGTGGCACTCTCCTGCGAGATGATATTGTTCGTTTACAAGACCCTATTCATGTTATTGTTGGCACTCCAGGGAGAATTCTCGATCTGGCTGGAAAAGGCGTAGCTGATCTCAGTGAATGCCCAACATTTATTATGGACGAAGCCGACAAGCTCCTCTCACCCGAATTCACCCCCGTCATTGAACAACTGCTACAATTCCACCCTAAAGATCGTCAGGTCATGCTTTTCAGCGCAACTTTTCCCATCACCGTCAAGACGTTCTCCGACAAGAACATGGACAATCCTTATGAAATCAATCTTATGGACGAACTCACTTTGCGAGGTATTACGCAATATTATGCCTTTGTTGAAGAGAGTCAGAAGGTCCACTGCCTCAACACCCTCTTCTCCAAACTCCAAATCAACCAATCCATTATATTCTGTAATTCTACTAATCGTGTTGAACTTCTGGCCAAGAAGATCACCGAACTCGGCTACTCGTGCTTTTACAGCCATGCTCGCATGCTTCAGACAAACCGCAACCGAGTCTTCCACGACTTCCGGAGTGGAGTCTGCCGCAATCTTGTCTGCTCAGATCTCCTTACTCGTGGTATTGACATTCAAGCCGTCAACGTTGTGATCAACTTTGACTTCCCCAAGAACGCCGAAACCTACCTTCATCGTATCGGTCGATCCGGGCGTTTCGGACATCTTGGCCTTGCCATCAACCTCATCAATTGGGATGACCGCTTCAACCTATACAACATCGAGCGTGACCTAGGTACCGAAATTCAGCCTATCCCGCAAAACATTGACAAGAAGCTCTACGTCTATGACACACCAGAGAACATTCCCCGCCCTGTCTCGAACTTCCAAACAAATCGTCCGACTACAAGCCGTGAGTCGTCGGGGCGTGAGCCGCGTGAGCCGCGTGACTCATCGACTCGCGATCAACCGTCTCAACAACCCAGTAATCAACGAAGTGGCAGCTCGGGCAATTACAATAGTGGACGCCAGAATGGTTCAGGCCCGACTCAAGGCCAGAGGCAACCACAAAACCAACGTCAAGGGCAAGGTTTCTCGAGGGGCAACGGCAGATATGAACAAACGAGCCGACGAGGTGGTGGTCAGGGTGGTCAAGGCCAACGACAGAATGGCTACGAAGGTCAGCGAGGTGGTCGCGCTCAGGGCACGCCAGCTCAATAGCCTTCTTTCACCATTCACTTTCAGATAAAGGGGAGGGTGGTGTTTGATATTGTACATATTCATTTCTTTTCCATCTTTGCGATAGACTCGAGACGAAGTCGCCATGAGATTTCTTGCGCCTGGCATACCAGGTCTTCTCCGGATTCGCTCCAAAGTTGGCCTCATGTTTGAGACGCAGGAACGTCTTCTGCGCGATGGTGGTTTTCGTGTTTGTAACATACGACTTTCTTTTTTACGGACCTTATGGATGCCGTCTCTCGTCAGACGGATATCGACGAACAGCAAAAGTTCAGCGACATCGACCTGATATCATGACTTGGGTGGCGTAAATGGCGTTTGGGCGAGGTTGCTCACACGAGTGACCACTGGAGTCTGGGTTATTCTTGCAAGAAGGGCATGACTGGCTGGCGTCGGCAGAGAGCTCTGTTTACTTTGCTTTAGCTCACCATTTGTGAGCTACTGGTGGAAGACTTTTATGGAGGGTGGATCGGGAATATTTTAGCGTGGCGGCGCTATGATACCTGATCATTGTGAGGGTGTGGTGGAAGGGGAAAAGGAGCGCTGGTGGTTGTTGTCTGACGAGGTCAACGATGGGCACTCAACGTACGCTCAGAAACGATGAGCTTGACATCTGCGAGGAAAGGATGAGAAAACTGAAAATAACCCAAAAAATGCTGGGGGGGTGCTGGATAGGGTTCATGGCTCGTATCGAATTTGGCTCGATGGTTATGTATCAGGTCTAGCAAATGCAATTTCTTAACCCCCCAAAGTTTGGATCCTGTTCCGCGTGATCCTCTCGAAATTCGAGACTGTTCATTTCAGTGGTGCTACCCCTTTCATTCCAAATGTGGACAATTTCAGCCGAGGTGTTTAGCAGCAACAACCGACTATCCGGGCCGGTCCGAGGAGCATTTCCAGGACCGATGAATGGCTGGCTCGGCGCTGACGAGGAAGATGATTGTCCGAGGGCGAATGAGACACCCAATGAACGTGTAACCGGGACACGGCGTTCTTTCTTGTTGTTGTGATACTCCAGGTCGAAATTCAGGGTGCTCCCCCGGACTCGAAATGAGATGTGAAGACCGCGCGATTGGCTGGGTGCCACCCTGCGGTGCGTGCAGCCAGGGCGGCACCAATGCCAGTCCAATGCACGGCGATAAGCAAGTCGAGGAACCACCGACGTCTGGAACCGTCGCACCAACTATTTTCGTCTGATCTCGAGGCCGGCCCAGGACCTGACGGATCTGGAGGACCTGACCCTGACCTTCGAGAGTGGAGCTCAGCTCGAGCTCGAGTCGCAGATCCGCAGAGATCCTCGGAAAGGGGATTGCGAATGCCCTCCCGGCCATGCAAAGAACAATAGAATGCTGACTTTCGGCCTTCCACAATCTCACTCCTCATGCGCGCAAGAGTGTCAGAGTCGCAATCCGGGTCGTTCCGAGTCCCGAGCATCCTGAGCAGGGTAGCAGGGCTTGCAGCATTATCCTGTGGCTGGAATGGCACATGGCACGCATTTTGGCTAAAGCGCGCACCCCGGGGAACCTCCTCCACGTGAAAGGGAAAGGGAAGGGAAAGGGGGTTGATTATGTGTGTGGTACATAGCGGTGAGCGACGAGGGACACCTGTTGGCTTCCATATAGTTACTAACAGACCCCCCCCTCAAGCTTCCTGTCATTCCATACTACATTCCTTTCCTTGGCCTTCGCGCAATTGCTGCTTCTCGGGCTTGGAGACAAGCTGATTCAGTGCTGCCCAAAGTGACGTTTGCCCGCCATTTACCGGACTATCTTTCCGCGAACTACCGGCCAGAATTTCATGATTTCCAACTCCCACGCCCCTAATAATACCACCACTCTTTCCGAGCAGCGCACAGTGCTGTGAGACTCCACACACCATCCAAAGCTTGGAAGTCCTCGTTGAGCGAGCTGGAGAACTGGCTGGAGAAAAGCAACCATGTCGTCGATTGTAAGATATATCCGTCCACTTTAGTCCATCTTTGTCGCGCTCCTCTTACCCCTCCGCGCCCTGCCCTTATGCGTTTGTCTGATAGCGCAATAACCACAAACACATGCGCATTATTGTAGCGCCTCCTACTATCTGAAGGCTTGATGCTAACCTCTTCATTCTGTACAGTTATGTCTGGCGCATTACTGCGACACTCATGGTCCTACCCCACTAATGGTGACCGAGGGCCTGGCCGTAACCTGCACATCATGTTTTGAGGACGAATCTTTGAGCACAAGACGACCAAGCACGAGCTCACGGTCAATCAACCCTAGAGATGGGTTGGCAGATATATCTCGGGGCGCAAGTCGGACCAATTCATCCTCTTCGGACAAGGAGAATGCAGCATACTCCGCATTCCAAGTTCAATCTTCCAAGGAGCAAGCGTCGACTTCTGCAATTGAGACACCACCAGAAAGTCCTCGAGTTGCAGCCTTGCAGATGGCACAAACTGCGAACAGCTATCGACGCGACTCCAGCTTCCGGAAGACTTACGATGAGAATGACAAGAAGAGAGCCATACCCTGCGAGAATTGTGCACTCACCCTGCCCAAGAAAATGAAAGAGGGATCAACTGCAAGTAAGATGGACAACGGTGGTCCTATTCTGAGAACGAGGAAGGTTTATGAGCGAATTTCCGTCCCAGCCGAACAACCTTCACCTCCCAAATCCAATTCCTCAAACTCCTCCGACTCCGAGAATCCCATCACATCCAAAACTACGCACCGACGAACGCGCTCACGCACTTTGATGCGTGCCGGCACGTCCTCCAGCAACTCGTCTTTCAACTCTACCATCTCCCATGACCATTTCCTGGACTACACTTCAACCCACGAGCCACTCGCCCCCACCTCTTTTTCCATAATCCGCCAATCCTGCCTCCGTACTCTGTCATGCGAGACCCTACCTCCTTCCTCGACACAGTTTACTTCTTCTCCCACATCACCGTTTATGAATAACCCCTTTTCAAGCGGCCCTTCATCTGCCTCGACCTCTGGCGGACCGATCTTTTTTGGCGACCCGCTCGCAGGTTACACAACAGCCTACATATTCCGAATACCAGACCCCAATGCTCGCGGTCGAAGGCGTGTATATGCCCTAATGGCACTCAGCACCCACCGCGAACGAGCAGCCATGCAAACGTTTTCCTATCTCTCCTCCGCGTTCCGAGATCTAGCTGCATGGATCCAGTCCCTTGCCGAAGCAGAACTCGAGCGCTCTGAAAATGCAAATAGCCCTCGTCTAAGTGGAAGCGACGACCGGAATGGTAGCAGTAGCAGCAATCACAATACACCTACAAGCGCTTTCTTGAGTGGCAGGAAATGGGGCCCGGACGGTAAGTTTGCAGGCATGAGTTTGAAAGCTCGAGGACTAGCAGAGATCGTCGGGCTGCCGGATTTCTTTATCGAGTTGCACGCAAAGTTCGTGCGGTTACTCATTGAGCTGAGCATTATGCTCGGTGTATAACGCTCTCACCCAGCGTTAGCATACGTTTCCGAATATCGTTGAACAGCCATCCTATGGCCGTCTAGAGATCGGAGGGAATGATTTATGATTGTTTGATTGGGACTGAGACCGAGCGTGGAGTTACTGGGTTTTAATGCATAAGGCGGCGTTTAGGTGGGAGTATTTGGATGCATGCTCTTTTAGGAGTAGAGGCAATATCATCATGGAGTTCAGGAGGAAAATTACTTGGGACTGGTGTGTTCTTGATAGCGTTTAGCGTTGCGTTTCAGCCGGTTTGGTCCGTTTGTTTAGTACTGTATGTTGCGAGATACCATGCAGCGAGCACTATGCTAGTAGATGCACATCTGCTGCAATGCTGTTGAGATTGAGCAGCCTTTCCTTACGATCAATCTTGAAGTAATTTGTGAAGAGGTGATAGGAATATTGGATTCCATTCCATTTCAGAAAATGCGAATACAATATACTAGGAGGCATGGGACATTTAAAAATTTAGGAGAAATCTTGTTTAGCTACTTGTGAGTATAACATGAAAAGGACTAAAATATGTATTGTAAAATCTTTTCAAGCTGGGAGAATACGGAGAAACGGAGAAGGCGAATGTATTTGTAAGCCTAGGACATTGCTATCAATATTCTATTCGTTGTATCTCATTATTTCAAAGGCTGCTATTCCATTTGAGTTTATTAATCGCTCGGGAGATCGCGGATGCCGCCCGGAGGCAACTGGAACATGCCCAGGATACTGGTCCATGAGACTTGGAAGAACGCGCTTTGTTATTGTGGATGTCAACCCTGTACATCAGGAACTATTTCACCATACAAGAAGAGAGAAACAAGCGTTTCAATAAGAGGCATGATCTATTGGATTACAGACTGGCTATGTTTTTGGTATTGTTGGTACAGCTGAATAGCGTGAAGTATTAAGCTATCACTGCAATTCAGACCTCCTTCCTTATCATCTCATCCTCTCGTCTGACTGACCAGGTAGTGAGGTTCAACATCCCAATTATTGCGAACACATTAAAGCCTCCCACCCACCAATTTCCTTGACCCATCCAAACGAGCACCAAACGGTCCTCTATTTGTAGAAATCGTATGATTTCGCTTCTTGTGATGTCTTCACTTGCGCGGAGTAAGCGTCCTCTAAATCGCTCTGGATGATGTTGTATCTGTTCTTTCGTACAGCTCTGAGACCAGCTTCCTGCATGATCGCTGCAATGATTGCACCACTTAGAGGATCATTTCGTACAATCAGACTATCGAGATCCACCTCAGGAGCTAAGGACATTCTTGAAGCAATGGTGGTGAAAATCAGCCGTCTCTCTCTGCGGTCTCTGAGATTTGGGAACTCGATCTTTCGGTCAAGACGTCCGGGACGGAGGAGAGCAGGGTCGAGGGTATCGGCACGGTTGGTAGCCATGATGACTTTGACATTAGAAGTCTGATCGAAGCCGTCCATCTGGTTTAGGAGTTCCAGTAGAATACGTTGAACCTCTCTGTCAGCACCGGTCTGGGCATCGAATCGTTTCGTGGCAATAGCATCGATCTCGTCGATGAAGATGATTGCTGGGGAGTTCTCTCGGGCCATGCGGAAGACATCACGAACCATACGTGGTCCTTCACCGAGGTATTTCTGGACAAATTCAGAGCCCACGACACGGATAAAGTTGGCTGTGGTGGAATTTGCAACGGCCTTCACCAGCATGGTCTTTCCTGTCCCCGGAGGACCATAGAGCAACACTCCTCGCGGTGGATCGATGCCGATTTGCTTGTATAAATCAAAGTGAGTCAAAGGCTAGAACAGTCAGCGAGCTCTGTCTAATATCTTTCCCGAAACTAAAGTCGGAGGTGCAGGGGCTCCGAAGACATACCAGCTCAACAGCCTCGCGGATTTCTTGCTTCTGCATATCAAGTCCACCGACATCTGCATACGTAACGTCTGGTTTTTCATCTTGACCAAGCATAGCAATGGAGGAATCAGCTTCGGGAGGGAGAATATCGACTAGGGAGTTGGAGTGGCGGTGGAGAGCGACAGAGGACGAAGGCTTGAGCTTTTCGCGATCAAGAGTAGAGAGGATGCGTACGACATAATTAGATCCTGTTGATGACTGCACAATACCGGTGCTGATTTGGTCAGTCTTTTCTGAAAGCTATAGAGGTGTCGATCTTACTTCTGATCGATGGCCTCCATGAACTGCCCAATTACCAAAGGCACACTCTGGATACGCTTGATCTCTTCTTGTGCCCGTACTAACTCTCTCTTCAGGCTCCTGTATAGTATCAGTCTCAGCTCGATGTAAAGGCAGCTAGTTGATTCCGTACCGCTGTTCATCTTTGATGTATTCTTCTTGGAGCTTGATGTATCTGCAATCGTTCAGCCACGGTCCATCCGCGCCATTTTAAGTTCAACTCACTCCATGTGTCGCTCTAGCTTCTTCAAGGTAGAATATTCATCGCTTCCGTCCGTTCCTAACCCTTCCAAGGAGTCGATGTTTGGTATCGAGGACTGCATGTGTTTTCGGTGAGGCAACACCTGGGTCGCAGGATTTTCAACCATAGCATCCCCCATTTTAAATACTGAAGAGCGGAAGACTGCTAGAGATCGGAATCTGGGTTGATGAAGATTGTCGTGAAAGCGTGGAAAGCGTGGGAGGTTGTGATGAATATTGGTTGATGAGGCGCGTTGAAGGCAGCTTCCCTTACGAATTAGGAACAGCGCTTGCCGTTCTGAGCTAGCTTTAAAGGGTTAGCGCCACAGCGGAGCTGAGCGGTCTCGCATCTGATGCATGGCAATCACGCAGGCTCACTTGCTGGCGGTCTCTCTCTTGAGTCAGTCAGGCTTTCCTTCCTCCTCAACCACGATCTTTAAGCATCGATCCTCATTGTACAGGAGCTTTTCTGGCGCATTTACTGTATTGCCTTCGATCCCTACTTTTAAATCGAAACCATGTCAACTTCGATCACCATTCCGATGCGAACTACCTATGGTGAGAGCAGCAAGGGTGCTGTTGCAACCAGCTCCAGCTCCTCGTCGTCCTACTCATCTTCACCTCGAACACCGCAACAACCACAAACGTCGCAGGCATCGACGCCTACCTCTTCGAATGTCAAATATGGCCATGATCGGAGACCGAGTTTATTGAGTTAGTGTTCATGTCCTATCTCTTGCACTTTACGATCCTGGTGAGCCGAGCTGTCCAGCTAGGCAGGAGCCCGGCAGAGCATTTGACAGCACAACGTAGCAGATATAAGTTTAGAGGAATGGTCAAGCTAACACGGATTAATTAGGCTCGTCATTTTCGAAGCAAGAACACACAGTCATTAACATTGGAGATCCTGACGGGGTACCTCGCTTGGTTAGTCTATCCCAAGACGCTGAGGAGCTCAAAGTGTCTCGAGCATAGCTAACGCGTTCACTAACAGATTACTTGCGTTCGATCATCTCAAGGGTATGAATGGAACCCAGGTTCGTAAATCTAATGAGCTTTGATCATCAAGAGTAGAAATTGACAGCCGCACTAGAGATCTTCTTACCTTCTTACGTCGAATGCGATTTCGAATCACTCGAACGAAAGCGTGACCCAGTCCACGAGATTCGCCTGAGCGACGAAGAGATCAAGAAGATGTTCCCTCAATAATTTACTATCTTATCGGATGCTTCAGGGTAGATGGCCTGTGGTCCCGGGCCTGGAAATATGGGACCTGCACATGAATGGCGTTGGGATTTGAACATATGATTCCCTTGATATTTGAATACAGGAGTATTTTACTGGGAGTCGTTTTTACGGCTACGTACGACTAGATGACATGATGGAAGGGGACTGGGTCGTGGAGTTCGGCATTTGCAGAGGATTGCAAGTTATGGAGGTTCAGGATGGGCGTCTCCCAACTCTTTGATTCGTTCATTGCAATGAAGTTTGATTTATTTTCATTTCATCGCAATGCATCTGAATTTTAGAGTGATTGCTATGCACCATGACCCATTTCCCTGGAGTCGGAGGCAGGAAGCTGCTTTGAAAGTAGCCTTGAGTACCTGCTGCCTGGTTGTGGCGTTACATGACTCTCAATTAATCGGATCAATCATTTGTAATAAATCTATTCGCCCTACAGGGTTCAGAACACGCTTGGACGAACGGGTGTAAATCTTTCTATAGTCATTGTATAAATCGGCAATATCCTGAGACGACTCGATCTCGTGGAGGTCTGGACTTGGAAACACTGATCGTGGCCCCTGAAGAACTTCTTGCAAGTTCAGTAAACCTTTAGACTTCGCAAACATATGATTAGAGATACTGCATTTTGGGAGGCTGAAATTCGCTATGTGGTCTTACTCACTCGCCGCGATTTGGCTGTTTGGTTACAGGGGACACTTCGCGGGCTACTGCCAGATTCCGCTTTTGTCTGAAATCCGGCCAGGAAACTCAGAATCGGAGGTATTCGTTCACCTCGAAAATTATCAAGGCTCATGTCAGAATTTACCGCGTGAGCAGCAGACTTTTCTCTTTGCAGCTCAGCGGCTTAGAATCGTGTCTCATGGCGACAGGCGGGGCTGTCCTTTCTGCAGGCACAGTTAAGTCGGCATGCGTCTGCAGCCTACTGCAGGTCACATGTAACACTTATGTAGTAAAACCAAAGCCCTTAAAGGTTCGTGCTGCATATACGAAGTTCCGATCCTATGATTTCGATTTTACTGTCTTACGTCAATTCCATCGAGAATGAACAACAAAAGTCTCCCACGGTACGGCAGAAGAAGGCATGTGATGGATTTGCTGGATGAGATGACCCCCACCAAAGCTCCACCCCGCATTCCGATAAGCGCGAGAAATGAAATAAGGTTTAGCGCGCGGCCGCCTGCTCCGATGCCGATGCTCCTGCGTGAAGTAAACAACTGCGCAAGTTTCGACTCAACATTTATTTCCTCACATCGCCTTTCCCTCCAGCCATAACAGCACAAGTCCTTGCATAACGAGAGCCACACTTGGATAGATATTGCAATGGCAGAATTTCACCGGAAAATAGAGCTTCAATCACCAGATGACCTGCAATACCTCGTCTCAAATATCCGACGCGCCGCGAACGAGAAGATAGACAAAGACCTACCGCCTATAGAAGGGGAGGATAAAATGCGAGAATGCGTCGAGGAACTTGTACACAGCGTACGCCTTCTGTTTCATGGATTTTCCTACTCGCTATAGCTATGTTTACACCCAGAGTGAGGAGCTGACAGCAAATTAACAGTACGTCAACGACGTGTTCCATAAAGCTGCCGTAAACATAACGATTAATGGTCTGGATCCTTCAGAGGAACTCATCAGCAATATCCTCGTGAACAGCACATCTCCATCACACCACGAAATCGAGGAACACGAGCCCTTCAACACGAGACTTTTCGAGAAGGCGAAAGAGCGCACGCGGGAAGAAGAAGAATTAATAGAGGAAATTGCCGCACTGCGGAGGAGAGTTCCTGTTTCAATCGCGGAGAGCACGAAGAGAATCTATAAGGCGGGGGTTGAAAGTGACGAGGACCAATTGAGGACAATGCAAGAGTTGAGGAAGGAGCAGACAGGGTCGCAGATTGGCTTGGGAGCCCTTGAGAGGCAAGATGGTATGGAAGCTAATTGGGAAAAGGGTATTAAGGGACTGGAGCGGTTGATGAAGACAATGCCTGAAATGGTGGCGAGGAAGGAGAGAGCAGAAAGGGCTGAAGCGGTAGCCACAGCATAATGAATAGGAAGAAGTCAACACATTTACACGCGTTTGGGCTTTACATGTCTTGACGGCAATCTTATGCTTTTTGCTGGCAGTACGGACTTACAACTGGCTCAGGGTTCACTTCACGAGATCTCGTCGAATTCCTCTTCGTCAACTGCATCAATGGCATCGACCTCAAGAAGCGAAGTTCCCACCCCTTCTTCATCTTCACTTTCCTCTTCGTCTCCTTCGTTTCCCCCGCCTTTCACTTTCAACTTTGCCTCTTTCCTCTTGGGAATGACACTCAAGAATGCCTCACCCCAGTCACCGGTCACTAACCACTTCAGCATGATTTCCACCACATGATTAACTGCTAAAACGCTCCGGCTTTGCATGGTCATGTATTTGCCAATTGGGAGTTTTGCTGTTGGAATGCCTCTTTCGCAGGCTCGCTTATAACAAAGTCCTTTGTGTCGGTTTTTGTCCACAATGCCGCCAATGATATAGCATGTATTTGGTGACAGACGGTCGAGGGTGTATGGTGAGTCTGCGGTAAGATAGATAATTGATGGGATAGCTTTTGCAGGCGCAGAGCCAGGACCTTTTAGTAGTGTGTCCCCTCCTTTGAAATTGGGACTTTCCGGGCTGGGTTCCGAAGTCATTCTCATTGTTGGATCAATGGTTGGTAAATTCTCGGTTACTGCATCTCCACTTGTGCTCTGTGGCACACCGACCGTTGAGATGACTGCTTCTGCGGTAATATCTGTCTCTTTGGAACTTTTGGAGCCTTCGTTTGGTATCGTAGTAGAAGAGCCTGGATCTGGTCTCATTTCCATGGACCCTCTAGTGCCCTTCGCAAAAGCACCAGCAAGCGTTCCTCCTAAGCTACTTCTCATAGTTTCATCCAGATTCTCTGCTGCAATGACAAAATCTTGCTCAAAGAACTTGACACCCTTCCAGCTAAGATGATTGTTTGTGAGCACAGTCTCAAATCTTGACTTGAGCGTTCCGCCCCAAGAACTCAGAGCAAGATGAGATCTGTATGGGTTCTTCCTGTTCTCCGAATAGCATCTCGTAAGCTGTGCTCCAAGGGATATGAGTTCTTTCTGGAACATAAGCTCATTGAAATCGCAGTCCAAGATCAATGACACCGGTACTTGGATTGGTCTCCTTGGATACTTTGGTTTCCCTTCATCTTTCTTCTTCGCAAGTTCGATTACTGCTTCCCCACTCGCGATCTTTGCTTGCAATTCTTCGCGTTGCTCCTTTTTCCGGGCCTGCTTTTCGTGGTGCTTTTCTCGTCGCTTAGCTTTGCGGTATTCTCTCCCGGCTTCCCATTTTTCCTTTTTCTTGAGCTTCTTCAACTGGCTCTTGGATAATTTGGGTTGGTCTTCATCCTCTCCCTCACAATCGTGGGATAGTGCCTCCCGCTCAATATCTAATTGGTCACTTGTTGCTTCAGGAAATGGCGTATCAGGAGCTTCCGGAGCTGCTGAATTGCTTTGCGGTGATGCATTTGGCTCCGATGGCAGGTCAAGCTTCCGAATCTTGTTTGGACGTTCTTCAAGCTCGGCCATTGTGGAGTTGATGCGGTGAAGTTGAAACTATCAAATTTCTTGTAACTATAAAAATATTCGAGATTGAATAATCCCGCTTCTGGGCAGAATTATCCTAATTAGGTTTAGCGCAATCACGTCGCGTTCCCCTGAATATCCCGCGACTTTTCGTGGTCCGCTGGTAGAGACATCATAGAGAACCCAACAATCTGAAGTGTGAAAAAGGAGTTGTGTTTCGCCAATCAAGAAAGTCTTAATCCGCAGTCCCCGAAGATGTCTTCACGTCCTGAATTAAAGGTATTCCCATGATAAATCCCAGGAATTCAACGCCACCCTAACTCTCTCCAGGTCGACGACGAAGGAGGATTCATCAAATTCTTCAAATCATTACCTGACAATGGAGATGACACTGTGAGGATCTTCGATCGTGGAGACTTCTATACAGCACATGGGGACAATGCATCATTCATTGCACGAACCGTAATGTGTCTCGTCTCCTTCCAAAAGAGGTCCTGCTAATAATCTATGCAGATCTATAAAACGACTTCCGTTCTACGACAGTTGGGCAAGCATGACTCCACTGGCCTCCCCTCAGTTACTATGTCGACCACGGTCTTCAGGAACTTTCTTCGAGAAGCCCTCTTCCGTCTTGGCAAGAGAATCGAGGTTTGGGAGAACACTGGCCGCATGAACTGGAAGGTCACAAAGCAAGCTTCACCTGGGAATCTGCAGGATATTGAAGAAGAACTAGGAGGGCAATTTGATGCTGCTCCTATCATATTGGCTGTCAAAGTCTCGACAAAGGCTTCGGAAGCCAGGAACGTTGGGGTTTGCTTTGCGGATGCAAGTGTTCGAGAATTAGGAGTGTCAGAATTCCTCGACAATGACTTGTATTCGAATTTCGAATCACTTCTAATCCAGCTCGGGGTGAAGGAATGCCTGATTCAGGTTGACAAGTCAGAAAAGGACGTTGAGATGACAAAACTCAAAGCAATTATCGAAAATTGCGGCATCGCGATATCAGAGCGACCTGGCAGCGACTTCGGGGCGAAAGATATCGACCAAGACTTGGCAAGACTTCTGAAAGATGAGAAGGCAGCCGGCACTCTTCCACAGACAGATCTCAAGCTTGCCATGGGATCAGCAGCTGCGTTAATCAAATATCTTGGAGCATTGCACGACCCTGCAAATTTCGGACAATACCAACTTTATCAGCATGACTTGTCACAATTCATGAAACTTGATGCCTCAGCATTGAAAGCCTTGAATCTCATGCCTGGACCTCGAGACGGCGCTAAGACAATGTCAGTTTACGGCTTGCTAAACCACTGTAAAACCCCCGTGGGAAGTCGGTTGCTGGCACAGTGGCTTAAACAACCACTGATGAGTAAGACGGAGATTGAGAAAAGGCAGCAACTCGTCGAGGCATTTGTTGAAGACACCGAGTTACGCCAAACAATGCAAGAATCACATCTTCGGTCAATTCCCGATTTGTACAGGTTGGCAAAGAGATTCCAGAGGAAACTAGCCAGTCTTGAAGACGTAGTACGAGCTTGGCAAGTGGTCACCGCGCTACCCGGTTTCATTGCTACTCTTGAGATGGTCATGGACGAACAGTATCGGGATCCATTGGACGAAGCATACACCTCCAAGCTCAGAGAGTATTCTGATAGCCTTGCCAAGCTAGCAGAAATGGTTGAGACCACTGTGGACCTTGACGCAGCTGAAAACCACGATTATATCATCAAACCTGAATTTGATGACGGCTTGCGAATAATCAGAAAAAAATTGGATAAGCTGAGGCATGAAATGGATCAAGAGCACCGAGCTGCTAGTCAGGATCTTTCGCAGGAAATGGACAAGAAACTATTTCTCGAGAACCACAAAGTTCATGGCTGGTGCATGCGTCTTACGAGGAACGAAGCGTCTTGCATTCGGAATAACAAGAAATACCAGGAGTGCTCGACACAAAAGAATGGCGTTTACTTCACAACGCAGAAGCTGCAAAGCATTCGGCGAGAGTTCGATCAGTTGTCCCAGAGCTACAACCGTACCCAGAGTAGCTTGGTCAACGAAGTCGTGAGTGTCGCCGCTTCTTACTGCCCTGTCATTGAGCTACTGGCTGGCGTGCTCGCTCATATGGATGTGATTGTGAGCTTTGCACATGCTTCCGTCCATGCTCCTACATCCTATGTCAGACCCAAGATGCATATTCGGGGTGAGGGTGACACCGTATTGAAGGAAGCTCGGCATCCTTGTATGGAGATGCAGGACGATATACAATTTATTACCAATGACGTTACACTCAAGCGTGGAAGCTCTGAGTTTCTCATCATTACCGGTCCAAACAGTAAGAGCAACGGGGTTCCTTAAATTCTCTGTCCTCGTTTTCTAAGATACTCCTCCCTCGCTTTATGTACTCCTGGCAGGTCCTACGGGTGCTCATTTTGCTCATTTTGCTCCCTTCACTCTCAAGACACTTGGAAATAGGACAATGCTGACTTCTCCGGTGTCCAGTGGGTGGCAAGTCGACCTATATTCGGCAGATTGGTGTCATAGCTCTAATGGCCCAAATCGGTTGCTTTGTTCCTTGTTCAGAAGCTGAGCTCACCATATTCGATTGCATTCTTGCTCGAGTCGGTGCTAGCGACTCACAGCTGAAGGGTGTCTCGACTTTCATGGCCGAAATGCTCGAAACTGCTAATATCCTCAAATCTGCCACTTCCGAGTCCCTCATTATCATCGACGAGCTTGGCCGTGGTACCAGTACTTACGACGGGTTTGGGCTTGCCTGGGCAATTTCAGAACACATTGTGAAGGAGATTGGCTGCTTCTCCATGTTCGCCACCCATTTTCACGAGCTCACTGCTTTGGTGGACCAGTATCCCCAAGTACAGAACCTGCATGTTGTGGCACACATCGACGACAACGGAAAAGCAAAGAGGGAAGTTACCCTTCTCTACAAGGTTGAAGAGGGTGTCTGCGACCAAAGTTTCGGTATTCACGTTGCGGAACTCGTGAGGTTTCCTGAGAAAGTAGTTAATATGGCAAAGAGGAAGGCCGATGAGTTGGAAGATTTCACAAGCAAGCATGAAGGGCAAGCGATCCAATACGGGAAGGAGGATGTGGAGGTAGGAAGTACACTACTAAAGGATGTTTTGGTGAGATGGAAGGAAGCTTGTGACGGAAAGGACTTGAGTAAAGAGGAGATGGTGAGCAAGATGAGGGAATTGGTAAAAGAGGATGCGAAGCTTCTCGCGAATCCTTTCTTCCAGAGCGTAAAGGCGCTATGATACTAAGGTGCTTTGGATGGCGTTACGGCTCTCCGCGGGTTGCTGGTATGGCTACAGTATTCAGGAGGCGCACTTGTTGTTTTGTGAAGGGGAGCCTTAATTGTGAAACACATCAAAATCGAGCGACTTGGAAGATAAAATATCAAGAATAGCCCTCTTTCATACAGCACAGTTGATGTTTTCTGCCCACAGCGAGATTGAACTCAAATGACTTGGGCATACTTCTACAACGGTCTTGGACAGCCTCGAAAACATTCCCCTCGTTCTCATCATGATTCCTTTTGCTAAGTCGTGCTATTTCCAGGCTGAATGCATCTTTGGTTTTCCCTCAAGAACTATCGCCAGGACCATCCGAGACTACAGCAGTGGAGACAGTGTTCTAGAGCACGGCGCCTGCTGTTCTCTGTTCAATCCGATCTCTTTCAAAATATTCTGTTGATTTGAAACCTTTTTCGTAGCTTGCTTGCTTCGCCCACCAACAAACCCGCTGTCTGTGTACAGCCTTAAGATCTGATGCTACAGGGGATAGCACTACGTCCGTCCCATTTGATGCAGGGAAAACTGGAAATCATTTGAGCTTGATTCGCTGCTTCTGTCGGCTGAGCTTATTCGAACTCAAACTATGACTGTATCAATCACCTCCATCACCAGCCCTTCCTAAATCTCTCCTTACCCTCCAAACACGGGCTCCTATTCCCCGTCCCCGAGATCCTTCAAGTCTATCTACCCATGGAGCATTCTGGAACCCATCCCCTAGACTTCGATTCTCAGTCTCATCAATACCTTCAGAAGCGTCAATTTCCGAAGACCCTTCATCATCAATGCCGGCGGGCCCACTCTGTTTCCTGGTGGCCTTATCCAAAGCTGTCTTCTGCGTAAGCTCTTCGATATATGCCCAGCCAGGTGTGTCAAGTTTTCCGCTAATTAGCACAATCGACTTCCCAGCTTGGTTGGCATCATCAATCACATTTGATGGAATTGGAGTAAGGACTTGAAGACGTCGCCGAGTTACATCAATGCCGCGAACTAACGCAAGACCGATACTGTGAGAGTATCTAGGGTTAATTGAGATGGTATTGGCGGGGTTAAAGTAGGGTATTCCTTCATCGGGGGTGGGTATTATAAGTGGTCTCTCCAAACGTTGGGGCTGTGAAGAATCTTGATCGAATGCACGGATTTCTGTATCATTGGTTGTGATGTCCATGTCCTGGCTGTGGGTGGGAAAATCCCTGTCGCCGACTCCGGAAACCCATCCAGGGATCGCGGCCATGTCGTCGATCACGACGACAGCTACTAGAGAACCATTGATCGTATCGGCAAGAAGGTTAGCTGGCGGTTGTTCTCCGTAGCAAATTACGCCAAGTAACCCTGGGGTGTCTCCAGAGTACTTGATTTCCCAAGGTGGTATGGATGTCAAAGGTAAACCACTCCAAGCTAGCCCTGTCTTCCTAGTTGAGTCGAGATGAAAATAAGACATGGATTGCATCGTTCTGAGATGAGCCGCTGTTCTTGTTGTGTATTCACTAACCTGGGATGGAATTGTGAGGACAGGATGCGACTTAGCTGCCTCTCGCAAGGTGCTAACGACCTCTGCCGGTCCATCCTGAGACATATAAATGATTTCGCTCGGTCGAAGTTGAGTGATTAATTCTACTAGGATCTCCAATCCCGTGCCGAATACCCACCCAGGAGTATTTATGACTAACGGGCAATCCGGCTGTGTGGAGAGGAGGTTGCGGTAGTGTGCAAAGAGATCTGAGACGCAGGCCATATATAAGCTCGGATCTAAGGATGGTGATATGGCCGCAACTGAATGGGACCTGATAACTGCGCTCTTGACATTTGGAACTGGGTGAGTAAAGGATGGACCGAAATTTGGTTCAGAAGCATGGACAAGGGAGAGTTGTCCAGGTGGTGAAAACTCAGGCTGGCCGGGATCAAGATCTAAGAGCGCTACGCCAACTGGTTTAGCGGACTTCTTAGACGGTGAAGCATCTTTCAATGTGGATAGGAGCCGGTTGACGAGAAATTTTGCGAATGTTGATTTGCCAGAAGATTTAGGTCCGCACACCATGATAGCAAGTGGAGTCTGCTCAAACGATCTCGAGCATCTTGCTAACATCTCGTTCCACTCTGGGGGAGAGATCAAAGGCTGGAGAAAAGCTTTTGGAGGACCATCACTTGAGGAGAAAAGCTACTTGATGGTTAGTTGGGGTAGGACAAGAAGCCACACTTAAATATGAACTTACGATTTGAAAGGTGCTTTCCTTAGATTTTTGTAGCAGTGTCGTATTCAGCAAGCCAAGTGTACCAGAATTATTATTCCACAACCTCCCAAACAATGGTGAAAGTACCTCCAGTGATCCTAAGCCAACTTCACAAGGGTGCAGACGAAGTTCAGCACTCTCAGAATCAGTTGCCAAACACCTCATGACCGGCAAAGAATGGGAAGATGAAGCAAATACACGGTACGAGTGTTTGGACGGTTTCAGGATCGACCCCATCAGAGTTATTTGGCCTTTCTGAACACAGACCTCAAACTGGCCAAGAACAACTAATCTCTGCTTCTGTCAGCACTAAGTTATCCTGAATAGAGTAGTCCATTTACTTCACCTGGTGCTAACCTAACGGAGACTGAGCCATCTCCAACCTCTCTAATGGTATCCTTGCTTGGCTTGAAAGAGGATAGATTGATTGAAGGCCTCTCTGCTGGTATCTCAGGAGATTCAGCACGTGATTCAAACCTCCACACCTGTCAGTATCTCAATGAATAATAATCGTCAGGCTCAGACTGGGCATACAAAGGTAGCTGTGTAGTTTCGTCGAGATCCATAACAGGCTGGTTGTGTGTAGACTCTTCGCCCATGATTGCAAGACTTGACATGTCATCTCCCGCCCCAGATTTAGCATAAGGCAGTCCCGGTGATGCGAGTTTTGACTTTGATGGGTCATCTTCAAGACGAGTCTCTCCATGCTGGGCTATGGAAGCCCTGGAATTGCTTGCCAGAGCCTTCCTCGCAGCGAAAGCACTCAATTCTTGAGATGATTTAGCAGTTATTTCTTTCTTCCCCATTCACGACTCACGAGATGGATTTGATGAGTCATTCAGTTTTCTCTTCTTGTTGGAAGACATATTTGTACATTGGCTGAATATTCTTTGCCGACGAATGGATGATCGGACGAGGCTGAGGAATCATCCTTGCCGAATTTGACGAGAAAAATCGCGAAACTCAAAATTTCTACACCAGCAGAACACCGCCTTTGAACATAACTCTGCGGAGAACCTATGCAACAATGCATACCTCAAAACCTCTAGTTCGAGACGCTCAGGAGAAGAAAAAGTCTACTATATCAAAGAAGCCCTCAAAGTCGGCACCACCTCCAACTAGCTTCAAAAGCTCAGAGTATATCCAGGAGAGTGACGAAGAGGAGCCAGAGAATTCCGAGAACGAGAAGCAGTCCGACAGTGATGACGAGTCATTGCCCTCGAATCCCACCGAAGTTTTGATCACAGCCAATGGCAAATTCCCACGTCCGGCGGGGAGTAGCAGCTCAAGTGAAAACGAGAGTGAGAGTGACAAAAGCGGCAGCGAGGCGGACGACAAGGAAGAAGAAGAGGAAGAACCTGTGATCGCTACGAAGCAGACTATCGCAGACCCTTTTGAGTAAGTCATATCACACATGACTGTCGCAACTTCAGCTTACAATTGCAGGAAATCTACTGAGCCCTCCAGATCCAGCATAGTCACTTTTCAAAAGCCGCCTCCATACAAACCGCCTGTCGGATTTGAGAAAGCTTCATTGGATAGTACACCTAAAACAGGACATATTTTCAATAACCTAAGTTTGGAAGGGAAGCAGATCTGGTACTTCACAGCACCGGCCTCACTGCCAGTCTCTTCCATTAGACAAATGTCATTGAGGGATGCAATAGACAGCAAACCAATCGTCAATCACAAGGGCCATGATTATGGATTTGTACGAGATTCGGCTGAGGACAAAACATATACCAAGATCATGGTGCCGAATGGTTCAGATGATGGATATCGAATGGGTAAGTTCTCTGTGGACAATTCTGGACCGGCATTCATAATCTGACACCACCCAGCTAAGAGCTCCGTTGACCAAATACTCCACCTTCAGCAGGTTGTGCAATTGCCGGGTGTGCACGTCTCCAACAGTGTTGCCACAAGCTCTAGTAAAGCAACTGTCCCAGCTATGAGGCCAGTTAGACAACAACCCCCAGGTCTCAAGATGCGCTTCCGGCCGATTGGCTTTGGTGACGGCGAGACAGGGAAGATAGGCTCAAGTTCATCCTCTCTTGATGGCAGTATTGGTAGTGCTTCAGACGAAGAACTAGAACAGCCTGCTGCCACGTTTCGTCAACCAATCACGTTCGCTGCTGATAGTTCGGAGGCTGAAGAGTCACCCGAGGACTCGGAAAGTGACGAGAAGTCTTCTCGCGCCGACATAGAAATGACTGAGGCGCCGCCACTACTGATAAAATCAATTGTGAAAGGGAGGACGAATAACACCTCCAAGGTTCCATCCTCGCATGAAGTGACCAACGGCTCGTTGAAAAGAAAGCATAGTGGCAAGGAAGACAGGAAACCAAAGCACAGTTTGTCCCGATCATCGAGTACTGACGATAGAGAGCTAAGGCGATTAAAGAAAAATCAGACCGCACCTCAGAGAAGCTTGGAACACAAAGCATCAGCGTTAATTGAACCTCGAAATGGCTCACTGAAACGATCGCCCGCAAAACCAGAAATCACCTCGTCCCAAAATTCTATAACACGCCCTCCTACATCCGCCCGTTTACCTCAGTCATCATCACCTCCTCGGCTGAAAGTCAGTCCCGGCAAGGATGATCGAAGATCTCCCAAAAAGTCAAATCGATGAAGCGTGACCGCACTGAGCCCGCGACTCCATCTCGAAAAAATGGTATCTCCCTACAGGATCTTACAAAAGCAATTGATCTAAACTTCACTGAGGAGGAACGAAAGAAGCAAATAAAGAAGAAAAACAACGAGTGAGGGGGAAAATGTGGGTTACTTTTTTTCCCCGTGGCATGAGATTACGATTGTGATGTGTAGGCATGAATTGTGTTCCTTATGGAGGCATGCCTGCCAAGCTGGGCTTGTGAATTAGCTCGCAATGATACCCCCAGACTAGTTCCTCAGAATATTCTCCCTTTTTATTTACCTAATGTGCCTCCGTCTCGAGAGCTTTGTTAGAGAGCTTCGTAAACTCTCTTCATGCGAGGGACTCCACACCCTTTTTATAATAGACATAGAGTTATGATTTGATGCTTTAATAGCTCGTCAGTTTTTGACAACCCGCATGTCATAGATTGAGACGTCAGTGAGAGAGAGTGAGAGAGAGAGAGAGCCGTAATGGCTTTGACATCTATCAATAGAACCGTCTGGCAAGCTCCGGCTCTAGATCAAAATTTCCAGCCTCGTAGTGGACACAAAAAGCGGCACTAATTAACCTGTCCCTAGTTGAGCTGGACATTAAGCAAAGACGGCTTTTCAATGTTCCAAGGCTTTATAGACAATAGATAGAGGCAGACTATGAGACCAGACTCTGAGTGAACCAGGAAAGATAGAGCTTTTAATTTGAATCTTAGAAATTGTCCGACTTACCTTTGGGACACCGAGCGTACGGTGCCGCTTTATGTGTCTACGAGCCAGCTTCGGGAGACATGCAGGGAAGGCTGACCCCGCGATCGGAATCCTTGCAGAAGTCTTCCGCCCCGCGCTACACCAAAAAAATTTCGACCCCTTCGTTCTCTCACCCAAAAGCACCACCATTCTACCACAACTCCTCTAATCAACCCTGATCGCCCCTCCGCCCGGAACTATGGCATCAAACGGCGAAAACGGTGTCAAGCACACCTATGCTCTCTCAGAGACGCACAAGGACGTAAGCTGGTGATGCTCAATCCCCCACATCGTACATACTGACTCCCCGTCTCAGATGTTGGAGAAGTCCTTGGTTGAGACGGACCCTGAAATCGCTGAGATTATGGTAAGCACGCCTTGCTATTTCAGATCTGCTTTGTGTTCTAACAAAATCTCAGAAACTTGAGATCCAACGTCAACGAGAATCCATCATCCTCATCGCCTCCGAGAATGTAACCTCCCGTGCCGTCTTCGATGCATTGGGGTCGCCCATGTCCAACAAATATTCCGAGGGCTACCCAGGTGCAAGATACTACGGTGGAAATCAGCATATCGACGCCATCGAATTGACTTGCCAGGCTCGTGCCCTCAAGGCTTTCCACTTGGACTCTGAGAAATGGGGCGTCAATGTTCAGTGCTTGAGCGGCAGCCCTGCCAACCTCCAGGTCTACCAAGCTATCATGAAGCCCCACGACAGGCTTATGGGTCTTGATCTTCCCCATGGAGGTCACTTGAGTCACGGTTATCAAACTCCCACGAGAAAGTAAGCTGATCTCACCTTACAAAATGTCTTCAAGCTAATCAAGCCAAGGATTTCCGCAGTCTCGACCTACTTCGAAACCTTCCCATACCGAGTAGACTTGGAAACTGGCATCATTGACTATGATAAGCTAGAGGAGAATGCTCTGATGTACCGACCTAAGGTTCTTGTGGCCGGTACATCTGCCTACTGCCGTCTGATCGACTATGCTCGCATGAGAAAAATTGCCGACCTTGTTGGCGCATATTTGGTGGTTGATATGGCTCATATCTCCGGCCTTATTGCTGCTGGCGTCATCCCTAGTCCCTTTGAACATGCCGATATTGTCACCACCACTACGCACAAGTCTCTCCGTGGCCCTCGCGGCGCTATGATCTTCTTCCGCAAGGGTGTTCGCAAGACCGACGCCAAAACCGGCAAAGAGACTGCTTATGATCTTGAGGGTCCCATAAACTTCTCAGTTTTCCCAGGTCATCAAGGTGGACCCCACAACCACACCATTACCGCTCTTGCCGTCGCTCTGAAGCAAGCAACTACCCCAGAGTTCAAGCAATACCAGGAGCAAGTTGTTAAGAACGCTAAGGCACTTGAAGTCGAGTTCAAGAAGCTCGGTTACAAGCTTGTAGCTGATGGAACTGACTCCCACATGGTCCTGCTTGACCTTCGACCCCAAGCTCTTGATGGCGCTCGTGTTGAGGCTGTATTGGAACAGGTCAACATCGCCTGCAACAAGAACTCGATCCCCGGTGACAAGTCAGCACTTACACCTTGTGGTATCCGCATTGGTACGCCAGCCATGACCTCGCGTGGTTTTGGCGAGGAAGATTTCAAGCGAGTTGCCTCCTACATTGATCAAAGCATCAAGATTTGCAAGGAGGTTCAAGGTGCTTTGCCAAAGACCGACAATAAACTCAAGGATTTCAAGGCCAAGGTTGCTGGCGGTGAGGTCTCCAAGATCAATGAGATGAGAAAGGAAATTGCTACCTGGGCTGGCAGTTTCCCCCTACCCGTTGAGGGTTGGCGTGCGTAGATTTTCTTTGGTTCTCGGGGTATGGGTGTTCCGGCGTATTCAACAAAAGCACATTGCTGCGGTCGGTTCTTTTTTGGCTACTTCAACGCAGTCATTAGATATCAATGGAGTTGAACGGACCTTACAGAGGCAGTCAGTTTAACACTAAATCGAAGCAAACACAAATTCAACATGAATTGATTGTCTGTGAAATCTTTAAATCCTCTCCTATGGAAAATTATTCTCGTCTCTTTGTAGTCGTAAGCTTCGTTTACCTGGTTGAAGGTATAAAACAGTACTGTATGACGCCTGGCCAGAGTATAAGTGACCGTCTGATATAGAGACCGGTAAGTCCAACTGAAATCCCGCCACGATCGAGCGCAGTACAAGATACGATTCGATCAAACGATCGTCCGAGTAACCCCTCCTTGTCTTGCTGCATTGTTCCCCCACTCAATGTTCTATCAACAATATTCTGCCACCCTTCCTCTTGAAACTCTCTTGGTATTATAGACTGGGGTTAAGTTGGTTGCTACCTGACCTTACCATCCTCTTGTTCGGAAGTTCTAACGGAATTTCCCAGTTCTCTGCAATGCGAGAGCCACTCACCAGAGGCTGTCCGAATTCATGGCGCAACGCTGGTCTTCAATGTACCATAATTTAATGAACATTCAGAGAAAAAAAGAAAATTGTTGGTTAGAATGTTCCTTGAATAGAGGGACATTCACTGAATCAAAATGGTTATCAGACTTTGCATCTCCCTCGAATTATGGTACATTGAAGATGAGCAGTGCGCCACGAATTCCGACAACCACTGGTGACTTAGTCGATTAGCTAACCAATGTGGTTTGTATTGCCAATGAGTTGGTCCATGTCGTATATGGCCAGACCATTCTCCTGCTCAAGAAGACTATCATCAGGGGTTGTTGCAACTTGCTAAGATCAATCTTGAATGTATCACAACTTGGGGAAGATTCAACGTCTGGAGACCATTTTACATTATAGAATATCCCTCAACTTAATTTCGACAAGCAAAACTATTTTCTTTCGGAATGTTCCCTGAATTATGGTGCATTGGAGACTAGCGTTGCGCCACAAATTCCCACGACTTCTGGTGTAATGTATATCCAAGCCATGTAGCAAGGAATTTCCGAAAGTGAAGCTACTTTTTCCAGCTTTAGCGATGCCCCGAGCCCCTCGGATCTAAACATGAGATGTGCCAAGGGAGTAGAGCTCGAAGAACACTAAAAATAATTCGATGTCTTAGCAATTTGGTCCAAAAGACCATGGAGTCTGCCCTCTTCCAGTCCTCCGAAAACTCAATTAACTTGGGTAAACTTGACCATCTCTCCCGTCTCCCCCAATTCTGTCCAACCTCTTAGCCTCGACCGTGAAATTGAGGACAGAGGGACGTCCATTCAAACGGTCTTTATGGTTGATCGACATAGCTTCAGCCCGAAAAGATTGCTTCATAATTGTCGCAACACGATCCTCACGATGGGTTGGAGGACGTTCTTCGTCCGGACCTAGTTGCGCCCACTTGATGGGGCTCAAATGAATACTGTCGCTCAGTGGTCCATTCCCATACTCGTACACCAGGACGAGATGCTTCAGGTGAAATGTCAAATGGTGCCGTCGATAGCGATAGTGACGACATATGGCAGACCAAGTAGAGGAGTTGACGTGCAGCGCTTGTAACATTGTCTCTCCATCAATGCTGGTCAAGAGGTCGTGAAGAATGATTTTGGAATGCCGGAGGGGAGGTTGATCTCCTTCCTCTGGCACTGACACTGTGGGAGACGGGCGTGTTAAAGGTGGCATTGGCAGTGCGTGTTGCTGTAGAGGGGGTGATGCGAGACGGCCTCGGTGACCCATATTGGTCTCAGATGCATCCAAGGCATCTTCTCTGTTATCTCGATCATGTAGGTCGCTCTTCAAGTAAACGATGTCCCGTGTGAGATCCACATAGCAGTCTTGAATCGGAATTGGCCCAAGTCGAAGCTCATGATAGATAGCAAGGCCTTCGCGACGTGATTCACGGTTGACTTGTAGCAGTACCGGAGGACGAATTCGAGATACGTAAGAATAGGTAGCTCTTAGATATTTGATTGGGACTAGTCGGTGCACAGGAGCGGATTCTCGCCAGATTTGGCGCCGGAGTTCTGGAGGGAGTTGATTAAAGGTTGGGAAAGCGATTGGCAAACTGGTAGACATGTTGCGGCGCTCATTCGTGCACCGCGACTCGTAGAGAAGATAGTTGATTCTTCCAGGCCCCCAAGAACAATAGAATGAATGGCCTCTCTGATGAATTCTTTTCGGCTGCTTCTTTGCGTGGTTGATGCCTAACGCCAACTTTCTATCGCAGTCACGGCTGGAGTGAGGGTGCTCGAGCGCTCTGGTCAGTGGTTTGCGTTCAATTATGAAATCAAAGTAAACAAGCCTCTGACCCCAATGTGCCATGCGAATGATGTCACCTAGATGGAAAATAGGGGTGGAGATGACAGCGGGAAGGCAACAGCCGAAGCGCTGGTGCGTGTTAGACGGAGAAAGCGGCACCGGGATTTCAATGTGACGAAGAGAATTTGGACATTTTCTAACTCTAACATTCGCTTTAAATGTTCTACCCTTCCTCGTACATTCAGATTCCCCTTTCAGACATTACCTATGGCTATTGTCCATTAAGCCTTGGTACATTCAAAGGCGAGAAAGGGTCTTTCTTCATTTTCTATGGGGTCGTTTAGCGTTCTCGCTTATGCTGGTTGCCGGGACTACCTTACCGTTGCCGCCGACACTCGCTAACGAAAATCAACAATGGGCGGTGGCTGGGAAACCCGAACAAGGAGGCTGGAAACCAGCGAAGTCATACCAACCTCTTCAATATTGCTCGACCTACTCATACTAGCTGAGGGAACGATCTTCTTGTGAGCTGGAAACTACAAACTACAATCTGCTACGATTTCAATCCACCCCTTCTACCATCTGCTGCTGTGTTGAGATTCTAACAAATCGTGCATCGAAGGAAGCTCGTGCATCCCATCCGCTACATTTTCCCGGCACCCGCATATCGAGTCGTGATCACATTCCTCTCTATACGCCATCCGCATTCCTCGATAAGAGCCCAAACCCTTCGATACAGCTGCCAGCTTTGCTGAGCATTCCACGGCCTGCGACTCCAACGTCGCTCCGAACCCCGGAGGACGGGAGTGGCAGATTCGACAAGAGATCAGAAGGAGTTTCCTAGAAGGAACTGCAATGGCGTCGGAATCGACAGTCAGTCGGGTGGCAAGGTTTCAGACAGGCTGGATAAGTATGCTAGGGAGGACGTATTCTTCACGGACAGTTGCTAACCAGCATCAGGATTTCTACCGTTCTTGGGATATCATCATGTGCTCATGATACTGATTGCTGTTGCCATTATATTACTCTGTAAGTTCCGGCGAAATACGTTCTAGGGAAGATTATTCTGACATTCCTTCAGCCCTGTTATTAGCAGGATGCTCGTCATCATCTCCCCTCATACCCGACATCTTCCTCATATCACTATACTACAAACCATATTCGCCAGTACCGTCAACCGCACAAGTCGACTTCAATGTCCATAATGCGATAGCGAACATAGCTGG
Organism: Stipitochalara longipes BDJ; assembly: GCA_009732865.1. Taxonomy (NCBI): domain Eukaryota; kingdom Fungi; phylum Ascomycota; class Leotiomycetes; order Helotiales; family Hamatocanthoscyphaceae; genus Stipitochalara; species Stipitochalara longipes. Next base: position 1,256,261 of record ML769340.1, read on the forward strand.
CCCGGCTGTGTTGGCAGCAAGAGTTGGCTACTTTGGTATCTGCATCAATCCAGATGGCGGGTCATGGCTGTGTAGCAACAATGCCACGGCGTTGGCGAACGAGATCCAGCTCGATCAGGATCCCCTGAATCTAATCTGGCTGGCAAGTCAATTCAAGGATATGATCGTATTCCCATACTTAATGTAAGCCCTTCCACGTCTCCAGGTTCTACAATTCCTAACGAGGTTTAGCATCATCGCCATCATATTCGCATTCATATGCCTCCTGCTCCTCGCCACATTTCCAGGATGGCACGAGGAAGAAGATGCAGCTGGCAGTGAACGAGAAGTCAAACCCTTCCCCTCTCGACCTGTCTCTCAAATTGCTCTCGCCATCATATTCATTGCATCGATATTCGTGCTTGTCTCCGTACTCTGGCAGCACACGGCATCTGTAGCAGCCTCAATCATCGCCCAAGACTTCGGCAACGGCAGCGTCTTAAGTGGAGTTGGCACAACAGCCATGGTCCTAGGCTGGTTCAGCTTCGCACTGCTGATTGTCGTTACCATTGGCTTATTAGTCATGATATTAAGTATTCGGGTTCTGAGCGAGACATTTGGGTAGAAAAAGTTTCGAGAAACCGACTTTGAACAATTTTATCCCTTTTCAGCGTGCATTATGATTGATGGACGCCACGTCCATGTGGTGGATTATCGAAAATTGGATCGATCAGCAATGGATTGATCGTGTATAAAGGGAAGAAAGAGCATTTGGGACGGAGTTCTGCAACAAGACTTGGGTTTGGGAATTTCTCGGAACTTGTTCATTAAATTCCTTTCTGTAAAGACAAATGCGATGGAAGATGACGTACCTGGACCAACGATGGGATGTAATAATGAACTTAGGGTTGAGAAGCTGGGACGCTCAATCTGAATATAAGCTCACGAGATGAGGAGAATGAAGAGAATGAAAAATGAACATTAAACCAAGATTTCCTTTTCACGAAAGTGACTCGTGCAATGACTATACTTATCGTGACAAACATCAAACTCGTTATCTCTTCCTCCTAAACCGACTATTGTGACTTGGTCCCCCTTTTGCCCCTGAATTCCGCAGTTTCAATCTCTTGAAATTCTGATTCGCCATGGCAGTGACTTTCCTTGCTGCAGTCTTGATTTTCCCATCTTTATTCGCGCTCTTGTTCTTCTTGGCTTGATTCGGTCTCCGATATCGCGTGCCTCCCTCTGATGCTGTGTACTCAGACTGCGAGTCCGAATCAAAATTTCTTGCGTCAGCAAATCCGGCAGTCTCATCGACTTGTGTCTCAGGAACGACTTCACCATTTCCAGACAACTCATCATTGCTGTCCTCGGATACTGCTGCTGGTATGGCTTGAGGTTTTGACCGTGTCGGTTTCATGTTGACTTTCCTGGTCGTTCGCTTTTGACCTTTCTTCTTGTATACTTTCAAGGGCTGTCCATCACGTCCTAGAGTTGGATTCTTGGACTCTTCTGGTTCACTATCGAATTGAGCTTCGTCATCGAATCCTCCGAGTGGGAAGCCTGGCTGGCTGTCCTCCACCAGAACAACAGAGGGTATTGCTACTAGCTTGGGCTTCGATGCTGGCTTGCTTCCCTCCATCTCCATTTCCATTTCCATTTCGCGGAGAGCTTGGAGGTCTTCATCTGCTGCCTCGTCTTCCATTTTCCGCAGGCCAGCAAGCATACTGCTTAGACCTCTGACTAATGGTTTCCTTGGTACTCTAACCATTTCTGGGGACAGAAAGAGGCTTTCTTCATTCTCGTTCAAAACTGGTAGCTTGATCGTATGGCTATCTCTGCGAAGGAAAGATGGCGTTGAGAAATGCAGTTTCGAGATCGAAGACGGGGTTTTCCCTCCCTGGGAACTTGGATCCCGGTTCTTCAGTGGAGTAGCAAAGGCATCCAGCATGAACCTTTTCCCAGATGAAGCCGGTGTTCGACTATGCTTCACAGTGACAAATTGATCGTCTGTTTTGGGCTTGCCAGGTGTGGCTAGAACAGATGTCTTTTGAATTTTCCCTTCATTCTCCACATTCAAGGGTGAATTCCCAGTCCCATTTTCCTCGAGAAGATCAAACAACCCTAACACCTGTCCATCTTTTTGCGGTGTTGGTCCGAGAATTTTCTTCGAAGGTGTGAACAGGTTTCGAACCAAAGAGGGAGACTCATACGGATCCACCTCCCACGGCTGCATTGAGGGTTTTGAAGGTGTTTTCGCAACCTGTTGTCGTTTTGAAATGCCAAGTTTGTCCCTGTCCTCCCGTTTCCGCTTTCGAGGGGTCTGTCCTTTGCTGACTTGGGCTGGTGGTTGTATCTTGCCGGAGAGTTGGTCCCGTATCCTATTATATTCTTTGTACTTCCCCGCTGTGAGTTATGTCAACGAGTGCTCTTTATGAATTAAGGAAAGGGAGGTAACTCACCAATATCGGGGGCTTCTTTTATGTCATCCCGTGAGGCTTTCTTGCCATCGTTGGCCGATTCAAATTTCTTTTCCCATATCTTCAGCTCGACTCGGAGAGCATTCGACTTCTCTGTGAGAGCATCTCGCTCGTGCTCCTCCATCTTCAATTCCCCCTCGTCTCATGTAGTGCTAAGGAGCTGTTGTGATGGTTCAGAGCGGAATGGGAAACCTTCCTTGTGAATTGCTCCGACTTCAGTTTATCAAGGGTGTGGGCTCTTGAGCAGGAACTTTACTCAGTACTTCGTGATATTCCTGGGGCGGCTTGAAGCGGCGCGTATGTCAAAATCTGGACGCGTTCGAGATGTCCGTGAAAGCGATAAGAAAACGCGCTAAGATAGGCTATAGCAGGGGTAGTCGCCACCAAGAAAACATACTTTCCTTCGACGCAATTCTCTACGAACTTATGGTAGATATCTCTCTTCATGGACCCTGAAGATTTGGATGCTCGGTCCAAGATCTTTCAGACGACCCTTGCGGAAATATCCTCTCAACAGGAATTCACAGATGCAGAAGAGAACTGCTGCGTGATCTGCCTCGAGCGCATCTCAGAGCAGGCCACCGCCCAGCCTTGCAACCACGACAGTTTCGACTTCTTGTGCCTGATAAGTTGGCTGCAAGAACAGTCGTCCTGTCCATTATGCAAAGCTGAAGTCGAGACTGTTAGATACGATATCAAGAACGACCAGTCTTTCAAGACTTATGATGTACCGACGACGAAGAGTACAGCACAACCTGCCTCTCACGCCTCGAGAGTGCAGAACTTCGACCACCGGGGCAGAAGGTCATTCGGACAAAGAAGAGAATATGAACCAAGACCTCTAGTCACAGCAGACGAGGCCCTCCTCCGTCGCAGACATATCTACCAGAACAAACTTTATTCCTTACATGTTGGAACGAACCGTGTCTCTCGTTTTAGAGACCTGACGCCTTCGCTGTTCGCCAGCGACACTGAGCTTACTTCTCGAGCACGAAAATGGATACGACGGGAACTACAAGTCTTTGAATTCTTAAGGCCTGATGTAGCGTTAGGATCAGACAGGCGGGCGAATAATGCTGAATTTTTGCTGGAATATATCGTGGCCATATTGAAGACAGTGGATATTCAGGGAAGTGGAGGACAGGCTGAAGAAATGTTGAAGGATTTTCTAGGGAGGGAGAACACCGTCTTGTTCTTGCATGAGTTGAGGGCGTGGCTGAGAAGCCCATATGTGAACTTGGAAGATTGGGATAGGCATGTGCAATACGGTGAGCCTGAGCTGAGGAAGGGAGAGGACAGCACACATGCCGAATCCAGCTCTGAAAGGCGGCGGGGGCCTAACCATCGAGGACAATATAGAGGCAGGGCAGGAGGGTCGCCGAGAGGTGAACAGCGATACTCACCATATTATCGAGGCCGGAGGAGAGCTGACGGATGAATCGCACAATCGCCTAACGAAACATGGCTTAGATTGTGCTTTACCTATGGCTAGTTTCGAAGGTAAAAATACTGCACCGCTGAGGCAGAACTATATTATATGTCTAGAGAGCAGGATTTGGGCAAAATTTCGGAAGAAGATAAAAAGAGCTTCAGTATGATTACTGTTGGAGTGATTCAGGCTCAGAAGATGACAGCAATTACTGAAAACATCTCAAACTAGCTCTTGGAAGGACCTGGAGGGTGTTCAAGCCCATGAAGGATATTGAGGGAGGGAAAAAGAAGAAATTGAAGTCGATTACTTGAAAACTAAATATAATAGCAACTGCAACTAAAATTACCACATCTTCTGAAGATTCACATGATCAAACTGGCGATAAACTTCATTCAAAACAGCGATTCAAAACAGCGATTGTAACATGCATAATGATCATGAATGTGTCACCTGTAGAGGATATCAAATGCCTACAAATATGGTCGTATTTTCCCTTTCCAATCAAGTCCGCACTTCATAACCTGCTTTGCGTGGCCGGAAAACTAATAGCACGACTTAAAGTCAAAAAGCACGCACCCACAGCTTTAGTAGCATAAGATATTCAATAATCAAGCACGTAGCAACGACAATAACTCCCTCGAAATGGTCTTCTGGTCACTTCAACATTCAACCAGTGACTTCCCTACCACTTCATCTCTCCACATCACCTTACCCAAGCCCTCGCCGCCATTATCACCATACCCAGCAGAAACCAAAAGCAGCGAACAATGGCAAGCCATCATTCAACGAGCAGAAGACCGAGGAGAAGCAAAAAAAAGAGCAAAGCAGACGAGAAGTAATATGAGAGGCAACGATGCAGAAAGAAGACCGCTTGGGGCGAACGGGGGAGGGGCGTGGGAGCTTTGGGAAGAATTCGATGAAGAAGAAGGCGGCGAGGATGATGATGATGATGGGGTCGTTCGGGGTGCTTTGAGACGAGGTCATCGTTAAGATTTTGAGAAGGACATTTATATGGCCTTGAGCAGATAGACGGCATAGAAATGTGACGCGTTCTAGTTAAAAACTGTAGCAAGTTGAGTTAGTGGTGGCTGTGAGTGAGTTATGTGAATCAGCCAAAGATGTCACTGGAGATGGGCATGTAAAAGAACGATTACCAGTCAAAAATGGTGGGCGGAGATAACTCGTAGCTCTTCGACACTAATACATAAGACTTACTCATCGAAGTTAAGTCTACACATTCACTTTGTCTCCAGCCTGCCCTCAATATAATGTATCGACTTACCACCGCCGAAAGGGAAAATACCTCGTGGTCATGGAGGCTGAAGCGATTGAACTTGTGGGCTTACTTGCTACGACCCACAAGCAGAGGAGATGCCCGACACTTCTTACGACAACATCCCAGCCTAGGCTGAAGCTTGACCGGAGGATCAGGAATGCGGAAAACGGGGCTCATAGGAATGTAAGAACGAAGAACTTCAAGCTACCTAGAAGAGCATGTACTATATCTTCATAACACAAAACTCCATCCCATATCAAAGGCAGTCGACAGTCGTGGCTGTGCAACATAAGGCATGAACGTCCACTAGAAAATAAGACGACGGTGCTATGAACATTCCGTTTTTGTTTTCGAAACCGCCTTGGCAACCCAATGGACCCGTGGTCATCAACGCCAAAGTCCGAGCCTTTGATCTGTGCCTGCGTGCTTTGAAACGAGAGATCAGCCGCATCCGAATATCCTCAGATTATTCACTGGCCCAAGCTGTCCATGATCATCAACATAATCAGCCGACATATTTCATGGGGTAACTTGGACTTGCAGCGAACCAATGCAAAGAATAGAGGAAGAGCATGTGAGCGTGGTGATACTGCAGTCTGTCGAGCTCTCAGGACTTCCCAAGTTCGTACCCAACGCAAAGAAAAGAGCAATGCCACGTGAGAGGTTACAACGAATTCCGCCGAGCCAATTGCACCCAGCACTGCTCAGGCAAAAATAGAGTTCGTATCTGTGGGAAGAATTGATCTGTCTTACCCTCGCACGCCCGAAAAAGCAAAATTGGGTCCCGAAACTTCGGGAGGACATTCCACATTGTTTGAGGCTGTGCTGGCAGATGAGACGAGTCAAATCTGCTGGGTGACTTCGATGACAGTCTTTGTGCAACGTGCAACGTGGGCATTGTAGAAGAAAACTTGATGCTTGAAGAGGTCTGCAAACGCGGGTTGATCACTGATGATCGCTGATGCCACTTTCATCATCTCTTTCGGGCCGCATGTGAGGTCTTCGGTGACTCGGTCATCATTGCCAGCGGCCTTGCTTTTCGATGGCCAACACATGCGTGCCTTCGTATTCAATGTTGATTCTCTGCAGTGGTGTACAAGGAACGCCCTGCCATTGTCGAGAGACTCGGACTTCGTCTCACGCGTCTGAACAGAGTTCAACAAAGCAGAGGCCAACTGGAAATCTGGAGGCTCTCATGGAAGGGGTATTTCACCCCTTGGCAAGGGTGATGATGCCCGTTTCCACGCCCAGAGGAAGCCAAACAGGGACTCGCGTTTGTGTCGACATGGTGCGGCAGCACCCTGGAGCGTCGATGAAAGCGGTTAGGTCATCTTGCATGTGCACCGTTCTTTGATTGGGGGGAGGGGGGGAGGGGGGCATCGAAGATCGGGGCGCTCGGTACGGAGAGGCGGGAGCTTTGCAGCAACAGCAGTAGCAGCAGCAGCAGCAGGGCCAGCGCTGATCGGCGAAAATTTCCAGGACTCGACGGGGAAGGTAGGTCGTTTGCTGCAACTCGCAAACGAGGAAAGCAGGTTATTTATTGCAGCGCAGATTTAGAACTATTGACGGCGCAATGAAGCGTCAGGATAAGCACCTCTGAAGTACCGGCGATGCGTTGGTGATTGCAGCGATAGAGAAGCCTGAGAATAGATTCGCGATTTCGCCGGCTGTGAGGCCGTGAGCTGATTCGCTGGGCATGTTTGAGCCTGCTTTGCCTGAATATCTTGCCTGCCCTCGCTGCCCTCCCTTCGTCCCATCTCAGCTAGGCCGGCCGCGAGTCGCCAGCGACGGGCCAATCAACACGCCGTGCCTGGCTCGAGCAAGGAAGGTATGGAAGGTATCGCTCACAGCAATTTCCCAGGGGATCCACACTCCAGCGTACAGCGCAGTCGCGCGTGTGTCTCCTGCGCCTGCTGAGCTTGCTCCTGTCCCGCCGACCACCGACCGACCACCGACCGACCACTGACCACCACCGACCACGACCTCCCTCCCTTTCCCGCCTGCAAGCCTCTCCCTTCCTCCCTCTCTCTCTCTCTGGCTGCACCTCCACCGCCTCCCATCCCATACCATCCCATCGCTTTGTCATTCCATCATCGACTTCGATGACTTCCATTCTCTTTCTGTAATCCATTCTTCAACACAAGGCACACTCGTTAAGGCCGACCCTTTCCACCCCCTTTCCCAACCTTCATTCCAGTCCGCCCGCGCCTTCCAAACACCTCGATCAACAACCAGGGTTGCGTTTCGAGCACACGAACAAACGAACACTCGAAACAAAGAGCCCCATCCATTGTCCATCAAGAAGCGTCACCGGCCACTACTTGTCAAAGGATCCCTTGGTCCCCAAACATTCGTTCAGTCCCAGATATTGTCGAAGATTTGTGTGGAGAACAGCATACCACGACCGCGTTTTCATCTGAGCGACCCGACAAGACCGAATCGAAACATTTCGGCCCCTAGAGCGTCCCTTTCTTCGACCTCGAGGCCACGGCCACAGTTCTTGCACTCATATTTACACGATGAAGTCGATATCTTCTCTCGCCCTTGTTGCGGCCGCTCTTTTCGTTGCTGTGTCGAACGCTGATGACGACAATCTGCCGTCTCAAGGATGTTTCTCATCGACTTTCGGCTTGACTCTGGTGAACTCCACATATACCTACACTTCTAAAGGCTCTTGCAGTCACCAGTGTATTGTTGCTGGCTACACGGTCTTTGGACTAACGAATTCGACGTATTGCTACTGCGGAACAACGGTACCGCCTACTGATACCAAGGTTGCGAATTCCTCCTGCAGTACGGGATGCCCGGGCTACCCCGCTAACATCTGTACGAATATTTCAGTCCTACAATTCTTTCAGCCAGCTAACTTTACAACAGGTGGTGGTGGTTCGAAATACGCGTCTGTGTATCTCACAAATGACGATCTCGAAGGGACTATCCCCAACATCAATGACGACGGAACCACTCCTTCTGGCACCACCATAACAACCGCTTCACACACACCCTCAGCAACCCAGTCAGTTGTGACTGTCGTAAACGGACAAACTGTCTATGTCACCCCGACCGCTGCCGCCACTGGTAAATCATCATCGTCAAGTGGTCCGAACAAGGCTGCGATTGCTGCAGGTGTCATTGTTGGGCTCATTGCTATTGCAGCAATTGCTGGAGGGGCATTCCTTTTCCTTCGAAACAAGAAGAGACGTGAGGTCGAGGAGGAATATAGACGCAATGCCGCTATCAGCCAATTTAGCTCAGGTTCAAAGCACCCAAGCAGCAGTGGTGGTGCCTCCACTTTCTCCGACATGCGTCTCGACCCTGCCGTTATGGCTCAACGAAGGATGAGTGATGGTAGCATTGCCGACAACCAAGACTATTCGAGGAGAATCCTGAAGGTAATTTCCGCTGATTCCTATCATGACTTATAGAGTGCTGACCCTATTCTGTAGGTTACCAACGCCTAAGCAGCATGCAACGACAACGAGTTCCTATATCCTTTAGCATCTCCTACATCATTACGGCGTTTACGGATGTTGGTCCTCGACTGGTCTGATTTGGGCTCCCCCCTGTGATTATGCCCTCGGTGTTCTGTGTATAGGTGTGGCGTGGATGAAGATATGACTCCATACTCTTTGTCTTAAGGATTCCTCTTCCCTCGGCATCGATAAATGATACGCTTCACACCGTCCTGTCCTTTCAGAGAATTTTGCTTTTCGGGCATCACTGCCCTCGCGCTGGAAATATCCTTTATCGAACTCTCTTGGAACCTCGACTTTCTGGGTCGACTCCGACTTCCTTTGGACGACTGGAGGTGGAAACCAGCGTCTACCTCACCCTCTTGGTATTCTTTGAAGTCTTTGCTGGCTTGGAGACTCGGTGTACTGTTGGAATATCTGTAGCAAACAGATGATGGAATGGAAGTGATCTACTGAGGGTTATATTGAGCAAAAAAAGTATAAGCCGAGGTAATGAGGAAATAGTGAAACCAATTGTATCATATAGACCATGAATTTTGCCCATTGATTTGTCGCTCTGAGAACTATCGTCTGCGCTTTCGACCGGCTCAAGGAGCTCCTTTCTTGTCTCTTGGCAGAGGACCTTTGTCTCCCATTCTTGCTGTTTGATAGCGCCACTTGGGTGACACTCGGCTTTTTTCTGGCATGTCAGTTCGTGTTTCCAGAGATGAGAAGACATATATTCATAGCCGTGCTAGGTCGAAGAAAGGATGACTGCTGCCATAGAAGTCCAAAGAGCTGAGCTACTTGGTCAAACCCCTTGGATTTCCGGGATCAATTATAGGAATAGGAAGTTCTATTATCCCATGCCCTTGGTATACCCGGGCCACACTAAGACTCCAAAGAATTGCCTCATAACGATATACGAATTAGTATAAAAAATAATACGTTAGGCCGAGTATAGGTTTTTTATTATCAATGCGTAATTATCTTTAATTTTAAAACTATTGATTCGGAGGGGTTTGTTTTTATTCAAAAAAATTATTAAAAAAATTATAAAACACTCTTTTTATTTCTTAATCTATGAGCTCTTAAAGAGAGGCTTTAACTTTGCCTATCTCTTCGAGCTTGACCTCGCCATCGGCCAACCCAGACTCTCCTCTGCAGTGGTCTCTTGCTTTGCTTTGCCTGCCCCAGGCCCTAGCGCAACGAACAATTATCCCATCCTTCGTATTTCGATATCAGATTGTTTCTTCTAGTAAGTATTAGTGGATCGATGGATGGTTCTTGATGTGGTACAATATATCCGACTTGACTCTGGCCTCCCAGCATTGGTGTCCGGAAGACTTTTTCGGCACCAGACTACGAACCCCCGGCTCCTTGAACGAGCCAGCTTTCGTCTCAAAGGTGGTTGTGGCCTAAGAATAAATGCAAGACCTTTCCAGAAGCATTAAGTCAATAATCAAGGCCACATGCACTCGTACATAAACATCCAGTCGCCCCACCACTTGTCGAATCGCCCCACGAGCGTCGAATACACATCTCCAGGAGACTTCCACTGTCTCGTCATGATACCACCAGTCATGAGATGTCGCTTGTAGGCAATATTCATCGTGAACGATGAGAACGAGCATCCTGTGAAATGCGTGCTCTTACTCAGAACCAAGAAATCTACAAGAGCTTGCTGATCCCAACTCAAGGTCTGAAGCCGCTTGAGGTCATCTCCCTTAAGAAGATCTAGCTTCGACGTGACCTTTAGTCGGAGCTGACTCCAAGCTTTCTCCACAAACTTTTTGCTTTCGGTGGCGTTCCCACATGCAAGGTAAGCATGCTTGAGGTTCGTGTTATTCGCTGCTTCCAGGTATCCGTTTGTCTGGGTGTGAAAGTCTGGCCAGAAATCTAGAGCATCGCTTTCAGAGCGGAGGTGAACTCCAAGATAGGGAGCTTTCAGCGTTGGGACATCCTCCGCACGTGGGTCAAAACCGGCAAATTTGGTCATCTCCGTCAACGTCACAGCAGCGAGATCAGCAATATCCTTCCGTACCCTCAAAATATCACCAAAAGTAGCCACGAATTCTGGTCCGTCACGGTATACTGACCATTCGAAGAAGGTCGCCCATTTAAAACGAATCGTCACCGGTTTTTCCACTTTCGGGGCACGGTTCGTTCCACTGAGCCACTTGTCGAACTTCGTTCTAAACATATCCAGATGGCTGTTTCTGCCTCGTGTATCGCCTCCATCAGGATTGTTTAGGTCCTTTGGGTAGAACTCCTTGATCTCTGTTTTGTTCTGCGAGTTTGGGACATCCGCCGTCTCGTTATAGATCGTTATTCGCGGACAATGCGTTCCCAAAGCGTAACGGAAATGTTGTTCATCGAAAAAATAGTCAAAGGGCTGAAGCGAGGTGGTGAATATATTGGCCAAGTCGGCTTCCGAGCGTCGTTGGATCTTGGGTAGGATGATGCCAGCTGCTCCGGCGTCGATCGCATATCGAACACAGGTCAGGATGAAGTTACGGATGTTGCCTATTCCCCCAGAGTTGTTGTCACACATGAATATCAGTCCGGGCTGGTACTTTGTCTCGTTGCAGACACGTTCGAGTGGCCATCCTATATATTCCCCGTTGAAGTCCAAATCCTGGAGGTTGAATAGTTCGGGATCAGCAGGAGGAGGTGGGATCACTGGAGGCCCCGCTTTAATGATAGGTAATTTGGTTTCCGGAGCTTTCAAGGATTCACCGATTTTCGACGTAGAATATGGGGGTTGAGAAATTGAGGGAGATTGTGAGGTGATCTTTGAGTCGAAGAATTCGGAGCCTTGATCGATGAGAGTGTCCCCAAAAGCAGCCAATTTCGAGACTGAAGTATCGAAGAAGAAATAGTTGATGAGAAGGACATTGAGCAGCAGACCCGCCGCCACCAGATAGCGGTACTTATACCATTTGATGCGCGGAACCCCAGACATCGTGTCCTTTTGAACCAGCATGGCAACACGCAGGGTTGGAAGAATCAAGTGGCCTGTATAGAAATAGAAAATCCACGCAAGCACCGAGTGTTGCAGATACAGAAAGAGAGGAAGCTATCAAAAGTTGAGGTGAAGTCTGGCGTTCTACCCAAGAAGCACTCACAATCAGCCTGCAACAGCGGAAGCACGGCAAAATGTTCCATTTCCATCTTGACTAGTGGTGGGGCCACGATGTTGGTTCCGAAATCTTCGAAATAGAGTACCAATTCAAGGGCCGCTTTGCCAAATGGTTTGCGGTAGTGACCGTTCGTGCCAGGCCAGTGCTGCTAGAGTGCGTGGCCGTTCCATGATAGCAGAGATACATTGCCGGGTGCCGACGTATGAGATAAAGAGGACATATTAATGATTCACAGAGAGCCGACCACTTGACCACACCGTCATGCACCACATTAAATACCCTTCTTCACATGGCTCGAGATAGGCATTACGCGTAGAAACTTCGAAGGTCGTCTCCAGCAAGTGAGGGCGATGTGGTTGGCGTTTTCTCGGCTCGCAGTGCTACAGTGGCCAATCCTTCAGGACCCACAGCTGCTGCCAACAGAAGGCTAGGGCTGAGATCACCCTTCCATACGGAGAATTTTGGCAGCTGCCTGCACTGAGAGCAATCGCTAAGAATAAGCAAAAAAGGGGGGTACATGCATATCCACGATTAGCTACTTGTACGGCAGAAAAGTGCATGGAAGCCCATGAGGAAGAACTTTAATTACATGAACGTGCAGAATGTCAAAGACTAGTCCGAACGGGTCAACAGCGGAAGATGAAGTACATCCCAGGTGGGCATTCTGTTGCAGTGTTGCCTTAAATAGTCCACGATGGCGAATGATTTCACCCGATATCAAGCTATAGGAGTTCGTCCCGGTTTTCTTCGCATACAGAAATCCATCCCAGGACATCGCAGATCTCCTGGTCTCGAAAATTCAGGGTATATCGCACCTCAGAGCAATATTCATTCAGTCTTGATGGACAATCAAATCCTGCCTCACAACGCCATCGCTACCTTCATGATCATCACTTCCCAGCCACCCAAGACTCCAAGAACTCCATGCAAAGCACTCAATGCAACCGAAATGCCTGCTTGTGCGCCTGAATTGCCCTACGATTTCGCTCCACGATGGCAAGAATCGACATAATCGCCAGAGCCTCGAACTCGCCCCCCAGACCTGCAGTTCCCTCTCCCCTGAGAAATCTGAACATTCCCATAACTCGACTGCCACGAATTAGCAATGTAATATCGGAAACTCACACACCTGGCTGATCAATGACTGGGGGGCTCAGAGACAAGAGTGAAGGCTCTTGTAGCAGCTCCCAGCTCTCAGCTCTGATAGAAGTAGTATAAAAGCAGCTGACCTCGGATTACTCGCTCTCGAGCTTGGCCCTAGCCCGGCATAGACCGCGACTACATCACCGGTATTGCTCCTTATCAACTTCAAGCCCCCACTCTCCCTCGCGCTCTCAATACTGCGTACAAACGGCCCAGAAGTATACTTCCATTCAAACCTCTCTCTCACCTGCGTCCTTGGCAGCGTGTGACAGAACGAATACTTCTCCGTGGTGAAAATCCCACCAGAAGGAGTCAGGACCTCGAACTTCAACTTAGGGCGAGCCTTTTCGTTCTCTTCGCCACTGCGTCTTCCGATCGGCAGCGAGAAATTTGTTCGCGAGAAGTTGGCGGAGATGGGTTTTGGGGAGGGCGGACACAGAGTTATGTCTGTGGCTTGGGTGACAGAGTGAAATTTTGCGAGAGCGAGGGTGGAGGACGCTTTCTCGGAACCGGAATGTAGGATTATGTCGGGTCGTGAGGTGCTTATTGGTGAGGTTGGGGTGTCCTTCTGGATGGTAATATAAAATAAATGTGGAGGTGGTGGAAGAGGTTTTAAGTCGTTCTTTGAAGGGGCAGGGGCTGAGGGACTAAGGAGTATATCGCTCTTTGACCGGAAAAAAGTGATGTCTTTAGGGAATCGAGGATATACGGGGAAGTTGGCTTGTGTTGGTGACGTGTAGGGACGGCTCTGCGATGTATCTGGACGGAAGGTCTCTCGACTAGCCTTTCTGGTGTGTGATCGCGACCAGAATGACTCTCGACTTTGATTCGAATCCGCGGTCGTTCGACTCGCGTTGGTGTGTGATCGAGTATGCGATCGGGACCAAAACGATTCTCTACTTGGTGGACGCTGAGATGTATCTCGACTCCGTGCCGTACTTGGCCGAAGCTTCTCTCGAAATCCCGAGTATATTGATGAAGCAGGAGGGGAACTTGGGGGGCTTGGATAAGCTAAAGTGGCACCTTCGTCATCGAAGCCCAATACGTCCTTCCATTTACTCCTCGAGTTCGACCGAATCATTGGGGGACAATAAACGCTTGTGACAATTCGTAGATTCGAAATACCTGTAACTCTCTATGACGAAGTGAAAGAAAGAACGAGACGAGACCTCGGAACTCTAAGGCTGACGGTATAGAAAATATAGAGTGCAAAGTTTCAATATACACAGGGGGATCGAACTTCGGACTTGATAAGAAATGGCTAAAGTCCCTGCCGCATGTTGTGCTCGGGCTGAAACCATCAGGCTCTTCCAAGAAACATTGAGAGGTAAACCGCCTTATTGGGTACGCCTGCGCGATGTACAATGCAGGTGAGACGCAGGCCCCCCCTCAGAGAACGTTGACAGGTAACAAAGCGCTAACCCCACACACCCGACTTTGTGACGAACCGAATAAGGAGGATCATCTGCAGGGATAATTGAAAGAGAAAGGATGGAAAGGATGAAGCGTCAGGCTCTCTTAAAGCGCATTGACCTCCCATCCTACGCTTTGACGTCAAGAGCCAACGCCCTCCCTCACAATTGGCGAGATAGACAATGCAGCAGCAAGAGGATCAGTGATCTTCAAACATCATCGATTGTCTCGGAAGAAATGGCTTCCAGAAAGCTCAGTTGAAACACTCAAGCAAGGTCATAGATGAGATCAAACACTCAAGAATTGGATGTCATGTGTCATCCAAAAATGACCTTCGAATCTTCGACACTGTCCTTTCTGACTTGGTAGACTCGATGACTTCGTACAGCAAATGCTGTAGGGTATTTGTAATGATAAATGGCGTGTCCAGCGAGCACACCAGTACCAGATCGTCAAAAGACGGTTCAACTCGAAAGCCCAGATCTTGCTAGCGCGATCGGAATGAGATTTTTTGCTGCAACATAGATTGCTATACATATCTCTTTCCCCAATAACAGGTTCGATTCACTGACCGCAACTTGCTCACGTCGCCGCTTACCAGGAAATACTTCGCAATGGGTGGCGGGAGGCGCCGATCTGGGGTGCTTTCGCACAGACTTTGCAAGCTTTTTACTCCAAACTGTACGCACTTCGTGAGTTGTGCGAGTGTTGTGGGCGCGGTGTATCTTCTCCGTTCCCATTGTGTCTGTGTCAGGTGAGTTGTGGTCGCCGAGGTGCTGAGGATCCCGCGTCCTGCAGCTCTCATGACTTGCATGAGCTGGAACTGTGGGGTAGTTCATTGATTCGGCTTTATGAGTGGGGCAAAGCCGGCATCTGGTGGATAGAAGAAAGTACGATAATGCTTTGGATAATGAAAGAAAGTGAGCTTGCAGAAGAAGTTACATAGAGGCGCTATTAAATTATAGCAGTATAATTCTCAACTAAAAGTAGAGTTAGTTGGGATAGCTCTTCATTTGCAACATTAACTCGCCATAGACCAATAAAGTCCACTGTCCCTTTGTCAAAGTCGAATATTTATCAAGGATTGTAGATGTTTGAATTTTCCTATTCTAACTCAAGAACACCCCCTTTCAAGCTTTTCGAATAGGTGGACTCTCAATGTATAACAATACCGGGAACAATTGAAGCAGAAGTGGCTGGATTGTCTTTCGTGGAAGTGGTACACTGGGTGGCGCTCTGTCTGTACACCACGAGCTTGCCCAACTAGGACTCGACAGACATCACAAAGTACTCTTCAAGCTACCACAGAACCTTCAACATTGAATAATAAGGTATTGCACGCGCTTCAGTTCACGGATCCCATTCTTACATCAACACACCTTCTGAGCCAATCCTCCAGAGCTCAAGAACCATTCCAAGCCTTTGGTATTGGTGGTGGAGCGCCATATTGTGGTTGCCGATTTGTCTGCATAGGAGCTGTGCCCCATTGCCAACCTTGAGGGCCTTGAGACTGCAGAGAAACTTGGGCGGGCTGATTTATTCCCGGTTGATAAGCAAGAGTTTGTGGAGATGGTCGTGCAAAAGGTCGACTAAGATAGTCTTTCACTTGTGATAGTGGCCTCGCAACGGGGCTAAGCGGTGGTGGTGGAAAATAAGATGTGGGTTGAGATGACAGAGGGGATATGGAGCCGTAAGAAATGCTGTGCCTGAGGCTTTGTCCCGTTGTCTGAGGAGAGAGTAAAGAAGACCCAGGTAACTGAGGCGATAACTTTGATTGGGGGCTGGAGCAGCACGTCGATGATGCAGTAGAGAAGGTCGAGGAATGTCGACTAGGGGGTTCTGAATAGTATCCGCTATCTTGTCTCTGAATAGGTGGCTGCTGCTGAGGTCTGGGTGGCAGTGGAGGAGCTGCGTAGCTTTGTTCCTGTTTACTACCACTGGTAGAAGCAGAGGAATAAGGGTCTGAAGGTTTGTACTCGGGAATGTGAGCTGAGTGTGTTCGAGGAGGAAGCGGGGGTGGAAAGTACGAAGTCGTTGAGGTATAATTATCTGGAGAGTACTGCACTGACGGAGTAATGGGAGACACGACACTCGGAGTGGGAAATGAAGGTGGCGGATATTGGTAGCCAGGAATGTGAGTCGAGTGAGGTCGAGGAGGAGGCGGTGGTGGAATGTATAGGGTTGTCGGAGCATAGTTCTCTGAATGATTATGTATTGTCGGTGTGATGGGGAAAACGACACTTGAAATCGGAGATGTAGGAGGTGGATATTGGTAGCCGGGAATGTGAGCTGAGTGCGATCGAAGTCGCAATGGGGCTGGATATAAGGAAGTCGTCGTAAGCTGATTATCTGAAGGATGTTCCAATGATGTGGGAATTGGAGAGGCGACATGCTCCGCTGAAGGCGGCGGCGAAGGTGGAGGCACGGTCTGATATTCTGAAGGATATTCCAGTGAAATGGTATGGGGAGAAACGACACTGTACGTTTGAGATGCTGGCGGCGGCTGGAAGTTCTGATGCTCTGCCAAACTAGCCAAAGCAGGAGTTATACTAACCTTAGGCTCGAACGGTCCTAGCTGAACTTGAGAAATATCGTTTTGTCCGATGGAGGCTTGAACAGTCGGCTTAGAATAACCTAGATCAGGGCTAGTGGAACCTCTGTTTGCTCCTTCTCGCCTCTCAATTTCCATCTCTAAAATCTTCGCTTTGAGGAAAGCAATCTCTTGTTCCATGGTAAGTTGAGGTGGAGTAGAAGTTGCCCCCTGAATTGCCATCACAGGCTCTGTACCTAGTTCGTAAACAGTTCTGCAGACCTTATTAGCAAGAGTCCGAAGCGCTAAGTGGAGATATTTACTGACACATGTAGGGGTCCATCAGATTTTGGACCGAGCTTGTCTGACGTTGAGGGCAACTGTATATCCGAAATAGGTGTGAACTGGGATTGGGTAGGGGAATATTGCGATTTAGACAAGTACGTTCCCACAGAAGGGGATTCCAACTCGCTTGGCATAGACACGGGAGAGAGCCCTGTGTGTGGTTGCTGTGCGAGATTATATGTGCCTTGTTGGTGCATAGAACTTTGAGGCTCTGTTGTTACCTGTACAATGCTCTCCAAGTGGGATGCTGGTTGGCAGGGGATTGAAGAATGCTGAGGAGACGATGGAGAAACGACGCCGTATTTCTGTTCATGTGGTTGAAGTTGATATGCTGGGGGCGGGTCTGGCGTAAGTACTGGTGAGACCAGAGGCTTAGGAGACTCAGTAAGTCCAGGTTGATTGAGGCTGACTTGTGACTGTATAGATTCTGGTGGCTGGTAATATTGATATTGCGTTTGCAGCTTCTGATGAGCCTTTTGGTGTGTACGCTTATCATGCTTGTGCTCAACGATAGCCCCAGTTGCATCGAGCGCTACATGACTTGCGGCGTACTCCATACCATGGCCAACAACTTGGCCAGCTATCATATCAGCTCCAGGACCAGCAAGACCTAGAGTCAGGCCACTCAGTGTTCCTGCCACGGCCACAGGAGCAAGTACATCGCGTTTCCGAGTACGGTGAGTCTCCCCACGTGCTTGAAGCCCGGCCTCGATGATTTCCCGCTTCTTTCTGGCATTATGTACACGAGGAGCCGACAAGCCGATGCCGACAAGGGATATACCTGCTGTGAAGGGCGAGAAGAGAACAGATGTCGCCGTTGATGTCGCTCCACCCGCTAATTGCCGAGTATAATTCTCATACTCGGCTTGAAGTTGATCAGTCGTCAAGCTATCACATTTCCTCTGATACTCTTCATAGTCAAAAGGCATCGTGAGGGCTAAGAATCACATAAGGCTTGAAACAGGAACAGGAACAGGAGAAGAAGCAGAAGAAGGCGAAATGTGGGATTAGCAGCAGATAAGAAATGGCGGTGGGAGGCTTTGCGTTTGAGGAGGCGCCAATGAACGCACCAGAATGCGGCTGAGTGACTTCTGCGAATGGTTCTTGTGAGAGCGCGCCAAAACAAAGCAGGCGGAAACAGCCCAGCAGTGACTTCACTGAATCACAGAGCTTGGGAAGATTGAGCGGCTCAGGAGGCGGGACAAGTGCTTTCCTCTCTTTTCCTCTCTTTCCTCTGGACTTACGGTGTTTAAACAACTGTTTGAGATGGCTGGGTGCGGGTGCACCTGCACCTGCACCTGCAGCTTCTCCAATCCCGCCAAGAAATCTAGCCCCTTAGCCCCTTGGCCCCTGAAAGCCGTACAGGGGGTGGTGGAGCAGGGGGGGCCAGCACGGCATGAACTCTGATCCTCTCTACAGCGATGAATTAAATTTGCTCAAAGGCTTCATCTTCAGAGAGACGCTGTTCCAGCAAAGTCTTCGCCGCCCATAACTCTTGATAAGAGTATTTCTAGAGCAGCGGGTTCCATTACAGGAAATGCAGTATGGTCAGACACATATACCCAAGCTCAAAAGATAGTGCACAGGCCACAAAAATGGGCATTCGAAATAGCTTTTCTTCTAATTCTCCTTGTCAGTCAAGTGGCAGCTGAAGGAATGGAATGCAGCTAACCCTCTCTCTATAATGCTAAGGATCGATAACACAACCATCTTTTCAAACTCGTCGTCTTCTTTTCCCCTAGCTGTAAATCTAAGCTTTCCTGCAATCTTCATTGGGTCGGCGACACGATGATGTGTCCTGCTAGCGAACACGGCGATTAGCTCTCTTGTCCGGACATTCACAAGCTTCAGTCCCCTATCGTCACAGCTGGAGTTCTCTTTGCCCACATTCTCAGTTGCAAGAGCTTTGACTTCCGGGCCTGCGCTGCGTCTCCATTCGAATGTTTCCCGCAGTATTCCATCCCCTGATGGAAAATCGAAAGAGAAGGAATGAACATCTGTTATCAAGGCCCCCTTCTTGGTCACTTCCACATACGAGTCGTAGGAAATTGCCTCAATGCCGTCTGGTGACGAGTTCTCTCGGCTAGTATGCCGGATTGTTATGTCTGAAGTCGTGAAGGCTCGAAATCGGACCTCACCGACAATAGGGTCTGCTTCGTTTGGACCACTATGAAGCCGAATCTGTGGACTTTCGCTCTTATTCATAATTCGATTATACATATGAATGGATATTTAGATCACAAGTAAGGGTTGGGCTGTGGTTTCTCGATGTGGAAGCCCAATGACCAGGGACGGGGGAGAAGCACTCCGATAGAAGGCGAGTTCTCTGTTTCTAATCAGCAAGTATTCAGAACGGTGTTTCGTTCAAAAGTTTGAAGAATCTACTTTGGCATGGTCAAGATTTTGGGAGGAGATTTGGCCTCCGTTTTTAGATTGATCTCTCCTCTCACATATGGTTTTAAATCATGGTAAGCGAGGATCGATTGAGCTTGCATCTTGTGTCTCGCATTTGCAGTAGGCTTCTTTTTCATTGTTTGGCGTCGCTCGATTGAAATCTTGGATAAGTAGATGCGAAAGAAGAAGTGAATTGGAAATTTTACAAGTTCTGTGGTACACTTATATAAGTTATGAAACAAGGCTGAGTCTGACATACCGGATCCATGAATCTCTCTGGCCCATGACAGACACTACTTGCAATGTAACTTTATACTTATTTTCGGTCAGCGTCATTTGCCGCTATTAGAATCAACGATGACAAGCGGTACGGGAATGGGCAACTTTGTGAAGACGCAAGACTTGCCGCAAGCTCGCATTTTACCAGATGGCTGTGGCATAACTCCTACCCTATCTGCCAACTCAACGATTACACAGCCTCCTTATTCAACTCTCGCGTCAGTGAAGTCTGAGATGGAAATCTCTTATTTACTAACAGAAATGGCTAAATATTAAATCCCTATTTATCGCTTCTCTCACGTCGATAGAATTCCTTATAGCCATTCACATCTCATCCAGGACCCATTGCAGCAGGCTCTTTATTATGGCCCGCACCACTTCCTCCAACGTTCTCAGTCATCCACTTCTTAATTTCCTTCACAGCTTCTTCGACACCACCAACAGTTATAGTGGGACCACCGCTGGCCAAAGTCCCCAACTAACGGTCGAATTAGCATGTATAACTCCTAAATCGAAAGGGGGGACTCGGGAGCTGGGGGGCGAGGCTCCCAGACACATGCAGGCCTCCGTGAAGGTCCCAGACTCTGGGCTCTCAAGCAAAGAGACAGCTATTTAGTAATGAGTTACACCTACTTGGTCAGTCCAACCCCCATTCCCAGAATGTCCTCTGTCTACCCAAGCCGCCTGGATTCCTGCTGCTCTTGCTCCCACAATGTCAAATGGATTACCGCTCACAAGCCATACGCTCGCCATATCTTCATTGCTGAATGATTTGCCAACCTTTTTGCAAAGATGATGATAGGTACTTATATCAGGCTTGAAAACTTTAATTTCCTCAACAGTGACGAGACCTTTGAAAACTGAAGACTGGGCCGATAGTGAAGGCGATTTGTTCACAGACGCCGAGACCATATCGTCGTCGCCGTTGGAAAAGACATATGCATCGATGGACGGATCTGATGCAACGGCTGTGAGTCCTGGCGGGACATCGGCAAAAGTACCGAGATTGTCATATGCCTTCATCAGGTTGCTGATATTCTCCTCCGAGAGGCTGACCGAGGACTCTGCTAGAGCATGCTTGAGAGCTGCACTCGTAATCTCCGAGAATGGCCGGTATAAAGCTGGAATTACAGATAAGTGGCAAGATTGATAGGGACGCGGAAAGACGGCGTACTCATGCTATTCATTCTCCAAGTGTATTCCAACTGATATCTGCATGGTTCAGCTTATACTATCAACTCAAGCATGAGAAAGACAAACCTTCGCCATAATGCAGCGATTTTATTTGCTTGTTCCTGCCCAAAGTGGGTTGCAAGCTCCTTTGCAATGCTTTCAGTCGAGAGCAGAGTTCCATAAAGATCAAAAGCAATCACGATCTTATTTTTCGAAGACATCTTCAGGAGCAGAATGTCAACAAGATGTCAGCTGTGGAGCATGAATATTCCAGGCTGCCAGGCTCGCGGGTTCTCCTGAGATCGGAGAGCTTCTCCACGCCGACTGCGTCACCGCGGGGTAGTGGGGGCTTTTTCGGATTGCACCGAGCTGCAACTTTGGCCGATGATTCAACGAACTCCTCGGCTTAAACTTTAGATTTCCCTCCAATTTTCCCTTCCACGGGCCAAAATTCTTTCCTGTACTCCAGATGGAGGACTCCGAGAGTACTAATTTCCAAATCTTCCGAGATTGTCTGTCTACTCCCCTGATCGAGAAATCTTCTGAGCAGCCTGCAAAAGCTCGGAAAGCCCGAGGAAACACTCGAAAGAAAGCAGTTATTAAGCCTGTCATGCATGAGACAGAACAGGCAAACGATACCGAAGAGCTTGCAGAATTTATCGACGTGTGTCATAGCTCGCTCAATCTACCATTCAGTTTCATCAATTGACGAAGAAAGCAGTATCTCGCTCTTGAAATCTTCTCAAACTTTCCCATATCTCTTCGAGAACTGACATACTCGACCTGGCTGAACATGCCTTCTCTTCAATCACTCTTCAGCGATCCTCTTCCTCCCGCACGAATTTCAAGCATCCTCGACCCGCTCCCACCAACAATCACAGACTCTCTCATGACATACTCTCTCCTCACTTCTCACCAGACGACCAACGAATTCCTCACGCCCATCCTAAATTCATACCTTAGCACACTGCTCACGCCACCACCGAAACCCCACGAACAGCGTCCCTTTGCCACCGAGTGTGAGATCTGCCAACGCAGCTGGATCCCACTTACCTTCCATCATTTGATACCAAAGGGCGTGCATGAAAAGGTCTTGAAAAGGGGGTGGCATACTGAAGATCAGCTGAATAATGTGGCATGGTTGTGTAGGGCTTGTCATAGCTTTGTGCATCGGATTGCGAGTTTGGAGGAGCTGGCCAAGGATTGGTATACCGTTGAGAAGTTGTTGGAGAGAGAGGATGTGAGGAGGTTTGGGGAGTGGGTTGGGAAAGTTAGATGGAAGGCGAGATAGGTAGAGGGGGTTTTCTTATTGTGTTGAATGAGAAGAGACCTGAGAGCACTAGCCACTTGACAAGATGGACCTGATGCCCAATCACTCATAGAGAGAACAGGGAACGAAATTATGCTGTATGTCCTATTCAGTCTGTATCTTCGTTTCTCATGCCATTGCTCAGAGCTCCATTCAGCAAGCCTCATATCTGGTCAACCCAGAACCTTCTCCGCAGCTGAGACTGCGAGGATATCAGCCACAAGTTCCGACTTAGTCTGGCATAAATGAAGGCGGCTTACCGTTCAGTCCGGTATTATCAGGCTCAACATGCATGGCCTTGACCTTACCGTCTTCAATCTCAAGAACATATCTCTTGCTGCGGGGACCACCAAAGATAGCAGTTCCATCGAAAGCTAGGTCCAATGCTTCAGTAAACTTTGCGGTTGGGTCTCCGAGGAAACGGATCTGTAAAGTGTTAGTCTAGGATCTGATTTGGCTCCCTAAGGTAAGCTAAAAGGTAGAATTACGCCTGAGCTGCCAGTAGGGTCGAGAGTTTCACCCCAGGCCTTTGTGCTTTGAGAGGTCAGATACCATTGTAGAAATTGGGTTGGTAGAACTTACACGAAAGGATCATTGACCGCAACGACAAATACGTCCCCAGCGCTCTTCAAATTCTTGTGATTAATGAAGCCTGGGATGTGGCTATTCGAGCAAGATGGACCTTGGCACGATTTTAGCAACTCGGCAGCAGAATGGTCGGCCGCCGCGGGTAGCCAAGTGTCATTGATTGGCCATCATCAACGTCAAGGTGAATAAGACTTACTGAAGGCAGCCGGGACACCAATGACCAAAGCCTTTCCTGTGATTGCTTCACCCAGATTGACTTTGTTGCCAGGTGAGCTCTCAACGAGGACATCGAGATTAGGAAGCTTGTCGCCAACTTTAATAAAGGCGCGAGACGAGCTGTGGAAGGTTCGTGAGGTTCGAGAGGCATTGAGAGCCAATCGGCGGAGGATAAGAGTTGAAGCCATATCACGAAGTACAGTTGACCCAATCGAGGTTGGTAGATCGATTAAAGGTGTTGTGAGGGATGTTGTTCATGCCACAGAAGCTTCCCCACTTGGCTGGTTCAATTGTCATTGGTCACTCACTTGGGTTGAAATGTTAAAATTCTCCATATTTTTTTTTCACTTCACGACATGCCCCTTCATCGAACATCGATTTCCTGACCAGGCTCGCTCCTCATTGCTCTTGAGATTAAAGCGCTTTTCTCATACAGAAATCTGACATCGCATTGAATCACGTGCTCTCTGTTTCGGACGACGGCCGTCTGGGTCATCGGCGGTATACAGTGGACTGTTTCCTCATTGGCGCGCATCAAATTACACCTAACTTCTGCCGGAGCAGGGTTGAAGCGGAAATGATCATTGTTTTTCCACTGCCATCATCCCGAGTTTGCGGGGGAATTGGAGCGCTTCTAACGTTCTCCAGGGTTGATCTTGCGGGGTAGCCATCAGTTTCTCCGTCTGCTGCTTCGACGAGAAGGACCTACTAGATGGAAAGGAGAAATAATTGTACCGCGCTTGTCCACGACAGTGGTGCATGCTGCTTAGGGTCTATTGAGCCTTGATGTCTCTAGGAGGCAAAATGACTGGGTATAAAGTTCGATGCTGGCCCTACTAATCTTTCCATGAAATTCTACCTTTGTTTCAAAGTCAAACTTTTCTTGAAGATGCATCTTCTATCTGCTCCTGTGCTCTCCTTGCTCGTAGGGGTGGCATATGCTGCACCTCATATAGCACCATTTTCCACATTCTCCAACGTCACTGTATTTGTTCCCCCCTCGAACTACACAGACCCTAGAGTTCTGTACGCCCGCACTGTTGAACTTGAAGATGGTGTCCTCTTAGCTACATGGGAAAATTACTCTCCAGAGCCACCACCAGTGTATTTCCCAATTTTCAGAAGCATTGATGGTGGGGAAACATGGAAGGAGATCTCCAAGGTCACAGACCAAGTGAACGGATGGGGACTCCGTTACCAACCTTTCCTCTACGAAATGCCAGTCTCGGTTGGAAAGTATTCGGCGGGAACGATTCTCTGCGCTGGCAATTCTATTCCAACAAATTTGAGCCACACCAAAATCGATGTCTACGCGAGTGTTGACAAAGGATATTCCTGGGAATTTGTGTCGAATGTTGCTTCAGGCGGGGCAGCAGAGCCAGACAATGGGGTCCCGGCAATTTGGGAGCCGTTCATAATGTGGTATGAGGGTCAGATTGTGATTTATTACTCCGACCAACGAGACCCAGCCCATGGCCAAAAGCTCGTACACCAGGTATTTCTCTTTCTTGGTCCCACTTCATGTTTATTCGGAACAATGGCCATCAAGCAAATAGCTAATCTCTGTTATATGAAGACCTCACAGGATCTACTCACTTGGGCATCTCCGGTTGACGATGTCGCTTATTCTACATACACTGATAGGCCGGGAATGACCACGGTCACACTTCTTCCCAACAAAAAGTACATAATGACCTACGAATATGGAGGAGGTCCTACGGTGTCTGGATCCGGATACGCTTTCCCTGTTTATTATCGTATCAATGAGAATCCACTCCGTTTCAATAGTTCTGTTGGCCT
This sequence comes from Stipitochalara longipes BDJ, assembly GCA_009732865.1. NCBI lineage: Eukaryota > Fungi > Ascomycota > Leotiomycetes > Helotiales > Hamatocanthoscyphaceae > Stipitochalara > Stipitochalara longipes. The sequence goes on from ML769340.1 coordinate 1,281,213, forward strand.
GCCTCTGATCTCAAATGATGGCACACAGCCCACCTCTTCCCCGTATATTACTTGGTCCCCTGTTGGCGGTGATAATGGGACAATTGTCGTCAGTTCAGGAACTTACAGCCAGGTCTTCACCAATCAAGGTTTGGGAGATGAGAAGGCTTGGAAAACCGTACCAACACCTGAAGGAGTATCTTATACGAGGCATTTGAGAGTGCTGAGCAATCCGGACCATTTGCTTATTATGGGAGCTGGTCACTTGCCTCCGAGCACAACCAACAAGGTCACTGTTAGCGTTATCGACTTGGAGCAGAGTCTGAAAAGGGCTAGTTGAGCAACTTGGGCTTCTCACAATAGTGAACGCAGGAACGTGCATGCCGGCAAAATAATAAACTTCTTAATTTCAATGCGAGGCTGTGTCGGTTTCAGATGAGGAGTGATCAAGCAAGCGATAGAGTTAAATCATGACCCGGAAATCTTCTCCATTCAAGTTATATACAAGCCAATCTTTCGACCAATTCGAAAATAAATTATGCTCGCATTCTATCTTGTTAAGACTGGCAGGTCTGCTTGTTGAGAATAAATGGTGTCAATGCGGGACTGATACAAATGTGAACATGTCAATATGGTCTGGTGATGTACAGTAACAACACATTTTCTAGAGTATGTAGAACCATTGTCAACCTTGCATAGCTACAACATAAATATTTTAAATGTAAGAGCTTCAAGATTGGGGATGAACACCCGCATTTCCTGATGTGGCAGGCAAGTTCGAGGCTCGAATCGATGCACACCAAAGAATATATATTAATTCAGCATTGAAGAAACGTATAGATGTATGAAACGATCAGGAAAGTGCTATAAATAGGAACCTAGCCAGGCCTTTCCATTCACTCTATTACAAAGAATGCAATGAAGTGAATGCTTCGACATGTCGCCTCCCTAACTTTTCCACCCCCCATCCTCGGCTTCCTCCGAGCCGCCATCTCTCGCCTCTCCCGGCTGACTTGATCTGCACTTCATCATCCACTTCCGCAATTCAAGCCAACCTGGCGACAACACTCGACTCGACACTCATTATCGCGACGCGACTGTGACGTCCTACCACCACGAGGCCTCTAGTTGCTGTTGGCCACTACCCCACGCCTTCGATCTCGAGCGGCCTGAGTCACCTGCCCTCCTGTCACACTCCTCCGGTCCACAGCCTTGTGTGCCTGGAATCCTGTCCTCCTGTCCTCCTGACAAACCCACCCCGGTTCCCTCAACCGTCGACACCATTTCTTCCCAACTCAAGAAAAGAAAGGCGGCTGAGGCGATAGATCCTTCCTCTAAAACCACAATAAGGTCGAGCAAGAGGATCGCCTCAGCTGTCTCCGACGCACCCCCGACGCCACTTACCACCAACAGCCCAATGGATTCCGACGACGATTTCATGTCTGGCGTGTCCAGCGAGGAGGACGATGTCCTGCAAGATGGCAGCGACAATGAAGATGGATCGGCAGATGGTACGCTCCCTTTTCCTTTTCTCCTGAGATGGGGCTTCTCCCCTACTTCCCGCACTGCTAACTCACTCTACGAACTGTAGACTTTGGATTCGACGAACCTGAGCCCGATCTAGGATACTCGCAGAAGGAGACGGTACAGAAGAAGAAGCGATCTTTCGATACCACATTTACAGTTTATCATCCTGAAGATATCCAGGGTCAGCAAGATGACCTCATCGACGAAGTCAATATGATCCTCGATCTCCGAAAAGAGGATGTGGCCATATTATTACGACATTTCCGATGGAACAAGGAGAGGTTGATAGAGGATTACATGGACCGTCCAAAGAAGATTCTTGAGGATGCTGGCTTAGGCCCAAGCACGTCAGGACCTCCAAAGCTCCAGACCATTCCTGGTTTTATGTGTGATATCTGTTGTGAGGACGAGGCTGGTCTTTTGTCATTTGCCATGAAATGTGGACACCGATACTGCATTGATTGCTACCGACACTATTTGGCCCAGAAGATAAAGGAGGAAGGCGAGGCTGCCCGCATTCAATGCCCGCAAGACGGATGCAAACGAATTATGGATGCAAAATCATTAGACTTGCTTGTAACGGCCGACCTCCAAGCCCGATACCATGAGCTGCTCACAAGGACCTACGTCGAGGATAAAGATCAGCTGAAGTGGTGCCCTGCTCCTGATTGTGTTAACGCTATTGAATGCGGCATTAAGAAGAAAGACCTGGATAAAGTTGTACCAACTGTGGTTTGTGACTGCAAGCACCGCTTCTGCTTCGGCTGCATATTGGCAGATCACCAACCGGCACCCTGCGAGCTTGTCAAGAAATGGCTCAAGAAGTGTGCAGACGACTCAGAAACGGCCAACTGGATTTCAGCAAACACGAAAGAGTGCCCCAAGTGTAACTCTACTATCGAGAAGAACGGTGGTTGCAACCATATGACCTGTCGGAAATGCAAGCACGAGTTTTGTTGGATGTGCATGGGTCTTTGGTCTGAGCACGGCACGAGCTGGTATAACTGCAATAGATTTGAAGAGAAGAGTGGATCAGAGGCTCGCGATGCACAAGCAAAGTCTCGTGTCTCTCTCGAACGATACCTGCATTATTACAACAGATATGCGAACCACGAACAATCTGCAAAGCTAGACAAAGACATCTATCAGAAAACCGAGAAGAAGATGATCCAACTGCAATCTGCTTCTGGCATGTCTTGGATTGAGGTGCAATATTTGAACTCTGCCTCGCAAGCACTTCAAACTTGCCGTCAGACTTTGAAGTGGACCTATGCATTCGCGTTTTACCTCGCTCGCAACAACTTGACGGAAATGTTCGAGGACAACCAGAAGGATCTCGAGATGGCGGTTGAAGCCTTGTCCGAAATGTTCGAGAAGCCTGTTACAGAGCTCGCAGACTCGAAACTGAAGGTCGAAATCATGGACAAGACTTCATACTGCAACAAGCGTCGGGTCATCTTACTTGCAGACACAGCAGAAAATCTCGCAAACGGTGTGTGGACATTTGGTTCTATCAACTTTTGATCTTTCCCCGATCTTGACACGATGTTCCTTGCCCCCACACCCCCAATTTCTGCTGATTAGAAGAGACTGATGACTGATCTACTGTCCCGCAGGAGACTGGGATTTCAACATCAACATCTCATCACCTGCCAGTGGCCGGTTTTGAGCTCTCCACGAACAGAACAACTCGCAACATTGTCCACAGCTCCGGCATCGTGTTAGCTGAATATACTTCGGGCTCCTCTATCATATTGGCTGTTTAGATCTCCTTTCCAAGTCTGTTTATTGCATCATTTGGCGTCTCCTGCTAGCGGTGGCCGGCCTTCACCATGCTTTCCTTTCTTCTACTTAGCGGTCTATCTGGCTCTCCCGTGCATCATGAATTGGACGGCGGATCAACGGCGCATAATCTTCCTATCATCACGGCGTCAATTGGACTTGGCACGGTATGATGGGATTCGGCAGATGAGGGAGCCTTGCACAGAGAGTGGGATGCTCGTATACAGGTTGAGGCAACGCATTATGAAAGATTGTTGTAGAATTCAACTCATTACTTCAGACTATCTTGCCTGCATCAAGGGACCGGTTTCTATTGTGAAGTTTATTTTTATTGTAGTAGTCTTGGTGAGTGTGGGGCAAGCCTCTCATGCTGCTGTAAATACGCTAGCCATTGCAGAATACGCCAGTGACAGTCGCAACACCAACCACAATAGCAAAAAGGCAGCCATCCAAATGCATCTAGGAATAATCCTTCAATCTACTTTCTCCGTAGCTCCAAACACCGGTCTATAACTCCTTCCGCTATGCTTACAAAAAATAACATCAAGAACCAACAGCATCGCAGAAGAACCACCAACGCCATACGCTACCATGACTCTCTTATTTGTCAAGTCTTTGCTACGAATGCGAAGCGGCCCAGATCGATTTGGGGAGCTTTATATCCGTATCCAGGGCTAGGCGACAAGGCTTCGTCTTCCTCACTGTCGTGAATGATCATATCTTCACTGCCGCCTTGCCTACTCAATGCAGCATTCTCTGTTTCATCGGGAAGAGGAAGGGGAACTGACGCAGGCTCAATCGTTGTTGACTTGGGGCCTCTCTCAACTTCCGGGAATGGTACACCGTTTTTGCTAAGTACGGAGCGGCGAGACGATTTGGGCTTGACAGTGGAGGCTGGCGTCAAAGGCGGAGTCATAGGAAACCTCAACCGGTTTGTTGCAGTAACACCTATTCGTTGAAGCGGTGTAAATGTTGCCTTTGTGGATTTCTTGGAGGCCGGATCATTGCTCTTGACAGGTAGAGGGATTTTCGATGGTTTGATCGATGTCGATGGTGTGGGGAGAGTCTGTATGCTGCCACAGGACTTCGGGATGGAGGTGCTAGCTGCAACGAACGCAAAACTCGACTTCAACATCCCTCCTGGATAAAGACTCGTTGTGGGAATAGGGCTAGCTTCCTTCGGAGTTGGCGGTTGTTCAACTGAGCTGGTCATGGACATAGACGTTGCCAAACTAGGAGTGGTATCTTGAGATTCAGCCTGCTCATCGGTATTTTGGGCTTGGTCGGGTCCTGGACTGGCTTCAATACCACGATTGCGAGTTTGATCATCAAAGATGTGAATCCTGCCCCTTGATCTCGGTCCTATACCTCCAAAATTACCCACATCGGGCAGACTCAACATTGCCTCCTCAATCGAGTCATCCGAGAAGATATTGATCTCTTGCTTCTTCGATCGCTTCCTTATATTCCTGCCCACAGTCGGACTAGGTTCTAGGGCTGCGGAGAAGAAAGGACTTGGACCAAGCACAGGCTTCTGATTTGGGGATAAGACGGTGTCAATGTCTGCACACAGCCGAGCTCGCTTTGGAGGTCGAGGCTCAGAAATCGTTGGTGCTCGGACTGTCCGTACAGCTCGACTTTCGACAGACTGTGGTGCGGATCGAGGTAATCGAGGTAATTGAGGTGATTGCTCGAGTCTCGTTGCAGAATGGTGAACATATGGTCGAGGGGCTGGACTAGCATTCCAAGCTGCACTAGAATTTCGGCGTAAAGTCTCTTGCTGGGTTGGCGATGGGGTGAAACAATTGATATCAAGTTCGGCAAGAGGGGTTCGCTTTGGCTTGAAAAAGGTCTCAAGCGGCTTGCCTTTCTTAGGATTAATGGAGTTGTCCACTCTCTGGTGGTTCGGATGGGAAGATAACCATGGTGTGGTTGAAGTGACCATCTTCTTCGACGAAGACGACAAGACCACGATTGGGAGCTTGGTCATTGGGTTGAGATCTCCTCGTGCAACACCTTGAGCAATCTCTGCTGCGACGTGTGCTCCAATGAAAGGCATTTTATCCTCATCAATAGGGTGAGCAGGTTCTGTATGCAAGACCAGAGTTTGTGCGATGGGACAAAAAACTCTTTGGTGAAGGAAGGTGAGCTCGGCTTGATAGAAAGCCTCAAGGTAGCCTTTCGGAACAAAGAATTTTCCGTCGAATTGCAACATCCGAATAACTTTCTCGATTGTCTTGTGTTTCCGCACCATTCGGTAGGCCGTCTTCAATCCCATGTTACTAATGCTGGCAAGATAATCACAACCACTCAAGATTGCCATCTGTCGAAACTCTGTGTCGGACCAACCGGTCAAGTTGATTTCTTTGCAAGCACAAAAGTCTTGCTTGTTGATTTCGATACAGTTTCCGTACTGGTCCAGCTTCGTCAACAGACGTTTGGCACCGAAGACCAGCATATCCGAATCCTCGGAGAGAATCCCGTCTATAATACCCTTCCTTTCCAGATATACCATCTGAGCATCGGCTTCGTAGGGGGCTACAATATATTGGACCCCGACCTTCTTCAATTCGTCGATTAGCTGGCGGGCCATCTCTGGGGTAACATCGACAGCTTTCTGGAATTCGAGATAGGCCTGTGAGGTTTTCCCGGCATTCAGGAGTTCCAGACCCGCCTTTCTACTCTCCTCTCGTCGTTTCGCCCGATCTGCTTCCGTCGCGGCCTTGCTAGGAAGGTAGTCCCCATCGAAAATAATGTAAGGAGTTACGTGGAAATGTTGTAACATTCGGACTCGATGCATAGCAAAGTCGACAAACCTGGGATCTCATTAGATAATTCCTTCGAGAATGACTTCTGGACTTACTTCCTGGTCGGCTTTCCCTGTGCAAGTTCCATGGCACAAGCCACGGTACCACGGTGAAGCCAGCCATACGCGTCCACCCCAATGGTCTTACCCTCAAATTTCTTGAGATTGCAAGGTTTATGGATGGACTTTAACAAAGGAAGTAAGCCTAGAGAGTCAGCATAGTCGCGTGGAGTTAATGTTGGGAGGTGTACCATTAATTCCCATCTTTGTTAGCGACCGGTACACAGGAAACTTCAGCAGCCAAACACTTATTTACAGCTCCATAAGGAATTTAGCACAGTTTTGCTTTAATAACAAGAACTTTGGGTGAGAGGCCAACTCAAGACAGGATCAATAATCAGAACGGTTGTTGGACTTTTTGGCGGGGAATGTCGATGTCAGGAATAGAGTGCAACCTCGTGCCCGGGAAGTTCGTGTTGAGCCACACAGAACGCGTCGTCGCGTAGCAACCGTAGCAACTCCCGCCAACCCTAGCTCCTCCACCAGCTCTGCCGAAAAAGCGGCACTGGGCACCATTGTCCCTGGCCGTTTTGATAAACGATAAGAAAAATTAAAGACCGGCAGGAAGGTTGAGCCTTCAACGATCTCAATCGCCAACACGACATCATGCCGAAAAGCTTGGAGAAGACGCGCAAGAAGATTGCCAAGAAGAAGGGCAATATCAGCGCTCTCCATGAGAATTCTCGAGATTCCCAGCGCCTGCGACGAGCTCTGATGCGAGACGATAAACTGGTGAAGGTTGCATCGCTGAGACGAAAGAATGACCAACCGCTGAGTGAGTAGGCTTGCGCAGTGGGCTTGGACAGAAAATGACGAATTAAAGTTGAAAGAGCGGCATACTTCCAGGAGGCTATTCGGAAGAACGATGGCCTGCCACTGGACATGGAGACAATCCGGCCGTTGATTGATGCGTACGTCATGCACCAGAGGGACACTTGTTGACTATTTCTGATCCAATGGCTAGATTTGTACATCAACGCGATGAGGAATTCAGCAAATTGAAGAAGGAGCGTCGAGCGGGTAGGCCTGCGAGCACGAGGGAAGGCCTACTACGGATGAAGATTGCAGCAGATGAGAAGGAACGCGAGAACGGGTTTTGTAAGCCTCTACCAATCCGCTCAAATAACGCACAGTTGATGGTGTGTAGATCTCCCAGACCTCACAGATGCGGATAATGTTGTTCTTCTGAATAAATGGGAAGGAGCCTGGTCATATCTGTCTACCTTAAAGTGGATACGGATTTCGAGCAGCGGACTGGTACAACAAGCAAAATTCCCACCAAAGGGAGAATCATGAAAGTGTATAGAGCCATTGGGGTAATATGGGGTTGGGGGACACCAAAAGGATTTGAGCATCGAATTTTGTTTTTGACACGATGGAGCAGTAGCTAGTGTATAAAGCTGCTAGAAGAGCCAAATGAAGCCAATGAGTCATGAATATCCCATACCGCTGAGTGGATGCCACGCTTTAGTGTAGCCTGTTCCACAACCGCTTTTAAACTGTTCGGTCCTCTGTCTGGGTTATGCCCAGCCTCGTCTTCTGTGGCGCTAAGTCATCAGCCTTGCACGCCTCGCCAAAAGTTTTTCAGAGGTTTCTCGGCCAGCTCCTGCATGTGAGGTACTTCGTTGCAGCATCACAACACCGCCCTCTAGTCAGCCCTCCATCCGCCTCATACATCACAGTCCATCTCCGCACAATGCTCTCTATTAGATCCCTCGCCCGAGCGGCACCTCGCACGGTTTCCCGATTGACAGCTTCAGCTCTCAGAAGACCTTCAGCCCGCCCCGTCTCCTTATTGCCATCAGCATGGAAACCTGCGAGGACACAATACGTCGCAGCCTTCTCGACAACAATAATCCGGCCATCAAAATCTGCTGAGGGTGACGATGAATTGGTTGCGAAGCTCGAGTCTGAAATCCAGATGGAGAACGAGATGGTGGACGAGGGTGGTCTTCCAACGAGTGTGAAGGATTATCTCGAGAACGGTCCCTTTGAGATCATGGATACGCCAGGCCAAGAAGAAGTTGTGTTAACAAGACAATTCGGCGACGAGACGTGAGCAATAATAGTTCGCCCCTTTTCTCATTTCTGACAAACTTGTAGTATCAAGGTTACTTTCTCCATCGCCGACCTAAATGCGGTTGACCCCGAAGCAGACTATCAAGATCGCGCTATAGGCGACGAAGAGGACAATATCAACCAAGGGGACGAGAAAAATTTCAAAGTGGCGCCAGAAGACCAAGTTGAGGAGCAAGATGGTGAGGGCGAAGAAGAGCAAGAACCATCTTTCCCAGCGAGACTGAACATCGTTGTGGAGAAGGCAGGAAAAGGTGCTCTTGCAGTCGAGGCTGTTGTTCAGGAAGGAATGGTTGTCATCGACAATGTTTATTACTATACCGATGCATCGCACGCGTACGGCAAAACGGCAGACAAGGTCCACGAGAGACAGGACTTGTATGTTGGACCACCTTTCAGCAACCTTGATGAGGACCTTCAGGTGTTATTAGAGAGATATCTGGATGAGAGAGGCATCAACGCTGCGCTAGCTCTGTTCGTACCGGATTACATCGACATGAAGGAGCAAAAGGAGTACTTGAGGTGGCTGGAAAGCGTCAAGGGATTTGTTGAAGTATAAATGACTTGAGCGGGTTTGATTTCGCCTTCAACTGTTGTCTTCATACTATTTCCACTCTGCCACCCTTACCGTATTGTACAATATCAGGACTATAAAGTGCTAGCAAGGCACTTATATCACATAATAACAAAGATTCCCCTTGATATCCTGATATGAAGCACACTATACACGAAAACAGGACGCAAGGATTTGAGAAGCATTATCAAGCATAGGGAGTAGAATGGAGTTACTCAAACCCAGAGTAGTCCTTCTAAAAGGGTTGCTTCTAGGTGCGGCGCTCATTCCGCCCTAAATTCAGGGGTACGGACGACTCCCAACAGCAGAATTCATCACGCAGAACGTAAAACTCTCCCTTCTGAAAAAAGTGAGAGCAGGATTTCACTTGTCCGTTGAGGCCACTCAAGCCACTGATGTCTAAAAAGGACTAAGGAACAACCTATAGCCTTGGTCACTTCCTTTCCGCGCGACATCGCACCTCCCGCAATACCCTCCCGAACCGCGTCTCAAGCCGTGGAGAGCCGAGGGGATAAGTCATTTTCCGGAACTCCCCCAAATTCCCAACTCCAACTCTTTATTTCACTTTCCTTCTCCTCCATGTGAGATCGTTCCTCGAGCTCTTTGTTCAATTGGCAGCGTCCAGTTCATCATCCACACAAGATGTCTTCCACAGCACTATGTTGGCGTACCGCAAGGGCGTACACTAGAAACAGTACGAGGGTATGCGGGGAAGCTCTATTCCTTGAATTCGAACTGACCCATTCCCAGCAATCCATACTTTTAGCACGAACATTCGCTTCCACAACACGACGATATGAGATCAATAAAGTCCTTCCTTCGGCGGCCGAAGCGCTTAAAGACATGCAACCGAACAGCACAGTCCTCTGCGGTGGATTTGGTCTCTGTGGAGTTCCGGATACCCTTATTGATGAAGTGATCAACAAGCCGGAAATTACTGGCATCACAGCAGTTTCAAACAATGCTGGAACGGATACTTCTGGCCTGGGCAAACTCCTAAAGACGAAGCAGATCAAGAAGATGATTGCAAGTTATATCGGAGAGAATAAGACCTTTGAGAAGATGTATCTGACTGGAGAGGTCGAATTGGAACTCACCCCCCAAGGAACTCTGGCCGAAAGATGTGCATCTGGAGGCAAAGGAATACCTGCATTTTACACCCCAGCCGCGTTCGGAACAGTTGTGCAGACAGGAGAATTGCCCCTGAAAAACAACCCCGATGGAACACCTAACCAATATTCATATCCCAAAGATGTCAAGGTCTTTGATGGCAAGCAATACCTGCTGGAGGAGAGCATCAAGGGCGATTATGCTTTTGTGAAGGCCTATAAAGCAGATAGGCTTGGAAACTGTCAATTCCGTCTTACAGCCAATAACTTCAATGGTGCAATGGGCCGAAATGCCAAGATAACCATTGTGGAGGCCGAGCATATTGTCGAGCCTGGTGAAATTTTGCCAGAAGCCGTTCATCTCCCTGGTATTTATGTCAAGCGGGTTATTCAATCTACCACACCGAAAGGTATTGAGAAGTACACCTTCGCCAAGGATCCAAACGACCCCGAGGCAAAGGCTGCGCTTGGGAGCGGAGAGACTGCGGCTAAGAGAGAGAAAATTGTGCGAAGAGCAGCTAAAGAATTCAAGAATGGAATGTACGCGAATCTTGGTATTGGAATGCCCATGTTGGCACCCGCCTTCGTTGGCCCAGAAGTCGAGGTACAATTGCAATCTGAGAATGGTATACTTGGACTTGGTCCTTACCCAGTGAAGGGTAAGGAAGATGCCGATCTTATCAACGCTGGCAAAGAGACTGTCACATTAAAGCCCGGCGCCGCTGTGTTCGGCAGTGAGGAGAGTTTTGGCATGATCAGAAGCGGTCGTGTGAATCTGACTATCTTGGGTGCTATGCAAGTTAGTGGAAATGGTGATCTGGCCAACTGGATGTTGCCAGGGAAGATAAAGGGCTTCGGTGGTGCTATGGACTTAGTGTCGAACCCCGAGAAGACGAAGGTCGTTGTCACAATGGAGCACACAGATAAGAAAGGAAATGCGAAGATTGTGAAGCAGTGTGCTTTCCCTTTGACTGGGAAAGCTTGCGTGTCGATGATAATTACGGAATTGGTAAGTCTCAAATGCTGTTCTATCTGAGCTTACTCTAACATTCTATAGGGTGTCTTTGATGTGGATTTTGCAACGGGACTGACGTTAATTGAGATTGCTGATGGTGTTACCGTGGACGAGATCAAGGGCAAGACTGAAGCACCCTTTAAGGTGGCAGATGACCTAAAGCTGATGTTGTAGATTGTAAGATTACAATGTTGGATTCTCTCGCATTTTGGAGTTATATAGCATCGGTTCTGGAATGGGAAAATTATTGGCGTGTTTTATATTATGTCAACCCTAGTTATGATCATCTACACAACGTTTGCAAAGCTGCAAGAAGGTCTTTCCCCCTTTCGTGCATACTGCACGTGGTGATAACACGGGTCATCCCCACTTCCCCTCAACCGATAAAGCCTCGTATCAAAGCACGATCCTCTATCGTCACACTACCACTTTCCGGCAGTCTTAACCTTCACGTTCCTCCAGAATCCATCGGTGTCTCTCTTTCCGTTAAGCCTCCATTCAAGAGTTAATCCCTTGGACAATCAACCACAAGTCCTAGTATGGCGAGCACCGCTAGCCCCACAGCCTTCACCCTCTTTCCCCAACTTCCTACCGAGCTTCGACTCAAGATCTACAAGCACATCCTCGCCCTCTACACTACTCCCCGAATTCTAAAGATCTCATACTCTACCTCACTCAACCGCTACATCTCAAACACCCCACCACCCGTCCTCCTCTCAACCAGCCACGAATCCCGTACCTACACACTTCAGACATATACCAACCTTTCCCTAGGGCCTTCCTGCTCGTGGAGACCCCACCTCTCCCCAAGTAGCCAGCAATATCGCTACCAAAACCCCGCTCCGACCCCAGGCCTACCAATCCCCATCTGCTATGTCACAGACACGCTCTACATCTCCTCCCTCTTCCCTCTGCTCACTATCCACCTCCACGACTTGTTCTGGAACCTCGCAACCTCCTCTTCGCGCCACCACATCCAATCGCTCTCCATAGATCTCCGCGTCTGGAACACACTTTGCGAGGCTGGTTTGCTAGGCTTATTGGCGCGAATGAGGAGCCTAAGGGAAGTTTGCTTAGTGGTAGAGTTTGGACGTAGTTTTGAAGGGGAACTGGGGTTTTTGGATGCGCCAGAGTGGAGAATGGATTTGAGATGGATTGCGGAGAGAGCAGAGGAGACATTGGAGGAAGAGAGGGAGAGGGCTAGAGGGGGCAAAGGGAAGATGGGATGGTTTGTGGAGGGGGAGGGAAATGATAGATGGGTTGTAGTTAGGTGCGTTATTCTGACGAAGGGTGGGGAGCAAGCTTAATGAAATCAGGGAAGAAAGAGGTTTTGAAGGGGATGGATTGATATATATACTGAAATTTGGATGTACTTAATATATTATATCTATTTATTTACCGGGCTCGATGAGCTTATTTACTTAAAGACTCCATGTTCGTGAGTGTAGAGGTTTTGTACATTATGCTTTCAAATAGTCAACTGAAAAGATGGCCACTAACCGGATCACAGTGCTATTAAGAGGTGATAGTAAAACGATGAGCAGGTACAGAGAAATTTGAACGTCTTCTCTACTCCGAAGCCAGCCTCACAAGACTTGACCATTAATCGACTGAACAGCTTCGATCAGGCACAAATCAAATCACCAACCAACCTTTAAAGGACAAAAATAAAACCACCTCTCGTACGATTCAAACTCCACGAATCACAACATAAATCCCACCCAGACTCGTGTTCACATGCCAACAACCCACCAATCAACGCTCCTCACCTCTCTATTTGTTCGGGGTAACGTCGCTCTCAGATCGATCGATCGAGAATTCCGAGCCGTGACACATCGAGTTTGGGAAGCAGCTTCCGCTCCCCGTGACGAGAGGGGAAGAGCCGATAAATAGCCAAATTGAGATCTCCGATTGTAGACTTGCAACAGAAAACTAAGGCAATGCATGGTGCGTGGCTAAGCGTGAGTCGAGATGTGGGTTGCACAGTTATTTTAGGAACAAGGCTGTGCTGTGGTCATCTATCCCGAGTTGATACCCCAGCACGGGACTATGAGGTGGGGGTAGGGAGGAACACGTTAGGCTGAACGAATTGGGGGGTTTATGTGAGGTAGCAACGACTGAAGGAGGGTTTGTGTAACGACATGACAGTTACAAGTTATTTATGTTAGACCGATTCGGTGAAGTGTCTTGAGAAGGAAAAGCGTTTCACCAGAAAGATGAGGTGAAAGCTGAATATAAAACGACAAGTTCATTGACTCAAATATGATGGAATCATATTCCAAAATGAAAATTTCCCCTTCACTTCTCATGAACTTCTTGTTTCTTGAAGCCACTGCTCTTAACCAACCAGGTTGCAAAATCTTGTAGCTCAGGGTGCATATCTCGAGCCTTTTTGATATCGACATTGTACCCATCCTTCTCAAACCATTTGAACATAGCGCCCATGTCTGGCATTGCAAGCTTCACTACCGAGCCGACAGCACAAAATGTCGTCGGCATATCATAACCCATAGTCTTCTTGAAAACCACAAGCGCTTCATCGAAATTCAGCTCGTCGCCCGCAATGCCAATCGCCTTTCCAGAATACTTCTCCGGCTTCAACAGAGCAACAGCAGCAAAGTGGCCAATGTCGCTAGCAGCAACAAGTTGAACGGGCTTCTTTCCTACCTGCCTCCACATAGCCTCGAACGCCTTGCCTTCGAAATTAGCTGACATGTTGTCCATGAAGGTAGCAGGACGCAGAATCGTCCACGCCATCGATGTTCCCCGGGTCTTCTCTTTCAGGTACAGCTCAATGCGATATTTGGTCGCAATATGTGCAACAGGTGTAGGGTTTGTGTCAGAGACAACTTCGCCGCCGCGATCAGCCGACGTGAAGACAAAGTGCTTGACGCCATGAGCGATACTGGCATCAATAAGTCCTTCAGCCTGTGCTTCTTCTGAGCCTTTTGGACCGTGGACAGTGACGCAAAAGACGCCGTCAATCTGGGTGTTGGCATTCTCGAAAATTTCTTCGGGCGTTGTTGGGTCTCCTGCGAGCAAAGTGACGCGTGAATCCAGCGCTGCGAGAGCTTTGGCTTTTGGCGATGAGGTGTTTCGCGTCAAGGCCAGAATTTCAATGGATGGAAGTGAGGGAGTGGAGAGGATGGCCGAGACGACAGAGCTGCCTTGAGTTCCTGTGGCTCCCACAATCAGAAAAGTTTTGGTGGCCATTGTTGGCGAAGGGAGTATTCTTTGAATTGCAAGCTTGAGGTGATTGATCTAAAGAGCTGTGGACTGCTGTATACAAAAAGCAAAGTGGATCTCTTTTACGAACGGCGACTTGATTTTAAGTAGATCGCGTCTCGACTTCACTTGAAGCCCGCGGTGTTTGGTTAGCCCATGCCCTTTTCCCCTACGGCCGCAGAAGAGATTAAAATGGCTCCAAAGCAAAGAGAATCATTCCTCGGTGGGATTGTATGAAACGCTTGAATGCGGCGTAGCTTTTAGGGACGTATCGTGGAGACATTCCTCCGATTCGCTTCGCGAAGCGAACCGATTTCGCAACTTTATATCAGGGATCAAGTTGCGCTCTCTATTCTGCTATTGGTTCGCTTACTCTCGCAGTTTGAATGAGCTGATTGGCTCACTGGCTTGGCTGACAATAAGGAATCCGAGGAAAAGTTCACGAGTTCCCATGAGCATCCATATCATTCGAAACTAAAATGTAGTATAAGGAAAGAGCAGTATAGAATGAGCGGAGAAGGCAGAATCATTCTATCAACTCTATGAAATACAATGCTTCTCATTGCATAGGTATCTGGTAGGTGAACGTATGAGGTGTCATAGGACTACGGTGCCACCACAAATGAGAGAGAGAGAGAGAGAGCCAGGGAAGGCAGGTCACGACTTCACGAATTGTATGACTACCATGCTCTCCCTTTTCACTCTCTCATAACATGGCACCAGTTGCGTGTCTGCGGTGTCGCCGTTGTGCGAGGGAAAGGACAGGTACATACATATTCAGAGCACTTGGCTCACCTCCTGGTCAAGGGTTGTGGAAACTCCATTCATGGTTTGCATCTTTCGAATATGAGTATTACGGACAGGACGGCGGCATTAATGCATTCATCGAGCAGCCATATAGATCGTGAAGAGTTCGGCGTCAATGCTAAGGAGACAGTGGCAGGAGATGGTGGCAGCGCTCGTTCTCCCGCAGTTAGATTGAATGGATGCGGTGCCAAAGTCGTGTGGGGGTTCCGCGCATCTACTCCTTTGTCACCAAAAAAAAAAGGGTTCATCGACGATCAGGGACGCACAGACGAGGCTGAATCGGCCGATTTCTCGAGCCCCTGCGCGCCCTGCATGGAAGGGTCGAAGGGGTCGCGGGAGTCTGAGTTTAGCCGGTTCCACAAAACGGATAATGCCACCGGCTTATGACATCAGTGGATCACAAGGCCCGCAGCGCAAGGGAGCTCTTCAACACGCCTCGATGTGATTTGACAACCACCGCAACACCCCCTTGACGACTCGGCGAGGCTGTTGCTCTTTCCTGCGACTTGAACACATCAGTCCGGGGTGGGAGGGCTTCCATCAGCTTCCATGTGTGGAACATGGCAGGATGCGAACCTGTCGGCGACCAAAATACCGCAATGGAAGGAGGATTCACGGATGAATTACGTCAGTTGAGCGACGAAGCCATTGGAGGGTGAGGTTGGGAACAAGGACGGGCTAAGCTTTGTCCTCCCCTTGCGGCGTGGGACTTGTCGAAAAGGGTTCAGGTCCAGCAGCATAATCGTTGTTTGTGAGACGATCACGTGTAGGCTTCGATGGTGGTGGTTGACGCTGCCCTTATGGCTCCTGATTCTCAACCTCGCACAACTCTGGGGCCACTGCGTCGGACAGGCCGTTCTTCGGCTAAGGCGACGTCCATGGAGCTCCTTTCGTGCTGGCGTGCAACTGCACTCAGGGTCGTGCTTACTTGGTGGTAGGGATAAATAAACCCCTGAACTGTAGGGTGGTTCTAGCAGGTTCTTCTCCACAAAAAGGAGGATTTCTAGTACATAATTGGTCAGTTGCCCTTGCCAAGGCCCGTGCTGATAGAGACAGCTCAAGGGTTTCTTTATCCCTACCACGAGTAGTACGAAGTACTTCGTAAGTTAGTGAGCCCGGAGCCGAATCAACGTGCGCGATCCACAGACCCTGGTCGCTAAGTGTGGGGCGCGTTCGGGATCGATATCATCGAGCTTCAAAATCGCGTTCCAAGGCCACCTTTTCTCAGGGTCTTCCGCGGGCCAGGATGGGTGGCAGGGCCTGGCGAGCGCGGTCTAGATTAACGACCCATTTGAGAAGTCTAGAGAGTGCACTCGATGTCTTCGATTCAGATTTCACTCCAAATCTCGATCGTCGTAGCCATGCCATGCCATGCCGCTGCCACGATGGCCACTGTGAGGTGAGATGCACGACCACGCCCTCGCCCATGGCCACAAACCTCGACCTCGACCTCGACCCCAAAAGCTCCTCCTCTTTCTCTTGCTACCCGCGCGCGCGCTTCTTTCGTCCCTTATTTCTAATTCCTTAGCTACGCATCCAACACTTTTCCTCTTTCATCCACCATCAACGCATCGATCCCAGCTCTGACCGGACCTGCCAAACCCTCCCCTCTGTTCCATTGACGTCTAGACAACCACGCAGACATGTTCTGAGCATCACTACCCCGCTGCTTGTACACTTTGCCACAACGTTCTGTTATGATTGTGTGGAATCCCCTTTGCCTAGAGACGTTGTCCTATATCGGGCTACCCACCATCAATCCTGCTCGATTTGTTTAGAATCCAGTCGCAGCTTCAGATTGTTATCACGTATCTCTCGTATGACCTCACAAATCTAGGCAGATTTTCAACATCTCGACAATAAGATTTGCAATGATTTGGAGGACCTTCGATCTTCTCAGCTACCAACCTTGGTGATATGATGCTGCAATCTTCGTTACATCGACGAAGTGCGCCATCTCCAACTTCACACCCTCGAAGACCTCCGGCGCACCTCTCTGTTAGTCTCCGTCATGAGAGCCCTATGGCCGGGCCTGCAACCGTAGAAACCACGCAGGTTCACCGATCAGTGAAAGGCAAACGCAGCCCCCCCAAAGGCGATTTGGTCAGACGATTGTCCGATGATAGCAACGATTCGGAAGGGTCAGCCGCACCAAACCTGCAAAAGTGGTTCGATCGCTCAAATAGACGTCCTGAGACGGGTATCCTCCAATCTTTGGAAGACAGTAAGTTGCTGCTTTGGTTGACCGCTAGGATGGGTCATTGATTGTGTCTGAGTAGATGATCCGCCTTATTTCCTCCCTCGCAATAGCTCCAGCACCTCGAATGCTTGCTCCGATTCCAGGGCTAAATACTATCCCTTGCAACTTAAACCGAGGGGTTTACAGACAGATACCAACGGGAGTAGCGCAGACGATTATCGAAGTGTGATCGATGACCTGACTATTGAGAATAAAAAGCTGAAGGCAAAGCTACGGAAGTATGAAAAAACACAAAAACCACATTTGGAAAAAGATCGGCTCTTTGAGGTCAAGATCCACTCCCTGCCAGCACGAAAGCGCAGAGAATTGGAAAATGTGCTGCGAGACTTTGCTTCTACTATCGACGGATCCACTGATGAAGGGGCGGCGAGAATATCCCACAGAGGAATATTACCCTCTGCTTCACTCAATCCGGCAAACAGCTCTCTCCCCAAGCATCCGTCATCTTCTTCTACTTCGAATTCGCGACCTGTTGACTCGGCGTACGCATCCATGTCCAATTCGGGCCCTACATCTGTATCTACCTTAAATCATACTCTGGAAGGGAAGCTTGTTTCTCAACAACGCATTGGCAAAGACCAGAATATCCAATCGTTCTTACATAACATCCCTGAGGGCCTGTTGCCCAAACACCCCCCGGTCATGACTGAACGACAAAAGAAAAAGCTTGTCGTTCAACGACTGGAGCAACTCTTCACGGGAAATAAGGGAGCGAACATTGGCAACAAGAACCAACCGCAGCAACAGCAGGAAGTCTCTAAGTCTGCAGCTAAGGCAGACCAGTCCTCGGATCACAATCCACAAGCCATAGAAGGCGTGCGGGAGGCTCATATCTTACCGTATAAAATGGATGTGGACGGTTGTGGGCCTGCAAAACTTTCAGATGATTCGAGCCATGAGACTCAGGTTATGGACTCTGGGTCGTCTGAAGAATGCTCTCCCAGCCGTTCTCCAGAACAAAGACCGACGAGGCCACTGGATTTGGATCCCAACCGTGCACAAAACCCATCCGAGAATGTTGAATATATTCGACATCTCGGTTTAGCAACTCCTCAACTGGTCTCCAGTGAGTCTACAGATGCAGCCGATGCTGAGGGCTGGATCTACCTCAATCTTCTCATCAACATGGCCCAGTTGCATATCATAAATGTCACGCCGGATTTTGTTCGGAAAGCTGTCTCAGATGTGAGCGCGAAGTTCCAACTGTCTTCTGACGGGAAAAAATTAAGATGGAGAGGAGGTTCCCGAGGAACTAATTTGAGTAGCGACAGTGGTGCCAGTAGTGAACGGAACGAGTCTCATGACAGTGACAGCTTGGGTGAAAATCGGAACAAGAGGCGCAAGGTCGGGATGGGAAAATTCACATCCGTTTCGCTCAATGTGAACAACGTACCAGCTGGCACTCACAATTCCTCGAAGTCATTCCACTACAAGCCTCTTTTTCATCATGCAAGCTCATCATCAGGAGGTTTGATATCATCAGATGAGAGCGAATCCTTGTTCGGCTACGAGGCCCCGAACGCGAGCGGCACTGGACGGAACGGACGACAGAGCAAGGCTAAAAGTGAGAAATCTCGCTCAGGCTCGAGGGGACATGTTCGAAACGATGAAGGGCCAATCATTTTCTATAGCGGCGCAAACTTCTGTACCGATCTCTCGGGCGACCGAGGAGACATCATAACCCCACTCCATGTCACCGGCGTTGGAAAGGATGGCTACAGCAATTTTACCCAAACTGCCTTAGGATGCGAATCCAAGATAAACCTACCACCAATTTACCGAACAACTTCTGGTTCCTTGTTGAGCTTCAGGCCATTCAGGGATTATTCGAAAGGCTCGACATTCCTCCAAACGGAGGAAACTCGGCCAAAAACACCGGATCTACTCGAAGATGACTCGGGGAATGAGATTTGTTTCGTGGATTGTTCAGCCACTAGCTTCAGTTCACCAAACCCTTTGCAAGATTTCGAGGCTAGTGGTCTAGGAGGAACACAGCCGGCAGATCATTTTGCTGTCAGAGTTCAAACTCGACGTATGAAAGCTGCTTCCCGTGCGCCAAACAAGCTCTCCAAGTTTTCCGTACAAGACGGTCGGGTCAGGAAATTCAGGCACAATATTTCCAAGCATTCATTGGATATGTTTCGCGAATCTGATGTCGAGATGTCCGGAGACATTATCGCTGATCGGTTGGCATCTTTGTTAAGTTTCGCTCCGTCCTCAAGCGTGACAGATGATCCTCTGGTCAAAACTGAAATGATCTCGGCACACTTCGCTCGACTAGCACCTTCAGAATTGCCACCTCCCACAGGCTATTACGGGATGACTTCAAGTTCAGGAAATGATTCCGACTCTAACACAAGTTCCACGGGAATCTCACACCTTCGGCGCGACAGAACATTTCTACCGAAGTCGTTTGCTTCATATAGTGATATGGACGAAGTTGTCGATGAGAACTCTCAAGATTCTTCGGAGGAAATGAATGACGATGATAATAGCATCGATATGCTGGCAGTAGCACGAGAGCTGGATCCAAGTGGGGTTGCAACCAGAGAGAAGGAATTTGAGATGGAGCTGGATGCGGCGACAGATACTCCGAACCTACCAGTTCGCAGCTCTGTCGCGACGCTGAATGATGAGACGGGAGGTGAGACAGGAAGCAGTTCCGACTCTAGTGATGAGTGATTTGCGTCTCTATTATATGAGCATTGGATTAGCGTGGAGTCTGGAGGCGCTTTGGGAAAGAAACAGGTCTCAATGGTTTTCGAGTGCTGTGCGCATAGGGTTATTTTTGCATAGCAGTGGGCGTTTCAAAACTCGATACCCGATCGGTCACGTTGGTATAACTAATGTGTGTATAATTGAATACTGTAAATGACTTCTATATTTAACTGCAGCACTGCGATGTGCACTTGTGAAAGATTATCTCGTAATTGAGCAGGATCACACTATTATGAAGTAATATCATGACTGTAATGTACGCGCCTGAGGCCGGAGAGAATCAGCACATGGAAGTGCTATGCTGGTCTGGTAAAGGCGTAGCTCCTGATCTCCGGATTCAATGAGAGCCAGATCACACTGATGTGGTGAAAGAGCCCAATTTATAGTCCGGTGGAGAAATATCAACAAGACATGAGAAGTAGGAAATGAAAAGACGAGTTGGAATTACGTGGAATGCCAAATGGAGAACATATTAGAGGAGCTGTTTGAGCTTGAATAGAACTTGTTCAGAAAGATTGCAATTCGGTTGGGTACAGGTGCAGTTGCGCAGCTATAAACTTGAGAAGAAGAAAAAAGGAAGAGGTTGGTGAAGTGGCGAGAATTTATATCTTCCGTCGGTAAATCCGGTGCCCTAAAGGTACCAATTGTGCCGATCTTCAGCCCCGCGTGTTTCTTAGAGCCTCTCGTAGGTGGCTTTGACCTTGAATACTTTATTTTGGTACTTGCGAATAAAGAGATCTCTGTAGAGAGCAAAGCTGAGGAAAGGCTCTCAATTGGCCGAACTCAATAGGTCGGCCCCCATCGGACTTTAATTTCACTTCCTTACTGCATTCGTCGTTTGGGTGCTAGGACGACGAAAGGAATCGTAGAGTCAAGAGAGAACTATAACTCGGTGCACAGCGACTCAATGCGGTAACTCAGTACTTATAGCTTTCCCAATTCCTGATTGAGTGGCGAATGCCATATCCTGAACGCCGCATATCATGACCCTATCCCCAACGCCATCAACAAGTTCATCTGCTTCTCCGGACCCTCTATCCAAAGCCCGGTTTGCGCCCGTTCAAAATGCTATTTCGTGTTGTTACTCATTTCTTCGTGGTCCCTCTGAACTGGTCCTTCAGCTCTTCCATATAATAGCGAATGAACTTCTGCACATCTGCTCCAGCAGGTTCTGTGGTTCTATCAGTTTCTGATATCCAAACCATCCATCAACAAGAACCTACTGTCTATCTGCGTCCCACTCATTTCGGAAGGATCGTACAGCTTCTCGCCTTGCTTCACTTCATGGACCTTCTTGTGGACGCGGCGGACGGCACGGTGGAAGGTTGAACTCGCAAGAAGCTACGTATGGTCAGGAGACTATAGAAGGAATACATTCGGCTCTGTATGTGGCAGGAATGAAGGGCGCACTCTTTGGACTAGCCAAGCCTGTGAAGCTGTTAGCAAGTAGACTTGGGCTTTTGTGGAATGAGCCTGTACCTCAATTATGAATAGTCGCCACCGCATCTTCAAGGTTGTGTTTGCATGATACGGCTATTTCTTGAGATGCCACCGACACGGTGAGAAAACAATACAACGGTGAGATATGATTGCTCTGAGTCTTATGGAGGCAATTCGCCAAAGAAGTCGCGATTTGTAAAGCTGAAGTTTGCCGGCTGCGGAGTCGAGAAGCGGCACCCCTGTCTGGGCCGGATGAGTGGCTGCGCTGCGCATGCCTCTTGCAACTTTAATCCCAAGACATCTCCCTCTCCCCCCTTTCTTCTCTTACTGTCTCCCTTCACTTCGCAACTTCACCACATTTGCATTCCTTTTGGTTTCCGCTTCCGCTTCCGCCCGTTTGCACCTTTTTCAGAACCTCGGAATATCCCTTTATCGCTTTCTGCTAATCCTTGTTGTCGTATATCTTTTGCTGCACGTGTTTTGGCTCGTCAGGTTGTCTGCAGGATCCAAGCCGCTCTGGTGATTGGAGAATATCGGAGGCATTTTTGTCGAACAGGACTTTCGGGTCGACGCCTACCATCTGATTCTCTGAATTACTCAGCCTGACCACAATCGCAACGGCTGTCAACGCTCTGCTTCTCGTATCATCTGATCGAACTTCCTTGGCTTTCTTTCCACGTCCACCGTCAAGCAGATTTTGTACACAAGACTTCGGCGAGCGCCACTCTTCTTGTACTTAAGTACCCCGGCTCCGTCTTCGAGAGTCGCAAGATCCATAAATCTGGATCGATTACGGGCCTTCAAGAGGCGTCGGGAGTCTCCCTCATCCTCATCAGAGTCATTATCGGCAGACGAGTCGAAGAAGCCGAGAGGGAGATCACCTGCGTGGCTCAGCAAGATGCATCGCAATCGCTCTACTTCAAAGCGCTCCTCATCTCCCAGTGTTGTCCCCAAAGCCTTGTCTATCTTGCCCCAAACAGACGGATCATGCTTTGGCAAGCCTAAGGCACCAGAAACAGAGGCAGAGATGGAAGATGCAAGCAAAGAACCACATCCTCCCGAGTTGCCTGGGTTCTTGAAACTCACTGATGCTGGTGGGTGTTATTCCTCAAGCCGCATGATATTGCTAACCAGAAAAAGAAATGCGTGAGAAGTACAATGAACTCAATCGGCTGGAGAACGAGCGTCTCTCAGCCTCTAAACAGGGCGGCGAAAGTGGCGGCGAGTGGGCAAGACTCGACCCAGATCCTCTCCTTGACCGATACAACAATATCCATCCGTGGGCCAACAATCGCGTCAAGCTACGCGTGCCAGAAGGATTCAACGATTACATCAATGCCTCGCCAGTCACGTTAGTCTCCACCTCTGGCAAACAGAGTGCTTTGAAATCTGGTGTACAGGACAAGTATATATGTATGCAAGGCCCTAAGAAACAGACCGTCGATCACGTGTGGCATATGGTATGGCATGAGCTTGCGACACCATATAATGATTCACCCGCCGTTATCCTCATGTTGAGTCCGACCCATGCACCTGCGCCAGACGATCCGACTAGGACATTCGAGAAATGCTTTCCCTACTATCCGATTGACGAGAATTCCCCACCTCTTAAAATCAACGAGAAGAACGACCTCGGGGAGGACTTCAAGGCCGAGGTTCGGTTTGTTTCCCGAGAACCTAGTATAGGAGGCACTGCTATTGAAGTACGAAAACTCGTCATGACTGTTGAGGGTGAAAATGACGAGAAGCCGATCTGGCACTATTTGTACCCAAATTGGCCCGATTTCGGTGCACTGGAAGAGGAAAATATAGCTAGTGTGATAGGACTGATGGATATCTCTCGAAAGCAGAATGGTAAAGGGGAGAACCCTCGTATCGTCCACTGCAGTGCTGGTGTTGGAAGAACTGGTACCTTTGTCGCTCTGGAGTTTTTGATGGGAGAATTGCAAGGTGGTGCTTGGGAAGGTTGGGATCAAGGCCCCATGGGTGACACCGATCCGATTTACGATACGGTCAATCAGCTACGCATGCAGCGGAAGACTATGGTCCAAGCTTATGAGCAATATGCTTTCCTTTACGAGGTCTTGCGAAAGATATGGGAGGAGAAGTATGGTACTGAATGTGTAGGAGGAGAGCACACGCACAAGAACACAGTCCAAGTCTGTGGAATTGGCAACTCACCTTAATGACAGGTTATAAACGGCGTCTACGGAGGCAGAGGAATGTGTGGAATGCGGCGGTTCGAATCAGATTGTGGGTATTGATTGCCTTTCTTGTAAACTTCCTGTATTCAACTGGTCTGCTTAGGGACTCATGAGTGGTTTGGCGCAGATAGATAGAACCTTTCAGCAATGAATTACGAAAACAGAATGCAGACTACAGACATATGGTTGAACTCCTCTAGCCATGTTTACGTATCAGTGGATGGTTGAGCTTGCCTCGGGATGGCTTCCAGCAGCCCGTCAAAAGCAACGAATCTTGAACACCCTAGGAATGAAGCCAGCCCGCCATCTGGTGGGACTGTGCTTTGGGTTGTACGACGAAAGGGAAAGAACGCCAGTTCCGCGACTAGCACTATTATTCGGCTTAAACTAATCTGAATAAAGTTACACGTATTCTCGTGGACTAGAATGCTTCGTGCAAACCTAGTCGCATCCTTTCCATCTTAGCTCTACTTATGGTAGATCTGCTTAACGGCCCCATAAAGCTACCTGGCCCGAACTTCATCTAGTAGAAAGAACCAACCGCTCTGGCTACCCACAGAACCGTCACTTTTGAGACTTTGCAGCCCTGTTTTGTTGGCTTAAGCTTGCTTTTGACCAAATTTGGGATGGGCTATGGCCCTCGGCTTGTATTGCGGCGTCCTCTCCTTTCCTTTTTCTTCAGTGGCTCTGCAGTGGAACACAGCCTCGTGTGACGCTTTGAGCGGGGAAGTAGGTATATCATGATGAAGGTATCGCCGAGCCCAGTCTCACTGTACTGTGCATCATTTTATGAGCTCGTTGCATGTATCTCTCTCCACAATCAATTAAGTTTACTAGAACTTATCCGGCGACAAGAGAGCATTACAATGGCATCTAAACCAGAATTCATCGTTGTGCCTGGGGCATGGCATGAACCCAAGGCATTCGATCCCACCTCCGTCCTTCTCGAGAAAGCTGGGTACACTGTTCATGGAATCTCCCTACCATGTTTCGGAGCTTCGCCACCACTCAAGAACTTCGATCCTGATGTAAAAGTCATCTGCGATACCGTTAATAAGGTACTGTCCTCTGGTAAGGATGCAGTCTTAGTATACCATTCGTACGGGAGCGTCCCGGGCTCCGAAGCCCTCAGCGAATACATGAAAGAGCTCGAAAGTGGGAATAAGAAAGAGGGATGGGGCAAGATCCGAAGATTGGTATTCTGCTGTGCATTCGTCTTGCCAGAAGATGGAAGCCTGATGGCTGCTCTACAGTTTAAAGATCTTCATTGGTTCATTGTCAACGTTTGTCCTTCCAAAATCCAATCCTCACTTTCCGTACTACAATTTAATGACAAGCTCTGGTTAGGGAGATGAAGTGCTTCCCAACACACCAGAGAAGATCTTCTACAACGACCTCTCGGACGAGGTAGCAGCACCATATATCGCAGCCATAAAACCCCATTCGTACCGAACATTCTCGTCTCAGCAGTCCGTCGCGCCGTGGAAAGTGATTCCAAGCACGTACATCGTATGCGAGAAGGACCAGGCGATCCCACTGCTGGTACAGGAGGGCATGCTAGGGATGGCGCACCAGATCGAGCCGACGTCATTCGATAATATTGAGCGATGCACCGCAGGTCACAGCCCGTTCATTAGCCAACCCGAGTGGCTTGCCAAAAAGCTGATCAAGTCGGCCGGTGATGCAGCTTGAGCGATATTTGCTCTCATGTTGTGCTCTCGAGTTTGTGATATGGAAGTTTGCTGATATTTTCTTTGTAATTCGAAAAGCAAATATTGTACGACACGATCGAGATGACCTTTCTTAGCTGGGTGTATTCGCGGTTTGACATTGAACTCATTATTCCTTCGTGATATGTTACATTTCAATTCGAACTCCAAAAACAAAATTCAACTCCTCTTTGCCTTCCTCCATTTATGCCGTTCCATTGATGTAGTCCCGATTCTCGATCGTCACAGATTTGGTCATATGATTGACCTTATATACTCCAACAAGTCTCGATGCAAGCTCAAACATGTTGTTTCGCAGTGAAATGACGATGAATTGAGCGTTCTTTGTTCTCTCCTTGATGTAGCTAGCCACAATGGAAACCTATTTGTGTTAGTAGAACCTCGAACAGGATGAGAAGTATACCTACGTTTCTGAAATCCAAAGCAGCATCAATCTCGTCCATCACATACAGCGGTGTTGGCTTGTAATGATGTAGAGCAAAGACTAGTGCCAGACTGCTCAATGTCTTCTCACCACCAGACAAGTTGGAGATGTTCTTCCAAGACTTCTTCGGTGGCATAACACTGAACAAAATACCTTCCGAGAATGGGTCCAAGGAATCGACCAGTTCAAGTTCTGCATTTCCTCCCATTGTGATCATCTGGTACATTTCCTTCAGACGGAGAGAAATTGTGCTGAAGCCTTCCATGAAACCTTCAAGCCGGAGGCGACGCAAATCATCGCAGCGCTTCTTTGCCGAATCACGCTGGGCAACGGCACTCTGCAGATCCGCATTTCTGGCAGCATGCTCCTCAACTCGTCGACGGTATTCAGCAAGAACACCAAGTTCGACATTGACATTCTGTGTCTTCTCCTCCAGAGCAGCTATTTCACTTTTCAGTGTATCTTTGCTCATATCTGTCAATTCGTCCTTGGTGTAAGAGGGAAGCTCCTGCGCCTCAATTTCTTCGCCAAGATCACTGATGTTCTGCAGAGCTAGCTTGCCGAGCTTCTCCTTCCAGTACCTCAACCGTTTCTGGTTCTCTCCAAGCACCTTTTGATTCTCTTCGAGCTTGTTTTTCATTTCGATCTCAATAGCGCGGATCTCATTGAGCGCGGTAGTCTTTTCGTCCAATTCGGCCTTGAGCGCATTAAGATCTTTCTTCTTTGCCTTCAAAGCCTCTTGTGCATCATCCACCTTAGCTTGGTAGCCTTCCGCATTCGAGCTTTGGTTCCTGATGTCCTCCTCTAACGACTCGAGATCCGAAACCGCAGCCTGCAGTTCCTTGGTAGCCTTCGCATGATCTTTCTCGTGCTTGGTCTTCTGCTTCTCAGCTTTTGCTCGCGTCACCTCGGCAGTAGACACTGTCTCGTTGAGATTGTCGATCTCCTCCTTGAGGGAGTCGACTTTTGACTTTTGAGCACGAAGCTTCTCACCACCAACTTCCATGATTCTATCCTGCAACGCCTTGATCTCTTGCTCGACGCTGGCAGTCTCACCATGAAGCTTCTCGATTTCTTTGTTAAGCTTCGTGATTTCCTTTTCGAGAGAAGCCACGCGGCTGTCATCAGTCTTCGAGGGCTGATGTTCCTTGCTCAATTCTTTAATTCTTCGCTGAGCATCAGCCAAGTTCCGTGCCGAACTCTCAACTTCCAGGTCGATTTTTTGCATTTTTGTATCAAGCTTAGGAATTTGGTCATTCAGACTTCTAAGGGACGACTCAAGCTCCTGTTGACGCTCTTGGAATTTCTGGAAATCTTGCTCGAGTGCATCGCGGTCTACCTCCAATCTGGCGACTTGGTCTTTCGATACCTCAGCCACGAGTTTGGCAGACATCAAGCCCTTCTTCACGGTGTTACCACCTCCAGACATGGTACCTGACTTGTCGATCAGCTGGCCGTCGAGCGTCACCACCCGCCATCGTTTAGCGCCGTAGGCAATTCGATTTGCTTGCGCAAGATCTGATGCCACAAGGGTATTTTGAAGTGAGTGATAGAAGGCAGGTCGAAATTTCTCATCTTTCGCTTTAATGAGATCAAACAGGCGTGGAACGTTATCAGGAGTCTCAATCGGGGAGAGATCTTTGTTTCCGAGCTTGTCGAGACACATGAAGTTTCCTCTTCCAAGATTGGTCTTTCTCAAATACTCGATACATTGCTGCCCACCTTCGACAGTGTCTGTCACGAAGTTGTCAAGCGCACCGCATGCTGTAGAGATTGCAACGTCGTATTTCTGATCAATCGTTCCGAGATTTCCAAGTCGCCCATGAAAACCGTCAATTCGTCCAGACTCCTTCAATCGCATCAGGCCAGTGAGGACATTCCCTTGCGCTTGTGTATTTGAGAGGCTGGCACGAGCCTCATCGGCTTTCTGTCGAGCACCCGAGAGCTTAGAACGAAGGTCGGGTTCCTTCTGGGACAGCTTTTGGAGTTCTGATTCTACTCGAGCGGCATCTTTCTCCAATTTGGCTCTTTCTGACTTGCACTGTTCGAGCTCAGCCAGCTTTGCTTCGCGGCCCTCCTCGATGCTAGCTACCTTTGCCTGCATTTCTTCGAGTGCCACGGCGCCAGCATTGGCTTTTTCATGAAGAATCGCAAGCTCGCTCTCGGCAACAGCGATAGCTGACTGCTTCTGATTGATCTTCTCATTCCAAGGCTCCAATGATTTCTGCTTTGTTGCAATTTGGTCAGAGAATGCTTGAGTCTTGCCCTTGAGGCTATCACGAATTGTTACAAGCTCTTTCTCCTCGGCTTTCATTCGTTTCTCCATCGCGGTAATCTCTGCTGCGGATCCTTCAATGTCGGCAGTGCAATTTTCGATGGTAGACTGAGCGTCTGTTGCGGCTGTCTCAGAGGTATTGATGGTCTTCTCCAGCTTCTTTTGCTTGCCAGTAAGGAATTTTCTCTTCTCCTCAAATTTGACATGTTCTTGGTCGAATTTTGCCATCTCTTTAATTATCGATTGGGTATCTTTATCCAGAGATTCACACTCCTTCTGACCTTTCTTGTATTGCTTCTCAAGCTGCTTGATCCCATCTTCGTTTCCTTGATGTTTTTCTAATTCTGAATCCAACTGAGCTTGCATCTGGCCGATTGCCTCTTCCGTGACAGTAATGTTGTCGCCACATTCGTCGATGTAGAGTTGGTACAAGGCGGATTGCTTCATTGTCAATTCATTTTCGTCCCTGATATAAGCCAGAGCCTTGTTTTTCTTGTCCTCAAGGCCGCTCTTTTCTTTCTCCACGTGCTGGACGCGGCCGCTCTTTTCAACACAGACCTCGTTGAGAGTCTCTACCTCTGCTGCAGATTCCTCAATTGGCGCCTTGTACTTCGATGTGCCGATGATATCCTCCAAATACTCAAGCAGACCATCATCATGCTCATTTGCGGCTTTCGGCTTCATCTGGGCAATAGACTCGACTTCTCCTTGAAGAATCAAGAATCTTTTGTGGTCAAGGTCGACACCTCTGTCTCGAAGCAATGTAGTGACGACGGTGAAGTTGGATTCCTTGCCATTCATGTAGTATTTGCTAGAATTGTTCTTGAAGGCACGCCTGGATATCACAAGATCCGAGTTTGGCATAATCAATGGTGGACCATTTGCCTGCTCAAAATCAGTCACAAGGTCACGAAGACTAACGAATGGAGTACTAACTTGATCCATCACTTCTTGAAAATGAACTGCTACCTCGCAGAAATCTAGGTCGGGGAATGCGGCAGAATTGTGAATAAGTGCTGAAATCTTTCCTTGTCTCATCTTACTGGCCCTGAATCCGAAGACGAAGAGGAGAGAGTCAATGACATTCGATTTTCCGGATCCATTAGGTCCTACAACCGAAGAGAACGATGAATGGAATGGGCCCACTTCTTGACGGCCAGCGTAGCTTTTGAAATTCGTCAAGATCAAGTAAGTAATAACAATACGAGCTTTTGGGCCGGTATCTTCGGCCACAGGAGCAGCCATTGATCTCGATTTCAGTACAATATCCATTGGCTTCTCCAAAATAGTATCCATTGCATTTATTGGTTTCACCACCGAAGATTGGCTATCTGCAGTCCGCGGCCGATCATTGAGAGATTCTGTGATGTCGGCGAGCGGAGTTCCGTGAAACTGAGAAGGTTCAGGGGATGTCGAAGTCTCTGGAGTAGGCAATGACGGTAGAAGCTCAGGTGTCGCAGAAGCTCGAGGTGCTCGAACAGGCGCGCTCTTCCGTTTCCGCGGTGAAGCCTTCTTTGATGGAGAGACCGGCTCGGGAATGGCAGATTGCTCAGGATCGAATATCTCAGAAGGTTCGATATTCTCATTTGCAACACTTTTCTTCCCCCGGCTAGTTCGAGGAGTATTTGCAATGGAATTCGTAGTTTTGCGTCTCGATTGGGGTGCCTTTCGCGGACTCCGTTTGGGAGCGGGTGTGAAATCTTCCCCGCTGTCTACCTCCATCTTAGATTGCATTTGTTCCTCTTCTTCATCAGACTCAACCACCACTTTCCTACGTGCGGCAGCCCGCCTTGCAGGTCTGATAGGTGATTCCGACATCTTTTGGGCAGGATTGCGCGAGCTGTGTTTATTCGGTATCTCCAAAAACACCACCGAGACGCGCTCGTCGTGGGTGAAATTAGGGAGAGCGCAGCCTCAAAGTTATTGGAAAGTTGTTAAATTGTCGAGAATTACAAAATGACGCGTTGCAAAGTCGTTGGAATGTGTGCAGGCTCAATGTCGATGTGTCGAAGTTGGTGTGGTTAGAGTAAACAGTGTCTCTGGCGATGGTGTAAACACAGATTCGCGTAAGATAAGCAGTTGATAAGAAAGCCCCCAGTAAACCTCACCTTCATCCGCACAACAAACTGTACGAAGGGACGATCGCGATGATGTTCAACTATCAAAACTTCGACGAAGTCTTCAGCTTCGATTCAGAATGCTCGTATGATGAGGATATAGTGGCAGATATCGAAGACAATCGGAAGCAGCTTGAGGGTTTGTTCATTGAGAGGGTCATGAAACTTCTGGGAATCAAGAGACGTGAGTTATTGCCATTATTGGCCATGGATAGAACTACTCATTAACTTTCAACCAGCTGCAAGATATTACCCCCCAAAGTCCAATAGCGATCTCAGAAACCTCCATAAGGCTATTGTCGAAACAGGCGGAGCGGACCACCACAAGATTTCCGTCCTGTATTACATCCTGCTCGAGTTCGACTTTGCCACGGGAAGGAGAGAGTATTCGACTACTTTGGAAGAGAATGCCTTCTTACCGCAAAAATACCAAATCTACATGAAGGGATTGTGGCACCTTGATCGACAAGAGTTCGAAGTTAGTCTAACACTAATTGACCAGATATCATGGCTAATATCATGCAGTTAGCTCTTCAATATTTGACGCACCCGTCCCTCATTCCCACTTTCGCCGATGAAATCCTAGAGGTTCTTGTCCGGCATTCGAATCAAAACCTGACTCTGGCACTAGCCTACTATCATACTGTGCAACCCACCTTAAGCACCCGAAGCGCCGTTGAATGCCTCTTTTCAGCGATGGCAAGGACGAGCGTCACGGAAGCATTTTATTTCTGCAGAGGTCAACCAGAGTATACACAACGACATATGTTCCAGATGCTTGTTTCGCTCGTTCTCAATAATTCTGCACCCGAGACTGTTGCCGACCGAAGTGTCGAGCTCGTGAATTTGCCGTTTAATACTGAAGAAGAAGCCTGGTTTGAGGAGTACTTGCTAGTCGGAGATGGACGAGTCCTCAAGAAGGGCAAAGATACATTGATGATGCGGAAGATTGGAACAGGAAACTTTACGGAATCATTATCACTGAAAGGTATTCACAATCGTCCTATTGCAGGATTAGATTGGGGTACTCTTTCGGGGGCGGTTGAAGATGGGTTAGGACCTCGATTGGACATTTGAGCAGAATGGGATAATTTCTGTACATTTCCACTGTACTTCAGCAGATGGCGTTTGAGGCGTGCTCGGAGCGCTGTCTCAGTGCTATCTGCACGAGTAACTTCTTCAGATCATGGGGAGCTGGGGGCACAAGCAATGACGGAAATCATCTGCTCTAAAGTTGTCCCGGAAAAGTAGCCTAGTCAGAGTTGATTGCTGCAGCAGGCTTCATATGTACGGGGACAAACTTTGTAAAACTGGCTAATGAGCCATTTTCTACTTTCTGTATGGACTTTCTCTCAACCTGGTTTAGCTCTAGATTCAAAAGCAAATCCTCCCACTCCTTCATTTAGCGTACTCATAGCTGTGATGAATGTGGCAGGATGTGTAGTCTTTTCTCTCTTCACTTAGAACATTCTCTCATGATGTTCTGCAACGTTCTCTCCTCCAAAGCTATCAAGTAATATGTGTCATGAGATAAAATTCAGCAAGAGCGGCGGTATTCTGTGAAGTGTAACACTTAGCTATGCAGAATACACCTTCAAACCCCAGATACTATGCAAATCCAAGAGGCGACGGAGAGAGGCTCTGGCTCTTTTTGAAGGCTAGCACGACACGCCACAAACCAAGAAGCACAAATGGCAATAGAAAACTCCTAGAGCCTATGCAAGAGCAGAACGGCTTCCGAAATGAACGCTTAATTGCCTTGATTACTGCTGTTTAGATACTATTTGAGGTCTCGTCAAGAAGAGAGACAAGCACCCATTCTTGATTTCAAACGGTCGTGTGTCATAGTAGCTGTGCGTCGGAGAAGGTATTTATGGATTCTTGTGACGTGGGCAATTCTCCATATAACATCATCTGAAGATATAAGAATTTGTCTTTCAACTTGCAATTGTAATTGTACAGAGAGTGGCCAAGTCAATATCTCGTCAAAACCATTACCCCTTCATCAATCAGTACTTTGCAAGCGTAACCAACTTCGAGAAGACCTATCAAATTGATTAGTAATTGCTGCTGAGCAAAAGAAAGATACATACCGGAGTTCCAAACCCTGTGACTGGATCCCACTGCAATGAATTAGCTACATACTTCTTTGGGCTAAAACTGGCCGAGAGCGAGCTGGGAGCTGAAACATGCTCCTGGCCAGAGAGATGGGGAGGTCGAGATAGGGGACAAAGAAATAGGTTGATTACACCCTTAGTCACCGGAAAGCCAGCAGTTCCACAACTGCACGTATTGCCACTGGTGACATCTCTGAATCCTTCATATCCTTTGTAGTACAACCAAGGATTCAGGAAGCCAAGAGGAGGCCTGCCACAAGCAATCAAGTCATCATTAACAAGTGAGATAATACTGGCCGCCAAAGGAGTAGATGCAGATGTCCCAGAAGTCGAAGAGAAAGTTTGGTTCCAAACCAAAGCGAAATAGAGGCCTTGAGCGGAAATATCAGGGTATCCTCTTCCATCTCGCTTCTGTCAGCTATTTACGAATAAGAGGGATACTATTGTACATACTTGTATTATACAATCCAGCATGTAAGCCTTCCAAATTCTCAACATAGACATCCACAACACCATCTTGATACCAAGGTCGTTCAAAGTAATAGCTGAAGCCACTCCCGCTTGAGTAGTAACTGTGGTTTTTGCCATCGGGTCCAATGCCGGCAGGGCGCCATGCTGCTACTTCAGGCTCGAATTGTTCAGTCGCTCCCACAGTAGTCACATAAGGACACGAAGCAGGAAATTCGGGCAAGAAGGTCGAGCTGTTTTTGCCATCATTAGTTATGCAAACCTTAGGATCCTCATCACCCAAACCCCCGTCACCGCTGCTAACCAGTAGGGTGATACCGCGAGCACCGAGTTGTGCGAAGGACTGGCAAACACGCTGGGCATAAGACTTTGGAACAGTCTGCTCGTCGTCTCCGTAAGAATTGCTGATAACTTGAGGGAGGACGCTCTGACCAAGAATATAGTTTATATAAACTAAATATGGCTCATTTGTGTCTGGAGCGTGAGGGGGAGAGCCACCAGTAGAATATGAGTATACTGGTGCAGGGTAAGTCATGCCGAGGATTGTCTGCGCATCGAGGTTGGCTTCTTGGCCAACAGCGTTGGCGAGCTGTTCCCTAGTCAAGTTTGCATACGATGCTGGTGGCCCATCAGCAATCTCAACAGAAGTGAAGGTATACGCCTCCCCCGCAGCCTCTGGTCGATATTTTTCCAAGAACAAGTGGATGTCTGGACGAATGGGGGTCTCATTGAGAAAGTTGTTGAAACCGATCTTGTTAATGCCGGGGACCTTGGGTACATAATCGATAGTTCCATATAAGGTCCTAAAGCACTCACTACAACAAATTAACAATACATACTTTTAAAAAGCGAGGCGGGAGCCGAACATGATCCCGGCTAGTGGAATAAGGAGCTCAGGATAGGGGACAACGGAATAGGTTGTTTACATGGTGACTGGGAAGAACTGACAAACTTTCGCAATGGTCTCATCAGTTGGGGCTTGAAGTTCGGGTGGCAATAATGGTGTTTGAAATTGTTTGTAGTTTGTGTTCTGTGCTGTAGTACGCATGAATGCGGTGGTTGGCTGGATTGTGTCGACTCGATCATGCAAATGGAGGGGCAGTGACCATGCTGGCGTCCGTACAAGTGTTGTGCCATCTTCATGCTCATAGACAAAGTATTTTGTATCTAGCAGACGCTCTGCAGATTCGACGTCGACATAGATATTGACCCAATCCTTTGCTGGAGAATAATCGAAGAGGCCGACTCCATTCGCAGTCAACCATTCATGTACGAGATCAAGAGTTTCGTCAGTGGGCTTGACCAACTCATTTACTTCCTCGAAACTAAGATGTTGGCCGTAACGGCTGTGCCCTGGTGATGAGACTGTAACCAGGAAGGTTATTTTGAAATGTTCTATACCCATCTGCAGAGAACCATACCTTCATACAGTTGACGTTCTAGCTCCTCAAAGTTCCCTTGTTTCAAGCCAATTTGCAAGTGTAGCATGTGGCTGTTGTCTGGTCGTCCAGTTTCGGTCCATTTGCTTGGTACTGCATGAGTCTCCTTGATGGAATATGGCGTGCGAGCTCGAATTGGTGTAGCAAAAGCAGTTCGAGCAGCAAGTGTCAAGGACAATAGAACCGAAAGCTCCAACATCTTGATAGCCTATCAACTGACAGTTGAAAGAACCTCACAAGAATTCGACAGCGGCTGAGAAACTTTAGGCACCTTCCCAAAGTCGGATTGCCCGAACAAGGCTGCTTGCTTCACTCTGGCCGTGGTAGGTAGTCTATGTCAATTGATATTGAGTACAAATGAGAAAATATGCCTCATGGCGTTCACGTTACAAAGTCTCCTGAACAAGGAAATAAGCGCAGTAAGAGGCTCAGCTCAGGGGAAGTCGCGTGCCTGTAGAGTGCACAGCACCCTACAAGGCTGAAACAGTAGAAATTATTGATAAGATAAGACAAGAGCTCGGACAGTTCTAGTCGCGTGTAATATCGAAACCCGCTCAGTATATTTAGTACCGCCTGCCTAATATTTTTACATCGATTCAACAACACGGATCGGCTGGCAGCTACGAAGGGCTACACTATGATAAATAACACGGACGCTATATAAGGAATCCCAGTCGAGCAAGGTCGGCTGGGTCCACTCGGAATTCAGAAGGTAAAGGTTCGGATGGATATCTATTAGTGATGATTTTCTTAGTCAGAATGTTATTATTCACCGCGTGCAGGTTGAACAAAGCATGATGCAGAACTGGTGAGGAGAATACTTTGGAAAAGTAGTCATTTTATATTTCAGTACATAAACGGGGAAATGAATGGTATCTAGAATGTCGCCGCCCAATGCCTGTATCGTTTTACTGTAACTCCCGCTAATTCAATACCCAAAATCAGACGAAGTAACACTCCCTGCGCCTTTCGTGAAGTCATCCTCGCAGACGAGACGCCAGCGTCCACGTCTTCC
The DNA here is from genome assembly GCA_009732865.1 of Stipitochalara longipes BDJ. Classification (NCBI taxonomy): domain Eukaryota; kingdom Fungi; phylum Ascomycota; class Leotiomycetes; order Helotiales; family Hamatocanthoscyphaceae; genus Stipitochalara; species Stipitochalara longipes. The sequence continues at coordinate 1,316,380 of ML769340.1, forward strand.
CTCGGATCCTCCCACACTGTTTCTCTCATGCTCGGTATGATGGTGGTGGAGAGAAACTTGGCGAGCGCTCTCTCCTAGGAGTCGCAAATCTCACACGAGGACTCGCTGATATTGCTCTGCCATCACCACGGCCTCGAGATGATTCACCACGCTGGTATGGTGTTTGTAATCGCGCACCAGGATCTGGCGCTTGTGACTGAGGCCAATGTTGTGGCCAGCCCGTGGGTGGGGAATTCGGATCCTGCTGCGGTGGTTGCTGCTGTTGAATGGTATTCTCGTCCGTCCAACCATATTTTATATCTTGTGGCGGTTGGGGTGTAGCGGTGGGAACAGCGTTGTAGGGTGGAGGAGCTTGCATCGAGGGTTGCGCCATCGAAGGAGGAGGCGGTCGCATTGATTGCTGCGACATTGCAGGTGGAAATACTTGTTGTGGCGCTGTTGGCCTCATCGCTGACTTCGCCGGTCGTGGACTCTCACGCCTGTACTCGTGTTTGCCATCATATGAATGCCTCCGCTCTCGAGAATGCCTTCTATGACCGTGTGATCCATGGCCATGGCGCGAGTGGCGGTTGCGATATTCCTCTTCCTCGAGATAGGCCTCTTCCTCCTCGGCCCGCGCTCTGTCTTTCTTATTCTGTTGGTGTTTGTGGATGAGATAGCCGGCAGCAACAATCTCCAGGCCGCCGAGGATGACCATCTTGACGGGTCTATTCGAGTTGAGCAGGCTTCGGTAAGAGTGTAGATGGAGGTTGATTGTTTGCGGTGTTGGGGTATTGCGGTGCTGTGGTGTAAGGGTATGACGGAGACAGGTGTCGGACTTTGGGAGGGCAGGAGTTGATGTACTGTCAGAAGAGGCTGAGTTGTACTCACCTGAGGGCGGCAAAATATTTCTCACACGGCGACCCCGGTGCTCGCGTCTGATTGACTGACGTCGCTTCTGACAAGGATCTTGGCTGTGTGCCAAGCAGCCAATCGGGGCGCCTGGGGTGACTGCTCTCAAACACCGGGTACGGAGCGTACAACAGGGCACATTCGATCATTCGAAAACATATCGGTAGACAGATACGAAAGCTCTAGATATTCACGTAACATATTTACCGAATCCTTATTTTCATAGCGCCGCTTTCCGATGAAGAGCAATACTTCAAAAAGTAGACAGCCCCTGAATGTTCAGGGGCTGAAGTCCCGAAGCTGAGCCTAGCCTAAGCGAGCAAGCACCTCATCCGCAAATCGCAGCAAACCCAAAGGTGATCACAAATTTTGTGTGTTCTCTCCCACACATCTCTCACTTCCGATCGCCCTGCTTGGAAATTCAAAGACGAAGCAAGCATTGTACTTCCGGGGAAGAGGCAGGCTGCTTGAGGATAGCGACTGGGAATAGAGTGGTCTTCGGCGAGAAGGGAGGGGGAACTTCGTCATGGCGGATGCAGCAAACGACATGGAGGAACATGGGATGGTGCGAACGTTGAAGGATCTTTTTGCCGGTGCTGCAGGCGGTATTGCTCAAGTGCTTCTGGGTGAGTTCTAGTCTTCGCCTTTCTCCAAAATCGTCCAATCGCGCTGGCTTCAGTTCTTCCATTTCAATATCACGTGCCTTCAGAAGTGGGGAGGTATCACAACTACATGAATTGGCATCTAGCTTTGCCTTCGATACATTATTTGGCGTTCGTGTATAAGCTGTATCATTTGGAAGGGATACGGGGGAATACGAAGGAATTGATGTTTACTCAGCCATCCACACCACCCCCTGCTTCTCAGCCTTCCCTCAGCTCAACATAATCAAAATATCCCAGCCTGCTAATAACACAAAAAGGTCAGCCATTCGATATTGTCAAAGTCAGGCTCCAGACAACAACACAATATTCCAATGCCCTCGAAGCCGCCAAGACCATTTATCAGAAAGAGGGACCACTCGCCTTCTACAAAGGTACCCTGACCCCCCTCATCGGAATCGGCGCCTGTGTTTCGGTGCAATTCGGAGCCTTTCACGAGGCTCGGCGGCGCTTGGAAGCTTACAATACAGCCAAGACACCGTTCAACCCTGGTTTGTCATATGCTCAATACTACGCCGCCGGAGCCTTTGCTGGAGTTGCCAATTCCGTGATCTCAGGTCCCATCGAGCATGTCAGAATTAGGTTACAGACACAGCCACATGGTGCTGCGAGGCTTTACAGTGGCCCATTGGACTGTGTCAAGAAGCTCTCAGCCCATGAAGGTGTTCTGAAGGGGCTTTACCGAGGGGAAGCAGTTACAGTCTTACGAGAAGCTCAAGCATATGGTGTATGGTTCCTCGCATTCGAATACATGATGAATGCCGACGCAGCACGTAACAAAATCGACCGAAAGCAGATCCCTAGTTACAAGATCGCGTTCTATGGAGGGTTGGCTGGCGAGGCGCTGTGGCTGGCAAGTTACCCGTTCGATGTAGTAAAGAGCAAGATGCAGAGTGATGGCTTCGGAGATAATCAGAAGTTCAAGGGAATGAATGATTGTTTCAGGCAGACTTTGAGGGCCGAAGGACTGAGAGGGTTCTGGAAGGGGATTGGACCTACGCTGTTAAGAGCTATGCCCGTCAGTGCTGGCACTTTTGCGGTGGTTGAAATGACAATGAGAGCAATAAGCTAGACAGCCAAAGAGAGGATAATTCTAGACAGGTTCGCAAGATGACGAAAGAGAACTTCATGTTTGTGTGGTAGATGAATATGTGTGAAAGACTTCGGCTATTGTCAGTCAAGTTGATTCTGCCTGCCGGCATTAGGTCTACTCGATACAAGAAATCCAAATGATACTTGCTGTTCATTGGAAAAAATAATATAAGACTGGGCGGGAAACCTTCAACCTTCGCATACAGCGCCAATACCGAAGGCTGACTCTAGCGAATAAATGATAATCTAGTCCTGCTGGGTCTCAAGCCGTTTTGCCAGGACCGATCGCGCCTCATAGTTTGTCAGGTGTATCATGCCCAAGTTCTCTAGCGCTTCTTTTGCTTGTGCACCACCCGCATATATCTCTTGGCAGGCTTCCATTAGAGGCGTCCCGCCCTCTTCGGCCTCCACCGGTAAGCTTAGCAACGCAGCTGCTTCCTTCAATTTGGGCATGCCAAGAGTCGTCCCACTACTCCGTGGCATACAAGAGTCGACTACGCGCTGGATGGCTGTAACATCCTGCATAAAGCGTGCGGCTCCTAGTGTGCTGAAGTCTTGTCGAAGCAAGACATCATTATATAGCAAATGCTCAAGGCTATCAAGTGATTCACGACAAACGCGCTTGAACGGAGCAATGCCAAGGGTCTTTTGGAGAAAGGCCAAGTTATGCTGTAAAATCTGCTCTTAAGTTAGTACGGAGTCGGTCAACGGTGGGGATTTGGATATCCACGCACCTGTAATGGCTGGTCAAGTTCTGGTGTGACTGCAATTAAGGAAAAGCCTATGGCGAGTCAGCAAGCAGATTCGGACTGGATATGGCCAACTTACTAGACAAAGGCGCATCGTCAATCGTCTGCCATTCAGGCCTTGAAAGATAGTGGGAGAAGTTGGCAGGAAACTTATACTTGAGAGCATTCGTAATAAGACTCTCAGCTTTGTCCCTGAGGTTCCCAAAGTCTTTGATAGCAACATCGAACACAGAACCCTCATCTTGGGAGCCGACAGCCTCTGATGTGCAGTCCTTGACCTCCGTATAAGTCATGTTACCAACGAGATTATCTTCGGCGCGGGTGACTTTTGCTCTGTCTTGTAGATGATCCCAAATTTCCACGAAAAACTGCAGAAATTAGCACGATTATTCCCAGAATGATTAAGCTTGCTCAGCTGAGCGAGTAAAAGTTCTTTCTCAACTCACTTCTTCGTTACTCCACTCATTCAACATAGAAACAAGGTGCTCAGCGCTGCCAAATACTTTGCAGAGGCTTTCCAATCCTCTCACGCCCTCAAGTGCGGCTAATTGCTCTTTTGTAACGCCATGTAGTGTTCGACCCACGGTAGATGTCATCGTTTGGTAGACATCGAGTGAGTCTTTGAGGCGACCCAGATATTGGTCAAGGATTTCAGCTTGGATACCAACTAGGAACCGAAATTTGTGTGAAAATCTTCTCAACTTGTTGTATTGGAGGGTCACAGTCAGAATAAGATCCGTGACTTTTGTGGCTCCATACGTAGGCTTCGTCTTGCCGGTTGCAGTACTGTCGTAGTCAATATGTCCACTATCCGGTGCATCCATAATGTCTCTATATCTCTGTAGAGCAAATTCTTTCTCAACCTCGAGCCAGCGTTCGAACCAGGTGTCCAACACATCCCAAGTCAGCCCTTTCCAGCCATGTTCAGGATTTCCTCCATCATAATTAAATCTTGCTCGGATTGCATCATCGAAGTTCATCAATTGTACCATGAATCGACTCAGGTATTGAGGTTCGCGGGATATTTCAATGACTAGAGAGTCAACCTTCTCCTTCAGCACCGGTAGCAGAGCAGTGATCAAGGCTGCTACCGGATCCACGTACAATGTGTTTCCTGCCAAAATGTTGCCTCTAAAATGGGCAGCCAGAACGGGACCAACGTTTTCTCGAAAGAAATCCTCCCACTTCGCGACAGTTCCAAGAAACCACTCAAAGAAGTAATCGCCGAGCTGCGCCTGGTTAGCATCTATTCTGTTATTCAAGAAAGCCACGAACCTGGTGTGGATGATTTGTAGGCTTGTCACTGAAGAAGTGATATCTAAATTGCAGGATGAACGGCTTTCCCAAGACGCTCATGGGGAGGAGAATAAGAGGTTCCCTGGCAGCGATAATCTCGGGGGCTTGCAAGTCTAAAAGCTTTCCAAAGGAGTCACTCCATTCCTGTGGTAGCTCAACCGTAGGATCAGGCCACCTCGATTTCTTCAGAACAGATTCAAATTCATCCGACATAATTCCCTTCATTTCCAGCCACAAATCAGTGGATGTGTTTTGGACATATGCTGTGAGATGAACAGCTGCTCCTTCCTACTACAAGTGTTAGTAATTTGTTAAGAAATAATGTTCTAATTAATTTGAACCATTGCTTTATCAATATATTAGGTGAGCGGACCCATTTTGAATCAAATTATTAAGCAGAAGTGTACTTGAAAAGATGGAATATTACTTGACTAAAGTACGATTCTTATGTGTTGGGGGATCGGATTGTTCTGAGAGAACTGCGATATTGACTTACAGCAGGTTCTTGCAATTGTTGTAGCTGTATAGCAAGCTCTTTTAACTGTGTATATGGCTTGAGGGCTTCTTTCGGCTTTTGTGGCAAGCACCCCCGAGCATTGTCCTTCAAGCTCTCGATACATTCAAGCATATTGACATATCGCTCGGCTAACTGAAGCTTTCGAAGCTTCTCTAATGGCGCCCTCAGCCGCTGAGTAGCTTCCTCTGGTGTATCGGAGGAAGTAACGATCTTCAAGCGCTCCTGCACGCTAGCTTGTTGTTTTTCAAATTCTTGTGCCTGCTGTAGCATCAACGTTGTCCGATTCGTGGCAGTGTCTTTGGCTGTTGAGAGCTTTTGTCTGGCGTCCGCAAGCTAAAAGGACGTTTAGCTGAGGAGAACTTGGTGTGAAACCGCCGCTATTCATCACATACCTGCTCTTCTAGCTGCTTCTTCTGTGCTTCTACATTGGCTAACAAGCTCTCGAGGCTCTCAAAGTCTGTGGCTGTCTGTATTTTATCATTGAGATAGTCTTCCAGTCTGATATCCCGTTCACCGAGAGGAATGTCGGTCTTTGGGTCGAGAAGGATAGCCAGGGGGCTCCGATCCCTGGCCATGGTTGCCATGCTGGAAGTGTGGATGTTGGAATGCTGAAATTATACGTGGTTTCTTTGGAAAGAGGATCCAGGCCCAGAAATTTGGCGAGCGTGTCGCGACTTCCCCAGATTTCGATGACGGCATTGAACCATCATACTTCTCTAGAATATGACAGCTCCCCACCGCCACGAACGGGTACTTCTGGTCGGGATTTCTTTGGGAAGAGGTTGGGACATGTCGGGTGGAGCTTTGGCAACGAAAACAATGCGATAAAGCCGGCTCAACATCTGGAGGGCCTTCCTTCACTCGAAGATGGGTACTCCTACGAAGAAACGAAAGCTCAATGACTCCAAGTCTCCTGCGGCAGGTCGAAGCCTCGATTACTTCTTCGGGAAACAAAGACAGAATAATACCACTCAGCCTTCGGCAAGTCTTGGGGACACAGCTGGACAGAGTGGCGAAGTGGTAGCGTTGACGGACGAACAGCTGGCACGAAAATTACAAGCAGAATGGGATCAAGAGGGATTACAAGACTCGAAGAAGGATCTGGATACCGATATTGCAGGCCAGCAGTCACCGCCAATAATTGGGGGGATCTCGAAGAGCACAAGTCCCGAGAAGCTTGTCCCAAACTTGGAGGATGAAGCTCTTGCCTCAGAATCTAAACCTCGACCATCCTCACTTCAAACAAAAATCCCAAACACGCTGTCACTACAAGCTGCCGACTCTGCAGAGGATATAGTATCCTCCCGTATACCATTCGATGAAAATCCTTTAATATTTGACCCTTCGAAGTATGTTGCGGAGCTACAAAGTTGCTGGGCTGCTGGGGGAGGCGATGCATCTTATGCCATCTTAACCAGATGCTTCGTGCTGATTAACAGCACCCAGAGTCGAATTAAGATTGTGGATACTCTGGTCAATCTACTCCGAGTTATTATTGAAGCCGATCCAAAGAGTCTCTTACCAACTGTAGGTACAACGCATTTCTTGTTTGGGATGAAATGCAAGATACTTGCCTTATCATTCAATTTTTCAGACAATATTTTCCCGACACCCTTATCTGATTTGAACCTAGGTTTGGTTGGCTACCAACGCTATAAGTCCACCTTATATATCTTTGGAGCTCGGCCTGGGTGGCTCTGCTATATCCAAAGCCCTCAAGAACGTGTGTGGCTTAGACAGTCGTTCGCTCAAGGCTCTCTACGATAAAGTAGGAGATGCAGGGGATGTCGCTTTCGAAGCCAAGAAAAAGCAGAGCTTCACACTGCGAAAACCCAAGCCTCTCTCTATCAACGGCGTATATTCATCACTGGTCAAGATAGCCAATACTCAAGGAACAGGAAGTGGCGAGATCAAGCAAAGAGTGGTTGATCGACTATTGCAAGATGCGAGAGGAGCCGAAGAAAGCAGATACATAGTTCGGACTCTCTGCCAGCATGTAAGCATTTTAGATGTTTGGTGTATTTTCCATCACTGATAGCAACTAGCTTCGGATAGGAGCGGTCAAGACTACTATGTTGATTGCATTGTCCCGCGCATTCCTGCTGTCACGGCCGCCAAATGCGGAGTTTCCTCTGAGATCTCGAAAAGACTTAATTGGTCTCAAAAAGGAGGAGCTCGCCGAGATTTGGTCGAAATCCGAGGAGATCGTGAAGAAATGTTTCGCCCAGAGACCTAACTACAATGACCTCATCCCAATACTTCTCAAAATTGGGGTATGCGATGAGTTACTGATCAGATGTGGTCTTGCTCTACATGTACCTCTCCGCCCAATGTTGGGTAGTATTACTCGAGACCTCTCGGAAATGCTCACAAAGCTCCAAGGTCGTGACTTCAGCTGCGAGTACAAATACGACGGGCAGCGTGCCCAGATACATTGTGACGAGCAAGGGAAAGTGACAATCTTTTCTCGTCACCTTGAACTTATGACAGACAAATATCCGGATCTGGTGGCGTTGATACCGAAGATTAGAGGAGAGGGAGTTACAAGCTTTATCATGGAAGGAGAAGTCGTTGCTGTCGATCAGGTCTCTGGAGAGCTCAAAACATTTCAAACCCTTGCCAACCGAGTAAGAACCATCGTTCATTGTTTGATCTCTCGAGACATTTTGCCCACACTATCTGAGTTGCTCTAGAGACATCTTGAGAGGAAATGCTGACTCTTCGTGTACTAGGCTCGAAAGGACGTTGCAATCGGGAGTGTCAAAGTAGAAGTCTGCCTCTTTGCGTTTGATCTCATGTTTCTAAATGGGGCGCCACTGCTTGATCGACCATTCCGCGAGAGACGGGAACTACTTCGAGGCCTCTTCACCGAAGTACCGAATCAGTTCACTTGGGTCAAGAGCATTGATGCCATGTCGCAAGATTCTGAGGTCGTCCTTGACTTTTTCAAGAGCGCAACGGATGTCAAGTGTGAGGGCATTATGGTCAAAATTCTGGACAACCTTACAGATGTCAAGGTATTACGTGAAATCCAAGACACCGGTGTTACGGAACTGGCTGCCCTGGCAAAGTCTGGAAAAGGTAAGAAGAAGTCCGGCGAGAAAGAATCAGAGAAAAAGACGAGACGGAAAGCTCTCCTTGCCACGTATGAGCCAGACAAACGTTTGGATTCATGGCTGAAAGTCAAGAAAGATTACAGCACCAGTTTTGATACCCTTGATCTCATACCTATTGCAGGATGGCATGGGCAAGGCCGAAAATCAAAGTGGTGGTCACCAATACTGCTTGCCGTGCGAAATGAAGAAACGGGATCTCTTGAAGCCGTCTGCAAATGCATATCAGGATTTACGGACACTTTCTACAAGGCAAACAAAGAATACTATGAGGAAGGCGGTGATCATGTCCTTTCTGGAAAGCCATCCTACGTGGATTATGAAGGTGGCTATCCGGATTGTTGGTTTGAGCCTCAGGAGGTTTGGGAAATGGCTTTCGCGGACATCACCCTCAGCCCAACATATACTGCTGCTATTGGCCTGGTAAGTGATGAGCGCGGTCTCAGTTTAAGATTTCCACGGTTTCTTAAGAAAAGAGAGGATAAGGGAATCGATGAAGCGAGCACGAGCGAGTTTTTAGCTGGATTATGGAGAAAGCAGGAGGAAAAGGCTCCAACTACTGAGAAAGAAGTGCAAGATGAAGGAGCAGAGGAAGATGAAGCCTTGTAAATCACTTGTGTTGCGTTGTGAGCCGTGCCTATGCCATATCTTCTCGCAGTCCCCGGAAGTTACAGAGTTCAATGTTGACTCATATCATATTTCCGCATCTAGGACATTTCAGTCAGTAAGCAGTAAGTATTCAGTGTTACGTAGCTATTGATTCCGTCAGTGGTGTCCATTAGTACATTTTGAAGGCTGGGCGGCTCTGCTGTCTTTGCTCTAGGCCATCGGTAAGATCTATCGTCAGGTGTGCTCTTCCTCCCGCGTAGACTCGAGACATTTTGGTTATCTAGTACACTAGCTTTATTACAGAATTCTCATCGAGTCGAAGTGATTGGCAATAATCACGTGCCGCATTTTATTGGAAGATGCTCGGCCCAAATCACAATTTTGAGCAACCATTAAATATTTTTAATACTTTTTGTCTCTTGAAATAAAGGAATCTCAGTGTCAAAGAAGGGTATTATGAGTAATATTATGTTATTTTCTTTCAGAAGACTCAGCAAGCAAACTTTCTCAACAGTTTCTAGATAATTCGAACTCATCTTTCTATTTCTTCATTCAGAGATTTTTGCACACCTTAGGTTGCTGTAAGTGGGTCTCAAATAAGAAAGAAATAATCTTAGCTCATTATTTCTCAAGAGCCCCGAATTCTCATTTTCTGTCATGCCTGGAAAGAAGACATGCAGAAGGAAAAATCAAACCCCGGAAGGAGTGAGCATTCGTGATATCCAACGCCACGTAGAGCATCACATTCCTCCCAGATGTCATCCTTTCAGAACATCTAATTGTTCATGTGGTATGTCTTCCTGAATGTCGAATTCTTCATTCTGGACTCCCGGAAAATTGGGAGATTTAGAACCTCCATCTGCGACACTCGAAACATGTTTTCACAACCATTTAAGCAGGATGGCATTTTCCCCATTTAGAACCTGAATTGAGGAAACGGATCAAGAAAATGGCGTTTCCTCTTCGGAGAAATGGAAAACAATATTTCACTTTAAGATGAGGGAATGCCTTGAGCGAAATACCCAAAGGACTGATTTAGAGGGTCGACTTCGCAAAGTTGCATCGTTGGCCATAGAACAGGTAACGATCTACGATCTACAGGCAATGAAGCTACAAGGCGTCAATTTTTTTGACCGAGAACAGTCGAATATTGGATGCATTTGAGATACCAACATACTTGCACAGCTGCCAAAACCTGGACTCGACGAAGAGTTCTCGTCTTGAATACCTTCTGGAGGGCTGGTGATCCCATTTGGGCTCACTCGGAAGACCAACATCCCAGCTGCAGGTGTAGTACATGATGCAAAACATGATGCAAACTTTATCTTAAAAGCTCTCCTAGCGATAGTAGTGCTAGCTTTGCAAGGCCACATTCTATTGACTGCTCAAGTTTCAATGCTTTCCCGGCTTCAATTGATAGCGCATATACCACTTAGCACAGGATTAAGGCCTCGTAATGAGAAAGTGAGGGCGAGGAACGCAGCAAGGAAAGCAAGCTAAGAAGCGATCACGAATATAATAAAAGCCACCGCCGCCGAGGACTTGGTGCGATAATAGATTATCCCTTTGTCAGTAGCACTCGCATGTTGGGAAATCATTTATAACACAGCTCAATTTCCCAACTTTCTGATTTCGACTTGTTCCGAAAGACAATAACGGTTTTGACGAACCTCAGGTGTTTTAAATATCTGTAGAGAGACCGTCATATGACCCAAGGAGAGGTTGTTCTGGAAGCTCAGGGGAAACTTCCACTTTGGTATCATTAGCATAGTTCCTGCATATCCTAAGACCTAGCAAACGCCCATGAAATTATGATACCTCCAATGAACATCTTTATCAAATCCCCTCACTTTTTCTCCTCGAAGTAGAACTTGCCTAAACCCTTCTCATCAGGACTTCCCATCGCTGGCTTCCCACCCCTACCCTCGCCATTGTCCAGCCTATCTCTTACAATCTGCTCCGCAGCCTCTACCCCAGAGCTTCGGCTACCAACTCCACCTCTGGCAGCTGTATCGACGTAACCAGGCGCATCGGCCGCCAAACCATCAATCATCATGGCCTCACGTCTCTGCTGTTCAGCCGTAGCAGTCGTGCTTGAACTGGCCGGTGTTCCGGCACCACTACTTTGCAGCTGACTAGCCAATCCACTCTTTCCCACTGCAGGACTGGATGCCAAATCCCTCCTACTATACGTAGGTCCACTGACAGTGCTTCCTGCACCTTCTCCGAAAGCTACTAAGCTGGTATTATCGCTCATGCCGTCTCCATCAACGTCTTCGTCCATTGCGCTCGCTGAGTATCTGTCCCTATCATCTATATCTCGATAGTTCGTATCCATGCTCATCTCATCATCGTCTGCATCAGTCTGGCCTTTCTGACTGCCGCTTGCCCAGGTTGTAGTACGCCCACCAATCGAGCCTGTCGCAGATGCTGAACCTACGGTAGACATTTTCGTAGTGTAGACGGGATTTCCATTCTGGTCGAAGTAGCCAGGGATCTGGCCTACGTTAGATGGTCCAGCGGCTGCAGCGCCGGCGTTAGGATTTGGTGGACGGACTGTGGATACTCTTTCGAGGCCAGCGAGACGGGAGATACGATCTGCGCGTTCAGCCTCGAGGGTGTTGCTGGAGGGAGTGTGGTGGTGGCCGTGGCCAGTATGGGGAAAGGAGGAGCCACGATGCCCATCCTTAATGGCTGTAGTTGATAGAGCAGAGAGTGAGGTGGTCGTGGAATTTGGCGTGCCAGGAGCCTCCTTTTCCCCAAGAATTACAGTCAGCATACTACTGCTAGATGTTTCCAGGGTAAAATGTTGTAAGACAATGCTACTTACAGTTGGCGTGTCTGGATTGGAAGGCGGGTCGGGCATATCAATCAAGGTCGGAGTAGCCATGGCGGTGTTTTTTACTAGGGATTGACTGTCTTCTATGTATGTCTTTTCAAGGAGCGGCCGGGTTGGTGTTGATTGAATGTTTTCGCCAGTTGTGCCAGTGAGGCTGCAATGTTGTTTCAGGGCTTGGCGATTATCAGCAGACTCTCAAGATCACACAGTTAGGTGACTGAGAATCTGTACCCTGTTTGAGAGGAAGGTCCGGTCTTAAGTACTGACTTCGTTGCGGCTTCGGATCTGAGATACTTTTGCTTGCAGTGTTAACGTTGATAGTCCCCCTGAGTTGTCACGTTAAGAGGACGCGAGCTTCGAAAATGACGTAGGGCAAACACGCTAACTATTCCCCACAGTCCCACCGTCTCAGGACAGGCTATGGCGGAAACTAATCAAGTACGGCAGTAAAAGGGGGGGAGGGTTCGGCGTGGAGGATTTACCTATCAGCGATTCACAAGACAGTCTATTGGCCCATAAATGTATTAAGTAGTAATTGCATTGTCGGTCTATAGCTTACAGGTACATTTTTCCAGTCGTGCTGGAGCATCTGACGACTACCATTCTGATAAAGTCCACGCCGTGGTAGACGTATAACGGCGATCCCTTGTGAACCCAGCCCGCTCAATAAAACGCCAATGATATGCCCCTCTCCCATGGACATCTCAAATATTGTGAAAATTGGTGCACCCTCCACGTTATCCAGTCCTCTATCAAAACGATTCGCAGATAGAATTTAGAGGCCAGCAGCGACAGGGTTGCCACCGTTGACTTGGGTCGTGGATGGAGAACCCATCGCTGGTTGTGCAGCACTTCTTGCTTGTTGCTGCGATGCCTGTTGTGCCGCTAACTGGGCTTGTTGTGCTGCTAGCTGCGCTCTTTGCCGGCCAACCATCGACTCCTGCTGCTCGGCCGTCATGAAGGTGCTGTAATTTGTAAGTCCGGTGGACTGGTGAGCGAATGGTTGCTGCGATTGGGATGCAGACCCATTCATCATAGGACTTTGGGCTATCTGGGCCACGGCGTTTTGGATGAATGGTCGACGATCTTGCATATTAGCTGGAGTTGGGGTAGAGTACGAAGGGCGAGGTTGTGTGGATGAAGGCTGCGGGCTGTATAGCGGCTTTTGAGGAGAAGCTTGACGAGCCATGTTGCCGCTCACGCTCTGGCCATACGCGTAATTCATCGTGTTCGGGGTGGGCGGACCTTGGTGTGGATAAGCTGGCTGGGCGGGATATCGGCCGTTCATTGCAGATTGAGGGGCAGACTGCGGGACATGTTGATAAGTTTGGCCTAAAGGACGCATGTATGGATTTGAAGGTGTCTGAAGGTACTGCTGCTGGCCAGGAGCATATGGCTGCTGAGCAGGTCTCGGTGCCTGGTGTGGATAAGCTGGTGTTCCATAATTCGTAGGACGATAAGGAGCACCGGCAGCTGGTCGTTGAGGTTGGTAAGGAACAGGAGCTGTATTTGGGGGTCGCTGCATAGGATTCGAAGGTGGCCGAACGGGTGTTTGTGCAGAACCATAATACTGATTGTGCGCAACTGGAGGGCCAGATCGGGAAGGGGCGTATTGATTTCCGTAAAGAGATGAGTTGCTACGGTGAAGATTTGTAGCCGGCGCAGCTCGTGAGCTGGAGGCCGCGCTCATTGCAGCAACTTTAGCTCTGGCCGCCACCTCATCTTCCTCCATAACTCCCTTCTGATCGGACAATTGAACCTCAATCTTTGTGCTGATACTTAGATCTGCCAAGCGGTCAGGATCCAACTTTGCGATAGCGTAAGGTGGCAACGAAGCAATCATCAAAGTCAATTGAGATTTGAGCATTTCGTAGGTCGCTTGTTCTGGTTCACTCGGCTTTGTAGGGGTTCCGAGTGACGTTGTGTCGAGAGCAGACAAGAGCCCAGCCGGACGACTTGAGGCATTCAACGACATATGTCGAATACGCTGATACGAATTCAGCGTCTCCAGCAGTTCTGAGATACCCTCAAGAATCTCTTCAACATCTTTCTCCTCAGCGGACTTCTCCTCTTTAGCCTCAAGAGGGATCAGACTTGCGTCTATAGAGTCCTTCTCCGTTGCTTCTGCAAGCTCCTCAAACTTTTTCATCTCATCGACATCCTCGAAAATGTCACTGGTGACAAGCTGAGGGTCAATAACGTCCTCGATCTTGTTGAAGGTCTCTACCACTCGCTCGAAACTCTTTTCACCAATTTGCTGCCACCAAATGCGATCAAGGACACCTGTAGGGGCGATAGCGGCAGAGTCATCTCTGGTGGGAGCAAAACTAGAGTATGCACTCCGGAAAAGCGCGTCAAGTTTAGCCGTTTCTGGTTCTGCTGGCTCAGGCTCCACTTGCGGGGCCTTTCCACCTACTAAGCTCAATGCTCTCTCGCGTTGCTTCTTCTTGGTTCCTTGCGATGTGGAGGCATTGCTATAGTCTAGCCAGTGGCCTGTTGAGATTGATTGTTTGAAGTAGCTCGCGGTTCTGGGCAAGCCCTCTCCAGCGGCTGGTTGATACCAGCCTACCGTAGATGATCTTGTAGTTGCAATCTTTGATGGCTTGGGTGGAAGCAAGGCAGGAACACTCGACGGAGTTGGAAATAGTTCCCCCAATGTGGCGACACGCTTTTTGTCGTCAGCCAGGCCTGTTGATTTGATTGGGACAATCTTCGTTGTAGTAATGCCATTCGGCAGCCCAGCCTCGCGAATCGTCTGCAGAATATCTCGATTCTCCCCGGAAACCCTGCTAGGAATCTGAAGGCTTGAGAACAGTTGCTTTGGTCCGGGTGCGTTTCCATAGAGGGTGAGGACCATTTTACTATCATCGCTGCTTGCGTTGATCTGCGTAAAAGCCCCAGAACCCAGACTGCCATTTGTCATATGGCTGGCAGACTTGGTCTGAGTGTTGGTCCCGACAGCTCTCTTCTCTGCAGCCATAATTTCTCTCCCGACTAATTCATGAGCTCGTTGCTTGAAACTCTTGATTTTGATGATCAATTCAGTCTCGTGCTGCGGAGCAGGCCGAAATTGGTTGCGAGCAGCACCATTCGGCGGCTGTAATTTGTCCATCAGACTCGAAACTGCGGTATCGATGTCCTGGAGAACCTCTTCCAGGGATGTATATTCATTCGCTTCAAACCGCGTCATAACAGTGGTCTCTGGGTTATCGCTGTCCTCGCCATCCTCAGCTTTTTGTCGCTTTGCCTGCGGCGATCCTGATGGGCGGCGAAGATGGATTAGGCGCTTGAGAATCGAAGGAGAGGTATCGTAACTGTATTTTCCTGTGTTAGTATCTGGGAAGGCAAGCAAGTCATTGGAATTGAGGGGGTGTAGGGAAAGCAGGCCAGTCAAACTCGCAGCGGATGCAATCGAGGATTGCAAACATACCCTTTGAGAACATCGATCAGGTCGCGGGTAAGAGCTTGGGCATCCTCCTCTGATACTCCTGACGGATCGAGAGGCTTGGATTCGGCATCGCCATTTTGCAGGTCAATTGCATCGTCACGCTTTCGCTTTGCGGAGAGTGTGCCGGAGGAAGATGCGGGTTCCGAGTACGCTGGCGGACTCAAAACACCGTTCGTAGAGGCCATGGCGAGGCTGGTCGTCTGCGCAGGGTGATACCTTATTTTTGATGTCTGCTGCTGCGCGTTGTCGCGACCTCGCGAACCCAAGACGAGGAAAAGGTGTGACCAAGGGTAGCGTTTGCAGCAGTGGGCGGTGAATTTGGGCAGAACACCGGCGTCGGAATTTGGAGTCGAGGGACTGTGAGTGAATGCGAATCCTGCCTTGGGCTAGCAGCACGTCTTCTTCTGCACGAAACTTCGCAGTCTGGTCTGTTCGACGTAACTGGGCTCCAAAGTGAGAATGCAGTAGGCGCGCTAAGATGGAACGAGCCTAGCGTTGTCCCTGGTAACGACCAACCTTAATTTTTGGCCTCAGCGAGCTCCGGACCCTGCACCGGCAAGATTTTCATGCCTTTTCCCTTGAAAGTCAATTGACAATTGTATCTATGTCGAACTTATGTTGTTCACCATTTCGATAGTGTAGCCAGGCAGCTGGTTAGTGTTTATTATTGGCTGCAGATTATCGATCTCCAGGACAATATGTACGGATGCAATCTTGCCTATGTTTCTCGAGACTGGGCAAGCCCTTGTTACGCAAATCCGGTCGCCATTGGGGTCTTTGTAGTCCAGAATCTGTGAGTCAAGCTCTGCTGCTCTCAACAAGATTTTAATATTCCTTCTAGTATGCCATCCCAAACCTCTTCCCCAACAATGGGAGATTCTCCTACAGCGACCAGCCGAGTTTACGAGATGATCCGCAGGAGGAGCTCCAGGCTGTCGCACCGGACACATCTCGACCAACCCACAAACCTCGACCGAGAGGCGCTTTCCTTCGGAATGCAGCAGATGGTGTTCCCATACGAAGGCTGCTCGCATATGTAGAGCACGACAAGGATAAAATCCAAGAACGAGCACAATCTCGACGACTTCCCATACGAAAGGTGCGCTCATGTTCAGAGCAAGTCAAGGATAAAATCCAAGAACAAGTACGATCTCGACCAGTTCACATACGAATGGTGCGCTCATATTCAGAGCAAGACAAAGATAAAATCCAAGAACGAGTACAATCTCGACCAGTTCACAAGCAGAAGGCCATAGCAACGAATATAAAACCACCTATTACGGCCACACCGGTTGATGATACTATTTTACCGACATCACATCCATTTAAGTCGGTCACACAGAAAGACGATGTACCTGCAGAGATTTCCTTCCCATTCCTGGGAGAAGATGGTGCAAACTTCGAGGATGATCAATGGAGCCCTGGCGTAGTATTGGCCCGGATTTTGGAAATGAAAGATGAGTCTGAGAGGGAAAGATACTACAGTCACATAAGAAGAAACATTTCTGTCCTCTCGCTTCCCATAATCACTATACACTATCTCCTTAGGGGGCGCTACGCGATGGTAACTTCTAGCTCCAAGTTTTCGTAGCATGTTTCTAATATCTTCTAGACTACATGGGTACAACAAGATTTTACTTTTCATCGGAAAGTCAGGGCCTTTCTGGACTCAAGATGCATAAATTTAAATAGGGTTGATAAATGGGCTTGGATTTTATCAGGGCGCACTCCCGATGAGATGGCTGAGCGACTCTTGTCAAAGCCAAGATATTATCCTCCATTCATTTTGCTAGAAATCCTTCGGCGAGATATTTCCCAGGTTAAAACCTTGGAGATGCTGCTACGCTATACCAAGGATTACATCTTGAATCTTGATGAGCCCTCTCGGTCTTCCGTACCGGAAAATCAGACCAATACCTCCATCTCTATCGATGAGACTTCCGAATCAGATGTTCCAACTCCTCTTAGGAAGGACCATCTCACTAATACAGAGCCACAAGATTTCAGGATAGAGCAGAATGGGTTCGCTATATTGATCAGTCGTCTTTTGTACCAAGTCCGACGTATCTGGCCTCCTGCGATGGTCGATGTAGCCCATATGATTGCCCGCTATATGCAGTCAATTCCGGTCAGCAGCGTTTCTAGCGGAGATACCTTGGGTCCCCGGACTTTCATCCGTTTCTCCAGAATGAACAACTACTTTTTGGGCTTGCTAGCCCTGCCAAGTTCGGTGGAACCAATGAAATCGATGGCGTACAACTGGTCGGCCCAGAAAATTCTTTTGGAGCTTGCAGGGCAATTTGACCCTCCCTTAAGGCTAGACCATATCAGCTACCGGGCTATTATTCAAGTCCTGGCTGCTACCAAGAAATCAACAAGAGAATCTAGGTCTGTGACGTTTCGAAACAGAAGCTGGCCTCCGTGGAGAGTTGAACAAGACGGCATGGACGCTCAGCGTTCACAGGAAGAAGATTTTAGTCGAGTAATATTGGCTATTATGCGATCGAGAGAATCGGGCTACATGCAGGATCATCAGTTATCCATCTTCGGAGGAGTTGACAGTGATGGAACTCCTACCATTCACACTCGAAAATTGTTCAAATGGAGGTATCTCGAGTCTCTCACTCAGGGAAGAGACAGCCACGACGATGACGCCAAGCTTTGGGCCGCGAGGATAGAAGCTACCCGTGACGTGCATGAGGCGTGGGGTGCGTTCACGGAATATTGTGGGAAAGGCGGCAAAGCAACCATCTCAATGTACCTCGCCATGTTTCAAAAACTTAACTACGAGAGTCGACGATTGGGGTCGCAGTCAAATCTCCATGTTCCTCCGGGCGATGGAAGAGAAGTCCTTCCGGTATCCGACGACAATTTCAGCGAATTCTACAAGTCGCGGCTCCAACCCCCAACTATTCAAAACCTATACCAGGAAATGAGGGCCGCGGGGATTAGGCCTTCTGGAAGATGCTTGAGTTTTCTCCTTCGACACGCCAGGACGATCGACGAGGGCTTGGGATATCTCCTTGATAGTGGAATGAACGAGCAAGTAGTAGCATACCTTGCTGATGGTGGTCAAAGCCAAGTACCACCCGATGTAATTGCACGGGTCTCAGATCAGATGCTGACAGACTTGATCTCTCTTATATGTCGATTTGCTCCACGGATAGTCAAAACTTCCTCCGATCCCAAGTTGGAGATAGTCGAACATGTTAGAAATACCACGAGAAGTTCTTCTCCAACTCAGTCTGCTGTCTGGACAATTCGCGACGCTGGTGCTGGGAGACCATCTCGCTCTCGCCCCCGGCATCCGCTAGAGCATGCAGCGTTTCTTTTGAACTCGTGGCAACCAAAGTTTCGCCCAGCATGGTATGCGCTTTTGAAGAGTCTTGCTCGCAGAGATATCGTCATAGTTAGAGATCTCGCTACAGATTCCGAGGGAATTTGTGAGAATCATGAGCTAGCATGGCGAGTTACCATGGCTGTGCTTGAAGACTTTCACAGCTGCGAACTCGAGCTCGACCCTGAGGGGTTCCGCCTTGTTTGCTTCGCTTTCGCCAAATACGCTGAAGCTGCCTTTCTCACTTCCGAGAGGCATCGAAATGGCCTGATCGAAACCTCGCAGATTATCAAGGCGGAGTGTGCAAAGTTGACCGATGGGAGTGAGGAGGGTTTCAATGGAAACTCAAAGCTGCGGTACATCATGGAAGGAGTCCATTTGCATGCATATGTGCGTGCCATGGGCTTTATTAGGGATCATGCTGCCATCATCTCGCTACTCCAATGGATGGTCAAAAATCACAAGGAACTGGACGCAATAGCCTTTCAAAGTGCGAATGGGCACAGAATGTTACGCCAGACTATTGTTGTAATCAAAGCCTTCTGTGGTGGTACAGACTACATAGTCGCGACTGCTCGGGCCTTGGTGGAACAGGTCGAGAGCTGGGGTGGCTGGCCGAGTGAGGAAGACGTGGAGAATTATCTCGATCGAGAGCATAATCAACTTCGGGACTACACAAGCGCTGAACTTGACGACGGCGAAGGGGATGACCAAAGCGAAAAAGATGAAGAAAGATCGCCGCCGGGAAGTGGCAACTGAAGTGTTTCAGTGTACATACTGTATTTGATTGTAAGACTATGGGAAATGATACCTACTTCCTTCTCTAGCCTGCGGTTTCTGATCACGTGATCTATTGAGATATACCTTCCTGTTCGGATCTTGAATAATGAATAACAAGTGGCTAACCAGATCGTACGTTTCTCAATCTCTTTTAGTCCATTCCAAGCCTTGGGTCATAAAGGCGGGTGGTGCACTTTGATCCTGTACTCTCGACCATGGTGTATCGTGACACGCGCGTGCTCGGATTCCCGCTTTTGCTCCTGTTCCTCGCTAGAAGTCCAAGCCAAGCCCAGCCCAACAGCCCGCCCGGCGCTCCGCCGCCAAGTCGCTGACAAGGCAACAGCGTTGGACACAGCTGCGCAACGGCGTAGCGACCGAAGCGTCATCAAGTCACTCGCGGCTGCACCTGCACCTACCTCGCCTCTAAAGCTCCATCCCTCCTGCCCTCCTCGTGCTCTCTCTCCCGTCAACAACCCTCCATCCTCCATCATCTTGGGTTGCGCATCATAACACAACACAACATAACACAACACAACGCAGCCTTCCATCTATTACTTTGACAGTGATAGTTTCAATCACAAGAATCGCAACCATGAAAGGCGCATTTCTCGCCGCTGCGTCGCTGCTGGGCTCGGTGAGCGCCGGCGTGCACAAGATGCCGTTGAAGAAGGTCTCTCTCTCGGAGCAACTGGCTGGTGCCAACATCGACACCCACGTCAAGCACCTCGGCCAGAAGTATATGGGCGTTCGACCTCAGTCGCACATCGATGAGATGTTCAAGGATACTGCCATCCACGACTCCAAAGGCGATCACAGTGTCCCCGTGAGCAACTTCTTGAACGCTCAGTGTATGTATTCCATCGATTCTAAGCTTCTAAGATTCTAATATAGAGCACAGACTTCTCTGAGATCACAATTGGGACCCCTCCCCAGACCTTCAAGGTCGTTCTCGATACCGGAAGCTCCAACTTGTGGGTGCCGTCATCTGAATGTGGTTCGATCGCCTGTTATCTTCATACCAAGTACGATTCATCCTCTTCGTCTACATACAAGAAGAACGGAACGTCGTTTGAGATCCGCTATGGCTCCGGTAGTCTTAGTGGCTTCGTATCTCAGGATGCCATGAGCATTGGTGATCTCAAGATCAAGGATCAAATCTTCGCCGAAGCTACCGAGGAGCCAGGTCTAGCTTTTGCGTTCGGTCGATTCGATGGTATCTTGGGTCTCGGATTCGATACTATTTCCGTCAACAAGATCCCCCCTCCGTTTTACAATATGATTGACCAAGGTCTGTTGGACGAGCCAGTATTTGCTTTCTATCTCGGCGATACCAACAATGGTGAGAGTGATGAGTCGGAGGCCACTTTCGGCGGCATCAATGAAGACCACTATACTGGCAAGATCACCAATATCCCATTGAGACGCAAGGCCTACTGGGAAGTTGACCTTGATGCGATCACCTTCGGCGACAACACTGCCGAGCTTGAGAACACTGGCGTTATACTTGATACTGGAACTTCTCTTATCGCCCTCCCATCCACTCTAGCTGAATTGCTTAACAAGGAAATTGGTGCTAAGAAGGGCTACAATGGACAATATACTGTTGAGTGTGATAAGCGTGATAGTCTGCCAGACATGTCCTTCACTCTCAGCGGCTACAACTTCAGCATCACCCCCTTCGACTATATTCTCGAAGTCCAAGGATCTTGTATTTCCAGCTTCATGGGAATGGTGAGTTTACAGTTCTAACATTTTCTGATCGGGACTAATGGTTTTCAGGACTTTCCCGAGCCCGTAGGCCCGCTCGCCATCCTTGGTGATGCCTTCCTCCGAAAGTGGTACTCCGTTTATGACCTCGGCAAGGGAACTGTCGGCCTTGCTCAATCCAAGCAGTAAGTGAGGGAATGACGATCTGATGGTGGAACGGACACAATTTGAATAGGGGAACCGGTCATATCGAGAGAGGGCTTCATTACACTGTACTCTATGCACTATTTGTTTTGGGATCTCGTCAATTCTCTTACTCCAGAGCCTGGACTTGTATCCAAGGCGATAATCGATCACGCCAGATCGGAACTTTTCTTTTGTGTTAACATAAGTACAAATGAATCTTTTTCATCGCAGCTGTATTATTCTTAGTGTGACATACATGTGTGATTTTGTGGTTCAGTCTGAGGCTTGATTTGTGATACAGCTAGTCTGTTACCTTAGAAAGCCCTCTTAAGTGATGTAAGTGAAGACTCGCATCAACCAGACCAAACTTTAGTGAAAAGAGACAAGGAACCCCAGTTAGTCATATCTAATTATCATGCCGCCATTGAAATTGAAATTCTTTTCTTAGACAGGCAAATGGAGAAGCCTCACTCATCTCCAATGCTTGACCTAAGGCCCAGTCAAGGTGTATCACCTTCAAATGCTCTGTAGGTCCTTGAGCATTGTAATTAAGGATAGAAACGGCGAGGTGGTCGAATTCTTGGTTCGCTCGTTAGCCTCGGTAGAAGATTTTGATCACTAGGTGCTTGATATTTTGCGGTGAGGAAAGGTGTGTAGTTGGAGCGTGCAGAGAGGTAGAGTATATCAGCATCTAGGTTGGTAGAGACTAAGTGATAACTATTGCAGAGTTAGAGGCAAGAGGTGAAATGTTTATTATTTGATAGTTTGCTTTATGGTCGATGAAGAATAGTAAAGATAGGTGCGGGGTACGAATTTTGGCTCTTCTCTGCAGAGAATCTTATTATTGGATTTGGTATAGGCGTAGGTGCCTTTACGGTAGATTATGCGAGGTGATTGGGGGGCAAAGTGCCCAGATTTTCACGCGGAGTGCAGTGTGGAGAGGAAAGCAGTTAAAAAGTCATGATGCTTTGGAAGACTGTTTGCCGTATTCTTTTTGGGTGTTGCCTTGGAAAGAATGATCGAGGAAGTCTGAGTTTTGATGCGGTATAAACCTGTTTATTGAGCTGCTTTTATATTGCGATAAGAGACTTCTTATAAGTCAGTGAGGGCAGTACTCAAAACTTGCAGCTCCGTTTTCGGCGTGAAGGAGTCAGATTGGCAGAGCTATATTTGGAGCTTTTTTAATACTGAATCACATGAAATTAGAAAGATATCATAGAGCACATCACTCTCAAAACGAAGCAACACAACCAATATCGACCAGCGTGAGGGAAACAGAAAGCAAACGTCCTCTTACTAAAATGACTTAGTTGTGCCAGATCTTGCGACAGGGATAGCTTACTTAGAGCTTAGAAGACACTCGCAGTTTCCGTGGTTTCCTCTTCCGTGGCCCATTCAAGTTCATCCTCGAAAGGGTCCTTCACTTTCAGTCCCTCCTTGTAGCACAATACCCCGTCCATCACAAGCTCACCGCCGAAAGAGTCGTTCAGTTCTGCCAAGAACCCACTTGGACTAGAAATATTAGTACCACAAATGACGGTAGAAAGGCACCCCAGAGAATGAGACATCATCACGACAGATGAGAATAGAGTACCCGGGGTAAAAGGCAACAAAACAGGCTACTTACTCAAGTCTTAGCCAATGCTTCAACCACTCCGCTTTCTCACTTGGTGTTCGACTTGCGAAACCAGTATTCACCACTAACTTTGTTTCCACATGAGACGGAAAACCATCCACAGAGCCACACTTCTTTAACAAATTCAGATAGTCATGGCAGTCCCGGGACGTGGGACTGCCAATCGACCTGAATTGCCGGGACATTCGCCTTAAGCCGAGCATAATCTCAAATGGTGTACCCATACCACGCTGACGAGTGGCTTTGTGGGGAAATCTCAAAGTGCATCCTTTCAAGCTTCCACTCTGAGACCATTCCACGAAAGTCTCGAGCGCTCTCTGGGTATCCAGAAAGTACCTGGGCTGAAATAACTCAAAATCCATCTCGATGTATTGCAAATATCGGTGCATTTGCTTTGCTAAGGTATGCCACGGGAAGAAATACCTCAACTCGGTTGGACGCATAAGTCGAATACCATTGAGTTGCCATAGTAAGTTCTGAACCTCCGCTTGGATCTGCTTACACACCCGATGAAGTGATAATTTGATCCTGTTCTCATCATTCCACTGGAGGTCCCTTTCTGAGTCGAAAGGAACAAGTCTAAAGCAATCCACTGTATGGTTCCAGCCGTACTTATCAATGCGTGGTATCCTGCTCACTGACAAGCAAAGTAGCCCAGTCGGTGATGCTAGAACATAGTTGTAGATCTGGTCACGAATTTCCCGTGGGAGGGAACCCAAAAGAGTAGAGTGCATTTCATGAGTCGGACCGAAGTACGTCGTAAAGGATATGAGTCTGTTGGGTACTTGTTCAAAGTAAGTTTTTGCGTTGTACCAGATATTTTGGAACATTGAGGGTTATTTAGGAGAGTGCTAACTGGATATCTCCCAGGTCCCCAGCCTTGGTTCACAATCAGTGGTAACTTACCACAAATAAAGGTTCAGGTTGAAACAAACCTCCTTCAAGAATCTCTGAGAGCTACTCCTGAAAAGTAAAATAAGATTGCTTTCGGAGCACCAAAGACTTGCTGAAGTTGTTAGGTGAAGTGGGTTATCACGTGTAAAGATCCCGAAGCTAGCCCAATTCGGTACTAGCATTCTGCCGCACTGCAGAAAATAATTTGAGCTTTGCGTTGCGAATTTTCCGAATCTATAAACCGACGACAAACACCAATACAACAACCCAAAATACAGACTCGATCCTGGTTTAAGAGCGGTGGAGGAAGCTCTTACTTGGACATCAGGTCTGGAATCTCGCGAAAATGTCGTCCAATATCGATTACCTACTCCACGAGAGCTCGGTGGGGTATGCAATCTTCCAGGTCGTCCACCAAGCCGACACAATTGGCAACCGATTGAAGGAAGTTCAAGATGCCGGTCAAGATCTTGCAAAGTTTGGAAAGATGGTGAAGCTTGTGAACTTTGCGCCCTACAGGTAACCCTCGAGATTGCGTTGTGGAGAACTTGAGCTAACATCCTGTTCAGAGGTGCAGCTGAAGCTCTTGAGAACATCAATCTTGTGTCTGAAGGCGTTCTGTCCGAATATCTCCGATCCGACCTCGAACTAAATCTTCCGAAGCCTTCTAAAAAGAAGAAGATTGTGCTAGGAGTACAGGACAAGAACTTGGCTGGAAGCATCAAAGCATCGTTCCCTGGTGTTGAATGTGAGACTGGCGAGACTTCTGAAGTTGTCGCAGACTTGTTGAGAGGCTTGCGACTTCACGCAGGAAAGTTACTGAAGGGTCTTCAAGAGGGCGACGTCGAACGGGCGCAACTCGGTCTTGGTCATGCATACTCTCGCGCAAAGGTTAAGTTCTCGGTTCAGAAGAACGACAACCACATCATTCAAGCCATTGCTACTTTGGATCACCTTGATAAAGCTGTTAATACTTTCTCCATGCGAGTGCGAGAATGGTACGGCTGGCATTTCCCAGAACTCATTCGAATTGTATCGGACAACCACACCTACGCAAAGCTCGCACTTGCAATTGGGGACAAGAAGACTTTAACTGATGCAAACTTGCATGACATCGCTGCCATTGTCAACGACGATGCGGGTATTGCACAGGCTATCATCGATGCCGCGCGAGTTAGTATGGGACAGGATATCTCATTGACTGATATGGAGAACGTTTCGGCATTCGCAAATCGTGTGGTCAAGCTTGCCGAGTACAGACGATCATTATTTCAGTATTTAGTCAACAAGATGGCAATAGTGGCCCCCAACTTGGCTTCGCTGATCGGTGAGGTCGTTGCAGCACGACTGATCTCCCACGCCGGTTCTCTTACCAACCTTTCAAAATATCCTGCGTCTACCGTCCAAATTCTTGGTGCCGAAAAAGCACTTTTCCGAGCTTTGAAGACGAAGGGGAACACTCCCAAATATGGATTGATCTACCACTCAAGTTTTATCGGTCGGGCTGGTGCAAAGAACAAGGGCCGTATTTCGCGATTCTTGGCGAACAAGTGCAGTATTGCAAGCAGGATTGATAACTTTTCTGAGGAGCCATCAACAAAGTTTGGATTGGCGTTAAGGAAGCAGGTTGAAGAGAGATTAGACTTCTATGCAACTGGAGCAGCCCCAACGAAGAATGAGGACGCGATGGTAAGATTACTATTGATATACATCAGAACTTCACTAACAGCTTCCATAGAGATCAGCAATGGATGCTGTCCTAGGCGACATTAACATCGCTGACCCGACAGCTGATGCCGATATGGCAGACATAACACCGCGGGCCGTCCAAAAGCAAGAAAAGAAATCCAAGGACAAGAAGAAAGAGAAGTCAAAAGATAAGGAGCACAAGAAGGACAAGAAGAGAAGACACAGTGAAGTCAACGGCGATGCAGGCGAAAGCGAGAAGAAGAAAAAGAAAAAGAGCAAGAGAGAGTCGTCTACTGAGTAAATGCTGCCGAGAATTCTCTGATGTGTAAATTCGGGCATTACTTCTGGCGTGGGCGGTGTTGGATGTTTGTATTTGGCTACGGCGTTGTGGATATGTCTCTACGTCTGGGAAGGTAAATTACTTGCTGGTTGCATGTCACAGAGCCGGCACAATATCTGCAAATTGCTTCTCTTGCGCACTTCTTCATATACGTGACATGCATGATTGTTCATCTTCATAACCAGAAAAATGCCCTAGAACCCCTGTAAAAACGCCGTACTTCGCCATGCTAGTCACGCTCCTGACCTTATATCCCGTGCTTTCCGGAATGACTCTTGTAAGGGATGCAGCTTCGATTATTCAAGCACCTTCACTTCCAAACTCGTTCGTCCAGTCTTCGCTGCGTTTAATATCCTCTCCTGATACAGTTGGTCGTGCGCCCTTGACTGCCTTTATGAAATCCTTGAGTTGCAGGGGCGGCTCCAGAAGTTTATCGGAATCGACTTCTGTCCATGTCATTTCCATGGCCCCAGCATCACCCGGCGAGCAAGGGGTTAACTTCTCGATCCCGTCATCCATAACCTATAAATTTTCAGTCAAATCTGCTGGAGCCAGAAATCGTCACGTGGCTTACCTTCTTGTAATGCGTAGCTGTCTGAATCTTCCGTACTGGTTGCATAAGTGCGTCTTGGACTGCAATACTGATATCCGATCCAGAGTATCCTTCACTTAGTTCGCCCAATTTCCTATAGTCAGCACCTGTAAGTTCACAAGGTGTTGAGCCGACGCTGATCTCGAACATCTTCGTCCGGGCAGGCAGATCAGGAAGTGAAATATGTACACGTCTTTGGAAACGACGTCGAATGGCTGCGTCGAGTTGCCAGGGAATATTGGTAGCGCCAAGAACGAGGACACCTTTGCTGTCACGGCCTACACCATCCATTTGCACCAGCATTTCTGTCTTTATACGTCGCGAGGCTTCTGACTCTCCTTCTCCTCGAGGGCCACAGAGAGCATCCACTTCATCGATGAAGATGATAGAAGGCTTGTTTTCTCGTGCCATTGCAAACAGTTGTTTTACTAATCTGTGAGTGGATATTAGCACTCTGGTTGCAACGCAAAGACGCCCAAACAAACCTTTCACTCTCTCCCATCCACTTGCTGACCAAGTCTGAACTGCTCACACTGAAGAACGTGCTGTTCGCCTCCGTAGCAACGGCTTTCGCCAAGTAACTCTTTCCCGTACCAGGCGGCCCATACAATAGAATGCCTTTCCAAGGTTGCCTTTTGCCTGTGAACAGATGTGGAAATTTTATAGGCAGAATAACAGCCTCCTTTAGCGCCTCCTTCGCTCCCTCAAGACCAGCAACATCTTCCCACCTGATATTCGGCTTATCTTGTAAAATCGCTCCCGCCAACGCATTTCTCAGTTTCTTGCTCTCAGGATCCACTTCGTCGTCACCCTCCTTGCCCTTCCCTCCTCCTCCCGTAGTGCTCCCGTTTGCGCCCACCATTCCCGGTTTTTTGTGCTTTCCATCTGCGTCCGCTAAATGCTGCTTCAGCTTTTCAGCTCGCTCCATGTACTCACCAGCCTTCGCTCTTATCATTTCCTTAGATTTGGCGTTCTTCTCCCATTTCAGCGCTAGCATGAACAGCTCGAGCGATTGGTAGTAGAGCTGGTATGCTTTCTCGTACTCGGCGGCTGTGTCCGCTTCGATGGCCTTCTTCACCACATCTATTGCGCGGCCGAGGAAGTCTGTGTTCGACATGATGAAGGTGGAGGCCGGTGCTCTCAGAAGGGCCGCAGAGATTGGCACTGCCCGGAAATACTGGTCTGCAGAGGCTTATGGTAGCTTGAGTTCGGGCAGTGCAACGCAGATACGCGAGTTCGAAGTTGGAAGCTATGTCTGAGGCGGGGTCTAAAGTCGACAATTCCAGACCTGGCGAATGCGGTGAGCGAGCGAGAGCTTGATTCCGAGAGGAGTATCAGTCTGTGGATGCAGAATGTGCTGATATAGTCTTAAACTCAACTGGAGTTGGCGAGAGAAAGAAGGAAGCTTGCTTCTGTTGCCTCTTGAGATAGGAGGTTGTTATGACGGGCCAATATCTTCGGTTGGTGAGAGACCCTGGTCGTGCTTTTGCCCCGCGACGGCGCTAGTGGGACGTCGAGAATCTTTGATATTTCAACATTACCCCATAGCGCATTATTCAAATTATTGATTAGCCTTACCTCCATCGCAATCTGCACTTGATAGCTTGGGAATCCAAAATAGAGTCTTTTTCAACCTCGAAATTGCAACGAACAGTCCCAGGATTTCAACCTGAACCCCTCGAACCCCACTACCTGGCACAACTATGGCAGACGCACAGCAGCAACTCCAAACCCTTTCTGATGAATATCAGAAGCTGCAGCAAGGTTTGTTTAGTTATGGGAAGTCTCCTCAACTGCTTGGTTCTAACGGCTCACTGTAGACTTGCAGAACAGCATCAATTCGCGGCAGAAGCTCGAATCGCAGCAGCAAGAGAATAAAGGAGTCCAGAAGGTGGGGTCTCCGGGATTCGAAACCGAAGTGCTTTGCTAAAGGTTCTAGGAATTTGCCGGTCTAAAAGATGATGCGAATATCTACAAATTGGTGGGACCAGTGCTGCTCAAACAGGACAAAACGGAGGCTGTGATGGCCGTTGACGGAAGACTGGAGTTTATTGACAAGGAAATGTGTGCTTCTGAATCAATTTGTCGTTAGATCCAGGCTGACGACTTGGCAGAAAGAGGATAGAGAAACAGATCAAAGATGTGCAAGAAAAGAGTGATCAGATACGATCACAGGTAAATCTCAGCATATCCGCACAGTGATAACCTGGCTTATAATTTCACAGATCATACAAATACAGTCTGAAGTCCAACCGCAGGCTGCTGCTGCATAAGCCGTATAAGAAGTTCGGAATCAGTTGTATCATTGGAGTCCAGGAAGGCATTGCATGGCGTGACGGAATTAAAAGGTATATCGGGCACTACGTTGTCTAATTGTAACAGGAGCAAACTTTCATTTGATTATTATCCGCTCTTTGACTTAGAGTACTTGAAGCAAGCTTTCATAATGATATCAGTTCGCGCGTTTGGTACCAAGTTATTCTTCTATCTTTTGCCTCTAGAATATCCTACTATGATTGATGCCATTTGCCTTGTGTCCTGATTTTACTCGTGGTAGCCGAGTTTGAAATTGATTATAGAGCGTTCAAGTCATGCGTTTTGCCACTTACAGCTTTGCTCCTCCACGGAAGGGTACGATCTATACTCATGGATGTAGCGCTTCTTGCGCTGTTCTCCTGGTTCAATGAAGGTCCCAACAGAACGAGCAGAATGCACTCCATGATCATGAAAAGTGGTGTGAAGCAATTGAACCTGCCTGTAAATCGATACTGCTACTGCCGCTACATCGATAGAGGGGAGGTGACTTCCGCCATACTCGTTGCCGGTAAGGGAATTCATCTTAATATAACGAAATAAGGTAATGTTCTGCAATGAGCCCTGAGAGGACGGCTTAGTGTGGACCAGCGCGGGCAGGTGGAGCTCCTTCCGCAATGTTTTCGAATGTATCACAATCCAGAGGAGATTCAAAGCCTGAAGACCATGCCGTTTTGCCGAATGTCGCTTGATTTGAGAAACAATCAAATAAAAACGGCTCTTCTCTTTCTGAACATTCTCTGAGTTATGGTACATTAGAGACCAGGGTTAAGCCACGGATCTTGAAATATGCCATGATCATGGCTTAATTTGGCAGCAAAGCCTTGATATTTACTTGATCTATTCTAGACCTTGCTCGATTTGTGATCTCTTCCCTTGCTTGCACCGAACTTAAGTTATGCTTTAAGGCACTTCTTTTTTTCCTTGTCTCTGGGAACTGCTCCTTAAGACTATGGATAATCCTTTCTCGTGTATTACTCTGTATTTCAAGTACTCTCATAACCTCACGGACCTGAGTGACTACGCAAATAGAGACCAATCCAAACAGATACGAAGCTGTCTTGTCTCGAAGGAAGCTTTCCGCGTGATATGAAAGTCTGCGAGATGAAATTTGGACAAGACTGATAATTTAGAGTCCTAGTTGCGCTTTCCGGATTCGAGATTCGATGCAAAGTCGTGTCCTAGCCTCTAGCCTCTCCCTACACCGAATTCGCTATAATATTAACACTCCTGGAAGAACGCAACTTACCGCATCTAACCCTATCCCCCATAGCAATGACTATCTAGCTCTGATCGCTGCCTTCATCACTCCGTGAACGTGCTTCCCTATCTCACTCAAGCTCAGAGTAGCATCTACGCAAGACTGCGAGCTTTTGCCCCTCATCGACTCTCAATCCTGCCCGCCGCCAAAGAACGAACATTCATGGCGACTCCACCCGAGTTCACACTGTTTCCGAAATTCCCCAAAGAGTAAGTACATCTGCCTGTTGTGATCTCCCCGTATGTACCAGGTACTCATACTTCATCTTATAAATTTCTAGGATAAGGCTGTTGGCTCAAGAGCACTTTCTAATACCCAACTCGCTCGTACGATGCTCTGGAAGTCAGTGACACTAACGTCTGATGTTTTAGAATTCGCTTGATGATATGTTTCCTTGCCATGCCCGGCAGAGTGGTTCACTGGGCCTTCGTATATCCTCCACGATCTCCACGGACGTAGAAATTCTTGCTTCGCCCTGAAAACTTTCCAGCGCCGAATGCATTTAAGGAGTCTAGATAAGAAACGATGTTGATATCTCAGAGACGTGCTAACAAGGAGCCATCAGAGAAAGAGCTTCTTCCATGGAAATTCCTACCGCTGCGTTGTTTGACCCACTGCAGGATACTGCTAGCGTTAACATACGGCAGCAAGTATAGTGGCTGGCGACCACATGCCATTCTAATTTCTCAGCAGGACCACGGTTGCGAGACAACCTTCGGTACATTGTGGCCGATCACCTTCAAGTCCATAATTACACCAACCATCCATTGGGTTATTATATTGAGCGGCTTTTTGAAGCTCTCCCCAAATGCCGGCGTTGCGAGAGGTGATCATTCCGCAATTGTATACCAAACATAAAAGTCGAGCCAAGAAGCACGCCTCGTCCAACAAGAACTCCATTCCTCTCG
This sequence comes from Stipitochalara longipes BDJ, assembly GCA_009732865.1. NCBI lineage: Eukaryota > Fungi > Ascomycota > Leotiomycetes > Helotiales > Hamatocanthoscyphaceae > Stipitochalara > Stipitochalara longipes. Next base: position 1,347,239 of record ML769340.1, read on the forward strand.
CAGCTATGGCCAAACCTGGCGTTGGGTGTACCTCGAAGGAGATGGAGGAATTTCTGTTTCAATAGCAGACGAAATATCCTGCCTGGAGTATGCCAAGATCACTCTTCGTCAACTTCTCCAAGTACGGGAAGGATGCGTAACCCTGTGAGACTACTCTCCGTTGGTAGCTGGCTCTCGAAAGCAAATGCATTATACCGCAAGGAGAGAGGGGGACTTTCGAAAACGTCGAACAATACATTGGAAAACTCACCAGCTTTTATGTCTTCGCTTTCAGGCGCCCATTTATTCGTTGCCCCAAATTTTTCCTTCTCGCTTTTCCGGAACGTCATCATCTCGAAGGCTTGCGGAAACATTAACAAGATCATTTTGCCCACGAGTTTATAGATCTTTTTCTTTCGCCATCTTACTTTCCTGTCTCCTTCCTGCTTTAGAAAGTCTCAATGTCCGATTACACTTGAACAACCACACTTGCACCTTTCCCGCCATTGAGCACGCCAGTCATCCATTGAGAATATACGGAATACCTTCGGCATTCCGCATATTGTGTGCTGAAGGTTCTTGCACACCGTCCTATTTTGTTCTCCTTCGCACCCGTTTTACCGACTTTTGCATATGACATTTTACTGAACTCAGGGAAGAACATGGACACAAAGCTTTGCAGGAAATTCTTCATTGCAATTGGGTCTTCGAGCTGTACCATAGCATAAAATACAAACGCTACTCCATGCAACGTCGCTCTCCCGCTGTGGGACCATCCAAGCAACTCTGACAATACCGATCTGCCAGTCTTCCTGACTACCCAACCCCATGCAATGTAGAAGTCTTCATTTGCCATTCCCATCGTAAAGTCCTATCCCACCCAAGTCACAATGCAAATGACTCCCTTCATATCACCCTAGACCGGTCCTCTTGAGGGTTTCCAAAAACGCCGGAATGAAGCAACGCAGTTTCTTAGTACACATTCACAATTGAAGAAATTAGCTTAAAAACTCCAGCATCTGTCAGCGCGTCCGCCCCGCTCCCTCCTTGCTCTCAATGGACAGAATGCCTCTTCCCATATGTACTTGCGACCTATTTTTTTCGCTTAAAATGCATGTCCGTAAATGAGTGTAGACCAGTGACACTCTTTGGCATAGAACGAGTGATATGACCTCTAGAACCTTCCATCTGATACCTGACATTATGTTTTTTTCTCTCTCTATCGCTCGATGCTTTCCGGACTCATCATGCCTACTGCGCTGCCGTCGTCCTTTTCGTTCTGACTTGCATTGCCTTGACTGCTCTCTGCTCGTTCCATGGAGACAGGACCTCCATTGGGCAAGCCGAGCTTGAGTTTCTTTGCAGAGGCTGTCAGAGAATTTGGCTTCTCCGGGCTGTTGTTGATGCCAGACTTTGCGCCCGTTGCAGGATCAATTGCTGTGCCATTGTCGAGCTTCTTCTTCTTCTTAGCATTGCCAGACTGTTCCTTAAGAGGACGCTTTCTTGGACTGGTGATCTTTCCAGTAGGACCAAGTCGAGGTCTCGATGGTCTTTGTTTGGCCGGTAGTTCTTCGTCTTCGAGTAACGGCTCATCATCGTTAGCATGCAATTTAGCGAGAAAGAAGTTTCTGACAAGGCCAATCTGGTCCTGGAGGTTCTCCTTGGTAACAGGCTCCAGAGGGGGCAGAGGCAGGAAGATGTCCGTCGATGGCCCTTGCGCGACGGTCTTGTCTTGGTGGGAGTAGAGCCTTGTGTGAAGTAGATGCAACGGCACGGAAAGACTTGCCATTCCGAACTCAGAGTCTAGACCAAGAGCCTTGAAGCCGAAGAAGTCTTCTCCGAGCTCCTCAGCAAAGTCGCCTCCCACGAACTGCTCGCTACCATCATTAAAAGCTCCAGATCCATCTGCCCCTCCATCTGTGAGAGCAGGACGCAAGAGATCGGAAAGATGTGCTTTCATGCGATCATGCATGACCCCCAGTTTGGTGCCGAGACGCTCGACATCATCCTTGACGTAGCCTTCTAAACTCTCGACATCAAGGCCGTTCTCACTGAGTGTGTGGAGGACCACTTCTTCATCCGTGAAAGTCTCCTGCCATTTCGCCCCAGCATCCGCAGCAGCCCCAATCGCTGGTACCTTCGGCGTTTCGCGATAGACATTGAAAGTTTGCACAAGTTTGGTAAAGAAGTCACCGGCGATGTCAGTGATGACGTCCAAAGCGCTGGGCTGGAGTTCTTCAAATCCAGCATGATAGCAAAGTTTGGCTACCGACCGTTGGAGAGCAGCTTTGCAAACCCAGGTCGCCATTATCGGCCCGTCGTCTGAAACGACGTGAGGCTCAATGTCTGTTTCAATGAATGGCTCTGGTTCGTATTTAGGAAATTGGTTGTTGTACATCTAAGCAGGTTAGTTTCATTTGTAAAGATATGTTAATTTTAGAGGGGGGTTCTTACTTGGGCTTGCAGTTGCATTTGCTTGATGACACCAATCTTGGAGCACAACTTCCTCGTTTCCTGCATCTGTCGCATGTTTGCTTCCACCTTCCCGGACAAGAAACTTTTTGGGGCAGTGAAGTGACCACTGGGGACCATGCGAAGAAACTCGTCTGATCGGTCTATGAGTTGTCCGTCGGCATCTTCAACCCATTGGAGCTTGGGAGGAATATCTGGAATAGCAGAGAGAGAGTCATAGTAGTCGGGCAGGACCCGCTCCTCTTCACCCTCCATACCCTCAGCTAATGTTTCTACGCCTTGAATTGCATCTTTGGCTCCTTTTGCGTTGGCATCCGAGCGAGTGGCATCAGACTGGGCTTGTTTTTGCTGACGAAGCCATCTTCTCATGCCTGCTTTCGTCCGAAGTAATGCAGGTTCGTCAATATTCAATTTGTCTCCCCTGAAAAGCCGATTTCGTTCTTTAGCAACGAGCGCTCGATCTTTCTTTGTAACTTGTTTCCAGATCTTGTACTCTTCGTCCTCCCGGAGATCCTCAGCTACAGCACCGAGTGCCTGGCCCAAAGACAGTCCATTTATCGATGGTCCATCAATGTCCATTCCGTCGGCTTGGCTTCCAAGTCCTGGAATTCCGTTCATGCCACTGGGAGTGATGGATCCAATCGGCGGAGTAGCGAAGCCGTTCTGGCTGCCGTCCATACCAGCGTCAGATCCTTCGTGGCCGAGTTTTCCAAGTAGTCCATTGAGTTGGAGTGAAGGCTTCTGATCGATCCCAGGCGTGCCTTCCTCTCTATCAGGATGGGCTTTTCTAGCCTTCGAGCCTTTTACACCTGCCTTTCGCCCTCTCGAGGACATTATTGGCTCGTCATCGCTGTCGTCGCCTCCATCATCTTCACCTCCGTTTTGCTTTCGACGCTCTTCGGCTTCAACTTCAGCTCGGGGTCGGATTGTGAGATCTGGAATCAGAGGCACTAGTTTTTCGGCCTCCTTCCTCATCGAATTTGCATTCCTCCGTAATGGGTGTTGGATGTCAGCATTGTACTTCAAGCAATTGTCCCAGATCAGGTTCAGATCAGTAACAAATTCCGCCTTGGACTTGTAAGTCAAAGTCTTCAGCTTCTTGGTCATTGTCCCAAGATCCATGGGATGTTTAATAACTATACACTGTGAGCTGATATTTTTTGCACAGAAAGGTGAGAAACATACTGTTGTAATAGTCGGGAGCCTCTCGCTTGTTGACTCTTGTTAGAAAGGGGGCGGAGTACTCCGTCATAGCCTTGAGCTCGCTCAGAACCTTTTCTGCAGCTTCATAAAGCTCTTCTTGGTGAACATTCTCCTCGCTAGCCCATTTGCTCCTGTTTTTGCGGACCTCGTTCATCAGGGAACGCAGCTCAGCATCAGAGGCTCGGACTTGATCTCGCTTGAGGTCTATTCGAGCAATGAGATGCTTCAAAGTCAAACTGGAAGCGCCTAAGTTGGCGCTACTTAAGGAGCCGTGATGTTCGCCATTGGCTCCATTTGCATGGCTGGTGTTTCCTCCATTATCCATTTCTGATTCGATCTGCTTTTCAGACTCCTCCAACCTCTGTTGCTCCAGCATCGCGACCCGGTCATTTTCCAAGGTATAGAACAGCGTGTGGAAACTACGCTTGGCTGATTCTTCGGTAGCTTTTTTGGCCTCCTCTAGCTGCTTCCGTACATCTTCAGAGGACTTGGGTTCGTCTTGCGCTGCATCCTCTTTGTTCTGATCGGCTTGCTTCGTGGGAGATATATCCGAGGATACGGGAGAACTACCCGACTTCGAGGGCGACAACAGGGCATTGGCACCTTTATTCTTGAGTGGGGACTCATGGACATCGTCCTCATCCTCGTCCTCATCATCGTCATCATAGTTGTCTTCGTCAATAGTCCGCGCAGACTTCTTGGGCGCTTGCTCTTTGGGTTCCGCGATACTGGGCTCATCTGCCGCCAATTGGTCTATTTGCGCGCCGCTGTCCTCTCCCGACTCTTCCTCCTGCGCAGTACTACCTCCAAACAATCCAGCTATCTTTGCTTCGGTGCGCCGATACAGGTCCTTGAACATCTGCCGCTGCTGTTCATCCTCCGCATTGTCTCCATCATATTGTACGGTGGCCGACTCGGACATTGTAGCATCTTCGAGAAGGAGACTTGGAGTATTCGTGCGCGCGGGCGTATCGTCTCGATGATGGAAGGATTTGCTACTGAGATGCGACGATGGCGGGAGCCATGCTTGTTGGCTGGCGATCGATGTCGTGGGCGCTGATGATGATGGTCCAGATCTTGACATCTTCTCGCTCTCCCCTCCCCACGCGCCAATTTACAGCGCGCGCGCCGAGCCACGAGCCTTCACAAATACGTCGTCGGTGCGCCCTGAACTGGTGTGGAGTGAACGGTATTCATCGGTGATCAGTTTGCCGCAAAATTCGGGTTGGAATTCGATGGTTGTCTGATGGATTTCCGATGGCTCTTCCGTGGCTCTTTCCGTCGATTTTGGCTGGAAAAGGGTAGCGGTTGGGAAGTGAGGTTCTCCGCCGGAGGGTGGTCTAGCGGGATGGGGAAGAAGTTCACAGCAGGAACTTTGGAAAATCACAGCCACAACATTTATGTATCATAGAAACTCTATACCTTCTGTATAGAGCATCTACATCTACAGCAAATGCTTCTCTACTTTATTTTCTATCACTTTCCTTCCATTTAAAGTTTGGGGAATAGATGCACTTCGCCGCGTAACGTCAGGGGTTGATCTCGCACGTGATCAGCCTGCGCTGCACTTCCCCAATGAACACGAAGGCTTAACCTTGAAAGCTCTTGTCACCGCGTACACAAGGTCTCTCAACAGATGAAGCTTTCTGAAATGAGATCCAACCTCTAAAATTCATGAAACATCCCTCAAGATGCGGATAAGGCTACCCTTCGCAGGTTCAGACTTCCCCGCAGCCGCCCCCTCGACAGCTCTAACTGACATCACGCAGGAGCTTTCCTCTTCTTCGTCGCCACGGCGGGGTATGCCGGACTCACTTCGCTGCAAGTCGACGCCATAGTAAACGACAAGATACTCCACTTTCTCACCTTCTTCATCCTCACAACATGCTTTTACTGGATTCTCGACACCTCTCGAAGACGGAGTCTCAACTTCACGCTCCTCGTTTGCACAGGCGTCCTCGCAATTGGCTCAGAGTTCCTGCAGGGCTTCCTGCCAAATGGAAGGGAGTTCGACTTCTATGATATCGTTGCGAATATTGCCGGGTCGTTGGCGGCGATTGCGTTGAGTACGTGGTATCATGTGCGGATGTTGGAGAGGAAGAGGCTGGCAAAGCAATATCAGATTGTGCCCGGAGAAGAAGATGTGGAGCTTGGAGAGGGGGTCGGTGTGCAGGAATCGGGGACTGTGGCTGCTGCTGCTGCCACCCCTACGTTGGACGAGGAAGTTGAGAACTGGGACGAGAACCTGGAGGATGGTTGGGAGGAGGACGAACATACGGCGGATAGTGCGGAAGGAGAGGGGTTGAAGACTCCTAGTGCCAGCAGTGCTGGGGATATCGAGGGCGAGCATAAGAAAAGAAGTGATTGATATGTTATGATATTATGAGTTGTGCTGGCGTTGGGAGTGGATCTGCTTATTGAGCGTTGGACACCTCGGGCTAGTATTATATGATCATCTCTAAGGGTCGAAATGGGACCGGCCACTAAGTCCAGGTGTTCACTCTACCATTCGCAGTTCCGAGAATTGAGTTTAAAGTGAGGAAGTGATCGTGAAAGTACTAATATACCCAGCAATGTGGATATGAAATCTCCTGCAACGCTGCACATCTTTGAGAGTAGCTAGCTTGGTAGATTCGGAAGTTGGTTCGATTGGGTTTATGAGAATTCCAAGATACCTAAACTCCTAAGACTCAGGTTGAATATGAGAGGGTCTTCTCAAGGGGCAGTCAGACGATCAAAGTTGTACCGAATCGATGGGGATTGTTTTCGCCGTTCTGAATCCGAATCGTCGGCCCCCTCTTCTCTTACAGAACCCCAAGGGTCATCATACAAATGATCTACCATCCGAAGCTCTCATCATGGAAATAAACATCTCGTCCCTTCTCCACCCATCTTCCCACTTGGTCTCTCAGCTCTCTAGCCATTTGCTTAGGTCCGCAAACCAAAACAGCAACTCTTTCTTCAATCCCATGTCTAAATGTCTCATCCACAATCTTCTTCAAGTCTGGTCTCTCCCGGCCACTGGTTGCTTTTACGGGCTCTTCTGTCCACTGCAATTCGTCTAACTCCACACTTCCATCCCCAGGCACTGGTTCGTCGAGGTGATCATGATCACCAGAGTTGCTCCTAGTAACGAAAATCTTTACATTCTTGTCTTCCTCAATAGAATTTCCCTTCTCGGAATCAACGGCCCAGATAGCTTCAGCAGCTGATCGCATAGACCATATCAACTTTACACGATCTGAGCTCTTGCCTTCAGCTGCCAATTGTTCTTGTGCATGAAGGTATATTGGTATAATGAAAGTGGAACCTACGCCACCAGCCACCAGCAGAACCCTGTCATAATCTGCTGCGAGATTCGGAAATCGTTGCGAGCATCCCAAGGGTCCCTCAATCTTGATGGGTGGTCTGGCCTTTGAGAGGCGGGCTAAGCTGCTAAGGGCTTTCGTGCTAGGTCCATGTAAAGCTCGCAGAACCAGAGTTATGTCGGTACCTGAGACCTCTGCCACGGTGAAGGGGTTGAACAGGAAATCGTGAATCCAAGAGGCGGATGAGAATAGAGGCCTGCTTGCTGATGGGATTGAGAGATAGACATGCTGTCCTGGCTTGGCCTGAAATCTGCGTATCTTCGAAGCTGGGATGGGAATTTTGAGCTTGACCAATTTGGTGTGTGGCACTAGGGTGATTGTTGCGAAACCAGTGACTGTGTCCAGATTTCGACAGGTGAGATCGAAGAGGAACAGAACCAAAGACTCAATCACGTAGATCCGAAGAGGTTTAGCATGGAAGAAGAGCAAGGGAAGGAGCCAGAGTCCAATCATAAGATGAAGGACAAAGAAAACCCTGTAACTCCAGCGCCGCACTCTTTCCAAGCTAGTGACTGCGATGATGTTGATGAGGGCAAGGCCAACAATGCCAACAATAACCACAGGATCTGTCAGGCGTTTCTTCACAAGCCCAGCTTGCACGAAAAAGTTGATATACCAACCAGCATGACATATGAGAAGGAAGTGAATGATCCTTCCAGAAATCCGGTGCCAAGCATTCAGTTGCTCATGTGAAGATCTGAAAGCGAAAGCAAGAGGAGAATATTGAGACTTCATAGAAAGCATATAATGCACAGGAAATTGCGAAGCTGCCACGACCCCAAAGCGTTTCGTGACGTGTAGGTAGTCTAGTAAACGAAATCAGTAACCGATTCAAGAAGAACTGTAGTGAAACAAGAGAGCCCTCTGGCGAGTGACCTCACTTGTGAGGAATGATTATGAAAATAGAGCATAGCCACAATAGGACAACTTCGCCCTTTCTTGTGGGATCAGATGTGATGCAACATAAACCAACAAAAATTTCTAAGGCGGACACGATGATAACCGTCGGGACCACTATTAGAGTTAGAGATACAACACACATACCTTCACCGGTATTATGGATGCACAAAAAGAGCAGCCAAGACGTCCAAGTCCCAGCAGCAATGAATTGCCCTCTCGACGGCCATCCTTGAACAAATTCGCCTTCCAACCACCAGATAGTCGTTCTCCAACTTCTAGCGAAAGAACCAGCTGTCGAAGCCCTTGACCTTTTCAAACTTGGGGAGCTTGGTATGGCCGAATAATTGACTTTGGATCTCTGTCTTTCTGAATACACCCAAAAAGCTAGCCTGTAGAGTTGATAGGCGAGGATTGGTATGAAAGCTGAGAGCTGGGCGTAGAATCCGTACCGGTCCAGGAGAAGGCGACGGTCATGTATCTGCTCGTGAGTGAGGCTAAGGAGGTGATATGGCCAGCCCATTGTGGTTTCCAGTCTCAGATGAGATCGATCTTCCAAATTATTGTCCGGATGGCTTCACAGATCAGACAGATCCCATAAGGCTGACGGCGACGCTCATTCAAGAAGGGAGACGTTTGAAGGAATACTGAGACTAAGCATTTAAAGTCAAGATGGTAAAGGTGACAGCTGTTATCATCCCCATAAGCAACTCGTACCCATATCAGAAGTCCGTGAAAGTGAGAAGCGTGTCCTTATTTCAAATCCGGACCTAATCGGCGATTGGAGGTCCTGGAACCTGGATAGGGAGCCTGGAGCCTGCAGCGCGCAAGGGTCGTGCCGATCCCTGTACTTCGAGGCTTCCCGAACGTCACCAAAATCTCCAGAGTGAGATATTCTTCCCCAACTTCGTGTGCAACCACAATTCTTCCACTTCTTCGTTTTCTTCAGCCGACTCTTCGGTTTCTTCGGTTTCTTCGGTTTCATAATTCTAATGAAATGACCACACTCACACTGCGCGGTCTGCGCACCGCCTCTCGTTTCCTGCGCAACCAAACACACCCATACTGCAAAGTCAAGACACAATTCATATTCACACGGCCTTCACTCCTTCGCTACGCATCAACAACTTCGACCCTCCCCACAAAGACACCGGGCACACACCCCGTAAATGGGCCATCTACCACTCTCCCCGCGCCCATTGCTGTTCCAGAGCGCGCCGAAGGACAATCTTTCTTCCCCTCCTACGCACTGGCATTGGGAAAAGCATACCTAAGTTTCTACAAAACAGGCGTCAAGAATATCTACACCAATTTCAAGCTGTCCCGCAACATCCAACACACCATCGACGCTCAACACACCTCATCGTTTTCAGCCGCTGTTGCCTCGGCTTCCCTTACTCGCTCAGATCTCCAGCTCTTGGTCAGGAATTGGCATGATATCAAACGGGTGCCTGTTTTTGCTTTGGTGTTGATGGTATGTGGGGAGTTTACTCCTCTGGTTGTTATTGCACTTTCAGGTGTTGTACCATGGACTTGTAGAATTCCTAAGCAGATTGAGAGTGATAGGAGGAAGTTGGAACAAAGAAGGGCCATTTCTTTTCGAGGGCTGACCACGGTGCCACCGTCGCAGGCAGGGGTTGAGCGTTTGGGAAGAACACAATTGTTGCATATCAGCAGAAGTCTAGGACTGAGTTTTGGGGTATGGGATTGGTTTGGTGGTTTACCGACTGGCTTACTGAGAAGGAGTGTTAGTAGACGGATAGAGTATTTGGCCTTGGATGATGGATTGATTCGCAAGGCTGGGGGAATCAAAGATATGGATGTTGAGGAAATAAGGATGGCGCTTGTGGAGCGAGGGGTGGATGTTCTTGGAAAAGGAGAGGCACAGCTCAAGGGAGATTTGAATGCTTGGCTACTTTCAAGGGAGAAAGCCCCGGCAGAGAAATTACTCTTGACGAGGTAAGAAATTTTAAACACAGATCTAGGTACGATCTACTAACGATATTTTAGACCCTCTGTAAGTCTCAACTTCTCGGAGGACTGTTCGTTATTTCGGTTTCAGATTTGGTAGCAATGTCTAAGAGGCTCCTGGATTATTCTACTCCTGGAAACAATTGAAGAAGTATGCTAACTCCGAGATCTTGGGAATAGGTATGGCCGGTAAGAATGAAACCACAGGAAAAAGTCAAGCTTTGATAGCATCAGTCAGGAGGTTCATATCACCAAAACTAAAAAGATGGGACTGAAAAAATGGGTTCTTTTCCTGTCAAGATTTGGTGCTGCGTAAGACTACGATTTCATAACGAATCTTCCCTCTATGTACAATGTAGAATAGGTCTTGTGATCCCACCTGCATACTACGGCGTTTGGATATTAAAAGAAGGGGATAATCCCGCAGTCTAGAGATCTTGGCTCTTGTACCATACAATATTCAAATAAGAAGGTGAAAACCCATCTGAAGTCATCCTGGTAAACGCGTCCTTTAAAGTGTCTCAGAATTTTCTGTGAGAAGTTTTGATATCCTAAGGAGACTCAGGGGTGGCGCTTCCCTCATCGTCTTAAACGAGCAAGCGAAGCCATAATGTTTTGGACCTGCTGATCAGATTGAGGCTGGGTTGAAGGTGGTTGGGGGGGTGGTGCATTTTGGAGCAACGATGCCAGTGCTGGGTTGCCAACAAGATTTGCATAAGGATCCGGTGCCGAGTGGGGTGTTTGATAGCTCTGCTGAGGGAGTTGAGCCTTCAGGCCACCAAGAAGACCAGCAAGATCAATTGCCTGATTTGCAGCAACTGCGGGGGCATTTTGTTGCTGTGGCGGAAGCTGGTAAGAACCAAGAAGTTTTTGTAGCGTAGCATTGTCCAATTGACCAACAAAGCTGGCTAGATTGGCGGCAGGCAGAGCAGCAGCAGCAGGCGGTTGGTATGTTTGACCCGTGGCAAATTGAGGTTGGGCATATTGAGGCGTTTGGACTTGGGGAGGAGCTTGTGTTTGCTTGGCTCTAAGAATAAGCTCTGCGGCAATCTTAGGGTCAAGATCTTGGTACTCGTCGAATCGGACATTGTTGGCTCCGCCTTGGCGATCGAAGACTTGCAGTGGGATCTTGGCCGACTGCTGGCACCTCATATCAAGCTTTGTTACACCATGAACGCCTTCCAGTATCTGTCTGTGAATGACAGCTTGGAGAGGGAGTCGAGGATTGAGGAACATAACCTCAACCTTGATCCCACGACCCCGCATCTCGCCTTCAACCCACGAAACAAAGTCTCGATCCAATTGTTCCATCAGGAGGACCTGAACATCTGGAACATCTCTGGGGTCTCGACGAGGAATCTGGAGATCTGCGTCCTCAACGGCTTCGCGTCCTCGGGGACTGAGACTTCTTTCCCGATATCTTCCATCATCTCTATGGCCGTATGGGGACCGACTTCTACGCCTGTCTCGGCTATCATAGGAATCTCGGCCACGAGGAAGATACTCATCCCGGCCTCGGAAGTTTCCTCGAGGAGGCGTGGGGGATCTTACTGGCCGATAATCATCACGAACACGAATTGGGCGCCCATACTCGTCCGAGCGGTAGCTTGGCGCAGCACGTCCATCGTATCGGTCAACAGCAGAGTTTCGACCCCGACCACCGCGTTCGGAGCCGCCTCCTCTAGCATAATCTGGGGATCGCGATCTGCGTCCTTGCCCTGCTGCCTGTGCGTTACGGGTGTTCTTTTGTGGCTTCGAGATCTCGAGATCTACGAGAGGGTTAGTTCAGTATCATATTGCCAGCCTAAAGTTTGCTTACGCATTTTCCGTCCTCTCACTTCTGCGCCCTGCTCACGATCAAGAGCTGCGTAACAGGCAGCGCTAGTATGAAACTGAATGAAGCCGTACGCATTTTTAATTGACACCTGTGCAATCTTGCCATATTTGTGGAATACATGGAATAGGTCTCGTTTGGTCACCTTCTCACTTGGGAGATTGCCTGTTTGAACAAATCAACATTTTGCCTTGTGACAAGCCATTTTCTTTTTGCTTACCAATGAACAGACGAGAATTAAGGGGGAATTTATCCCACAGTCCTTCCTGAACGTACATTCGCTCGTCGGCAAGGAATTCATCGTATATTTTCTGAACATCCGGACCCCATTTGGCATCTGCTTCATCAGCTTCATCCTGAGATTCAATAGAATTAAACTGGCGGTCTTGGCCAACTGATCTATTGCTCTGGATGTACGAAGCTGGACTAATTGGACTTCCACTGGACATATGGGTGGGGCGGAATGAGGCACTTGGAGGAGGAGGTAACCCACCTCTAGGATCAGTAGACGTCCCTGGAGCACCAGCAGCAATGAGGGCCGAAGGCAGGCCAGGAGGTCTATAAGATACAGAGAGTGGTGGAACACCTGGGGCTCCTGCGTGGTACTTCTGAATATCATCAGGATAAGGACGCTTTTGGGGAATGTTTGGGCGTGGTGGAAGGCTGGCATGAGTAGGGAAGCCAGAGCTGCCTTGGACAATGGGTATCTTGGAAGATTGAGTAGAAGGAGTAGTGACTGTAGAATTCGAATCATTCTTTTCGGCATTGGCAGTAATGTTGTCCAGTAATTGCTGGATGTCTATGCCGCCATGTGCGACATCGTCATATGTTTGAGATTCGGGTTTCGTGGCTTCAATTGAAATCTGAGCTGCAACAGTATCGGAGCGATCCTTGTTTGCAGTTGCATCGACGGTCGGCTGGATAGGATTTGGGTTGGTAGGAGTGGGCTGGGTGTTTTGGCCAGGCTGGGCTAGGTCGGTGGCAGGAGGATCGTGGGAAAGAATGGAAGAAGGTAAAGGGTGGTATTGTACGGTGACAGGCAAAGACTTCGTGTCTGACTCAATTTTTGCCTGTGATATATCCTGACTATCTGCTTGTTCTTCCCCGTCAGAGTCAACAGCCATGGCATAGTCATCGCTAATGTCCGTTTCTTGATCGGCATTGTCTGCTTGCTGTCCCACCGTGCCCTCGGGCTGCTCTTTGTACGCGTCTGAGAAGCTGGAATCGGCGGATGGCGACTTGGGGTCGTCCTGGGCTGCTTCGCTTGTTCGCATGGGCGGTGGCGTAATTGCGACTGCTGGGGTTTTTTCAAGATGTGTAGTTGTCATGTTGAAGACTGGATCGATCTGGTTCCGAAGGACCGGGATGTTGGATGGCTCGGGAGGATGAAGTGGGAGGGGAGAAAGCGGCGACAATGTCTCTGTACGGAACTCGGGGGCCTCTGGTGTCATGAAGGCCTTGCGCTCAAGTCAAGAGACATAGAGGGTAACAGGAAAGGGATGCAGTGGCGAGTTGATATTCGACTCAAGCAGCCCGAATTCACTAGAGAGGAGGGATGGGTTCAAGGTCATATGACGGTGGAGGGAAGGATGGGGTGGCTTGAAGGTGAAGGTAAAGGTGGAGGAGGTGAGGGCAAGAGCGGGCTGCGGCTGTCGGCGTTGGCTCTACGATCTTGTCTGGTGGCAGACGCAGACGCACTCTATTGAGACAGAGACATGCTTAGTCGTGAGATATCCCGTGCTCAACCTGATGTGTATGCAAGGAGCTGGCGATTTGTGCTTTGAATTTGTAGTTGGTGATGAGGTTACAATTGCAATTGAGGCTGATGGCTGATTTTTCCAAGGCCTGGCCTGGCGAGCAAGCTTGCGCTAGTCCGCGCTAACCTTATTAAGCGAGAGAGCCGCTCAAGAATGTGACATCGATGTTAGGTTTGTGACAAAAAACAATGGCGGACGCAAGACCGGCTCATCTGCCCTACAAGATTCCAGCTGTATCCAGATAATAAAGCCACCATATGGATACTGAGCCTCGGTGAGGGGGCGGGGTTGGAGTTCTTCCAGGAAGGCAAAACCTGGAACGTGGAATAGGGGATACCTAAAAGCTTGAGCTGTTCCCCATTGTTAACTGCACTATTGTTGCATCTCTACCCGCTTCTTGCTTCTCAAATTCTACAAGTACGCCAACAGCATAGAACAAAGCTACAGACCACATTTGCGCTCTCGCTGTTACAATGCTTCACTTGCACGTTCTGAAAAACCTCTCTATGTCACGTTCTCAGGGCCTGCTTGCTTTCCTACAGGATTGTAAAGCCTACTCATCGTGGCCCAGCAGTGACAGTGAAGCTGCGGACCTTGATGCCGCGAGGGATTGGTTCCGCAGATTTAACAAATCGACCATTCCCGCAAAGATCGCCAAGACAGAATTTTCTAGGTCTGGTGGCGCTGGAGGCCAGAAAGTCAACAAGTGAGTTGAATGATCCTGTGCAGTCAATTGTTTGCTAACTTTTGCGAAGGACTAGTTCGAAGGCCACCACGGTTTGGGAGCTACATGCACTCTTTCTTCACGTACCGAAAGTTCTCCACCCAGGACTCCGAGATTCAAAATATTATGTACACTCATCAGACTCTATTCAAATGCAATGCGATTCGTCCCGAAGTCAATCCGAAAACAGAGCAAAAAACCATCAGAAACTCTTAGACGAACTTACAAGAATATACAAGCAACGAGTTCCAGGGGTTACTGCTCCGGAACAGTTGAAGAAGATTGAACAACTGTAAGCTACGTCAATTTCATCTTTTCAAAATATGTGTTCGGGTTAAAGTTTATCATTCACGCTCTTAGAACTATTCTATCGCCTCATGCTCTTCAGGTGGAATGCAGACGCGAAAAGCTGGCTGCCGGTGCATTCAAGAGGCTCAGGCGTCAAGCTTTAGCTGATGCCAACGAGAAGAAGAAGCTCAAAATGCCATCTATGCAAAGGCTAGAAGCCAAAAGAGCTCACCAGAACCTCAATACATCAAATATGAAACACACCAAGAACCAGAAATCCAGCAAGGCTCGGAAGTAGTACAGAATTCATATCCAAGTCGGTTTGATTCTTGGGCGCTGATTTGGGTGTGCCATCACCTTCTGTGTATTAAAAACTTTTCTGACGTATATCTGTACCTAGGAAAAGGGCAGAAAATTCTGCTAGACTCCGAACGAAGAAGCTGCATGCCGATAAGAAGCGTGCAAGAACTGGCGGGGGAGGTGGAAGGAGAGTGGACTAAAAAGGGCTTTAAATGTACGTGTGGCTTACATGTAAATATGGATGCGGAGTGAGTTATTAAAGGTTATTGGTAGTGTGCTTCGAGAACATAAAGGTTGTCACATGTCAGAAACGTCGGTGTATTGTACCGAAAAATAGCTCTGGGAAGTCTCTGGCAAGACTGGTAGGGTTGTGTGTGCGTCTCTTACACAGCGTTCTGAAATGAAGATTAGATCAATACCATAGCTGAATCCTTCAGCCACTAACATTGGGATCTCATCTCGTGATGGAGACTTCGAATCGCTCCAGACGCTCTGACCTAAAATCGCTAACTCAATGTATTATCAGAAGAAAGATGAACTTACTATCCCCATGCCTAATGACGGCCCTCAACCTTGTTCAGTGAGAGAGAGCGACGCTTGTGAGACGTTGAATACCATCAACCTCTCAGCGACTCTGTCATTAGTCCCAGGCGGCATGTAAAAGGAGCAGAAAGTTAGGGTGACTGAATTGCAAGTCATCGAACCTTTCTACTTCGTTTAGGTATTCATTAGAAAGCAGAGTGAAACTCGAGAGGCAAACTAAGGATGCCAGAAGTCGGAACGACGAGGAGAGCTATGATACTCGAAGACGCTAGCAAAGCGCAAGTAAGCAGATATGTGGGAAAACTTTGAGCAGATTCAAGGTATTTGAAAATGTAAAATGCACAACGATATAAGAAATACTGAGACGGTTGTGAATGGGCTGGATAAGCAGTGCTAGTGGCTATTCAGTTGTGGAACGGTCAAAATCTTCGGGCAAGCCCAAATTCTCAATCGCTTTTTAATACGATATGGGTGGCCATGGATTAGTACTGGGACTACGAGAGTTGGGAGACTTCAGCGGGGGTTCTGTATAAATGTCCTAAAACGCTTAAAGATGTATATCCAGGGTCCGTTTGCAAACACGCTCTCAACTAATTGGCGATGTAGGAAGTTGAAAGCTCAGAGATTCGCTTTATAAGCCACAAAGGTTCTTAGGTTCTCGTGCTAGCTCCGTATACTTCAAACTTCTGGTGACATTATTTGATATTATTCTCAAATTGCCGTACCAAGAGCGTGCCGCACTGGACGTGTATAAGTGGTTGATGCTAATAAATGCTGCTTTTGATATGAGGTCAGCGTTGGGCGAGACTACTCATATGCAGTATGGCATGTATCTGCTCGCGGGAAATAGACATATGTTGAGTATAATATTGTGGGGGTGAGAAATTGATATCTGGCTGACAACGGAAAAGGAAAAGTTTCGCACATTTGTTAGCAACGAATTATGCATCTTTATCTTCGAAAACTTATTGACGGGACGAGAGCACTTGTGGGTATTGTTCTCATCCCCATCGTCAACGGACAAACATGAAATAAGATTTAGTGTATTATTTCACGCTATACTTCTTATAAGTCCGGTGGATAAGATCATCATGAGTACTACAGGATTTCAATGAACATTTCCGCTGTAATGTCGAGAACAGTTACGCCACGTTCGAAAGCATCGACGAGGGGTATGCTGAGAAGGGCCATCCTTTCAGGGAATTCAAAAGAGATTGATTTACGATATCATACCAGCCAAATAGTATCTCGTGAGTCCTGTTGTACTACCTCAATAATATACAGCCTCTAACATGATAAAGTGGATATCAAAAGAGCTCGGCAAAAGAAACCGCATTGTGGCAGACGAAGCGAACAAGCAACTCAAAGCGTTCTCCAAGCGTCTCGAAGTTCGACAAGCTGCGGTTCAATCTGGTTCTCCTCCGATCAGAGAAGACGATTCGAGATATTACGGGAGTCTATACCAAACGACCAATCCGTAACCGCTAGCGAATTATGACTGCTATACATCCGTTCGACGTCTCGGTGAAGTAAATTGCTACGGATTCAAGTCCAGCTATTCAATTGCTAAATTGCTTCAGAGATCTCGCGTCAAGTAGGCGTGCAGATATTCGAGCTTACGATTGCCGTCCAAAGATAAAATTCTGCGGATCCAAATGCCAGCAAATCGCATTGTCCTGCTCCACAAAGCATTATGCGGGAAAGACCTCACCGATATCCAGGAGCGTGCTCAGACAGCTTTGGACAAGAAAAACGAAGTTTCAATCTTGAAACCTCTTACTGCCTGGCCGGATAGAATTGCCAGAATATACCCTGCGCGAAAAATGACAGCTTCATCTACCTTGATCAAGTCCGGTTGATCCTTGCTCATACCTTTGCAGTGTATATCCAAGCTAAAGGGCACCCCTTGCAGAACCCCAACATTGCTCAGATGATGCCGAGTGGAGGCTCCCAAAATCTCACTATGCTTTAGAATTTTAGTAGCATGGTCATCGCTCCTATCGAGATCTTACAGACTCCTAGATTCAATTCGCAGACGAGATGTAGAACTCTTGGGTAGTAGTGATTATTTGGTCAATACTCTTTGGTTTCATTCAACCTGCTTTGCTCAATACATTCTGATTTGAAGATAGGTACCGCTTGAACAACAACAGATTACAACCCACGCGTTCCTGTACCTCGTAAATCCATTCATGAGTTAATTCAAACACAATTATCTGCCTGCTGTAGCCACAAGTAAATCAGATCCAGCTCACGGTTCTGACTTCACATAATTGCCATAGCCGAGCTGAAGAAGAATGAAGAAGTCTTCTTCTGCTATATTGGTTGGGAGGGGCTACCCCAGAGAAAGTCTGAGTGTCGGAAGGCATTGCACGGTTGGCAGGATGCCATCGTATCGAGTATGCGCGTGACATTTGAGCGTCTCATTCTGTGCTACTAGTTGTTCGTGCAGAAGTGGTACAACATCTCAGACGCGTGGGTCAGAATTAGGGAATCAATTGTAGAGCTACACAATTCGCGCAACTTAGTTTCCAATTCTACATGCTACTCGAGTTTCCTCAACGTATGTCTGACGACCGTCTGAATCCCGGGATCTAACTCTTCAAAACCTAAGATCCGTTCAAACCATGCTTTCATCTTCTTTGAAAGCTCCGCCTTGTCCATGGTAGTAGCTATGGTCTCGTTTAGCCTATCTAAAGCGGATCCTATCGCAATTGGAAATTCTGGCGACGTTGATTCAATTCCAAGGACCGGTTGTCTAATATAACAACTGCATGCACATGGATCGCGGGGGTATGATTCCATCATGCTGTCAAGAACATGCTGCAAGATCTTGGGTAGACACCGCACTTGGGTGAAGGAAGCGAACATGTCGAAGAACTCCTCTGCGGCAGCCGAACAGAAGAATGGGTGTTTGCGAGCAGCGTCAAAAATTGCAAGCGGTATGGCCCCGTTGAGAGCTGGAGTTGTGGTTGGGTCTTTGGCAGCCTCAGAATCAACCTTCACCCCTTGCATCACACTGGGCTGTAAGGTATTCGTCCTGAAGTCGGGGATGACAATCATATCCGCTGAAGAAGAAAAGCCTTTATCGTCGGCTGCTTCCTCTGTGTTCTCTAAAACCTCGACAGACTCATCCACGTCTAGACCAAGAATTCTCCGCCTCATGGCAATTTTAGCCAGGTAAATCATCTCCAGCTTCGCGTATTCGATCCACAGATCCCTGCTCTGAGTACAGAACCTCGTGCCTCGCTGCATATAACTCCGTGCACCATTTATATCTGCCTCTGATTCCAAAGTCCATCTCGCTGCATATAGCCATAATTCCGATTTTGTAGGGTGCAGTCGAATTGCCGATGTCAAGACTGACTTGAACTTCTTCGTTGCCTTTTCTTGCCTGGTATATTCGAGATATGACATCCATAGCGCAACATCCCCAGGGTGTTTCTTTGTGCCTCGGTCAAAGATCTGGAAGGTTCTCGCCTGGCCAGTGTATGTTGAGCTGCCCTTTATCCGTAATCGTTTGCATCGTTTTTGACGTAGTTTCTCTAAGCTGATCTCCCAAGCCGCATACCGTGCAAAGTCAATTGGCTGTGACCCTCTGCCGAGGATCTTGTGTTCGAAATTGGATCGTTTCTTGACAAGATTTCTGATCTCGTCCTGTGTGACCTCCTATCAGCAATGATTCTCGATTCTGGTTGCATAGTTGAGGTTCTGATCCTGGGCTAATTAGCAAACTCACGTCGTTGAAAATCTTCTTCTCCTTAAACTCCTGCAATTGGGGAACCGCTTGTTCCAGGTAGAATCGTGCTTTATCGCTTGCTCCCGACATTTTGTGTAGATTGCTCGCTGTCTTTTCAATGGCCTCGGTGTTTCGCGAGAGTCGAAGTCGATAATTTTCGAATTCTGCCGCCAGAGGCGGTGAGGAAGGTAGTCTGACGCGAACTTTCCCGTTTTGATTCAGGAGGCGCTTGGACGAATTGAGACAGCAGCTGCCCATGCGTTGTATGGGGTAAACGTCCGAGGAAATCGCGAGAACCGACCTTGCACTTTTCCCTCCCTTCACTTCGCGTCAGTTTCTTGCTCTGGCACATCCAGCCCCCCGGATCCTCGGATGACACTCCTTTGGATGTGAAATCGTTTGTGATTACAATGGCACCCAAATTCAAGGACGGCGACGTTGTGTTCGCTTTCTCTGGTAAATGGGTGTCCTGGGTCCATACCGTGGTTGCCTATGGTCAGTACAACCTGATTGCGCAACTTGACAGCTTGCTAACAAGCTCCCAGCTGCTTTCCTTGGCGCGTTGATCGTTGGCGTTGCTCTGCATTATCATAAAATTGTTGAAAACGAGCACTATGGATACCCAGAGGAATGGTTCCCCTCTGTCTCGGCAACGATTGGCGATCGGTATCCGGAACGCTCGGTTTTTATGCTTTTTATTGCTATTACTTCAGGTGCGAAAAGGAGAATGTTTGATAGGGATTGGGTCATGCTAATGGCACAACAGGTCCACGTTTTGCTCTGGTTGGGTTGTGGTACCTGTTAACAGCTCGTCCGAATGCGACACTCCCGAAGTTTGTAGCGGCCATGGGCTTATTTCGAACCCTCACATGTGGTGGATGGACATATGTCACTTCGACGGATGATCATGACTGGCATGACATATTCATGATATCCTACATAGTTGGCACGCTGCCATGGACCTTGGGGTGCATAGCTCTAAGTCCAACTAACGGCAAAGCTGTCAAATATCGGAAATATCTTGCGGGGTCCTTCTTCGGCACTCTTGTACCTCTCATATACTTCTTCATACAGCATAAAGTCCATAAAGTTGCTGGAGGTAAGATTCACGAATTTGATGTCATAATTCTGAAACTAACGCATATCAGCATACACTACATACGCTTTCTTCGAGTGGACTTTGGTTTTGCTTGATGTGGGCTTTGATGCTGTTACAGCTCTTGATTTTGAGACTTTCGAGTTGGTTGTTAAGGACGTTAAGGGCTCGAGTAAGGGGTACGTCCGTTGGCTTCCGAAATGAAGCTTGTACTATATGTATTTTGCCGATAATACATGATCATGAACTTGTCTAAACATTCTATTCTTTAGAAACAACAAGATGGTGGCCGATGCAGTTCTTGAAAAGGAGTATGTGCTCGAAGCTCACATGAAATTCCCACGCTAACTCTTGCCCAGAAAAGACAAGCAAGTCAACCAAGTATTTGGCCAAGCCTTCTCGTGGAGTGAAGCAATCGATGCGGTGGCAGATGTATACAATGGCGTAAGCTCTTTCACTCAGATCTGTTGGCCTTTACTTACACATCCTCAGTTTGTCTTTTGGTCGATGTTGACCTCTTTGGGAGTTCTCGTCTGGTGTAAGTCTCGCATTACGATACGGCCCCGTTGATGCTGATCTCGCCAGACTTTCCATTATGGCATATGGGTATTTCAGGCTACGAGGTTATGGTTATGTCAACTGTCTCGCCTATACTGCTGGGCATCCGTCCGATTCGTTCTCTGGTTGTAAAGAATCTTCGAGTGTGCCACTTCCTCTCACTAGCGGGACTACTTGCATACCAAGTAAAGAGTCCCGCTAATCGACTTTTCACTGTTGGATTTGCCGTCTGGATGTCTTGCCTCTCATGGGTAGCGACCTGGTACTCAGAAGCAGCCCAACCTGGACGTTTGGAATCTAAAATATCTGCTTGGACCATTGGTCTCATTGCATCCAGCGTCGTGAAGTTTGCATGGCAGACGAGTAATCCTATATGGCCAATTTCTCACGCGTCAAATGGTGGTTGGAACGCCACGGGGCTTTTACTAGCAGTTCTGGCTGTCCTGCGCTCCACTCGAAAGTCTCCTACTAGTGGGAGTGATCTCGCAATTCAAGGACGCAAGGAAGGTTCATCGCTGTTAGCAGGATTAGGCGTTGCTGGACTGTTCTTTGGCCTTCACTCCCTGCTATCGGATTCCAGTACAATGATTCTCTGGGTTTGGGAAGGATATCCAGTACGGGGCCCAATCTCAGCCCCACATGGTGCTTGGACAATAGCTGCCATGGGTGCAGGTCTGATTCTAGGTTTGTTCAACGAAGATATTGCTCGGGGTTGGACATTCTATGGCATTGGATCCGTTGGTGCCGCGATGTTGACTCTATATAGCAATTGGACCGGGTACTACGGTGCACTCATGCTGACCGTGTATCTCATGGCTGCAGCAGTGCCCCTTCTGGGATCGGCTGCACGAAAAAGTCCTGCTAGAACTTTCGGCATCGGATTTCTGGTTTACAATTTCATGGTTTTATTCCATGTCTGGGTGGTTGCCTATGCCTTTGTACCCGGTGGCCCTCTGGTTCGCGAGCATACTGACTGGGTTATGATCACAACTATGCTCCTGATCGGTTGTGGCGTCTTTTCGTCTGTTTCGTCAACTCCGGCAGCACAACGAAAACGCTTCAACGCATACCTCAACTCTCGAAAACAACGCTCCTACTACCTCTATGTTCTTGGGGCGCTCCAATTACTATCCGTATCCATCGCATATCTTCGGTTCCCGACTTATGACTATGTTCCCTATCACAAGGATGACAAGATCCTTACGGCGGGTATCTGGACGATTCACTTCTCGCTCGATAACGACATGTGGTCGTCTGAATATCGTATGCGTGACGTAATCAAAGAGCTGGAACTGGACGTTATTGGCCTTCTTGAGTCAGACCTACAGCGGATTATCATGGGCAACCGTGATACAACGCAATTCCTTGCAGAAGACCTTGGGATGTATGTCGATTATGGACCAGGGCCTAACAAGCATACTTGGGGAGCCGCTCTCTTGTCTAAGTTCCCCATCGTGAATTCGACACACCATCTGCTTCCTTCCCCCGTCGGCGAGTTGGCGCCGGCGATTGAAGCAACACTCGATGTGTACGGTGAGATGATTGATGTCTTCGTCTTTCACTCCGGTCAGGAGGAGGACCCCGAAGATCGCAGATTGCAAACTGAGTACCTGTCAAATCTCATGGGAGCCACACCACGACCGGCTATTTTACTATCGTATTTAGTTACTAAGCCACTCGAGGGTAATTATAATACCTACGTATCGGACATAAGCGGCATGCACGATATTGATCCTAGCGATTGGGACCGATGGTGCGAATACATCCTCTACAAAGGACTGAAGCGGACTGGTTATGCACGAGTGAGCAGAAGCACGATCACAGACACCGAGATCCAAGTCGGAAAGTTCAAGATTGGCGAGAAAGAGAGCGAGATTGCAGAAGTGAGAAACGCCATGATTAGTGAAGATCAGGTGCCGGAGGGCATGCGTTTCCCACAGATTTTCAGGGGAGTTGGCGTGAGAGGACACCAATACCACGTTTTTAATGAGCCGAGGTACTTTGCTTAAATATGACTGCCAATATTTAAGGATTTCTTTTTGTTGCAGATGGGATGATGAATGACTGGAAAGGGGAATGGCGACTCACGGTTGAACGAATATTTGAACGATGACTGCTGGGTTCTGGGGAGGGGGGGAGGGGGGGAGGGATACTGTATAATATTTGAGCAAGTGACCGTGGCCCATTAATTTCTGCGCTGTATTCAAGGCCTTGTGGCAAAGTTCTTCGCGTCTTAGCCGGTACACTCAACGGCCATCGGGTTCTTCGACGAGTTGTATGATCATTGAATCCTCTGAGCCCCCTCGAGGAAGCCTCATGACTGACTCCTACTCTACCTTCCAAGCTTTTGCAACAGTTACAAAACTCTTCTCGATCAACTCCAAGAATTCCTTTAATAAACTCTAAAGACATGTCCCAGAATCACCGCTTGAGACTCTAGTTAACTTCGAATCCCCTATTCCTTCAAGGAGCTTGAAACTCTTGAGAAGATCGGCATGGTCCTATTCCCCCGCTCGCCCCACTGTTCGCAATATGAATCGCTTCCCGCCATCCTTCGACCAAGCCACCATTCTGAAGATTGAGTTTAAGATGTTGTCTTCAAGGGCAAGCGGCTACCCCGAGAAGCCTGAGGGCCTCATGGCGGAAGGCCATCATCGTGTAATTCAACAATGATTCCTTAGACCGTGATAGGCAGTGCGCATTCTGTTTGAACAGCACTCCCAAAGCCTCATAATAGGGCCCCAGAATCCCTCGCAGGACGCCAGATCGCCGAATGTGGAGAAGTGCTAGAGCCTTACCGTTACAGTGCATCGCCTTCTCGAAAATTATTTGCTGGATCTCGGGTAGGAATGCATAGGGGGGACCTTTGGCTGAGAGGGGATTTGCCGTGGCTCAGGGGATGTAAGTTTGGTCGGGCGCGGTGGAAGTCGAACGGTTTGGCAGCGTGTTTAGAATACGTGTAACGTTTGGGTAGGAGATATATCAGTGTGTCTGGTCTCGGGTATACTTTGTAAGGGTCGTAAGGCATGGCTTGATACGTGGTCTGAGGTTTTGAGTTCTGGGATCGTGATGAAGGATGAAAAGGGTTGTCTAAAGTATGAGCAAGAAAGAATAGCTCTCATTTTAGCTCACATGTGATGGCACTCAGCAGATACCTTGGAGGAAATAAGGCTGTGCAATATCAAGGCCCCAAGTTCTTAGAAAAGTATGAAATTTGTGAGGAGGTTGGAGAGAGCAAAACTTTATAAGAGTTTATTGAGTTTAATTTAGTCCGAGGCAAGAGCTAGACAGCAGACAATGACTTGATCTCTTCGAAGCCGAGGATGGCCGAGTTAGTCCTTGTTCGTCGACAAGTGCTAGACACGAAGGCCTTCTCCCAATGCTGCTGGGGGGATGGTGTGAATTTTGTAGAACGGAACATTTTGCATATACGGATAGTAGGAAATGGTGAATACATATATGTGAAGATAATATCTCGAAAGTTCTGCGGGCCAACGGTTCCTCTCATTGGCAAATATCCTTCCCCGGACCCAGAGTGAGGATTATTGCTCAAAAGCTTCCGAGACAGAGGCTGCTCTACTCGCTCCTCCAGGGCATCGATGTCATGTACTTAAAATAGAAGGTTTTCCTGATGTTCTGCATTGAATGCAACAGGACAATGCTTGGAGGCCTTGCAAAACCCCAGTCCCTTCGCTACACAGAGGAAGGAAGTCGCAGTAGCTGCTGACGTGAAGAATGCAAAACGAGGTGACTTGTTTTGCATTGCCAAAAGTGACTTGATGACTTCGAGCTCTCAAAGTTTCACAGCCACATCCTTCGACTTGAACATGCAGATGCATTTGTAGAAGTCTTGGCAAAAGGCAACAAATAGCTCACGAACCTTGTTCCGTCAAGTGTCTGCTGACGAATCATAGACACGCAGGAATGGCATCCTTCCAAATGGATATTGCGAACATCAAGTCGGTGAAGGCATCACGGCCTGACAAGATGGAGTCGTTGGCCAGCCTCCCGTCGTACAGACGCACGCGGGATCGTATTCGCATCCCAACCATTACCGCCAACCTCCTTTGACTCTTTGAGCGCCTGATTCGGTGCTCCAAAACGCGGTGAAAAGTGTCGGTGACTCGGTGCCAACGGAACCCTTGCTCGTGATCGCGGTGCAGCTCAGACCACCCACGGCTCGACTCGCATGCCCCGGCCCTCGGCCCCCGGCCCTCCGACCAAGTTCATCTCGCTTTCCCAGCCGCAAGATCGAATCGAAACGGCCCCCCCCAACCTCGACATCCTCCTCATTGGCTCGGCAGAACCTGAGTGCCGAAGTTGTGCACGATTGTGCACGCTTATGCACGCTCATGCAACCACTTCCGCCCCTGCCCACACTGCGACAAATCCCGTGGCTTCGGTCGAAGGAATCAAAATTTGATATGAGATTTTTTCAGCTCGCGCTTGCAAGGGAAGGGAAGGAAAACTTTTGCAGAGTGGAGCGGAGCGGAGATAATCTCGTCAGTAAGATTTGATCGCTGGTGAGCGGCGGCGATCCGGGAAACAATTATTCTGGTTGTGGTTATTATTAAGGTTGATTTAGAAGACTGAGACATTTGCATGGGCGAGGTCGGTAAGTGCTCTCGTGATCTGTGGCTGGTACTGCGCTGGCAAGTGAGGAAGGAGGTCGACGACTTGAGTGCCGGGATGCATGCAGATGCAAATGCAGATAGAAAAAGATACGCTGATACGGTGGAGCGCTGGTGTAGATGCTGGCATCAGGATGAACTGATGTCTGGTAGGTATGATCTGAGACTGCGAGCTGGCACATCACAAGCCCGAAGCATCGACACCACCGCCAGAGGCAAGTCCTGGCGATATGAACCCCTCTTGCTCTTCCTCTCGTCCCTGCAAGCGTTAAAAAAAAAAGAAGTGCAATCTGCTTGCTGACATCAGAGACGAGATCAGGCATTCTATCTAGCGAGTCCATCGTTTTAAAGCGTTTTGCTTGTCGCTGCCAAGCGCGTATCGAATACGCCGTAGGAAGGGAGGCGGGAGGCGGATGCTGGGAATTGAGATATTAATACTGTAAGAGCGAGGCTGCAACCGGCCTATCAGAGAACTGCTCGCAACGAGGGGGAGAAGGCGTGAAACATTTGCCAGATCCCGCATGCTGGAAGTTGGTGTGGGGAGGAGGCATTTCATGAAACTGGAGGTGCACAAGAAGGCTCTTGCGTTGGTCTCTTGTTTCACAAGACCCTCTCCTCAGCCTCGTGGGCTCGCAATGTTCCAAGACAACATAGCCTGAATGTGGTCCGCTTCACCAGCACCAGCGAGGTCCTCGAGTTGGTTACATCACCTGCAGGCCGTTGCATCTGGGGCAGATCGATGACCCCCAGACCCCGTGTCAAGCGGCCTTCGATCGCACTCGCTGCGCGCGACTGAAGCATTACTTTGGTAGAATCAGATACGCCGCCCATGTCACTTGAAGTTGGGAGGACGCGGCCTCGCAGGTGTGGCTTAGCCCGAAGAAGCAACATGGAGAAAACGTTTGCGGAATGACGACTTCGATTCGAGATTCACACAATGCGCGTGTATCAGATGCAGATGCAGTTGCCCTGACCTGAGGTTATCGATAGCGATAACAGATCCTCCTGAACACGGCTTGTAGGGCTGCACAACCGTACCCGTATGGAAGGCATGCGTGTGCTATTTTCTCCTCCCAGTTGCTGCAATCTGTAGTAATTCCCGTGCTTCACGACTCGAGCGCGTCTTATGTCAGAAATTCCAGGCGCCTCGGCGGGCGCAGTGGCTCAGCCAGTGAGACGGCGAGGCTTGCTTTGTGCGGATCTTCCGGAGTTTGTGCATACGGAGTACCAACGGGATGCATAGGGTGTTCATGCTGACAAGGCCTCGCAGCTGTGCCGCCAGCACATGATATTTTGAGATACAAATCGTCTCATGTGCGCCGCTGCTGCTGGGCGAGGAGCGGTGATTGCGCAACTATTCCCCATTCTATGTTCGATCGTAGGCTTCACTCTCACGCTCCGTCTCCCGACGATAAAAGAGAGGATCGCCGAGACCCTCGCGACGCGCTGCCACTGCCAGTGCCAGTGCCAGCCCCAGCCTGACCCCTATTGTGAAGCGAGGCCTCATCTCCCGTTGGCCGTGCTGCACTGCTGGGCCCTTGTCTGCCCTTGTCTGCCCTCGCCTGCGCTGCGCTGCTCTGCTCTGAGCTCTCGCCTGCTCTCGCCTGCTCTCGCCTGCCCTTCGCCTGCCTGTGCAACGCAAGTCCCCTCCGTGCTGCTGCTGTGCTGCTCCTGCTGTTGGTTCTCCGCTGGGTCCATCTCGCTTGTCGTAGTGGCTTGCGCCTTCCTCAAATTGCACTGGCCGCAGCTCTTAGCTCTCGAAAGGCCCCCATCACCAAAACTCACGACCGACCCGACCCATCCGCGCTCACTACTCACATCACCACCGCCTCTCGCCCGCCCTCATTCCACCATCTCTCCATTCCGCGAGCATCGTCACCGCAGGACTATCTCCATACCAACTTCATGTGCAGCTCATAGCATATCCGAGACCTCGTACAACAAGCATCAATCCTCCCTTCCCTCTCCGCGCGGCTCATCCGCCGTCAGCACCCTCCCCACGGACGGACCCGCAGGAAAGGGCGACCTTAATCCTCGACGGCCATGCCAGAACCCAAATACTACACGTCGAGCTCGCCGACCTTCATGAAAACGAAGATTCCCTTCTCATGGCCCTCAATACCAAATCCCATCCCTCGCAGGTATCGCCGCCGCCTACGTTCGAAGTTCCGGTCAGCCCAATCCCCGGCATCGTCAATCGCCTCCCTCGAAACCTCCTTCAACCCTTCGGATACAATACGCGCGCTGCGGTCACATCGATGGTCGTACTATGATGGACAATACTTGATATTGATGATACTCTGCATATTCTCGCTCTCCATCAGCCAAGCTCCGGGACCGTTGATCAAGACAGGCGCGGCCTCATTACTTATGCTTGCATTGTTGATGCCTATAACGAGACAGTTCTTCTTGCCAGTGCTGCCTATATTTACCTGGCTACTGTTCTTCTTCAATGCTCGGTATGTGGCCGTTTACTCATTTTCGTCGAATATTTTTTGCGTTGGAGTGGTTTTCAACAAATGATCGACATCCGTTTCATTGCAGATCTCAGAAGCAAAGAATTCAACACTGACTCCGCGAACAGTTTTATCCCACCCGAGTATCGACCACACATTTGGGTCAAAGTATTACCTGCACTCGAGAACATCTTTTACGGGGCCAATTTAAGCAACATCCTCTCAGCACATCAATATGTTCCTCTCGACGTGCTTGCATGGATACCATACGGACTGTTGCACTTTGGTGGACCATTTTTTTGGGCTGGTCTGATGTTTTGGTTTGGGCCACCTGGGACAGTACCAGTGTTTGCCCGGACATTCGGATACCTCAATATCATTGGTGTCGCGATCCAACTGGTCTTCCCGTGCTCACCACCTTGGTACGAAAACCTGTACGGACTTGCACCAGCAAACTACTCAATGCCCGGATCACCTGCCGGATTAGCCCGCATCGACCGATTGCTTGGCTTTGACATGTATACGTCGGGATTCACAGCGTCGCCGCTTGTCTTTGGTGCGTTCCCTTCATTGCATTCTGGAAATGCGGTGTTAGAGGCACTCTTCATGAGCCATTGCTTCCCAAAATTACGACCTGTCGTCTTTACGTATGCAATGTGGATGTGGTGGGCGACGATGTACCTGTCTCACCACTACGCTGTTGATTTGGTGGCCGGAGCATTCCTCGCGGCAATTCATTTCTACATCGCGAAGACGAATTTCTTGCCAAGAATTCAGATGGACAAACTATTCCGCTGGGACTATGACTACGTAGAGGTTGGAGATGGTCCAAGCAAGGGCTACGAGTATGGACTTACAGTTCTCGGCAACGACGATTTCCGCCACGACAGCAGCGACGAGTGGACGATTGGTTCTTCGTCATCAATCTCGTCAGGTTCGAGAAGTCCAGTTGACGAGAGCCAATCTTGGGAAGGCGAGACTCTCGCAAGCCAAACTTCAGACACCGAACTCAGCGAAATCATAGTAAGATGAACAACCCTCACAGTTCTCAGAAAGCCCGAAATTCATATCCATTCGACATCGTCCCCTGTCGATATTTCGTCATGATTTTACGGTATTATCATGTCTCGGCGTTTAGCATAGCGACTTCGCAACACCTTTTACACCCTCAACTTTACAGCTCTTCTGGACTCTCGAACACATTCGACCTGTATATAACCTCTTATTCCCACCAGTTCGAGAGCTTCACCAAGAATTTGCAGGCCGGGGACCCTTTTGAGATATACTTAATGCTAATACCGGCTTGGGCATCTCTATCAACACCGATTTGCAACCGGCGTCGAAACGGGAGACAGGTGTCACCTTCGCTTCTCTGTTCACTTCTTCCTCTCCCCTATTGGGGAGATAATTCGACATTTGCTTGACATTTGCGCATAAAATACACAATCGCTAGAGTCACCACCGTCTACTCTCTGGGGAGTTTCTTTCTTTTTTATTTTTCGATAGAAGAGAGACGACGTGCTGGGCTCGCAATTCGTATGCTTTCCAATTCATTGTCATTACCAGCATGGCATGGCATGGTTACGGCGGCATAAAAGACTTTCGCTCAATATAGACATTTGGGGTGGCTTTCGGGTGTTCTGGGTTTACTCCCTCCTAGTTGCGAGGCAGCAATGGGATGCATGGATTGGGATGGGAAGGGAATGGAAGAACTGTCGCTATAGAAGTGTATATTTGAGGGAGCTGCTTGATGGGAGATCTAGCCTCTGAGGAGGTTAACGAAAGAAGGACTACGCTTTTGGAGAGCAAGATAAGGAGGGGGGAAAGGTAGTCGTCTTGTAATTGAATGATGACGATTTTTCAAAGCATCACGAGCTCCCACTGCTTGACATGTCCTGCCCGCAAAAATAAGTACAAGACTCGAGAATCTCACGTCACTTCAAACTAGCCTCCCGCCAGTAAGCGTGGATAGCTGCAGCTGCGCTTTTCGTTGCATATCGAGTGACCCAGCATCTCGGTAGGTTTGCCCTCCCTGTTTCCCTTAATGCATTACCCCGTGAAGAACCCCTCATTGTGCTTGTACCGACGTACCAAAGCACCTGAACATGTTTCCAAGTGTGCTGGATGCAGTCTTCCGTCTACTCCCCTCCAATGTTAATCTCACAAACATCCCCTTCTCCAAAATATTCCACCCTCTCCTTCCCCCGACTGTCTACTTACTATGTGTGCTGAAATGCCAGCGTGCGGCAAATCACCAGGTACCTGGCTCAAGTACAAGAGAGGAGGGAAGGTGGGGTGCGTGCGAGCGAGTAACGAAAGCAGATTTTCTGTTGCACGTCGGCAGCTTCTGCAGCGTGCTCGAGGCGTGCGCGGCACGTGTGATGGACGCTTTGGGGATAGTTATGGTTGCATTCGCTTAGATGTGGGGTTTTGGTTCAGGGGGGTTGAATTGCGAATTTGGCAGGAACAGAGCAGGGAGAGAGTGACGCGAAGTGAAGTGAGAACGAAAGGAAGGGGACGGGTTTGAGGTCTAAGAGTTCATGTTTCTATTCAGAAATATAGCAGTGCTTGGCCGGATGAGTGAAGGTGGGCTGCAATGGATGGGAAATTACCGACTCAAGAAGATCTGGCTGTACAATGGAAAGTAGATCTTCAACCCAGCCTTTCAATCCAAATTCCAATTCTTCGGCAAGGCAGTGGATCTACATTATTGTATAAAATTGGATATCGTGAGACACAATAAATCCTTTCTGGAAACGCATCCGCGCTCAAATGGAGGGGTAAATCTCCTTTCAGCAAACATCAATTTCCTCAGCCGAAATTAATATTGACACGATGTGCAACAAGAAAAGTCTAAACTCAACAAAACAAGATTGATGTGGACTTTCATGAAGTGGCCTTGAGCCAACAGTATCCATCCAATTCATATTCTATAAACCGTCGTCAATCATTCGATTTCATCCGTCGACGACTTCGCATTCATGATGCGCAAAGCGTTCGTCCATCTGCATACAAAAAAGTCCTTCGTGAACATTCATCCCCTCAAATCCCTAAGGAGCCAGTCCAGAAATGCCCTCTTCAGCTGGCTATTTCAGCAAAAGTAGAATGTAAGGTCAGGTAAAGGAAATGGCGCTCAAGAACATTCTCAACAAAGCAAAAGAAATTAGAAAACTGGCTTTTGGGTCATTTCGCAAGGACCATCCCGTCTATTCTTCATCACTACCGTCCGGAAATCTTCGCCGCACCGGCACTCCATAGTCCTTTCGTCGTTTCTGCTATTTTTCGGGTTTGGGCTTCAATCTGGGCTTGTGTTTGACCTTGGCCGGAGCTGCGTTCGACGCCTCGCATGTGAGTACCTGCTCCATTTTGTGTTGCCGTGGTTGCGCCGCCTGTTCCGTATCCCGAATCCGTGTCCATCTGTCCGTCGTCTCCTATTCCCATACCTCCTACTCCAGAGTCGTCTTTGCCTTGTTGTTGTAAGGGTTTGGCTCCTCCTTGAGGATGTGTCGATACCACGCCATCCATCATGCCGTGTTGGCCTTCCCTCAACTTGTTGATTGCCCTCACTGTGTCAATGGCCGCATGTAATGTTCTTCTTGCGTTGAAATTCTTCTTGACCACAGGTAGCAAATCGCTGCCCTTTCCATCCTTGTTGCCTTGTGACTCGCCGGCGACAAACGGATGCGATAATGCCTCATGGGCCGTCATTCGCTGTGTGGGATCAATTGTCAAACAACGCTTGATGAAATCTCGTGCTTGTAAGCTGACACCCCGCCAATACTCAATTGGGGTAAAGCTGTAGTCTGCAATCAAAATGGCTTGCATTTCTTCAAGGTTGGAATCTCTGTCGAATGGTGTGTAGCCGCATAGCAAGAAGTAGGTAATAACGCCAATAGCCCAAATGTCTACTGGCTTTCCGTGCCCAGTCTTCTTGAAGATTTCGGGTGCCATGTAGCCAGGTGTGCCGCAAGTTGTAGTGAGCACGTGGAATTGCTCCTCATCCATTATCCTGCTCAGACCAAAATCGGCGATAAGTAAATCTGCATTGTCTTCTGGGGTTCTGAAGAGGAGGTTCTCGGGTTTGAGATCTCGGTGTACGATACCATGGTCATGTAGGTAGGCGACCGCTGAAAGGGTTGCTCGGATAAGATCTGCAGCGTCAGATTCGTAGTATGAGCCTTTTCGACAGATGCGGTCGAAGAGTTCTCCGCCGAGGGCAAGGTCGGTGACGAGGTAGAGGTTGTTGAGAGTTTCGAAGTAGTCCACGAGGGTCAGGATGTTTTGGTGTCCCATGGAGACCTTCTTGAGAACTGCGATTTCATTGCGAACCTGGGGGTGGGGTTAGTGCGAGGTAGATCACAGCTGAAAGGGGAACGATGTACCATATGTTCTCGACCTGCCATCAGCCTCTTGTTGATGACCTTCGCTGCATAGTATCTGCCCGTATCGATGTGTACACATTCCTTCACGACTGAATACGATCCGGCGCCAAGGGTCTTCCCGGTTTTGTATCGGCATGCCTGGACCTGGGGCTTGCCCTGCTGGCCCTCCTGGGGATTGGAGTAGCTCATGCTGGCAAGCGGGCTCTGGAGACCTTGCGCACAGCGAGAGAGAGATGGCCTGCTTCTGCGGCTTTGGCAAACGAAGGTTCGTTGGGACAGCGATAAGAATGACCAGAGTGCGGGGGAGGCTGCGTCGATTCGGCTGTTGCGCAGATGGGGCAGGTCTTGAATGTCAGATTAGCGTCGAGCTCGGGCAAGAGGGATATTGGCTGGATGAGAGTTGGGGCAAGATAGCAAAGGACTCTGAACGGCGTCTCTCGTTGTCAGATTTGATCAGCTCAGCGAGTTCAGCCGCTCGTGTTGCTTCTCAATGCAGAGCATCTTGATTGGCGAGCATTTCGTGGGGTCGTTTGGAGGCGCTAAGACGAAAGGAGCTGGGATGGGGAGACGTCCAGAGGTCCAGAGCAGCGGCGTCTCAAGGTCTCGCGGACCTCAACACCAACTTCAACATCGACAACAACGTCTCCGCCTCCTGTTTCATCTTTCATCTTCTCTGCTCGTTGAATCTTTCCCTCCTCAGCTTGCGCACCTGCCCTCACGAGTAGGGCCGACCTTGGCACTTCAATTACCCAGGCTGTTTCTGTCCTCCTTAGAACTATTTGACCAAAGCCTATGCCTCATGGCATTTCTGCGGATTATTCGATACGGAAGGGCTGAGATATATAGGGTAGCATATCTCAAGGTTCTGAAAACTTTGTTTCGATCATCAGCCTCCTTTTCAGATGAAGGCACGTGAGGATCCACCAAAAACGCCAAATTCATCATGTCCGCGCGTCAATGCCGAACAAAAGAAGACCACCTCAGCGGGGCCGATCTATTTTGACAGTTTGATCACCAAGCTTTTCATGCGAACTCTCCTGTCCACCCTGTGGCTTCCGTGGCTTAGAGCCTCAGTCCACTCTAAATGGGCAAGTCATTTCTAGCCTTCCAAGGCATGCGTGTCGTGTAGTCGCGTCCATGCCCTTGTTAAATGCCTGGCCATTGCCAGACCGTTCTTATTTTTTTTCCATTCCGAAGTTTGTTTTCGTGTACCTTTCTGCATCATTGTCGACGCGTTTTCAGAGAGAGACAATCGAAGCCTTTTACTCTACTTATACTACAGCGACATGAGTTCTCCTGGGCAACAGCAAGGAGGAGGTCAAGGAGCAGGATCCGGAGGCCAGAGCAGTCCCAATCAACCAACAACCATAAGTAGAACGACATCTCCAACAAGCACTTCATCATTACACAATTCGCCGACTTCTACCTCGACATCTTCAGGAGTCCACAAGGGTGCCATCATTGGCGGTATCGTTGGGGGAGTCGCTGGTCTTCTGCTCATCTCTTTCCTTGGGATCTGGCTGCTACAAAGGCGGAAACAACGCCAGAATGGAGCTAGGGCCGGGAAGACTCGTCCTATTACCTACACGGGTCTCAATTCAGTGTTCCGGGGTGTTCCATTCAACCGTTCCTCCAGCCAGAGTCCACACAATAGTCTCCTTCCGCAGCCACAAGTCTCCCAGGGAACACATTCAACGTTGCAAGGAGTGGCCCTCAGAGGAGGTGCGGCGAATTACGGACTACGGGAAAGTGGCAGTGAAATGGACAACTTGCCACCCAGTTATGCAGAGAGTCAAATGAGCACATCGATGGCTTCCTTGGGTCGTATGAACACAACATACCGCTCAGAATCAGAGACACTTGTCTCCCCGCTGAGTGCACGAGCTCCAGGAGCTCCTCACATTATATCTCCTCAGACTACCGGAGCATCGACATTCATGTCCTTACAACATTTGTGGGCCACGAATGAACCTCATACGATTTCGCCGCAGACTACTGGCGCTTCAGTCGTGGTGCAACCATACACAGCCGCGTCTGAAGACCCTCACCTGTTGACACCACAACCTCCCAGGTCAACATCTCCGGTACTCCTCCCGCAACATACACGAGATACGATGGGATTTCCTATAGAGCCAGAAGAGATCCGCCTACCACCCGCTATGCCAACCACAATTGTGTCGCCAGTGCCCAGACACCCTCTAGTGCGTCAAGATTCTCTAGAGCGCGTAGTACGGCAAGGATTAATGCCTAGCGACAGTCCAGAACCGAGCAACCTGAATCCAGATCGATTGAGGGTGCTTAGCCAGGAAATACCGCGAGAAAGTCCTATCTTAGGCCTGAACACTGTCAGGATAGCACCGGAGGCTACAGCGAATAATGGTGTAAGCAGGTATGATACTCAGCGCACTGTGAGCTCGGAGAGCAGTATCGGGATTAGCGTGGTTAGTGATGGGGAATTGGAGAGGCTGGGTGTGGGTGTGGATTCTAGGGCGAGATATCATCGACCTGCAAAAAATGGTGGAAACTAAGCGGTTGGTGTATGTTACATATGGGGCTTTCTTAATATTAATCTGATACCCAATCTTTCTACTATCTTATTGCAGCACACAATCTCCTACAAGGATTTCATTGACCACAGGCTTCACTTTCTCTCATCTTACTAAACTATTGCTTGTACAAATACAAAGTAATACAGAACCCCTCTGTCTTCAAGTCCCTCAATCTAAAGCTCATTTGTTGACAATAAGAAGGATTAGATGAAATATTAGAATGGTTACTGTGGGTCCTGCAGGAGCATACCGAGATAGGGCTTTCTCAGTTCCCCCAAAATACAAGAGTGTGAATCAATATGCCTACTCTACGTCATAAAATACAAATTTCAAGAAGAGAGGAAGTCTTTGAACATGTCCTTGGGCTTCATAATATTACAACGAATAAGGGTTTTGAGTCGTCCAAAGACTCTTTTTATGCCAGCCAGTTATAGAAAGCTCGAGAGATATTGAAAACTCGAGGAGTTTGATTTCTGTCATAGTAACTTGCTAGACAGCTCCTTGGCTAAGTGTTCATTCCTGGTTCCAAGATCCAGGTTAACAATGTACAAGAAAGCTTTAGTCATGCAAAAGAAATTGAAGCTCTAGGATATTCAACTGACTGACAGTAACGAGCCCTTCAGATGTTCTACCTCACTACCCACCCCCGCTCAAAACAGTTCCGAAGCCGCAGGCTCCCTGGCAGGAAGTTCAGACCTGAGCCTACCATCCAATCGAAACTGTGGGCGAATCAAGCTATCACCATGTAGCTCCGGTTTCTGGTACCTCCCTCCGTTCATCTTCTGTCCTGCCTCTAACTCCGGCCCTATCTTCTTCTTTTGTCGGTAAAATAATCCCGCTATTATGAGAAGAATGACCAGAAGTGGAGCAATCACTGCGCCTGCTATCCAGGCATATTTCCTTGGTTTGGAGAATGGAACCTGAGAGGGAATTGCGTTTGGAGATGTTGTAGGACTAGACGAGATTGTTGACTCCATTAATCCGCTCGAGCTCTCAGATATAGTTGGTAATGTAGCGCTAGAAATCGAGCTACAGTCTGTTGTCGCGGATGCTGTAGGTAGCGATACTCCATTATACAAGAGAGCTTGAGGACTTGCCACTGTTGGAATCGCAATAATGTTGGTGGAAAAATCCAAGGGGGAGAGTGATAATGTTGTTGTCTGCCAGGCTGAATTCAGGGCAGTCATGCTACACTGTCTCGCTGTGCCAGAAGAACAATCAAGGGTGAAACTTCTATTCAACACTCAGAAGCTGATCGATAAGTCGACTGTTAGCACGTGCTGGACTCACTGTGTCTTGTCGCTCATCAGCCATGTGGTAACTTCCACGTGAAAGGTACTAGGACCTTCGATCATAGTAATCGGCGCGGTGAAATCGCAGCGTCCAGTGGCAGCAACAGATGCATTGCATCCGAGAAGGTATGTAGTAACGCCATTCGTAACCTGCACATGAGTCAATATTATGAAAGATTAAGAAACCACAAGACTTACTCCGGCATTGTAAACAGAGACTGGAGCTCCAGGGTCGGGATTGAAGAGACTGAGCGAATCGCCCAGGACGCCAGTCGCAAACTCAAGCGCAAGTACGATTCCCACCATCCCACTTGATCGCTTTCGCTGCGTGAAGAAATCGCTAGAGAATTTCATCTTCAATAGACAGCGGTTGCATGACACGCTTGTGGCGTCGGGAATAAGGTCATTATTTGGACGAAATGCGGAGACTTGGAGCTCCACCGTACATTATCCAACATACAACATCCCCGACTCTTCAGAGAATCGATGGGCTTATCAGCCTATGCTCGCATGCAACTTGATTGTGAAAACCCCAACATGGTGATGCTACCAACGTTCAATATATCTTGTACGACCTTGGGTACATTGAGCCTGAGAAGCTCGGCCCGGCGCTTGCCTCACCAAATGAACAACAACTTGATGCCAGGATGATACTTTCTTCTAGACACCGAGGATCTCATGATTCGAATACTTGCTTTCGAGATTCTGAGACATGTGGATTCACTATTCTAAGCAGAGAAGCAGAGAAGTCTCCTCGGCGCTCAAATTTTTTTTCGAAGGGGCTCTAGATTAACTTGGTCCATTCAAACAATCAAGAATGCAGTCAATCGGATATCAAGAAGACATAAACCGGGTGCAGATCATGCATTGAGAGTCATCACCTTCTAAGGCTTCCTGCTGACCAGATATGGCTGATTAGCGGTATGCACACAAACAATCATTGTATCAGACCAGCCATTTTGTTTCCTCTCTTGCCCAGCCTGAACGCCAACCATGCACTGCTCCCTTCATTTCTTCGTTCTTCAGCCTCCCCACAAGCCGGCATTGCATTTCAGGTCTGAAACTCCGTAGCAAGATCAACCCCTCACTTTGCAACCGCAGCACTGAGTACCTGCGTCCTGAAAAACCCACCCTTAGTACGCTCGATGACTTGCTGGTAAACGCTGCTAGGTGGGTGATTCATGACAACAGTCCCCTCCTTGTAATCAATCTTCGCATCAACCCTCGTGTCCCGAATCAAGTTCACAATCCACTTCTCACCCTCATCCTGGTTCAACCCCAATCTCGCGCTCAAATCCTTAATGTCGATTCGTTGATGGATCTTGCAGTAACTTTCCGATATAAGATGTCTTGCAGCCTCAACGAACGCGTCAGAAGCGGCGACGAGGAAGAAATCTGAGCGTAGGACCTCCTCGGCTTCGGAAAGCTTCTTTTGTGCCTCTTCGAAATCAAAATCGATGTAGAGCGCCTTAACGAAGTCGGTGACTGGGTCGTGGTATTCGTAGTTTTCTTGCTTGACAATGCGGATCACGTCTTTAAGTTGCTTTTGGTATTGGCCCGTGTTCCGAGTGCGGCTGCGGTTGGTGATAACGGCTGCGGTAAGGTAGCGGAGGATCCAGGGGCATGCGGTTTGAATAGTGTTGATGAAGGGCGCTGAGAAGAACAGCTCGCAGATTGTATCCCGTGCGGGCTCGTAGTTGAAGAAGGGGAAGAGTGCCCAATGGATGAGCCAAGTGCGGTGGGTGAGTTGTGCCAGGGGGTTGTTGAAGAGCTTAGTATCAATCGATTCCTTCACTTTCTGCACCTCTTCCATAGCTGACTCCCAGTTTGTAGTAAGAATTTCGGAAGCCAGCTTTCCCCATGTTGCCGCAGAAACCTTGTCATTGTCGGTAGAAAGGACTCGAAATTGGTAGAGCAATTCAGCTGCCGCTTGGTAGTTTCCACAGCTGTACTGGAAGTTGCCAAAGTCGTACAGAACATTAACCATCTCGATGGTAACCTATTCCCCCATTAGCAAAATCCACCTCCTTGCAATTTCAACTACGCACATCATGCTCCTTCTTCAAGAACTCCAAATTTGCAACCTTGTCACTCCTCAAACTAGTAACGACGTCCTCTCTGCCTAGCAGATCTGTGATCTTCTCACTCTCTTGTGCGTACGTCTCCAGTTTATCCAGCACTTCCTGTCTCTTGGTCGCAAACTCCTTCGGCGGCTCGTTCACACCCTCCAGTTCGCAGTACAACGTCGCCACATAATCCGTCATATTTGTCTTCTTCAACAATTCATATTTCGCCTTCGTCGTCTCTGGCGCAGGCTCCTCATCTTGGTCGGCGACGAACTGCAGGAGAGGGAAGATTAAATGCCGGTCCAGGTGTTGGATAAGCTTAGGAAGGAGATCATTCTCTTTAGCCACCTCTTCGGGGGTCTTTGTGACTTCCGCCATGATTGCGAGTGTAGCGTGGTGGTGACAAGAGTCGTTGGAGGGGTCGTCCCTCTCGAGAAATGTTGTGTGCGGTCAGAATTTCGCGCTAGTACTCTTTAGCGCGATTTGGGGTCGGCTGCAGGAGCGACTTCATGTGTTTTTCGAGGCCGACCCAGCAGCAGATGACAAGATAACCTCACCGCAATGGCCGCCTCAACGCCTCTCCTATTTCTCAGACCCATGGCGCTCCCCAAGCCATCGACTATTCACCGCTTTCTCGGATTAGCAAAGGCCTCTACAAAAGCATCGAAGGCGTCCTCACCAGTTCCCTCCCCACAAGCACAAGCTACGACGCCAACATCTCCAAAACCCTACCGAGTCTCCCTCACGCCTTCCAAGAACTACCCAATCTACACACTAGCCAAGCGAGGCGGGAATATGAAGCTTACGAAGTTGAGGAGGATAGAAGGGGATGTGAACGCGTTGAGGAATGATTTACGGCAGGCCCTGGGGATGGACGAGAAGGAGGTGACAATCAATCAACTGACGAGGCATATTATTGTGAAGGTATGTTATGCTAAAGCAATCCATCGAATGGCAAGCTAATCTCAGCATAGGGACACAAGAAACCAGAGATTGAGAATTTTTTGAAGGAGCATCACTTGTAGGATTATTAGGTGGATTTTCTGGGACATTTCAAATGTATATCAGGATTTCAATAGATGGACAATGAGTATAGACCATGTGCTTATTCAAGCAATACCCTGCATTTGTCGGCAAGACTCGTGCCTCTATGTACAACACCGTTTCCGTCTCTTCAGGGAGATTTCAATGCCTACAACTTATACAACCACAACCCAAGAATACTCCAGCCTAGGAAAGACGTTACAGCCAATCAGCCATGCTAAACAAATAGAGAACACATTGTTGAACGCCTACTCCCCACGTTGCCATACAGGTCATTCATGCGTCTATGGAATGTGGTACAATGACGAAGATGAAATTTAATCCCCTTTTTTATGTGCCCAGCCCTGCGTATGCACACAACTGCTTCAAAACCCCTTGGAGTCTGGGTAGCCTTATTTCGAGCGCTCCTAGTAAACTCTCTTTCGCCGGAAGCCCGGAAATAGGAATCATGGTACTTAGGTTTTCCGGATCTCGTGACTTTTCTGCCAGCCGTCGTAACACTGCTATACCGCCCATTGTGATATGGAGTAACGCTTCGTCTTCCATGCCCTTTGGAGCTGTCTGCGCTCGCTGGTGAGTGGCCTGGGGTGAAGTCTCGTGACACAACGTTAGGATGAGCCTGCAGAGGTTTTGGGAAAAGCCATCATCGGATGTCAACCAAGACTTTGCAACACCGGTTTCGTAGCCTGGCACCAAATTTGACAGAATCTCGGCCGCGAGCATCCCTTGCATTAAGAACGGTTTTCGAGCCTCAACCACCGGTACCAGATTTCCTCGTTTTGCATCTTGCTTGTCATCTGGTATGGCGGCGATTGCAAGAGCAAATGTTCTTGTAAGAAGGTCATAAGGAGGAGTTGAAGCAACATCGGAAGCGAAAATCGTCTTGTAATGTGTTCGATTAGGCTCATCTCTTGCAAGGAGTTTCGCCAAGCTATCCACAGCTGGAGGAAGATATCTGTGAATTGCAGGGTCGTATGGCGAGAATGTGACACGATCAGAATTCGTGTTTGGCGGAGGACATGGTGCAAAGGCCAATAGGAAGTGGAGCAGACATAGTGCTTGTTCCCGTCCCGGTAACTCGATCGCTTGAGCCAGATTTGATAGGAAGATGATAACATCTTTCATGAAATCCAAGGTGTTCTGGTTCGTGCGCAAAAGCATATTTCGGGTACCCAGGTATCTTATAACGACACACAAAAATTTGATGACGAGTTCGTCAGCAAGGAGAGGATGGTTCGTCTCGTAGAACGACAGAT
The DNA here is from genome assembly GCA_009732865.1 of Stipitochalara longipes BDJ. Lineage (NCBI taxonomy): Eukaryota > Fungi > Ascomycota > Leotiomycetes > Helotiales > Hamatocanthoscyphaceae > Stipitochalara > Stipitochalara longipes. Next base: position 1,387,644 of record ML769340.1, read on the forward strand.
TCCGCATGATAGTAGTAATGCACACCAACCTATCCACTGCTCGATCGAGTTCATACTCAGAGGAGCCGAAAGCAGGAATGTCCTGAAGGACTTCTTGCTCACCCCGGCAACTGCGAACCACGTCTTCATAAGAGCTGACAAGCATCACATCCGAAACCTCAGCCGCATTCTCAGCAAGTATCTCGACTTGCATTTCGGCGCAATCAACCAATGTCTCTACGAGGTCCTCGCAGGCGCGCAAATCCAATTGGAGCCGAGATTCGACTGAGAGCGAGACCAAAGTATCTAGGGCTAACCGTACTTCCGCATGAATTCCGGATTGAAGGCTCATCGTTAAAGCATGAATATCGATAATACCTAGGTCTCCAACAGCTGGGATGTCAGGCTTGTACTGCATCAAAGCTCCGCCTAGCCGTAATAAAGAATCAAGTTCAACGCCACCCCAGGTGTCTAACACTCTAACTTTTGGATCTAATTCGGCGGGCAGATTGAATTCTTGAGGTGGCGGAGGTGCACCAGCCCGAGTGCTCACATCTACTTGAGGTGATGGTATAGTGAGACTACCCGGCTTCGTTGCAGACATTGGTGAAGGCATGGTGAAAGAAGTCCCATTCTGGGGGGGTGTGGCGTCAATACTTCTTGAAAGGCTGTTTCGTGCATGACCCTGTGGCCCCATAGCTTGTGGCTGGGCTTGAGGGGGTTGAGGGGTAGAAAATCCGTTGACGGATGGTTGTTGCGCATGGTGGATAGGCGGCATTTGTTTGACTGGAGTAGTTTGCGCTTGCTGCTGTTGGAGATGTTGCTGCTGGCCCATAAGTTGTTGTTGCTGCTGAAGGAAATTCTGGGACTGCATTGCGAGCTGTGGATTCATCTGTTTCGTAGGCGACATTTGCGGGCCAGGCATGTTAGCATTCTGCATCATAGCTGCTCTCTGGCGCTGTTGATTCAGTTGCCATGCTTCCTCGAATAAAACTAAGTTTCGCTCATAGTGGTGCTTGAGTTGTTGCGGCGCTGTTGGCATTTGCATCGGATGAAATTGCAAAGCCTGGGCAACTTGAGACCATCCATTCTGCGCCGTGACTTTCTTATAACCTCCAAACTTCACAACAGTCATATATAACGTTAAAAGAGCAACCTTACGATCCCCTACGATAGGGTTCATGTCCAAAACAAGCTGCTTCTGTTGCATGAAGGATGCTAAACTTTTCATGAAAGTCTCTGGATTTGGACCGCCTCGGACCTGGGCAGATGCTTGCTGCTGTGCTCGCATTTGTGCCAATTGGCCATTGGGCATTTGCATTGCTGGGTTTGACATTGCGTTTGCGTTGGGAGGCATATTTCCCCTCTGAGCAGCCATCAAACGTTGCTGCTGTTGTTGCTGCATTTGCATCTGGTACATCATTCGTTGCTGTTGCATCTGCTGTGTTTGAGGTTGAGGTTGACCCGGTTGAGGATACATCGGGCTTTGCTGCATCGGATTCTGTTGCATATGTGGCGTAGACATAGCATTCTGGGGGGGGGCTGAGGATCGACCAGGTGGAGGGGTAAAGTTTTGGTTGAAGCCTTGTGCGAATTGTGGATTTTGCGTATATGGATTGTTGTTCTGCGGGGTATCGACTCGACTGCCGTGTTCCGATTGAGATGGGGATGGTTGGGGGAACTGCTGTGCGGCCGGGGAGAAAGGGTGTGGAGAGGCTGTGGAGACTCGTTGCGGTACGCCACCAGGACGTAGCTGGTTGCCCATGATGGGTGATGGGCTGGCATTGGCGGAGCCATTCTGGAGGTGAGAGTAGGGCGTCTGCTGGGCCGGATGTTGCTGAGATACATTGTTTTGTGGAAACCCGGGATAGGCACCTTGTTGGGGTGTCTGAGAACGAGAGTTTGGCAGCATGCCCGGCGCTTGACGCGGTGATGTGCCTAGACTATCTTCTCTTGGTCGAGGTCTTTTTGATGGTATCACTTGGTTGGTTTGGTATACGGGATTGTTGAAGGCCGGGGAGCCATTGCGCAAACCGCCATTCTGCATCCGCTGCTGCAGCTGGGCATTTTGAAATTGGGCAGGATCGAAGGAAGGAGGGTTGTTCATGAAGGCGGAAGGGTCGAGCATGGCACCGCTGGCGTTGGGGTCGAGATGGTTGAAGCCTGCGCCATTGGGATGGACGGAGGCATCATTCATCCAGGAGGTCATGACTGTGGGAAGGCGTTGAGGCAACCCATCTGCAGTTGCGACAAGAAGTCAGCGATGCTATTTCGAGCAGAGGTCTCCATAGAAGGCCTCGAGGGTCGGACTGAGATAGCCAAGCGCGAGTCCAGGCCGATCGCGATGGAAGTCGCGACGCGGTAGCTGGCTCAATGAGGTCGAGAGGCGCCAATGCCCTTCCACGGCATCCGCAGCCTCCACGACGATCAGGATCTCGCGCGAGGGACTCGACAGGATGTCACGAGACGCCGACACAGGCTGGGAGGGAGGAGGAATGGAGGGCAGGTCTTACCTAAGGACGCGCTGCGCTGTTGTGATGTCGCAAAGCTCTCTCTGGGTTCGTTACGGAAAGGAAACAGGCGCGCTAGCCGAATCGGGCGGCCGGGCTATTCTTGGACCGCGTGCAAATTAAAGAACTAAAGTGCTGGACGCTGGACTGGACTGGCAAACACAGACGTCAGTATTGCTCTCATGCCATTCCACAATCCCATTGGGGCTGCCCCGGCTGCGAGGGCTGGGCCGAGTCTGGATGATCGGGTCAGATCACGGGGGTTGGGGTTGGGGTTGGGGTTGGCGGCGTCGTCGTGAGTCGTGAGCCGTGAGTTGTGAGTCGTGAGTCGTGAGTCGCAGGCGCGAGATCGCTTGCCGACAGTGAGGTGGCAAGTCGAGCAGGCAGGCGAGAGCAGGCCGGCACGCGCGCAAGGCAGATGCGATGCATGAACCGCACCGCGGTGGGACAACAGCAGGCGCACCGGGACGTACCTAGAGATGATCCAGAGGCAGGCCCGGATCAGAGGAGCTTGAGATGGGGTCGCTGAGATGACTGGTGCCGAGCCAGGCTGCGTGTCGTGTCGGGGCAGGATGGGGGGTGCCGGGTGGTGGAGCGGTCGTTCTGTTCTGCCCAGATGCTGTAACACTCTGGTCACTGTATCATGCGGCGCAAGAGGAGGCGCACGGGGGAGCGCAAGGCAAGCGGCGGACAGAGCAGACTGAGAGAGAATCGAGGCTCTCGCTGGCAAGGGGAAGGGGGCGCGAATTAGGCCGGAGCAGGAGCAGCGATCGAAAGTTGACCAGGCGGGATTCTCCTCTCCTGTGTTGGCTGGGTGCGCTGCAATAAACTTGGGATTCTGTGCTGGTGCTGGTGCTTTGCTGAGAAGAACCTTTCCCCGCTAAAACTAGCGGCCAAATCAGAGCTGCGCGTCCCGGATCGACTCGACCTCATCTCACAGCCACCAAACCAAGCAATTTGAAGCTCGCAACCTGAGGGCGTCTCGCACCAGAATTCGACACGGTGCTGGCCCGTTGCGACGGTCACTTCTCCAGGGCTAGAAGGGTCAGTTGGGTATAGCAAAACTAGGCTGGCTGGCTGGCTCTGCCCAGGCGCATTTCCTGTCGAATGCGGTGAAGACGGGCCGCCGCTTTAACTGCCAGAGAATAGTGTTCGACCCGGCCCTCGTGGCCCAGAGGCACCAGATGTGTGACGCCGCAATCCAGGTGCTCGTCGAGTGTTCTGACTGCATGGCCATGGTCCGGAATAACGTGCTGGAGGTCCAGAGGCACGCTGGAGCAAGTGAGTGCGGCTGATCCTGCCATCGAGAGCTCCATTCGCTGCGTTTGAAAGGCTCTCGGTTGATACGGCGGCAGGCATGGCCACTGGGCATGCAATCCAACGGGCAGGAATGGTGGTGGTGAGACCGTGAGAGGAGGAGAGAGAAAGGAAAGCAAGCTTGACGGAGGGGGAATGGGCGTCTTATGTAGAAATGCCGAGCACTCAATAGCAACACTTGTTTGGACAGGGCCAGTCTTTTTTTAATCACGCTGGAGGTCCAGCACGGATAAGACGCTGCATGGTTTGGCGTCATAAAACACTCCATCCATTTCACTGGCGATCCAAATCCGAGTTCTCGTGCCTGCTCTAGTCCCCGTCACACTTCACACAGACCAATGATGTTGTTACAGAAGGAATAGGTTTATCCTTTTCCAGTCCCAGGCCTCCACATCGAGATCTGTCTGTCGTCGTGGCGGAAGTGGTGAGAGGGGCAGCACCCCTAGCCCCGTTTGACCTCGAACACAATGTACCTACCTCTGGAACTTTAATCAAGCCTCCTCAATTTCGAGGGCATTTATCAGCTTCAGGTCGTCATATCCCAACCCGGAAGGGCTCGCCAGCTCCATTCCCAACTGCCTTCGTCGTGCGACCGGCTGCTCGTGAGATGCCACTTTCGAGGTGGGTGGCCCTGCGGCAAAGATAAGTTCCTGCCCACTGGTCCCGGGGAGCCGAGTCTGTCAACTTTGTTGGCTGACTGTGGAGACAGATTTGCTCCCACACAGGCAGTCATAAGGCCGGATGATGGGTAGCTTGACGGGAGGCGTTCTGGTCATTTTTATTAGCAAGGATCTGGCAGACGACGCATGCCTGCTCTCCTTGCATGAGACAACGCCCAATACTGGGCTTCACCACCCTCGAGCATGGATAGCACGGGTTCCAACAAATGGGAGCGAGATGCTGGGTAAAAGCAAGTGATCCCTCTGGCGCGGATCTGTTTGCTCCAATTTGGTGGGTGGTGAAGAAATTCGGGGACGTTGATTTGACCGAATTGCTTTTTATTGACGGACCGTCGACAAGGAAGGGAAAGCGCTGGAGACGTCCTAGCCGAGTCACGTGCGTGTACTTGCCCAGCCAACTCGCAAGCCCCTGCTCAGTCTGAGGAGTTGGACGGACGTCCTGCCCCTCAACCAGTGTGATTTGGTACAACTTGTTCTTCCTCAGGCCGCGTCTGAAAGGCGAGTATTGGTGAAGTCGTTCCACAGCAGTAACCGAAGTCAAACATGCCGAAACGCAAAGCAAAGGATTTGGAAGGATCAACAGGAGAGCCACGAAGATCGAGTCGGAAAATATCCACCGCGAATGAACCTGCCGAGACAACCTCAAAGACGGCTCCCGCCTCGAAGAAGTCAAAGCAACTTAAGGCGAATATCAAAGATGAAAAGACGGCCATAAATAGCAACCAAGAGGAGAGTAAAGAATTGGTAAGTTTGTGTCTCCAACATAAGTCACCAGCCAATATTCTGCCTTCCCCTTATGAGTTGATAACAGTCACGTGCAAGGTTCTCTATTTCCTTCTTCCTGCGCTGATACAAGTAACAGCAGCCCAAGAAAGCCATCAAAGCCGCAAAGCCCGTGTCCCAGCCCGTGTCTTCTAATGCTGCTACAACTGGTCGTCAATACTGGCTCATGAAAGCAGAACCCGAGTCACGCATTGAGAAGGGTCACGATATCAAATTCTCGATCGACGATCTCGCCGCAAAGACAGAGCCCGAGCCATGGGATGGTTAGTCAAGAAAGCATTTTGGACGATGTAGTCTAGCTAATCAGTTCTCACAGGCATACGAGCATATCCAGGTAAAGCTAACTCTTGAGCCGTATCAACCAAATACTCACACGCTCGACAGCACGCAACAACCTCCGCGCCATGAAGAAAGGCGACCTTGCGTTCTTCTACCACTCATCCTGCAAAGTTCCTGCAATCGTCGGGATTATGGAGATTGTAGAGGAGCACTCACCTGACCGTAATTTTCGTCTCTTTTGTGCATTTCCCCATCTTCCAGAATTGTACTAATGCACCGAAGTCTCAGCACATGATCCCTCGGCACCCTATCATGATCCTTCCTCCAGTCCTGATAACCCCAAATGGTCAGTCGTACATGTGACTTTCCGCCAGAAGCTTACTACTCCCATCACACTCAAAGAGTTGAAGGCATGGCAGGGAGAAAAGGGCCATCCACTCGAAAATATGCAGATGTTAAAATTGGCAAGAATAAGTGTGAGCAAGGTATCGAGTGAGGAATGGAGTTTCCTTGTCGGTGAGATGGCGAAGAGAGGAGATGTCATAGAACAATGAAGACGAAGAGCGAAAGCTTAGATGTGTTGTTATATCTTATATTATACGATTCAAGAGTGGATTTGCGGCGTTACGATTTTTTTTGGTATAATACTCATGTTCTCGCGCTGGGCAAGAATATGATTTCTGCGATGCATCATATTTTTGGGGAGACAAAGACAGCCCTATTCATAGCCAATTGTGGTCCAAGAAGTAGCAATTGTGCCTGCTGCCATCTTCAAAGGAAATTCTTTTGTGAGAGGAACAAGGTGAACAATACCATACGACCGCAGTTACAAGTCATACTCTTCCTTTCATAAAGACAGCATAATCCCATTGTCGCAAGCAGTCTTATGGAACAAGGTCGAAGTGTTTCCTATTTCTCACACCCTCCAATCTGTAGATCGAACCTCGCTTTTCATCCATTACTTCTCAATTATCACAAAATACAAGCACTACACACATATCCACTCATCTAAATCTATCTCCAGCTATCTATCAAAACTTCCCACATTAGGAACTACAGTTCAGAGACAAAATGGTCGACAAGGCGAAAAGGATGGTAGATACTGAAGAACGAAAGGGGAAGGTGACTGAGTTCGGAAATAGGGCACCAGGAAGCAAGCCCCATCAAAAGAAAGGTAAGAAAGCCGAGGCTTTGGATACGGCTCCTGAGAGCAACCCTCGAGGAGATGAAGATGAATTGTCTGATGTGCTTGAAGCAGGGTGGCGAGCCCTCACTCTAGCGGAACGCAGCGAGGTTATTATGGAAGACTTTGCTGATTATCGAGCTGATGGTGGTGTACTAGCCTCTGCGCGTTATTACTTAGGCATTCGCCAAGAATTTTCCAAATTCCACGCCTCTAACGAGAATTTCGAAGCAGGAATACCCAATCCATTTGAGGACCCGCAGCACGATATTTTCGATGACGAGGAGAATTGCTGCATCGAAACAGCACTTGATGCTAGATGCAACGAGCGTCCAGCTTCCCACGTGGAGCATTGCGAGTGCGAGTTGTGTGTTGAATACAACGCAGCTCAGCCGCTAGATGCCTTGACTCGAAAGGAAAAAGACATCTTCTACAAGTTGGAAGACATCATGTGCCGATTGGCAGAAGAGTCAGATCATCCTGCCCTTACCGATTATGTCTTCGATACCTTCGGTAAGTACTACGGAGCGATGTATAACGTCTCGGGAGAAACGATGGATTTGTTGCACGTTGCTTACCACGATGGTTGCGAGTGCCAGGTATGCAACAACTACGCTACGACACCTCGAGCTAGAATAGTGTCAGTGAAAACTCCTGTGGTTACTAACCCAGAGACCAGAACACAAACGGCTAGTGTGGGCACTGTGGGTGACTTCGAACATCATCCTGGCTGGATTTGATCTTCGAACCATGCCTCAAGATTGTGAGTGATCGATTTCCTTTGTGTATTTCCGTTTCACGCACGAGAAATGCTCTCTAAGACATTCTGTATTAATAGAAAGAAAAATGAATGCTCTACAACAAAAATTCGCCTTTGTATTCGAATATTCGACGTTCGTGAGATGATGTAAACACTTAACAATAAACAGTCAGGACTGGAAGATTGTTTTGATGTCCTAAAAGGGATCGCTTACCCCCAAGTGAAGCAAGTCCGACTTCTCCACACCCAAACAAAGTGCCAAAAAGTGTCAAGCACACGACTTAAGAAATCAATGATCACAAGCCAGGCTTAGTACAGTAACTTCGGATAACCATAGCGCCAGATGAAAGCAACACTGCTAAAGTAGCTATTCTTCATTATGCCCCAATTAAAAAGGGGTATTTCCTATGCTTTCAAGGACTTAAATTCGTCAGCCGCGTCCACCAATGCTAGCTGCACTTTCTTTTCATGGGAACTGTGTCCAACATCGTCGATGATTATATAATCGACGTTTTTATTCCCCTTTCCTCCTAACGCCTTGTACAGATCCCAGCTTGTTTTCGCTGGACAAACAACATCGTATCGACCTTGTACAATAATGATCGGGAGATGCTTGATCTTATGAGCTTCTTCGATCAACTGGCCATCGCGCATCCACCCGCCATTCACGAAGAAATGGCATTCAATCCGTGCGAATGCTAGAGCCCTAATAGAACAGTTTAGAGGCCCTGTTTGGTAAAATTAAAATTGAAAAAAGGAACTACCAACTTACCATTTTGGATCATCTACCTTCGCAATATACGCAGGATCAACGATCAGCTTACTCGTAGCAGTCTCCCAAGTGCTCCACGCAGATGCACTTCATGCAGTCAGCAAAGATACAATGTGACCTAGTTCTATCCTCACCATTTCAACCTCTCTTCTTCATTGTCCCCAGTGAGCCTCTTATAATAAGCCTTCATCAAATCACCTCTCTCCTCAACGGGTATCATAGCCTTGTACGGCTCGAAATAATCTGGAAACAGCATATCTGCCCCCTTCTGATAGAACCATTCTAACTCTTCCCTTCTCAATGTGAAGATTCCACGCACTATCAATCCCAAGCATCTCTCTGGGTGTTTCTGAGAATAGGCAAGTGCGAGCGTCGAGCCCCAAGACCCGCCGAATACAATCCACTTCTCTATTTTCAGGTGTTCTCTCAGAGCTTCAATATCAGACACAAGGTGCCACGTTGTATTGTCTTCGAGGGAAGCGTGCGGGGTTGACTTGCCAGATCCACGTTGGTCGAAGAGAATAGAGCGGTAATGAGAGGGATCAAAGTATTGCCTGGGATAAATATCAGTGGCATCTTTCAATGAGGAATCCTCAACTATTCTTACCTGTCACTGTCCTCAATTCCTCCACCGGGACCACCATGGAGAAAAATGATTGGAGTGCCTGTTGCGAGCCCACACTCTTCGAAGTATATTTTATGAATATCTGACACAGGCAGATGTCCGGATACATTCACCCCAAAAGCAGGGTAAATAGGCGCCATTGCCAAGTTTTGCTGGAGAGGAAGAGATCCCTACGGACCTATGCTGATATTAAGGTGAGGTAGTGGTCAGAAATTATTGCTTTTGGGAAGTACGAGAATTAATTAAACCTCTCTCCCTTTGAACAAACTGTTGAGGTTGATCGAGGGGACTTTTGTGTTTGCTTCCATGAAAGGAAGGTGTGGGTGGTCTGGCAAGTCAATCAAGGGGACTTTTGTGTTGCTTTCATGAAAAGATGGGTGGTGCGGGGTGGTTTAGCCGGTCGTTCGGGGTTCCACTGCGGGGTCCACACGGATTATCTTACAGCGGCACGCTTCAGGGGCCGTTCGTGAGATGGGCCCCTGTAACAAAAGGACCATAGAAAGCCACACTAAGTATCATTGTCCTTCACCAAGTTAGGCAATGGAACTGGGCTCTGAGAAACAGGATAAAGATACCCTGAGGCTTCCAAGATTCGTCCCTGTTCTTAAATGTACGAGACCTTGAGGGAACAATTAGAATCGAGGCAGTGGAATGCCTCAATGGATTCGATACAATTAGTGGCGCTCTAGTGGCTTTCACTGTATGTCCACCGCGAGGCAGGGGTCAGGTTAATCCAACACCTGCAACCGCTCTCCTTTCGTTCGCTATTTGATTAGGAGTACAAAACCCACGCCCTGGCTCACTTCTGTCTCTATGTTCACCAGTTACTGATATTGAAAGCTATGGCTTGAGAGATCTATTGCTAGTCCAAGCGCAAACTCAGCCCGATTACGTCACGAGATCTCTTTCGGAAGCTATCCACGAGTCCACAGCAGATGCTGATTCTCTTCAAGTCTACACGGTGTGCACTATCTGGTCTGATTCCACCCTTCTCATCACATCGGCTGCTACTTCCAAGCTTATACCAAGTCCGCACAATGAAACGGAAAGCAGAGAGTCCCGAACCGCTGGCAAGGAAAACAGCAAGAGGAAATGGCTATTGCAGCATAGATCCAAGAAGAGACAGTCTTGGGAACCAAATATGGCCGGCCCCGGAAATTCAAATGATTGCTGCAAGAGAGTTTCTCAGAGAATGGTAAGTATGCTTTTCGACCGCTAGGTACCTATCACTGAACAGCACAGTGCCAATGCTCAAAAGCCAACCCTTATCGTCCCCGATAAAGATGCTGATGGACTCAGCTCTGGGGTAATTGTCCACAAGACGCTTATCAAACTGGGCCTTGATCCTAAGCTTTTGGGTGTCCACCTTGTTCAGAAAGGATCAAACATTCACGAGGAGGATGAGCGAAAGCTGATGTTGGAGAGGAAGGCGGCATTCGTTATAGTCTTAGATCAAGGGAGCCGAGGTGGGCCACCTGTAATCGATGATCCAGACGCCAAATCCCTTCTCATAGATCATCATTTGAGCGACGAGTTTCCAAAAGATGCACAAGTGAGTGGACTTGTTACAAAATGAAAGCAGGTTATGTTGTTGACCTTATGTAGGTTGTCTCAGCATGTCATTGTCCACCAGTTGCTACAACTTCTCTCGTCACCTACGAAATTTGCAAAGAGCTCGATCGAGATATAGCTTTAGATTGTGGTTATCTCTGTGCAATCGGGACTCATGGTGATCTTGGCAACACTTTGAAGTGGGAACCACCGTTCCCAGACATGACTGAAACGTTCAAAAAGTATACCAAGAAAGCGATTAATGATTGCGTTTCATACATAAATGCTCGTATGTTCCATTGAACCTTCAATCACCAGTACACTCATATTTTTCAGCTCGTCGAACTGGAACATACGACGTGTTCACGGCCTGGAAAGCTCTTCTTGAAGCCAAAGATCTCAGAGATATTTTAGGTAACCGACGGCTTGCAGAGGCCAGGCGAGAAATAAACTTCGAAGTAGAGAAACATACGCATACGCCACCAAAATTCAGCAAAGATGGAAAAATCGCCATGTTGAAGATCAATACTCAAGCACAAGTGCATCCAGTCATTGCAACGAGATGGGTTAGAAGCATAACTCTCCTCCAATCTTATCACGTCTACTAACTAGAAATACAAGGCTGGTCATCTAAAGTCAAAAGCCCTCGAGATCGTGATGGTTGCAAACTACGGCTATCTCCCTGGCAAGGTCAACTTCTCATGTCGAATCGCTAGATGTGCAAGAGATCGTGATCATCCAGTCAATATCATCGAATCTTTGAAAGCAGTGGCAGATCTAGACACAACTGATCTGGTACATCGTCTGGGAAGCAGTTTTGCTAGGGGTCATAAAGAAGCGTCAGGTGGGATTGTGAATACCGCAGAATTTGAGGAGCTATGTCTCTTGATGAAAATTGGCGAGAAACCTGACAAGCCGGAAGGGGAAATGCCAAAGAAGAAGGCTGAGAAGTCGCCTCAAAAGAATACCTTGAATAATTACTTCAAGAAATCCTGATCAGAATCAAGCTGCAGCTCCTCTAATCCCTGTTCTTTCCAGATATCGGTGTCTCGAGGGGGCCAAAAATCAACAAAGGAATTTCTCTGCACAATACCGCACCAGCGGCTGTTCAACGACTTTCTCGTCTCCGGTGTCCGTAATTGTTCTCGGAGTAGGAACAATGTCAATGTGTAGGATAAATACGCTCCGTTCCATCTAGTACTCAGCCCTTCATTCTCTATCACCACAACCTCTTTTCACATCCATCAACCACAACTCGCAAAATGTCCACGGGTAGATCCCAGCGAGAAAGTATGGCTAAGTATCCACCGGACCTAGGCGAGAGCTGGTATAATGGTCCGAAAGAGATTCAAGAGAACTGGGTCGTTATCAACCAGGAACTCAGGTTCACTGGCAATAGGGGTCCAAAGGAAGAGGAAGGCAACGAGTCAGACACCGAACTATCCCTTCCGGACAAGAAAAAGAAGAGCAAAAAAGACGAGATAAAGAAGTCCGAAAAAATCCGTAAGTATTCCAAAGCCACATCCTTTGGAACGACTGCTGCTAATATCACCAATATGGCAGTCAGCTGGATTCGAAAAGCTGCTGGTCGTGGCAGTGGACTAGACACACTTTCGGGTCCTGACGACTACCGGAAGTTAAATTAGAAGTAAAGATCATTAAACCCCCATTTTATGTTTGAATATGATGCCTCCCGTGACTATTGTGATACTTCTGAATGACAGTCTATATGATATTGATAACTATGGAATGCGAGACTGGAAAGGAACTCTTCTTGTTGGTTTAAAACTCCTGTAGTGGGCAGGAAAAGTCAAAGCTGGCGGTTCGCAGTAAGGATAATGAAGCAGAAAATTCTCTGCTCGGCCGAGATTTGTAACTAATCCCTAGGTCTATGTTTTTAAGCTTGTGGTGAGAATTACCAATCCACTCAATGCAAACGTAAGCGCGGTAAGGCTTCCTCTTAGATGCGGCAATGGACTGACCGCTTTCATAGCCAGAGGGTCCAACTTCAAAGCCGCATTTACACTGCCCAGGTTGGTTATCATTCATCAATATGGTTCGTTTGAGACATGTTGAAGTGGGTCATTGTCCGAAATGGCGGAGAAGAAAATATAAGCTGATATCTGATTGGTGAAGAAACCGATGATGAAGGTTGCCCAACCCCTTTTGGCTTAGCGAGAATGGGTAAATAAGTGAGATTATGGAAGGCTACCCTGTTTTAAAAACAGCCATAGCATATATAATGAGACAAGAGTTTCAGTGAAAGTATTGTGTTTGTGATGTTCAAGAAAGAGGCGACAGAATCTTTCATCTTCAAGGCTCTGAATTCAACTAAACGCTCGAGCACGTGCTAACAAGCCAATCTCTGTATGACCATTATCTTGTCAAAATCCTCAAACCTTTAGCTTAGCCAACTAGCGAGGATGGCTTCAAAAACTATTTCCGCCTTACCGTCCCCAGAGCTCCTCTCAATACCAAGCAAGCCTTCAGCTCCAATTTCGTATACTTTCTTCCCAGCCATCAATCAACCCTCATCACCTCAGAAACACCTCATCGTCTTCATCAATGGACTTGGCCTTCCCGCCTCATCATGGTTGCCTGGAATCCAAATCCTCCACGATATTCTTAAATCCTGCCCGGCTATCTTACTATATGATCGCTATGGCCAAGGTCTCACCACAGCACGAGATCCACTCGACACTCAAAAAGAGCTAGGGCATGACTTCATCGACGTCGCCCGTGACCTCCACGAAATCATTACGACCATTGCAATATCCAAGCTCGGTCTTCAGAAGCCTAATATCGAGGCAGGAAACCTTCACTTGATTCTCATAGGTGCGTCCATCGGAGTTCCTATCGCGCGGATCTATATCCAGGACCACCCAGGAATTGCAGCAGGAGTCATCTTCCTCGATTCCAATATTGCAGTTGACTACTCTGCCGTGTGGCCTGACCCAGATGCTCATGGCTTTGATCCTAGCTTAGTCGTGTCAGATGATTGCACCCTTGAGCAATATCGGATTGAGAGAGCGAAAGTGGCTAAAATGTTTGACTTGAAGGTCAAGAATCCGGAGGGTTTGGATAGAAGTAACTCTGCCGTTCTGGTGCCTCATGCCGATGCACCAAATTTGGTGGGTGTCGATGGGGATGGTCCGTTATTGACGGTTGTGGGTCATGACCCTGAGACTTTCAAAGAGATGAGTTTCTTGATGATGGGGACGCCGAAGAGCTTGAGTGAGAAGTTGACAAATCCGTGAGTGGATTCATTATTAGATGGAGTGGGATAAAATGCTAACAGAAGTCAGATACTGGGCGAGGTACAATCAAGGCCTCACTAAGATCACTGATGAGGATAAATGTGATGGTGTGGTGATCGCGAAGGGCTGTGGTCACTTCATTCAAAAGGATGACCCAAGCTTTGTAGCAAAAGAAGTCAAGAACATGATTGAAAGGCTTGGATGGTAAGAACGAACGAGATATCGTCTCAATTTGAGAATATTCTCGTATGTCTATATCACTTCCTGTCCCATCCAATAAGAGATTCTCACAGCTTAGCTCGAGCCTCCTTCTTGGCCAGCTCTCTCAAGTCCTTCCTCAAAATCTTCCCTGAAGGGCTCTTCGGAATCACATCCATGAATACAACACCACCTCTAAGTTGTTTATGACTCGAAGCATTCTGCTTCACGAACTCTTTGACTTCCTGCTCCGTGATATCTCCACCTTTCACGATATAGGCTCTTGGTGCTTCTGTCCCAGGAATCTCCACGCCTATTACAGCTGCATCTAGGATTTTCGGATGAGTGAGTAAGAGACCTTCCAACTCCGCTGGTGCCACCTGCGCGCCTTTATACTTGATGAGTTCCTTCTTCTTGTAAGCAGAATTCAATATAGAACACTGGAGCCAACAACAAACCTTCTTCCGATCCACAATGTAAGGCAAGCCATTCTTCCAAATCGCAATATCCCCCGTGCAAAACCAGCCATCCACAAACGAATCCTTTGTAGCCTGGGGATTGCGATAATACCCATTTGTGACCACAGGACCTTTCATCCAAATCTCGCCCGGCTTCCCCTCTTCAACATCCTTCCCATTGTCATCCACAAGCCTCAAGCTCATATTCGGCATCAATGGACTGACAGAGCCGGTTTCATCCCTCTCCCCCCACGGCATAACCGTCGAACTCCCTGTCGTCTCACTTAACCCCCAAGTTTGACTGATAAATGTTTTACCCTTTCCCAGTTTGCTACTTGCCGCATGTTGCAAATCCTTCCCTAGCGGAGCCGCGCCACTGATAGCCATTTCCAAGTTATCGAATTGATCCGTTACATTTGGCATCTTCGCGATTAAGAGCCAGATCGGAGGAACTGTGAAGAAGAACGTGATCCGGAATTTCTTGTTATATTCTAGGAATTGCAGGAAATCGAAGCGAGGCATCCAGTAAACAGTGCCACCGAAGGAGAATGGGTTAACCAGGTAGCACATTACACCAGCTATGTGTGCAGCTGGGAGATGTGCTAGAGTTCTGTATTCGAATGGAGGTTCGTTTCGTGCCGCTCTTCCTTCCTTATACATCCTAGTTGGGATGTAAGACTGCGCGACGATATTTGTGTGTGAGAGTTCGACACCTGCTTCTCATTAGTATTCTCATCTTATCTTGCAAGAATCGATTTACCTTTGGGGATCCCAGTTGTTCCAGAAGAATAGAGCAAGCAAGCCAAACTGTTAGCTAGCTTCTTCCGATCTGTAATCCTTTCCCATTCCAATGCACCCTTCCCTCCAAGGCAGTTCTGGTCTCCCTCGACACTTCGAAATCCCCACTTCCCTTTCCCCGAACTGATCACCAAAATCCTGTTCAAAGAAACCCCACACTCCTTAGCAGATTTAACCGCAACATCTTTCGCATCCTCACTGCAAAATATAAGATTGCTGCTTCCTTGCTTAACCTGTCTACTTAGCTCTGACGGCGTGAAAGCTGAGCTCGCAGCACTAAACACTCCTCCCGCAGCGATAACTCCGAACAGCACAATCGGGAGAAGGATTTGGCCGGAGGAAATGCAGACCACTACACTGGACACCGGGGGAGTCAGCATAGTCTTATTTCAGAGTGTCTCGGGAGTAAAGGGAGCAGAATGAGTAAATTGAGCTCCCATGGGATGTGTCACGAGTACATAAGATGAAGGAGGAGTATTTCAGCAAACGACTACAAGGAAGTTAAGGAATCCCGTTGCCCTTACTCCTTTCCGGAACCATTGGCGCCGATACCGAAGGTGTTGCGAAGATTATACGCTACATTTCTTGTTAAGTCACGAGCCTGGGATTTGGTGACGGTATTCGAAGGGTCAGACGCTTCGACATGAAGAACTGTGTCTTCTTTTGCTCCACACAGAGGGGAGTCTATCCTGGTTTAGTGTTTGCTAGATAATTCCGATGAGAGCACCTACCGAATAGAAATGAAAGTAAGTCTAGATTGGGAATATCGTAGCTTTTGGAGGCTGAGTAAATCATTTTCAAAATTTCACTGCGTTTTGAGAAAGCTGCAGAAGACAGACGGCAACTTAGAGTTAGAGAAGGAGCACGCTTGAGCAAGAGGAATTGCGCGAAGGTAGCGAATAATGGATAGAGACGAGAACAATGAGACAAGACTTGAAAAAAATGTCGGGAAGAAGTGACTTTGAGGGGTTTCACGACATGAGGCTTCTTCCCTTGTGCGCTTATCGTGCCTCGGCGACGGAAACAGAACCAGATTTTGTTGCCCTCCCGGCAGCTGCTGAATGCTCGCTAGAAAGGTGCGATCTACAGCTTTGATTCGAGCTTCGGCATCAGCATGCGGCGGTCATGCAGGACTGACATATGACGTTGGGGCCTCAATGCGGGGTAGGGTGTGGAGGTTTTGTCCCTTTCCCTCGGGAAAAGCTCTCCTTACAGTTAGCCGGCAACAGGAGCTTGACCATCATTACCTAGAGGCCGCAGGGCCCCCAACCTAGGATCTCACCCAAAAGATGACTGCTAAATTGCTTTCGCTGAAGAAAAACTTTTCATCTCGCGCACTATAGATGAGTACAGGGTAACGAGAAAACATAGAGGCATTTTGGTGGTATCTATCAGTGCTTCCACTAACTCCCGGCTCCGCGATATGGCCATCATTTTATAATCGTACACGCTCGACTCCAAAAGCCTAACGAAGCAGCCTCCTAGGAGATCCAGCATCAAGGACGAGCACGCCCGCAAGCCACCGTGCACGTTCAACCCCCAGAACCCCCAATATACCCATCATGATTATCTTGACCACGGCAAAGGTCCTTCAAGGATCTCAAGGATACACATCGGACCCATACCATCAAGTTATATCCACTTGAATCCGGTAATCTTAACTTCATCCTTCGCCTTTCTCTCATCCTTAAACTTCTCAAGTTCTTTCTGCTTATTGAATGCCAGTTCTTGCTGTACGGCCAATCTTGCCAGATTATGTTCTTTCACCTGCTGCCAATTCTCGCCATGCAGCGTCTTATAGAGTTCGTCAGTGTCTTTCTCAGCATCAGCACTCCAAGACTGCAAGGCCTTTATTTTCTGATCAAGGATCCATTGCTTGTTGCCTTCCTCGTCTGCCTTAATACGCTTCAACTTCTCGGTAGCTGCGGTCTCCAATTCGATCTCGCGAGCCTTTCGCTTTTTCTCATCTGCTTCCTTGTTCCGTGCTTTGTCGGCAAGGTATCGCAGACTGTGACCAAGATTCTGTACCTCGTCGGGGACTGGATTGGCATCAAGCGGAGGAGATGTGAAGAAGATGATCTTGCCATACTCATCATGATGGAATTGGGCCCGGATGTCTATTGGAATAGACGAGTTGGCAGTATCAGCTAGAGTCCAGACTTCCGTTGGTCGAGGTGGATTGTATGTGTTCGTCTGGGAAGTGTGGCTAGAATGTGAAGTCGAAGTTTGCATTACTGGTCGGGGAGCTACACCACCACCTTGATAGAGATTGTAGTTGCCCATAGGGTTGGCATGTTGAGCAACAGGTGTCGGGGACGGTGCGTATTGTGGGTAGGTGTTTTGAGATGGGTAGAGAGGCGTTTGCGGCATGGCTGAATGAGTCGATGAGGTGTGAGAACCGTACGAATTTTGCTGAAGCAAGGGGGCGGGAGACGGGGATGGACGAGTTTGTGCAAATTGTTGACCATAAGCACTGTGAGCTGAGGTTTGGTTCGGTGACGGGGAAGGGATCGGAGCAGGAGCAAGGTTTCCAGTCATCGAAACATCGCCCTGACTATCGTACCGTGGCCTGTCGCTGACAATCGGACGCCGAACCGGCTCAGGCGAGGGCGGCGGCGGTGAGGGAGTCGGCTCAGGTGGTGGTGATTCCTTCGTCCTTATCAGCAATTGTCGACACGACAATTTCAATTTGACTGTGAAAACTTACATTTGCTTCGCGAGGACGTCTGTGCACTGCACCCACAATCGGTGGTGCATTCGGAGCACCCCAAGTAGGCTTCGGTAATGGATCATCCTCCTTTGCATCCTCCCGCAACAGATGTTTGATAGGACTGGGAACCTTTCTCATCTTTCTCGGGGCATCAAACAAATCCATCTCGTAATCTTTCTCTCGGACTTCGTCCGGCACACAGCTGGCCCAAGTTTTGATCTTGTTCAGCTTGAACTTTTCCTCATTGTAACGAGCCTCGCAAACATAGACTTCCTTATCAGGGGGAAATCCACGAGGTCGACCCTTATTGTATCGCGTAAAGAACATGACAAAGCAACGATCAACAACCTCTTCGATCTTGTGGTCTCGATATTGGCCAGTCTTGACCACTTCGTTGTCGTAGAAATGCTTCTCGAAGCGATGTACAGTTTGTTCTGGGCGATAATACCAGCAAGCGTTGATCCACTTTTGGCCCTCAGGGTCTTGCCATGTGCGGTAGATTTGGGCAACGATAGGTTTGGTGACGTCGTTTGGGTTCGAGAGATGAATCCAGTCTCCAACCTTCCACAGCTCCCCATTGTATAGAATTTCAGGTAATGGAAGTCGTCCGTCTTCGTCCACAAAGTCGCTGTCCGGCTTCTTCTTTTCCTGCTCGGCAAGAGCCTTGGCCTCTTTTTGCAGATCAACAGCATCTAAGTAAACCTGACTAGTTTCCAGGTTATACGATTTAGCGTTCTCAAACATGAGGTCTAAATCCTTCAAGGCCTGGTCAACTGAATGGTACTTCTTTCTCTTCGCCTTTCTCTTGATCAGATCCATAGCGATAGGATTCTTGATTTCCTGATAATACTCGGGCATCTGGGACTTGTCTGGCAACTTCTCGAACGGCAGAATCTTGAGGTCTCCCCCTGGGTTCTTGAATTTCCTCAATCCTTTCAAAAGCGTATTGATGCGAGCTTCCATAGGCGTATGCACCTTCGGTGGTCGACCGCGTTTCTTCTGCGAGTCAGGATCGTCTTTCCCTCCATCGTCGGCCTTCCCATCACGCTTAGCTGTGGCAGACGAGCGTCGATTCCGCTTCCGATTTCTCCTTGGGCGATCGTCATCGGTCTCATCCTCTTCCTCGTCTTCCTCATCTTCGTCCTCGTCTTCTTCTGGCTCTGCTTCCTCATCGTCGGGATCGGGAGGTGGAGAATCTTCGACTTCGGGGATTTCTCCAAGGTCGGGGAGCTCAGCGTCTTCAGCACTTATGGTATTATCATCAACCAGCTTCCTTAATTCGGCCTGAAAGAGCTCTCGAAGGGTTATGGCATCACCGTAGACGAGGGCTGAGGGCCGGTTGTAGACTTGTGCATTGTGGGAGATCAAGGCGAAGTCCCGGACGAATTCCTTCAAGGTCGTGTATTGTTTCTTGCCGATTTTTTGCTTAAATATTAATCAGTCTCGAGTCTAGACAGGATCTGTAGCACTGGTATGCTTACTCTAAGTGTACTTAGCGCGACTGGCTCTTTTATGATGTCGAAGTAGTCGGGGAGCACACGTCTGTTGACAATTCGCTGAAAGTCTTTAGAAATATCGCGGCCACTATGCATTTCGTTAGCTTGGATAAAACACAGATGGAATCCCAATAAGTGACATACTCTTCATCGCGATAGTTGCTTATGCGATGCAAGATGCCAGTCATCATGTCAAACTCCTTCTTGGTGAGGCCAGCTTCGGGCGAAGCTGCGGGTGCTGGTCCATCAGTCGCATCTGGCGCACCGCTGTCCGCAACAATGGAATCTTCTTCTTTGACCTCGGGCGCTGGCGCAGCCGGCTCAGCAATAGGCGACGACATCTCGAGCACCTATAACCGATCTTAGAGGTGTGGTGGTTGACAATTCAGGTGTGGAGTTGTTGTCCGACCAGAATGATGTTCTCGCGATCCCTGGGAAAGCGCGTTCCTGGTGATGCACGTGATCAAGCCTTGTGGCCAATGCGGAAAGCTCCAGCGGGGGATTTGCCAGCCTTGTTGCCACGCCTTCGACGATTTCACCATGAGGAATTTGTCACCTCGCCCATTTACCGCATTATTCTTTAGATCTCAACCTTGAAAGTTTCGACAAGCTTTGAAAAGCTTTCCAAACCTAGATGAGGAACATGCAGACGTCTGTCTGATTTACATTCTCGAACTACTGAAGTTCTATATCCCCACCATCGCAACGAAACAACCAGCCCAAAGCTAGGATGCGGACTCGACTGCGAGCTCCTGGAGGTGCATCTACAGTCACTCTACCAGATGATGCAACAGTGGGCGATCTAATTGCTCAGATCACGGAGAAGACGTCCCTCGCAAGCTTCGACATCAAATACGGTTATCCTCCCAAACCTCTCCTTTTAGAGGAAACCGACAAGGCATTGCCGTTAAGCAAACTGGAAGTAAAGCTAGATGGCGAACAACTCACAATTAGCGCAAAAGCCGACGACGAACCTGTAGCTCCAGAACCTATAAAGCAATCGCCAAAGAAAGCATCACAGAATGTACCACCCACGCCGGACTCATTTTCCTTCACAGACTTGCCCAGCCCATCTGCGAAAAAGCTGCCGACTGGGCCAGTATCTCTGCAGAGGAAAACTATGGAAGGAGATGTCCCCACGGAACCATTTGCAGAACGAAACGCTACTGTTGGTTCGTACATTCCACTTCCTGTATTTGCTCCAAATTAATTCATCTTCCAGTCCTACGAGTAATGCCCGATGACAATTCTTGCCTCTTCCGTGCCTTCTCCTATGCTGTCCTACCCACAGACGATAAGGTAGTAGTCGAACTTCGATCCATAATCGCCCAAGCCATTCGCTCAAATCCCGAACTCTACACAAAGGTTGTTCTAGAGCAAGAACCAGAGAACTACTGCCAGTGGATCCAAACGCAAGATGCTTGGGGAGGAGCAATCGAACTCGGGATACTGGCTCAGCATTTTGAAGTAGAGATTTGTTCAATCGACGTCCAGGTACTTGCCTCCATCCCCGTCCAGAACTCCAAGCTCACGTTTTTTTAGTCAGGCAGAGTAGACAAGTACAATGAAGGCGCTCTCACACGCTGCATCCTCGTCTATTCCGGAATTCACTACGACACAATCGTCAGCTCCCCCTCTGACTACCCTCACTCAGTCGCTGCGAATCCACCCGAATTCGATACCAGAATTTGGGACTCGGACGACTTTGAGATCCTCGAGAAGGCCAAAGCCTTATGCAAGAAACTGAATGCGAAGCATTATTATACGGATACCGGAGGAATGGCCATCAAGTGTAAGATCTGTGGGATTGTGGTTTATGGGGAGGCTCAAGCAGGCACGCATGCACAGCAAACCGGCCATTATGACATGGCCGAAGTCACCACATAGCATTCGAGGGAGGCTTGAATATTATGGTGGTGGCTGGGTGGAGTACAACATATTTGGCGGAACCTTGGTGGATATGATCTACCCCTTTGGCTTTGGTCCGTTTTTGCCAAAAGTCTTTCATACATATAGCCCTATTTAGCGACTAAAATACCCAGACCTCCTGATTTATCATCGTACATACTCGGCGTAAGCTTCATGTACCTTCACTTTGCTAAATCCATGCATAGTTAGCATCTTACGTGATCACGCCATGAAGTCTCTCCTGTTGTAAAAGCCAGTCCATAGACGGCGTCATCGTAATGTATGTACAGAGAATGTAATCAACGGATTCTAATTCAAATCTGAAGAAGAAACACAAAAAGACCCCATCGAAGAAAAAGCATCGATCAATCCATCCATAATCCATCCCCACTCATGTTGTAATCAGTTCTCTCAATCATCCGACCTCCTGAAAGAAGCTCCTAATAAGACATCAAACATAAAACAATAACAGGGGCGCAGTGTGCTGCCAAATTTTTTCCATAATATGTACCCAAACAAGCCGCCAAACAAACCCCCTATTTTTGGTTTGTTTGGTCATGTGATTTGCTGCCAAACGCCAATACCAAGCACAATAATGCATGCTGTTGTCGATAGATCCGCTCCAGCTGATACTAGTATGTACAACGCTGTATGATCTTCCGACTTCCACGGGCGAGGATTAGGAAGATGCCCAAGACGGGAAGAGAGAAGATTGCGTGTAGTCACATATCTATCCGGAAGGAGCTTGGGCGCCTCCTTTTCCCCAATATCGCTCAGCCCCCAATGTTCCTGCGCTATCTGTCTTCCACGGATCGTCGTACGCGGAAAGAAAGATGACAGCAGATGAGAGGGTGCTCTTGATGGAGCTGAGGGCAAGAGCTTGGTTTGCAAGGGTTGGCACAGCCAGGCCGTTATTGTCTCCTTGGTAGGGATACCCGGTCTCGGTGATGACAATTTCCTGCGATGGATTCGCTAACTTGGCTCTAAGATTGGTCATCTGTGTCTGGATGAAGCCTCCGGCTCCAGATGGAGGCGTGTTTGGATCGAAGAAGGGGTGACAATTGACTGCAGCGTAGTCGGAATTATCTGCAAGGGTTGGGTAGTTGAGCGTGGCCGCAAGAGTGTCGACAGTAACAATATGCCCAGTGTATCCAGCAGTCTTTAGCAGACCTCGGGCGGTTGACAGAGCAGCGACCACAGCTGCTGCAGACTCAGCTCCTGAATTGACAAGCTCATTGCCGATGGCGATAGTATCGAAGCTGCTCCAATCACCATTGGCAGCTGAGACGATGGTTTGAATTTCAGAGTTGAGGGTGCTCAAGTCAGATACGCCAGCAAAGACCTTCAGGCCGTGGTTCTTGGCGGCTTGGAGAACAGTAGCAACTTGATTGCAGGCGGTGCCGTAGATTCTGACCATTGAGTAGGCGCCTCCAAAGCCAGCAACGTCCTTATTGACATCATCCTGGCTCTTACAATCACCGTTGGCCTTGTAAGCAGAGTACGAGACACCGTATCCACTGCCCTCCGATGAAGACGAAACAGAGCTGGCAATTGGGGCCACGGCTGACACGACAGCAGCTGCAACAGATTCAACTGCTTGGAGCACGGGAGCGGGAGCGGCGGCGGCCGGGGCAGAGGAAGCCGGAACAGCAACGGCCGAGCTTGAGGTAGGTGCAGTAGTTGAGGTGGAAGTTGGCGCTGGTGGAGGAGTAGAAGAAGAGGTTGGGAGAATGGTTGATAGAGCACCGTGGCTGTAGACCACGGGAGTGCCGAGAGTGCCTGCGGTACTGGTTTGGACGGGCTTGCCATCTTGGTCTACATAAATGACGACTTCGGGAGCCTGGGCCATTGCATACACGGTGTCAACGACAACTACGACATTGGAGTCCTTCTTTGCGTTCTGGTGTTCGTGAACATGGCGACGGCCTTGGATATATCATTAATAACTTCCTCGCATCTCGAATTGACATGACTTACGATGGGGTTGAGCAGATACGAGGGAAAGCAGTGACACTGCGCCGACAGCAAGCGTGGAGGACTTCATTTCGAGTGAACCTTATAGGGATCTATTTCTATTTTCGTGGATCGCGTGAGTACTTGTTTGACTATGGCCGTCCAGCGGTGTCAGTGAACAAACGTAGAATTGCTTGTCGAAAGCTTGAAGAAATGGAAGTGCAGCTCGAAAGTCGAAGCAAGAGAGATGCGTTCAGAGAGCACGCATTCTAGCCGAAGTGAATTGAATGACGTAAATGGATTGGATTGTTGTAGTGAATGGGTATTTGCAGTATCCAGATCGCTTTCCGACTTCCCATCAACAACATAGGAAACTATTCACACACCTTTTTCCCGGCCCGTAAAATGGGCAACTCCAGCAAAGAATGGAGGCAAGATCAGCAAAATCGGTGATTGGCACAATGGTCGACTGAAGGAATGTACGGCGGGCGCAGTCTCGGACGCGGATTGTGGAGGAGATCGAAGAATGAGTGATTCGAATCTGGGGAAACAATCGCGAGACAGAGAGAGAGAGAGAGAACGGCGCACACAAACAGTGCAGAGGTCTGGAAGGAGTGAATAGACCAGTATTCAAAGCGAAATGAGCGTAAAGAGGGTCTGCCGGGGGAGAAAGTCGTCAAGACTGTGGATCGCTGGCCTGTGGGGGGAAGGAAGGAAGGTTGCGGGACTGCGAGCTGGGCGACTGCGAGCGGCGAGGAGGTCGAGCGCCGCTCCTCATATGGGCCCAATTTCCAGCGAGCAGATCGCTTGCCAGGGAGGGGGTGGATGGCTATTTTGGCCCTGCGAACAACAAAAACACCCTTTTACCAGCTCGGCTTCAGACATCAGTCAGCTGTGGCTCTGCACTGCCCGCATTTGTTCTGCAGGATCAACTGAGGTGGGCAGGGCGCAGCCGGTTCTTAACTTGGTTTGGTTTGGGTGTGTTTTGTTTTGTTCAGTTCAGTTCAGTTCAGCGAAGTACGGATACGGGAAACACGCTTTACAAAGGGATGCTGTGAGTGATCGGATATCTGGATCCAGCACCTGTTCCAGGGCACCGAAGCCTGTCTCTGTGTGGGGATCTTCAGGGGAGGCTGTGTGTACACAATACAAGCAGTGCTTTCTAGAAGCTCATATGACGGTCCCAGGATGCAACTGTCAGTTGTTGATTCTACTGTTAGAAGTCGGAAGGCTCTGTCCATCCGCTTAGAGGGCTTTCATTTCTCCTGCACCAAGATCACGATATTCATTGATCCAACCAAAGATCTCTGGCTGAGCAAGTCCGGTGACTTGGCTCACAGTCTGGACCTGCATACGGAATGTAGTGCCTCAAGCCATCCCAAGCCATTCCAAGCCATCCCAACACCTCACCGACGCGTGGCATGTTTTCGATATTCACATCTGTTGTTATCGCGATTGCAACCAGGCGATAGGCAAATCTTGATAGCGGGAATCATCAGTGACGGGCCAATCTGGCAGCTGGGAGGGGGCAGCATGCCATCCTCACATGGGCGATGCCCGATGGGCCCAGCTACAGTACGGACCGTATGAGACCATGACGCACGAGGAAGCCATGCCGCAGCTCAAAGTGAGATGTTCGGACGAAGGCTGGTTAAATTTGGATTTTTACATGGATCTTTTTTTGAAACATGCTCCAGCCGCCCCTGACTATCGTCCGAATCCTGGTCTGAAGCAGCTGGTTGGCCGATGCAATGCGTACCTGCAGGCGGATGGCGCTTTGTGCCTGGCCCGTGGGGCAAACCCGTTCAACACGCCATCGATGTTGGTGCGGATGTGCCTGAGCTGTGCCTGAGGGACAAGCAAGTAAGTAGAAGAAGACAGGAATATCCTCAAGTCCGAAGCCTGCGAATCGAATTGAGTACTTGAAGCTGGCCTGTGTCCATGGCTACGGATCATTTCGGGTCTCCTCGATATTTGTTCTTCGCTAAAAGAAATGAGAACCTGGGCATAACTTGACATTTCTCGGAGCGGCGGGGTCATCTTTGATTTCCTTGCCTTTGGGATGAACAGGTCCAAGGTTATTTAAATCATTCGGTTCAAGGTCGCCTGGGCCCGTGGTGTCACGCCAATTTCCTTTCACGATTGACTGTACTTATCGACCTTCCGCAGCATTGGGGTTCCAGCACCCAGCAGCGCAACAATCTTTGTATGGCGGCCCCAAGGCTGACTCTCAGGGTTGTTTGAAATAAGTCCGAATCATGTCCAAGAACGCGAGTTTAACGACCAAGTTCTAGAAATATCACCGTCTCACTTGCAGCGCACGGACATAATTAACAGCTTCGGCCCAGTCGACTCCAACACACTTTACGGTTAAACTTCACCGGTAGAACATCAACAAAACGTGGAACACACACGATGCAAATTATGCAATCTTCTTCCCTGCCAAGAGAAATTACCTCGTCAATCTTGAAACCCCACATCTGGAGATCATGGAAGCAGCCTGACCAATAGTGGGAATCAAGGTTTCAGCTGACGAAAGCATGATCCGAAGTCGTCAGTTGTCTCGGGCAAGAAACTTCAGGAAAGGTGAGGTGCCGCAATCAACATTATCTCGAGTTCCGAAATACAAAGCGGGCTCACGGCGTTCATGCGCGGCTGTGCCTTTAGTGAGTGCTCAGGGGCTTCGCCTCATTGGTGAAAGTATTTCCGGCTTCCCGGAGATCTTCTAAGAGGACTTACTGTACAGTCTAGACTGTTCCTTCCTCTACACTATTTGGTTATGCATGCGAAGTGGCATGCACATCTTACTGTATGCCAACACTGTTTTTGAATGCATAACTTTCACCTGAATCGGGCCGCTGAAGAGTACAACAGTTGGCCAACATGTGATCTGAGCAACGGTTTCGGCAGTTTTGAGAGTTTAAAGATGATTCGGAATATGAGAAAATATCTCAGTGTTTGACTATTGAGCGTAGAACAATAGGTTAAAATATTCAGGTGCTCGTAATTTTTTTCTGCTGAGTCAAGGGTGAAAACTTGATTGCAGATTCATGGCCAAGCTTTCTTCAAGGCTTATCATCTCATGCCGAGTGGTAAGGATCCTCAGGAAATGTAGAGAGGCATCGGTCGAATGGCTCAAGTGATAGCCAATACTGCAAACTCCTTTCAAGATTGTGTCCAATCGGTGAGAAAATGTGAGCAGGACAAGGTCCCCATAATCTTGATCGGTACTGTCTAAAGTCTGACGAGCAATATTTCGGCATTTAAACGCAGGGCAAACACAGATAAGCAACTATCCAGCAAGAACCTGCTTCGTCTCCGAGAACAAATTTATAATATAGTAAGAGAGAGAAAAATTTCCAAGGCTGGAAGTTCAATGCTGTTATCAGATCTAGCATGTGAAGATGCATCGTTACTTCTCTGTCCTTTAAGGGAATCCTTTCCATTATGTTGATATCGGGCTCCTTATCCCACTTCTCAAGGCAACAGTGAGTGGTTTCTCCCAAATTCTTCGGTGTTATCATTTCCTATAGCACTCACCAACTCGCTCTCCTCCGTCTAAACCTATACATTAGATATCGAGAGGTAGAAGTAGCCCAAAACACTCACGAGAGAAACCTTGGTACGCGATGCTATAGGCGTAAGCCAAGGGGATTGAAAGACCAACCGTGATCCTTTCTTCTCAAAGTAAGACCCAATTCCTTCTGCTGTGTCTTCTGCTTCCGCCGGTTTCAGCCATCTCAGCCTTCCTATGCTCCAGCGCCCTCGCACTCCTCCTCGAAGTCTTAATCATCGTCAAATTTCATCCACAGTTCGGTTCACTTGTACTTCACCCCTCAAGGAAGAGACTTTCTCGACTGGCTGAAATCTTCTGATTCGTTGGCCTGGCCTCCCATCAGCTCCCAGTAAAGGCTCTTCAAGCTCCCCCTCTGTTCCAAAAGGTAAGACTCGAGACCATCTCGCAAGCTGCAAGTTGCAACCAGAAGGGCAAGATTTCTCTCGTTGCACATCTCACGTCAAGCGAAGGAAGACACGCCGGACTGGCGTGGGCATCTCCCTTTTCATCGCAAAATCGACTTCTAACCGAGGACTGTCAAGGCACAAGGCATACTCACTCTTCTTAGATAGCTAAGAGAGTATGAGCAATGGAAGGAGGGGAGGGATGGGCTAGCCAGGGAATTATCGAAGGATAAGGTCTCTAAGCTGAGATTCGGGACTTGTGACATATTTGAAGCTTTATCTGGCTGTGTGGTGCTGGCGGTGGGTAGGTCTAGAGTTCACATGCCTTGCATTTGGAAATGATGATAAAGCCGAACCCATATCCATTGCTTGCCGAAAGCAAGTCATCACTGTACAGTATTACACATTAATAACAATCCGCTATCCGCCGTCACTGATCCCACCCAACTCCCGAAATGCACTGACGTATGAACCTTCTATCCCATATTCTACAAGTCCTCCCCGCATCATTATCTAAGCAACAGCAGGCAACGCCAACTTACTGCTACTCTTCCTCGTCAAAACCTTTGTAATAGCATGTCTGATCGTGACGCCCGCCTTCTCAATCTCTTTCTTTGAGAGACCGGTAGTGATGCATACTTTGAGTGCAGGCTGGAGTTTCCAGCCCTCGTCTTTGCCGCCGGGAGAGCTGGGCATGCTCTTGAGGCGGGTGATGAGGACGCCGTTTAGGAGTGTCTAGTTCTCGTTAATCTAGGGTTTGGCTGAGAACAAAGGAAGAGAGAGACATACCTCATCAACGCACTCCTGCAAGATCTTTTCCTGCTCCTCGATACTCAATCGTCTCGAATTAACAACATCTGGCTTGAGCACTAGCAAGAGGATCGGATTTTCTGGTGAGCTTGTGCAGTGCACCCAGTCACTTCTGGGATCAAGCTGCTGTCGCATAGCCTTGATGTTCTCACGGCATTGGACGAGGATTTCCGGGTTCGTTTGCAGCATGTTGAGAGTCTCGCTCGCGGTGGTGGCAAGCATAGCAGGAAGAGCAGCGGAATAAGTGTAGGCTGCTGCTGTGATACGCTGATGAGCTACGACGTCTGTGGTGCCTGCGCAGAATCCACCACCGGCACAAAGAGGTCCTGCGAGGGAGCCAATAATCATGTCAACTTGAGAGGCGTCTACGTTCTGGGCTTCTGTAAGACCACGGCCAGTTCTTCCAAGAACGCCAAAGGACCACGTCTCATCGAGCATAAGGCGAAACTTGTAGCGGAGTTTAAGCTCGACCTACAGTTGTCAGATCACGACCAAACGGAGGCTAGAAGTACTCACGAGCTTAGGAAGATCCACGGAATCCCCAATTGTCTCGAAGAGCCCCTCCGTAACAATGAATCGTCTGGTAAGGGGCTTCCTTGCCTGCTCCTTGACAACCTTCTGCAAAACTCTCTCCAAGTCCTCCATATTATTATGCTCATAATATCTGATCGTGCTTCTGCAAATTTGCAATCCCTTCCTGATAGCATAATTGACCGCGCGATCCGCAACAATGATATCCCCTCTCTTGCAGAACGCCGGAATGACGCTCGATATGGTGGAAAAAGCCTGCGCATACATAATACACTTCTCCGTGCCCAGACAAGAAGCAATGTCCGCCTCAGTCTTCATGTGTACATCCTGCGTGCCGTAGAACTGAGGCGGGCCACAAGGTCCAACGCCATATGTCCTGAGAGTCTGGATAGCTTTCTCCTTGACCTGCTCGTTGCCAACGAAGTTGTAGAAATTGTAAGACGCGAGATTCGTGACGGTCCTGCCGTTCGAGAGCTTGACTTTCGGGCCTGTAGGTCTGCAATGGCCACCAATCAGCACACCATCATTTGGAAAGTAAAGGGAGCACAAACCCAACAATCACAGGCGTCTTCTCGTTCTCTTGTTCCTCGAACGCAGTCTGCGGCGCAACAAGAGGTTCGGGAGTCCACTCATCAACCAAATCATCGATTTCCTGTCGTCCTGTCAGTCCACTTGCGCCCCTTTCCTTTCATCTCATCGCTAGCAAGGAACAACTCACCTCTTCCGTTAACTTAACAAAATTCCCATCCTTAGTGCTATAACTTGGGCTCAAAAGATAGCGTACGAAAAAGATGACGAGCACCAGCTCAATGGCGCTGCGGACTGGGTCGTCCTGGTAGCTGCTCTGGATGTACCGGATGAGCATGGCCGAGCCGGGCACTTTCTGGAAGCGGCTCGTGATCTCATTGACCGAGCGGATCACGAACTTCTGCGCGTCTTGGAACTCCATGCTGTCGATCGAGTTGTTGAAGAGTGACATTGGGGGCGTGGTTAGTGAGTCGTGTGTTGCGGTTTCCAAAGTTTTGGGAGCGTCGGTGTCGGGGTTTGACGAGCGAGATGCGCCGATGAAATTGCTTACACGTGACTTGGCACCATGATATTCAGGGGCAGCTTGGAGACTCGACCAAGAGATATGGATATGAATCAGGAAGTAGCTAGCTATTTCACTTGCAGCAGTGAAGTACAGATAGATAAGTTGGAGGTCTCAATTCGCCGTCCCATCCCTCCGATAGGATCGTCGTCCACATGTCTGTTACTTTCCGTCTTGACTTGGAATCACATTTGAACGCAAAAGTGTTGTGTAAATGCCCTTTATTATGATCATGCTGCGTTGGACGCTGCAGCCGATATTCAGCCGCGGTTGCCTCATAGCCGCGCAGGCCGAAGCAGATATTCGGTCGTTACAAGACGTTATGAAGGAAAAGAGGGAAACAAATGTCTAAGCCTTTACCATGCAACACCGAAAACGATTACTTAAAACACCACCATGACTACCCATCGAACTAAGAAAGTCCTCGTAATGTACCACTCCGTATTCATCTAATATACAGCCCCGGCTGACCTTTGTACATTCCCGCTTTAGAACAATCTGACCTTCCCAGTAGCTGCCGCACCAGAGGTCCTTGCAGCGCTATTATAGCCTGGTGCACCAGTTCCTGTCTGAGTGTCGTTCTGCGTATCGTTGTTCTTCAGGCCGACAGGTTGAAGAAGTTGCATCGGGACGCTCAGACTGCTCGTTGCGTTCGTAATTTGCGATGAAGCAACAATCGGGCCAACAACCAAGGCAAGGAAGACGACAAGCATGACGAAGTACAGGACTGCATATCGCCAGACACGTCTCTTTCGAAGCTTGGATTGCTTCATCGAGTAGATTGGTGGTCGAATTTGTCGGCTGGGTTAAGTTAGCAAAATATATGGAAGGAAGGATGGGAAAGTTCAACATACCTAGGACGAAGCCAGAAGAGCATTACCGAATGTGCCTTATCAACATGAGGAATTGCAATGACTGGAAGCATGACGAACAGAATGATGTGGCCGAGGACGAAATCGCCGGCAAACATTCCGAGTTCGGTGATCTTGCAAAGAAATTCTCGAGCTGGTTGCGACACGGAATGCCATCCCATTGAGTACCATTTGCCAGTCCAGAAAGCGATGTTGGATGTATCAGTCTTGAACTCTCTTGTAAGAGCCAATGCGATAATGAGCTTGTAGACGAATCTCTGGATAGCCATGGCACAGATCATTCCGAGTAATGCCTTGGCAAAAACAAAGCCCTCCAAGAAGAACATGACTTCCCAAAGGACGAGGAGCATGACAACAGAGATTCCGTGAGCGATGGCTGCAAGGACAGAACCAAACTTCTTGCAGCACATGCTCAAGACGGGTCCCATGCAACAAGCCATACCGAACATCCCAGCAAGAACACCCGCATTGATCGCGATGGGGGCCAAAGCCACGATACCGACCCGGATCAAAGAATTGGTGGGGTGAAGGTCAGTGGCGGTTGGGTTGGTTGCTTCGGTGACACCGACTTGAGAGTTGATAAAGAGATACGGCAGGAGAGTGACAACAACCATGAGAAGAGGGCCAACGATCTCGCCAAAGAAGAGGTTCGTGAACGAGGCTCGTGGCACGTCGCCAGACATCTTTGAGGATGGATCCCCCAAGGCCTTTCGCTTGTAGCCCGTGATTCTGGTACGGGACAGTCGGCAGAAACCGATCCATGAAGACTGGTGACTACGCGAGTTGCCTCTGGACAGCCATCTAAGGAAATCGCGATAGTCAATGAAGAAGTCGTTCCATGCGAATTGGTGAGGGTTGTAGATGAACGGTGACGTGCACATGGCAAGAAGTGTGACCCAGAAGTAGATCAAAGCCGGTTGCCAAACTGTGAGGGTACCAAAGAGGAGCATCATCAACGAACGAGCACCCAGGTAGATCGCAGGTCCAGCGAATCGCGAGTACAGAACGCCGAAAGGAATACGAGCTGTTGCGAAACCACGTCCAGTACCAATATATCGGGCTCCGCCGAAGGACAGATCTTGCTGCACAGAGTTGGCGTAGATCTGGCAGACGAAGACTTCGAAAAATGGCGAGAGCGAGCAGAACTGCTTTCCAAGACGAGTTGCAGCACGCCACACTCCGCGTTCCGTCAATTCCTGGATAGTGAGAGGCACGAAGGAGATGAAGAAGACGATGAAGATCGAGATAATGCAACGGTAGACCCAGTCGAGCACAGGTGAGACGTTTGCACAACCAGTAGGGAAGAGGGGATCCGTGATTGGCACGTTTCTGTTGTAGTTGCAGAGAATGACTTGGTTCCTCAGTGCTCCTAGATTGATCAAGCAGATCATGAACATCTGGACTGACAACATGATGAACATGTTGTTCAGATGGAATCCCGGATGAGCGTAGTAGAAAGACAGGAAACGATCGAGAGGAAGTTGTGTGCCCAGATAGTAGTACTCGCGAGAGAGCATCTGTTCACCCATACCAGTTCCAATCTTGGTAGTGAAATTCAGAATAGAGCCAAATCCCAAATCACGACCTTTACCGCATTGATAGTATTCGCAATGCTTGATGCGCCCACCTCTGAGAAGAGCAGTCATACCGGCGTAAATATCTTCGTTCAGATGGAGACCCTTTTGAGCTTTGGAAACACCACCTCTGGTCGTCATGAAAATGCCATTCAGGAAATCAGGATGTCCATAATGGAGTTTACCACCGATAGAAGCCAGCGTACGGGCGAAGAGGGTACCAAAGGTTTGTTCCTTTCCAGCTGCAACATCACCGAGAATACCGATGTTCTCGGAGAAAATATATTCACGGGCTCCAAGAATTGCAACAGGGCTGGTCTTCGGGTTTTCCACGCCAGGAGTGTAGGGTGAGACATTATCGGTAACCATTTCCTCAAATTCTGCCAGAACACTTCGAATCTTGAGACATTCTTCCAAATAGTTGTCCTGGTTGGCATCGATGAGTTGAATGTATTCGCCGCGATAGAAGATGATAGCATGATTTTGGTTGTCGGATTTGCCGTCACCGAGAATTGGGTTACCAGAGAGCTGAATACGGAACTTGGGTCGACGCATGCCATTCTCCATGATTTCGGAGTGTCCATCGATCAGGGCAGAGTACAAGCGTGGTTCCTCACCTTCGGCCAGTGGGGCTTCTTCATCCAAGTATGCGATTTGGAGGTCAGGGTACGCGCGAAGCAAGAATTCAGTGTTCTCCATCTCTTCCTTCTGAAATTTGGCATAGCGCTGCATGGAGACAACGAGCTTGAACTTGCGTCGTGCCATACGCTCCAATTCTCGTTCGAGCTTGTCAGAGTTACCACCAAACATTTGGACAACCTCGGGGTTCTCAACACGGTATAGAAGCTTGATCGCTCGGCTGTAATTCATGAAACCGGAAATCGTGCGGTAGAGCGTCTGCGAGCGCAACGAGGCCCAGATGCGGGTGCGAAGAGTATACTCGGGGGCAGCAGATTTAAAACCAATGCAGTAGAATGGAAGATCGTCGATCTTGCTCTTCGCAGTGTCCTTCTCAGTCTTCTCATAGTCACCATTGAATTGGGAGGTTTCATCGGCGAGAATTTTGGTGTCCTTGACAAAGCAATCCCATTCATGGGGGTGAAGTTGCTTGAGATACTCGAGAAGGGTGACCCGAGAATAGGGTTCATCTTCACGAATGATTTCACGGAGAGAGAGAAGGATCTTCTCGCTGTAGTGAGGAATCAGGACGGTGAAGGTTGGCATGTTGTCGACGGGAAGAGGCTCTGGAATTGGCGTTGAGAGTGACTGGGCGAAGAAGGAGATACGACGCTCAGCCTCACTCTGACTTGGGAAGAACTCCGTCTTGAACGAATGATCTTCTTGTGAGACAAAGAAAGTAGGGGCTCGGAGAGTGCGCTTTCCTTCTTGTTCCGAAGGTACTTGGTGGTAGAGGAGCTTCTGCACATGATCGATAGCAAGCAGATGCTCACGGTACATGGAGATGACAATAGCGTTCCAGATCTGAGAGATAAGCACCTTTGGCTTGTACTTGATCTCCATGTCGGTAGTAGCAAGAACCTTTGAGTAGATACGCTTAGGAAGACGAGAGAAGATATTTCTCCAAGGCGTCCAAATCGAAACTCCCAAGTAGAATGAGCGTGCAACGGAGTAAATGGTGTTCATGATGATATACCACAAAAATGTGTCGAGGAAGAAGAGACACAAATCAGTGATAAACATCAAGACCAGGAGAATCTTAGGTTGATATTTGCACAACTGGAACGTGATGAGCTTATCTCCCTGGCAAGATGAGATCTCCATCGATGCGAGGTATCTGATCGGATCACGGAAAGAAAGCGTCAAGAAGACGTATGATTCCGAGAGCTTAGCGGCAAAGACACAGATCCAAAGACCATAAGACATCCACATGTCGTTTCCGGCTAGGCGGGGATAGCTTGCGGTGAAGGTTTGACTGGCAACATACTGCCTCGAGTTCTTGGTCAAATAGCTTCCAAACAATCCTCCGAGAGGCATGACTGCGAAGAAGAAGAAAGTTGCCAAAGCAATGAAGAATTGGACAATTCCGAGAGTCAAAGCAATCTTCCCGGTCTGCACATTCTTGAATCCAAAAATGTAGACACTGGGTCCAACGTTGATGACGAACATGAGGATGAGAAAGAGTAATTTCCTCGTGAGATGTTGTGCTCCAGCCCATCGTCGTGGGACGTAGGTCCACTCGGCAATGGTTGCGGCGATCTGAATAAGACAGGCAATCGATCCACCTAAGGCCACAGCAGACCATTGTGCGGAAGCAGGTGGTAGATTGTTGAGTTGCTGTTGATAATCCTTGACCAGAAGAGTTGGGGAGTTCTTGGCAGTGTAGAACCAGAATGCAGTGATGTGAATGACCCAAATACGGTTGAAGTTGACCAACATATGAAACCAAGATCGGGTTTCCTTGTAGGTCTTGAAGAATACCTTCTTCCAAGCTACATCCTTGAGCTTCAAGAATCGCTCTGCAGGTGGGAAGTCAACGATTCGAGTCTTGTCTTCCATGACAATAAGTTCGATGCCCTCAGGGTACCAGAAGAGCTGATTGCAATCATCGTAACCAATGACCTTGTTGTGGTCCCTCTCACGTCGGACGTATTTGCCATCCTGAATCTCGTAGCCTTGGTCGCGGCAATACTGATACAGTGGAGTGATGACATTGTTCAAGTACGTAAACTCATCGACTGGTTCGACCAGATTTTGGCAAGCTGGAGAGTTCAAGTAATCGTCTGCACACTTGAAGATGAAGCAGAGACATTCTGGCATGAAGCGAACTTGATTGGCCTCGCCCCAGCAGAGGAGGTAGAGCGCCAGTTGACGGACACGGTCGTGTTGAGACATGCGGTTCATGCGAGTCTTCCATCGGTACTCGGCAGCCTCAAGACTGTTGTCTCCCTCAAGCTGCTCGAGGGTTTGTTGCTCGTTCTGAGGGTCCAGCTGTTGCTTCTTCTTTGCAGCACGGCGAGCCTTTCTCGTTCGACGATTAGCTTTACCAAGTTTCATGTTGGCAAATCCGACTGCATCGTCGAGATCCAAGTGAGCCGCAAAATACCACTTTCGGTAATTCGCATTATCACCTCCAATGTAATCTGCGTGGAGAGAGAGAAGAGCTTGGTTGGGGGTCATTCGAGAAGCTCGGGAATCAAGCAGGGTCATCAAATGATCGTACATGTTCCGCATGCTGTCACGCTGGAAGCCGAACTTGGCTGTGAGGTCCAGGAAGATATCCTCAACTTCCTCCTTTGAAAGAGGGATTTGTGCGTCCGAGGTCCATGCTGGGTATGGTTCACGAGAGCGCTGACCAGCGGGAAGGACATTGTTGTAGTCCATGCCATAATTTGGCGTTGAAGCTCCGGAGGATCTGTTGCCACCGTACGAAATCTGAGATGACGGAGGGCGATATCCCCGACCGCCCATCTGGCTCTCGTTGTAGGTGTAGCGCTCGTCGCCGCGGCCATAGTAGTCCATGTCCGTTGCTCGAGCCATGTCAGATCTCATGGTGAAATCACTGAATGTCTCCGAGTCTTCCTCCGAATCTCCTCGACGCTTGGGGTAGCCTTGGCCCTGTGGGTGCTGACCCGCAGCAGGCGCTCCTTGATCGTAGTATTGATCATTGTAATATTCGTCCTGATACTGCCCGCCATGCTCCTGGCCTTCGTAATACCCTCCATCCTGGTGGTATGGGTTGTTGGCATCAGCATTGTAGTAGCCTCTGTTATTTTGTCAGTTCTCCAATGTTTCCCCTCCAAGCTGCAGGGCACGTACGATTCATCATAGTATCCATCACCGCCTTGATGTTGTCCCTGTTCGGGGTAGGCACCGTGTTGGTCGTAGTAGCCCTGACCCTCGTCCTGGTAATACGAGTCCGTATTGCCCTGT
This sequence comes from Stipitochalara longipes BDJ, assembly GCA_009732865.1. Classification (NCBI taxonomy): domain Eukaryota; kingdom Fungi; phylum Ascomycota; class Leotiomycetes; order Helotiales; family Hamatocanthoscyphaceae; genus Stipitochalara; species Stipitochalara longipes. The sequence continues at coordinate 1,423,589 of ML769340.1, forward strand.
TGATGCTGGCCGTAGCCTTCATCGTAATGACCCTGCTGTTGAGGGTGTCCCGACATGATTGCGTTCGAAATGAATCACCTGGACGAGATCAGCAGTTGTTCGAAAGATGAAAGGCTGTGAGCATGGACGTGGACGTTGGGGGTTTCGCCTAAATAAAAAAAAAGCTGGAAGATAGGGGCGTCCCTCGATGATCGCTGCCATAGATGGGAGGGAGAGGTCGAGACTTACGTTAAATGCACATTGGAGAAGAGATCGAAGTCGCTGTGCAAAGCAGTCGTTGTAGTGTCGCAGGACCGCAGCTGTGGTGGAGCTGACAGGTTGAGAACGACCGTGGAAGAATGTGAAACTGGAGTCGACGCCGACGAAAAGAGCAGTGCAAGGCGACCGACGACAGTCAATTGCACAATTCTCGCCGTGAGAGAACGAGCAGTGGTGCCTTCCTTGCGGAGGGCGGTAGTGATCGAAAATTAAGGTTGATGTTCAGCGAGCGTGAGGGAAACAAAGAAAGAGTGCTGGATCCTGTTTTAGAGTGCGTGTTGCTTGGGCAATGGGCGAGCAAGACGAAAGGTGAGGTGCCCCTTCCTTCTGCCAGTCAGAAACGAAGCTAAGCGTTCCCGCGTCAACTTAAGACAAGCGATCAGCGAGCGAGCGTAGAGCGAAATACAGAAGCACCACCGGACTGTCGACGTCCAAATTGAAATGCTGCAGCTGGTGAGTTGGAGAAGAGAGGGGAGGGTAGGAGAGGAGAGGAGAGAAGAGCAGCGTCGAGAGTTTTCTCTGCTTCAATTGCACTCAAATCTAGTTTCGGGGGTGACTTGGATCCGCTGAGGAATGAAGGGGGGCAAGGGGCCAGTCGTGCCCGAAGCGGCCTAGGGCGGGCTAGGGTGTCAATCCGCGATGCGCAAAACAAGTGCGCGAACGAAAAGCAGGTTGTGAGCAGCCGTAAAACCTTCAGGGGCCAGCAGGCACAGAGGTGGGCCCCAGGTAGGCAGCGTTGGACGGCCACAGCCAACAGCCAGCAGCCAGCAGCCAGCATCCAGCAGCCTCTGCTAAAAACGATTGCGTCGAGCATCCGGGATGCCTTGGAACATGACCATGGCAGCGAGTGCTGTTTCCTTGCAAATCTCCGCTGAACCCAGCCCCGCGTGCATCATCGCTTTGATTGCTCTGAATTATCATCCGTCTCCACAGGACTTCAGAAGGCAGTCCAGGTCCTACACAGTACACACATCTACAGAGCAGTGGGAGGGGAAACGGTCAGGCAGGATCACTCACTCGTATGCTCCTTCGTATTCTCTGCGCGAGGCGCCGTGAAGAGTGCCGGGCCCCTATGCCGTCTAGTTTTTCTCATGTAGCCTCCAGGCGTCTAGCGCTTGGGGGTGGTGCCATACCGTTCTACCTCACCACGCTTCACGCTTTCACCACGCACTGTGCAATGGCAATAGGGGGCCAGAGGCTGCGGCACTTGACTTGCTCGCCCCGGGCGGACGAAGCTGCGGCTACTGTTTTCTTAACGCATGAAGATGCGCCGCAACGGTGGGGGCATGGATGGGTCTCTGTAATTTGTTCCCTTCAAGTGCAGTGCCGGCTAGACAGCTCCAACTTCGTACATAGCGCCATGTAATTGGCTTGTTTTATTTGAAGCTTCATTTCAATCCTCTGCTCCTGTTTCCGTGCAGCCGGCGCTGCTTATGAATCCTCGATAACGTCCTTGATACGGGCTTCTGCTATTTATTCATCCATAAAGTGTTCTGATGTCTATTCTCTCCTCACACTTCAGCCAGAATACGGGCATGTCGTGACCCCAACGTGGCGCTCTTTACGAGTTGGCGTCAGCGTGCATGCAGTTCCCTGCTCCTCACGATCTTCCTTTCACTCGCTTTTGGTTCGCCCGCCACTCCTTTCGATACGCCTCCGTCTCGAGTGGCGCACTGATACTACACAAAATATACGGCATTCGATGGAGATGTGCAAAGGCAAATTGATAGTCGGGCTGAGCAGACGTGCAGATGTCCCACGTCCAATGTCCATCCGAAGATTCCGTCAGCATCTGAATTCAAAAAGCCGATACCAGAATCGAGCTAGGTTGATCGCGGAACAAGAGAGTCGTACCTGGCGGAGAGCTCCAAAAATAGACTTTTTAGTTGGGGGCGGGCTTATCTGCGAGTGGCAATTCTTATCGACTTGTGGTGGGCCATCGACAGCCGCTGCCCCTCCAATCATCGTCTGCCAATCATTTCGGAGCCCCTTTAAATGAAGTCCATCAGCGACGAACTCTGCACGAGAGAAATCGCCAAAAAACCTAAAGGGCCATCTTACCGGCGTGGGTCACGAGAAGTCGAGGGCTTTGGCACGCCGATGGTCTTGCTCTACGATCATTGGAGAGCGTACCACAAGGTATATTTCCAAGAGGACCACTCAAGCTTAACCCCTCGTGATTGCACAGGAGAACGTTCCGAAACGAGGTTGGCAGCAAGACTCACCAATGGAAGGGACTTTCTCCTTTTGCGGGGCATCCTGCCCTTTCTGGAATGTTTGAAGCTGCAACTGCTTGATGCTGAAGCAACACAGCCTCACCCGCCACTCCCTGGCAGACCTGAGACGCGTTCTGTAACTTCTGATACCGGAACGTGACATGCTCTCGCAGTGTTTATTTTTGACTTCGACCCGCAGTGGGAGTGACGTTTCTCTTCCTCAGTCAGTCCCTGGCCGAGATGAGCTTCTTCCGTTTATGCTGTGTCAAACATCTGGCATGCGTGCAGATGATGGAATGTCCTTGACAGCTGAGTTCGGACACTTGCCAGCAGACATGCAGATGCGGGCTTTCGATAATTCCAGCCCACGGAGTTCGGACGAGTGAGGGCTCTCACAGGATTGCAACATCCGGCCGGTCTGGCCGGGCAATTTCAGCTTGCTGGTCTCGGCTTTGTCGCCGATTCATCATCTGTGTTGGTGTCTCTGCTGCGCCTCGCTGGATGTCTTACTTCTATATGTTGGGAATGCCTGCACGTTACCTAAGCTCCCCTCCAATGAAGATGTGATCACGTGCCATCAGGGTGAAGCACTGAGTTAAACCAAATTAGGCGCCGTGCATGGGTGTGTTTGACATCTCGACAAAAAGTTGACGACTGTGAAAGGCTTCACCAGCACGGAAGAAGTCGAGAAACGTCCAATTTGGAGGTTGAAAAGTTGTGAGTGCAAATCTGATGACCTTGATGACGACTCTAGTAAGAGGCCCAGAAATAAATGAAAATCTTCATTTGCCTCTGGTGGGGGAGCGGCTCCATTCCTCAAGTGTTACGCACGCCCCGCCCCAGCAGACCCTTGAATGGGTCGTCTCCGTGATGCAGGCCAACCAACCCTCTCCGACCTGTTGAAGTGTTTTGAGTTTGCGAGTAAGCTATTTCTCTCCTCTTTCTCTCTTCATCTCTTTTTCGTCATTTTGCGGTTTCCTCAACACTCATTCATTTTCACTCGTTGTACTGTACATCGAAGCAGCTCCGCTCTGCTTGCTTGCTTGCTGGGTTTTGAGCAAGAACGACCTGAGACGACGACTGCTTTCAAAATCCAAGTTTTTTGCACGTCACGTCAGCCACTGTAATTAGAGGTCAACATTCGTATCCTTTCATCAGCCATCATGAAATCCTTTGGAATCGCTTCAATCGCTGCGGCTGCGCTCAGCGGGGTTCTCTTTACTACTTCAGTTACAGCCGATCTCCCTCCAATCGTCATTAAGGTGCGTCCTTTGTAAATCGATTCATTTCTTGACCACAGAGTGCTTATAACTTCTAGGGATCACATTTCTTCTTCGAAAACGGTACCGAGTTCTTCATTCGTGGGGTCGCATATCAGCAGGATGTCAACTCGAATGGTACCACTTCTACGACAGGCACATTCACAGACCCTCTAGCAGACTCTGCAGGGTGCTCAAGAGACATCCCACTTCTTAAGGAGTTAGGAACGAACACCATACGTGTATATGCCATAAATGCTTCTCTCGACCACTCTGCATGCATGCAGATGCTACAAGATGCTGGCATCTACCTCCTCCAAGATCTTTCAAACCCTTCTTCCTCGATCAACCGAAACGACCCAACGTGGACCACAGACTTATTTGCCGATTATGCTGCAGTTGTTGATGCGATGGCCAATTACACCAACGTTCTAGGGTTCTTTGCCGGCAATGAGGTTTCCAACGATGTCGCCAATACCAATGCCAGCGCTTTTGTGAAAGCTGCAGTCAGAGACATGAAATCGTACATTAAAACCAAGAACTACCGGACGATAGGTGTGGGTTATGCCACAAACGACAATGCCGACATTCGTATTGATCTTGCAGACTACTTCAACTGTGGTGATGCTGCCGATGCCATCGATTTCTGGGGTTACAACATCTACTCATGGTGCGGCGACTCTTCCTACACAGTGTCAGGCTACGATCAGAGAACTGCAGAATTTGCCAATTTCTCCGTGCCTGCTTTCTTCGCCGAGTATGGTTGCAACACTGTGCAGCCTCGTGTATTTACCGAAGTGCAGGCCATCTACGGCAAGAACATGACTGGAGTATGGTCTGGTGGTATCGTGTACATGTACTTCCAAGAGGTGAACGACTTCGGTATGTCTGACAGGATCCTTTGACCATCCGCCTACTAACTTGCGCCCTTAGGTCTCGTTAGTGTTACTGGAGACACGGTATCAAAGTTACCGGATTTCACCGCCTTGTCTAAGCAATTGGCCTTGGCTACCCCAAGCTCAACAAACTCTGCCGATTACGTAGTAACGAATACCGTTGCTCAAGCTTGTCCAGCAACTGGTGCTGATTGGTCTGCTGCCAGTGTTCTTCCCCCTATTGCAAATGCCGACGTTTGCACTTGTATGGTGTCTTCCCTGTCTTGCGCGGCAGCCACGGACTTGTCAGCTAACGCAACTGCTACCTTGTTCTCCTACATTTGTGGCCTTGACAACTCCGCTTGCAAGGGCATCACAGCGAATAGCAATACCGGAGTCTACGGTGCATACTCCATGTGCAATTCCTACCAAAAGCTTTCCTTTGCAATGGACCAATACTACAAAAACCAGAACAAGGCCTCCACAGCATGCAGTTTCAGCGGACAAGCCAAGGTTCAGACTGGATCGACCAGCAGTTCCTGTTCAAGTCTTCTCAACCAGGCAGGCAGTGCTGGGACAGGAGTGGTCACCACCGTCCCAACAGGTACGGCAGTGAGCGGCTCCTCTGGCACGTCAACAAAGACGAACGCAGCCGGCGCAGTCAATATCCCTCGCCTTGACACAGGCCTCTTGCAACTTGGGGCTTACCTATTGGCAGCAGGCATCGCTGGCGCGGGTATGATCTTGCTATAACCATAGAGTGGTTTCCTTCTCACATTTCATTGTATTATCTGCATCATCAGGCGTCTTCGACACGGCTCTCTTATATGGATGAGCGGTCATTAGCATGTACATAAAATCACATTTGACAGACTTATTATAGCTGTCCGTTCCCTTGCCTCATTCAAATCGCTGGCCGTAAAGCATGGCGATACTTAGAAAAAAATATACCCGGAATGTACTCCTCTGACCTCAATTCGGGTTTTGAATCAAATAAACATACTGATTGTATTTTACAAATAACTGAAATAAAGATCAGTCCCGTGCCGTGTTGTGTGCAACGCATAAAGGCTTGGCTTATTTGAGACGAATCCCCCGTTACAGACACGTCCACTTTACCGCGTCCTCGGAATCAGATAGAGCGAGAATACGTACCCTTTCTCGTTCTTGCCCTCAATATCGCGTGCCACACTAAGTAATTAGCAATAATGGGGGGTTCAGTGGTGCATCAACAAAAAGAGCTAGCCTCGTTGCCGCGCCAACGCGCTCAACGTCAACGTCTAAAAATCGTCCACCTCGAACATTCGAACCTCACATTTGCTTCTTCGGTCAGCTATCTATACCGGTATTGCTTTGTAGGATCCTTTTAAAGGATGGCGCGAATAGTGGAGGATATTGGATGTGAGAGTGGGAGTGAGGACGAGTTTCCTAGCGTGCAAGAGTTGGTTGCGACACGTGGGGCAAGAAGGCTGACAAGCAAGGGGCCGGGCGATGATGGGAAGGCAGTGATGAAGGCGAAGGTGAGAAGTTTGGTGAAAGGGAGTGTGAGGATGCCAGAAACTGAGAAGGGGACGGACGGAGGGAGAGGCGGAGGTGGAGTGCTGAAGACTCAGCCGAAAAAGCGCGTGTTGAATCAGAAATCTGACAATCCTTTATTGAGACGGTTCGATGGCGTATCTTCTGGACTTCTTGGAGAGGGGTCGAGAAGGAAGGGGAGAGGTTTAGTTGGGAAGGTGGGAAAGAAGCCAACTACTAAGAGCGTTGATGAAGATGCTGCTGGCAGGCAAGATGATGAGTCGAAGAACGACAAAACCTCCGCTCAACAAAGCGGCTCCGGACTCGTGGAATCTGTCGAATCTGAAAGTGAGAATCTTGTCCCAGCCAGAGGATTGAAGAAAGACTTGAAAACGACCAGGGCAAAGCTGGACATGAAGGCTCGGGAAAGCAAAGCAAGCCACAGGAGCCTCTCGAAACTTATGAAATCTGTCGAAGCGGACTACCCTGAACCCAGTGGAACCAGAGTGTTGGAGAATGATGCAGGAGCAGCAAATGGAAAGAAATCTAAGAAGCTCGTTTATGAGGAGGCAACTGAGGATAAAGAAGCCGCAACGACCCCCTCGACACCAGTGGAATCTACCGTTTCCGAAGATGAGGACGTCAAACAAGCCCTCAAGTCTACCAAAACTAGGCAAGTCAGAAAGGTAGCAAAGAAACCCCGAGGAAGTCCTCCTCCAAGGGCCGAGTCAGAAGAAGAAGATTTCGGAATTGACTCTGATGGATTGTCAGACTTCATTGTTGATGACAGTACCTTCTTAGAAGAGGAAGATACTGTTATTGAAGAACCGGCTCCAAAATCTGTAAGAAAATTGGTGAAGGGGAGAAGACCTAATAGGATTGAGGATTCTGACGACGAGGAATTGGAGGTGCGTATGGGAAAACTCAAGGTGGAGGAGGATGCTTCCAATATCCTGAACAAAGTTTTGAGAGAGTTGAACCTGGATGACTCCGATGACGAGGACATGGTGGAAACTAGGACGAGAAAGCGTATTCAATCTGAAGTCCCTAGACGGCCCAAGAATGATAACGTACCGCCGGCCAGCTCTGATATCGAAGATCCATTCACCCTGCGATAGTAAGTTGTCACTCTTGAGGCAATTCGTTGACGATAATCTAACGATATTTAGTTCTCCTTCTATGAATAAACCAATCAAGGTGCCAAAGGAAACTCGCTTTGCAACACCACCAGGAAGTCCTGTTCTTAAACCTCGAGGTCTAGTCTCTCCCAAGAAGAAAATTCCTCGAATCCCGTCAACTCCTCATCGACCAAGCATGGACAGCTTCTGGCAACAAGATGTCGTCAACGACTGGAACGATGAGTACTCTCCCCGAAAAATCAACCTTCCTCAGCCACATTTCAATCCTGATTCCATTCCCATTGATCCTCGCATATTCTCTCCTCGAAAATCACCTGTCAAGGACGATCGATTGACCAAGGAAGCCAAGAAATGCTTCGCCCTCCGAAAACATTCCTTAGCAGAAAAGTTCTTTCTTGAACTCGACTCCAAAATCACCAACGGTGAGATCACTAGGCTGTCTCAAGCAACGGGAGGAGTCAGGATCATCTGGAGCAAGAAGCTCCATTCAACTGCAGGTCGAGCAAACTGGAAGCGCGAGACCGTGAAATCCAGTATGAATCCTCACCTCGCACATTATCGACATTATGCAAATATCGAACTGGCAGAAAAGGTGATTGATGACGATAATCGCCTGCTCAACACCATTGCCCACGAGTTTTGCCATCTCACAACCTTCATGATCGACAATGTGAAGACGAATCCCCACGGCAAAGAGTTCAAGGCATGGGGTGAGAAGGTCACGGACACTTTCGGCAATTTGGGGATCGAGGTCACGACCAAGCACTCTTATGCTATCGACTACAAGTACATCTGGGAGTGCGAGAACTGCGGCATCGAGTTCAAGAGACACAGCAAGAGCATTGATACCGAACGCCAACGCTGCGGCAACTGCAAGAGTAAACTGTTCCAGAAGAAGCCAGTCCCGAAACTTTCAAAAGGAAATGGAGGCAAGGAGAAGGCATTGACTGAGTATCAGTTGTTTGTGAAGGAAAATATGAGTAATATTAAGCAAGCGAATCCCGGAAGCCCCCAGAAGGAGATCATGTCTTTGGTAGGCAAGAGTTTTCGGGAATATAAGGCTTCGAAGCTAAATGGAAGCGTGGTTACGGTTGACGTAGTTGATATTTCGGAGGGTATGGAGAGCAGACAGCTGACGCCTGAGGAGGAGAAAGCTACTTTTGTCGCTAGAAAGCTTGATTTCCTTGATTTGACGAAGGAATAAATTCTTAGATTGACAAGAAGCATCTGGAGTATCAAGCTTGTAGGTTGGATGGTAGTTTTAGTTGGGACTGTACATACTTGTGCCGGAAGTGGAATGCAGAGAATCATGCCGAAGCAAGATAGGGCAGCTTTTTTCTTCTTCAAAGCATCCCCGTTTCCATTTCTTGGCATGGAAATACATATGCTTTAGAAGACATAGTAAATTGACTAGCATTTCGGTCAATCTCGGACGAGACAGTTAATTCGATATGCGAGGTAGCCATGACGTGATGCATTCAATAAATGTGATCTAGACCTAGGGGCTACTAACTCGCTCTTATTTGTGTCTTGTGTTATATGTATCTCTCTCGCGGAAATACAAGGCAAAGCCTCTGACTTAGAAGATTTACCAGAAGCATCGGAGAGAAACAAAGTGTGGCTAGGAAATTGCGCTTAATGATAGCACCTGCTATCTCAAATGTTCACAAACAACATTCAGAGCGACGATTGCCGACCAGCTTCACATCGGCATCTATCTCTATTTGGGAAATCATATATCTCTGAATCTCAGGTTCGTCATTTGGCATCATGATCCAGCTACGCAATGAAAATGCTCACCACACAAAAACTCATTGAAAAGAAGACCGCTATTCCTTTCCCAAGCCCCACCACTCCTCTCGAATGTCACTCTGCCTTTGGCCCCTTTCCCCAATCTCGACTAAACCTCATTAAACAAACCCCAATCCTTAATCTTAAACGTCTCCCAAATCCTCGCCGCATACTCGACCGCATTCTCAATCAGCTTCCCCTGCTTACCAACCTGCATATCGACCTCCTCTGCCGAATACTCGCCCTTGATGTGCGGCACATTAATCGTGATCAGGATATCCGTCCTATCATGCTCAAGTCTGATCAACGTGAGCACTATTGCCGTGAAATCGGGGCTCTTAGAGCCGGGTTGAGGCGGAGGAGTTTGTGTGGCGATGAGCGTGTAGGCGGGGATGTCTTCTCTGTGAGGTGTCAGAACCACGTGATCTTCACTTGGAATTGAGATGGGAGAGTTATGGATGGTGAGGGAAGAGAAAAGCATACGGGAGTTTGGAGAATTGTGTGTTAGATGTGTTCCACACTTTCACGGTGTCGTCATCGCTGGCAACGATGTCCTCGAGATGCGTTGTCAGAGCCGCGCCATCAACTGCGGGACCCGTGCCTGGCAGGCCGACTCGCTCGGTGATGTCGAAGATGATGGATGTGAAGCCATCTTTGTCGAGATAAACTTCTTGGTGGTCAGGAACTTGACGGATTGTGCTAATTATTTTGGTTCAGTTTCGTTCTTTGGGGATGGGGAGAGGGTAACACACCTGACGTCGGCGAAGGTGTTAGGCAGGTCGACGATAAGAGCCCCTCCGAAGAGTGGCGTGCTCGTAAACGATGCCATCTTTTGTAGCGCCTGGCTATCTTTATGGTTTCAAAATAAGGGTCTTAAGTAGAGGATGAAATGGGCGGGTTTGTGATGAGGTTTGGATGCGGCTGAGTTGTCGAGATGTAGTTGGGTGTTTGCTTCCAAGGTTTGGGTGCCTGGCTCGCTTGCGTGAAGATGATGGGCTTCTCTTGGAATGATACCTCAGCCTTACGCCCCGTTGGCCTTTGTGGGATTTGGACAGTTGGGCGATGCAAAACGCCTGATGTTAAGTCACAGGTGGTGGCTGGTGGGAGGGTTCGAATTGCAGGTTGGGTCTCAGCCTTGTTATTGGGGCCCAACTTTGGCTTGATAACTGGAACGCTGCTCGCTTGCGGCGAGCTTTTAGCGAGACAAAATTCTGCAAAAAAAATAGCTTTCCTCAAGAGAAGGAGGATATTGAAGCCATTTCGATGCGGTGAAAATTGCAAAAAGAGGGATCTGGATTACCAGAATTGGGTTACAAAGATTGGTTGAATGGAGTATTATGGGCATGAACCACGGTCATCTCTGGTAAAAGGCCTTATGGTATGTTAGTTAGGCTCCAATTTCAGCGTGCGAGAAGGCTTACAAGAAATGAATTCTGAGATAGTTTGTCCCACTCCAGGACAGAAAAAATCTTATTTTAATCTATTAACCACCAGCCCATAACACCCATTTCAACCCCCCTCGTTCTCCACAACAACCCTTTTCTTTGCGCTTCAGTCAACGCAAGATAATAATTTGGATCTCAATGAATGCTTATCGATTTATTTTTATTTTTATCCGCACTTTTCCAGGCTAACAATTTTGCGTCATTTCGCTGCACCATCTTCAAATACAATTTTTGCATGCATCATCCTCTTCATTACCACTTCATGCATGCTGCTCGTCAGAGAGCCTGATATGTTCTCCAAATGTCATTCCCGTCTGCAAATCCACGACTTCCATCAAATTGGGTTGGGTGAATACCGCCAAAGTATTTCTCGCCACTGCATTGCCCGGATTTGGTCCTCGCACAAAATGCGGAACAGCCTTCAATGCTCCACCAGTCATTTTTTCCAAAGCAGAACCTGTTTGAAAAGCCAGACGATTGGCTGGGATATTGACTTTCACAACTTCTGATGTTCGGGAGCGGATATAGAGACCTGCTAGAGGATCGGGGGTTTCATGGAAGGAATGCACAGGTTTGAATGTGCTGGTGAGGGGTGGTAGGGGAGTTGACTCGTCAACGAACAGAGCGGATGTCAAGCCTGTGAGACACCCATCATCGACGTGTAAAGCACACCAGGAGTCCCCGTCTTCTTCTACATCTGGAGAAGATCCTGAAGGTGGAAAATAATGTAATAATCGAGCCCGGATGGTCATACTTTCTTTCACGATCCGCTCCATGGTCCCAGAAACGTATTCCTCGACAGTTTCAGCTGCAAATAGGTCGCAAGCCCTTGCAACTAGCAAAGCAATGTCAATAATCAGAGTACACAATTCCTCGAATGTCTGGCGGAAACCGGGAAGCAAGTCTTCTTGGGGCCAGATGTTAGGCCATTCAAAAGTGGGCTGGCGCTCGGTGGCTTGGTGACAAGACTGCAGATATGAAGACATAATGGTGGCATAGTAAGAGCCTTTCATTGTGTCATATTTTTCAGATTTCAAGGCTTCCTTTCCGTGACTCCAGCCCACATTATAATGTGCTTCTGGGTTGGTCAAGAGATCTGGGACTGCGTCAGTGACTCGATCTTGGAGAACTGTTCCACATCTCTACCCAATTGATCTGATGGTAGCTGAGCCAAATATGAGGCAAATGATAGTAATATCAAGCGTAATCGTTGAAAGTCTTCTGGGAGATCTTTCACGATCAGAATTCCCAAAGACGTCGGGCCAAATGCCTCTTGAAGCGTCTGAAAGCTGACAGAGCCTTTTCAATCTCAGTGATCATCTTCTTCAATACATTCGCTGTGTACTCACTTGATTCTAGATCACGCAGGCTGACTGTCACAGGTTGTTGGGTAGGCGCCATCTTGACTATGGCATGTCAATCCACTATACTATCGGGAAGAAAGTGAGACTATAAGTAATTACCCTCACACCATGTCGACCCTTACTAGAGGGGTAGTAACTGCTTTCATCGATTTAATAGTGGAGATTATTAAGATCCTTCGTTTATATGTTAGCGTATATATTAGATGCATAAGACGGACGTTACGTTTCGTTTCTCGTAAGACTGGCAGCCCTCGCTTGATAAGGGGGGCGGCTCGGCTCCGAAGTAAGTGACTACCTAGCCCCTTCTTTGACCTCTCATAAGTCTAGAACTACTCCGTTTCTGGTGATAACAGAAAAGAGAATATCGAGCCTTTATTAACATTTTGATGCTTCCGGCTGTTCATCATGAGGCTACTACGACCAAAGTATGAGCTCGAAGATGTACTAGCAACCCCACTTCCGGCAGAGCTGATTGATTCGACTTTCAAGCCTCAATGTTTAGGTACGACTTACCTCATCATTTTATTGTCTCCAAAGTCAGGTCGCCACTCAATCAACATTGTCTTACACTCTTTTCAGACCTCATCTCCGCCCCTCTCGGCGGTAGTATTCTCGCTGTCTCAAACGAATGGTTCGCACCAGCCACCAACCTGCTCCTCCCAACCAAGCCCGTCTATTCTGATAAGCAGGTTTTTACTGGGCAATGGATGGATGGTTGGGAGACTCGACGACACAATCGAGCAGCTTTTGACTATGCCATCATCCGTCTCGGCGTCTCATCAGGGACGATCTCTGGCATAGAAGTCGACACTGCATTTTTCTACGGTAATGAAGCACCCGCTATCTCAGTTGAAGGATGCTTCAGTTCCAATGACATGGAGGTCATTTCTTGGAAGGGAGAGAAGGGGAAGTGGGAGGTTATCCTCGCAATCCAAAAATGTAGGCCCTCTCAACGTCATGCCTGGAAACTTGAGTCTCCAGCAACGAAAGCATTTACGCATGTTAGATTGAACATGTATCCAGATGGTGGAATTGCTCGTTTCCGAATTTACGGGAAAGCAGTGCCTATTCTCCCTAGTAATAGAGAGAAAATGTTTGATCTTGCAGCTGCACAGAATGGGGGAATGCCTACTTCCTGGAGCGATCAAGCGTTTGGGACATTGGCGAGTAATTTGCTTCTTCCTGGAAGAGGTCCAGACATGGCTGATGGGTGGGAGACTGCGAGGTCGAGGACACATGATCATGTTGACTGGGTGATAGTCAAGTTGGGTGTGCCGGGAAAGATCAAGAGTTTGCTGCTAGATACGGCGCATTTCAGAGGCAACTTTCCTGAGGAAGCACAAGTTGCTGGAATTTATCATGTGAATGGAGACGATCCTACGTACTTGGATGGGGAATGGAGAGATTTGACTGTTTTTAATGAGTGTGATGGGGATAAAGAGCACATCTTCAAGTGTTTGGACCAGGAAACAATATTCACACATGTTAAGTTGACAATAGTTCCGGATGGAGGAGTCAAACGGCTTAGAGTGTTTGGTGTTCGAGCAGATTAGAAATTTGTTGTATCGTACCTGACTTGGAACATTCATCAAAAAACAATTTTCATCTATTATCAACTCGAAAACTAATCGTGTATTGTACAGATCCTCGCCATCGAGGTAGGCGAGATCGCTCGCCTCTATACACATACGTGAACGCTACGTGTTTCAAAAGCAAAAACAGCAACAAAATTCAAATGGGTATATAGCAGGTCCTCATTCCGAGGTCGGCGTGATCGCAGGTCTCTGTAATATATCCCCCAAACTCCATCGCTAAAGTCAAGATATAATCAAGGTCCTCATTTCGAGGTCGGCGTAGTCGCTCGTCTCTTGAATACAGCCGTGGACTCCAGCGCTAACACACAATCATTTAACTAAGAAAATGTCATCAGGTCCTCATCATCGAGGCCAGCGTCAACGCTTGTCTCTGATGCATATTCAAGATTTCGTCGGTGCTCACTCGGAATGAGCTTTGTTGTAAACAACAGGGTCCATGGTCTTGTGGTCCATGATATGGGTTTCAAGGCTGCCATCAACACTTTGAGGGACGTGATGAGCGTGGATGGCATGGCCCTGAAGCATACTCCCAGCCTGTGGACCGGAGAAGTGTTTGCTCCCAGTAGTAAACCAAGTTACAGCAGCAATGAGTACACTGACTCCCACGGCCGCACAAGTATAATTCATATTGCTCGCGTTGATGGGATAGGTGGATGGAAAATTAAAGGTGATCGTAGCGAAAGCAAGGTACAAAACTCCAAGGATATTGAGCCAGACACCGAACTTGAGATTATAAGAGCCTTCGATGAACTCTGGTCCTTTCCCTGTCCAACGGCCCCACAAACGGACTGCGAGGGGCATGATATAAGATAAGTCTAGCAACTATCAGCTCAGGTTGGAGAATTCAAAAGTTGCAGACACTTACAAAAACCTTCAGTAGAGATTGCAAGGATGGTATTGAAGCCAGTAACAGATCCGAAGTAGATAGACATCAGAGCCATGTTGATAGCAACGACTAGGCAGATGGCATTGATTGGTACTTGGCTCTTGGCATCGACTTTGCTGAAGAATTTCGAAAATGGCAGTCCTCCATCTCGAGCAAAAGCAAATGCTAGGCGAGAACTTTGAGCGCAGAGGAAAGCCAGGCTGACCAGAGATATAATTGAGATCTGAACTGAGAGTACCATTCCAGCAGCGAAGGATCTGGTCGCAGACTCAAAGATCTCGAAAATTGGTACCCCAGTTGGAGTGCTAGCAGCGGCGTCAATGTCAACAATACAGAAACAGACCGCCACGAGGAAGATGAATCCAGTGATCGCTCCAATCCAAACTGCCCAGATGATAGCTTTGGGTGCATCCTTTCGAGCATCTTTCATCTCTTCCGTCATGTGTGCTGTAGCATCTGCTCAGAAGTCAGTCTAGAGTCCACCTGTTCGAAGTGTGGCTTACCATATCCAGTCATGCCAAAGGCACTCTGAAGTAGACCTAACAAGCTCGCATATGCCGTCCCGAAGCCAGTAAAGTTCTGAAAATCTTTGAAGACAAAAGAAGCGTTGTTCTTTTGGTTGTCCCTAGCAAGAATGACCACAATGACTACCACGAAAGACACGATATTGAAAATGATCATGACTTGTGAAAGCTTTTCTAACGCTTTTCTTCCCCATATATTAGTTGCTGCTGCGAGGATGAGAAGAAGGTAGGCCATGAGGCAAGTATGCCATCTCTCAATCGTATAGTCTGGATTGGCCATCTGTGCCATGCCGAGGACGAAATTCGCACCAACAAAGCCATTTCCTGCTCCTGCCGAAAGGAATCCTGTTCACCTTCTATTAGTCCTTACTCTATCTGATCTCATGATTCTAATCCTGAAGAGAAAAAAAGGAAATACGAACCGATGAGGATGAACCAGCCGCAGCAATAAGAAAGAGGACGAGCATATCTCGGCGGAGCTAAGATAGCAACCCATGAGTATTGTCCTCCAGCTACCGGGAATGCGCTGCATATCCTGGAAGGTCTTGGAGTTAGCATTACCTAAGAAGGAAGAGAAGGGTAGACCAAAGCAATGTTTCAAGAGTCGTCTCTTATCAAGACATGCCTGGAGAGCAGTGCCGACTCCGGAAACATCTGAAAGAGGAAATTTGAGCCCAGATAATTTACGTACTCTGCGAAAGAATATGCCACTGCCATGCTACAAACACTCACTCCTACCCAACTCCAGATTATGACTGGTGGTCCTCCAGAGTTGATTCCGACAACCAGAGAGCCGGCGAGTGCAGTCCAGCTTGGAAGTTTTAACTACAGCTTTCTAATCAGATTGTCTGAGTACTCTTACCATGTGAGGACACTAAAAGCAAATCCAATCATTCCAAACAAGGAGAATGAACGTTTGAGCTCTTCAGGATGTTAGCTTGCGCAATGCAGGCAAACGGGGTATCCTGTCCTACCTGGCTTATAACCGAGACTCTCAAGGACGAGATCATCGGATATGGCGGTCGTCTCCTCTGGAGTATGGGAATGCATCTTGAAGAAAACAGACAGCAGTCTTAACTTGCTTTGGTTTCAAGCAAAATAGGAGTTACAAGCGAAATCAGCTTCAAGGCACCTTTTTACAAGAAAGAAAAGCCAGCTGAGATGAATAGGCTCAAAATACTACTAGATTTCACTCGGGGCACATGGATATATGTGATCGTTTTGGGAGTTCGAGACCAGCGCCGCCATCGTTGGTGGAGCGGGCAGTGTCTCGCCCACAGAAGCATGATGCCTGTTACACTTGCAACTGAGCTAAGAGATATGCAAGGAATGTGGTTTAGAATGATAAGATAAGGAATTAATGGGACGGCTTCTCGAGAGCGGGGAAGGAAAGGAAGACTAGAGTTTTGTGTCGGGGGAACAAGAGTGGGGATAGATCCGGGAGCGCGGGACGCTGACTTTGAGCTACAGTTCTAAGCGATGTCACTTAAGGGGGCGAGCTACTCCCTAAGTCTCTGTAGCGAACCAGAAACGTAAGAATTATGTGGGAATTTGGTAATGAGAATTTTCGAGCTGTTGTCGGGTGAAAGAGCGAGCTACCATCGTCCTTGCCTTGGAGGAAGGAAATCGTCTGTGGACATATCACGACTTCTCAAAATTTATCTCGAGCAAATTAACAACTAAGGGCTCCAACTCTCTTTTGTATCCAATCATGGATCAGATCAATGGAGTGAGAAAGATACCAGTATGGCTGGACGTGGATACCGGAAATGATGTAAGATCGCCTTCTTCCATGGAGTTGCGATGAGAATCACGAGTTAAATTCATGTCCAGGATGTCTTTGCCCTGCTCATGGCTGCTCATCATCCATCCTTGGAACTTCTCGGAACAAGCACAACTCATGGGAATGCTTCACTTATAAACACAACTCAAAACACTAGCATGATTTTAACAGCACTTGGGCGTACAGATGTGAAAGTTTACCCTGGCATGTCAAAGCCTTTCTGTCGAGATGAGGTGGTGACGTTTGATATGCACGGTATCTTGACACTCTATTCCTTTCATAACATTCGGAATGCTACTGATTATCCATGTAGGCTCCACTGGACTGGGAGGCATCACCAAACTTCCCCCAGCATCAGCACCAATTATGAAAGACTCAAATGCTATTCTCGCGATGCGAGAAGCACTTCTCGCCCAGCCACGCCAGACTGCCTGGGTAGTTGTTACTGGGCCGTGTACAAATGCAGGGCTACTTTTTGCTACGTTTCCTGAGGTAGTGGACCATATTGCAGGACTAAGTATCATGGGAGGCGCGGTTGGAGGTGGCTTCACAGAGGCTAAGAATGGCAAGACGGATGGGAGTCTCGAGAAAGATGCCAACGAAAGATTTGGCAATGAAACAGACTGGGCGGAGTTCAATATCTTTTGTAAGTGTTAGCAACTTTGTAGGTATTGGGACAGGTCGCTGACAATTGTAGGTGACCCGGAAGCTGCCAGATCGATTTTCTCGAATCCAGTGCTCGCTGCGAAAACAACACTCATAACTCTCGATCTGACGCATCTCTGCTTAGCAACCTCTGCCGTGAGAGGAAATTTACTAAACGGTGGAGATTCTAGCAAACCACCTTCGGCTCTGCGTGTAATGCTGGAAGAAATCTTGGCCTTCTTTGCTAGTGGGTATGATAATTTCTTCGGCATGGCTGATGGACCTCCTTTGCATGATCCACTTGCAGTTGCGGCTCTTCTGCCAAACTCGAAGATTTTCCAAGATGAGGGTGATAGATATATAGTAAGTATGGTCACAGCCGGAGAGCACAAAGTGGTGGAAGGGGTTGACCTCGAGGGAGCGAGAGGTCAGGTTGGCAGGACGATTGTCACACCTTCGAAAAATGGAAAAGGTGTTAGAATTCCACGAAAATTAAAAGTCGATGCCTTTTGGCAGATATTGAGCGACTGTTGTGCTGTTGCGGAAGCGAAGAGTGCGATTTAGAAGTTGCCTTCTGTGTCGAGAGAATTTTTGGTTGCTCACTTGAGTTGGTATCTGCTTGACAACAGCTCGATCGATATGTAGCTTTATTTACCACCTTGTCTTGAGGAATCATATGTGGCATTTCATCTGATTCGGCAGTTGTAGGTTTCATTTTATTTTACGATATTGGATATCTGCACTTTTGGTAGAGAGTCACTCGAGTTCAGGGGTTGCCTAAAGCGGAAATAGAAGCGACGCCAAGCGAGCTGCCGAGGACGACTTTCTCGAGTTCTGGCCCATCCCATCTTTGCACATCAACGAAGGATCTCAAGTTAATGACGCAGACATGGTTCGTTGATAAGCACCATCGGAGGGATCAAGCATGGTTCCGCAGCTTATGAGGTCCGAGAGCCACCCACCCTACACCAAGATAGTTTCAGGGGCTTCGGAATTCAGCATAGTTCGACCCAGGCTTCCGGTGCTAAATCTAGTTTCCTTGCGACCATCGCAGCCCTAAGAGCCTGTCGAGTTGTGGCAAGGCTAGTTCTGGATCGTCTTTTCACTTTCTAATTTCTTATCTTCCCATTTGTCAGACCTGTTCTCGTAATACTCATATCTCATTTTGTCCTCCTTATCAGCAAAGTTGCTGCGGCGCCAAACTAGCAAGAAAACAGGTTGCTGCCTGTTGGTTGCTGTGCGATAGGCAGAAACGGAAGTCTGGTCTTCAATCTCTTTTTCGACTGCGAATGGTGGCATGGGTGGCCCTTGAGCTGAGGTTTGGGCTGGAGATTTTCTGTATTCCGAATTCTAAGAAGCAAACCGAAAGAAAAAAAATGGCGGAAGTTTACGATCTTCTAATTGTGAATGGAGTGGTTGTGACGGATACCGAAACGGGTGAATTCGATATTGCTATCAAGAATGAGAAAATTGCAATAGTTGTCCCTCGGGGTGGGCTGCCAGGTGTATCCGCAAAACGTACAATCAATGCCCAAGGAGGTTATGTTATGGCAAGTTATTCGACGCCATTGAAAGGTATTAAAGCTGACCATGAAATAGCCTGGAGGTATTGATTCTCATGTCCACCTCAATGTGGGTGTCTCGTGACATTGAATACCCTTCTCATCTGATAAAAATTCAGGAACCCTTTATAATGGCAGGAGGTCATTGTGCGGATGATTATGAATCAGGTACAAACGTGAGATGAAATTAACAAAGATAATATCTAACTTGCTTCAAGGATCACGTTCAGCAATTGCAGGTGGAACTACTACAATTATATCCTTTGCTCCACAGAGCAAAACTGAACCCTCTCTCCTCGCAGCCCTAGCAGAGACACACGCTCTGGCGAATCAAAATTGCTACAGCGACTACTCTTTTCACGCTCTATGCACCAATGCCGGGCCAGTTGCTATCTCAGAATTTCCTTCACTCCGTGCCGCCGGAATATCGTCGCTCAAATTCTTCATGGCTTTTGAGGATCTCCAACTTCATGATGATGAAATCCTTGATATCCTCTTACAGGCACGACGAAACCAAATGACAATACTCGTCCATGCAGAGAACGGCCAAGTCATCAGCTGGATGACAAAACAGCTGGAGAAAGAGCATCTATTCGACCCAAAGTACCATGTCAATAGCCATCCTCCAATGGCTGAGCTCGAGGCCACCTCCCGTGCAATCGCTCTTTCGACTTTCATCGATGTCCCAATTCTTATTGTACATGTGTCACAGCCTACTGTCGCGGCACATATTCATGAAGCGCAGCTAAAAGACCTTCCGATTTATGCTGAAACATGCCCACAGTATCTTTTTCTCACCCGAGAGGATCTTGATAAACCAGGCTTCGAGGGCGCAAAATGTGTCTGTAGTCCGCCTCCTCGAAGTATGGCTGAGCACGAAGGAATCTGGCAGGGAATAGAAAACGGCACCTTTACTGTTTTCAGCTCAGATCATTGTCCCTTCATATATGAGGACATTGAAGGTGGTAAGAAGTCATCTATGAGCCCCGAGTACCCAAATGGTCGTTTTCAATACGTGCCTAACGGTGTCCCGGGTGTCGAAACGAGATTGTCACTCGCATTGAGTGCAAACCGATTGCAATTACAGAAGTTCGTGGAAGTCACAGCAACCAATGCCGCCAAGTTGTATGGATTATATCCACGAAAAGGTGGTCTTATTCCAGGAGTAAGTGATGCAGATATCACGATCTGGTATCCCAATTTGGATAGCTTCAAGCTGAAGAACGAGATGCTACATCCCAATGTCGACTATACGCCTTACGAGGGACAAACATTGAATCAGTGGCCCAAATATACGATTTTGAGAGGTCAGGTAGTCTGGGATAGAGAGAATGGGGGCGTAATTGGAAAGAAAGGGTACGGAAAATTTCTCGAAAGAGGGATTAGTAGTTTGGCTGGGCCGTTGCGACCAGAGAAGGATTGGAGTCCTCGAGATTTTTGAATGAAATCTAGTTCTGGTATCTCAAATCTAATCCGAGTGATAAATACTAAAAGGAGTGAATAGCTACCTGAAGCATTTCAGTTCCCAATGTAGTGGTGAGCGGAAGATAGAATCATGCCTTGGGTAAGGTACATGTAAATTAGGGCTAAGCTAACTAGCAACGTAGGCCAAAGATCTTCGACCATCTGGACTTCGAGGACAAAAAGTGAATGCAAGTGGTGAATTGCATTGGACAGATTCAACTTCATTCAATTCCAATGACCACAAAGTCTGAAGATGAAGACGTCGACAATCACCCTCTCCCAAATCACGTGTCTCGGCATCCTTCCCCAGAACCCCGAACTTCAGCCGCGCCTCCATCACCCCGCGATTACCTCAAAGCTCCCCACATCTCCATCTCGAACCTTCCCCAAACCCTCAATCCCACGCAATTAGACACCGCAATCATGTCCTCCGCAGCCTGCATCTTCTGCAAGATCGTCAAAGGTGATTTCGTCCCAATGGCAGTGGCAGGAAGCTAGGGGAAAGGAAGCTGACGATAAATACAGGCGACATCCCCTCAATGAAGCTCTTTGAATCAGAGAAAGTGCTTGCGTTTTTGGATATTAATCCGCTGTCGAGGGGCCATACTGTATGTTCACTCTCCCCCGCAAACCTCATCTCGAAATTGGCACAAAATAAGGTATGAAGTCTTAGAGAAGAATAGAAGCTGACAGGATGGATGGTAGTTAGTGATCCCCAAGCACCACGGCGAGAAATTGACGGATATACCTGATGATGCATTGATGGAAATACTGGTACGCCTCTTCCCCTCAGATCCGACTTGCAGTTCTATAGATTCATAGCAGGAGCGCTGATCGTCGTGACGGCAAAGCCAATAGTAAAAAAGCTCGTCAAAGCAACCGGCGCAGAGAATTATAACGTGCTGCAAAACAACGGCCGTATTGCGCATCAGGAGGTTGATCATGTACATTTTCATATGGTGAGTGTGCCCCTCTTTCTTTTCCCTTCTTCTTCCCTTCTGATGTTGGTTAGACGAGGAGGGGCTGATTGAGGTTGGTAGATTCCCAAACCGAATGCGGAGGAGGGAATGAGTATTGGATGGCCGCAGCAGAAGACAGATTTTGATAAATTGAATGCCTTGCTTGCTGAGATTAAAGCGAAGATGTGAAAGGGCTACTTTAGGGGTGAGGGAGGATGGGCAAACGGGTTGAGGTGTTTTGCTGAGGTGAGGGTGATGGGACGGGCACAAAAAAACAGTAAATAATGAAGAAATGAGTGAGGCCATGGCTGCGAATAACCTATTTTTATGGCAGAATGGCCAAGAATTGAGAAGAGGTATGAGAATAAAAGGGTTGCGATGTCTTGTATATGTCTTGGATCTCCTCCCTCTACTTCTGCAGATGCATCTATCACCCACTTCAAACGCCGGAATCCATCCGATATGCACCACCTATTTTACAAGGTTCCACCTTATTTCCACCCATCCATCCATACTTGCATCCCATTTCTCAAACCATGCTCATTAAATCCATCACCATCTAATCAAGATCCGCCTCTGAAGTCTCAACCTTGGTCCCATTTGTAGTCGGAGGCGCGATTCCCACTGAATCAGCAGGTACCGTCTCCGGCACAGTTACCTTCTCCTCTTTAACAGGATAAAACTGGATCTTCCCACCAGGATTAATCATCCCGACACGGTCATAATAGCTCCTCGCCCTGACATACGGATCGAGGCCCCAATAATCGACCTTCAGCTTCGATGCAATCTCATTTCTGCTCTTTTTCACAGCATCAACATCCCCAGTGCCACGAATCCACTCCAACGTCACTTTCTCGTATTCCTTGACAATTTCTTCGCGTGCTAAGAGCAGTTTGTCACGCGTTGCTATGTCTTTCATGGTGTCGTTCTCGCCGGGGACGGGCTCGATGTATTGGTAAGTCCAATCTTCGGCTCCTCCTAGCTCGTGGATGATTTGTGGTTTGGGTACGTAGGCTTCCATTTCCTCGACGTTATTGGTGAAATGTACTTTGCTTGCTACCACGGGGTCGAGCCAGCCTTTGATGATTTTCCAGATTCCTGGGGACTGTTAGGAACTGCTTGTCATTGGGGAAGGTGGTTTTACCTTGGAATATCCAAGGAGCTTTATGGACTAGGACTACACCGAGAGATTCGGGGTAATTTGCCTCGAAGCACTTGATCATGAATTTTACAGGGGCGTAATCCTGAGAAAGTTAGCTTCATCTTCAGATGAAAGAAGATGGGGCTTTACCATGTTGGCCATTGAGAATCCAGTCATATCGAAAACAACGCACTAGTACATTAGCCGGGGTTTTTTTAGGGGGAAACAAAACTTACGGCAGTATCCACAGGAGGCTGTAAAACCATACGAGCAGATTCTATCACAAAGACCGTATATCTCTCCAGACTCTCCTCGCTCTGCTCGCCCTGTTTATGTAGCTTCACTCTCACAAAGCACATCGGCCTCCCATTCTTATCCACACCATGTAAGAAACTCTTCCCAAGGCGCATTTGAGCAAGAAAGTCTTCTCCTAATCTCCTCTTCGCGTGATCGCTCCCATTTGCAGCTTCCAATGAAGACAATTCACCATTTTTCATAATATCGTCATCTACATGAACATCTGCAGATCTCCATCTCATCGTAGATACCATCATTACTAATGCTTTTTCCACATCCCATTTTCTGGCTCTTAGAAACCTTAGGAGCAATGCATCAGGATGATCGTGCTTCACCATGCTCCAGAATGTCGCCCTCAGTGTCTCTGGAGTCAGACTCGCTAACGCTTCATGGAATTCTTTCGTCTGCCCGTACTTATCGTCCGAATCCGCGACTACCGAGTGTGGCGTTGACTCTGTAGAAGTGACCGAATCCGTATCATCGTCCTTGTTTTTCCTGAAGAGAGACATTCTCTTCTTCTTTTTCTCCTTCTCAGGTTTCTTCAGCGAAGCGGTATCAACTCTCGTTCTGCCATTGCTAATTTCTGCCAATCCATTCCCATTCAGTTCCTTCGGATCCAACACCCCAAAGACTTGTAATGTAGCAATCCAGAATTCCCTCAATTTCTCCTCTTGTTCCGGCGTCAATGTACCCGGTCGACCCGGTAAAGCTTCGCCTGTCATGTTGCTGAGTTCCTGCTCTATTTCCTCTAAGATTTCAACGGCGGTATGTTGGTGCTTGACGGCGCCGGGAGACGCGGAATAGAGGATCGCGACTGCGCAGGCAATAACAAATGCTGTCCAAGATCCAACGCTGCTTCGCAAGGGCTTTGGCGTGAGGATTGGCCGTTTATAAGGATTTTGATTTGAAAGCTGGGGGCGTTTCGAAACGCAGAGCTGCTTATTACTCGAACTTTGAGGATCGCCGATATGGGAGATTGGTCTTGCGCCGAGGCGGGGGAACGACGAACAGAACTTTGACGCGTACGAAGCTCGCAAGATAGTTTCTCGCAACGCGGAGATCGTGTAGTGAGGAGGTGTACTCGGAGAGAAGGAGGGTAGATAGCTTTTGTGGATTCGGGTCTTGGTATTCCCGAGCCGGCGCAGCGAAGCAGTGTTTAGATTGGAGGAAAGATGGAGATGTCTGGATTTTGAATTAAAAACTTGCGCCGCTCTTGATGTTTTCATGGAAACAGAGAGAGAAGGAGAGTTGTGGCAAGGCGGGGGAGGGTTTTGACTTTTGAAGGCGCAGCAGTCTCTCAGCTCGGATTTTCAATGTCGGATACGGAGCAGACGAAGACCCCTTCTGCAGGATGACGAGAAGAGTACGAATACTGTTAACCTGGTCACTGTGGCTGGCAGTGTTGCATATGTACTTGGCGAGCCTTCATCAATTAGATCTGAGCAAGCCGTTGCATTGCATGTCTTGCGCCCTCCTCGCTCTCGCTCTTGCCGGTGCTATCTTTATAAAGTCGTCATCATATCGGGGCCTTTTATGCTGGCACAACTTCCGGATGGCAGGCGAGGCAGGCACGCGATGAAAATGGCGGGGCTTGGTGAACTTTGATCCGGCCGACAGGGGGTTTGCTCTTCAGTGGGCCTCGCGTCGCGTGGGAAAAGAGCCGCTGGACATTTCAATATCAACAAACCGCCGTCGCAAACCAGCACATTGTCCCGAAAAGACCCAGAACATTGACAATCGAGAATGTCTTCATCTACCACGCCACAAGCTGGCAGCAGCACAAAACGATCTGGTTCTGGCAGTCGCAGACCGCTCTCCCGCCCGACAACACCCCTGCGGCCCTCCTCGAGATCCTCGCTGCGCGAGTCGGGGAAGGCAAGCATTGGCGGCGCAACAGATGCTCCTCTGGAGGCTTTCGAGCCTGCATTCGCAGAATTGTCGGATTCGATGGCAGATTTGGAGGCCAACTTTATGCATCTGCAATTGATGCATGAGAGTTTGTCCAGGTTTAGTGAGAACTTCGCCAGTTTTCTGTATGGGTTGAATATGAATGCATTTTGCGTGGATTTTCCTGAGGTAAGTAGGATTTGACATGTTGGTATTTCTAGCATTAATTGAATTGTCAGGCACCTATTTCGGACTCATTTCGCAGAGCTCGAGAGCAAGAGGAGCAACTTGGTGAGTCCTGTATACCCCACTCCTTACTCGCCGCTGACCCCTCCAAGGCCGCTCAACAAGTTCAGATAGATTTCACGGCGAGATTGATGGAGAGACAACATTCTTGTGAGCCAACTCAATCCTTTTTGCTTAGACTATGGCTTATAATCTTCAGGACAACTGATACATCCTTTGTCGAAAATCCTCCCACATCTTCGAAATCGGCGCCCAAATTCGCAACTCCTGCTCCATCTCGAATAGCGGGCGCCGGACGAGGAGTACCTGCAGGCAGAGGTGGGGCAGCTCGTGGTGGTCTTAGAGGGACCCGTGGTAGTGGTCTTGCAAGAGCTGCAAAAGGCCGTGGAGTAAAGTAGATGATACCCCGAATGTTAGTGACGGCTTGACGTCTGATGCCAAATAACATTTTGTGCCCTATACCCGATCTTCATGTCGCAATCTCCTCCTCCATCAGTCCCGAGTTCTCCATATCTACTTCCACATCCTTGGTGTTTTCCTGTGCTGCCTGTCGAGGTCCATTGTCGGTCCGGAGTCCAATAGCCGCTTCGGCTTCCTGCTGGGTATACGGTTCATCCTTCAATGACTTGACTCTATGAACTGTCAGCTTTGCCAATACGCATGCCGGTCGAATTTTCTACCTTCTCTTGTGTGTGCTCCCTTTGCGGTGTGTGACCAAACTATGCTCGCTCTCAAACCATTTTGCGCACTCTACACAATAGAATTGCCCAAGACCGGGAAGATCCTCTGCTGCTTTGCTGCTCTTGTGCTGTTCGAGATGCTTAGGTGACCGAAGATCCTCTGATATCTGGTCTAGGTCTCTGGTAGGGAGTATCAGTCTTCATGCCCCCTCCATGGAAGGTAAGCATCGGGCATACCTCAGCCGCCTCCTGGTCTTCGTTCGCGTGGATTTCTGTGGAATGCCCATTATGGCTCTTCCTCTTTGTGCAATGGTCGGTCGTCGAGCCCTTGAATGACGAGTTTCAGTTCAGTAAGATTTCGGACGAGTGGCTGAATTGTGGTCTGCAGGTCAAGTCTGCAGGCCAAATCTCCAGGCCAGCAAAAAAAAACTGGTTCCCTGCAAGCGAGAGAGAGCCGTCCGAGGCTGCAAAACGACTGGCCACTCACGAGGCGCCGGCTTTCCTTTTTTGCGGGATTTCACATTCATGGTTAGCCGGCTCTGCCCATCCTCGATTCTAGCCTCGATTCTGCCCTTATTCCGGGTTGACCGAGCCAGCGACATGGGAGTAATGGGGCCGATATGGGCCTGCAGACAGCTCAGAGATTTTTCGTTCATTCGCTTGCTTGTGATTATGTGGCAGCTCCCAAGCTGGGCCCTGCGCATGCTGCACAGTCATTGGATCAATGCTAGTAGTTTGATGTCATCCTCAGCCCCTGGTCGCAGTTTTGCAGGCGTGAAATAGGCTGCCTTTGATTGGTGTTGCCCCACCAGCCCGAAGCTCTGAGCCGAGTTACCGCAAGGTTAACAGCCCAGACAGCTTATCTCGCTCGACCTCACTCTCTCTTCCTTCTAAACCACAACCACCTCCGGTCCCCTCCACTCCACCACCATGTTGTCCTCGCGCAAGTTCCTGGGCGTGGTCCAGAGACAGGGCCTCGCCCAGCTGGGCATTCGGAGAATGGCCACAGTCAGCGATTCTCCTCTGGACAAGAAGGTCCGCCAGAACAACCAGGAGGAGGGCAACTTCATCAACTACAAGAAGATGTCCGAAAACCTCGCCATTGTCCGCTCTCGACTCAATCGCCCGCTCACATATGCCGAAAAGATCCTGTATTCTCACCTCGACGATCCGCACGGCCAGGAGATCGAACGTGGGGTCAGCTACTTGAAGCTCCGTCCCGACCGCGTTGCTTGCCAGGATGCGACCGCTCAAATGGCAATTCTCCAATTCATGTCCGCAGGCATGCCCTCCGTTGCGAATCCGACTACCGTCCACTGTGACCATCTGATCGAAGCACAAGTTGGCGGACCAAAGGATCTTGCACGCGCCCAAGACATCAACAAGGAGGTCTACGATTTCCTGGCTACATCTTGCGCAAAGTACAACATTGGCTTCTGGAGACCTGGCTCTGGCATCATTCACCAAATTCTCCTCGAGAACTATGCTTTCCCCGGTGGTCTCTTAATTGGTACTGACTCGCATACTCCCAATGCTGGTGGTCTTGGAATGTGTGCGATTGGGGTTGGTATGCATTTCTGCCTTCGAAACATACTCAAATAATAGACTAACTCCGGAACAGGTGGAGCTGATGCTGTGGATGTTATGGCCGACCTTCCCTGGGAATTGAAGGCACCAAAGGTTATTGGTATCAAGCTTACCGGTGAGATGTCTGGCTGGACCTCAGCAAAGGGTATGTTCTCACAATGTAAAACAAATTCACGCTAATCATTGTAGATATCATTCTCAAGGTTGCGGGTATCTTGACCGTCAAAGGAGGTACAGGAGCGATAGTAGAATATCAGTAAGTCTCAGCTTCTCAGAGGACTGTTCCCTCTCTCGTGTCGTTTCAGGATTAGACTTTAGCAATGTCCAATAGCTCCTGGAACATTCTACTCCTGGAAATAACTGAAAGAAGTATGCTTACTTGGGAACTTGGGAAATAGTGGTCCTGGAACTGAGACACTGAGCGCGACTGGCATGGGAACTATATGTAGGCTATTCTCCTCCCCTAAAGAATCAGGTTGCTAATTTACTGCAGGTAATATGGGGTGAGCTTTTCTTCATTGTCCCTGTCCTTTGCCGTCACATTCTTCTGCATACTTCCCAGCTGATGCTGTCACATCTTTCTTCACCCTTCAAACTAACCTGTCACAGTGCAGAGATAGGCGCAACGACCTCGTGTGAGTATTTTTTCTCCATCATCTTTGACATGAAGCTAATAATCCACAGTGTTTCCCTTCAACGACCGCATGTACGATTACCTTGCAGCGACCAAGCGGAAAGAGATAGGAGATTTCGCGCGAGTGTACGCCAAAGAATTGAGAGAAGATGAAGGCGCCGAGTATGATCAACTCATCGAGCTCAACCTTTCGGAACTCGAGCCACACATCAACGGCCCTTTCACTCCAGATCTTGCTACACCCATCTCCAAGTTCTCCGAGGCTGTCAAGGCCAACAATTGGCCTGAGGAGCTTAAGGTCGGTCTGATTGGCTCTTGCACAAATTCCTCTTATGAGGATATGTCCCGTGCTGCGTCTATTGCACGTGATGCTCTTGATCACGGCATCAAGGCTAAGTCTCTCTTCACTGTCACACCTGGTTCCGAGCAAATTCGGGGTATGTACTGATGATCGACTTGTATGAAGTAAATGCTGACTGCTAACAGCCACCATCGAACGAGACGGTCAACTGTCTACTCTCGAGGAATTTGGTGGAATGATTCTTGCCAATGCTTGTGGTGTAAGTGTTTTGGGAGAAAGCAATCCATTATTCCCGTTCTCGACGAACACTCTAGATCGGGCACCGCTAACTCCTTCATAGCCATGTATTGGACAATGGGATCGACAGGACGTCAAGAAGGGCGAGGCCAACTCGATCATCTCATCCTACAATCGAAATTTCACTGGACGTAACGATGCCAACCCTGCCACCCACTCTTTCGTCACCTCCCCGGATTTGGTCGTCGCAATGACCATTGCCGGATCTCTGCATTTCAACCCTCTCACCGACAAGTTGAAGGATAAGGATGGAAATGAGTTCCTTTTGTCCCCACCAACTGGCGAGGGTCTTCCATCGAGAGGATACGACCCCGGACAGGACACCTACCAAGCCCCCCCTAAGGATCGTGCATCTGTCAGCGTCGCCGTCTCCCCCACCAGTGACCGATTGCAACTTCTTGAGCCCTTCCCTGCTTGGGACGGGAAGGATAAGCTTGACCTTCCTATCTTGATTAAGACTAAGGGAAAGACTACCACTGATCACATCTCCATGGCTGGGCCTTGGCTCAAGTACCGTGGCCACTTGGACAATATCTCAAACAACATGTTAATCGGTGCCGTCAACGCTGAAAACGGCGAGGCCAACAAAATCAAGAACTTCACAACCGGCGAGTACGACGCTGTCCCAGCGACGGCTAGAGACTATAAGAAGAAGGGCATTCCGTGGGTTGTTATTGGAGACTGGAACTACGGTGAAGGATCTTCGCGAGAGCACGCTGCCCTGGAACCGAGACATCTTGGTGGATTGGCCATCATCACCCGATCCTTCGCCCGTATCCACGAGACAAACTTGAAGAAGCAAGGCATGCTTCCCTTGACCTTCATCGACCCTGCAGACTACGACAAGATCCAGCCATCCGACAAGGTTGATCTACTATGCACGGAGTTGGCGGTTGGCAAGCCGATGACACTGGTTGTTCACCCGAAGGATGGAAAGTCGTTTGAGATTAAGTTGGCCCATACATTCAATGCTCCCCAGATTGAGTGGTTCAAGAACGGAAGTGCACTTAACTCTATGGCAAAGAAAAGATCGGGGCAGTGAGATTGGGCAGAGAGATTGTACAGGAGTTTCCTTTAGTTTGTAAGAGGCCGTTATACACATCTCGCGTTCTTAGCCAGGCTTGACTTGCAATGCAATATGTGATCCACTGATAGAAGTTTCCTGGTGATTAATTGATTGAAATATTCATGGTATAATCGTAGTACTGTCTCCATTAAATACATTGATTCCATTTTGAATTACTCAGTGATTGTCCGACAAGTACATGGTACAATCAAGTCCCACTGCTCAGTGATCGTTGACATGTACATGGTGCTGTCGAATCCAGCTACTCAATGATTGTTTTACATGTACAGGTACATTCGCAGCACTCCCTTCACTGAATGCTTCAAGTCGAGATCGAACTATTCAGTGATTGTTTGACATGTACGTGGTACAATCGCACAACTACCTCCGCCAATAATTAAGTGATTGGGCAAGATATGTATTGTGTAATGGGACCGCCCACTCGCGGCGGGAAGAACAAGTAACACTCATTGCCAATGTCCTAAGTCGAAGTGGGATATTTACCTAAGGTAGATCGAGGTAGGATTATATTAATGGACCACAACTTGCGGAATATTTCCCAACCAAGGTGTCTCAAATAATCTGGCTCGATTTGGAATATCGAGATTTCAGTAGCGCTGTTTTTGTCAACCACAAGTCTCGTATAACTCCACGCTCTTGGTGGTAATCGCCCCTTCACGGCGTCAATGAGCCAAGGAAAATTGCTTAATGATCGATTGCCATATATACAGTACATTTGCAGCTCCGTTAGGTACACCCATTCTAAACCGAGATCTCCTCTACTGGTCGTCCAGGACATGCAGGTACTTCTTCTCTTCCCTCTTCTCACGCTCGGTCGCCGGAGGCAGATCGTAGAACGCAGCGCTTCTATATCCTTGCTGCATAGCAGTTAGCTTTGAAACTCAATTTTAGAACGAATATGTAGCTTACCAAGTAATGAAACGTCAAACTGCTCAACTCCGCAGGCTCAATCCCCAAATCCTTGAATGTTTTCGCTGTGGGATCAATCTTCTGATCAATGAACTCCCTCTCTACCTCATCAGCTGTCAGGACCGGCCACCAGAGTGCTTTATTCAAAAGACCAGCAACAGGCTTAAGGATCGCCTTGGGGAGGTTGATGTGTCGGCGGTGCTTGATGATTTCGCGGTCCACAAGCTCGGCAATCTCGGCTGTAGAGTAGTTCTTAGGACCATAGAGTTCATAGGTTTGCGAGGCTGTTGTGTCGTCTTGAAGCATCTTCTCGAGGGCTTCCCCGACGTCGATTGCGTGGACGGGCCAGTACCGCTCTTGCATGTTGTTCGCGGTGAAGACGTTCGTAATGCCGGCTAGCTTATGGAGGAGGCGGTCTTCGAAGCCGAACAACGGAGCTGGGCGGACAATGGTGGTCTCTGGGAAGATGCTGCGGGCCACAGCTTCTCCTCGTCCCTAAAGCGGGTTTTAGCATTATTAAATATGTACAGTTGATTTTTAAATAATACCTTGGTTGCGAAGAATTCGGATGGAGAGTTGACATCTGCATTGTACGAAGAGACGTGGATGAATCGATCAACATCGTATTTTGCAACAGCCTCAGCGATCCGCTCAACGCCTTCCACATGCACGTCCTCGAGGTCAAAGTTCTTGGTGGGGTAGGTTCGGCCAACGAGATTGTAGACCACATCTGAGTGTCGAACGCTTTCTTCGAGGGATGGTGTATTTCGGAGGTCATACTCCATGAAGATCACCCGGCCCAAATCTCCAGAGACTTTCAGATGTCTCTTGGCCATCTCCTCACGGAAAGGGACAATGACCGTGCATCCTTGCCTCGCTGTTCCGGTGTCAGCCCAGTCTCTTCAAGATAGCTCAACCATAAGGCATTGTACCAAGTCTGTTCACAATATAGCGTCCCAAGAATCCAGTTGCACCAAAGACTGTCACCGTGTGTCCTAATAAGCTCGATCAGTCTCTCGTTGCGCTATGGGAAGCTCCAAAATCACCTCCGAGTGACGACCTGTACAGCCACACATTAGATCAAGTTCATTCAATCCCATTAGTAGAATTACTAACCTTCCACCCTGCGTCCGTATGATTGGCTTTCCGGTGCGGGTAATGGTGATATCTTGGAGGTGCTGTCGGCGGGGCACATTATTGAGGCTCCTCCTCGCAGTCCGCAGACTGGTCATAGTCGTCGGACCGCAGGACTTCTGCATAGCGGCGGGTGTGCTCAAACTCAATTGAGCGTGGTGCTGTGAGTCAATTGAGCAATCGTGAGCTGGAGTCCTGATCAGAAGTGTGAGGTTGTCCGTACCCTGGTCAAGCCGAGCGCACTAGCGCAAAAGCTCCAGGTACGATCAGCCGCGTTGACCAAAAAGCATCCAAAAATCAACAACCTCCGCAACGCCTTTACATCTTGAGTTTGAGGTTTGCCAGTGGCTCCCAGATACTTGTCCCTCTCCAAAACCGACCTCCGCCCACCATGAACATCGATACGATCCCTGACTTCCTCGCCGAGCAGAGAGATGCTGCTCCTGCCGAACTCCAACACCTCTTCCTCTCTTTTGAAGACTTGTGGGAGCGCAAGCTATGGCATCAGTTAACGGATGCCTTGATCGAGTTCTTCAATCATAAAGAGAGCGCCCATCAACGATTACCTTTCTACAAGACCTTCATCCTCACCTTCGCCGATAAGATCAACCAGCTTAAGCTTGTTACTCTAGCTTTGTGCGCAGCTTCACAGTGCAGAGGTATTTTATGAAGGCAGCATATATAGGTGACTCTCACTAATACATGCACAGATAGCCAAGAGCGCCTGTCTTTCCTCGAAGCCGTGGCAAAGAAAGTCAATAATCCCAACTCACAAGATGCCTACGTTTACGCCACTGTCGCAGTGGCTACCGTCAAGCTGGAGCTGAAAGACTTGGAAGGAGCGCGGAAGGATTTGGACAAATCGGAGAAGATCTTGGATGGTTTTGATTCAGTTGAGACTATTGTCCATGCTGCCTTTTACCGGGTCAACGCAGAATACTACCAGGTTTGTCTTCTCTCCAAGGCTAAGAGAAAGAAGCTAATATCATCAGTCAAAACTTGAGTTTGCTTCATATTACCGCAACGCTCTTCTGTATCTTGCCTGTATCGAGCTGAATGATCTTACCCCTGCTGAACGCCGAAGCCGGGCCTATGACCTCTCGATCGCAGCCTTAGTCTCGGACACAATTTACAACTTCGGGGAGCTGCTCTTACATCCCATCCTCGAATCCTTAGTTAAAGATGATGCCTGGCTCCGCGACCTGCTCTTTGCATTCAACCGTGGAGACTTGGCAGCATACGACGTCCTCGCCGGTCACATTTCCTCCAACCCCCTCCTCGCAGAACACCGAGACGGCTTGAGACAAAAGATCTACCTCGCTGCTCTCACTGAAACCGTTTTCCGAAGGCCACCTCATGACCGTGCTATGTCATTCCGCACCATTGCTGAAGAGACCAAAGTCCGGCCAGATGAGATTGAGCACTTGATTATGAAGGCGTTGAGCTTAGGACTGTTAAGAGGAAGCATCGACCAAGTTGATGAGATTGCTCGAATCAACTGGGTACAGCCTAAGGTGTTGGACATGAAGCAGATTGACAATATGCGCACGAGGTTGCAGGACTGGGATTCGAGTGTCTTTGAGCTTGGTAACTGGATCGAGAAGACAGGAGGGGATGTTTGGGCCGCGTGATTTGGCATGGCATGGCGTCTAGGCTTGATACGAATGGCTTGGGATGTATTATAGATCTCTGAGAGCGGGAGATACATGGCATTTGAAGTCATGGATAGACTACCTGTCTCACGGATAGAAAGCTGTGAATCAAGACATCAAAATCTAAGATCTCACTGACTCCATTTTCCAAAAATTTGTGGTGAAACTATCACTTTGAGATAGGATACGAGGGAAAGAAAATTATTTCACCAACGATTCACTATTTGGATGAAAGTAGAGTTGACTTATTGAATCCCAATGCATTTTATGGACCAAATACTCCTACTATATGCAAGGCCCACACGCCACCTATGTCTTAATCTTGTTCTTTGTCCCAACATCCCCATCCACTTTCTCCTCCCTCGGGCTCCCAAACAACGACACCATCCCCACAAGCCAAGCAGGCCACCAAACACACCAAACCACAACTTGCGTCGTCATCCCCCACACATCCCATCCGAAGGCCGCCTCCTTCAACACCTCGCCAATCCCTAACTCCCACCACCAGCACCCCGCTATCAACACAGTCGTCGGCGACAGCGCACTGAGCAGCACTCCCAAGACACCCTTGATGACAGGATGGTTGGGTAGAGGCTGCATGTATGTTAAGGGAGCGGAGAGGAGACCGACTAGGAAGGCGAGGGAGAAATTTAGTGTTGCGAGCGAGGAGAGGAAGAGGCCTAGGAGGAGGAGAGAGAAGGTTTTAATGAGGGAGTAGTGGTGGGCTGTTGGGGCGAAATAGTGCGTTAGGAGAGCGGAGAGGATCAGCGGGAAGAAGGCGTTGATGCTGGTGAAGGCGGTGAAGATTGGGTTGAGCATCTGTATTGTGTTACTATAATGAAAGAAAATAGTAAAGAGGACTGAGCTTACGGCTTGAGGTGTATGGTTGAATATGTAAAGCGGTAGGACGCCGAGGAATTGTGAACCAGCTACTACGGCTAATGGAAGGAAGAGCTCTCGTTCTCTGACAGATGTTGTCTCTTCTGGGACCAGAGCTTTGAGGTCTCCTGCCTTCACTATCGCTAGTAGACCTTTCTTCTCCCCAGCTTCGATTGTCGAGGCTACCTTCGAGCTCTTTTCGATTGGAGACCCGCTCTTCACCCAGAGGAATATGGCCATGATTGTGAAGTTAACCGCTACAAGCATGGCACTTGGGAGATAAGTACCAATACTTACGAAGCGATCAGCTTGCATCAGTAAGTAGAAGAAAAAACTTTGATGGAGGTGCTCCAGCAGGTTGTTCAAGCTCCTGAATGTGCTTTCGATGACCCTTCCCATTGCCATTTCATCTTGCCAGCCTTCTCCAAATGGCTGCAATGTAATAGCATCCACATGATACGGGATGAAGCTGCTGTGTGGTCCGGAAGCATGACCCAAGCCTTGGTTCAGCATCCCTCGAAGCATAGTCTGCAACCTATCTTTATAACTGTCCGAATGCTGCCACATTTGCTGTAGAGAAGTCCCGATACCCATATGCCCACTGATCGATACCACCGTATTCAAAAGATCCAAGTTCGGAAGTTGCCCATTGATCCCATCATACACAATGTGTATATCCTGGAACCGGTGGTCAAAAGGATAGTCAATAACTATCGCACCCTGCAATGCACCACTCTTCAACGGCAACGAGTCAACCTTGTTAGACTGATGCGTATCATGATACGCATCAACCCAAGCCTGGGGTCCCGCCTTACTGTCCGCCGTCACCAGGAATATAATGTCCTTCGACCACAGAGACCACCGCTTGAAATATCGTGCCAGAGTCAGGATCAGCGCAACTCCGCTGCGGTTCAGCTTTCCCTCTATATTCCTCCATGCTCCCACAAGCACAATGGCTTCTGTAGCATCTCCTCTCGGTGCATGTAGAATGGCGTAGATGTTCTCTCCAGAATACGTTTCTCCCGCGGATTTATACTCATAGCTCTGCCTCGCAACCTTTAGGCCCGAAGCTTTGAAGAATTCCTCCAACTTGTCATTCACCCTATATTTATATTAGATTTCTATCCCGTAATAATGTGACAAGCTGGCGCACTCAATATTGCTGTTTTCTTCCAAGGCATCAACCTCGTGCTTATACCCCCTGAACACATTCTGGTCGCTCCCAGCAAAATAGGTGTGTACCTGACCCGGCAGGAGTGCGTTCTCGGAGATATAGGTCCTTCGTGAGTAGTTGTCTAAGGGAAGTACGAGCAGCCATGCGACGCCGATTACTATGCAGAGAAAGGACAGGTATGGTGGCAGCTTCAGGATGAAAGGATTGCGCCGCAGGAGGACGCTGGAAGCTTTAGAATTGTTAGCAATTTATCAGGAAGGGTTGAGTGTCTGCTTGCATAATAGTGACACCATTTTAAGGAGCGTGGTGGGTGATGGGCAAGCTCAGCATTTTTGGGAGCTCCGAGGTCGTCGATGTTCATGGGGCTCACTTTTTAAAGTCGCCAATTTGCCGACGCGACTGGGCAATCAGCTAGTTTAGGGGGACAGCATTACTGTAATGTTTACAATTCTACAAGTGAAGAGAAGGTTGAATTACTAGTGAATCGACAATAATATTCATGATCATATCACTCTACACACAAGATCCCTGACGCCACCCAACAAAGCCCTTCCAACTCCGAACTATGCTATTATAGGTTTATACAAGGGGAGCAATACATGTTCGAACAATATCTCTTCCTCATGGTCCTAGCCGTTGCCCTGGGTCCGCGAATCTTAAAGCAATACCAGGATCTGCAGGCGCGTTGGTCGTGGGAAGGACGCCATATCGCCCATAAGTTTTCTGATCAACTGAGACGTAATGCGGTAGTCTCCCGAGCAAATTTAATTTGCCTTCTATCCATCTAAGAATCCATTCTGGTGGTGCGAGGAATTTGAGATATCCAAGGCCCCCTTTGTCAACATTAGTTATGTTTCCTCAACACTCGAGTCTGGGTAGCTTACATCCGTAGCCAAAAGCCAACCCACAGCAATGTCCCAAAAAGCTGGTATGTGGAATCAAGAAGGAGACAAATAACACCAACACAATGGGAGTGATCCACGTTGGTATTTGGGTTGTGCCAATCACGAAATTTGGATTCGTTCTATAAGTCTTGACTGCCTCCATGGCGATGAGTGTGAACACCCATATACTAAGAAATATATTAGCTTCAAAAGCACACCTCTAAGAAATCCAAAAGCCATACCTCGCTCCTAATACTGTTGTATTCAGACCAATTGCCCTCTCAGCGAACGTATAAAGTAGCGCGGGAATCGTGGATAAAGCTGAGCTTCAAGTCAGCACTCTCCAAACAGTCTAAACCCCTGCAACACAATTAGGGTAATACATACGTCCAAGGAACAATGCCAAAGTAGTAAGCGTCCCATATTCAGCCTCAAATCTTTCCAACAACGGTGTCAACGCAAGTATATTCATGAAAGCATGGAAGAAGCCTGCATGAACCAGAGGAAAGGTATTTGTCCTATACACTACGTACACGCACATTAATTAGCAAAGTTATTATGCGGCGTCGTTTTTGGAACACTCAGAGTAGGAAAAAGGAGGACCAACTGGTAGCCAAGCCAATCTCCTTCGGTATTAAAGCCCCCCATTGCTGCACATCCCACGCGGATTGCAAGCTCACGAGCCAGAATAGCACAATAACAAGGATTATACAGCGGGTGAAGAGCGGCAGGCGGAATATATAGGAGCGAGCGCGCGCAGCTGAGAACTGGGGGAGACTTGGAGGCATTGTCGAGGTCTATCGTCTTCGGGCTGTCGGGATTTCCGACAGGGACTTGAAGGGCAGAAGGTACAGGCGTCAGAGGGCTTTCAATCAAACGAAGGGTCGATTGCCAGCATTGTTGTCACAAAAGTCCTGCCCGAAGATGGGTGTGAGATGGTTGAGGACAAAGTTATTGAGGCGGATAGGGACTTTCACGCGATCATCGCTTAGGGGCAGCAGGGGTTGGTCTCGAGGCTGACTGCAAGGCTGCATTTTTTTTTCAATCCTAAGCACAAAACTTTCTTTTATTCTTCTTGTGACATTTCAGAACAAGTTTACGATTCACCAAGATTGTCTTACTAAATTTGACCTCTGGATGCTTTGAGAGCAAGACTTGAAGAGCAAAACTCTCCAGTCCCGAAGGACCAATTCTCGTGACCCACTCCAACTCCAACCAAAATGGTTGAATCAGACGAAGATGAGGTGCCGTAAGCTGTTCACTTGTGCTACTACTCTCTCGAACATTATTGATTGGATCAGGGCCCTCTCGAGCTCAACCCTCGACGCACTAAAGGAATTTTACGCCGATCGTGATGCACGGCTGAAGCAATTCGAGGACTTGAAAAACGTAGCTGAAGAGAATGCCGGGAAGAGCGCTCCATTGACTATGGATGCTTTTGCAGAAGATTGGAATGAGAGCCAGTTTTGGGTTTGTTCTTATGGTCGTGGGAAGATGTGGCTGTGCATCTGACTGGGAGCTAGTATTCCGATGAGACGGCTAAGACGCTGGCTGAAGAGTTGCTAAGAGGAGCGGATGGGAAGAAGAGTATTGCGGTTGTTTCAGCGCCGAGTGTATTTGTGCAACTGAAGAACCTGCTAGTGCGTTCTTATAGAAGGAAAACGACCGATATGGATATCTAAAGCTGATGACTTAACAGGCCGAGAGAGGGAACACGGCCGAGAATCCGAGACTCTACTTGCTTGAGTTTGATCGGCGATTCGAGGTCTTTCCTGAGTTTGTGTATTATGATTTTAATGACCCGCTGAGTTTACCTCGTAAGTGCACTGAGGTGGGGGATAGGAGGAATGCTGATGACAACAGCTGTTATGAAGGCCAGCATCGATCATATCATTTGTGATCCCCCTTTTCTGAGCGAGGATTGTCAAACCAAAGGTGAGATCTCACCTCCATACTATTCCGTTATCAGCTAATCTCCAGAAGCTGCTATGACCGTTCGATGGCTGTCTAAGTCCTGGGGAGCAGGATCACCCGCAGCAAACTCACGTCTCATCGTGTGCACAGGAGAGCGAATGGAGACTCTGATCAACAAACTCTACCGCCCTCAGAGTATTCAAACAACCACCTTTGAGCCAATACACTCAAAAGGTTTGAGCAACGAGTTCTTCTGCTACGCAAATTTCGAATGCAACCACTGGAAATGGAAGGAACAGAATAGCTCATGAGACCCTCTTTTATTGGAATCATGCAGTGGCTACTGGGTGCCGGGTATTGCGTACATATGTAAAATACCAACGCCATGAAATGCGAAACCTGTCCTATATCATGCTGCCTTTATACCAATGACTATGTCACGAAAATAACGTACTATTTTGCAACTCCGCCGCCGTTTATGCCAACCAATAACCAGATGCCGTAAGAAGGAGGCTGTACCAATGCACGAGGTGCATTTGGCCTCGATATGCACAGAATGGCGTGAAATATGAGCTCAAATTTGGTGAAGTCTAGTTCATGCCAATGATTGAATGACGTAAAATAAAAGGAATGCCTGTTCGTTAAGGACCTGCGACTTCGACGCAAGAGTGACCGTGTGGTCGTTGAACTTGAGCCATTGGTTCCCAACACGGGAGTAGGAAACGTAGTGGCCTAAATTATCAGTATGCCTTCGATATCAAGGACCCAGGCTCGACTTACCAGACTCAAGATTGCCAACATGAACGACTACGCTTTGAAGATCGTAGGTGCAACCTCTTGCTAACTCAAAATTTTGTTGCTTGCTGTCTTGACCCCGAGCTCGATTTGTATATGGGAACATCTCAAGCTTGAGGGGAAACGAGACCTTTGTGTCAATCTTCGACGCGGAACCATTGAATTGCTTGAACCGCTGTGAAGCTAAGTGTTAATGTTTCATTGCGATGAACTTAAGATCCGTGTTACTAACCTTCAATTGAATACAAAGAACATTGGGTAAGCTCTTGATGCTTAACTGTTTTTTGGCTTCTTGAGTTCCGCATGCATGACATGTGTACTCGCAGCGTTCCGCGTTCTTGTACTCTTCGTCGAGGCATTTTTGGACGCTCAAGTTGCTGACTTTAAGACTTTTCTTTTTGGAAAGCATGTCGAGGCCAAGACTGAGATCTAAGAATGACTCGACTGAAGTGTTAATATCGCCGCAATTTTGGCAAGTAATCGTACTTTGCAATTTGCCGTAAAAAGTTTGGTGGACGATACACTTGCAAGCGGTTTCACTAATCATCTTTAACCGTTTTGGAGATGGATCCTCTTGCTGTGACGAAGGCTTTCCGTCACCATTGATTTCGTGCAGTTCCTCCGTAAGAAACTGGAAGAACTCATGGGCGTCTTGCTCTTTGTTGCTAGCTAATTCTTCATAGCCCTTACGTTTGGACAGCCAGAAGCTAGCAAGAATGTTTGATGCGGAGTATCCCGAAGTAGACTCTTGAGCATAAAAGTCTTGGAACATCTCGTCCATTGCGCAGCTCATACAATGATCGTAGTCGCAGTTCTTGCTCTTATGCCCGTCGCTGAGATAGAAGTTTCGGAGTAGAGGGTTATGGACGAACGATTGTAAGATGACGTTCATATAGCAGGTGGCTCCCATATTATATATTCCTCTTATTCCACTGGCACGGCAGGGTGCTTCAACAGTGTTTGTCAAGATAACCCCGGCGTCCTCTTTGGAGGGGTCTGTGAACAGCTCGTCTTGTTTTCGTTTCTTGGCTAGAACGAAGGTCAGTCTGTTGCTTCACTTTGGGTTGGAAAGAGGGAGCCATGAACTACTTACTAGAAAAGGATCCAGTTCCATTTTTCCGCAGTCTCAATTCCTCTAGTGTCGGGTCCCAGACGAAATCATTGCACATCTGGCAGAATAGACTACCACTTTTGGACTCGACGTCTAAATGAATTAGCAGCCATCATGCTAATGGGCAGAGACAAGGTACAAAATCTGTGTGAAGTCTCATTGCCATGGTCAAGACAATCATGTTCAGTGGTTGTAGTTGAGCATTGTAGACATAAGTAGTTCGGCGTGAGGGAGGTAAGCACTTGGCCTTTCGATGACTTCGAGGTTTGTGGGACAATTGGCGTATGATCGAAAATGACTCGAAGGCAGTTCTTATAGTGCATTATAGTTTTCTCGAGACGTTCAGGAGGGCCAGTCAGAAATCCTTGGATGTGTTCTGTCAAAGAACGTGAGCAGGCTTACAAGGCTGCGTAATTGAGATACAGGGAAAGTCTGCAGAAGCTTACCACACCCAAACTGAGCGACACCAGGCTGTGCAGCCTTGATCTTGATCCCCTTCGGCGACGCCGGTGTCACGGCCCCAGAAGACGCCATTTTCTTACCGTCGAGACGATGAGTTAGTTGGGAAGTTTGAGGTTATAATTTCGTGGTTTGGTCTGAAGCTCCCCAGGTTCAGGCCGAAGTGACCACGGAGCTTCGCAAACGAACGCCGCGACCAGGGGTGCACGCGAGCCGAGGTCTGAGAGCATGTCTTCCAGGCTTCCACCAGAATAATCTCTCAGCAATGCCAACAACAATCGCAAGAATCATGGCAACTCAACTCATTCCATTGCCTGAGGTCGAAAGACTGAGCTCAACTGTGATCAGAATATTAGGAGGAAATCCGGGCAAGGCAAGTCTCCCGGCTACGCATCCGCATCACGATATCAATCATCCGAATACTTCGGCTACAGATTCGTTACCGAGGACCAGCAATTGTTGTCAATTTCTTCAAGTCCAGATTTTCCTTTAATGCTGATTAGTCAATGCCTGTTTTGAAAATGCACTTTATTGGGATTTAGTTTCTCCACTCCAATTTCCTCCAGTCTTGTACTGCCCCTATCTAACCCGAGCCACAGTTTACACTACAAGGTAGCATCTTCCACTACCTGCAAGACAATTTCTGACTCAACCTGCAAGGCACCAACACATACATCGTTGGTAATGGACGGCAACGCCTTTTAGTCGACACTGGAGAAGGCAAACCTTCGTGGATTGCAGCCTTGAAAGACACATTGTCGAAGGAGAATGCCACCATCGGTAAAGCCATCATAACCCATTGGCACCAGGACCACACCGGAGGCATAAAGCATTTATTGGAACACTCACCCGATACAACTATCTACAAACACCAGCCAAGTGATGGCCAACAGGATATCCAAGATGGGCAGAAATTCCAAGTGGACGGAGCCTCCCTGCGAGCTTTTTTCTCCCCTGGCCACACCCAGGACCACATGTCATTGATCCTCGAGGAGGAGGATGCTATGTTTACTGGTGATAATGTCCTAGGAGCTGGCACAACAAATTTCGAGGACCT
Organism: Stipitochalara longipes BDJ; assembly: GCA_009732865.1. NCBI lineage: Eukaryota > Fungi > Ascomycota > Leotiomycetes > Helotiales > Hamatocanthoscyphaceae > Stipitochalara > Stipitochalara longipes. The sequence goes on from ML769340.1 coordinate 1,464,994, forward strand.
CTTGACCTACGTTCAAAGTTTGGAGAAAATGAGAGGACAATTCCAAGGCCGCGCGTATCCTGGGCATGGCCCAGTAATCGAGGACGGGCCAAGCAAGATACTAGAGTATATCCGACATAGGCAACAGCGTGAGAATCAGGTGATTCAGGTCTTGAAGTCGTCCAGGTTCTCGCCAGGGGTTGAGGCGAACGCTAACGCAGTCGATGACTGGACTTCCATGGAGATTGTCAAGATCATTTACAAAGACGTTCCAGAAAGTTTGCATGAGGCGGCGAATGGCGGTATTGTACAAGTACTCTACAAGTTGGAAGAAGAAGAAAAAGTTATTGAAGACTCAAAGACAGGGAGGTGGAGGCTCAGAAACCGCGCGGCTCTCTGAGGCGCTTGCAGGCAGAAAGAAACAGCTGATTAAAGGCTTGTGGTAGCATCGTTGTAGGATAGTCAAGGTGGCTCTATTGGATTCGGATGTCTAGTCCACGGGTTTAAGCTAATGAACGTAAGATACAAGTATGACTATAGGCATGACGAAGTATGAAATGGCATGCTGTCAAGCCACACTTCTCAATTTCTATCTGCTTGTGAGAGTGGTGTGCTGGGCTTTGACAACTCACTTGTCAACCCAACCCAAAGTCTGTTACCCCACACAGCTTACACGCCAAGAGCTTATGGATCAAAGACCACTGGGCGGCAGATTCGGTAAAATGCATGGCCGAGAAGTTTGTGTGCTATCTAGAGCCTGGGTCTGTGGATCGGCTATTTCTTTACCATTTTCAATATCCTCACTGGCATCTTGGCCCATGTCGCAGATGCGGGGGGATGCCGCTTGGCAATAATCCCACTCGGCGGTGAAGGGCAACAGATTTGCAAGACACAGCGCACCCTGATACAGACTCTGATACGCAAAACTGGGGTACAGTGCGCGAGAGCGGTTACTCGTCAACGGTGTCGTGGGTGTGGCAGCCTGCAGCCTCGTGCGGGTTCAGTCGTGTGCCCGCTTCTAGCGACATGCGGTTCTGGGACGTTTGGGATGTTAAAACCTTTCCTAAAGCCAATGAAATCACTCCATCGAACGCACGGAGCATTTGTCCGTAAGCAAACCCCATCAGAGCTAGCCACCCAAGCTCGAGCTAAGATAAGATCGAGTACCGGCCTTTGCGGCAGTCAAATCAGAGGTCCACGTTTTGGAGCATGGTTTGGGGCACCATCAGGAGGTTGAGGGCCCGGACCATCAGCCAATGCGTCACATAAGTTTCGAAGATCGTGCAGGAGAAGTCAAAATCGAGGCCAGCCATCTGACATCGCGATGTGGAAGCCCGGGATGGGAAAGTTTTCTGACCTCAGAAATGCCAGGGCAAGGACAAACGAGCACTCGAACGGCCATCTCAGATCTTAAGCCCGAAGCCCGAGTATCCTTGGCGGCGGGGCCGGAATGGATGGCACGGCATAGATACAACTGTACAGGAGGGGAATGGGCCAGCAAGTGAACAGCAAACCACAGCGAACCCTTTTGTTCCCAAGCCAGATCCTAGCCTTTTCCGGCCCCTCCCCTCGTACGTGTGACTTGCGTGCAGCGAGAAGATTGCGGGAGGGAGGGGCGGTCAGGCTGGGATTCGAGGGGAGATCGGACCAGGTCACCAGAGATGAGGGCATTCATACTTCGCAGCAGTTCCGGCTTTTCCGAAGCCCTCTCTGCACCCTGGTCGCCCATGCTGGTTGATGTGTGGCGTGATGTGTGTCCGCACGCCAAGCCTTGCCTCTTATTTCTCAGCCACTGAGATCGCCCGCTGCGGGACGCCAAGAACCTACCCCTGCGCGCGTGTCGAAAATCGTCGATGTTCAGCCTTGCCCGAGTCGCAAAATGTGCTGCCAATTATTAATCCCGTCAGCGTTTGGGAAAACACCACTCCGAGAGCGCTCGTGAGCGGACGCATCTCCTGTGGGTTCTCAGCGTCTCACAGACCTCCTCTGCCCCGCTTAAGTGTGCTTACGTGAACTTTTGCTACTTGATATGGCATAGCTACTGCAGAGGGTCTTTTGCAGAGCGGAAGAAAACCCCGGGGCTCCAGGAGCACAACTGTTGAGTCAGACCCCGGAGCAGTCTATACCAGTTCGCTGCATGGTCTATCCCCCATGTGCTCGCCGTCTGATTTTAAAGCGCGGCCACCGGCCCTTCGACGTGGGCCACGGAGTATTCGGCGACTGTTATAAACGTCATACCGCTCGTGTCAATTTTTTCTGCTTGCGCTACACAGCTCATATATCTGCTTGCTCACCATAGTAATCATCTTCTTCCTTGAGCCTGTGATCTGACTGCAAAAATAATCTCTCTTGAAGCTCTGAACGCCGGTACCAATATCTCCGCTTGGACCACCTGGGAAACTCTCTTTTGACGTCTAGCAACTCCACGATAACCTATGCAGCCGCCCTTACCGAGATTCGTGACTTTTTCTGGTGCCGCCCTGCTCGGACTTGCCTCCGTAGCAGTCGCACACGGTCACGATGAGGATATGGGCATGAATATGGGCGCGCCGTCCATGGCACAGCCAACTACAGCCTCCGGCGCGAATGTCACTGTAGCAGAAACGTACTTTCGCCATAGCGAACACACCGGGTTGCTGGCAGCGCACATCTTCCTCATGACTGTCGCATGGATTTTTATTTTGCCCATCGGTATATAAATTTCTCAAAGTTTTAAAAAGAAAAAAAAAAATAATGCTAATTTTATTAGGTGTCATGCTGTCAATTTCTCGATCCCGGTACAACCTGTTAGTACAATTCGTCTTCCTCGTAGTAAACGGAGCCGGGGTCCTACTGGTTACATTATACAATGCCAGCACGCCGGATTTGTACCCCAATAATGCGCACCATAAGCTAGGATGGATTTTAACGTGGGTTACTGGTGCGCAAGCTGTGATCGGTGTTATTAGCGCATATACTGGACGAAAAAACGATCGCGGGGCTTTCATCCCTGTCTCGACTGCGAACATTGAGCAACATCAACGCATACATGACCTAAGCCAAGCACAATTGTACCGCTTTTCAAATGACAGCGGTCAGGGTACCGAGCCCAATACTGAGTCTCTGAGAAGCCAATCCATTTCTTCGACCAGTTCAGATGATCAACTTCCTGATGTGCGCCGGCAGCACGAGGAAGAAGACCACGATGAGAAACATGGATTGATGTCCGGTAGTAAGGTCGATAAATTCTTGTCCAAGAAGATCCCCGGTTTGCTTTCCTCAAGGGTTTTGAGAATTTTCCAATTCTTCTACGCTGTCGTCGATCGCGTGATCTTGATTCTTGGATTTGTGGCGTTGACCACGGGGATTGTCACCTATGGTGGCTTTTTCGTAAGTCTCAAGCGGATCTTCTAATTTAAATTTGCACTGACTTTATTAGATGGGAGCTGCTGTTTTCAGTGGACTTGCGCACTTCATCAAAGGCGGCGTTTTCTTCTGGTATGGTATCTTGACAATTGGTCGTTGGGCGGGCTGTTTTGCAGATATTGGCTGGGCGTGGAACATTAAACCAACCAAGGGAGGTCGAAGAATCACTGCAGAGTTCGTGGAGAGTTTCCTCATCTTCTTTTATGGGTCTACAAATGTTTTCCTCGAGCATCTGGCTGCGTGGGGGAAAGAGTGGAGTGCGCAGGATCTGGAGCACATTTCGATCACCGTTATGTTCTTTGGTGGTGGATTGGTGAGTCACTCTTCGCTCCAAATCAGAAACCAAAAATAAAGCTGACAAAGAGATAGTGCGGCATGCTCATTGAATCAACCCGCATCCGCTCCCTCCTGAACACAACTAAGCGAGCACCTGCTCAACAATCCTACCACTCAGATGAACCGCAACTGGAAGAGCCCAAATCCTACGCCTTCCCGATGAATCCTATCCCCGCACTCGTCATCCTCCTTCTTGGACTGATGATGTCCTCCCACCATCAGGAATCAATGGTCGCAACGATGATTCACGCGCAGTGGGGAACACTCCTGGTTGGGGCAGCATTCGCAAGGGCTGCTACTTACATTATCTTCTACCTGAGTCCACCAACGAGTATCTTACCTGGACGGCCTCCTACTGAGTTGATTACTGCTTTCTGCTTGATGGCTGGCGGCATGATTTTCATGGCTAGTGTAAGCTTTTCCCGTCCCTATAACGATCTGACTAGGCTGATGGAAGTAGGCACGGGATCTCACTGAAGCAATGGACGCTAATGCTCTGGACGCCATGTTCATCTTCACGGTCTCAATGGGCGTCATTACGTTCTTGATGGCTTGGATTATCGTCGTTGTGGCCATTAAGGGGTGGGCTGTGAGAAGGGAGAACGGGAATTCTTTTGCATACCGCCAAGTTGCGTGATAATCAGATGAAATAAAGAATGTGCGCCGAGCGCTATTTGCTTGTAAGCAAGCAAATGAGGAGCGAACAGAAAGAGGAATAACGGGAGAAGTAATGGAAGGGAAAGGCAGAGGGGAAGCAGCTTTGATGAGCTTTGCGGCATTCATGGCGCACTATGATACCAACTTGATTTTCACGATATTTATGAGGAGATAGGAGGATAGATTAATGATAATATTCTTTCTACTTTATTTTTACTTCTTGTGGGTGGACTGCGCATCAATGTCCCAAGTCCAGCTGGACATTGCAATGCTTCCCTCCATCAATGTACACTCGTATTATAGTACATTGGGGATGTGTTCTCTTCAAATACTTCGGAAATGCCAAGGTGTCAAATTTTAAGCCTTTGTCAATTATTATAAATGTACGACTCTGGATTGGGACATTGAAAATAAAAAATGTTCACCGTGTGGCGGCAAGCCTTTGGTCACGTGTACGGTTCAGGGGCTTGCCCCTGAGCTAGGGGGTCTCAGCTTGCGGCGCAGCTTGCGCAGGCTTATTTCCTCTCAACTAGCTAGCTTTTCTCTCTTCCTCTTCTTCTTTATCTTCTTTGTTTCCTTAGTATTAGGCCTATGGAATCGATCTTTTTAGCCTTCGTACGCACTTCCATATGCCTCTGCCGTAGCTTGCGATCGCCCGTGCCATTACATACCGTCAGTGTATCAAATGGTAGAGTAGAGTAGAGTAACGGGTGCTACTCTACTCTAATCAACAAAAAAATCATATTACTCTACTCTACTCTACTCTACTCTACTCTACCCTACTCTAGATTACTCTAAGTAACTCTGAGTAATTTGAGTAATCCTTTGATACACTGTTCACCGCGTTCTGTTCAAGACGTGAGGTGTGAAAGCAGGGATAACAATATCTTTGTACATTACATATAATAGATACATTCTTGAATAATCGTATTCGGAAACTCTGAGGACAGATTTGCATTTATTGAATTAAAACTGATGGTTTTCCTTTACTTCTTGGGAGGGGAACTAGTGGGGCACCCAGCCGTGTTATTGGTCCGCCTGGATGTTCCGGGCCCATGTTGAGCCACTTTTGCTATGCATTTCATAGCTTTAAATAAGGCGAATTTTGGTAATGGTCGCGGTATGTTATCAACACTCGCCACTGAAATATTTCAATACTAATGAATTTCTAGATGCCAGAGTGGTTAATGGGTAAGACTTGAATTTATCTTCAGTCATCTTATGGTTTCGGCCTCGTAGGTTCAAATCCTGCTCGCGACGGACATTTTTGACTTTTCTTTTGGTTGTATTCGAGGTATATTTTGAATTGGGTTTTGTTCTGTCGCTCCGTTATATTTTTTGTGGGAAGATTTCGCCTGTCGTGCGGGGTTTGGGCGCTCAGGGGCTTTAGCGAGGTTTAGTGGGGTCGAGTTGCGGAATAATGAAATTCAATGTACTTGACAGAGCTAGAACATTGAGATCCGATGTACCAGCCAAGGTTGGAACATTGAGAGGTTTCATTATTCTAAAGAGTTGTGGGACATTGAAGTTCAATGTACTTGACGGAACTGGAACATTGAGATTCGATGTACCAACCAGGGTTGGAACATTGAGAGGTTTCATTATTCTAAAGAGCTGTGGGACATTGAAGTTCAATGTACTTAACGGAACTGGAACATTGAGATCCGATGTACTAACCAGGGTTGGAACATTGAGAGGTTTCATTATTCTAAAGAGCTGTGAGACAATCAAGTTCAATGTACTTGACGGAGCTGGAACATTGAGATTTGATGTACTAGCCAAGGTTATAATGTTGAGAGGTTTTCATTGTTCTAAAGAGTTGTGAGACAATCAAGTTCAATATACTTGACGGAACTGGAATATTGGCCAACAACTGTTACGAAGTGTCTATGGGCAGTACGTATCGACAGTGCGCACTGCCCACGATATAACTCGATTCTGCCGGGTCTTATCTAATACTATCGCCACTTAGTGGGGTATTCACTCTCAGCACTCTCAGCACCCACCACTCTTAGTACTTAATACTCTTATTATCCAGTCCTCTCAACGACTATAATTAACCACTCACAACGTTTAGAGGGCTCTGAGAAGACTAGGCAGGGAGACTACTAGCTGCTAAGAGTACTGAGAGTAATGGGCATTGAGAGTAGTAAGTACTAAGAGTACTGAGAGTGCTGAGAGTATAATCGGTTCCGATAAGTGTTTGTCACGTGACACATTCACCCCCCTCAACTTAAAAGCTCAATAACTTCACAACTAACTATTTAATTTTCAATCTAAGTACACTGTTTTGATCGCAGCTTAATATTTAGTTAATTTACCCTTATTTTTATCACTGTATCCAGTTAACGAGGCATAGAATAATTAATAGTAAGAAGACTCTTAGGAGTAATCTGAGGCTATACTTCTCTTAACGCTTACTCTATCTCCTTTATATTCTTTAGTCTCTACTCCCTATGCCTAATCCTCCCTTTAATTTACTTCCACAAGTTCTTAATTAGGGTTAGATATAGCGATTATAGCGGCCAGGAGAGATACTTGACTTTCTAGGTATCCAGGAACTTACTAATAATCCCTGCTATGTACTAGGAAGTATTATCTTCTTATATAACTACTTCTGGCCTGTACTTAGTTATTATTCACTAATAGAATGGAATAAAATACTTTTTAAGTACCTAGATATACTATGCGCCAGTTATTATTCCCTCTTTAGGAATTAGAACTAGTAATCCTATATCTTCTCTATAAAAATAACTCTATACACTAACCTTTATCCTCCCGCTTTTAAAAGTAAGCCTTAAATTCTTCTCTAGGAACTCCTTATTCGCCCCGCGCGTAATATAGAAGATATTATTATTCTCTCCTATATAAAAAGTAGCCTCGTTTAACTAGTATATTATATTCTAGTTTCTCTTCTTCTTCTTCTTAACCCTCGTCCACGTAAGTCTTCATTTTCTATTCTCTCCGCGGAGCTAAGGCTTACTACGCGGCTTGCGCTTAGCCTTCCCGTATACTTTTAGGACCTTATGGACGGTATTTCGGCCGAGTTTAACCCTAGACTTAGAGGGGGTACCTAGAACGTGGAGCGGGACCCTTAGATTAGTGGTTATAAAGTATATGAGAGCCCTTTCTTAATGAGAATTAGTTTTTTTTGGAGCTCCGGTACGGGGCTTTAATTAGAAGTCAAGTGAGGATTATTTCTTGAGACGATTAATAAGAGAATTAATCATAGAGTAGGGATAATTAAAAGTAGCGGCGAGCGCTAAAATCGAATTACTATATTAATATCTCTCCCAAATATGAGCCTATTATATAGGGGTAAGTTCCCGGCGGCTAGTCTTTAGTATAATACCCATATTAAGCTATAGTAAAGAAATTAATTAAGAAGAAGTGAAGTGTGGGTGGGGAGAAGTGTGGTTAGAGGGGTAGAAGCCCTGATTATTAAGAAAAAATCACGTGACGAACATTTATCGGAACTGATTATACTAAGAGTGCTAAGAGTGCTGAGAGTACTGAGAGTACTGAGAGTGCTGAGAGTGCTGAGGGTGCTGAGAGTGCTGAGAGTAGTAGGCATTGAGAGTAGTGGGTATAAGAGTAGCGGGTGCTTAGAGTACTAGCCGTGAGTACAGAGCGCTTCGGGTAATCGTCTTCGAAGAATGAATTTCTTCGCTTCTCTAACGTGGGTGGCTTCTTTCTAAACAAGCGATCCAACATTGCGGTCACTAAGCTGCGTTAGCTTTATTTCGCGAATAAAGAGCATGACTTATTATCTTCTACTGGCTCTAGTGTAATATTCTCTAGAGGCGTCGCGCTATGGACCGCCGGTTGCTTGCTAACTACTTTTGTGGACTTCTCCTTCGCTGAAGTAGATTTTTTTTAAGTATTTAGTAGTCTTTATAAGGGGGGGGGAGTCGTTGCGGGGAGGGTATTCTTATTAAAGAGGTTTGCGGGGGTAGTTTACGCGGAGGAGGTTTGTATTAGAGGTGGTTTATGTGAGGAGGTTAGTGTTTTTAAAGAGGTTTAAAGAGGGGGGGTTGCTTGGATATTATTTTGCGGCTTGAGGTTATGCGATAGGGTTGATATTATTAGTTTCTTCTTTAACGTGGGTTGAACTACTAGTTATATAAGTAGGAACCGGCGCATGGAATGAGGATAAACCTTCGTGGATTAAATAATATATTTCTACTCTATCCTTAGTCTCCGCGAATAGAGCTTATACAGCCCTAAGAATTACTAACGTGAGCATGTTTCCCGCGGTATAAACGGGCAATTTTACCTCTCTTCGGAGATCTGCCTTTAATAAAGAGCTTGCTATCGCTATGAAAGTAGTACTAAGTACTGGGCGTTATAAGTATTAGGTATTATAAGTACTAAGCGCTACGTATTTATAGTACTCTTCGCGTCCAGTACTCACTAGGCTTAGTATTACTAGATTAGGGCGGAAAGGGGGGAGTACGGGGTAGCCTTTACGTTCTATTACCTTAAATTATCGCTATAATTCTGGATAGTGCGCACTATTAGTACGCACTATTTGGAGACACATCGCTTACTTTGCGTTGGACCGATACATGGACGGCCTCGTTACTACCAAAATCACTGCAAACTGAGTCAAGCTATTATATTAGTGCTGCGGGGGCACTATTAAAGCGCTGAAATACTCTTCACAACCTAGTATATCTTCAAAATTGCGGGTAGTGTATACTGTCGATACGTACTGCCCATAGACGTTTCGCAATTGTCATGGACAGTTTCTATGTAAGTACTCCAAATGTCCCACAAGTTATAGTACATTGAAATTGAAAGTCTACCTTTTTGCTAACTTATGGAAGGCCGAGTTTGAAATTGTCCAGTTTTAAGGCCAATTCAATGTTCCGGCGCGATCAAGGACAATTGAAATTAACATCGCTTTTCGTGTCCACTACGGTATTCATTGTACTACACAACGTCTGTCGATTGAGATCCGACGCCTATTGCAGATGAAATGATACGACATCCATGGGTTCACTGAGAGCACCGAGGGCGTGAAGCCACTATTTCAACGAGACTGACAGATGTAAAATAGAACTCAGTGTACAGATCAACAAAGAGTTGTATTAAAATGGTGCTTTCCGGTGTTTCCCAATGGTATTTTCAAATAGGTAGCAGCCCCGTTAGTGGAAGCCCAGTTCCAGATTTCTCCAAGCAAGCAAGCACTCAATCAGCACGATTCTTCCCGTCCTTCTCCACACTGGCCTGCACAATCCTCCTCTGCTCCTCTATTGAGAATAGCGACGTTCCTTGCTGCAAAGCGTTGATCAAAAGGGGCAAAGCATCATCCTTGAAGTCATCGGCTCCCCGGAGACGATCGAGATCCTCAGAGAACTCCGTCGTGGCACGCTGCATGTAGAATTTGGTAAATGCAGCAGTAACTTCAGCGTCGCTCATGTCCTTAGACGAAGCTGATTTTCCCTAGAAACGATCAGTAGAGGGCTAATTTTTGTTTGGCAAGAAACTCATACCGGTTTGTCAGCATCCTGCGATTTCACCTCTTTTCTCTCGGGCTCGCTATCGCTGTCTGAGGACACTAGAAATGGTCAACGCCACATTGACGACTTTACAGCGTAGACCGTACCTTGAGTCCTCGATTTTCTCTTCTTATGTCGCTTTGCTTTCGTGGTTGGCTTGCTTTCCATCTTGTCGGCTGCTTTGATAGCAAAGATGAAATCCTGAGCTTAGAAAATCGATTTTCGTAGTTTTGACGTCACGTGCACTAAACTAAAAACGAAATCTTTCTTGAAAGTAGATTGAATCATTGAATTGACAAGTCCGCCGAGAATTAAATTGCATCTCTAATTCTTCGTGCTTTCAAGTGCTGTGGGGGTTCTCATACAGTTTTGGTGAAGTTGGTCACCAGTGGTTGTCGGAATTCGTGGCGCACTGCTCGTCTTCAATGTACCATAATTCGAGGGAGATTCAAGGTCTAATAACCATTTTGATTTAGTGAATGTCTCTCGATTCATGGAATATTCTAACCCACAATTTTCTTCTTTTTTTCTGAATGTTCCTTGAATTATAGTACATTGAAGACCAGCGTTGCGCTACGAATTCTAACAGCCCCTGCTGGGGAGAAATCTGCTAGGTTTGCTATTTGGAGCAGGACGCATTAATAAATGTAGAAAATAGCATTACATATTAGCCTCGGGAATTGAGATTTCTCTTTATTCTACAAAAAATGACTTGGTGTCTTCATTTCGAATACACAGGTCATTTGTTAATTCTACTGAATTGATATACCTGTAAGCCGTTAAATTTACCTAGAATGGAAGCTACGACTAACACACAGCAAAGCTCGAGTTTCTTCCTTTGATTGCTCTCTATCTGCATTACTTGGCTGTACCTTCCACAGAGAACTCTTATTGGGTCCCAATCAATCATCTTCGTCGTTCTTTTCCTCAACACTTATTCCGAGCCGCCATCATCGTTGACTGCAATATTCGCAGAGCAATCATCAACAATCGGTTATCCCGTAAGCATAACTGACTATGTGCTCAGGACCTTCAAAGGTTTCGAGAATTCCGAGTGCCCTTATGCCGATTGTCCCAAGAACTGCAACCACTCTCCCCCAATAGGCCGCACTCCATCAACTGCAGAGCCCTCCATTAAGGAACAAAAAGACACGACCCGCTCTCATCCATCCACAAGCAGCTCTTCTGGTGTCAGTTCTGGCACTACAGCGGTTGACGGAGCGTCCGATACTTTTCCATCATGGGAGTCGAGTCGTGATCAATTCATCAACACCGCAAGTACTTCTAGGCCACCAGAGAAGCAAGGAAAAGAGTAAGCATCCAATCAGACAAACCTCGCCAGCGCTCATTATGCTTAGCGACAAGGAGGAGTATCGAACCTGTTCTTATCAGCCATCTTTAGCTGCAGGTGGCACTGTGGACCTGACGAAAACGTTTGTACCAACTGCTCACGGAACATTCTCCTTCGGTGGGACACCAAAGAAGAAGACGCCGTAATAAGAAGTTGGAACATACATTTTTGGGAATCAACCACAAACGCTGGTACAATGCCTCCCACGACTGGAGACGACAACTTGCCGCCCGCAGGTGGCGAGACACCTACCACTCTAGGACAACATATGAATGTACCAACTCAGACCGGTAGAACTGAGCCCACCCCTGCACCAGCCACTGAAGTAGCTGGTACTGTTACTGAAGGTGTTCAAGCAACGCCACCGCCACCTACTGATGCTGCTGCACCCATACGAGATGCCAATGAAGACGAAGCGGAAACCCAAAAGGCTATAACTCCTGCAGGTCCGGTTCCAGATCACCTAGGAGCAGCACCCGAAGGAGCATCTCAGACCCTACATATGAATGGACAGGCGGATGATGGTGCGCAAGGTGTCACCAATGGATCAGTGAACGGGAGAAGAGGTTCTGCTGACCCACTATATGCTAGACGACGAGCAGGGACAGGAGTACGTGATCACCATTATCTTCTCTTATAATCCCCCCTTGCATAATTACGGATTGATCCCCAAGTGAGGGAAAACTTGAACCCGATGATTGTTCCCTGAAAGCGGAAACATTCAGGCTCAGCGCATTGTCCTCTACTGACTTGGGACATTTAGAGTTCAAATCCTATGGTCGAGAGTAGTGCATCCGGTGCTCCCATTGTCCCCATTCCGCCGGAACTTCTTTACCGTTCAGAATCCGCTACTGGAGTAAACCTCATGAACACCAGTCACGCACCTCTTCCTACAAGCGTAAGCAGTTATCGACGGCGATTATCCAAGGAGAGTCGGGAAGAATTGAAAAAGCAGCAACCATTGGTCAGAGAAGCAAAACGAGATCATTGAATGTCTAAGCTTTATTTAGAACATCGAATGAAGTCACTTCCTCACTGGAGGTCAACATTATTCTTGTTGAGTGTAGGGTACCCGTCCACTCGGCCAGGAAAGGGGGATTATTGACATGCTTATATCATCATCGTTGATATTCACTTTCAACGGCGAATGAGGCTATGCTGGTCTATGGTCTCGATAACAACAGCTAGTATTGCATTGAGTATCTTCCTTCAAAGCGTGGAAGTTGTATGTGACAAGTGCCATTTCCTCTCTCCCTTTGTATCCATCCTCGACGCTGCAACTAAGCAGCAATCGTGACTTCGACCTCGACGCCAGCCTCAATGTTGATGATGATCTGCTTGACAACCTCGGTAGGGGCGTTAAGACTGCGCATATGGTCAGCACCTATCCAATATGTACATAAGGAAATTGCCAACTTACTCAATCAAACGCTTGTGAATTCTCATCTCGAAAGTATCCCAGGTCTTGGAACCTTCACCACAGGGTGTCTTTCGTGTGGTAACCTTGAGGGTTTTGGTCGGGAGACGAACAGGTCCCTTGACACGAAGCTCCTTTCCCTTGGCACGCTCGATGAGCTCCTGGCAGACCTTCTCGAGGGATTGGACTTTGCGGGAGGTCAGGGTGATGCGGATCTTGTGAGTTTTCTGCACGAATTCCTCGTCAGCAAGATATTTTGCAAGGGGGAAAAGGTAGCGCATACTGGGCCTTCGCCGAACTCCTTCTCTGGCTTTTGGTAGGACATTGTTGCGGGGAGATTTCCTTCACGACTCGAACGTTTCAGTTACGGCAAAGTGATGAAGGTGATCGTTTGTGCGTTGCGTTGTCGATGGAGGAACAAGAGATGTCGTCGAGAATTGAGAATTTGGGGTTGTGGGCGAGAAGTCTTGGCGAGGCGTTTTAGCGAGGCTAACCTTATTGGTGTGGAGGCTTCTTCAGCCTTGCTGCATTGTCATCATTGATTGGGACGACGAGGAAGCGAATATCGTGAGTCAAACGGCGTGGAAGAGTAGTTGAAGCTTGGAGTGTGAGTAGGGGGCTTGGACTTGGGAATTTAAGATCTCGTGTTGCCGGTTTCCTCTCAGCAATTTCAACAATCGATCAATCATCTTCGACATGGCCAAAGTAACCGCCTTCCCGCCTTTGGTACCGTTTCCAGAAGCGGCATGGAGGGAGCATATTGTACCTGAAGAATGGGAGGCTTGCTTGGATGCTTGGCTAGCTCTAGCAGGGGCTCATCTCTCGTTATCGAATGCAGACTTCTCACGGATATCAGCCAAGGACGAATCTCTACCCGCTTTCCTCACCTCTTATGTTGAACAAATTGCCCTGTCACATGACAAGAGTCCTTTGGGGAATGTCCACAAGACGAGACAACTACGAAAGCAATGCTTCTTGTTGTCTCACAGGCTCCTGGACATCGACCACCCACCAGACTCTTTGCTTGGTTGGGAATTTCTGGCAGATCTGAGCAAGATATACGGCAAGGATCACGGCAACAAGGTCGTCAGTCTGGCCTGGAAGCAGCATTTGACCTCCTTAGAACCCTCTCTGGCGTCTCTCAAGACTTTTTTGATCAATGAATTGGATGCTGGATTAAAAGGGGACCTGAAAGCAGCAGAGTCACAACTCAAACAGCTGAATCACCTCCTTCATGCTTCTCCTGAAGTAGCTGCGTTCTTCATGGCTGGAAGTGACTTTGTCGACTCTCTTATCAGCTGCTACAAGCTTATGAACCCGCCACTGCGAAAAGCTATTGTCTCGACTCTCTATCTATGCTTGATTGGACTTACGGAAGGAGAGAAACCTAATTTCTCATCTTTGGTGGATCAGCTATATTCTTTGAAAGCTGCAGCAGAAGCCCACAAGGCGGGACCAACAAACATCAACGACTCTCTGGTTGCAGAATTAGTCACCGAGACTCCTGTTTTGAAGCAGGTTCAACAAAGAATTGAAACAAGCGGTTCCGGATCCAGTAGAGCAAAGTCTGTTCTTACTGCCCTTGCAAGCTTCCGGAAAGCAGGTGGTAGCTCAAGACCACGACGGCTCATCAAAAGGAAGATCAACAAGGGAAAAGGGGTCGCAATTGAGGTTGATGCTTATACATCAGTTCATGTCCATAGAATGAGCCTGGTCTCACAAGTTCAAGATCTCTTTCCAGATCTTGGGTCAGGCTTTGTGGTGAAGCTATTGGATGAGTATGGAGACGAAGTGGAGCAAGTAATCTCCCACCTGCTGGAAGGCTCATTGCCAGCTCATCTGGAGAGTGCTGATCGGTCAGAAGAATTGTGAGATCCAAGTTCTTTTAAGATAGCATAACTAACGCGCTTAGACCTTCTCCCAGTCAACTCACAGGAGAACATATCCCTGACATAGCACCGCGTTCAACACCACCCCAGCTTCCCACCCGCCACAACGTATTCGACGACGACGAATTCGACCAACTAGCAGTAGACACCTCCAAACTCCACTTTGGCCAGCGAAACCCCGACAGAACAGCCGATGACATCCTACGAGACCGTTCCAGTGCTCCAAACAAAGCAGCTATCCTCTCCGCACTAGCAGCATTCGACTCTGACGATGATGAAAGAGACGACACATACGACATTGCAGACGTAGGAGGTACCGTAGACTCCGCAGCACCAGGTAACAATCCTGAGGAAGATAAAACCAACACCGATGTCCATGATGTCCAAGACGAGGCCCTATTCCGAGCTTACAGAGCTACACCCAACGTTTTCGATCGTGATGCCGCCACTCGACGAGGCAAACATCGCATAGCGTTGAGAGAAGAGACGGGAATGACAGATGAAGCGATCGAAGGATGGGGACTTATGCTCTCCCGCGACGGACGCCAGATGAAGAGGCTCGAAGCTAAATTTTCTACGTTCACGGGGACACAGAAGGAGTTAGCCCCCACGTCTTGGAGAGCCAGTCCACAGGGCTCGGGGACTGAGGATTCAGATTTTGATGGGAATAATCGGGGCAGAGGGGGACGGTTGAGGGGTGCGCCGAGAGGGAGAGGAAGAGGAAGGGGAAATGTGGCGGGACCTAGTGGAGAGCGGGATACGGAGGCGGCGAGGAGGGGCAAGGAGGCTAATAAGGGTTCGAGGGCGAATCACAGCCGGAGGGATCAGAGGGCTAGGAAGATGGCTAGGGGTGGTTTCCCTGGTTAACCATGGAAATGGTGCATAGCGGTTATGAGTCCACGATTTGTAGGGTAGAGCATGTCGTTCCATGCACCATTGACCTACACGTACCCTTCCAAAGTGTCTATCATTAGCCTGATTGATGTGAATTTCAGGAAGTGATGTTGGATCTGGTGGAAGGTATGGATTTTCTATAACCTAATCCAGATGTCCGACCAACGCACAGAGCCACCTCAAACTGATAATCAAAACATTGTATCCGAAATGCTACTCCAAACATCCATTGGAAATCCATGCAAAGGGGAAAAAACGCCATAAGAGCCTCCGTCCCATTTCCCCCATAATCCATGCAAGTGGTATCTCATACAATCAAATCATATCGTACACATATCCAGAACATAAAGAAGACTGAGTTTCAAAATTCAGTCCACTTCCCAGCTTCCACCCGGAGTATTAACACTACTGGCCTTTGCCTTTATCGGAGCATGAGGCAGTGAAATCCCGTAGTCATCCTCAAACCACCCCTCGCCAGAATATTCATCTTCAAAATCCCAATGCACGGCTTCTCCATGGCCAGACAGGACACCTCTCCATTCTCCTGCCGCAATCTTGGAAGCAATGCTGATCATGAGATGGAACAAGTGGCTTGGCGGGCTTAAAAGAATCTCGCAGGTTTTCTGGATAATGGCTGTGGGAAGGTGACGAGCTGTTTGCAGACGGCGGGAGTGTCGTCTTGGTGGTGAGAAGAGATTTACCGCGGGTGGCAAGGGAGAGAGAGCCCGTCGGCGGGAGTTGCTGCTGGTCGTTGCACGGTGCCGAACAGTTGGCCGCACGGTTGGTGGTGTCAGGACCTCAAATTGTTCTTCGTCTGACTTCTCACCTGCATCGGTAATTAGAGTGGGCGTCTGAGGGTGTGGTGAGGAATTCCTTGAGGTTGAAGGCTTTGTTGCATCGTCCATATCCCATACTCGGGGCGTTTCCGGTATGACTGTGATCTCGGAAGTATCTCGTGTATGGTGGGATCTTTTTGGGAGAACGATGTTGTTGTGAGGATAGGGATACGATGAAGAAGGCGATGAAGGTCCTGAAGCTGGGGGTGACGGAGGAGCGAGGGGAGAATGCCATGACTGAACGCTGTGGAAAGATTCGACACTGGACGAAAAGTCCGAGTCGGATTCAATGACGGTTGAGGTTCTCAGGGGCGAGTTCGTTCTATGCTTGGAGGGCGGACTCGTGATCAAGGACAGCACGGGAGGTGCTGTGACTGATCTGCTGCTCTGTAAAGCCTGCGGTCGGTCATCCTTCTCAGGCTCGAACTTCAAAGGTTGATAGGTTGGCTGATGGTGGCTTCGAGGAGTGAGCTGAGTGTCATCTGCAGCATCACGGAATCCATCATTCTCATCATCAGAGCCAGCATAACCTTCAAATGTCGGTTCTGCAACGTTAGACTCCAATAATGATGGCTCTAAGCTGGCTTTCTCAGCTGTATCATACTGGGATTCCAATTGAGGCGGCTCCGTCTCCACTCCCGAAAACCTTGGAGCTGCAACAATGGAATCGATGGATGGGATATCGGGGTCCTGGTTGCTTGGATCAGGTGTCACTTCTGTCGAATCCTGCAATTCTTCTCCTTCTTCTTCCACCTCGTCGAACTCTTCCAGTTCTAGAAGAGAAATGTTCGTTCCCGCCTCTGAGGAAGCATAGTCTCGCAAGGGCGACGAAGAAGTTGAGTTTGTAGATGATGTTCTGGGCGTGTTGAGATGCGGAGACGCTGGTCCTGGAAATAGCGGAGGGTTGTCCTTCGATCTCTCCACTGGTTTCCAAGGACGTTTCTTTACTGGTGTTTTCGGAGCCTCTGGTAATTCCACTACGAAGTCTCGCTGAAATGGACAAGGGGTCTTTTCGAACCGCAGTACTATCTCCAGTACTTTCTTCAGCTCCTCCACCCTGGCTTTCTCATCCGTACTCTGGTTTGGTACTTCGATCCTCCAGTATTGGGGCGGTCTAATTGACAAAACAAATTTAGAATCACCGTCAACACACCAGCATTGCGACTTGGGTAAAATCGGCCGAAGAGCATTCGCGCAATTCAAGAATGCTACACTTCCAGGAGCTCGGTAGATACGCAGTGGACCTGGAATAATAAGACAGGTTAGCCTCAATCTAGTGTGATATCTCATCCTACCCAGCAGAAGTTGTTTACATACCAACGGCGAGCGTCCTCTCAAAACGGGAGACCCATGATAAAGTCCCGGGCTCATCCTCTACCACTGAAATTCCATTACTCGAGCTCGGCCTAGCTAGCGAGCTTGTTGTAAATGCAACTATACGTGCTGATGGCAACGTATATAGTATCTCTATAGTCGGGTCTGGAGTCGATGAGACTTTGGTAGGTTGAACTGGCAAACTAAAAGAACGCTTGATAGGCGTCCCAGGTATTGAGGAAGCCATTGGCAGCGTGGTCCCTATCACTGAAAGACGGACTGCCTGATGATCATGGTCGTGCAGAGCGTAAGGAAGGTGATGGGACGTTTTAAGGAGGTCGGATTTCTCGTCGGTCGAGCTGATGCAGTCCGCCGCAATTCGGGTTTGGCTGGAGCTAGCAGCTTCAGGAAGGGAAATATACCAGTCGTCGTGGTAGATCGTATAGAGAATCGGCGGAAGTAAGTGCCTAGGTAGCAGCAGAAGAGAATGGATGGTATTGAGTGTGGTCGTGCGACCAGTTGCAATTGTGCAATGCGACGCGTTTGTTCCAGCCACCTGCGGCAGCTAGGAACCCCACCAAACCCGATGCAGCCGCGAGCTCTCCCACCAAAATCCGGAGAACCTGGAGACAGGCTTCAGCTTGCAACTTTTCCCTTAACAGCGACTAATATGGCTCAACGCAGATCACAGGCGCAGAGGCCACTTCTAACCCAGGAAGAGTTAAAAAAGAAACTCGAGATCACTAATTTCGATCCAAATGCCATCCTGCGCGGTGCCCAACTCACTGTTGTTGGAGGTCCGTACCTGGATGGCCCTCCTCAAATCCAAATACTGACAGCATCCTAGCCTTGAGGGCCTTGCAGAATCCTGCGCTTTTCACGTCCGAACACTACAAACAAGCAGCTCTGGCTGTGGCCATTGGCATAGCAATAAGGATTGCCATCTCGATTCCGGTGCGAATGTCCCACTAGACCTGGAGCATTGAGGCTGACGTCTTGCCAGATTGTTGGAATCAAGATATTTCTTTGGTTCCTTTCGTTCATAATCAATTTTGAACATGCAACATGGGATGATAAGGTTGTCAATGGCCTGGATTTCATCCAAAACTATGTGCTTCAAGTGCCTCTGTTTCTCATGACTTTGATGAGATATGTCACACCTACACTGGACAATATGTGAGTCGGCTCCTCGACTTATTGAATCCTGCTAACAATTTTAGGTTTATGGACTCGTAAGTGATCCCCTACCCATAATATGCACCACTCGCTCACATCCCTCTCGATTGGCTTGGGTCGACAAGACATACTATGCAAAGCACGAAGGTGAGGATCCAAGCACCCTTCGAGAAACATACTACCCCAACCTTCGAATGTACCCGACACGGGATGGTAGCACACATAGCAAAAGCACAGCGGAGGCGATCACCATGTTCCTGATGAGATTCGGAAAGAAGGCGGGAATATCACTGGCAGTGTTTGCGTTGTCGTACGTCCCGTACGCTGGCCGTTTAGTCCTCCCAGCTGCCAGTTTCTACACATTTAAATCGGTTGCGGGATGGGGCCCGGCCGGCATAGTATTTGGAACTGGAATCTTTCTACCCCGCAGATACCTCGTAATATTTTTACAAAGCTATTTTGCTTCGAGGAGCTTGATGAGAGAGCTGGTAAGCGATTCGATCACTTTCCGACATACATTGCTTACCTGGTCTTTAGCTTGAGCCGTACTTTTCTCGTATACGGTTCACAAAGGAACAGAAGAAACACTGGTTCCATGACCGAGAAGGACTCCTGTTTGGATTTGGTGTTGGATTTTACATCTTTCTGCGAATTCCCCTCTTAGGTGTGCTCATCTACGGAATTGCTGAAGCATCGACGGCATATCTCATCACCAAGATTACAGATCCTCCACCAAAGCCAATTGAGAGTGAAGGCTTCGCAGCAAGCCAGCAGGAGTGGAGAAACAAGCACGAATTTTTGAATGCAAAGATATTCAGCCTCGATACTGATACTTCTCCGAACACAGCTCCAACCATACAGAATCCCAGCACACAAGGAACATCGACGGGAATTCCAGACGAACCACCGCCACCTTACACTGAGATGAGGTCCAGATAATTCGAGCAAGAGATTGATTATCTTGCAACCCTGTGACGTCAGCCACGGGTAACACGAAATTATGACAGCGGGAAAGGAGTTCATGTACATAATATTACCCGGAATCCTAGTTTATCTCAACAATGCCGAGAATACTCCACTATTCAATCCCCATGAATGAACCAGCAAACCATGGTACAATGAATGGGCCAAGAACCCCGCATCAGTTAGCTGTGGTTGGTAGCCTTATGCATATCTAGATCAGCATTACTAAAGAGGCACGGGCGATAAGGAGGTCTAGCTCCTTATCATGCTTCAACCCCAAAGTATCTCATTCGTTCTATCTTACCTAGTACATTGATGGTAAACAGATGACCAATGTTTGAAGTGCGGGGCTGATACCACTTTTACTTAAACCTCTCATCTCATTCTTAATTTTTCTTTCGTCCGTACAACTCACATCTCCCTTCTAAACACCTCGGTAACACCAGATTACCCCACCTTGACTTCATCTCCATCATGGGCTTGACTGCTATTAGGAACGTGTGCAAAGTCTCACTAGACATTCCAGCAGAGAAGCAACCCCAACTTCATAACCGATGGCATCCAGACGTTCCCTTTGCAGGAACCATCAAGAATGGAGAAACTGTGAAGATCGAATGTGTATGTACAAACCTATCTGAGGTCTCTACAGCAGCTATTTATCTCGTAAACAGGTCGATTGGACTGGAGGACAAATCGGTAGACTCCATGAATATATGTCAATCAGCTCCTGCTTATCAGGCTCCAGGAAACAATGACAGTGCAGATGACATGAAGAATGTTGACCTTACTAAGATCCACTACCTCTCTGGACCATTTGAGATTGAGACGGCGGAGCCGGGAGATGTCTTGCTGGTTGAGATTATGGATGTTCAGCCTTTTGAAGATTCTCCTTGGGGATTGTGAGTCTTTTTATCCTCTTTTCACATTTTGTTGCTAATATTGTTCTAGCACTGGTACGTAGAATTGAAAGTTGCTTAGGGCCTAAAATTGAGTGAAATACAAGGTGTCTTTGACAAGAGCAATGGCGGTGGTTTCTTAGACGAGATCTACCCGACAGCGTAGGTAAATTTCTTTGAAACTCCCTAGCTCATTCGTAATTGGTCATGGCTATTTGACTGACATCTTTTCTAGTGCCAAAGGTAAGTCCTCAGCTCTTGTGGTGCAGCAATGTTCCAACAGCTCCTGGGACATTCTGCTCGAATTGTCCACTAGCTCCTAGAACAACCAACTCCTAAAAGGACGTAACAGAAGTATACTGACTTCCATTTATCCATATGGGATTTCCAGGGTGTGTTCTGTACTTCTCGCCATATTCCTCACGTCAAGTTTGCAGGTCTGATCCATCCCGGGATCTTGGGTTGCGCTCCATCTGCGGAGGTAAATCATTATTGTACTCAACCACCTAAGTGGAATGTTGACAACCCATGAACAGCTTCTAGAAACATGGAACAAGCGTGAAGGAGAGCTTATTGCTGCAAACAAGCTTGACCGAATTGTGGCACAACCTCCCAACGCCACAAACGTTCATGCTGGCTCCGCCTCCGAAGAGATCAAAGCAAAAGTTGGAAAGGAAGGCGCCAGAACTATTCCAGGCATGTGACTAATTTCTGAAATGCTTCTAAGCATCCTCATTGATTTTCTAATAGGACGTCCCGAGCACGGTGGAAACTGCGACATCAAGAATCTGAGCCGTGGCAGCAAAGTCTACCTGCCCGTCCACGTCAAGGGCGCCAAGTTCAGCGTCGGAGATCTCCATTTCTCCCAGGGAGACGGCGAGATCTCATTTTGTGGTGCCATTGAAATGGCTGGTGTCATTACTATCAACTTCACGGTCATGAAGAATGGTATGGCTGATTTGGGAATGAAGTCGCCTCTCTATCTGCCAGGACCTGTTGAGCCTCATTATGGACCAGGTCGCTACTTGACTTTTGAAGGGTTCTCTGTTGATGAGCACGGGAAACAGGTAAGGAGCTCATTGAATTGTTGGTTGTTGATTGTCTGGGATGACGTGGGACAATGGAGGAGTTTCATCGGCTGCATTCTCGTCCGAAGTTCTTGAGATGATAAGTATTTTCATCCCAAGTTTTATACTAACAAAATATCCAGCATTACATGGATGTCACAGTGGCGTACCGTCAAACCACGCTCCGTATATCTCTCCTTATGCTCACCCAGTCCTGATTACTTATAAGCCATAGGTTGCATCGAGTATCTTCGCCGCTTCGGCTATTCAGACTACCAAGTCTACCTCCTCCTCTCCTGCGCTCCCGTGCAAGGTCACGTCGCTGGAATCGTCGATATCCCTAAGTATACTTCCTTCCCGCTCCCCTTGAATCTGATCAAACTAATATACTCAACAGCGCCTGCACCACATTAGGCCTCCCAATGGACATATTCGACTTCGACATTTCTCCTTCCGGCCCAGCCAAGAAACTCGATATGGGCAGCTGTGCATTCGAGACAGGCGTCAAGGAGGGTAAGATTACGCAGGGAGGAAAGAATAGCGAGGTTAGTTGGGGTGGAGGACTTACTTATAAAGAGAAGGAGGGGGTTAGTGTTGTGGAAAATTTGAAAGAGAAAGTTATTGGCTCTGGTTCTTGATCAAGCTTTTGAAGAATCAGAATATACGAGAATGTTCACGTACAATGCGTTTTTGGTGGGTAACGGCAATCGATAGCAAACCGTGAATTACGTATCATGAAGATCGAGGTGGTGAACACATAAATCAGGACTCGTGGAATTTAATGTCGAAGTGGTAAAATTACATTAATTAATCCGGGCTTGGAGGATAAGGACTTCAATTCTCTACTTCGAAAGCCTCCCAAACGGTGGAAAAACCCGAAATTGAACGTACCACTGCTCCAGGGAACATTCGGACTCGAAGCATTTCAAAAGTACCAGTTGGCTAGAGCCATTCGGTGTCCATTTTGATGTCCATTGCAAGGAGGGGGGTCAGCAAGGTTCCTATAATTTTCACTACATCTATCCCACACCTCAACAATAGATTCCGACAACGCCATCAAATGCAGCCTCCCTCCATTTCCCCACAAATTCACTAACTCCTCCATGCCGAACTAAAAATCCCACTGGCACCACTCCTGTTTTGGCGGCACTAACGGAATCATGCCTCCGTCAAAAACGCCATTCCTTCTCGCATGCTCGTATGCATTCTTCACATCTTCCGTGTACAGCTCTGGTTCTGCTTCCGCCCACTTGTCAGGTGCCGGTGGCCCATCAGGAAACCAAATCTTTTCCCATGTGCCATCGAAACTCTGAGTGCCTGGTAAGCCATCTTTATATACAACATGTTTACCTTTCCAGGTAAGAAGATGCCCATTGCTGTCACGAGTGCTGTATTTTGACAGGGGTGGATGTTCAGTGAGCGAAGAGGAGCCGTTGGTATACGGCTGTGTTTGTGGTTGAGCCGGAGGTGGGTTGCCGAACGGGGTCGCCGCTGGTCGGGGTGTTGATTGTGGATTTCCAAACGGGTTTGCCGCTGGCTGCGAAGGTGGTTGCGGAGTTCCAAAAGGACTAGCAGCTGCTGGTGCAGGTCCCGGTGCTGCTCCGAAGGGATTCGGCTGTGGTATAGGAGTTCCGCCAAAAGGGTTCGGTGCGGGTTGAGAAGGCGCTCCGAAGGGATTCTTCGGCGCTGGGGAAGGAGCTCCAAATGGAGCAGGTGTAGCCCCAAGCGGGTTTGACTGGGAAATGGGGTTTACAGCACCGAATGGATTTGGATTTTGACCTGATGGTGCTCCTATGGGGTTCACTTGTGGTTGTGAAGGGGCTCCAAAAGGGGCGGGTGCTGGTGGCTGCCCTCCAAATGGATTTGGCTGCTGTCCTAAAGCTGAAGGTTGTCCGAATGCACCTCCTGATGGCTGACTAAACGCCCCTGACGGTGCTCCAAACGGGCTGGGTTTCTGTCCTAACGCTGAAGGCTGGCCGAATGCTCCACCGCCTCCAAGTTGAGTCGGAGCCCCGAATGCTGGTGCCGGAGCCCCAAATGGATTCGGTTTTTGACCGAGAGCTGATGGTTGACCGAAAGCCCCCCCCGATGGCTGCCCAAATGCTCCTGATGGTGCTCCAAATGGATTCGGCTTTTGTCCTAAAGTTGAAGACTGTCCAAAAGCTCCACCTGTAGGCTGACCAAAAGCCCCTGGTTGGGCTGGTGCTCCAAAGGCAGGAGAAATAGCTGGCTGACTTCGTGTCTCTACCGGATACTCCTGAGTACGCTGGAAGACACCTCGTTGTGATCCCGCGCTGGCAGCCTGGCTCTCCTTACAGATATCTATTCGATTCGGGTGATCGTTCTCAGCCCTGATTATGTAGTTGATAGCCCCATCCACGTCGTTCAGCGCAGTCTGCATTTGCTGGTCCGCAGCTTGGTATATCCTTTCAGCCTCCTGCACAGCTGGCTGAGTATTTCCACTCCCAACGCCTATGTAATGAAGCAGCCGTAGTTCTTCGAAACTCTGCTCCCGTTGTGGCCCGCCAAACAACTGTGCTGGCGCCCCTCGGCCAGGCCCATATGCTGATAATATCCATTGCGGCTTCTCCGACGAAAGATCTATAATTATGGCAGCTTTTTCGAGGCCATAAGGGGGCGCCGCAGTAGCTGAAGCTTTGGGATTGTCAGTAATAACTCACTTTCGGTGTGAGAGTCCTTACGTTGTGCTCTGTAGCCATTGCTACTCCTCGAGTTGTCTGAATTCTGGAGGGGCGCAAAACGGTTGGTATTAGGAGGATCTCGAGATGAACCAGCTCCTGGGTGTTCAAATCTACAATTGTCTTGGGGTCTTTGTCAATCTCGACTCGAACATTGCAACGACTCCCACTCACTTCCATTCCTGCAAGTGCCTTGCTGCCAAAACCTGCATATTGGCGGCATCGTCCTTGTCGCAAAGAGGACTCGAATCAATTCTGGTCAACATGCGCATCGCTGGACTTCATGGCATGCTGAAGCTGATCGCTGTCAAAGTGGGTGGCAAAGACTGTGAAAATTTCCGTGCGGTAGATTAGAATACTGTTTTGAAGTAGTGGGCTAAGGGGGTCGCAATTGAAGGTGGACGCGATTTAATGTACCGCGTTCGGAAAGTTTTATATCCCGTGACCACCACGAAAGATTTTATTACAAGATTTGAAAGGCAGATTTTCTTTCCATTTCATAAGCGAGGCAGGTATAGGTGAAGGTATGTTATAGATGAATATTGAGGTGGAACAGGTGCATTAGAATTCACTGTGATCTGATGAGTTGCTCATGATTCAGACTGCTCGGTTCTTGGTTATCTTCGACCGTCAAAGGTGAAGTACGTGAATTTGAAGAACTAGTTTTCGGATCTGACCATCGCCTGCAATGCACGCCTAGTAATGTATCATGAGAGACCTTGTTAAGCATCGAGCCCACTCCCTTGGCAATGCCTTTATATAAACAATGAATCATTATTCTTCAGCTCTAATCATCTTCCACAACGCAGCCCTCGTAGTCTCATCATCAAAGACCTTGTTAAGCATAGCATTCAAATCTTTTCCAATAACCTCTCTCTTTTTGTAATCCTTTTCTGCCAAACGAGCTTGCCAGGTCTTTGTAAATGCAGTAATCTGCTGAACAAGCACCTTCTCCAACTCCTTTCTCGCATCCAAGACTCGGTCGACAACTGCCGGAAGCAGTTCACCCTTTACCAGCGGTCTAATATATGCAAGAGGATTGAAGAGTTGTTTCCGGTTTTGAAGCTCTTGAATAGTCTCCCAGATAGGGGTGAAGTCGAATTCCGCTGACTGTCGAACGGAATCGGGGATTTCGTGTGTCATGAAGAGATTTTCGATTAACATTAGGTTCTTGATCAAGAAGAGTTGCGCGTCCATGATAACACTGTTGCGCTTGATTACTGTGGCTGCCTTCTGAAGGGATTCTGTAGTCTGGTGGACGATATCGTAGAGGACATCCCCATTTCTCTGGGCAGGTAATTAGCAAAGAAAGTTGATAATATGATTTTATCCATGGAGACTTACCGGTCTGTCATAAGAGCCTTCGTTGTACATCACCAATAGCTTGACGGCGGTCTGAACGGTGGGATAGGCGTTTAAAACTGTGGGTGTTGGTGTATCGGGATCCTCGGACTTTTCAGCTGCGCTTTGGGCATTGCTGGATTTCTTCCTCTCTCCAGCAAGCGGGATATACTTCGTGGTAAATCTGAGGTCTTCCTGTGATGGCTTGAAGTGCTCTATCTCCCCTGCAGCTTTAATAAAGAGCGAGTCCAATGTTGGCCAGAGATACTTGCTGAGCAGAACTTGGGCAATCCACCTTCTGTCATCTTCTGGTTGGTCGGCATCTGAGTCCTCGTCATTGGACGGCATGTATGTTGTTTCCAGCCAGTCGACCAATTTGCAAATCCGTGGCAAGTCTGCATGACCCAAATGTGGTGCGAGGAATGTGTTGAGGTTGGCTAGGTGCGACAGAACGTTTTCCTCGAGTCTCTCTGCGTATTTGGCAGCCTTATTCAAAGGGATCATACTTGGGTATTCCAACAACAGTGGACCACTATTGAAGAACCTGGTCATTAGACTCTGCTCGTTGTGGCAGGTGTCTAAGACATATTGAACAGAACGTCTTCCAAGAGTCTCGAAATCAACCTCGGGAATCGAATCAGTACCTGCGAATTTGCGAAGATTCTTCAAGACCACAGGTCCAACCTGGTCGCGACTTTTGAGATAGATCTGTGCAATTTGGCTGTACAGGCTATGGTACTGCTCAAAGTATGAGTGTCGGTCCCTCTTATCCTTCTCATGGCCAAACGCAAACTCTTGGGTTTGCAGAAGTCTCTTCAACTGCGGGCCGCGGTCATCGAGTATCTGCTCAAATTTGCCGTAGAGTAGAACATATTCGGCTGTCTCATTGTGTTCCTTGGCGCGGAGCTGCTTTCCAACATCATCCGACACCTCCTTGAGAGCCGATGAAAAGTCCATTTGGACGAGGTTGAGGGCTCTTTCTAGTAGTGTTGTGTATCGAGTTTTGTAAATGGTTGAGTCTCGATAATTTGGCTGTGAATGTTAGCCACTTGACGCTTGTCTCTCGACTCACTTTCGAGATGATAATTCCATATTCGGACAACCCGTCTTAACCTTCTAGCAACACGGTCAATTGAACGGACGCTTACATGTTCTTCCATAAAATCTATACACGTATTTAGATTCCGTAACATGTCCAAAAAGTCGTCACTTCTCACAATCCTGCCAGCTCCTGGAGCATTGAGGCGTCTTGTCAAAGGCTCTAAGTAGGCGTAGTACTGCAGATCCGTCCCAACTTCGTCCGCTAAATCACGTAGACGTTTCTGCTCGTCCAGCAAGTCTTCGCATTGGGCTTGGAATGCTGTAGTCTCTGATTCAACAGTCTTGAAAGATTCAGACAGGCTCGCTAGTAAATCCAAAGCAGATGCAGTATCGCTGAGCAGGCTACCAAGATGCCGTTCAGATAAAGCTAGCTGGTCCCTGTACAGTCTTCATTGAGTGAGCATCACTACCACGTGATCTTGAAATAGAGACATACTGGTACTCTTCTTGACTTGCATCCAGAAGATCATCCTCGAGATCTTCAAACTTCAATCCAAATGGGACCTTGTCCGTTTTGCTGTCAAAGATCTCAAGGATATCTTTTGGTTTTGAATGCTTGGTCTCCTTTTTGAGGTAGTCTATTGCAACTTCATAAAAGTCACTGTATGACTTTGCTCTTCTGGCTAATGTAGCCTGCGGGGGGCTCTTCAACCCGGAAGTTTCCTCAAAGAGTTCCATAATTGGATCTGAAGGATCAGGTGTTTGACTTCCTCCCTGAGTCACCTGTCAGTAAAACTTTCTAAGGATGAATTCGTAAAGCTGACATTGGTTTGTTTTAACAAGGACTCTTTCCGTCGATGCTTTGTACCGTGGGCAGAGACATCTTCCTTCTTATGTGAGTCTGGCACATAAGAGTACCAAGAGTCTTCGTACATTATTGTCGTCAGTTTTTACCACAAAAGAGTGAGTGGAAGGCTGATGAAATGGGAACACGGTGCGATTTTGAGGTTGGACGCTTGGACCACACGAGGCTTGCATCCAAGGTTACTTTGGCCACCGTATTGAACCTAAGTCACGTCGTCATTGAAGACGAGGCTGACGAAAACAACATCAGACCCTCGATAAACTGAATTTGTTCAAGATGATTGCCTCAAAAGCAGCCCCTCGGTCTATCCCAATTCCTCGGCGAGCAAATCAACGGCCAGGAGGACTCCGTTTGTTCCAGAAAAGAAATTTTCGCGCAGCCAATCGATCACGAGTCCATGCAGCAAGCAGATCCTCTCCGGGGACCCGGGCAGCAGGATTTCTGCTTTCCCTCACTGTTGGAGGAGGATTTCTCTATGCATCTGGTTATCCTAGGACTCTTCACGCAGATGTGATCCCGTCACCTGCGGAGGTGAAATTCGAGGAGCCTAGACGGAAAGCGAGCTCTACGGAGGAAAATCGAGAGTTGATCAGCTCCCAACACCTGCAAGTAAAGAAGTCTTGGGAGAACCCAGGTGTTTACTGCTGGGGATCAAACTCGGGGAAGTTGATTTATGATTCTGATGAGCCCAATATCAAATTGCCGCGTAGGCTTCCTTTTTTTGATGGAAAACTTCTTCGGGATCTCAAATTGGATAGGAATTTTGGAGCTGCAATTACGGAAAATGGAGATTTGCTTCAATGGGGAACTGGGTACTCTACAGCGACTTTGGAACCGACATTCACGTTAAGAGGGAAAGACCTCGTCAAGTTGGCCATTTCTCGCGATCGAATCATTGCTCTCTCATCCGGAGGACAAGTGTACTCAATCCCTGCGGCTCAAGCCGACCAAATTGAAGGTCCAAAGCCCTCAGAGAATTCATGGATACCCTTCTGGAAAGGGAAATCAAGAATCAGTTATCGAAAACTGAATCCAAATAACCTGGCATGGGGAGAGAAGATCTCTGACATCAGCAGCGGTCTTGAACACTGCTTACTATTGACATCTAAAGGACGAGTATTCTCAGCAGCTTCTGGGACGGAAGACTTCCCAAGCAAAGGCCAAATGGGTGTTCCGGGACTGACTTGGGCGACACGACCAGAGGGATCCTATGATCAGCCACACGAGATCACTACATTGAGAGGTTTCGAGATTGTGAAGGTTGCAGCCGGTGATTATCATTCATTAGTGGTAGACAACCAAGGACGTGTGTTCGCGTTTGGAGACAACAGCCTCGGTCAGTTAGGATTTGATTATAACCCTGAAGCGCCCACCGTTGACGCACCCTCCCTGCTTGCCATTGACAGGCTCTATAAAGGATCGAACATGATACCTCAAGTTACGGATGTGGCGGCTGGTGGCGTCAACAGTTTCTTTACTGTTGATGCCACACGGGTAGCTGGTCAAGGTGAAGAAGACCCTCGGGGTGTTGGCCGGATCACGGCAGATACTTGGTCATGCGGACAAGGGATACTGGGTGGTCTAGGCAACGGACGATGGACGCATATCCAAGGCACTCCAACAAAAATCAAAGCTTTGTCCGGCCTTTTCGAATATGACGAAGTCAAGAATGCTGTTGTGCCCATTCGGCTGGCACACCTATCAGTTGGATCGACTCACATGTCCGCAGTAATGAACAACATCAGCCACGTGGGAGCGAGTGACAGAGGTTCTGAAAACGACACCAATTGGGGAGCAGACGTGTTGTGGTGGGGTGGAAACGAGTTCTATCAATTAGGAACCGGGAAGAGGAATAATGTCAGTAATCCAGTCTACATTGCTCCACTGGACGTGGAAGCAGACAAGGAGAAGGGAAGGAGAGAGGAGCATAGGTTCCAGATTACTCCAAGAAAGAAGATCAAGTTCAACGGGAGAAGTGTCAGCGTTGAGCAGAGGATCGAATGTGGAAGAGGTATGACAGCTGTATATTCTGGGACATGATTTGATGACGGGACGTCTGCTTCTTCGATGTATTTGTTATATTTTGATCGGAAATGGTCCGTGGGATGGCTGTACAGTACTCACTCCTCAATCTATAGGCCAAATCCGTGGTCTTGATCCTCAAACCAAGTTTCCGCCTATGATATTTTGAGGTCAAGAATATCCGTATCATGCCAAGCACATACTGAAAATCGCCGGATCTCTGATCAATGTATTTGCCCAAGCAAGCTCATTTATTCGAGCCTATCTTCGAAGAAGTACATCCCATTTTCCATGCAATTGACTCCCATTCCATATCGCCCAAATGAACCATTATGCTTGAGTAGTCTTGGCAGCCGCCTGGTTGGGGTTGACCTTCTTTCCGTCCTTGTTGTATCGGACTCTTGGTGGGGGAGCTCTGTTGCGGCGGCCTTCACGGGAACGGACACTGCGAGAGATTTGTCAGCCCTGCTGTTTTATGGAGAGGATGGAAGTTCGACCAAGGTTCTTCTCATTGCGTGACGTACCGGACAATCTTGCCATGGATGGCGCAGGAGACACAGTACTGCAGCTTGAGGTACATCTTGGGAACGGTGTATTCTGGGAATACGGAAGCGTCCGAGATATCACCTAGAAACAGTCAGTAGGTTCCTTTCTCAAATGCATACACTCGAAGGGCCACAAACGAATCGCTGCCGACTCAACCATATTTCGAATGCTATACACAGGGTCAGTATTACCTCTAGAAACCATGATCTGAGAAGTTGAGACTTACGTGAATCTCTTTATCGCCTTATCCTTGGGAGTGCATCGCGAGCAGTTGGAGCATCTGATCGGCTTGACGTGGCCACGACCCTTCTTGTTACGTCCGCTATAGTCAATGTATTAGCATCTGGTCGACATCTTCGAATCTCCATCGTCATGTATACGGTTCCCCGCCACCTTCGCTTTTGGTGGGATGAAGATCCATCAGTGACAGCGGAATCGGGAGAATGAGAAGAGAGGAGTATCTTACTTGGACGCGCGCTTCTTGACCATGATTGCGGATTCTAACGTGTCTGTCGAATCTGCGGTGGATTTGCTGGTTGACGTTGAACTTCGAGGTCAAGAATATCGAAAAGTCTAAGCGAGCGGAGGGCGCGACACAGGGCAGAAAGCCCTGAGTGTGCGCTGACTAATTAGCTCCACGCTAGCGCCACCATGGTGATAAATCCATTTCGACCTCGAACTTTCTACTCCCCTCGACACAACACCTGCAGAAAGCTGAGGAAGATAACGAACACTTTCGTTGTCTAGGCACGATGCAAATGTGAGTTCGCTGAGATTTCTCTTTCCAACGATGTCAAAATTGTCAAAATCGAGACTGACAAACCCCCAGCTTCGTCAAGACCCTCACGGGCAAGACTATCACCCTTGAGGTGGAGTCTTCTGATACCATCGACAATGTCAAGTCGAAAATCCAAGACAAGGAGGGCATCCCACCCGACCAACAACGTCTGATCTTCGCTGGCAAGCAACTCGAAGACGGCCGCACCCTCTCCGACTACAATATCCAGAAGGAGTCGACCCTTCATCTCGTCCTACGTCTCCGAGGTGGCGCCAAGAAGCGCAAGAAGAAGGTGTATACTACCCCAAAGAAGATCAAGCACAAGCGCAAGAAGACCAAGTTGGCTGTCCTCAAGTACTACAAGGTGGATGGTGATGGAAAGATCGAGCGTCTTCGCAGAGAGTGCCCCACTCCAGACGTGAGTTACTACTGGAATTCAAGGCCGAGCAAGTTCTAACCAATTATAGTGCGGTGCCGGTGTTTTCATGGCTGCTATGCACGATCGCCAATACTGTGGTCGTTGCCACCTTACCTACATCTTTGATGATGCTGGAAAGTAGAGGACTGAGTAGGACCAGAAGCGGATATGGAGTGGATAGCTTCTGAAAAGCATTGCTGTATCTAGAGAGATCAAAGATCGTCAATTGCATTACAATTGCTGACCAAAATGGAAACTCCTTGTGTGTTGAATGTTTGGCTTGACTGTGATTTTGCCACTCGAGAACTATCAAATCTCCCCTCCTTTGTTTCCAAATCCCCTCTCATTTTATGGATAAGGACCCTCTCCTTCGTCGGCTCAAGTTGAGCCATCCAGAGAATGGCGCTAGGGGCAGGCGCTGTGTTTGAATTTGCCATCACGGGGAGTCATATTCGCCTCGAGCCATCTTCCATTAGGTTCTCTAAAAGTACCATTATCATCTGCATCAGGTTTGCTTAGAAAGCCGGTGAAGTGAGGGATTTTGATGTTTCAGGCATTCCGCCGCACAGCGTACTGTCCCAGCCCGTACCACTTGCCTTGGCATCTTCATATGTTGCCTTGTTTCTAGCTTCGCGACCTAGGAACTCTTTTTCTTTGGCAGATATTTGTTGTAGAAAGAGACTTCATGAATACACCGCTAGTTCTTTATGACGCAAGTTCATAATATAGGGCGCATGAGAAGTATCTTCTATCGAATTCTCGTCTTTCCGATTCAGCTTTCATCTCAAACGAAGCTAGTCTCTACTCTCAACTTAGATGATGCTTTCTTAAAATTCTTGCCGTCAATTTTACGCTTTTCTATGTGCTATGTTCGCTGAAATGAGGTTTGAGGTCAAATACATTTTTTCCTCGATTAACCTATTCGTCTTCTTTTTCTATTTTAACTGCTTCTCTATGACTTGTCTCTTAGACCTTCTCTAGTGACGGTCCGTTTCCGTTCAGAGATCGGCTCTTCAAGGTTTGATCTTCTCATTCGCTTCACACAGATTGTGGCAAAATTTTCATATAGGAAAGTAGGACACAGGAATTTAGATGATTTCATCAAAACAGCTGATTCAGTCTGCGTATCCAGATAAGCAGCCCTGAACAGGTATTCCACTAGATCCGACCTATATCACATAGCTTCTCTTCTTCTTTATTCCACGTTCTGACCAAATTAAACTTTTCCTCCAAGCCCTTGCCCTTTATGTCTCCCACGGACCTTCTTCGCTTTATTCCCGGCCCTCGCTTTATTCATATGTCTCGATACTGAGGCTGCCTGCGCTTTCTTATATACATGCAATCTCTCCTTTTCTCCGCGCATGTTCGCCCGTTGTTCTCGATATTCAATTGTCTGTCTTCTCCTAAACTTCTATTAGCCTCTCACCAATCTCTCAGTCCCTTACAGACATCGAAATACACATACAATACAATAATCTTCTTATTCAAAATTTAGTTCACTCCTTGCTTGGCCTTCGAACCTGGAACAACTGTTAATGCCGCGCCATGAACAATCGTATTCATTCTATCCCAAGCGGAGCTCTCTTTCTCCGTAAGATCTGTAGTCCCGTCAACCGGGATGCAGATAGTGTCACTCTTAGAGCCACACATTAAATACATTGATTGCTTCAGTTTCGAATGTATCGTCTCGGGAACTTGATCTAACAGTGCTTTGAGTGGATACTCAAAAACAGTGCTAGTTTTAGTTCTATAACGCATCAGCAATAGAGTCAAGATTCGAATATGCGGAAATTTGTACTTTACGATTTTCCCATGGGTCTTATTGATTGACTTTTGGCCGACTTTGAATGACTCGTACCATTTATGAATAGTAAGTGTTTCCTCGTGAGTTAGAGTTGCGTATGGTCTGGAGATGCGAGAACCACTGTGGGCAGCGCCCAAGCGAGAGGCGAAAATCTGAGCTGGACCTCTTCGAAACATAATGTTCAACGAGGAAGCAAGAATTATATGGCCGAGTAGAAACTATATAAAGATCCCAATACTGGTCTTCGCCTATTGCTGGTTGCTGAAAGAGATCCGATCATTGGTGCGGACAAGCCAAGAGAGCTGCTGTGTAACATGATCTATCCCTCGACCTGGACCCCGCCATTTGAACTTGAAACCCCCGCTTTCCAGGTTCCTAAGGCAATCGCATGTGCTTAATTTGCTTTTTCATAATGTATAGAACAATGGAGACGGAATGGTTTGTAGAAGACACAAAACGGGCGGCTCAATGTTCAAAGCCAAGTGAACATCTTCAAGAATTCGACTTTGAATGTTACCTGAATTGGTCATACATTCGAAGACAACTCCTTCAAATATACTTTCACTTATCGTAAATTCAAAGTTCCCGCACTTGAATGATCCTGCACTTCCGTGCTAACTAGGACCTATCCCTATCAGTTGAGGTAACTATCCCGTTTGAATACGGATCAGGAAAACCAGTGTCTTTTTGACTAATCACAAGCCCCTAGAACCACGTCACTCAAGGTATGCAAAAGACGTTTCGAAAACCTCAGAGGTCAGCGATGTGTATTTTTGGGACAACCTCCCAGCGTCTAAAGCTTCGCAACGCCGTGGTATATGGACCATTCTATCCCTTAAATTCCTTCCTCACATTCTCAAACTTTGAGTGTGGATACTCAACACAGTTTCGGCTTCCCTCCAAGGTCCCCAGAACCGCCACTACATTCCCCACCAAGCTCTGCTCCCCCGTCTTATCTGCACTACTTTCCCACCACATAGCACCTCCAAGCCCCTTTTTCTTAATCCACTCCGCTTTCTCCCTCGCCATAGCCGGTGTATCATATGTAATCAAATGTCTCCTCGCCTGGTCATAACTATATGATGCCCTGGCCTCCTGATCAAATTTCCCCTCCGCACCTGGCAGCGGCAACGCCTTGTAATCAAACACCCCGTTCTCCCAACTGCCCTGTCCGACCCCACTAAATGGCTTTCCAAGTCCATCCGTATTCTCAAACGCTCTTCCATACAGTGGCATGCCAAGCACGATCTTCGAAGCAGCTACACCCTGCTTTCTATAATGCTCGACCGCTTCCTCAGTACTGAAAGGAGTCGCTCCATTATTACTCTTCGAAGCCTTCAAATTCGCCTGGTGGCCCGCAACCTGATCCCAAGAACCAGCATAATCATAAGCCATCAAGTTCCAAAAGTCCAGATACTTATCCATGCCAGAAATATCCATGATCTTGTAGTTCTGTGGTCCAGCTGGACAGGCGACCGTGAGCTCAAAGTGGTGCGGTGAAGGTAGTGAATAGGAGTAAGCATCCATTGCTTCTCTGCATGCTTTTAGCAGAGATACGAAGTCGGAGGCTTCGGCCTGGGATTTGGGATATTCCCAGTCGATGTCTAGACCGTCGAAGCCATAGTCTTTTATTAGGGAGACGGCAGAGGCGGCGAATTGGGAACGGCTAGAGGCAGTTGATGCTGGTGCAGCGAAATTAGAGGAATATGTCCAGCCACCCACTGAGAGAAGGACTCTGAGAGAGCGGTTTCGTTGTTTGAGGAGGTTGAGCTGTTTGAGGCAGCCATAGAGGTTCTCTCCGACATCGTTCCAGGAGTCGCCGTCGAAGTGAATGTCCTTGTCTGCCCAGACGTCTGTGAGGTATCTGTATCAAATTCAATAGGAATTCTTATGAAACATGAAACATATCCAGAAGAGCTATACTTACACCTCTCCACTTTCCGGCCGGACATTGGCAAACGCATATAGAACATGTGTCAATTTCTCAGCAGGCAAATCCTGTGGTTTGAATTTCCTTCCATAAATTGCCCAGTTCACGAAGTATGCAACAGTGCGATAGCCGTCACCTCCACCCATGTTTACCTTAGTGGGTTTGAGATTTGTGAAGGCTGAAAGTGGCGAGGCTAGGAATTGAAAATGTGAAAACAGTAGGGCGGTCAAGATGACAAGAGGTGCAAGGAAAAGTGCGAGTCGTTGTAACGAAGCCACTTTGAAATTCTTGGATGGTTTATTCAGGAGTCTTATGCATTGTGAACGTGAATGGTTGTGGCGAAGTATTTATCAAGACGGGAGGCGAAGGATTGACGTTGTCAGGTCCAATCATGAGGCTGAGCAAGTATGACGACGTCTGCAAACCAGGCTTGGCAGGTATCAAATTATGAGATTTTCGGGTGATGGTGAGCCTAAATTTTCATCCTTATGAAGATTATAGAAAACGTTGTATATCATTTCAATCATTGATTCTAATTATTGTCGCTGTTCGTTGCTCGGAGTTCCATGCCTTCGGCGAAATTGGTGCTCAGACCACTGACTTGTCCAAATTGCCCGAATCGCTCCTCAGTCGACTGAAGCAGCGCAGCTAGTTTCTCAAGATTTATTCGGGGTCTAACGATTCAGAAATGGGACGCTGCTGCATGGTTGATGCAGTCAATGGCAACACTAGGTCAAACTTCGACCCGGGTTTGTGCTTTCCCTATCGTTCGATTAATGTGCAATATTGATTAGCACATCTTTATCCATCCTTTGGATTGTTCTTTTGATGGTATATCTCCATCGACCGGTCCTTGATATCTTCACTAGAGCAAATCTCAGGCGGTGGTAGAACCCTTCTGTAGCTCTCTTCCTTCGGGTCCGTCACCCCGTATCCATACGGATCTCTCTGTTTTAAGAAACTCTCAATCCGCTCCTCCCGACTGCCATAAGCCCCCATCGCCTCCTTTCTCCGGCGCATCAGATCCTTGGACACATTCCTATGAAGTGCATCTCTCTGTTCGAGGAAGCTGATAGAATAGTTCCCTGCTCGCGTAGCTTGAGTCATGCCCCCAAGAGCTGCAAATGTCAAGATCAGCCCCACGAAAGCTGCATTCGAAACATATCTTGGTTCTTGTGGCCCTTTGCCCTCGCGTTGATACCATTTCTCCCAATCTTCCCAGGTGGCATTCTGGCTGGGACCACTAGGCCCTCCACCCCACCCTCTTCCGCTGTGGCCTCCCCACGTAGCTGAAGGCTCCGAAGAATCTCTGGGACGGAGAACATCTGGCTGCCCATTCCATCCCGCGCCATATATGTCGTAAGCACCACGCTTGACAGGATCTGACAAGATATCATTTGCAGCTACAACAAGCCGGTATCTTTCTAACTTCGTGGTATATGAGAGCCCGTTATAATCATCAGGGTCATGTCGATCGGGGTGGTACAGCTTAACCAGCTCATAGAATGTCTTCTTCGAATACGGTGAACCTTTCTTCTGGTTGAAGATCTGGTATGGGGTTGGGATGGTGTTGGCAGATGTGATTTCTGGCCAACGAAGACTCCCATGATCATGTCTGGTATGGCCATCCGAGACCATAGCATATAAACGGCATTGCTGCTGCTTTGTGCGGCTTGGTGGAGGCTGAAATGGTGACGTCTTTGATTGTGGCGTTGAGGAGTGAAAAGAATGTAGGTTGGTGGTTGATAGTAGGATCCCGGATTTCTTGAACATGGCTGACGAAAAGCCAGCTCGATCACTGGCATATTTCGATCATTTGGTGAGAGAAGAGGGATTAATGTCTCCAACTCCCTCGAGTCTAACTTGTAATCAGGGTCCGATGAGAAGGTTTATCCCTCACACGCCTAGCCTTGCCTAATTAGGTTTAGTCTTGCGCTTCCCCAGGCTATCGATAAGGATTGCCTCGCCTATCGCGACGCGTCTTCCAAAAAGTCAATGTGAAAGTAACTCAACAACCACCTCGCCTTTCAATCCCCGAAATTCAACCGTCGTCTCCCTTTTCAGTGTGCAACATCAATCTTCCACCTTGCATGAATTGCACCAATCCAAAGAGTCATTGAGTCACTGATCTTCTCACTCTCAATCTGTCCGAAGATCACCCGTCGTCTCCCTTTTCAGCGCACAGAAACCTTCATTCATCTTGCAAGTAATACGCCAATCCGAACAGGTCAGAAATCCAATAAGGTGATCATCTCGCCTTCGATCCTTCTGAAGTTTCGAAGGTGAACTGCCCTCCGTCTCCGAATTAAAAACCTCCGAAGTTCACACGTCGTCTCCCTTTTCGGTGTGCAACAGCCTTCTTCCATTTTGCACGACTTGCACACCACGGTGCATTCACATGTCCTTGTTTCTTTCAGACCTCACAGCTCATGCATCAAAATTGTTGAGTATTCAAAATGAAGTGGTTCTCTTTTAAGCACCGTCTTGTTCGCAAGGTTGGAGCCTCAGAGGAACATCAAGCTTCATTACCTATCCAGCACGGAGACAAATTCGATGAAAGCACAGGTCAAGTCTACACTGACTGGTATGTCCCAATTATGGATAGCAACGATCAGAACTGGGCTCGACGGGGACACTCTGTTAGGGAGTATCATGAGGAAAAGCACATGGCATATGATTCAGCTCAGGACATACACAACTCAGTCATCTACGCGTCAAAAGGTGCTCGTTCTTTGCAAGATATTGCTATAAGCAGTGTCTCTAGCAACATCTCCAACATTCCCTTGGATGTCTTGCGGTCACTGCCAATTTTGTTGGTGGATCGCCTGTTGGAAGAGGTAGTCCGAAGGTCAGTTCTTTTGACCCAATCCCATTTGCTGTAAATCTCACTCTGTTGGATTTGTCACCCTTCAGAATCTTGACTAAAATACTTATCTCTAGCTCCAACATGTCTCTCGAACTCTGGAAGAAGTTTTCCATCTTGCTGCGAAGTCGAGATGAAACAACACTCAGAACAATGAGATACCGTGAATTGATCAAGTCGCCCCACTCTCCTCTGAAGGTATACACGACTCCCTTGATCTCAATTTCATACGACTTCATTACATACCTGAGTATTACAACAACCTTTCAGGTACCTGATTTGGTTAAGCTCTCTGAGATTCCGAATCTAGGTGTTCTCGAAATCGTAAAGGCATCCGAAGCGGTTCAGCTCACTATTGGAGATCGCTTAGTTCGAGCTTGGAGCATCGCAGCTTCGACCGAGGGGGCATTTAGAGTATTAAGAATTCTCAGACTGTGGGACCACAAGGATGTCACTACCCGGTCGCTGGAATACATCAACGCGTTTCCCGTCCTTGGAATCTACGATGTTCGGGGTTGCGGCTTCAGTGGTTCTTCACCCGTACATGCTCGTCGACTCGGATGGATAGTGTCGGTTGACCGTAACATCCTCTATGATCTTGCCGGCGCTTGTGTTGAACGGACAATTCGACTTCGCACAAAGTACGGATTGGATCCTCAATTGGTACGCAAAGCAACTGCAGAGCAACTGTGGGATGGTGCCAAGGTTCACAAGATTCGACGTGAAGATGTGGCCGCTTTTTTGATTCAGGAGGACATATCCAGGCTCGATACACCAAAACAGCATGCCAGCGGCGCAGACTATCGTTTCATGGAGAGCGATCTTCAGGCACGGCCAAGCCCCCACCGGGTGGCAGTAACGACACGGTCTCATCTGGATGTGGAAGATATGTTCTATGGGTTGAGCAAGGAGAGGACCTGGGAATTCCACCTCTATTCAGCATATACTCGACTTGGAGAGCTTAGAGCTGATTATGATATCTCCGGGCCGGGAATCAACATCGGTGATCAGGCTGTCCTCGGTACGGAGCTTGTCAACTCAATCCCCATGGTCTCCCTTCGGCTTGGCACGCATCCTCCTGAGTTGCTACTTGAGTCTCGAAATATGGGCACGCACAACCCCAGACCTGCATACAGTTCGATCGTGAGCCGTCCCGATTTTGACACCAAATACCTCTGCTTCGTTCGGATTGAGATTCCCCCCGTCCTCGGAAAGGACAAGAAAAAGAGTGCCGCTGCTGCAGACAGAGCCCCCAAGAGAAAGAGTGTTTCGAGGGTTGTGGAAGGTAAGAAGATGAAATTAGGCGATGTTCTAGGTACCTACCTGTGAACACATCTGGTGCATTCGTGAGAGATATTTGTGCATTGTCTACATTGTTTGGAGTTAAGGCGTGCTGGAAAGATACCCCTAATGCGAATTACAAAAGATGATACGAATGTAGATAACTAGACCAAGAGAATCACTTCCAAAACCGACTAGTCTCTCGTTCCTCGCATCCCAAGAATAATCAAGGCTTCAAACTACTGTTGTCGAGGCAAAGAAAACTCCAGAGCCACTCGATTTCAGAATTGACGGAATATTATCAAATTTTCTATAATGTACCTTGCTGTAAAACGAGCAGCATCTTCCCTGCACGCCCCGTCCACTTTCCAAGAGTTCACAACTCCCCCTTGACAATCTTCTGTGCTTCCCCATCTTCCATGATGTTCAAATAATCATCCACAACCAGCCGTGCAACGTTCTTCCCCATCAACGCGCTCGTCTCCATCGTGCTGATAAAACTTTCTATCCCGCTCGTATAATAGAAGCCTCGTGCTAGTTCTGGATCTTCGAACGTGATGCGGGGGAAGAGGTAGGGGTAGGAATGCCAGACGTGTGGGTAGTACCATGTTATTGGGTTTTTAGGGCTGAGTTGGGTGATGTCCTCGGGAACTGTGTGGAGGGAAGTATGAGCGGTTTGCAAGTTTGAATGTGGAAGAGGGGAGGAGAAAACATACCATCGACGTTTAAGATATCAGAGAGGAAAGAAGAAGTAACGACCTTAGGGCTGAAAATCTTATAGAGGTATTCCTTTTCCAAAGTATCAGGGTTTATCACAGTGCGTAGTGTCGAGATGCTGAAGAATCCAGGCGAGCCAGCGCTATCTTCTGGTTTTTCTGGGAGGGGGGCATCTTTCGGCAGAGTGGTGAGGATCGATGAAGGCACTTCGTCTTTTGGGCCGAGGTTGAAGTATGTTCCGTTGATGGCGTGGGGAGAGGTGAAGAGAGTGACGTGGAGTGTTACGTAGGGAATCTCGTCGGGTATACGTTTCAACACGCCTTCGGGGAGTTTGATGGACGAGAATTGGAGGGGTGCGGCGAGGATGACTGTGTCGAAAGGTTCTTCGTTTATGATAAGCTCGTTGGTGAGGGTGTCTTTGGTGCTGGTTTTTACAGAGTATTTAGACTTCGACTTTGAGATCGAGGTCACAGTCGTGTTGAGAAGGGTTATGGCATTGGAAGCATTGAGCATGCCAGCAAATATTTGCCAATTACCACCTAAGATTTGCATTGCTCCATTGATGGCCATGCATACCATTGTTTCAAGCGCATGGATGGTGTTTAGATTTTGTCCGTAGTTAACTCGAGTGCTGGCTTGGATGATGTCTGTGGAAAAGGCGCGGCCAATCTAATATTCATCAGCAGCTATTAGTTTCAGATTCTATGTTACTTACGTTGTTGGCTGCCAAATACTGCTCTCCTGTCACTCCAGTTAGGAGCGTGAGATCCAAATCGAGGGCTCTATCGGAAAGCGACCTGAACGGGAAGAATGGATACTCGTAGAGCTTGCGGAAGTTGGCCACAGTGCTCTGCATCAAGCGCTGAGTTCGGACAGGAGCGAGCCCATATTTCCACAGAAGCTTGGCAATGTCCCAATAATACCATCCACTATCTTTCTGCTTGAACACAAACTCTTTGCCATCCCAGATACCAAGTAATTCGGAGTCTTCTGTCTCCGCCGATTCTCTAGGCTTGAGACCAAATAGTTCACTGGAATTCTTCAAGATCGTGTTGACTTCAACGAAAATGCTTGCCCCGAGCTCGACAGGTTCCAAAGGGTTATCATACGCATTGACAGTGGTCGAACGACCTCCGATATATGATGACCGTTCGAAGACTGTGATGTTGATTGAGACACCGGATTCGGAGGCGAACCGTTGCAAGTGATATGCGGCTGATGAGCCAGCTGCTCCGGCACCTGCTTCTTATCAGTTTCATCCATTTTGACTGATATTGTTTCTTCAAGGTACACCAAAAAAAATTCTTCTGTATCTCAGGACTTCCTAGTTGGCTTGATATCCAAATTTGATATTTCTTCCGCTACTGATCAATTTGGTCAGGTGATGAGGGGGAGGCAGAGACGTTGCAAAGTGTATAACATTAGAAACTTGTATTTAGTTGGAATTTGATGAGAATGAATAGGAGTAGAACCAATGAAAACAGCAGAAGAATAGAGAGAGACATTGTAAAGTAGCTTCAGCTCCGGTCGCAGCGCCACAATCCGTCCCCAAGAACGGTTCGATCTAGAACGAGAACCCCAGCTGAAGATACCACAATGATGGGGGAGGTGCCCTAGTGCTTCTTTTCAAGTTAAATCGATCGAAGGAGATTCTAAACATACCAATAATTGCAACTCTTCTGGCGTTTGCATCAGGATAAACATTGTCTGGAGGTTCAGGAGCTGCGTGAACAGACGTGAACGGCCAAATGGCCTTGCTCTCACCACAGAGCAAAGCCACAACAAGTGTAGGCACAAGATTCCAGCCTGAGTAATACATCATCACAGCTTGTGTCGAATGTGGCAACTGGTTGCGTCCCGTTTGATGCGACCCGTCAGCCTTGTTATTTGCTGGTTGTCTCGCACGAAATACGGGAGCCCACTAAGACCGCTAGCGCGCCTAGAGGGTCGCGCCTTCCATTCGCGTCTGGAAAGAAAAAAGCTTCGAGCTCAAATAATTTACGAAGCAACAGCGCAAGGACTTCGAGTGCCCCAACAAGTTCTTTTCAAAGATCACTCGATACCAAGATGTCTGCCGCACAGCTTCTCAACCCGAAAGCTGAGTCGAGGGTCCGTTTTCTGCTGCTCTAGAAGAAATATCTACTGACTCTACCTAGAGAAGAGGAGAAGCTCTAAAAGTCAACATCAGCGCTGGTGAAGGCTTGCAAGATGTTCTGAAATCGAATCTAGGTCCTTTAGGGACGATCAAGATGTTTGTACATACTTTTCTGCCTATTTTGTTCATGGCTAACAGCTCCAGGCTTGTTGATGGTGCAGGTGCGGTACGAAAATATCTACCACCTCTGAGACCTCCATATTCTGACGTCCGATGCTGCATAGATCAAACTTACGAAAGATGGAAATGTCCTGTTACGCGAGATGCAAATACAAAATCCTACGGCTGTGATGATTGCGAGGGCAGCTACAGCCCAAGACGATATTTGCGGTGATGGCACCACGTCTGTTGTGTTGCTTGTTGGTGAACTTCTGAAGCAAGCAGACAGATACATCTCGGAGGGTCTACATCCAAGAATCATTACGGACGGCTATGAAATTGCGAAGACGGAATCCTTGAAGGTGTGTTCCATCTCGAGTACACCCAGCTATTACTAACCCACCTCTTCTAGTTCCTGGATACATTCAAGCTCGAGAAAGAAGTGGACCGTGAGCTATTACTATCTGTTGCTCGAACTTCCCTCTCTACAAAGCTCAACCACACCCTTGCTGAGAAGCTCACCCCCGACATCGTCGATGCTGTTCTGGCTATCTACCAACCGCCTGCGAAGCCCGACCTACACATGATTGAAATCATGAAGATGCAACATCGAACCGCGTCTGAGACCCAGCTCATCCGAGGTCTAGCATTAGATCATGGTGCAAGACATCCTGACATGCCGAAGCGAGTGGAAAATGCCTTCATATTGAGTCTGAATGTAAGCTTAGAGTACGAGAAATCAGAGATCAACTCGGGATTCTACTATTCAAGCGCAGAACAACGAGACAAGCTGGTGGAGAGTGAGCGCAGATTCGTCGACGAGAAGTTGCGGAAAATTGTAGAGTTAAAAAAGGAGGTGTGTGGCAATGATCCGAAGAAGGGATTTGTTATCATCAACCAAAAGGGGATCGACCCCCTCTCGCTTGATGTCTTGGTCAAGAATGGTATCTTTGCTCTGAGACGAGCAAAGAGACGGAACATGGAAAGATTACAGTTGATCTGTGGCGGTACTGCACAGAACAGTGTGGATGATTTGACCCCAGACATTCTAGGTTGGGCAGGACAGGTGTACGAGCACCAACTTGGCGAGGAGAAGTATACGTTCATTGAAGACGTCAAGGAGCCAAAGTCTGTGACAATCCTCATCAAAGGTCCAAACCAGCACACCATCACCCAGATCAGCGATGCGGTCCGCGATGGCCTTCGAAGCGTCTACAACATGATCGTTGACAAGAGCGTCGTGCCAGGTGCAGGAGCCTTCCAAGTAGCGTGTGCAACACATTTGAATAGCGAGGCGTTCCGCAAGACTGTCAAGGGAAAGGCGAAGTGGGGCGTTCAGGCATTTGCTGATGCTCTTTTGATTATTCCAAAGACGCTTGCGGCCAATGCTGGACATGATATTCAGGATGCGCGTAAGTATATCTGCTCGTCTCAATGGTACACCTCTAACATTTTCTAGTTGCAACTCTCCAAGATGCGCATAATGAGGGCAATATTGTTGGTCTTGACCTGCAGACCGGCGAGTCCATGGACCCTGTTCTCGAGGGCGTGTACGATTCGTTCCGCGTGCTCCGAAATGCAATTGCGTCGAGTTCTGGCATCGCATCAAATCTTCTTCTCTGCGACGAGATGCTCAAGGCAAGACAGATGGGCAGACAAGCGGGCCCTGGACCAGGAATGGATGAGTAAATCGGTTGATTGTGACTGCGGCACTTCCTCGATCTTTGTACGACGGCACTTGATGGCGTCAAAGCTATCTTTACCGATTCTTGTTTGACGATGTAACACAGCAATGTACAACACTCAGCCATGGAACCGAGGCGTATGCAGCGGATGAATAGATAGCAGTCAGTCACGAGAATAAGAACGAAAAAGCCCTTCAGTCATGCTACGTCAAACCAAGACAAGTCGTAGCAGTTGCTTCGAGTGCATGCATGTGAAATATGTGCCCCTCCTTTCGGGGATCGTGTGTCCTGCCGAGCTTGCCTAAATTGTGCCGCTGTTACTGCAAATACTGTTTCTAACCAAGGGCCACCAGGGCCAAGAAATTGATAAAATCGATAAATCGAGTAAATGCGAGGCTATGCAGCTCATGATTGGCCGGTGGGACCCGTC
Organism: Stipitochalara longipes BDJ; assembly: GCA_009732865.1. Lineage (NCBI taxonomy): Eukaryota > Fungi > Ascomycota > Leotiomycetes > Helotiales > Hamatocanthoscyphaceae > Stipitochalara > Stipitochalara longipes. Next base: position 1,509,352 of record ML769340.1, read on the forward strand.
ATGCTTAAACTTGCGTCTGGGGCTCCTGGGGCTCCTGGGGCTTAGTTCGAAGGGGTGGATAAAGGGGGCGGCGACACTTCACTAACTTATCCGCTGTCTTTGAAGCGTGCAAGCGACAAGTCTGCCAGAGCGAGCTCCGCAGCAACTATTCATGCATTTGCTGCGTGTACGTGAATTGCTCGACTGCTTGACTGCTTGAGTGCTCGGTTGCGAGATTGATTGTGAGGTGAGCGGAGCGAGCACTGTGCCACCAGTGCCGTAGCCCTGGGGAGCAACAGGGAGAGCTCAGATCTGCCCGGCTGCCCGTTGTGCGCAGAAGATCCCCGTCTCGTCCCGATGTGTGTTCCTCTCCAAAGTCCACGGCCTCCCCTCCCCCAACACGGCATGAACATCGTCGCGCGCAGAGCCAGTCAGTGCATTCCATGCCAGCCAAGCAGCCCAGTGCGGAATAGGCCCAAAGCTGTTCCACGGGAGCAGACGTTCAGCCGACACGCTCTCCACACAGCCCCTGTAGCCCGAGGTTCCAGGCACTACGAATCCTGTCCCTTCCTGGACCAGTCCCTACCAGTCCCTACTGCTGCGTACTCCGTGCATTCATACATTTGCCAAGACCCAGAGAGGCACGAACTGCCTCACTCGACAATAATTCATCGTGGCCACTTCCATTCCTCTCTCCTTCCACAACCAAAACCCACTTCGCGATGAGTGTGCGAACCACGTGAACTTTCAATGACCCTCTGGAAAATGCTGCTGCGACCGTCGAAGCATCGTTGATGAATGGTGTCGCGTGATAGGCTCGCCCTCAACTCCCTCCTCCCGCCGCCCGCTCGAGGGCCACGAAGCATCTCAAGATGCTGCGGTACCGGCGATACCGCGTCTTCCTCATCTTTGCCGTCATCCTCACGCTCGTCGTTGTTCGATTAAGGCATACGAGGGATTGGGCGCAATACCCGCTGGGTGCGGGTGTGGACAAAACCCCTTCGCTGAAGGAAGACAGTTATGGCGGATCTTCTCCCGTCCGGATGACGGCTCCCGCAAAGATAGAGAAGCCAAAAGAGACGCCGAAGTCTATAGCCCAGCAGAAATTGCCTTCGAGTTCGCCGAAGCCCAAAATTGTTGCTTCTTCCACGCCAGTTGCGGCCAAAGCGATATCTACCCCTGGATCTGTCTCTGTGCCCCAGATTGTGCTACCAGACCGAGAGCCGCTGCCACCAACCAGAGTGTCAATGGAAGATGAAGAAGAGCTTGATCTACACCCAGTTGCGCCGCCTGGCAGACAAGAATTGCCGACTTGGTCTGCAGTTCCAACAACAATACATTGGGAGAAACAGACGGAGCATTTCCCTGTACCAACAGAGTCTATCATCCACCTACCAACAGGCATACCTGTTAAGATACCAAAGATCCAACATGATTTCAATGACGAAACCCCTACTGCGAAAATCAACCGCGAAAAGCGACAATCGAAGGTTAAGGAGGAATTCAAGAGGGCGTGGGCAGGATACAGAAAATACGCATGGCTACATGACGAATTATCTCCCGTCACCGGCAACTTCCGAGATCCTTTCTGCGGGTGGGCAGCGACTTTGGTGGATTCCCTAGATACTCTGTGGATTATGGGTCTGGAGGACGAATTCGAGGAGGCCGCCAAAGATATTGACATGATTGACTTTACCACGAGTCCGCGCGGCGATATACCGATGTTTGAGACGACGATAAGATATCTGGGAGGTCTTTTAGCCGCATATGATGTTAGTGGTGGGAAGTATCCAAATCTACTGGCCAAAGCTGAAGAACTGGGGGAGATCTTGATGGGCGCCTTCGATACTCCGAACAGGATGCCAGTTTTATATTATAGGTGGAAGCCAACTTTTGCATCACAACCTCACCGAGCAGGTCAGCGGTCAAATCTGGCGGAGCTTGGATCTTTGTCAATGGAGTTTACGAGGTTAGCTCAATTGACCAAGGATCATCGATATTACGATGCCATTGCTCGGATCACAATTGCACTGTCTGATTGGCAAGATCGTGGCACCCAACTACCTGGTGTTTTCCCCGACAATGTTGATGCATCAGGTTGCAACAGAACCGTACCAGTCCAGTTGCCTAAGGCTGTTGCTGCAGAGGCACCAACTATTCCTGTGAATAATGCCGAGGAGCCGATTGGGTTCCAGCCGGTCAGCCCCGATACTGTGAAAGAGCCAAGACCAAGGAAGAAGAAGGTCAAAGGCGATAAGAACGATCACATGTTAGAAGTGCAAGTGTTGCCAGGACAGCCGAGCAAAGCCCAAATTCTTGGATGGGCTGAAGATCTACCCATTAAAGACAAGCAAAAGAAGGTTCTGAAAAGAGCTGCAATTGAAGAGAGATCCCCAACCGCAGACGATGCGACTCCCGCCACCCCAAGCCCTCCCATTGACACTATCACTGGCTTGCCACTCGACATTCCGGCCGCACAAGCAGCTGTTGGCAGTGCTGTGGGAGATTGGGACTGTGTTTCCCAGGGCCTGGAGCCTTCAAACCCAGGAAGGGGCAAGTTTTCAATGGGAGGTGGACAAGACTCTACCTATGAGTACTTTCCAAAGGTTCATTATTTCTCGCTAGCCTTATATGCCCAAAGACTGACTCTTTCTAGGAATATCTACTTTTAGGTGGACTTGACGAGACGTATCGAAAGATGTACCTCAAAACCATTGATGCAATCCGAAAGTGGATGCTGTACAGGCCCATGGTCCCTGATAACCGTGATATCTTGTTTTCTGGATCAGTCATGACCATGGGTGAGCCTGAACTAGATCTGATGCTGAGTGCTGACGTAGAACATCTCACCTGCTTTATCGGTGGCATGGTTGGAATGGCATCCAAGATCTTCGGTATCGAGGGCGATCTCGAGATTGCGAAGAAACTGGCTGATGGATGCGTTTGGGCGTACGAATCAACGGCGACTGGAATTATGCCGGAAGGGGCTACAGTTATGCCTTGCAAGAGTTCCGAGCACTGCACATGGAATGAAACAGCATACTATGAGTTTTTGGATCCGACAGGGCCACAACGAGACGAGAACCTGAGGCAATACCTTGAGAATAGGGCAGCTCGGGAAGCAGAGGAGAAAGCACAAAAGCTAGCCACAGAAGCTGCTCTCAAGGCAGAAGCGGAACTGAGCAATTCTGAGGTCAGATCCGATAATAGCTCCAGTCCCGCGGAGCTTGTTCCTGATGACCTGCTGGACGAGCTCCCAGATCATCCCGGCAGTGCGGCTTTAAGAAATGACGACCCGGTCTCGCTGTCTAAACGTGGAACAGTAAGCTCACCGAAATTGGAAGTCCCTAAACCCGTCACTCATAACTTTCAGGGCGATGTTCCTGCAGCAAAAGGGGCTGCATCACAAAACTCTCCAACAGAGAAATCTATGTACCAGCAGAAAGCCGAGCACACAGAATTGGAGTTAGCATCCATGGTGGAAGTCGGTCGACCCGCCTCAAATATCCCGGTGCATCCCCACGAATCATTAACTACACCAACTCAGACCCAGGTCTTCTTCGACCCAAGCCAGCCCCTCTCTCACAAGGAATACGTCCAACAGATAATCACGCAACAAACCCTCCCCCCTGGATTTGTCACCATAAAATCGAGGAAATACATCCTTAGGTAAGACTCCAAGTCCCTCCCCATTCACCTCTTTCTAACGATGTACATAGACCCGAAGCCATCGAGTCAGTGTGGTACATGTACCGCATAACCGGCGACGAGACGTGGCAAGACAAAGGCTGGCGCATGTTCGAGTCCATCATCAACGCGACTAGCACCGAGTATGGCCACTCAGCTATCTACGATGTCCTGGACAGCGACCACTACCAGATCGACGAGATGGAGTCCTTCTGGCTGGCCGAGACGCTCAAGTATTTTTACCTGCTGTACTCGACGCCGGATGTCATCAGTCTCGATGAGTGGGTGTTGAATACCGAAGCACATCCGTTCAAGAGACCGCTCGCAGGGACGAAGCTTTGATTCGGTGAGATGAGAAAGGATGTATTCTAGGGGTGTTGGGAGTTTGGGTGATGCTTTCTTGAGCGAGTGTAGGCTGTGCGGATTGAAAGGGGGTTAGGTGGAAAGAAGGTAGAAGTGGCTCGAATGCATGCATTGACGGCGTTTTCTTTTCTTGGGTACTTGAAACAATGATGCGTTAGGAGATAGAAATTATATGAGGACTTCTCGTCTTATCATCACTTCAGACGTGAGTGAGCGTGTACGGTTGATCATTACTACATCGGTACTATAGATGTTAATCATATCTTACCAGAGTGTACAGTGGTGCCACAATTCCCCGATGCTCGAATTTGGAGCGGTGGTCAATCGACGGGCTTGAAGTAATGATTGGTGTCGTCTTTGACTGCCCTGGGGAGCCACATGATAGTATTTGTCTTCTTAGTAAAAGTGTATTTCGTCAGGCTATGAAAGATTATCGAATTGATTACCTGATTCTGCAGAAGAAAGTTGAAGCTTTGGTGCTCAACGACGACTGTCTCCATGAATAGGAGCTGTTTCATTAAAGATTGAAGCTGGGACGCTTGAATCCCAAGATTCTGTGAAGGCGGATGAGTATATCAAGGATGTTAAGGAGGAAAAGTCCACATTCATGCATCAAATTGAGCTTATTGGATACAGCAAGCTCAACGCAAGTTGGCAATATTAGAGATCAATATAAGGGTGGGAATTTGGGGGCTAGTCCTGGTGCACCTGATATCTATGGTAAACCTTCATAAATCCTGCACAACCACACTCTTGATGATCATACTATTTTCTCAAGTTACCCCAGCATCCAATACTTGACCCGATTAATGAGTTCAATCATTGCATTCGCAGCTAAGATCTATCTGCCTATCAAAACTCGCCCTCCTCAGCCAAGTATCTCGTAATCTCATGATTCATAACCACTTTTCGCCCCTCCAAGCAGCCAAGCCTCCACCATCTAATCCGCGGCATTCTGTCTTGTGTTTCCGCTGCTCTACCCAACTTTGCCTCTGCTCCCCATTCTGCCCTGCCAACCCCTAATAGTAACGCAGTCCTCAAGCCAGATAGGTTAACTCTTATACCCCTCCCTCTGTGCCTTCGCCCGCGCAGCTTGCTTCTCCATATCGAGATCCCACTTCCCGCTCTCGCCCTTTACCACAGGTCGCGGTCCCGGCTCACCGCTGTCTGGCTCGTATTTCGTTGCGGTTTCGCCGGTCATCCATTGAATGAGGGCTAGGCAGCTGCGAATCCCACACATCTTGTCTTTTGCTTATTTGTATTTTATGAGGTTTTGGAATTGGATGCGGGGTACGGGCTTCGACTAGAGTGGATTTGATTCGCAGGTAGCTTGCTCGGTTGCTCCTAATGGGTAGGTGAGAGGAGAGAGAATGTCAAGACGGGATTGAGGACAGAGTGATTGTTGAGAAAGGCGGTTGATGAGGGAAGAAGTAAGGTAGTTGTTCTTAGAGGTTGCCTGGTTGTGACGCCCTTGGCTTCGTCTCATGTTTTGTGAAACGAGCTTGGTAGAGCCCCCTGAGTTTACCCCTGAGTTTAGCGAGGGGCTGTGCAAGTGGGGTTGCCTGTTTGGAAGAGCCCAGAGAGAATGCCAAGACGTAGAACGAGTTGGGATTGGACCTACACTCTACAATCGATATTCTCATCTGTGCTGTAGCATTTCCAGAAAAAACCAGGAGAGTGATGTTATTTCAATCATGTATTATATTGTAAGATTATTATGACGATTTTCCGATAACAATCACAACTCCTTATTCTCCGTCTATCATTCGAATTGAAGACGAAGTACATCTTATATATGGCACCACTCCGTTATACTTACAAGTATGGTACAACAGCGTTGAAACACCGTGCCTCATGATCATCAAGGCGCCATCTCTGCTCAAGAAATACTGATCCCCAAGATTTGGTTCAAGCTTTCAACAAGAGCGATACACTGCGCAGCAGCGCTCGTCAATCCAGTCATTCCAGCAGCAGCCTGCGCACTCCCATCTCCCTGCACAGCCTTCGCATAAGCAATCATCGGGTTCAAGAACGGTTGCAGCGCCGCCTCGGCAGCGAGTATTTCCGCCGCAGTTGTAGCTGCTGTCTGTGCTGAGAAAGCTGCCGCAGCGGCGTTGGCTTGCTGCGCGAATGTTGCCATTGCTGATTGAGCGTATGCGGATGCGGTTTGCAGGTCTTGCGTGAAGACAGCGATATCAGGCGCTGCGAGCGTTATAGCTGCGGATTGGAGAGTTGAGGCGATTTGACTGCCACCGGATTGGATGTCGGACCCCATCTGAGCGAGGATTGAAGCCATTTGTTGCGCGAGGGCTACTTCAGAGGCGGTTCCCGCTTTCATTTGAGCGATGACTTGGTCTGAGAGATGTGTCAGTGTGAGTGGGTCAAAAGGATGGGCTGGAAGTGAGAGACGTACTGGAGATGGCTTGGTCTTGGGTAAAGGTTGAGTTCATGGTTGCGAGGATGTTGTTGACGGCGCCTACTTTGACGTCTCTGGTTTGGACAGGAGCAGAGACTGCGGTGCCAATGGTGAGGGCTGCAGTGACGGTGGTGAAAAACTTCATATTGACTGATATGGAGCTAGACAAGAACTCAGCGACTCGACTCTTTATTAATTAAAGAAGTAGTAGGAGGTAAGAAATTCTTCGGTGAAGAGAAACGAGCTGAGCTGCCGAGCGTTCTTAGAAACTTAGATGATGGAGAAAGAAGAAAGAAGTCACTGTGGATTGACATCTTATGTAGTCTCGATGGTAAAACGTTGATGTCAGAGGCAGAATACTCTTGTCACATGGTGGCTGTTCGACTGTGACAAGTGTTGAGTCTCGACTCCTGATTCGGGATGAGAATAGCTCAATAAATGAAGCTATTCAAACTCACTCAATAGTGCTGTCGATCCTTTCGGAGGCATACCTACTTCGTGGGTTTAGATAATGTTGACTTCGCATCTGTCTAGCTATTAGCTTCAGGTTAGTTGAGATGACTTCAAGCGTTTGGAGCTCAGAAGTGGAAATTCCTCCGTAAACTTCAACACCGGAAGTTGCCAGGCAAGAAGATGGTGTACGTACTTGTGCAGTACATTGGACCCACTGCGACAGCATCTAAGCCCGAACCGCCAAGTATGTACCTGAAGTTTAAGCGAAGAGAGCAGCCTTAAGATATAAAAGCGATCGTGTATGGCACGTTCCCTTAGATTGATTTCGATCAACTTGACTCGTATGAGATCTCTCACCTGGCGAACTCAGAAATTGTAGAATCTCAAGAACATGCTCTTCATGGGGAAGAACAGATGCTCTCGCTTGTTCATCCGGTGAGCTCTTCAGTATTTTTGCAACTCAAGCCGATGCCATCCGCCAAGATCGTCATGATCAGCACCGTACTACTGAAAGAAATCTGGTGATGTTTGTTCTCCGCCGCGGGAGATGGTTCCGGCTGTCAGGTAGTCTAATGACTCTAGGCCATGAGCTAGACTACAGATGGCATAACTTCAGCCCGCCAACCAGATGAGCTCTGGACATTAAAACGCCATTGACGAACGAGGATTTAAGCATCCGTACTGAAGATGCTTCGGATTTCGAGGGGTACTCCGCAATCTCTTTCTCTGGGATGTTAGAATGCTGGGTTTCCTTGAAGCGAGTGAGCATTGACGATGTCAAGTGGCGTTTTTTGAGTTGAGTTAAGAGCATGAGTTTTGAAATGCAAATATAGACCTGCTGCGAAATATACGAAGTTGTAAAGTCTTTGGCGAGATGAAAACACAACGGGGGATCAACTTGGTGATCCACATCACGAACCTCCCACGTCACCCAATTTACATCGTATTGGTTCCATGAGCTCAATAGATTTCATCTCTAAGTACCAGATTCGACAATTCGATCCAAATTCCGATGATGCAACCTCTTTAAGACTATATGTGCCAGGCATTCTCCGCGAAGCTTCTTCCAATAGCAATTCCTCTTGTAGGGCTAGCGAGGCCTAGGATCGTTTAGGCTTCATGGTCAACCTCGATTTTTGAGACTATTGTAAAGCCAAAGGTAAAGCCACTTATGCTTAATTTCGAAACAGGAATAGAGCGCTGAGCTACTGTGCACTAGGCAACACCATGTTCGGAAACTTGCTGAGGTTTGTCCTAAAACTCGCTACTATTTTTCGATCTCGCGATCTTTCAGTACACGACCTCGTAGCTTGCTCACCAGCCTCCAATAATACCACAGGTTAAGTTTTAAGTAAATGATTTTCAGCAATCCTTTTTTTTCTTCTTTCATTTTCAAGGCCAGTATCGTGTTCAGGAATTGTTAATCTCCACAATTCAAGAAGTTTATGCTTCCATCGCTGTAAGTCTTACAGCGCCCATGACCTAATGTGCCGCCATCGACTGAGAAAAAGAGTGGGAGTAAAGTATATATCTGAGAGTAATAGGCTCGTTCCTGGCATACTCGTAATGGCTGTATAGTTCCAAAACTTAACCGATCGAATCACTCTCAACATCAACACTGCTGCTGGCATCTTCGAATGAGCATTGCCCCGTGTTTGAGCCAGGTCCGATGGAATGTTGTCTAGTTTTGCGGTCTCCATTCTCAATTTAAATACTCCTGTTGCTACTCTGAAATTATCAACATAGCCTTCCTTAGTAGCCGATTGTTTCAGAAGGAGACCATACCGATGATTGGTGTGATTCTGAGAAGCTTTTTGAATATTGCCGAAGAGCAGCAGTACCAAAGCCAGTGTTTCATCTGGCTTGCAATATACGGGATACAGCTGGACCAAGCTGCCTCTTTCTTTAATGTTGTCAAACTCATCCTTGAAGAGCTGAAAGAGGGATACTGTGATAAACAAGATACTGATAGGATCTATCAATGTACCTCGAACTCTCATTGTATTCGATGAATTTTATTTGATCAGGAACTGTAAATAGGCCCTTTATGTCAATAATCCACTTAAGTACTTGGCTGAAAGGATTCTTTCCACCAGCTTGGCATCTATTATTCATAGTTTCCTCAGATGCGTGAATGATTAGAGCCCCTGGACATGGTTCTACAGGGGCCAGTCCACATGCAATTGTCTTTCCAAAGAACCTTTGTGCAACATCAACTTAGAGAAATTATTAGTTCACTTAAAAGGATGTTTTGTGATACTGCACAGATCAGGGTATCCAGTCTTCGATAGTGGGAGATTAGTGTAATTCCATATCTATCTGTTCTATTATAAAGAGCCGTCACTTCATCCGTCTCCCTCTCAGGATAAGTATACCCAAGACCCTAGCTACTTGTTAGTTCTCTGTGCTTCAACATTTCATTAGTCGGAAGAATAGCATACAATAGCCAGAGCCTTCTACAGTCCCATTCAAGCCTTTGCAGACCCCTTGACTCGGGAGATTCTCCACCGCAACATCCGCATGATATAAGCCATCTTGCACTAGATCCACGGCTCTATCATGGAACAATTTCAGAGCTACAGCTTTCCCAAATCCTTGCCCGCGGTACTCTTCCTATTACCTTGCTTAGCCATATAGATGTGAATGTAACGAAAGGTCATTACTTGCCTCGCAGTGTAAGACCTTCAATGATCCATCAGGGCCTACTAAAATTAGCTATGCAGATATCGGCACAGATATAGCGTGGAGTAAGTGTACCTAGAAATGCCCATGCTATTGGGACTCCAGTATCGGTTTCAATAGAGGCACTAGGGTTTAACATCATCAACCTCCTGGGCAAGCTATCAGTCGATAGTCTGGCCTTTGATCAAAGGGCTCACTGACTCTTCATATGGAATCGAAGTCCTCGAAAGAACGAGCGGGATGTCCGATGGTCTAATTGATGACCATAAAAGTTCATGAGGGAGCTCTCTCCGGGATGGTAAATCTTTTACCCTGAATAAATACTTTAGATGCTCTGGAGTCTGTGTCTTGACTAGGGAATGTTTTTGTAGGAGCTGGAATATTTTCTTGTCCAGGCTTCCGATCAACAGAATTCCTGGCGTCGCCCGCTGTGCTCCATAGGCTTTTTCAATCTCCCCTACTCGTATCAAGAGTTTCAGTACCTGTTGCTCGCACACCGCCTCATCACCCGGACATTCTGGATTTACAAGGGATGAATAAAGCCACATTTCTGTGTTAGGGCCCCAGGAGAAATCCAAAAAGGCAATTAGGAAGTCTTTCCCGGGATTTTCTGCGTCGAATGTGGATAGGACGTGTGAATCGGGTGTTTTGCACCCCCCAGTCTTCGTCTCCATGAATTGTATTCTTCTCAGAGTTGGAAGAGAGTACGGCAAATGCTGTATGAGGGTTTGGATGACTAGCTCAGGTGGCTCTGCATTGTCTCTGATGCTTATCTCCATCTTGGGCACTGATTTTGATCAAATCAAGGCCGAAATATAGGACTGAAAAAGTTAGTGAACAGGATGAGAACAGCAAGCTTCTGCTTTGGCTCTATATTATGGGGGAATCAGGGCATTCTGTACTGTTGAAGTAGGCTCCAAGAAGAGTCATGGTTTAGTGGGGCTGCATGTGGGGTGCTAACCCATAATGGAATGTTTTAAGCAGCACTTGCATGATGGCGTTAGGCTGATGAGCAAATGAGAATAGCGCTGCCAGGCAAAAACTATTATTGGAACTTGAAATGTGCAATAAATATGTATTATGGCAGGGTGAGCATTCTTCGGGAGGTGCCTGATGACGAGCCTTTCAATGTCATGGACCAACTTGGTAAGATTACATAAACCACGTGGTCGAAGCAAAAAGGGGTTGCTCGGCAAATTCTCGCCAGACTCGATCGTCAGCTCAACCTTCACCTCTCTCACGATCAACCTTGGAGATATGCTTTCCAATTGTGACACTCAAAGGTAGAAAGAATGTCGCCGCACCATTGCTTGTTTAGTTACCTTAAAGCTTTTTCGCCAACGAAACTCCCACATATAAGAAATCGTAACCTGAACCATTCCAAGGTAGGGGAGTTCAGGAAACGCTACCTAGGGCAGCCCATCAGTTCCCCTCCATTGCTATACATGGAACAAACTAAATTTACATCACTAAGCCAAGTGTACTCTATTACCCACAATATCACTCCTCATCTACTACTACAGCTGTCCCTAATCACGGACTATCCGGCATGAAATGATGCGGATAATCCTTGTATAACACCGATGCCGGCACCGCTGATTTATGCGCAGGAAATAACAGTGCCGGATTTACAGGATCAGGACCAAAGAGTCCAACGCCCACAGCTTGATAAGTGGCGGGTTTTCCGGCAGCCCGCAAGTTCGGGAGCGGCCGTTGAGTCGGTGGGTTCTGTCCAAGCAAAGGATAGCCTTTGGGCTGGATGTTGGGCTGTGCGGGTTCATTCCGGGGATCGGTGGTTGGAGGTGGAATGGTTGCTGGTGCAGTTTTGGCAGCTAATTGAGCCCTTATTGCGTTGAGAGACTGGAAAGCACTGGTAGCTTGTGCAGCAGTGGCAGCCAGTGCAGCATTATGAATCGGTGCAGCTGGTGGAGCAACCGTAGTTGGCGGAGCATTCGGAGCTGGCCCAGCATTGGAACTTGGTGCAGCTGTCGGAGTAACCGTAGCTAGTGGAGCATTCGGAACCGCCGTGGTAGCAGAGGCATGCATTTGCTCGTAGACCGCAAGGGTAGACTTAACCATCGTATTAGCATGTATAATTCTCCAACAGCAGGAAGGAGCTCGGAAGCTGAGGAGCCAGGCTCCCAAAACCAATGCAAAATTCTGCAGAGTTTGAGGCTCTAAACTACCATACAAATAGACAGCAATTCAGTACGGGGATAAGCTTACCTGGGTGCGCTTGATGAGATCGGCTGCGCTAAGACGATAAGAGGGATCAAAGGCGAGACAGTAGAGGATAGTGTCAATCAGGAGGCGGGAGTATGGAAGGTATATGCGTTTGCCGTTTGGCCCCTGTGATACCGGGGTAAGGAGGAGGTTTCCTTGGACGGTTATAGTGACGTCTGTGCCTGAAGAGGGATTAGTGAGTGTGTGTGTGAACTTTTGAGCTAGTGGTGGGCGCCCATAGATAAGATCATGCATAACTGCTCCGGTGGCCCAAATATTCGTTTGATGGCTAATATCGCGATTTGAATGGTCTGGGTAGAGTTGTTCCTGGAAAGGTTAGAGATCTTGTGAGCAGTGACAAGCGAGGTGCTTACGGGGCTCATATAGTCATGTGTCGCACGCCATTGACTTTCTTTAATCCAGTTGGTGCCCCTTCTAACCTGCTCTAATGGAACCGGCAATGCGAGACCAAAATCGGCAAGTCTAGAATATACATTAGTGCTGAACTGTGCGCACCTTATCTTGCATTGACGGTTAGGATCTACCCCTTACTTCATGATGTTGAACCTGCTATGCTCCGTGGCATCTCGCTCTCCAACTAAAACTATTCCAAAGTCAGTTTAGATTCCAACAAATAATTTCTGGGGAGGCATTGAAACTCACCGTTCGTCCGTTTGATATCAAAGTGCGCAATGGGGTAGACAAAATTCGGATCCGGTGTGTCTGGATCCTCCGACCCAGTCTCTAGAACAAGGCATGCCCTAGCAAAGCACAGGAAGATTCTCCACACATACTCCTCTGGAGGATAGACTCCGGCCGGTATTAGCTTTTCAAACTTGCTAGTATACCCATCTAAATCGCCTTTCTCGCAGAATTCGATATAGAGGCGATTCACTTCGTAAGAGGGGTCATAGTAGCCGTAATCATCAAATGGAATGTCATCGAATCTTTGTGACGTCCCGGTTCCCCTTGCACGGAAGTTGGCTACAATCAAATTAGTAAGTATAACTACTGAGTGGCAGGAGATAGCTCGGGGGGCTAAGAAGACGGGCTTCCAAAGCACATGTGCATACAGGTTTCCATGAAACTCTTGGGGTCAGAGCTCTAACCTTTCCAACGACACAAGACAGCACTTTCTTATAGGAGTAAGCTTACCTTTGTACAACTTCACAAAGTGATCTGATCCTGTAGCCCCTAAGATTTTCAAGAGTCGAGACTCCCAGCCCATGCCTTGGCTATCGCTACCCTGCTTTATGACGATGTTCTTTGGCATGTTAGCATCCGTCCCATGATATTCCCATTGTCCCACGATACCATTCCCTCCTACGCCAAGGACCCTTTTTGCTTTCCAGACCGACGAATCTAGACCATCCCATGTTTTTGAACGGCGCAGCCATTCTTCCTGTCGCTTTCTTGAGAATGTTCTTTCGCCATGATACAAGAGATCTGCTTTTTTGAAAATTCCATAAGGTGTCTGGCCTGGAGCTGGGCTGGCGGCTTTGGGGGGCATTTTGGTTGGGTTGAACTACGAAGTTCCTGTACCAGAAATCACGATGAGATTAAAGAGAATTGGATGGCTGATTAAAGTTATGGGACGATGGATAAAGACATAAAGATGAAAATAGCAGAAAGCGTGGAATCTTTGTTTTCACAACAATGGTTCTGCATTCAGCCTAGATACCTTACCTCCAGACCTTGGAACCGCAAGGACAAAGGAGCATGAATTGGAAATTAGCAAGAATTTAATCTTTGGTAAAGACAATGCTTGATGTACTTGATTGCATTTTCACCAAGAATCAAAACAAGAAAGATGCATGAGAAGGACTTGGAGAAAACCAAGCCAAATCGCCTAACAAAGACAAAAAACTTCGTCATCTTAACTCTGAAAAATTGAGCGCTACTTCCCAATAGATCCTACTGAACAGAATTGGCTGTTCACACAAAACCGCAGGTCGTCTGGTGGAACAGCGTGGCCCAATATGGCAAGCACCCCCTTGCGAGAATGATGAGCATAACTCGGGAGCGTCCTATATTAATAAGATCTACCACGTGCGACAACCTTGACAAGGAAATATTAATTCCTGAGCATTAACACGCTGATACTAATTGTGCAACAGAAACAGCTTTCAAACATTCAGGACAAGGTTGATCGTTTCTATTTGATGATGACGGTAAAAACCAACATGAAACTTAATGAGCAACCTATTCAAAGGCAGCAATTGACAACGTCTGGACTCCCATGACTAAGGTGTATATAATAAGTTTTGATTTTGATTGACCATGATCCAATCCCTCATGAAATAAAAATTCTATACAAGAAAGGTCCGCTGCAAGCGGGTGTGCACGTGTACAAAGCCCAACATAAACATATGAACAAAATCCCAACCCGCCAAGAATAATCATAAGGGCATGAAAACATTCGCTCCCAGTATCGCAGCAAATGTACGTAGCACAAGATGCTTCTTCCCCTCCTTCTACCAACGCCATCTAAGTCCGCACGCCTTCATCCCACTTTACTTCTCGCACGCTGATCCGGCTCTGTCTCTTGTCCTCTCTCCCTTTCCGCCAATCCATCTTTTCTAGGCCCATCTTGCTTAGCCGTCTGCTTCCTTTGCTTTCCTTGCTCCGGCTCTCTTCCTCGCTGTCACTGCCGCCTGCGCTGCATTTCGCCGAGTATGTGGAGGTTGGGGAGTAGATGTATTCACCGTCGACGTATTGAGCTTCCGAGACGAATGTGCTGCGGCGATTGCGTCTGCGGGTATATCTTTGCTCGAGGCGGAAGAGCTCGATCTTTTGGGAGATCAGATCGAAGATGTTCACCATTGTGAGAGATCTGTGGTGGGTATCGTGGGGTCTTGGAAAAAGCTTTTCGAAGGTGGACCGGCCGGAATATTCGATTAAGGACTGGATTCGCAAAATTGGAGCTGTGTATACGCGTAAGAGGATGAATTGAGGGTTTCTCGTGTTTCTGGCAAAGCTCCTTCAAGGACACTTTGAGGCTCGTTGCAGGAAGTTCTCCGAAAGGTGCGCGGAAGGACTGTGTATGTTCACAACGGAACAAAAGCAAGGCAAAACAGCACGACAAATCTCGATCAGATGTCTATCGATAAATGCAAAAGCCGCATGGAAGGTCTCGCAGAAAAAGTGCTCACGACGTTACAAGCAGAAACGAAGAGAAGTCCCAACGATAAGGGCCAACCCAGTTCATATTAACCCGCCGACCAGCGCGCACCCATCCGAAAACAGCTTGACCCCGGACGCATCCCGTACGATATTAGCAGGTGGTATTATCCCCTACAGGGGTCATTAAATGTAAAATTACGCCATCATTGCCGCTTTATATACACTTCACTGTGGCAAATCACGATAATTGAAGCTATTCAGACCATTTATTACTACTTTGTCTCTATTCCACCGGCTATAATTATATCTAAGCAACGCTAGTATATTATTCTTATCCTCTCTCTAACCTCAGTATCTGTAATCGTCTCCCAAGCTCTCAAAATAGCCGCACGGAGCTGCCCTGACTACCGGTATACCTCAGGATCTATCTCTTATAAGATATCCTTTAGTCGATTCCAAATATCTTCAATTAGGGAGAGATCTGGAGAGAATAGTGGCTAGGAGATTGGTATAACTCCCCAGCTCGCGAGGAGAGCGAGCGTAATTACGGTATTATGTCCTACTCCTCCGTCCTATTAATAAGAGAGTCCTGGGTGGTTAAAGAGGTAGTTGAGAAGCGCCGGGACGGTGTATTCATAGTATGTCTTCGTCGTAATCGTCCCCTATTCCTTCTCCCAGAATAAGCCTCTCCCTTTCCCATATTTCCCGCTTATATAGCCCTAAAATATCCAACTAATTCGTCTCTACCACTTGTGCTAGACATAATCGGGGTAGAAGAGCTCAGAGGGTCCGATCTTCCTCGTATACTATTGCCTTTTGTGATACCCAGGCTATACCCAAGTCTCATCACTCCAGTAGATCTCATCCCATTGCTCATCGGTCCAGGAGAGGTATTCTTGTGCCCAGGTAAGCCTAAGGGCCTGGTTCGCTAGAGAGATTAGGGGCCTCCTTCGTCTTATGCCTCTCATATATCCCTCCTTCTTGAATGCCGTGCGAATAGTATACTCTCCATAGTTCCAGCCGAGCCATTTTAGTAACTCCTTCCTTGGAATATCGCGTGAGAGGGAGTTGAACGTAGCCCAGTCGATAAGGCGCTTGCGTTGGGGAGTAGAGAGGAGTATATGACGACCACATTATTGCTTTTATGGCGTGGGCCTAAATCGTAGAGCGTAGTCGACTTGCCGGCGAGTAAGGCGTGGGTTCTGGAGAAGGATATCGTCCACTTTCCAGCCGGCGGTATAATAGAGAGTTTGTATGCGGAGACGATTATCTCTGCTTATAGGGTTAGAATTAGGGGTCTTTGGCGTAGGGACGAAGATTGATGATTCTATTAAGAAAGTAAGTGAGAGAGAGGAAGAGAGAGGAGATCTTATAGCAGCGTGAGAAACATGAGACCTTACGGTAATCAGCTGTTTTATTAGTTGTCTAATTAGTGGAACCACCCTGCGATTCTAGCTAGTTCGCCGGTGGAAACCCTGTAATCAGGTGTCAATTAACGTTTAAAATCCCCTGTAGGGAATATCCGCCTTTCAGGGCCAAGAGCGCCAGAGCGGTCCTAGGCCGAAGGCTAAAGTGCACGTCCGGCAGGGTCTCAGGCTCCTCAGCCTATCCCGGGCCTGCAAATCTCGGGCCTGTGGCTGGATGTGTCAAAATTCCAGCAGGCCGATAGGGGTCGCACGTTGTTCGTGGGCCCGCCGGACGCTAGAACGCGCCATCGAAAGCCAGAGGGCCAGAGCACAGTCCTTGGCGGGAAGGCGACGGACTTCCTTAATTATTGGCATGGGCTTCCCTCAGGAAAGCGAGAAAGCGATTCAACCTCCCGCTCGAGGAATCAGAAGATCGTGGAAGTTGCGAAAGCCTTGGTCAAGAAGAAGTGGTTGGATTACTCTATGTGCATATGGCTGATTGGAGATGAAGTCCTTTTCGTTGAAGCACCTTTCATCCGAGGTGTCTCACCTGGCGCCGCCCTCCCCTTCCAAACGGTGGGAGATTCTCCGCATCGACTCGCTCCACGTCAAGAAAACACCAAGCATCCTTCCCGCCTCTTATCGTGTGAGATGCACGATTATCGAGGTGTCAGACGCACTAAAAAAGCACCTTCTAGTTGTCGGGCCTTCATCCGGTCTGTCAGGCCGCCCTGACAACGTGCATATGCAGGAGGTAAGTCGTGATGTTACAGATTCGTCCAATCCCTGCCTATCTGTACCTCTGGGGCGTTCTCTATCTCTATGGTATCAACGCAACTAGTTTGTCATACTTCATTCGTCGGTCATCATGATTTCGGCCGGTCTTCTCTCTCTTCTTCGAGGCCGATGTCATCAATATCAACTTCATGCTCTTCTCCCTCCTCATTGAACAAAGTCTCTTGCGCTGTTGCTGGAGTCAGAAAGAGTAAAAAGATGGGGTAAAAAAGTTTCTCACCACTCCAGAGCTCAGAATATACCCCGCC
Organism: Stipitochalara longipes BDJ; assembly: GCA_009732865.1. Lineage (NCBI taxonomy): Eukaryota > Fungi > Ascomycota > Leotiomycetes > Helotiales > Hamatocanthoscyphaceae > Stipitochalara > Stipitochalara longipes. The sequence continues at coordinate 1,526,727 of ML769340.1, forward strand.
AGTATCAATGAGTTCGCGATGTGTGCCGCTTTCGGCAACTTGTCCTTCCTTGAGGACTATGATCTTATCGCTGTCATAAATAGTCCGCAATCGATGGGCAACGAACACACTCGTTCTTGCTTTCTCCTTTAAGATGCTGTTAATATTTTGCATCAGAGCCTGCTCTGTGTGAGTATCCAGTGCTGAAGTAGCCTCGTCAAAGAACAGCAGCGGTGGATCTTTCAAGATCAATCTCGAGACTGCCAAACGTTGCTTCTCTCCACCCGAGATCATCATGCCGCGTTCTCCGACCATGGTCTTGTAGCCATCTGGGAAACTAGAGACGATATTATGTATCTGCGCTCTCTGAGCAGCAGCCTGGACTTGCTCAGGAGATGCACTCATATCGCCATATCGAATATTGTGCTCAATTGTATCGTTAAACAAGGGAGTATCCTGTGGAACAACACCGATCGCCTTTCTTAACGACTCCAAGCTGACCTGACGGATGTCCTGGTCATCAATGAGAATCCTACCTTCCTGAACGTCATAGAAGCGGAACAAAAGCCGTAGGATGGTGGACTTGCCGCACCCGCTCGGTCCGACAACAGCAATCTTCTTCCCCGCCGGAATAATGAGACTGAGATTCTTGAGGATTGGGCGATCAGCGTGATATCCAAAAGTCACATTTTCGAACCTGATTTCTCCCCCCTTGGTGAGCTGTAAAGGCTTCGCATTCGGAACATCCTTAATTGCCACATTGACCTTCTGGAGGTTGAAAAGCGTCTCCATGTCCAATAGAGATTGTCGAAGCTCTCGATACACCGAACCCAAGAAGTTCAGAGGCAGGGAAAGCTGGAACACAAGCTGGTTGACCATGACGAGGTCACCGACTGTCAGATTTCCAGTGGCAACACCGTCTGCTGCTAGGTACATCATGGCTGTTAAGGCACTTGAGAATATCAAGTTTTGACCGCTGTTAAGGAAAGCTAATGAGGTTGCAACCTTGATGGAGGACTTCTCATATGCTCCCAATGCCTGGTCATATCTTGCAACCTCGTACTTCTCATTATTGAAGTATTTCACGGCTTCATAATTGATCAAAGAATCGACTGCAACAGTAGACCCTTTGTTGTCTGCTGCGTTGGCTGCTCGTCGAAACTTTGTCCTCCATGCTGTCGTCCAAATTGTGAACGCCGTGTACGCAACCATAGTAAGTGCCGTAATAGCAGCAAATTTGGCTCCATAGTGGTATGTCAGGAGACCGCAAACCATGGATATCTCCAAAGCTGTCGGCAGGACGTGAAAGACCATAGATGTCAGGAGGAAACTGATACCCTTGGTGCCTCGATCAATAGCTCGTGTTAGCCCCCCGGTCTGCTTTGTAAGATGAAAGTTTAGATCCAGCCTCAATAGATGATCAAACACATTGCAAGCCACCCTCCGAATGGCCTTCTGAGCAACACTAGCAAACACCGCATTCCGTAATTCCGAGAAAACAGTGGCACCAATTCTCGTCAGACCATATGCCAAGATCATGGACCCAGCCACGGTCGTCGCCGTGCCTCCCACGGCCACAAAATCGATGTTCATGGAATCAACAATGCTCTTGAAGTAGAATGGCACTTGGACATTCAACACTTTCGCTCCCACAAGCAGGGCCAATGACAATCCAACTCGAAACCTGGTCCCTAGACTGTCTTTGGGCCAAAGATATTTCGCCATCTCCCTCATAATTGCCCAATCTGCCTTCCGTTGCTCCTTGTTTGTTTTATCGTCCAGGGCTAGAGGATCCTTTCGAGCTGTGGTACTAAAAGCAGGTGCTGCTTTCTTCGCCGTCTCTGGTATCTTTCCAGGAATGTTGTCTGCTGCTCTTGGCTCTCGCAGAGCTTGACTCTGTATTGTCGTTGCCTTTCCATCATCTTTGTAGTATCGACTCGTGCTGGTGAAGACTCTCAGTCCAAGTCTGGGCTGTATCCATGGCTGCGGGAAGAATGAAGCTTTCGCACCAAGGCAAGAAGCTCTATGTAGAGTCCGTACAATCATTATTGCCCAATCTGTAGCCCTACTATGGCTGTGAAGTTGTTGAAAGCCCTGCCCGCATCGTTTTGTAGCTTGTTTGTAGCAATCTTGGAGGGGTAGCTTTGCGGAGCTTTTCTTCGCGTCGAGGGATGGCCGAAGATCAGAATAAACTCCAGAACAAGGAAAGAAGAGCTGAGCAGAAGGTACAGAGAGATCCAACCGCGTTTGAAATTGCAATCGGAATAAGAGGGCGTTCGTTTTGCATGGGGGTTGATGTCTGAAAGCTTACCTATTACGCAATCGGGGTCTGAGGCCTCAGGCAAACCGTTCTTCACGAGGCAAAACCTGAAAGCTCATGGTTTTGGCTCTTTGATACTGCCATCTACCAACGACAAAACCAGCCATGCGCGGTCGAATACCGCTGGGCAATGCTGCCCGAGGCTTTCGACAGCTCCAACGACCAAATGCCGGAGCTTATGCCCGGAGAGCTATTCAGATCAGCGCAACGCCAACCACTGAGTCCCCAATACTCACTGGTGATGTTCTGGGCAACTCAATTGATGCGCCAACGGATCCTGCAGGTGGGGAACAATGATAATTCTGGTTCTGGAAAGCCTGCTGATGGATTGGTGATTTATAGATGCTCGATTCGAGGTGCTAGGAGCTCCGTACTCTCTTTTGTCTGTTTCATTATCTGCTTCACAAAAGCTATATACTAGGAGGGGCACATTGGTTGGAGTCAGTGGGAAGGCAGAAAGTGTATGGCCATCCCCAGATATTTCCAATTTTTGAATCGGTTGCTAATCACACTACAGGCCCAATCCACATTATCCATCCTTGAGCCCTTTCGAAGAGTAGCCCTCGGCATTCCATTCCTTTACCAACGAATCTCCTCCACCAGTCCAATAACAGCCCTAATATCCACTAAATCACCACTCACTTCCTTCACTGTATTACATCTTAATGGCACCGTGGACTGGATGGTAGCGCAACGGAAAGCGCTGCTGGCATGGACCGGTCACACCCTTTCCGTCTCTCCCACCGCAAATACGAAAATGAATCTTGCACACTGGGGAAATTCGCAAATTACAGGCAGAGGCCTGGTAGCGTTGGCTGGCCCAGGACAGATTTATCAGGTTACGTTGAGGCAGGGAGAGGAATATGTTGCGCATCCAGGAAACGTGGTTGCGTATACGATCACGCAACATCCACCACTACCATACAGATTCAAATCATCGAATCTCAGATTCCAGATCCCAGATTTAGGACTCGGGTATCTGGTCCCGGATATCAAATTCTTTAGAGTAATGAGGCAGACGGAGACCTGGAAGTTCGTTACGAAAATGCTATTTAATTTAAGGACACAAGCGAGGAGGACGATATGGGGAGACCGACTGTTCCTGAAATTCCATGGCCCAACCACGATCTTGATGTCTTCGAGAGCGTCGAGGATTAGTGATGTGTTGACTGCGAGAGATGTGAATGAGATTGCGGACTCTCCAGCAGGTGCTGTTCAGGAGGCTGTTACGTTAGTTAACAAGCCGAGAGAGGACGAGGGAGCGAAAAAGCAGGCTTCGGATGTACCGACTGGTTTCCATGTGGCGGAGGTCAACAGAGATGGGAGTGTGATATTTGAAGACGCGAAGGACGTCAAGCCGTTTATTCGGTAGGACTGAATGTGTATGATATGAAGATACGGACGAATGTACTATACAACACATCCCGGAGTTTTAGGAGTTCTTGTTCCTTGGATGCGGAAATCAAGGGTGGAGAGGTATATCAAGGCAAGAAGTTCCTTTCATCTGGTCCCAACAAACTCTTACCTACACGTTAGTTTCGTCAACTAATTTGCCCTTTTTCACCTAATCTCTACACACTTTCAATTTACTACTCGTCCTGGGTATACCATTGCACATCGCTTTGAGATGCCACTTCGCTCTCACGTTCGTTCAGCTATTCACTTTGTTGTACTTAATATGATTTTGTTGCACTTTTGCAAGTGCTGCTTTCTCACTCTCGCTCTTCGTCTACATGGTACTTGAGAGAAGGGGATTTCACAGCTATAGAGCGGATATATTTCATCTATTTTCTTTCCCCAACAATGCTATGTATCAAGGCTATTCAATGTGGTATCTATCTAATTCAATCCGAACGCCCAGGTAATGCCTATCTCTGCACCTCTATATAACCTTAAACTGGAACCCACACTGCACCCATCTCGCCGCAATAAAAGTACACGTCCCAGCAGCCATGGTAAGACCGCAAAATATTTGCATATGCAAAAAATTTCCATGATCATTCGCAAGGAGCGCTCCCCCAATCGGGTTCCCCGTCAACCCAGCAAGTGCAACACAAAGGAATATCGTTCCATTCCGAACGCCGATCTCTCTAATAGGGGAGATTTGGGCGACTAGTGATGGCAGCATGGAGACGAAAGCTCCCGAGGAGAAACCATAGAGCACGCAGAAGACGATGATCGGTGCATTTGAGGCCGATGGAACCCAAAGCCCGAGAACGATGATAGTGGAGAAGGCGGTGGTCATGATCATGACATTGAAACGACCGACTCTGTCGGCCACTATGCCGGGAAGGATACGGCCGAAGATACTGGGAGTTATTAGCAGGCTATAAGTAATCCTGGAAGAAGGATCTTCTTACGATGCGGCATTTAGGATCGGGATCACGTATATGGATAAGTTTGCGGACATCCCATGGCTTTGAGCCCTGATTGCTGTTAGTCAAAGTCGCTATGAAGTAAGGGGATAGTTTGATTTACTGAAGAATGACATAGTTGAAGGGTAAAAATGTCCCGAAAAAGAACAGGAAGGCGGCAGCGCAAAGAATAGCAAACGCTGGCTCTTTCAGAGGACGAATAAACTCCAAGGGATCGACCTTCTTGCGTTGAGGAGTCAATCTTGACTTGACAGTCAGGTTGGCAACGATGAGCATGCCTAAGATCAGGAATGCGGCAGCCCTCATGGTCCAAGGGTATCCGATCTTTGGAATGAGTTTGGAAACCATGATCGGAAAGATGACTCCTCCTAGCGATGATCCGGAGGCAATTATGCCAAAGGCTGTAGCGCGCTTCTTGAAGAACCATGTCCCTGTGGAACTCATGGCCGCGAAGAAGACAGCACTCGCACCAAGCGCCGAGCAAACTCCCTGTGCGAGGAGGAACTGGTAGTATTTTGTTGACAACGAAGTCATCATTAGACCAAAGACATGAAAAACCGTGCCTACAGCCAGGAGACCTCTGGGACCGAAGTTATCGAAAGTCTTGCCGAAGAAAGGGCCTCCGAAGAACATCATGAACAACTCCAAAGATGGGATCCAAGAAACTGTACTGGATGAATACCCCAAGAGCAAGTGCTCCTGGTAGTACTCCTGAAAGACACCAATACAATTGATCCAACCAAAGCTTACAAAGAGGCAGCACCATCCTCCCAAGACCACGAGCCATGCTTCGAGTCCTCCATCTGGAAAGTCGGCTGGGTTCACACCTCCTAGAGCAACTGCAGATCTAGGAATCACTCCAGCCTTCTCGAGGTCGGCTTCTGCTTCGGCCTCGGGTTCTGGAAAGATATTCGCTTCGGTCTCCTTATTCTGGCTTCCTATTCGCTCAAGCGATGGTCGGTCTGTTGAGTGCTTGTGACCATCATCGTAAGGCACTGGGTCGACTTTCTCATCCATATTGCCATCTGCAATGGTAGACGAACGGGAAGAAGGAATATTGGAAGGCATTTATAAAATTCTTATCACCGCGGAAATAAAGTTCGGGTATAAAAGTGGAGATGGGGAAGTCAACAAAAACTAAGTGATGAATGAGCTTTGAATCAGGATTTAATCCCTCCTCATTGAAACCCCCAAATAGAGATGTAAAAGCCAATTTTGAAGATGAAGTTGAAAAGATCAAAAGCCACCAATTTTGGGCCATGCCTGATTTATAAGAAGGGCCTGAAATGTGAAGAGTGCCTGTCGCTTTTTCGCAAGCCAAAGGCCGAAGACCGAGCAGCACGAAGCGACGCCCCCAATTCGAGAGCAAGGGAAATAGGTTGCTAGCGCAACGCTAGCCCTATTTCTTCTAGCGAGATGGTGAACGGGCCTCTTAATGATCCTGAGCTTTCAACCTAACTTGACTCAACCGCTATCAGGAGCTAGTTTCTTGTTTCTTTCATCCTAATTTCTTGAAGGCGTGATCAATCAGACGAAGCCTTATGCGTAGCAGTGCCTACTTTAACCCTATTGCTTCGTTGTCGCAAATCTCAGTATCTTGATTGTAAGCATTCCCAAGTCTACGCACAACAGATCAATGTTTGTCTCTCGAGGTTTGAAAGGTATCAAGCTTGTCACGGAGCCATTTGTGCCTTCTTTATACACCTTTCCGAGGCATTAAGTCTCAGCCTTCCACATTTTGACCCAGCGCCTTGACAATTTGAGGATATCTTGGCACGTCCTTCCTCGGATTCGCCTTCGTTTGAAATCTTTAAAAGAGAGGACTCTCTAATCGAGCACGGTTAGCTAGATAGAGAGCGAGGGAAGATATGAAGTTCGCTAAGTTCTTATTAACACAGCTCGGTGCTTCATCCAGCGGTGAAGCGCGAGGTCCGTGTTGGTCCACTGATCAAAGCCGTGGAGTTTAAGTCCTACATGACTCAGCATGGAGCACATCTAGGTCAGCAATCCCAGTACTGGCACGTTGACAGTTGCTAAGATGATTATATCTACCTTTCTTCTTTCAATCAAGCTTACTCAGGGCTCAAACTATCACGCGCTGATATATGTGTCATGCCTTCATTTCATCGACTTCACTCAAGAAGTCTAGGTTGGTCTGCAGGGCGAAGCAATTCATCGGCAGGGTATTCTCGGAGTTCAGCTAATGCACCATGTTATCTTCAACCTCTATCGACGATCATTGGTGTGATGCATAGCCATGAGAGTGTTCATATTCAAGTTATCTTTGAACTGTCGACAATTCTACTCCGTACTACAAGCATTCTCATTTGTCTCCATGCCCGCGTTCAATCAATCAAATACCGTCGTCAAGCTACAACTAATGTACTTTCTGGAAGTATGCTAGCAGCCGACCTCTCCATATATGTTTCATCCTCAACAGCCTCCCTGTCGTTCCCAGAGGAGGTGGAAAGCTCACCCGATGGATAGAGGCTCCTTGGAACCTGGATTCATGCCCTCTTGCCTGACCCCACGATCAATATGTCCGTAGTCCTTCTCGAAGTCTTGTGCGAATTGTGCACCAATGTGCAAGAAGTCTATCTTCAGCATATAGGGAGTGTGGTGGCCGATGTTGGCAGGAAGAAGGTCTCCCTCCGAGCCCGCAGATGTCTGGCTTGTCTCAGAGCAGTGTTCTCGACGCTCCGAACCGCCGCTCGAGGCAGTGGTGGACGTGAAAGAGCGAGTGCTTGATGTCGCAGTCTTCGTGCTTCCAAGATGAAGAGACGAGCTCTCAGCACTTTTGTGGACTTCTGCCAATCCCATCGGGCAATTCCCGCTCAACAAGTTGTTTTCGATCTACTAGGTACTTTTTGTTTGGAGCTGTGTGCGATATGCAAAAGTCAATATCCAACGCTGGAAACTAAGGGAAGTCAAAGTCTAGCAGAGGGCTGAATATGTTGGCAACTCACAGTGTGGAAGCTAGACTGTTGGTGTATTTGAAAGCTATGGCACGCTGCATTAAAATTGAGCAGGTTGCAGAAGGGCAAGATTCAGAAACAATGACAAGTTCCTTGATAAATTTCTAGCCACAAGACAAAATGGCTATGCTTTTATGAAGGATCAAGAACTCGAGGAACCGTCGAGGGATGAAAGCGGGAAGTTATATACGCTAAGCTTATCAAAAAGAGTGAAAGGGGCGAGTGTCGTCGTCCAATGGGGAACGTATCAACATACAACATGCCAGCTCAACAAGAACTAGCATTTCTGCACTTTAGATTTCTAGCTTATTCCTGCCATTCGAAGTTCGAAAGGTAGTTTTGAGGCCTGCTGGCCAAACAGGCGGAAATGGCTTGCGGAGAGGTCATTCATTGGTCCCGCATGGCACTCACGCACCAAAACTGCACTTTCGTAACCTAATAAAACCTTACAGCCACACCACGGCCCGAACGTCTGGGAAGATTTTGCGGCGCTGTATGGAGGAGTCGGCAATGAGATCAAGCCAACAGCCCAATCAAGCATCGAAAAGAGGCATCATGGATCGTAGGAATGCTGCGGCATTAGTTGGCTCAAACTTCGACTGTTGATTGTCCCGATTTCTGACAACTGTCAGCCTCCCCCGCTCCACTACGTAGAGTATTCCACAGTCGTCTGCCAGGTCGTATGATGTTGATTGGGCGTTTTATCTCTTGAGCAATGGCCGGGTCTGCAGTCTCATCAATGACCTCCTGCCCTTGCGATGGGTCGAAGTGCCGACCGAATTCTGTGGTAGCCGCATTGTTGTCGTGCGGATCGCCTTGGATGACTGAGACCCACGGTTATTACTCGAATTTTTGCTTGGTGACATTGGTTGAAACAGCTTCTAATCAAAGGTCTCGATTTCGGCAAAAGTTTCTACCTAATCAGATTTGCACTTTCCTTGCAGATAGCTGGTGGTCGAATATTGAGTGTGCTGCAGTCAGGCTGTTCCCGCCACCTCCAGCGTCCCATGAATCCATCCCATCGTCCCTCAGGTGCCTTTGGGATGCCTCTGTTGCCCCTGTCTGCCAACTGCTGCAGGCTAGCTCGCCGCTGCAATGCATTGGCCCTCGGCATTCATCGCCTTTCTGCTAAACAGTTGCTGTCTCGTACACGGCGAATCGCTGGTGCGCTTGGCTTGTTGTTCAAGACGCCCGGTGAGATCTTGCCATCTTGTGCAGACAAGGGCCGTCGAGGCTACAGCGACTTGTAAGAATCACAGATTTTCGGCTAAAAAGCAGCTGCGCGCACCTCTTCTTGTGCGCACCCTTTCCAGGAATAATACCCCCCATAACTTGCTTATTATAAGTCTAATAACAATAAAAAGTGGATGAAAATACTCGTATATACTAGACCTTTTATTATATAGAAGCATTTTTTCTCTCTAAGCTTATTTATTAACTTAGAAAAAAGTCGATTTTGGCGCTCACGGGGCAGAAGGCTTGGCGAGAATTAAAGAGAGTAAATTTTGGTGAGAGTTTCTCTTAAAACGCCCGCATCTCAGCCAATTCTTCTCTAATTTAGGTCCCCCTATAATCAAATTATAGCTAAGAGTACTAGTTATAGATCAATTATAGGGGACCTAAATTAGAGAAGAATTGGCTAAGATACGGGCGTTTTAAGAGAAACTCTCACCAAAATTCACCCTCTTTAATTCTCGCCAAGCCTTTAACCCCGCGAACCCCAAAATTGACCTTTTAGGGCAGCTCTTATATCCTCTCTTATAATTATCTAGAGTATATTAAAAGTAGATCAATTTGATTATCGTAAAGGGCTCTTAATTATATAAGAAGAGTTAATAAGGTAGAGGTATAATAGTTGAGTTATAAGAGGATGATTTCTAAGTAAAGGTGTGCGCACAGAAAAGCGCGCGCAGGCTGTTTTTAGCCGAAAATCTGTGATTCTTACAAGTCGCTGTAGTCGAGCCCCCTGTCACACTTCACTCAGGCAGGTCGAAGTATAAACTTTCGACGACAATCCTCAAACCCGGCCTGTCTTCTGCCAAAAACAAGCGCTTTATAAGCCGCCAGCATCGATCTCTAAATCCTTACTAATACTGCTTCTCCTTCCTCCTCCGCCGACCGCAACTCTAACGACCCTATGGACTACCCATACTTCACCGGTTGACCTAACGGAAGTCATCCTTCCTATCACCCTCGGTTACCTTCCTCTAATAACGAATTTTTTTTACCTGACCAGTTTCGTACATTCCTTGCAAATAGCTGGCAAGTTGAATATCGATTATGCTGTAAATTATCTGTTGTCAAGTAACATGCGCAAAGTGAGGTATATCATCAGCATTAATTCCTTTCCATGAAGGGAAGATTGTCACTCTTTTAGTTGTTCAACAACTGTCATTCGTGTTTTTTTGCTTCTTCAGCATAAGCAAAACTTCAAAATCCGATACAAGGTAGATTCTCTCAACAATCGTGACTGTAGAGAGGCGGCGAAAGATCGAGTCCCATTTCAAACTTCCCAAGCATCTACGAGGATAACTTTACCACAATGGAGCATTCAGAGACACCTCAGTCATCCGACCCACCTTGTCAATTTTTTGCCTCGCAGCTGGGCCCTGCAGGACCTGGCATCCCGGCCGCCGCTGCAGCCTGCAGACGCCACCAAAACTGCACTTTCGATTTGGGGACGATCGGTACACTTTGTGCGGCGACGTACAGGTCAAAAGGCTCAGACTAATCGCTTTCTTCTAACCCTCATTTATATCCATTATCCTTAGCCTCTGCGTTTTGGCCTCATTCATCCTTGTAATTCTTCTCACTGACCGTTGCCTGCTGCTAGAATTTTGCATACCCCCGTGGGAGCCTCATCATCCATCCATTCCGTGATTCTCATAAACGTTGTTTACTTGAACACGCAGCTTCTTGATTTACGAGAGATCACAATGACGTTCAATTGGGGAGAGGTTAAGGATGAGATAGAAAGACTGTATATGAGAGAAAGGAAATCTCTGGACGAGGTGCGAGACATCTTGAAAGAAAACCGGAATTTCAACCCCTCGTAAGTAACTGCCAAGGGTCATTTTTGAAAGCGTCTATCATTGACATTGGCAAGCGTCCGCGCGTACAAGGACAAATTCGAGGAATGGGGCTACAAAAAGTACAAACGACGACGCAATGAGCCGACAGCCCTATCTGGTGACCTCGTTCAGGATCTTGACCTTGTACAAACTACGGAAATTGCTTCAGCGTTAGCCCCTTTCCTTGTAATGTGTCCAACATGGCCAATTCACTTACATAGGTTACTCGCGAATTCGGAATCAGAAAGCATTAAAGCCCATCTGGTGCAAGCCGAACAGGAATTGGAACTCCTAGCATCTGAGGCTAGAGAGCAACAAATCATTCTCTCCAAGGTATCCCGAAAACGTCGCCGACCAGACCTAGAGCCCGATATAGATGAAATCAAGCACTCGATACGGAGAGTGTGAGTGTTTTTTGCTATATTAAAGTTCATTTTAACTAAATTTTTAGGGCTCAACTCCAAGCCTCAATCACCCAGATGAGAAGAAAGAATGAAATAATAATGGCGTCGGTTAGTTTTCAGACATGCGGGCCAACAGGTTTTGCTTCGTGCTGGAAGCAAGCACCTATGACCTTGGAAGATGCCCACGGAAAGCTTCTACCGCTTCCCCTCGAATTGGTAGTCTCGTGGGAGGTAAAGCTCCCTCTGCATCAATTGCTTCTGGTCACTGACATGTTTTAGATGTTTGACAGTATTCTCCTCAGCCACTTCCGCAAACTTGCTGGTGAGAAGAAGGTCGAGAAACGAGAATACGAAATTGAGGATGGCTCGACCAGGGGAACGCTCGCTAGGACAACATCGTGGTCTCAGATCTGCAAACCGGGACGGAAGATCGAGATGAGCATGATCTTCAAAGAAGCGAATAAAACTGGTGTAGCTTGTCCAAAATGTGACACAATATCGAATGAGAAAAAGGGTGTCCAGGTAGAATGGTGAGTAGAAATCACTAGCTTTCCTCTTCTTCAACACCGGAAGCTGAAGCATATTTAGTTCAAATCCGGACTGCAAGATGATCTTTCGAACAGAAGATGATGAGAACGGAGTCTACGCAGATGAAGAATCAAGACAAAAGCGACATCTCTCGATGTTGGGTCGGGTAGCGACCATGTCGTCGTCACCCACCGAACAGGAAAGAGCTTTTGATGACAAGCCGGACGACCTTCCTGGAATGTTCAAGCGGGTCATTATACGGCTTCTAAGTGTCAAAGAGCCATCTAGTGACTCCAAGCTTCAGGATCGAATGGACCTTAAGAGTCAGGAATTCACACCGAGATTTAGGGCTTTAGTTCAATGGTATCAAGAGAACGGCGTACTTTGGATCCCGAACCAAAAAACTGGCGTTAGCAGCTCAGTGGAAAGCCAGAATCGCGTTACTGCCACCCCCGCCGCCTTTGACGAATGGTATATGGAAATTGATGAACCTTACCTCCCCAAAAACTGGAAGGGGATATCAGATGTTGACAACTCAATGAAAGCACGCCCTCTCCCAAATCTACCAGGTTCTCACTTTGAATATGATTCGGTACACATGTCAAATATAGTAAGCCCGCTGGGACAACCATTGGATATATTGCCAATGGACCTGTTTGACTCGATTTTCTGGGGTAAGTGCTGGTTGTTCCACAAAGCTGAATCTAACAATCCTCAGATATGGATACAATGAACAACTCAGACCAGCTGCATGTCAATATTCCCGATGACTCTATGCAGACTATCTCAAGCCATTGGAGTGCCAACGAGATGTGGTGGCTTCCTCCCGTCGCTACTCACGTCTTCCAAAATGTAAACGAGGAAGATATGGTGCTGACGGCGGAGGGTGTTACTGTAGGTGGTATGGACTTGCTTGATTATATGACACTAGACTTTAATGGCAATAGACTCTAGTTTAGTACTCAATTTGGCCAGGAATTGTAGATTGATGATTTCTGATTGACTGTCTGTGGAAGCGTTGTAAATCAAAACCAACGGCGCCTGTGTCCAAACGAGACAAGCCTCGAAAGCATTGACAGCCCTCAAAGCATTTGTTTTGCGATGTCATCATGTGCCGTTATGTCTTGGAGGCACTTATCTTCTCGTTTATCTCGTTCGAACATCAAAGAGGAAGTGCTTCGACGTTGTCATGGCAACCACTCGGCAAAACACGAGCCTTCTCCAGTGGAACCTCAATGCATCGACAAACCAACCGAGAATTCGCAGAGCAGCGGGCAAGTGTCTTCACACATTCGAATTTCTATTACGGGCGTTCTTCCAATTGTTTCTCTTCCTAGTATCTCCTAATTGACCCACCATGTCTGTTCGAGGTAAGCAATTCCAATGCGCGTCGCTGCTCCCAACTAACAGGCTCGCAGTGGTCGCAAGAATTCGCCCACTCCTCGACAAGGAATTGGATAAAGACACGATTGTACGCGCAGAAAGCAGTGGGGATGGGAAGGCGATGAACATCGTGCGGATACCCAATCCCAAGAATGAGGCAGAGGAGTTCAGTTTCACGTTCAATGGCGTTTATGATATGGAGACAACACAGGAGGAGCTTTTTACGAACGAAGGTATGAGGCTCGACCCCACACCAATTGAATACGCTGATCAAAAAAGTTGCGCCCCATTTGAAATCTCTATTTCAAGGCCTCGATGTCACGATTTTTGCATATGGCGTTACGGGAACAGGGAAGACACATACTATGAGAGGAGGGCTGAAGCTTGCAGAGAGGGGAGTCATTCCCCGACTACTCAGTGGAATCTATAGACGTGGGAAGAAGATCACGAAAGATTCTGGGGGTGAGACGGAAGTCACAGTCACGCTCTCGTACTACGAAATCTACAACGACAAAGTCTACGACCTCTTTGAGCCTCCCGAGAAGCGCTCCTTGGCCGGCTTACCTCTCCGTGAGAAAGATGGAAAGACAGTAGTTGTAGGACTGTCAGAGCGGGCTTGTGATGATTTGAAGGACTTTGAGAGACTTTACATCGAGGCGAATAATAATCGGAGTACGGCGGGCACGAAGCTGAATGCGCAGAGCAGTCGAAGCCACGCGATCTTGATGGTCAAGGTCATTCAAACGAACGGGGACGAGACTTTGATGAGCACGGCTTCGGCGATTGATCTGGCTGGCTCAGAGGATAATCGACGGACGGACAATAATAAGGAGAGATTGGTGGAGTCGGCCAGCATTAACAAGAGTTTGTTTGTGCTGAGTTCGTGCATCGATGCAATTGGACGTGGGGATAAGAGAATCCCGTAAGTATCTTGAAAATGCCCAATCTTGCGGCCGTGAAGGTCGTCAGAGCTGGAACATTGAAGCTAACGAAGTGATTATAGCTATCGAGAGAGCAAAATGACGAGAATCCTCAGTTTGGGTCAAAATAACGGTATCACTATCATGATCTTGAATCTAGCACCATTACGATCTTATCACCTGGACACTCTTTCGAGTCTCAACGTCAGCTCTCGAGCAAAGCGGATAGAGGTCAGAGAGATAGAGAATGAGGTGGTCTTTACACAACCACCGCGAAAGACAGCATCGATTATCGGAACATCAATTCAACGTCAACCACTAAGACCGTTGGCAAACGTTCATAATACCCATGTGAATGGAGCATCTCAAAAGGGAGACAAGCCTGCAAAAGCATTTTCGGTTTACTCGGACAGAAGCAAGCCCTCCGGTCCACGATCGTCGGGCACTGTGCCTCAGTCTGTTCGGCGCACGAACTCCACTAAGAGACCCTCTGATTCCAATCCCAATTCTCGCCCCACGAAGATGGCCCGGCCTAACCCAACAGGAGTTCGATCTAACGCAGAATTGTCCGCGGCGAAGATTGAAGAAATGATCGAAAAGAAGGTGCAAGAGGCTTTAGCACATCGAACCTTAGACCAGCCTGCACCAAACCCACCAACCGGTATCAGCGAAGCAGTTCAACGTCGACTCGAGGCACTGGAGCGGAAGATCGAGAGTGGTGAGGCAGAGGAAGCAAGAGCAGAAGGTCTACGATTCTTGCTTATGGCAAAACAGCACAAAGAGCGGGGTGAAGATTCAAGCGCATTGAAGATGTACGAACTTGCAGTACCTTTCTTTCCAGGCCAGGAAAAGCTACAGAAGAAGATCGATAATCTTCGAGCAAAAATTCAGGCCAAGAGAGACGAGGCAGCGAGAGCAACTGCTTCAGCTACAGCAGAAATCCGCAGAGCACCAGCCACCGCACCGATCCCGCTCCCCTCACTACCAACAGCTTTCGAAGCCCCACAAGAAGAAACTCATTCCAACCCCCGCAGAAGAGCAAACGCAGAATCAGACGATGAATTCAACGGCTCCGCAGTCATCCAACAAGAAGATTATGAAGATGATGATTCCTTCTCCTACAAATCCTCCAAGCCCAAGAGATCCAAACCCTCGAAATCAGTCGCTAAATCCTCACTCAAAATCTTCGCCGACGACACCGACGGACCGTTGACTCCTCGAACCAGACACCTTCTAGATATCGTGAACTCGAGGGATATTGCAATGATTAAGGGGCTTAGTGGCGTTGGAGCGAAGAAGGCGAGGGATTTAGTTGAGTTCCTGGAGTTGCAGAATGAGGACGAAGGGGGTAATATTAGGACGTTGCAGCAGCTAATTGCTGTTCCTGGACTGGGCAAGAGGAGTGTGGAAAGGGCTTACGAGGGCGTTAGTGCGTTGCTTGTTTGAGTTTGAATGTGCGGGGAAAGAGGAGTTACATTGCATTGTTGGAGTTATAGAGCATTGATTGGATGGTGGAGTTCACTGTTTAGTTGCTGGCAGAGTTTGGGGAAGAGATAAGGGAGTTGGGTAGAGATACTAAATACTATGATCATATTATCATTGCCCTTTCTGCGTGCAGAGCGTCTGGAAGGTAAACCGTGGTCTCGAGAGGTTTTGTTGCAGATTATGCTCGATGTACAAAAAGTCCTGGCACATTGAAAAATGCCAAACCAGGACTCTTAATGATGTTCTCATCTGATCGAGCTCTGTTGGAGTAAATAGACTCGCTATAGTCGAGCGCTTGTTGCAGGCCACACTTAATCTACCACGAATTCTGATACAATGAGCTATTATACTAAGTCTACAACATCAGTGTTCTTTGTTCCGATCAAGCAATTCTCAAGTGAGACAAGCCTAACGTCAACCCTGGCTATTATTCATTGTATAAGCAAGTTCTAGTAAGATTACATTGAGATTCCAACCTAAGTAGCTATAGTTTCGTTTTCATCTGATATAGCCTCTTTGATATAGTCCTTGTCAATGGTCATTGACGCAGTAGTTCCCACCCTAAGCCTCCCCATTTTTAAGCAAGATCCATTAATATCCACCCCCTCCTTTCAATCAGAAAGTGAGCATGTTATCTTACAGCTTTTGGTTCGCATCGCATTTTTGCAGGGCACTTTTCCAGGCTGTGGCTGCATTTGATATTAGAGTCACCCCTCACAACCAAAATTCACGCTTGTGTGACCCGCCCTTGCTATCAAGCTTCGTTACCTCTACATCTTAGATGCCGAATTTGGCTCTAAATCCAACCTCCACCAACTTAACTAGCTAGTGTCATCATTATCAATGGAATATTTAGACCAGTTGTATTCTCCTATAGACAAAACCAGTTTTGTGAAACATTGCATTAGCATTTACGTTCTCTGTGGGCCCCTTTCGTTGCCTTCATTCTTCATCTCCGGGGTTATCTAGCAGTGAGGTTCAAGATCAGAGAGGAAAAGTAAAGCTTGGAAAGATTTTAGGGAGTACCGAGATGAGGGGGATAGTTACGAGTAAACGCGGAAGAAGAAACAGCGACAAAGGTCAAGAGTGAGATAAATAGTAAGGCAATCAGAGGTTGGAATAACGCACGAATGTCTGGGAAGGCAAATCAAACTCTCGAGTTAATCCAAAAGACTATACGATATTAGAAATGATCAAGTCCATATAAATATAGGCAACCAACAAAACATTAAACCAAAGTGAGCCAGCCCAAAGCTCTAAATTCACAACACCACCTTCTCCACCTCGCTTAACGACTCGATGTCGACGTTAATGTCAACAGCCCAAAAAAAGGCACAAAAAATTCGAAAACACAAAAATATACATACACGTTTTAAGAGTAATAAAATACTTTAAGAAGCAAAACAGTTCACCGCACAGCTCTCGCAAGAGAGCTGCGCGACTACGTCTGCCCTGGGTTTCCAGGAAGAGTTCGGGTCGACCCTAGTCTCTTAACCACCCACCAAGCATTCGCTAGCGTACTGAGGAAAGTGAGGTACCGTTCAGCCACGAAGTCGGTGAGTGTTGACGAGAAACGGGCTATTTACACATATACAAGCTCTATTGAAAAACTGCTTTAAATCAGATGAAAAAGACATCCAACAGTTTTCTCTGCAGCGGGAAAATATGGAGAGCAGAAGAAAGGACGTAGCCAAACCCTACATGAAATAGGAACAAGGTATATGGGCGAGAGAAGCGCTGTACAAGATCCATTACGAGTCTATGCTGCATGTCTGCTATGTTATGTATGTACTCATCCAACTGCTCGCTTCATCGCTCTGCTCTATCTCTCTAGCGGACATGACGTGTCATGTGGAAAGCAAACCTCCTATCCCAACGCCTATGTTCATGATGCCTAACGAGTGAGCCATGCGTATGCTATCCAATCCTATCCAACCTGCCCACCAAGTGATCTACAATCCACCCCTTGAACAAACCGAAGAAAGAGGCAAGAAGGTATGGAAAGGTGTCAAGCACCTGTAACTTCACTTTCCTTCAACTCCCACCTCCCCTCCTGCAGCCCCTTCAACGCCTCCTTCCCATCCTCACTTAGCTCCGGCCGTCCCAGCGGCGTGACCGCACCAACGAAGAACCTAGGCTGCCACTCGATGCCGCTATCTTCCCTCTCTTTCGCCTTGGCTCTTTGCCGCTCCTCAAGTTCCTGCTTCAGGGTCGTGGCGCGAGAAAACTGGCGTGCGGTAATAGCCTCCGTAACGCCGGACCAGAAACGTAGACTCTCGTTGGGGAGCTGTTGAGATGTTGGGGGAAGGAGTTTGGGGGCTACGGTGAGGGGGGCCAGGTCGATTAGAGGGATGAGTTGATCCTATTCCACACATTAGTAAACATTCCAGATCCAAAAATATCAAGGTAAAGGGGCAGCATACAGATTTCGGACCCATCGAGAAAAACATCTTCTCCCTCCAGTTCCCCGATATTCTCGCCAGCACGTCCTTCTCCGGTACGTCTCGTATCCTGACTTTATCATCTTTCTCTGGGTCGTATCTAAACACCACTCCTTCAACCTTGTTCTGCGTCTTGCCGAGCCAGCCTTCTTCCATGTAATGCAATATCGTCTTGATTTTCGTTTTCTCGCAAGTGATATAGCACTGGTCGCCTACCGTTACACTTAGACTCCCGCGGAGCAGGCCGCCTAGGTGGGCAGCAGGATGCGTTAGTTGATACGTCTCATTATCACGCTTTGCAAGCGTGATGAAGATCCCCAGATTATGTTCCCCTGGCGTTACTTTAATGCTCGTGCCCGTAAACTTTGCAGAAAGCTGATCGAATCCCCGTGCAGTCAAACCCTTTTCAGGGCAATTAACGAAGAAAGCCGAGACTGGTGGATGATGGGACGTCTGTTCTGTAAGATATGATACCTTGACCTTGTTCCCCAATTTAGGCGCAGGAACAACTTCTAAGTTGGCGATCCTTGGGATGCTGGACGAAGAAGCATGTCTCGAACCGCTCGGTGTGTGTTTCCCCGATTTGATAGAAGAGGCTGCACTCCCAGCTGCGGATGCAGCCTTGATTGCCGCGATTGCCGGAGCATTATCCTCTACTTCCCAATTACACTATCCATAATCAGCTTCCATCGCAAGAGCAGGGCCCTATGGCATCCTTCGTTGGCCAATATCTTACCCTGAAGAATTCTCCCAACGTCGAATTGTAGGGTTTGCACGGCTTCCCTTTCACATACTTCAAATCTTTCGTGAACCAGAAGCGCAGCACCTCAAGCATACGATCAAACTCATCGTTCGAGTCGCCAATAGCGACGAATGTGTTTGGTTGATCCAGGTAGTTCCAGTACTCGAGGTTGGGCGTCGGCTCGAGGAGCTGTGCCGGCAGCGAAAAGCGTACAGAGGCGATGTCTGCTACGCCGATGAACCTGCAGTTCCCAAGACATTAGCCCTTTCATCATAACATAAACATTCCTCCAACGTTCTCTCCAGAATCTCGTGGTGTCCTGAAACCGGCTGGGGAAAAGACACCAAGGCTAGCGCATCGCCACAGCGGTGTACACGTCCTCCGCTCTTGTCCCAGGTGACACTCACTTCCTTAGGATCCCCAGGAACATTCGCAGCTTGCTCGTATCATCCGGCGACTTCTCCGGGGCATGCGCGCCTCCTGCCCCGGTCTCCGTCTCGCTCGAGGTAGAGGAGGGCGCCGTGCTGGCTGGCGAGTCCTCGAAGGAGCCTGAGCTGGTGGACGCCATTATATAAATAAGCTAGTGATGCGGTCTAGAATATGATAGAGGTAGCACTGTCGCGTCGCACAGAGGGAACTCGATGGCAGTGGAAGGAGAATAAAAGATCCAGGGTTGTGCAGAGGGAAGAGAGGTTTGTGGTTGGACTGAGCAGTGACGTTTGACGCGGGCGCGCGATAAGGGTCCGATAGGAGAGCCACGGCCTTGACTCGAAACTTTGCTCAAACTCACTGGTCCTTCACCACTTTAACTTTCGAAAATATTCACAAAGACTTTGTCAAAATTCGAGGTGAGAGATAGGATACTTGAGGAAGATGGAGAGGAGTCTGGTCACGATCCCACTTCCTTACTACAGGCACGTTCGAGGCTCACAACACACTTCGAAGACGTCGTCGACCCTTTTCCTCGAATCAGAGGAGCACGGGAGGCCGTGGTTGGCTAGCGAGGGATTCTTAGTCACGGCGCTTCGAGGTCCTGGTGGTCCGGCTTGAAGGTCTCGAATTCCCAGATAGAGGGACTTCTGGTAAACTTTTACCCTAAAGTTTTCTTTCGTCAAGTTGGGTGTTTAGGATTCTAATCGATTTTGCAACTTTTGGATGGGGTTTCGGAGGCTATCGTGGCACTATTTCCTTTGGGCAGTTACTGCAGTAAGAGCTCATCCAATCTTCTCTTACAGCACTCACCCCTTGCATGACTCGCCTCGTTTTCCACGCCTCACTCCAGCAAAGATCCAAACGACTCACCGCACTCAAAGGACTCAATTTGATAAGCTCTACCTCTCCCCCTTTTTTTCCTCTCTACTCATCCCACTGGTCGAAAGTCGCATATTGCCCAGGTATATCTTCTATCATCAACGGTGTCTTTATCACCATCGGAAACAACCCCATTTTGTTAATCAACGCGGGCACGCCTTCTCAAAGTGACCTGTTCACCTCCTTGGCGAGCACAGAACCGCGGCTCGAAGCGGAAATCGCGACCCCACACTCCTCGGGACAGGCTCTACATTTGACTTGCCTTGCGGTGGCGTGCCCGTACAGCATCTTACCATCGGGATTCGATTGGCGAGTGCAAGAAGACGCGGCTTTGGTCGTAAGCATCTCATAAGCTGAAGCGCAGTGAGTGCATCTTGAATGCATGAAGGGTTCACTATTAGTGGGGGGGCGGTGTCCTTGTTGGGCCCCTCAAGAAAGAATGAATGTAACAATAGATCTCGGTGTGGCGAATATAAAATCCGGGTCAGGAACGAGGAGACTCGGTTAGAATTCGGGTGCATAGGTGAGGGTATTCGCGCAAGTCGTTCTCAGAGGCCAACCCACCGGGGCACCGATGGAGATCTCCATCGTATTCGCGCAAGGCAAGGGGAGGCTTTCAAGGAGAAATTCTTACCTAGCGTCGAAGCTGCCAAGACTTTGTGGAATTCTTCCAGGTTGCCTTTCCAGGGTGCGATCGGTGGCTTTTTGGCACTATCGAAGACCCGTTGAAGATCTCATCGGGTCTCGGATGTCAAACTTTGGACCCCTGTTACATCGCTCCCGAGTCCCCCTCGCTTCACCACATGAATAGAAACAATGACATCATACCTTCCCCGTCTCCAAAAACTACTGATGATCCATTCCTCCATCGAGTTGCAGATCTAAGGGCCCTCCGAGAAAGTTATAAAAAGAAATCTAAAAGCCTTATTGTTCCGAAGTGATAGACCGTGAACCTTACAAACTTAATATCGAAGTGGGGCGTTCCTGAACTGCTCCCTGCGGAAAACGATGTGATGACGGCGAATATGCTGAAAATGTTCTATTATTTTGCGGTGGCGACAGCCGGGTTGGCTCATTTTCCCAGCGGTCAAACAAATTGCTGCAAGGAGACGAAGGATAAAGATAAAAAGATGTGCGAAGCGGTGTCCCAAATGTCTCATTGGATGCATGCCTCCCTGGCTGTTGTAACCTTCGACGGCTATACTTGACGGATGGGGTGTCTGCCCTCATGCGCTGTCGTGGGCCATGATGGAGAACCGGGCGGTAGTTGTGAATGGTCTCTTCAATGCCCCGGGCGCGAGCTTAGAGCGGCCTGTGGCTGGTGAGACTTGAGCTTGCAGTCGGCCGGCGAGGAGAATCCATCATGGGCAGCGGCGGCGGCGGCGGGAAGCCAGTGAGCGGTGTGCTTCACAAGCTCAGAATTGATGGGAGGACTTGCAGTGACCTCGGTGATGTAGTGATGTGACTGAATTCCTGCAGGAGATAAGGCGTGCAATAGGGGAGATAATAGGCTTGAGCCGTCCACCAAAGTGCGCGGCTTCCAAGCCACCTGTAAGGCAATGTGACCCTTTGCAACATCGGATGGGCTTGCTGGCATGAGCCTCACTCACTGAAGTGCGCCTGTTTCAGGGTGCGCGCTAGCTTCTTCCCCAGATTACCGCCAGCTGCGTCGACGGCCCAGACTCTGTCACGACGACATTGTCCCAGAATCCAACACGACCCTGGCAGGCATCACAATACTTCAAACAATCGTGCATGAGAACGGGCAGCAGCTGCTTGTGCCACGTCTCCGTTGACCTTGTCAATAAGAAGAAATTCTGCTCATCAAATGATCAATTGCACAGCGAATGAGAACCATAAAAGAAAACTAACAATGACGTCAGTGTGAATCTGCAACCCCCTCGCCTCGCCTTTTTTGCCGGCGGCCCCTGTGCCGAGGACTCTCAAACTCAACCTCTCGAGAATTCTCAGACATCGGAACGGGTCTTGTACGAGAATTGAAGTCCCGTGAGCTCTTCCAGCACCGGCTACGTAGGCCGCTTTGGAATTATGCAAGGTGTTGAATTCAAGTCTGTCATTGTTTTGCTGTGCTCAGCGCCAACCCTGGTTGGTCAGAGCTCCAGAAGTCAATGCAACACGGGACTCGGACAGATTGACGTACGGTATAAGAGCCGTTTGGCAAGAGCAATAATAGAAATAGAAAACAGAAAGTTACAGAGTATAAAGCACCCAAGAACAAAAGGGAGCAAGAGGGTCTCGTCATGTCTCAACGCACTTCGCTGTCAAGAATACTACCCCGCTTCTGGGGGGTCAAGGCTCTTGCCTCAGGCTCAGGGAATCCCTCTGACTGCTGACTACAGCAGCTTTGACCGAGAGAAAGCAGTTACTGAGGGCTCGGCCGCAGCGAGGAAGAAATGTGTCGTTCTTGTACGTTTTGATTTGCTTCATGAGCGGCAGACAAGACATCCACAGTCTAAAGCAGCCCCTGCGCTAACACACGGGAAGAGTGAATTGACGCAGTCAAGCCACGCAACCTTCGCCACACTTAAACCATTTCGAGGGAAGATCATCGCAGGGCCACATGTCGACTGTGGCTCAGTCAATGGCCACGAGTCTGGAAGCTTTTGTTTATTTTGTTGTCGACCAATCGTCGCATGTATCTCGGTTGAAACTTTTCGGTTGCTGCAACTAGCACTGTAATTTAAGTTTTAAGATGGAATTTGTGGGATCCCCAAGGTTTAGACGCAGTGGCTGATGGGCCCGTTCCCAAAGCCCATTGGCGAGATAACCTAAAGTTGGTGACAGGCCCCTCAAATTTACCCTTCTGCGAGGGCGTGTCATTTTAGTGTCGAAACGCACCTTCCTGCAATGATCGACGAGTTGTCGCAGAGACCCCAAAATGTAACCTTCGATCAGATCGAGAGCGACGTCCTTCTCCAAGTACCGCTCGCCTCGATTTCTGTGGCTGTGCATCTGGAAGGGATTCTAGACTTGCTGCACTTGCACTTGGAGGGCCACACGTCAATGACTGGGCTCGATCAGAGGATGATCTTTGAATACTATGACCGAAGCAACGCTCACCTCTGATGACTGCAAAGCTGGGGATGACTTGTCCTAGTGCTTTCATCTTACGCTGCAGCATTCAGAAACGCTCTGGGCCAATGATTGGTGAAAGGCCTCATCAGATGACTGTGCCCTAAACATACGATTATGCACTCTTCAAATCTCTCCTTTCGTTACCGTTGTCGTCAAAAAATGGACGAAACAAATGCTACAGCTACTGGGGAGAGAGCCCAAGCAGAGCTCCCCATCCTAGGTAGGCACTTTGCAAACATTGTGCTCGTTGACACCGCTAAAATCCACCCACCTTACAATTGCGGGTAAAAGTGGACGATATTGAGATCGTGGGATGTCCCATCGAAACGGCCGGAAAATTAGAAGGACCCCGGGCCCAACGGACGCGATCGAAACTAATTTGGCTAAGGGATAAGAGAATCCCCAATTCAGAAGCATGACCGTGGTGATACCGGAGAATATAGCTTCGAGAAGGGTTTCTCACGCAGGGTCTCCCTGCCGGGAGAGAAGAGAAAGGAGATTCCAGAGCTGATCCGGAGAGCGTTTCCGCAGCCTTACCGTCCTGGGCGAAGAATAATATTCCGGGGGCATGTAAATCGCAAATTTGAGGGTCGGAGTGCGAGGTTTGAGGAGTGCTTCTTCCAAAAGGTATGACGGCATCAGTAATTTGGACAACCATGCAAAGAACAGCGGACAGAGTGCGGAGCCCCTGCCGTGGGCGGACATGCACGAAAGGCACCAAATTCGCCTCATCTCCGAGGACATTTGCAATCTTTGGCGTTTGTATGGGGAAATCGATGTTTGCATGAGCGATGTCGTTGAAACAAAATAACGTTTGTGTTCGCGGCAGTCCTGGGAGGGAATGCGAGGTGTCGATCGCTGTGGCTTGAAGTCTGACTTCGCATCACTCGTGCGCATCAGGTCCAAATGTCAGCTTCGATAGCTTCGATACCACCACAGCGGTGGGAGACCCTTTACACCTTAGCTTCGGGAGTTGTGGCTGCACCGAACGGAACGGCCTAGACGCATCCTCAGGTAAGGTGGGATGGATTCAGAGCTGCTTGAGCACAGGACTTGTGTGTCTCCCGTCCGACTCAGAGAGATCCACCGTAGCGTGCGATGCACGCCGTGCAAAGAGCCATCGCCGGCAGACGCGCCTTCAAGGCGCCATCGGAGTGCTGCCCAAGAGCAGAGATATAAGAGACAAAGCTATGGAACATGAGTGCAGTGACGGCGATGTTTTGGAATTCGGTACACCTCCGTCGCACGAAGCAAACCCGACAGGGACGAGGGCGCCTGGTGCGTTGCAGGTTGGATGGGAGAGAAGAATGGCATCACGAACAGCCGGTGATCCAATGCGATTTCAGGATGGGATACTGCGCTGCCCGCAATGCCCCCAATGCGCCAATAGCAGCCGGCAACCGTGTCTCAGCCTAGGCGTCTGACGATTGACGAGTGGATGGCACTGGCGGGCACGACCGCCCATAGCCGGCGTGTATCGAGACAACACGCCAGCCGGTGAGCCAGCAAGCAGCAGGTGCTGGTGCGGGTGCTGGTGCTGGTGCTGGAAGCTTTAGAACGAGGACTTTTGTAACGGCTTTCACACGATATGCGTAGTTTGCCTGTGCCTGGCCACTGTCCACCGGCCAGCAGCCGTCTGGACCGCGCCGTGAAGCGTGTCTTGGGACGGGGGGGACCATTGCGATAGCGTGACCTTCTGGCGTCCCCTGCCCATGCCCTCGGGAGCAGAAGTGAGCTGTGCCCTCGGCAAGCGCTTGATGTCGTCTCGGCCGTCCGTCGTCGTGGTCGAGGTTGTGGTCGTGGTCTGCGCGCATGGATGGGCGGTCCAGCAGCGCAGGCGAGAGAACCCGCATCGTCGTGCGTGCAGCAATCAGCACTTCGCCATGGTGGTGCGATGGGCAATCATGGGCAGTCATGACTCTCCCTCGCCACTTTGGCTGGTCGGTGATCGTTTCCCCATGCGACCAGGGCTGTGGCTGAGGCCTCGACGGCGTACACGCAACCTGCTAGCCCCCGAAGCCCCAACGACGCTGCTTTTCGCTGCTCGCTGCCCTTCGCTGCCAACGCCAATGCCAATGCCAATGCCAATGTGCCATGCGCAAATGCCTCCCAGCGTCTGGCGGCCCCACTGTGGTGCGGTGCGGTGCAGTGTGCAGTGCTGTGCCTGCTGTCCACGGCCCTTGTCGTGATCTCTCTCTCTCTCTCTCGCGCGGCCTCCACCACCGTCCAGCTCCAGCTCCCACAGCTGCACCTCTGCACCTCTGCACAGCACCCCAGGGCGTGAGCTATCCGCCTTCCCTTCCCTTGCCCAACCGGCCCTACAGTGCCCTCCCTGCCCTCCCCCCAAAGCCTCTGCCTTCCATCCCCCCTGCTCGCTCTTGCCCCTAGGCAATATAGGAGCCCCAGGGAAAAAGTTCGCTGCAGCCGTGCGAGTGTTCTTCCTAAGGTACGTGGGTACCGCCGATTATTCCACTTGCGTAGCTGGCTCTCCTGCGGTTCTGCGTCTGCTTCTTATGGGACCCCCATGTCGACTTCTTCTCGAGCTCTTAAGTGGAACTATCCGTCACGACCCTCCCCATTCACCCATCACCCCATATAACATCAGCCTCCTCCTCCTCCGCGAGCATACTGTGCCACTTTACACAATACACACGTAGAGTACCGTACCATCACGCTCGCTACTGCAGTGCTCCAACGTCCCCATCGACCATTCCGCATCTACTACATGCTTCGAACAACTACATTACACCTGCCCTCGATCCACCGTCTCGACTGTCTCACGTCAGGGAGAAACAAAATCCCCCGGAGCTGTCGACTTTGAATGAGTGAGCTGCACTCAGCTCAGCCTCCAACCAGATGTTTCGAAATCGGTAAGTAACCTCCCCTCACAACCGCTGCACCATGCGCACACGGCTTCCAGCTACTTGCTGCGTGGGCGGCCATATTCCACTGGGATATGTGATGTGACTGCGGGTTGTGTTTGATGGGAAGGGAAGCTAACATTGTTGCGCGCAGGACGTCGTCCCAAAAGCCTGGCGACGAGTTCATCGCCAATTTCCGCCAAACCTTCCCCGAAGTAGCAGTCGCGACCTCGTCGGCGGGCTCAGGCTCTGGGAATAACTCCCTCGGCGACGCCATCGCGGGCGGGCCCCATACAGATCGGTATGTAGATCTCTTCATTTTCCTGGGGTTGTTGCAACCTCGGAGCCCTAAGCGACTCCGAGCGTCGACGACGAGCGAAAAGGACATCTCTGGAGTGCACTTCTTGCTCGCAAACAAGCCCTGTACAGAACTCTGCTAACTTCTCCTCCTTCTAGACACCACAGTCTGGGCCATGACGAAATTAAAGATCTCGATCCGACGCCCAGGGCGCAACATGAAGCATGGCGATTTACTCCATCGCTCCTCGACCCAAACTCCTTTGCCTTCTCTTCCTTCGCAAATCAACCCCCGGGGTACTACACCCCAACACCAGGAGGCACGAATACCTTATATCACAACCAGGCTGGCGACCTGCATACGCCCGGCATGGGTATAGGCCTGAGTATGGGCTTGGGGACGCCTCTCTCCATGCCTACTTCTGCTGATGCTCTCCACGCATCTACGATGATGGATATGTCTGCCTTCAGCCACCATATTCCTCACTTTCAGAACTACAATCCATTTGGCCATCCCGGTCAGCAGCAGCAGCACCCCCATCACCAGCAACAGCAGCAGCAGCAGAGCTTCGCTCCATCATCCTTTGTGCATCAGGATACTGGCTACGAGACAATGGATCATGACGGCTCCCCATTGGACGATGAGGGACGCATCGGACCCATGGATACCACACTTCAGCATCATTCTCCAGTAATGGCATTCCAACCTGCACAGTACGATATGTCTATGGCAGCACAAATGCCTGCTTCTGCCGAGAAATTCCGCTTCCACGTCACTTTAAACGCGCCGACAGCAATGATAAAACACTCGGACGAGATTCCAGTCACCTACCTCAACAAAGGCCAAGCTTATTCCGTTTCGATTGTGGATTCTACCCCAACATTACCTCTTCCTCCAGGAGCTCGTTACAGAACGTTTGTCCGGATCTCCTTCGAAGACGAGCAGCAGAGACAACGCCCAGCGACTTGCTGGCAGCTTTGGAAGGAAGGACGTGGAACGAACGAGGCCCATCAACGCGGTGGCAAGCTTCAGGCTGTTGAGTATGTTGAGGCCAATCAGCCAGCAGAAAGCGACGACAAGAGAACTCGAGTTGATCTCGACACTGCTTCCTTCGATGGGTTTTCCGTCATCTGGACCCCAGGTGTGAACGGGTCGGCAGAGTGCAACATCGCGGTTCGATTCAATTTCCTCTCAACCGATTTCAGTCATTCCAAGGGCGTCAAAGGCATCCCTGTTCGGCTCTGCGCCAAAACTGAGACTATTACAACGGGGTCGCCACGTTCAGGTCCTGAATTTTCAGAAGTTGCTTACTGCAAAGTCAAGCTTTTCAGGGATCATGGCGCCGAACGCAAGCTTTCGAACGATGTTGCTCACGTCAAAAAGACCATCGACAAGTTGAAGCAGCAGATCGCACAAGCAGAAACGGGAATGAAAGATTTTGGCAAGAGGAAGCGGACTGGATCCACAACGAACAAGGCTCAGGCCAGTCAACGGCCCGGTAAGGTCCAGAAACACAAGAGGACTTGGTCCATGTCATCGACTTCTTCAGCTGGAGGACGACCGCCGGTCGAAGAGGACCTACACTTCAAGCTGCAGACCATGCAGGACATGTTCACCAGCACGCGGCCGGTGAGCATCTTGTATCTTCGCGGGTCTGAACAGGATGATCCGGATCTTCACCCTGTGGCTTTGGCTGGGGAACCACTAGATCTCACCAAAGTAGATTCCAGAGGGAGTACTTTGTGGCAACAGAGGACCAGTGACCGCAGCTCTACCACAGGCACTTCGTCATTAGTATCTCCATCCCCAAGTTCGTTATCACTTCACTCCCAGCTTGCTGGATCCTCGGCACCGAATGCCTCAGGACAGTGGGACAACTTCCAGTCATTAGCACCGGCAGACGTTCAGTCATCGAACCCACAACAACTCGCCAGTCCCCCAGACCAGCTCACAAAGGTTCCAAAGACGGATGAAAGTGGACACTTCAGTGGCTGGATCGAGGCTTTAGGAGTGGATTCTTCCTACAAGCCTCCTCCAGAACAACGACTCATAAAGCCTGTTGCTTCTTTCTATATACTTCACCGCGACCCGAACCAACCTGAAAAGCACGAGTACTATCGAGCTGTATATCTCATGCAACGAACGCTGAGAGACTTCACGAACGCCATCGCGGCGAAGTGGAACATCGAACCGACCAAAATATTGCGAGCGCTCCACGTTCTAGACCGTGGCCTGGAGGTCGAAATCGACGACGACGTTATTCGAGAGCTTGCTGAGGGGCAGGACATCATCATGGAGATAGCAGAATTCCACAACTCAGCAAGCTCCCAGCTAAAACGAGAATGGGAGATGTCCGTTGACGTCGTCGTCGACAGCGATAATGCAGGCAGCGCTCAGAATGTGGTCCACACCGAAGGCTACGAGCTTCGACTAATGTTTTAATATCTTTTTGCTTCTACTTTAATTTTTCTTTTCTCTTTATACCCAACGGCCCTGCTAATGGTCATGTAATTGTTACGGATCTCATGTGTTGTCCTAAAGGAGGGGTGGGCTGCTTGAATGGCGTCGCATTGCTTTCTAAGATACCAGTTCCTCTCTTTGGAACACTTTATACTCAATATGGTTCCTTCAGTTTTCGTGTAGAGGTCTTGCATTGGAAGGGCGATAGCATATTGTGTGCGCCGAGATCTTGTACTGGGAAGGATTTACTTGGGACGTTGCTTTCACACTTTTCTCGAACATATTTTGCAGCTTTGGCTGTGTTTCATTCATTTCTAGCTCTTAAGGAGCGACGTATACAGGCTTTGACGAAGACGTTATACATGGCGCGACGAAGCACACGACTACTTTTCATTTCTGTTGCAGAGGGGGCGAAACCACAAGGCCCGGAGGCAGGTGGTAAATTGGCGTCTTTTGGTTATGGCTGCAGAGCCGGGTTTTCAGGAGCAGTGTCTGCCCTAACAAATCACAAATGGAAACATTGTTCACGCTCAAACCCTTCACCTCATGATGTGCATTTCTTTCAGAAATCTCGATGTATTGATTCAGATCTTCGATCGTTTGCATCTCCCTCGACATGTGTTTGGCCGAGCCGGCGATGCGAGGAATTAGGTTCAGGAGTTGGGCGACTAACTCGGCTCCAACGCCAAACGTCAAACACTCTTAATTGGACGGCCCTACTCTTTGCTCCTTTCTAATTTCATCTCCTGTGCCTGAGTCCAGTGGCTCAGCTGCTCAGGGGCCTTTCCCCTCAGTTCCCCTGGGTCTAGACCCTATCCAACTCTGCAATCGCAATGATATCCGCGAACAACACGCAAGCTGCTAATCGATCATCCAGATCGATAGGGCTACGGCGAACCCCAAGAATAAAGATCGTCCCAAGGTGTCGACACCAGCCACAATGATCGACTGCCGATTCCCCCGATCGGGGCTAGAAGTGGCGAGTGCTGTCGTAACTAGGCAAACGAAGCCATTCCGAGCACGCGGAACCGGACTACTCGCCAACACCAACGGGTCCACTCCACACCAGAGCTAAGAACAGCAGCAGTTATCAACAGATGGTGGTGCGAAGTCTAATCACGCCACAATCACTTGTCACCGTCTCAACCTACCGCTCCTGATCCTGAATCAGTCGTCCGGGTCTCGGCCCTCGGCTAGAACTAGGGCTCGCTCCAACCACTAATCGAAACGGCTCTGCCATCTAGTCGATACGTTACAATGCCATGTCGAACAGAGTCCTCGCTGCTTTACACACTTCGGGATGATATACCGAGAGCTGCACGGGACCAAGGGTGATCTGCCAGGCACGTACGGGCAGCGGGTTCTCCCCAGCATCGCGGGGCAGCGATTGGGAGGCTGGCCTGGAGGAGGGACGCCCCGACGACAGGAGTGACGGACTGCCAGCGCAGTAAGCTGCACCGCAGTGCATTGCAGCCAGCCATCCGGCCCGGAAGGGCTCATGTGAGAGCCAGTGTGCAGGGCTAGCGTGAGGCTTGATGGTGGGGAGGTGTGGGATAGATGTGGCTCGACTGCTCTGATCTCAGCTTGAAGCAGCGAGGGGGAGGGGGATCTCCCACGTGCGTGCTGTGGCTCGGCGGCATGAATGAGCCACTGCTTGAAGCGTCGAGGTTAGACTAGCCTGCTGCAAGAGGGATGCAAGAGGAGGCCAGACAGACGAGTGAGAGGTGCTGATGCATGGATCCGGCGTCGACAAGCCACAAACGGTGAGGGTAGACGAGCCACAGCTACATCTGGACGGGGAAAGATCGGCGGGGGGGAAATCTCGAAGGTTAAAAGCGGTTCTGGACGTCTCTGTGACAGATCGAGGAGGAGATCGCCAAGCGATGACGAGAAGGACAGGGTTCTTGGGGATCGACAGTGAGTAATTCGGATCATCTTCTCTTCAGCCTATTCTGCATGATTACTGAATTCGGGAGTGCAGTGGAGGGAAGCGAGGTAGAGAATTATACTTTCGGACTGAGATCAGCTGGCGTGGTTGTGAAGGCGGATGAGCCATTTTCTCCAGCCGGCGCGATGGAGTGCAGAGGAAACTCTATCCAACGGAAAAGGCTTGATCGGACGTCTGGAGCGGCGTAGAATGGAAGTGAGGCATCTCTTGATCTCTGGTAGATAGGTCGTTCTTTATTCGAAGCTAGCCTAGACCGGCAATGATCAAGTGATCAAATAGGGGGGTTGGTTGATTTGTATCACGTGACATATACCCAACCCCTTTTACCCTGACCCTTTTAAGTTTGACGGAAGTGGGCGTTCAGCCGCATTGATGAAGTTGTGCATGCATTATTACTGTTATTGGAGCATGTTTTATGGTTGTATATCTGACATGAAAGCTGACGGGCCCGTCAGATCTGACTTCGTGCCTAGGAGTTTCGGTCCGCCTAGAGTGTACTGAGCCATCTTGCATTGGAATATCACACGTCCATCCGTTCGGGAGATAATAGGACCGAAAGATATCTTCTCTCCATTAACCCCCACACTCTTCAATGCCAAACCATTGTTAGTGGCGGAAGTTCTGGGTAAATACATATTCCGTCCCGAGTGAGCTGCCAAGCGGTGGCGAGAAAAGGAGACCCCTTATCTCGACGTTTTAAGATCTGACAACGACAAGAGGCTGAAGGAGCCTCAATAAGAGCCTCAATGGAAGTCTTTCCGAACCTCTTAGCCTCTGCTCGATGAGTGGTACTAGTGTACCTAGCTGTTTCTAATACAAAATTACCTCCTGTCGGTGATCATAACATTTATGCTCGTATTGAACCAACCCCACAAGGTGCAGCTTGGTAGAATATCAACGTATAGGGAGGCTTACTTATGTGTCTCGGGGCTTTTTGTCCTGGTATCGCTTACTTTTGGCGTGAAGAAGGTGCGACCGGTCACTAGGCACGCGATAGTCGAGCTTGTCGTACTGCCATTTCATTTGCCTCGAGTGGTCTTGCGTAAGTGTGGCCTTCTTTCTTGCTTAGAATTGGAGTCAATCGCTCCGCGAGCTAAAAGGAATGCAGTGGCTTCCGCATTTTTGTAACGCTTGGCGAGCATGAGTGGTGTTCGTCCCTCGGAGTCTTTCGAATTCACATTCGCACCCCCGTTAACGAGTACCTTGTACATATCACCCCTCTTCCATTCAAACCTGATGGCATAATGGAGAGGTCTATACCAGCGAAGAGGACGTCCCTTTAGCAGAATTTCGGGTGTATTCCCATAGGTTGTCCGTCTCAATGGGACCTCAACAACAGATTCCTGATATTGTAGCAAAAGGGCTACAATACGTTTGTGACCAAGGATTAATCCGACATGGAATGCTGTATCTCCAAGAATATCTACATCGTCGAAATGTGGGTAAGTTGCAGGACATGGGCATCTTTGATCGGATGCAGCCTTCTCTTCGTCTTTGATCGGGCAGTCCTTATAATGTTCGATGACTCGGATATGACTGCAGATGATCTCAACCATATCGATCGTGCAATATTCGACAGCCAGATGAATTATGTTCCGCATCTGCCCATCTCGGAAGGACATAGGATCGGAATAATATGGTAGGAGCAGCTTGACAATTTTTGGTTTGTCATATCGGATAGCTCGATGCAGGGGAACTTCTTTAAGGTCATCGTACATGTCGACCGGGGCACTGTATGACAGTAGAAGCTCGACACACCGATCTAAAGTAGAAGGTGTCAGCTTATAATCTTTCCAGCTAGGTAGAAGCAAGAAAGCCTTTCGCAACCTGTGATCCATATTGCAGGTTCCCTATGTGCTAATTTTTTTTTACTCATCACTCCACTTGTTCCCCAATGACTATTTATGGCTGGTCCCAAGGTAGAAAAGACTCAGCAAAGTGATTTAATGCTGTTAAGTCAAAATCACTTACATGATCCCTCTGCCGCTGCAAAGTGCAAAGCAGTTCTTCCATCTTTGTCTTTAGCGGCAGCATTTGCACCTTTATCAAGAAGCACTCGTAAAACCTCAGATTGATTTAAAAGTGCCGCGAACATTAAACTTGTCCTTTCATTCTCATTTTCAACAGCTTCAATGTCATAGCCACTATTTAGAAGAGCGGTGACTGCTATGATGTCTCCTCTAATGACTACATTAATGAGTGAAGCTGGTTCTTTGGAGGAGTTCATATTAGACTCATGCTGATCGGGCATAAATTTCGTAGAAATATTCGTTCGGTCATCCGGTTCCTGATAGGACCGCTTAGTACGGATATATCTAATATCTTCGGAAATGTCCACGGTGTCGTTCTCAGGAGATGAGTCGTTACTTGACGTGCTGTCTGTTTCTGATGTATGATAATCGGCATCCGAGGCTGTCGGAATGAGTCCTGGATAGGAAGATCGGAGCAATTCCTTCGTGGTACCAACTTCAGAGTTCTTCTCAGACCATGTCAAGTCCAAGAGGTCGCCTTGATCTTGCTGTATGGTGTGCTCCTTAGATTGCCTCTTCTCACTTCTATCAGGCTCGTCACCATTAGAAGTGACAGAGGCTTGAAGGAGAGCAGATTCCAGATTTTTGACATGTTGTTTAACCTCAGATACTGCGCCGCTAGAAACTGTTAGATGACAGTCTGTAGGCTGACCCTCACGCTACTCACACCTGGATGACATGGAGCAGAAGTTGCAAGGCTCCGGCTTGACTTCTCAGTCTTGCAAGATGCTCTCGCATGCCGTCCTCATTCCAAACAACCTTGGCTTTATCTAGTCGTCCAAGTTCCTGCCTCTCAAGTTTCAATCTGTCGAGTTCGATTTGAAGTCCTCTGATGGTTCGCTCGAATCCCTTCACTGACCTAGCGAATGTCCCAGACAAAGACTGATCCGTATCCCACTGCGAGGTGAGTGCAGAGGCATCATGCATCATCAAGTTTGCAAGTTGTTGTAAGGCTGCCTGGAGCGTCTCTAGCTCCTGCTTGATGCTGTCAATCGTGAGCGACGCATCTTTGTACCTCCCTCTGACAGCCTTGCAAGTTTTGGCTGCTGTTGCGAAATTGAAAACGAGCCCAACGACGGCCGAGGCGGACGATACAATATCCATCTTCCTTCTCGTTTTGTGAGAATCTGTGACAAGAATGGGACGGAAGAAAATATTGTGCGATCAGAGGATAAGGCTGCGCCAGGCGGACCTGAAGGCGTATTCGCGGAATGCTTATGTTATTGTGCATGAGGAGCTGATATATCCCCGACCAATCAGCTTTCTGAAAAGCTTCATTCTTCACAATCCACCATTCAAGACTCGGGTTTTCACGCAAGAGGATTCAGAGACTCATTCTCCCATCCCTCTAACTTTCCCGAATGCTGCTGCCACGCCTTGGTTGAAGAAAGGAAACAAGCAAGAAAGGTTCGATCGTCAGTAAGGTGTTGTCGGAATTGAATTCCATCGCGAATACCGAGATAGGAAATAAGATGCAGAGTCTGTCGAAACTCGTGGACATAATAAGGGGAGAGTATAGAAATAGTAATGTAAACATTAGTGCGATGTGCAACAAATTTCATTTGTAGGATATCCACTATTGACTTGGAAAGGTGAATGCTGAGACGTTCTCGCTTGGAAAGGGGGGAGTTCGCTTCTCCTAAAGGATTAGTGATTGACTTATTGAACCCTTAGCACTAGCAACTTCCCCTTATATAAATCACGGTAGTTATGGATAAGTAATCATCCTTTCTCGCTTCACTTAGCTGCTTTCTACATCGGCGATTAGGAGAACATCACACGTCGGATACGACTAATCATGAGAATCGGCGGTGTGAATCTTTCCGTTCTGAAACTTTATATCCTGGCAGCCAATGTCGGTTGTGATACAATTACGGACATAGGAGTTACTTCTGGGACATTACCAAGAAAGGTGTGATGATGTGATCAGTAACCATAACTCCGAACATCGTCTTCGTCTATAAGAAGGCAGAGACCCACAAGTTTCATGTCCAACATTCCATAAAACAGATTCAACTTCCATTACAAGAGAAACGAACAGAAAAAATGGCCACCCCAAGATCATATCTCGTCATTGGCGGAGCAGGAGCACAAGGCTTGCCCGTTGTGAAAGGTATTTTTACCAACCCTCTGCAATAATAGCACTAACACCTCCCAGCCCTAGCTGCAAACCCGAAGGACACAGTCCGTATCCTAACCCGCACCTCCACCTCTCCAAACGCCGTCACTCTCTCTGCCTTGCCCAACGTGTCTCTCCACCTGGGCTCAAGCACATCAGAATCAGACCTCCGTTCAGCCTTCAAGGGCGTAACCCACGCCTTCGTAAACCTCAACTCCTTTGCGATCGGGCAGAAAGCAGAGATCTACTGGGGCATACGGATTTTCGAACTAGCACTCGAGAGCGGAGTGCAGCACTACCTCTGGTCTTCCCTCGACTCCGCCCTGAAACTCTCTGGCTATGACGAGGCCTTGAGATGTGGGCATTATGAGGGGAAAGCGAAGGTCGCGGAGTGGATGCAGAGTCAGGAGCAAGGATTGGGGAAGGGAAACATGAAGTGGAGTGTTCTGACAACCGGACCGTACGCGGAGATGTTTTTAAGTCCGATTCGGGGGCCGCAGAAGGATGCGGATGGGGTTTATGTTTTTAGAGCCCCTCTTGGGGAGGGCGCGGTGCCGTATATCCATCTTGATGATTTGGCGCTGTATGCGAAGTGGCTCTTTGATCATCCTGAGGAGAGTACGGGCCTGTAATTGAAGGTTGCGACGGAGCATGTGGGATGGAAGTACTTGGCGGAGACGTTTGAGAAGGTTACGGGGAAGAAAGCAAGATACGAGAGCGTGACTGTGGAAGAGTATATGCCGAAGGAGTGGAAGACGGGGGATGTGAAGTTAGGTGCTGAGTATGAAGGCGAGAATGACGATACGTTGTTGACTTTTAGGGAGAATTTTTCGGCTTGGTGGAGGCTTTATCAGCACACCGGGGATAACAAAGGGCTGTTGACGAGGGACTATGATTTTCTGGATAAGATTTTGCCCGGAAGGGTTAAGTCGATTGGGGAGTGGATGGTGAAAGTTGGTTATACGGGGGACGAAAACAAGCAGTTGCTAAATAATGGCGGTCCAGGAGCCTTTTAGTAGAGCATGGACCTGAAATAATTCTCAGAGTTCCCTTGGATAACAAGGAGCGAAGTAGGTGAAATTGAAATTTGTCTTTAGTTGATAGAATAAGCATTTCTCAAGAATTTTATATAGCATTGCTATCGCCTTCCTGGCATGAGAATTGCGAACTCGATGATCACAGCAAGTCGAGGAGGGGCTCTATGAAGACGGACACTCTTCTGGAACCAGACCTCGTATCAATTGAGGAGGATTACCTCAGGCAATTATTTCAGCGCCAGGCATGGGGATATTGTCGAGATCCCAAAGCCAATCGCAGTTATCAAACAATGTCCAATCCATGGCGTTCGGATCCTGATATTGCAGTCCTGTATCGTCATTCGAGAGACCACCTCCTGCGCTACCTTATTCATCATTAGAGGTTACACAAAATGAACTTCTTTACGCATTACTTACTAGTCTTTTCTAAACTCTCCTCCTTGATATGGTACTGCCGCCACCTCCAAAGACTATCATAAAGCAGACTGGCACTCAGTCGGCTCTTGATCAGTAGCGTCGGGCTCAGCTTCTTGAGCTCATGATTATCGTTCTGCATACGCCAAATGTACGAGAAAATCTCGGATGCTCTAACAAAAACGTCGTTGCTTTCGATTGAGCTGTTTTGTAGAGCAGTGAGTCCTGCTTCAATTGATGCCGCACCCGTTGCGTAGTCAACGCAGGTGCAGAGATTCGAGTTCAAAACCTGAATCAAAATAGCTAGAGCAGCTGCGAGGTACTTTAAGTTCGCGATGGGAGTGTAAGAGAAGTAGTTGAAAAGTATATGGCTTGAGGTTACCAGTGCAATGAAATCAGTTGCACTGTTGTATGCTTTTAGTATCCCGCTTTTCCGATGTTCGAAGTGTGTTGAATCGAAGAAGTAGAATATACGCAAGTAGAGACGAGTTTCGATTAAATGGATGGCATCGAGTTCTATATAATTAGCAAAATTTTATCTGGAACAAGACGTATCCGAGAAAGTGGTAACTCACGAGAAAGCTTTCCATCAAACTGTGCTTCTATTGTGTTAAGGTCTTGTTCCAAAACGTTCATCAGCAAAACTCGGTCACCGTCTGCTGGCATTCCCAGCGGGCTTGCATTATTCCCGGACATGATTCTCGTGACTCTATCGCAAAACCGGGACAGAATAAGGTGATAACGCATATCGTCTGGAAGAGTATATTGATTTCCAACCTCACAAGCACGATCGATGCTCCAGTCAATGCCCGCCATTTGAGGCGGAGCTCCTTGGTGTGCTGACATACTTTTGGATATCAGCATTCAAGAGCATCTAATAAAAAGAGCATAGTTACTAACTATTGCGATACAATATTGCAAGCTGCCCACGTTTTGATATGCCCATCAACTGGCAACCTTTCGAAGCCAGCATATCGGATATATTCATGCAAATGTTGGGGACGATGGAGACCCATATGCATTGCTGAGTTTACAGCAATGCTGGATAGAAAAAGCGAATTATCTGACCAGATCCGAAGATCCGGGAACGGCCACATGCATAAGAGTAGAAGAGCTTGGATGGCCGTGATTGTCAATGGAGGCGCAGAGATTGTAGACCACATGAGTTTCTGCACGGATTTCGCGAGGAGCCCAAGGACTGTTGATTTCTCGGCATGTCTACGTGATGCTATGCTTATGATGGCCCAGAAGAGGAGAGCCGAGGATTCATAGACTCGGTCGGGTGAGTGGTCAGGGTGGATGAGTGGGAAGAAAG
The DNA here is from genome assembly GCA_009732865.1 of Stipitochalara longipes BDJ. Classification (NCBI taxonomy): domain Eukaryota; kingdom Fungi; phylum Ascomycota; class Leotiomycetes; order Helotiales; family Hamatocanthoscyphaceae; genus Stipitochalara; species Stipitochalara longipes. The sequence goes on from ML769340.1 coordinate 1,564,239, forward strand.
GATGGTAGTGTTCAAAGAATCTATATTAATATTAGTCAGCATCTATAAAATGCCTAGAACTTACAGATTGAAGAGTGTGTCTATCTCCTCTAAGCTGAATGCCATTGAATCTATCGCTCGAATGCTTTGAGCTGCCGGCCGAGCACCATTGTTGCCAGTCAACAGAGCAATCGAGCTGACTGCATACGGGGATTCTTGAGAGGTATGAGGGGACTGTGATAATTGAGGTGCGAACTGGGAAAGACTGGGCACATGAGATGCTGTTGCAGGTCCAACCACATCGGTGCTCAGATTTGCGACAATAACTGGAGGATGCTGGCTCTGCACTGCATCCCTTAAAGTGACCAGTTGCTTCTCAAGCTCATCAATCTTGCTTTAAGATGTAAGTATAACGCCGAAGAATTGTGGAAATGAAGCCTTGCCTTCGTTTATTAACCCTCTTGTATTGAGCATCCAGCTTACAAGGGACATTCAGTCTGGCACATCTGGAGCACGGATGTTTCGGAGAATCACATCGCAACTGTTCGATCTCAGTTCGGAAGCTCAAGATAGGAAGGGACCATAATATCTATGGAGAAGGTCTACCTTTGATTGTCTGCATCGTATGCATGCCACCCGCTTGGCCTCACGATGTGGGGTTGAGGTGTCTGGGCTGTGGTCGTCCTTGGCAGTATTCATCGTGATGTTCGAGATACAGCTTCATATAGCTTTGACCTTATACAATTCCTATCAAAAACATATGAAATCCACTTCGTCCAGAGGTCTAGATGGCACACGTTCCTTTTGACGTAAATGGTCGAGTTCGGTGATGTCTGCTCGTCGGTTCGCCATGACATCCTTGCATGCTCAGATCTACGTTGTCGTGATTCCTACTACGCACCTTCCAACCGCCATCAACCTGCCCGAAAATCCAAAAAAGAAAAATTGGTTAAGTCACAAAACACCGTCAGACTCGGATTCTGAGACGTGTATACTCTTTGAAGGGCAAGAAAATCACATATAGGTTCCAAGGCTTTACGGCGGATTTCCTGTGAGGAGCCAGCACATGACGATCGAGCAATGTAAGGAATCCGTTTCCATTATTTATAATACAAGAAGTACTAAACTAGAAACATAAGACTATCATGTACAGCCGCTCGAAGTAATCGGGTATCTGCAGCACCATTTCCGCTATACCAGTCTACATAGTAGTCGTCATACCGCTTCTTCCCCCATTCACTTACTTTTTCGAAAGACACCTGCCTCCGCTCTGGGTTCAGCACTACTTGAATACATTCCTGCAAATCGAATCCATCATTGTCCTCAAACATCTTCTGAATCTTTCCTACTGACGCTTGGGATGCCTGCGGTCCGTGCCTCGAGAGCAACGTGACTTGAAGAAGCACCCTCATGCCATCATAGTCCACAATTTTCAGGAACTCCTGGAGTTCGACCTGCAACAATCCCAAATATTGAAGCTTCCCGAGTCAAGCTAACCTAGTTTCCGCTTGACAGTCTGGATTGACAGCGCCCAGATGTGCAACAAACCCCCAATTCGGCCGTCCTAAAGTAGTTCCCGCTTATCAGTCTGGTTTGCAATCAATGACAGTTAAATATCGATGTGCAACAGAGAGGAGAGAGATCTAACGACCCGTCCCACGAAACATGAGGCAACTCTGGCCTGCATCTTCAAAACTATGGAGTCCTCGCTCAGCTAGTGAATAATAAGCATCGCCGAATATACTTGCTGTCTTATTTGGGTTCAGTACTCGTGGCTATCAAGATTGAGGCATGATTAAAGTAATAGGAAAGTGAAGAAGCGAGGATTATTTTGTAGCCAGACTGTAAATATTCTCACCCTTGCCCACTGGTCCTTTGACGTTTCGGCCGGTGAATCTCGATCCAGCCTCCTCGGTTCGAGCTAGCGCAAAAGGTCAAACCGGTGAATATATAACGCGTTATCTGGTGATGAAGTGGTTGACGATACAGAAGGCGATGGACCGATCTTTTCAACAAGCTTGCCAGTCCTGAGATGACACTCTAGAGCGTTGGGTTCCGGGGAAGTTGTAGATTCCGACTGTGCTCATGCCTTACTGTCCGACCCTCCAAAAAGGCATCACAAAAGACTTGCTCATGTCGTCAATGAATCTGTTGCTGTCAAGGACAGAGAATACCCGATGAAAACACTCCCTATCAAAATCGTTTGGACGATTCCAATTTATGCATCTCAATGATCCGCAGAATCGAAGGTTCACTTATCGTTTCCCACTGCAAAAGGATTGTCAAGCCGTAGGCACGACAAGGACATTCGATGATCGATAGAGGCCAGCTATACTGCATGTTACCACCGAGATGGTGGGCATGGCTATGTAATAGGAGAGATAGGCAATGAAGCTCCTGTCCGTCTGAACCCCGGTTGGAACTTCTTTCGTGTTATATGCACGCGTTGTGCCATTCTCAAGTTGCTTCTTGAGAAAGTGTGTTTTCAGCGTCTTTAAGTAGGTATTGAACCCGATCACGTGGTATGAACTGCGACTCAATTTCCAGAGAAAAAGGTCGTAACAAGGGACGCTAGCGAGATAATCAAGGGATTGGTATCTAATAAGCTATATCATTCACAAGATAGACCACATTATCACTGCCTTAACTTTATGCTTTGTTTCGAAATGACGTTTATTGTGCTTTACTAGATTGTGAAAGTGCTCCCTTGGATTCACTCAACGTGCGGGGCAACCTGCATTGTAATCTCCTGGGCCGAGGCCGGCGGCAGCGATGTGCAACAAGGCTCCAGGACATCGGGGAGGACTAGTCACTAGAGTAGATATACGAAATAAAGTGAGAATCACTTGAAATTAGCCTTGATGTTCGCAACCAGATTCCCTGTGCAATATATAACAGAACTTTTGAACAACGGGACCTATTCGATTATGAAAGTGACTGCTGGTATATTCATTTGATGAGAAGGCTAGCTTTAGATCTACTAGGACGAGCCCTGCGTGTGAAATGCAACAAACACCAAGGGTAAGAGCGCGTACACTTGAATGCAAATGCAATACTTGATGTCTTCTCAAGCAGTACCCCTCAACATCCCGCTCCCTCTGCCTCTCTTCTGGCCCTTCTCCATCTAATCAGAACGAACAAAATATAGCAGAATCAATGACCACCTTCCACACCACATCCCATTCGAGACACAGTTCCAGGAAGGCAGTAGTAGACATCTGCCCCAAAGCGCCTCCACACACCCTTTCGCCGTAGCGGGGAGTAGGTACAGCGCTGTAGCTCCGAAGGAGTTCAATATACCGCATGGAATACAGAGCTGCAAGGATTGATCGCGCCTTGTGCTCCACCTTGCCTTGCGAAAGGGAAATTTCTTTTCAGGTTTAACCTGATAGAAGTGAAGAAGGAAAGGAAAATAAATGAGCATGGGGAGAAGGGTTTAGGTCTTGGGTATCGTATCTTCTACATTAGCTAGATAAAGAGGTTCGTGAATTCCTGTATGGGGAAAGGGAGGAAGAGGAAATGGTGAAGGGGTATTCGAGAAGAAATCAGAATATCTTCCTCCTAACGTCCATCCCGTTCTCCATCCTCGCAAGCGCCTGCTCGATACCAACTACATCCAGCTCGCCTCCGCTTGCACCTCCATTCGTGCTCTTCTCTACTAGCACAATGCGTCCCTCGCTCTGCCGAACTGGCTTTCCCGTGGACAGAATCACGAAGCGGTGTTCGGCTACGATGACGACGTCGGGGTGTGTGCCTGTTGACGAGTTCGAAATTTGTGCGACGGCCGAGCAGCGCTCGCCTTGCAGCTCTACGTTGTCGAGCTTGATGGCGCGGGTGCCGGGTGTACCGGTAAAGGGGCCTGGCCCGCTCTTCTTGCCCGCATTCGCGGCCCAGTATTTTGATAGGTTGGGGATTATGGTGAAGGTCTCACCTAGCCAGAAGAGCACTGATTCCTCGGACGGACTGGTGGGTGAAGAGGATGGGACTTCGAGGACTGAGATTTGGCCGCGCAAAGCAACGTTTGAGGCTCTTGAACCGAATGGTTCTGTTGATTTGCGAGTTCCGGGTGTCATGGGTGCGAATTTTGAGGAGGTAATTTGTGGCGGGCCAGAGGTGCGGGATTTAGGCACTGCGTCGATATAACCTGTGAGACTGTATTTTGTGCGTGATCCGCCTTGTAGTCCTGCCTTGGGGAGAACACCTTGCGATGCTCCTGGTTCAATGTCCCAGACTGCCCATTCGCCATCACTGAGCAACACAATGACAGCTCTGCCAGCTGATACCCATTGTGCGTCGATTATCGTCTTCCTTCCGAATCCTGCATGTGTCCCAAGTGGTTGCGAGTCGTTCTTGGTACTTTGGAAACCGGTATAGAGAGAAATGAGCCAAGTCCCATCCGTAGCAGGACTGTCCGAGTCTTCAGTAACCTTCGTAGAGGCCTTGTAATCGTAGATACGGCATACTCCTATAGAATCAGCTATCAAAAGATGGCTGGTAAGTTGCCTGTAGAGAGATGGGTTGAAGGAGATTGACTTTGCAGGTGAGGCGAGGTAAACTGATTGAAAAGGCTCAACAGCCTGTCGGGGCGATTTGAGAGGAATTTTGAAGAGTAGCAACCGTCCCGTTACTTCTCGAGAATGTGATGCAACTACTATTTGTGTCTCTGCTGCTTGGCTCTTTTGCTCATTGGCAAATTCCAGGGTCATCGAGACTCCATCCGAAGGTTTCTGATGTCCATTGAGCAGCACGACGGTCTCTCCCCAAGTTCCTTTGCCTGCAATTGCCAAAGTGAAGTCTGCTCGGAGTTCTGGTCGGGCTTTGCTCTTTGGTGAAGGCGGAGTAAGGGGAACGGTAACGAGACGGAGAATATTGTCTGCGCACGCCGCAGTAAACACGATCTTCTGCTTCAACGACTCCAATCCACGCGCAGATGACCCATCGGCTTTCAAGACCAGGTCGGGCAATATACTGAGGTGTAGCACATCGGTCCCAAAGTGAAGATCCAGCTCCTGCAATATCCCCAGGTAGGGCCGTGAAGGATGCAACTCTTCCTCCTCGTCTTCAAATTCTGGTTTATCTTCGAAAGCTTTCCCAGAGTCGCCCTCATCATCGGAATCGAGAGAAATGACAGCGTTTCCTGTGCCGTTTGCCTTTTGAGCAGGCGCGGTGGCCTCTTGTGCATTCTTAAATGGTCTGCCACCTTTCCAAACAAGCTTCACACCATTTTCGTGTCCATAGAGGATGATCGTCGAGCCGTTTGAGGAGTGGACAGGGTAGACTCTGGCGGTATGTATGCGGTGTGGAAGCTCGTAGCTAAATTCATTACAGTTAGTAGGAATTCTTATGGAGCTCAAAAAGTTTACCTTAGCTGGGTATTCTGGCTGGTTTTCGAAATCCGGGGTTGGGGCAAGCTGCCTGCCATGGTGTAGAATCAATGAAGATCCAGTTGATTAACGAAGTGTCATGGTGGGGTGGAAGATGGTTCTTAGGGAGAATGCAGAGCTCACGCTCGTTGTCGTCCGTGAAGTCGCGTCGCGGAAAAACATTTCGGCGAGACACGCGGTGACCCCTGTCATTGATGCACAAGGGTGCAACTTTCTCCTCTCCTCTCTCTCAATCTCAAATCTCAACCGAGACTACTTGCTCTTGCAAATGAATTTCCTGAACTCATCACCATTCCCCAACCATCTTCTTCTGAGTACTTGTATTCGGCCGCACATTATGAATCTATGAATCTGTGAATCTGGTTTCTATCAAAATCTATCCCACGTGACCTCTCAAAAGTGCCCCCCGGTCTCATCTGTCGCCGATGCTGCTAACCGCAAGGAGAGCGCTCAACCGACTTATCGGAATCCAGCCCTCGCTCTCGCCCTCGCCCTCGCCTTTCGCCAAGTCGGCACGGCAAAGACGGCACCTGACGCCTCAAAAGCCTTTTCGTTTTCGTGCCCAAATCACCATCTGGTTCCTCGTTGGCGTCTTTGCATTTCTGCACCCACACCGCCACACCCCGCCCTTGTCGGATCCTCTCTTGCGGATGGAGACTCCTCAATGGCTATGAGAAGTTCAATGCGGACAAGACGGGGCCAGACCCGCGGTCAAAAGAAGCTTATCTCTGCTCCAATATAGGCGCCTCGATTGACGGCCGTCCATATGGCACCATTTGCGAGCCGGAGAAAGTACAATCCTGGCTCTGGCTGGCCTGGCTGGTCTGGCTGGCGGAATACCTCCCGCGCCGCTTGCAAAAGCAGGGGAGGCGGGGTCTAGTGGGTTGGTCATTTCGTTCCGAACTGCTCTTATCCCCACTATTGCCGTCTCCACTTCACTCCACTCCTCTCAATTTCTTCCTCTTCCTCCCCAGACCTCTGACTCTTTCAAACTCGAGCTCGATAATCTCTATCTGCCAATGTCATCATTTTTCACAACAGTCTTTTTCCTGAACTGCTTTTTATAACATCAAAGCAAGAGCTATTCTACCTGCGAGCACATTAGCTAGAACTCGCACCTGATACTCAAGTGGTCAGACTTTTGCTTCTTCCCATCGCACAGATAGAAGTGTCTCCAGCAGTACAAGATGGTGCTCTCCGATGACCCTGAAAAGGATAATTTCCATACACCAGACCCAGCTGCGACTGCCCCCCAGACTAGAAGTTCGACAGAAGAAGAGTTAGAGAAGGATGGGCACACCATCGCGTCGTCGCCAATGCACATGTCACATTCGAATTCCTCTCATGATAGTATTAACAGTAACCCATTGTCACCACTCGAACACGCCTTAACCCCAGATCTCGAAACAGACGCAGAACATCTCGCACGTCCAGCGTTAACTTATACCAAGACTGGCGCTTCACTCGCCACCACAGGATCGAGGTTACCATCTTTCGAAGTCGACTTCGGTGCCGAAGACCTCGATGATCCAAAGAACTGGCCTATGTGGTACAAAGGACTTACAATTGGTGCCGTCAGTTACTCGACATGGACCGTTGTTCTATATTCCACCAGTTACACGACTTCGATGCCAGGAATGATGAAAGACTTCCACGTTTCGAGCGAACCAGTGGCCACTTTGGGAGTGACGATGTATTTGGTTGGTCTGGCGGTGGGAAGTCTGATCTTGGCGCCATTGAGCGAGATATATGGGAGACGTCCTGTATATGTTGGGAGTTTATGTTTCTTCTCTCTAATGATCCTACCGTGTGCATTGGCAAAATCGTTGCCTGAAGTGTTAATCTTCCGATTTTTGGGGTAAGAGCCTTTTCTCTTGATATGAGCCCATAGCTGACCTGAATGCAGGGCATTGGCGGGATCTGCTATGATTGCAAACGCACCGGGAACTGTCAACGATATCGTTGACGAACAGTACCGAGCGCTAGCATTCAGCATTTGGAGTATTGGCCCAATGAATGGTCCAGTGACAGGACCACTTATCGGTGGATTTGCCGCCGAATACTTGGGGTGGCGCTGGACTAACTGGCTGGTCATGATCTTCTCCGGCGTTGGGTGGATTATGTGCTCATTGGTAAAGGAGACCTACGCTCCCGTACTGTTGCAGAGAAAAGCTGCAAAGATAAGAGAAGAGACTGGAGATGATAGATGGTGGTCTCGGTATGACCAGCGATTAAGCAGTAAGTCATTAACGAAGTGGATTGATGTGCCTTGCTTATCTAACCCTTCACGTTTTAGTCGTTCAAATTCTCAAAATAAACCTTTCTAGGCCATTTGTTTTAGCATTTACGGAACCTATATTGTGGTTTTGGAACGCATATATTTCAGTACGTATTTCTGAACGCAATGCTTTTCGTGCCTATTCTAGCTCCCGAGCACTTACTGACATCCAACTTCTCAGTTGATCTATGGCATTCTTTACCTATGTTTTGTTGCCTATCCGTTAATTTACACTGGACTCCGTCACTGGTCATTGGGCATTGCTGGTCTTGCCTTCACAGGCATTGGAGCGGGAACCATGATAGCAATTATCACTGAACCAATTGCTCGAAGAGTGGTCAACTCGCACAAGAAGGATCCGGAAACTGGTCGCGTACCGCCCGAAGCGTCGATCTCGATTGTTTGTCTTGCAGCATTTTTATGCCCAATAGGGCAATTGATGTTCTCCTGGACTTCTGTGCCCGTTACGATTCACTGGATATGGCCTATTTTGGCCGGAGTACCATTTGGTGCCGGAAACGCTCTTGTCTTCATCTACGCTTCGAACTACCTTGCTGGCTCCTACGGAATTTATGCTGCATCAGCACTCGCAGGAAATAGTGTGTTTCGGTCATTTATCGGAGGCACGTTGCCATTGGCGGGGCCGGCCATGTACGCAAAATTAACACCGCAATGGGCGGGCACTCTGCTTGGCCTTGTTCAAGTGGCATGCATACCAATACCTTTCGTGTTCTACAAGTGGGGAGAGAAGATTCGAGCTAAGAGTCCCCTGATCAAGCAAATGAGAGCCGATCAACAAAGAAGAGAGGAAAAAGCGGCTGCTGCGCTAAGGAAACAAAAGAGAAAAGATGAGGAGAGGGGAGAGAAGACGGTGGTTGTTAGCGAGAAAGCCCGGGGCGATTTTGAGAAGGAGGCGGTGAGGAGAATCGTCACATCAGGAAAGGAGTGACTCGTTTGATAGACTATCACATAGCAAATTAATATATACCCATCAGCAGTTTGTCCACCATTAATTGATCAGTTATCTGAATCGTCAAGCATTCAAGTCTCCAGGCAGCCAGCCCTCAGCCTTGTCACAAAGGCTCAATAGCCGATCAAAGCCCTTGCACAGAGTTTTCCAAGCTTATTCAGCTGAACAAAAGAACCTGAATAACATTTGGCTGACCGGATTTCTCACTGTCCCATCATCGCAGACTCAAACTCGTAGAGTACAGCATAAATTAACTTACCTAATCTATTTACTGATCTGCGTTGTTGTCTGCCCTGATCCCGCCCCCTGCCACGACTACCGGAGGCTTAGCGCGTTCCAAACCGTCCTAGCGGCCTCGCACTACAAAAATACTTGCGACTCGCGATCCAACTTCCCTCTTCACTTCTCCACGTCCACGGTACCGTGCCAATCTATTCCTACCGGTGTAGTCAAATATCACCCTCATTCTTCCTCCGTCGCGTCGTTGTGTTGACTCTCCAAGATCTGCTGCTCGGTCTCACCATCATCGTGTGACCCCGCCGCCGCATTTCTCCACCACCTTGCAGAGCCACCGCTAGACACAAAGATCCGCTCTCGAAGCCTTTCACCACCAACAACAAAGGATCTCGACGCCGGGACGCGACACGAAGACTACTACTCAACCTGCACCCAGAATTCTCTGTGACTTTCAGTAGTCATGGCAGTTCCAACGCAGTTTGCATACCGAACACTGAAGGGGATTGGCATCGTGGATGCCGCGCCTGTTTATGAGCCTTTGCCTGGGTTTCAGAGACCGGAAGGTAACTCGCGCTGCTGTCTCTACTCGCCGTGCGGCAGATACTTTGCCTGGGCTTCTAACGAAGGCGTCACGGTCATTGATGCCTCGGTCGGACACGTCATCACGACCCTCCCCACGCCCAACGTGTACGAATTGGGCTTCTCGCCGCGAGGCTCGTACATCATCACATGGGAGAGACCGTCTAAGGATGAAGCCGGTGATGCGGTCAAGAACTTGAAGGTCTGGCGTACGGTCGAGGATCTCCCACAGGGCGCAGAAAAGCAGGTTGTGGGAAGGTTTGTGCAGAAATCTCAGACGGGCTGGAACCTGCAATACACCTCTGATGAGCGATACTGTGCTCGAGTTGTCACCAATGAGGTTCAATTCTACGAGAGTGGTGACTTGGGCACGGTCTGGAATAAGCTGCGCGCTGAAGGTGTTGCCGACTTTGCAATTTCTCCAGGCAACACCCACTCCGTGGCTGTATTCATTCCAGAGCGCAAGGTATTTGAACTTCTATTCAGTCTATAGGCTTTTCTAACATACTTCCAGGGCCAACCAGCCGCCGTCAAGATCTTCAACGTTCCCCAATTCGCAACCCCAGTATCTCAGAAGACTTTCTTCAAGGGTGACAAGGTCCAATTGAAATGGAACCAGCTGGGCACGACCTTGATCGTTCTGGCACAGACAGAAGTGGACAAGACAGGCAAGAGTTATTACGGAGAGACTACACTATATGTGCTGAGCGCAAATGGTGGATTTGATTCGAGGATAACTCTGGACAAGGAAGGACCAATTCATGATGTTTCGTGGTCTCCCAATTCGAAGGAGTTCGGGGTGGTTTATGGTTACATGCCAGCAAAGACAACAATCTTCAACCAGCGGGCGGTTGCTACCCATACCTTCCCACTCTCACCACGAAACACAATCTTATTCTCTCCAACCGGCCGATTTGTTTTGGTAGCTGGCTTTGGAAATCTGGCTGGACAGATGGACATCTATGATCTTGAGAAAGATTATCAGAAGATCTGTACAATCGAAGGTGGAAACCCCAGTGTTTGCGAGTGGAGCCCGGACAGCAAGTACATTTTGACTGCTACTACAAGCCCTAGATTGCGTGTCGATAATGGGGTGCGTTTGTGGCACGTTGGAGGCGGGATCATGTACAATGAGGACATGGTGGAGTTGTACCACGTCACCTGGAGACCTCAGGCATTCGACAATTTCTCGCCTGGCGACCTCTTGCATCCAGTGCCGACCCCACATGCGTCAGCTCTGGCATATTTGGGCACCGTGAAGACGCCTTCGAAGCCGGCTGGTGCGTACAGACCTCCCGGAGCGCGAGGAACATCAACACCGTTGCATTTTAAGCGCGAGGATGAGGGTGGAGTCGCACACATTGTTAGCAATGGAACTTCACTCGTGGGCTCGAATGGTTTTGGCAAGCCACGGAGACAGATTCCTGGAGCTGAAACCGTGGATAACCTTCCTCCTGGAGCCGCCCCTGCCAACGGCCCAGCTCCAGGAGCCACGGATGGGGACGAGAATTTGTCAAAGGCAGCATTGAAGAACAAGAAGAAGCGTGAAGCAAAGAAGGCCAAGGATGCAGAGGCTAAGGCCGCTGGACTGACACCCACACCTGACGGACCAGCCGTTGTAAATCCCGAGAACCGAAGTCCCGAGCGTAGAGACCGACGAGAGCATCAGCGGAGCCGGTCTAAAGGACAGCAAGACATCCGCACCCCCTCCCAGCAGCGATACCGCAGCAACACCCACCAAGGAAAGTATAACGGACCGAACGGCAACGCACCAGCAGGCCAGATGAACAACCTATCCATCAACCCAACTGCTAACCGTCCCCAAGAACCACCAGAGCTCTCTGTCACCTCTCCCGGTGGGGGCAGCCCGAACGCCAAGAAGCTGCGTGGCCTTCAAAAGAAGATCCGCGCCATCGAGGATCTGGAGATGCGTCTTGCGGGTGGCGAGAAGTTGGAAGACACGCAGATGAAGAAAATTGGTACCAAAGCCGCCGTTCAAGCCGAGCTCGCTTCTCTCGAAGCTGAGACCTAACCCCACTCATTCCTAAAAACATCTCTAACTCATTCGCATGGCGCTCGCGATTGCAATACTGAGACGTACGTAGCGCAGAGCGAGAATTTGGGGAAAGTGTGTGAAGTGATGTTTGGATTGTGTTGGATGGCGGATGGCATTGCATTGACGGCGTCGGGCTGGCTGATGGACATGAATGAAAGACAGATAGACAGAGCGGACAACTCAACGAATGATTGATTCAGCGATGGTATTATGAATGATGCGTTCGTTAAGCTGCTAGCTCAGAGTCTGGAGCAAGGCAAGCGTGCATAGACGTTATAGATTCAATGAAGACCCATGACCTCACGAGTTTTTGCTTGGCTGCTTCTGTTTCTTTGTTCTGATTGGTTTGTTTGGTGTGAGGAAGGCAAGTGCCTAAATTGAGATATAATGCTAGTGGGAGCCGTGGTTGATTTTTATGTATCCTGGATGGAGATGTGCGAGGTTGATGTTGATCCATGAGAAAAGGAATCTCACGATAGTTCGAAGATTTAAGAACAAGAAACCATTCGGTTCAGGCTCGGCAGTAGTGCAGTCGGTCTAGAACCAATCCGCTCTTCCACTGTTGCAGTCTCTAATAAGGCCTACCTAGACTTGTTCGTAGGCTGGTAAGTAGTCTGCCCTTGATGCTCACAACACTCTGATTGATTCAGGATATAGCTGGTTGATGAACGGAAGGACAGTCTCTCCTGACGGTCGGCATCTTAGGACCCAGCTACTCTTTCTATCCGCCGAATCTTTTCAACGATTTAAAACTAGATTCTTCAAGTCAGCCTTCATCGACACGCATTTGGACCCTGCATTGCCCAGAGAGCTTTGCAAACGATGAAAGAAACGTGCCCCAATCGTCAAGGCTGGCTTGACCTTCGCCTTCTCGCCCTCGATGAGACCAACAAAGCTCTGCAATACTTGAAATTAGATAGATCTGCGACGTTCGTAATGATGGTAATTATGTCACACTCAGCAATTGAGACTATGAATATCACAGCTGAGTGGAATAGAACTGGAAAAGAGATCGTGCAACTGGATGGTCCCGAGGTGCTTGGTGGAGACTATGAGTGGGGAGCTGGACAAGCGGAATTTTGGGCACGCGATGGAAGAGTATGATGCGTGCTTTTATGGGTATTTGTAGTGAGTTCATTCTCTCTCCTCTCATCCCTCTCCTCTATCCCTATCCCACCTTCGTACGCGAAGCAGTTGCATAGATAATGTACTGATGATCGCTTCGCAGATGACATGTTCCAGTCGGTGTTCGAGAAAGATCCTATGAATCGAGGAGAGGAGAGGAGGTACAGGCGCATGGTGCTTAAGAAAGGTAGTGCGCAGGATGAAATAGTTACTCTGATAGATTTTTGGGCAGGAAGCCGCAGATGGAGGCGTTTATCAGCGGCTTGGGCTTGCCTGATCTTGGCTCCGACTCGCCATTCCAACAGCCATTCCGACTGGTTGCACTGCAATTTTAGCATACAGAGGGGAATGTAGGACCACATGATGAGCCATTGTTCCAGCAAAATGAGAACACTCATATCTTTGATTGGTTCTCGGTTTTCCAGAGAAACCGCAAGTGAAATATTTCAACTAGTGTGACAGCTTCATCTTCCGGACATTAGATTGAACAAAGTCTTCCTCCAATGCTAGCCTGCTACTTCCGCATATCATCACTTCTATGAATTCTATGTTTTGCAATGGTTAGCTTACTCAATATTGTACATACACACAGCCCCATCTTTCACCAGTAGCTCCCACTCACTCTTGGAGCAACCTCTTCTCTCCAATGCCGTTGTGGCCATGGCGACCAATCCAACGAGTTTCCACCGGCCGGATATCTCTTTCGGTTCTCCGCAGCTCCTCAACGCCAAGTAATGGAAACAACCTGGCACAAATACAAGCAGATCACCCTCAGCCGCCTGCCTGGGAGTCAAGAAATCCACCTCACCAACCGTCAGGTCATAGCTGTACACCCTAGTCCTGCCGGCCTCCCTGAGGGAGGCCAATCCACGCTCAAGTGAAGCTTCTATCAGGCTTATCGAGAGCAAGATCATATCCTTCTCGGTACCACTCAGCATAGAGAAGGTCTTTTGGTACATAGTAGTGTAGATAGTCTGCAAAAGCTTGGCTACCATGCTCCTGCCCTCACTGGGGAGTGCAAGCACTTTCTCGAAAGCACCTTGCCACGGTGATGACTGCAGATGGTCCAGATCTGCTGACCGCAGAACATGCAACGTACCTCTAGACCGTCCAAAAAGCTGGAGTGTCTTGCCGCCGTCTGTGAAGCAGAATATATCTAAGGCTTCATCCTTCTTGACGCGATTCGCGAAATCGTAAGCCTCTTTGTTGGCCTCTCTTGACCAAGTCGGCACCCATGATGGCATCTCTTCATCCTCGTCTTCTCCACAAGTGGCAACGTCGAGAAAGGCGAGACTCGTTGTTTCGTCGGCGAGATATCTTGCTACGGTGGTGAAAAACTCGACTCGACTGAGTCGGGCTCCTGGCCCACCTGTCACAGCATCAATGACTTCTCTGTACCCAGCCACAACGTAATCAGGCCGATTGATGGTCCAATGTTTAGCCCGAGAATCATAAAAATCTATCCATGCCGAGTACAAAAAGGCAGCAGTGAAGCTGACTACTTTGGCCAGGAGACCAGAGTCGCCTGTGACGCCCCAGAGGAATTCCATCTGCATGCCTATGAAAATACTAAATGGGTAACTGCTCAGGGTCTCCATGAAGTTAGCCATCTGCGTGACTTCGCCAATCTTGGCTCCGCCTGCGATGCCCAGAACGGCGTACAATCTATCTCGATCGTCATGGCACTTGAAGCGCCCCGCAGTTCTAAGCAAGATTCGGTGCAGTCTCTGAGCGAAAGGCTGCACGTGGAACTCGGACACGCTACCGGAGATGTCTGCCAAGAATGAACCCATGGTTTTCATTATTATAATTGTCAATACTTTGGTGATAACCCACTCTTGCTGGTCATGGAAGGCTGAATAACGAAACTCCTTGATGGTGGTGAGGAAGTCTTCACAAGGTCTGAAATCATCCTTGAGCACCTTGTCCTCGGGATGGTTCACCAGCATGGAAAACTGAGCCAACCTGAAGTCATCAAAGTCGCATGTGTTATGGCCGCATTGTATCTGAATACGCCCAGTTGCCAGGGCGACTTCCTGGATCACCCACAGTCTCTCCCACCAGCCCCTTCTGGCTATTTCGCAGAAGCCTGAACGCGACTCCTGAAAGCGCTTCTCCTCACCACGGCTGAAATGCCAGCCGCTCTGTGCCCAGATATACTTGAAGACCGCCTGGATTTGACGTCGGTGTTCACACTCATTCCATTCCTGGGATGATGGACCTGGACATATGTCTGGATCTCCACGCCCGTGATATCAACCAAGCCATATCACAACGGGGGATGCGTTGGCATATATCCAATCCATCCGCTGGATCTGGATCGTTTTCTCATCCTCATTCTTCTGGTTAATGCACAGGGCATCGATCCACAACGTCCGCGGACGCTGTTCCCAGCGAAGATGCCTTAACGCAAGCGCCAGATTAGTAGTCACTTGCAGAGTCTCGAAATCCAAAGGCTCTTCATCTCCCTGCTGTCCACGGCGACCAGTGTTGAAATCATACGTCAAGAACCAGGGCTTCGTTTCCGCAACCTCGATCATGAGATTGACTGTTTTTTTAAGAAGTAATGCATACACTCCGCCATGGAGAATGCACCATAGTGCAATGTACACGTCTCGGGTAATGAAGGACGGTGCCCAGCGCGGTGGACCCAAGGGGGTCGATAAGACAAAGCAGTATTGGAGGAGAGTCCCGACGATCCAGGCAGTGATCCACAAAGGGACGATATACAACTCCACTGCAACATGCAAGACTCTAGATACCTTGGCCAAGGGCCTGATCGCACCTTCAGGCAATACTTTCGTCAAGACTTCTGACGTCGGCTGAGTTGAAGCACCAGAGCACGCGACCCAAATTGGCTCCGTAATTGACTCGTCGCCCCACTGGTAGGAGAGTGCCTCGTAGCGAGTCTTGACCTTGAACGACTGTATTTCTAAGACACATTGGATCTTATCGAGGAATTCTCCGGGAAGGAGATGAACGACACGATATTCGGTCGCCGAGATGGTTTTGTACAGGCCTTGATGGATATCGACTGCAATCAGTTCACTTGCACTGCTTTCCATTGGTCATTTTGCTACCGTAGCTTATGTCCGAATGTATAGTCCGAAACCAGAACCAGAACCAGAACCAGAACCAAACTTGTAGCTTAAAATTGGTGTCTGAAAGCCAATCCGAGAGGAAAGAACGCCGCCGCATACCATCAGGAACATTTCTCAAGAACAATACCGTCGCACTGCGATTTTAGTGCACACGAAAAGGACCATCACTCTTGACTCCAACCTCGTGATTCAAGTGGCTTTCCTTGCACCGGTAATGTTAATTATGTTTTTTAGGAAGTTGGAATATGACTCACATCCCAACTTCCAAAGAACATGTGACTAATTGCACTGCAATTTTAGTGCCCACGAGGGGGCTGCCTACATGTAATTCCTCGCCATCCTTGTAACCTTTGGGTGTTGCATAATCTCCACTCTGCACTGCAATTTTAGCGCATATGAAGACGATCGTAGGAGAACGTGACGTTCAAAAACCTGGCCCCACAGAAATACCACAAAGGTAGATATTCCCAGGTAAGATTTAGCTATGTCGGCCTTTGATATCATAATTCCTTCAATCTTGCCTCGGTGTAGCATACCTTGGAAATATTATCACGTGATCTCACCCCTTGTTCCAGATTCAGGGGCAGAGCGGCATTTATGACATCACAGAATGGCGGAGAAATCTCTCCACGACAATCGCGATCGATAAGATCGTACAAATGCAAACTTCAAGCAATTATTCAAACATAAGACTTCGACTGACATTGACCCAAGAAAATCAGAAGATAAGAATAGAGAGGCAACTGGCCAACACCCCCTGCGGGCTTGCTTCGGGAAAGATACGAGTCGAGTGGTGGATTGCGGCGTCAGCTACACACCGCTCCTGCGCGATTTGCTGGCCACGATAAGGTATCGTTTCGCGCAGCTGCCCAACTCCTTGCTTTTTGGCCGAGGGGTCTCGCGGTCGCGACGAGACTTCGTTGATCAATCCACAAGTCAATTGTCTCGTGAATATAATGATCAGGGATTGGAATGAGACTCGAGGTTCCGACAAGCTTTTGCCCAGCCGGCGATGCCATCTTGGTGTACAGCGGTGCCACTTGGCGTCCCGATCTCTAAACCCGTTCCTGAAGATCGATCAATCTCCCATACCCATCGTCACTTTGATCACAAATTTATCTACGCGTTAAAGCATGATAGATGGACGTGTGTGCAAATTGTTGTATTCGTATTCATCTACCCCTCCACACGTACAAAGCAACGCAATCCCAATTGTGTGCCCCTCCCATCCTCAATTATGGTAGAGTTTTGTGCCGTAGAGCGATGCGCTTAGCAGCAGCTCTCACCACATCCACACCCACAGCACTCGCATCCAGCTGACTCTCCGCCGCGGAGGCCGACCTCGTCGCCGGTTGTCATGGCTGGTGCTGGCTTCTGCATTGGGATACAATCAGCTTCTGGTCAAATCCGACGTATGCTGTACTCAATTGACGTTGCATGATATATGTGCATTGGATAGGAGAAGGAAGAGCTTACGGGTTGCTCGGTAGCGATGTTACTGGTGTTGGCGGTCATGGGCTCAGGGGCCTGGATCTGTTGCTCGACGACGGAAGGCATCTGCTGAGATTAGTACGCTGCCCATTTTTAGGTCCATGGCGAGAGAGGAGAGACTTACCTTGAATTGATTGTATTGAATGGAGTATGGTTGTTTGGTGGTGAGTGAGTGTGTGGTGAAGACGAAAGAAGGAGAGTTGGGCTGCGGGCCTGCCTTGATTTTGACCTTCGGAGAGGTGGAGCCTGCTGTGGAGGCGGAGGACGAGTCCGCGTTTCAACCTTTCGGCTGAGTGGACTATGTAACCTTTACCATGCACGTGGGAATATCGAGCTTGTCCATACGGACGTGGAACATTGATTAAGGTTTGGGTTATTTCCTTGTTCAGCCATGATTTGCGTATCCACTCAAGATGCACCGTTTCCGTTCACCGCTAAAATGCATAACATCCTGCTGCCCATTTCCCGCAGCTCATAACACCGTGACGATGCGCCTACTCTTCCGTCCCTAACATCCACACCCTGGCCTTCAACCTCTCTATGACCTCTCTTCGTATCCATTGCATGTCCTTCCCACCACTTGTTGCCCGATCCGCCCAGTCAAACAACAACCTCAAGCCTAACAAGCGATCTCTCTTCCCACTGTCGAGTGTAGCGTTCTCGAGCACCAGTCTTGAGTCCACGACAGTTTGGTCTGTACCAGCATGGATATCGCCTGAACCACCGTGATCAGGCGGGAGGACCAAGGCCCGCTCTGCTTTGGTGAGGCGTGCGAAAGCAGGAAGTTCAAACAGCCACTCAAGTGAGTTGGGCGATGTGCCAGCACCGTCATTCAGAGCTTGCAGGGTTGCTTGGAAGACGGATGTGTTGGCATCATGAGCTGGTCGGCGTCGCACATAGATTGTTTGGGTAGCCTTGAATGCAGCGATATGAGTTTGATTGTGCTCGAGGTCAAGGGCGAGATTCCAATACTCGGGACTTGTTGTGCGAACTGTACGAATCTGATCGAGCTCTGGTAGCAAACAAGGTGTATGTCGCTGAATTTGTGCGCCACTTCGGAGGGAAATCGTAATTGGTATTGGCACTGGTAAGTTCGTATCAATGTCCTTAGCTACGAGGCATCGTGCCTCTGCTGCCATGACCCAGAAATGTCGGAAAGCTTGAAGATGAGATTTGTTGTCTTGTACCGACGATGGGAAGATGGGGTAGAAGGCCACCAACAACGCAGCAATCGCCAAGTTTGATGTGCCAAATGTGAAGGTTCCTCCACCTAAGAACAGAGCACCGATCGCCAGATGAGCTGCAAGATGACTACCATACGGTGTCTCATTGTCATCACGGCCATGCATTGATCTAAGTCGACGGAAAACGACAAGATCTCCGGTGCCAGCCATCACAGTCGCAACTGCGAGAGCAACCAGATCTTGACAGTTTCGCACAGTATTTCTTGTCAACTTCTTGTCAAATGTATTTGCTTCGATCCGGCAGATTCGCATTAGTTGATCAAGGTAGTGGATTAGCAAGTCCCGAACAACCAGCGAAGCAGATCCAGCGAACCGTAAGGCAATGCTGAAGCAAAGGCCGGTGATGATATCGTAAAATGGGAGATCCTCGCTCGTCAATTTATTGACAATTTCCAGTCTGCTTCGATCTTGGTATGCTTTGGGTAGATTGACCTTGATCCAGTTGAAAGAAGGCTCAATTTTACTCCACATGATCAGATGCCTGGCGAGCGTTCGAAGGAGGAAGATGTCTGGTCGAATATAATCGAACTGAAGAAGAGAGTCTGGCACGTCGATTTTCCGAGCCAGAACTTGGTTCTCTGATTTCATGAAGATCAGAGCAATCGCCACCACAGCTGCAGCAGTAGCTTTGTCTAACACGTGCACAAGATCAACTTTCTTGCTTCCTGCGGCAAGAGCAAGGAGTCTCTCGGTGAGCCGCATATCTTGAAGTCCCTTCAGATCTGAGCCTTTTCCGAGATTGATAAAGCCGAGAGCAAATCCGGCCGCAAGTCGATAGCCCTCATTCCGTAGAGGCTCCTCCTCGGTCTCGGTGTCGATGTGCTCAATCTCCGACACCATGATCTCGCTCATTCGACGATGCTGTGTATTGCAGTACAAGAGACCGATCCCCATTATGCCAGTTGTCTGAGTTAATGGTGAAAGATTAAGCTCTGCAGCGCCAGGAGGAAGCATTCGGGTTACATGGACAGACAGCAGCCTGGTAATCAGTGAGTCCATCGTTCCGATATAAGATGCAGCCAGGCCGAGAAGCAGCCCGATGGAAGTCATCGTATGCTTCGGAGTTAGATACTTGAACGCAACCCATTTGGCCACGGATTTCAGATGTCCATTCAATCCCAGAGCGAGTAGAAAACCGGCATGCCGGTTGTTGAGCTCCGTCGGAGGTTTGTTGTACAGGATCCAGGAGGTATCGATCCCTTTCGCATCGCGAGAAATACTGAGCCCTGCAGCAACGCCTGCATGGAAGAAAGCCCAGCAGACCTTCTCTTCCGTGAAAGCACTCTTGTCGACTCCAACACTTATGTTGTCCGGTTTCATTATGCAGCTAAGATTGAAGGTGACAATTTTGACTTGTTGAGTGAGAAGAGGTATTCGGGCGCTGAAGTAGAGTAATCCTCGCCCAGAGGAAATCGCAAGTGTCCGGTGAGCTAGCATCTGGGCGTGCTCTTTTTGTGCTTCTAGCAACTCCGATTCTGTCCATTGTGGTTCGGCTTTGATGCGTGCTACTGTAGGTGTCGTTGTACTTAAAATTGCTGAGGCTTCATTCATCCTTCGGTCGTCTTTGAATATTGAGCGAGTGATAGCTAGTCTATCTACTTCTGCAGAGCCATCGAACGATCCAGTACTCTCGTTATCTCCTGTAAAAAGGCAGATGGAGTGGACGTCTAAGCTTGCCTCGTGGGATGGAGCCTAGTTCAGTCAGCGTTAGAACATCATTATTTTATGAGTTCTCCTACCAGTATGCTCGCCTTTGAATGACGGGGCCGTTGTCCTGGCGTCAACAACGTGTTTACATCTTCTCTGCCTACAATTGCAAGGAGCTCTTTGCTCCAGGACGTTGGCGGTTCATGTTGGCACTTGACTATGGCCTCTTGAAAAGGAGCAAGAACTGCTTCTGGCAGGGTTTCCAGTACGAGCAGGTCGATCCCTGCAGCAAATAAGGCTTCGACGAACTGGGCCGGAGACCAGTCGCTTTGCATCGCAGAGAAGAATCGGTCCAGCATAAGCGTTCTTGGAGTTAGCCTGAACCATTGACTCAAGTCATTAGCATTCCTGCTGGAAGCAGGTGAACGCGTGGCAACCATTTCTGGGAGCGTCATAAATGGTATCAGACGGCAAGTGGCTAAACAGTTCTGTATCCAGTCGTAAATGGACGGGCATTCGAAAAGTTGAGGAATTGCAGATTCGACGGGGGAATCTAACTCGCTATGTTAGCTTACCAAGGCTGTTGGTTTGGGTAGCACAGTGACTTGCCAGTATCATAGTCTGTATCAATTAAAGAAGCTTCCTCGAACTCATAGTGCTGTATCCAGCTGTCCCAGCCAAGCCACCTTGCAATCTGGCTTAGAATTGGGCTCAAATTTGCCACGCCACTACTCAATGACTCGGCTGTTGTTGTGTCTAGCCTTTGCTCTTCTCGCATAAGATGTAGACATATGAAAATGTCAGCGAGGGCAGCTTTCCGACTCTCGATATTTCGCTCTCCCGACGTCGGAAGACAGCTAGAAATTGCATTCTGGCCGAATTGTGTTCCTGCGAACTCTCTGGCGAGCTTAACATGTCTTTTAGTAAAAGAGCCTCTGTCACTATTTTTCGTCCCAAAGAGCGAGAGTGGCTTGGCATCATCATCATCCAAGTCACCATCATCATGATCAGCGAGCCAACTCCAGCCAGCGTTGTCAGCCCAAGATGGCAGCGGATTGCCATTGAAAGCTTCCTGTTCTAGCATTGCCTCCCAGCTTTCCTGGTCGGGTTGGGCACCACTGCTTGAACGTAAGAAGCCGGTTCGAGATTTCCGCTTGGCATGTGTCTGTTGCTTTGCGGGCTTGGCAATTCTGCCCAAGCTGAGGACCATGGAAAATAGGACAATAACAAGAGCGCACCACTCTGGATCCTCCGTTTCAATAGACTCGAGCCGAAGCCACTGCATGACGTTCCACCATCCATTTAGAATCCCTTCTCCCCCTCTCACTCCTGGAAGAACAGCTCGGCACACTTCAAGGATTCTGCAAACATGCGGATTTCGAGGTTGTAATTGGATTTGAAGCTGGTGCATTTTCCCTTCGTCGTCGACGAGATCGACAAGACCTCCTGGTTTAGAGTTTTTCAGTCCTCGTAAAGCTCGAGGGCCCTGACTAAGAACCCTCTTAAAGCCACCCTCCCTTTTAGCTCCTGGCAGAGAGTTGTGACTGAGATTACGGATATTACTAACAGCGAATTTCGCAGGGAGTGGTACCTTCATCATCCCACACCACGGTGCTTGGAGACTGAGCTCTCCATATCCATCTGTGGTCTCAGTGAGAAGTAAAATGCGAGAAACAAGCCCATCGTCAATCCTACAGGCATCGATAATGTTGTCCGCTCTCATCGTCGGTCCCAAAGTGACCACGGCGATTTCCCGCTCCGATTTCGTACCATTGACATGGCTCGGGGGAAGGTCAACTTCGGCCTTATGAATCTGTGTAAAGAGAGTCAATACCAGGAGCTTTTTTTCCTCGGTGTCTAAGGCGCAATAAACAATGGTGTTTCCTTGCTTGTTATCTGCCGCAGATGGTGGAGCCGTCAATGTGAAGATCTTGCACTGGCTGGATGCGGGCAGATGTTGGCTCGAGTATCGAACGTTTGTATGCTCAGCAGGAACCTGGCACACTTTGCTGAAAATCACCTCTTGCTTGAGGCCGTCGAATTCCTCGTCATCAAGGCCCATATTATGGAATCCCTCGAAATCGCCACCTGCCCGAAGTTCGTCCAGAAGGTCATCAACGGGTGCTTCCAAATAGCTATTAAGACTGATGTTGAATTGCGAAGATTGATAAACATTCTGCCCGTTAACTACTGAATGATTTCCGATGCTTGTTCTCGCATGCTGGCCACCTAAAGACTCTGCTCGCCTGGTGGTCGAGTGCTGAAGCCCAGTTGCGAGCTCCGAGAAGGCAGAACGTTCATGGGAGGCAGACAAGTCTGCTCTTGCAAGCATCGAGCTAACCCGTCGAGACTTTCTACGTGGGATTGCAGTATTCTCAAAGTCAGGGTCCAGGGTCGAAGCAAAGTCAGAAAGCTTGTCTCGAGACTCATCTTGCATGTTCTTGTTCTTCTTCGACCTCAAATCTTGTTGATTGCCCCCCAGGCTCTCTCTAAATGTCTGCTGGCTGTTCATTACCGGGGTCGTAGCCCCAGTGCCTGTACCAGGGACGAAAGAACTTCTCCGGCGAGACATGGCACCGCTCGGAATTCTTTGTTTCTCACCGGCGCTAGATTCATCACCAGCGTATGCGACCTTCCACACAGTATACATACTCGTTTCTCGATTCAGAGTCAAAGCAAGAACTAGCGGTTCCTTGCTGTTCATGGGGGAGAATTCGTCTCGGCGAGACACATGAAGTATTTCCTCTGCAGTTTCTAATGTAGTTGCCTTTATAGAGCTCCTTCTACGTCCACGATTTGGCGATTTGGCAGGTTTTGCTGCAACCAACCCCATTTCAGCAAGCGGGTCCGACAAAGAGAATAGTCGTGGCCAATTCGAGTCGTTCTTCAGTGCTGGCGGGTCCCACATATCCTTCAGGGTAGAATGCGGCATGGTCATCTGCTTCGGGGCCCCAAGGTCTGCGATAGAGAAAGTCGATAGTTGCGAGCTCGCAGCAGACCATGGCTGTGGCTGGGAGGAAACGAAGGAGTTCGGTGGGACCTTGGGGAATTTGAGAGATGCTGGCGCGAGGTTGTCAACCCGCAGTTTTCGCTGGATTATGAGCCCATTGGGAGCAGCAGAGGCAGTTTCTACCTCGAACGGCAGATGTATAACATGGCTCGTGCCAGAGAGGAAGTAGACATGTGCTTGAGTTTTGAGAAAGACAACAATTGCTGCCTCCCTGTGTGATATATTTCCCGGCTTCTGTGCCAACTTCCTCTCCTTAGCAGCAAGAGGCCCAACGCTCGGAAATGTCGTCAACAAAGCTTGGGTTACCTCTTCTTTCTCCAGATCAAAATTGTAGCTCTTTCGAAAGACCCCACCTCGAGACCATATCACACACCGCGGAGTTACCAGCAGTTCGTCATCTTCGGAGGAGGAGTCAGGACTAGAATCGAAGTGATTGTGCCATTTGTACGATGTGCTAGGCGGTTCTGGGGGTAGGAAGCGTTCCTGGATCGCATGTTGAAGTCCTGTAGGCTGATGGAGGCCTAGCGAAGTGACCGAAGCCATTTCTCAGGATCTAGGATAGATATCATCGACGCGTGGGATCTGACATATCTTCGAAGTCTCGAGGCACCAGATTAAGAGCTTTGGGAGGCTGGCTGTGGCTGCTGAGTTGGATGTTGGTAGAAGTTTCCCTCCAAAGCGCGTCGCGATGTCGCGAGGTCGGCAAGGCTGAAAAGTTGCCCCACGCTAAAATGGGACCCCCTTTCCAAAACCCTGCTCCTCACTTCTTACTTCCTCTCTGCGACAACCAATATATGCTTAGTCGGGCAATTATCATGCCTTTCATAGGCATCTACTGCATGTGTATGCCTTCGATCTATCGCTTCATGACTGGACAAACAAATCAGAAGTTTGACTAGCAACTTGAATGTCTGATGTCCCCAAACGCTTCTGCTCGAAATTATACCTGGATTGGACTGAACACTGCACAAACTTCGAAGCAGGGAGGACATGCTACAGGACTTTAGACCAAACGTTACTGAAGGCAAGACAAGCCGCGTTTCGCGATTAATAGTTGGCTACCATAAAGAATTTATGGGGCCGGAAGTTCTGCATGAATGCTCCTTCCTCTTTGAACAAGATCCAAATAGATGGAAAGACGCCATTCTCGATGTCAGTGTGTCTAGCGATAGTGCTGAATAATTCTCTTAGGAAAGATGCACTTCCACAAGCACTGTTCAGCTGAATTGCCAAGCCGAGCATCCAAGTGGACGCCTACTTACCAACGATACCTTGCTTTTCATTTATGAGGACATGAATTTGGGATCTGTGTCATACTATAACTTATTGATGCTCGATATTGTGGCTGCGTGATCACGTACTTGTGCATCCTGTTTAGGAAAACGCGATTGTGACTGTGGGGCTGCAGGATCGTGAATCCATCCTGCTCTGATTTGTCAACATTTTTCTCCCTCCCACATTTCTGTTCCCTCTTGTCCTAACTTCCCCAGAATGATTTGCCGAATGAGGTTAGCTATCCTTGATCTAGAAGTTGCGCTCATGAGAACGGGTCGGGGAGGAGATAATGTTCCCCAGTGTCAAAAAAATCAATGAATCAACTAAAGAAATACTGCTGTCATGCGTACTTATATAGAGTCATAAATCTTGGAGGAAGCTTCTCATACATTCTCTCTTTTCACATCACATCCTTGCTGGTATCTCAGCTACAGCCATATCTCGTTATGCCTCAATCATCTTGTCTTTGCGGCCTCAACCGCATCTCCTGGAGCACCGAGCCTATTCTTACATTCCGATGTCATTGCATGGACGAGAGGAAGCTCACTGGCGCCGCCTTTGCTCTCAATATCTTTGTCTCGATCGAAACGCTCAAAGTCGAATCAGGCAAACTTGGTGTATGGGGCAAAACTGTAGAAAGCGGCAACACGATCTATAATCATTCATGCAGCCAATGTGGGAGCTTGCTATACAGAACAAGCACAGGAAACCCCGACATAATAGTCATCAAAGCTGGCTGTATCGACGGGATCGATGATCCTGCTACGATATTTGTTCCTCAGGTGGAAGTCTTCACTAGAAGTAGAGTGCCGTGGGTGCCTCCTATTGAGGACGCTGAACAGGAATTGGCAGGGTTTACTCGGGATTGGATAGCTCATTTTAGGTCAAGAGGCTGTCTTAATTGAGATCTTCAGGTGTGACGTTGTATGTGAGTTCTCGTCGCTCATATGGACGCTGATGCTTATCTTACACTGTCGTCTGAAATTAAGGAGGCTTTCTATGCACATTATATCGAAACATTCGAAACTTTACGTCACGCTCATCACGCTTCTCAGCACCTCCGCTTCCTCCCAAACCTCTCTGGCAGCCTTCTCGTGAAGTCCGCCCACCCACCAGAACTCCTCCAGTTTCTGCTTCACAATATCCCAATCACTCAAACCCAGCCTGGCGGTTAGTTTCCCGATCTGAGCAACATACCAAATCCTATCTGGTCCTTTCCTTGCACACATCGTACCTATAAACAGCAACCACATCATCAACTCTGCTTCCATTTCATTCCACATAGGCACCCTAAATACCAAGCCCCTCAACTTTTTAACTAAATTCCCTGGACCGACCGCCGCATAAGGGAATTCCTGCGGGGTAGCTTGAAGATAAAGGATAGCGCCTATTCTTAGCACATCGTCTAGAGATGCGTTTTCTGGATCGAGGGGCGGTGAGCCAGGAGAGGGGACGAGCGAATAGCGGAGTGAGAAGGTGTCTTTCATCAGAGATACCTGTTCTGATTCATTGTAGATTGTAGATCCGGAAGAAAGACTGGATATTCGTTGAGACAGAAAGTGCATATATATCAAAGAATTCAAGAGGTTAGGAGAAATCGGAAGTGTATCTAGGAAACTGAGTAGAGGGATTTGTGCGGATTGCTGGGTGATTTCTCGCGAAGGCAGAGTTGGAAGTCCGTTCCTTTCGGAAAAATATGGATGACACAAGTGTTCTGTTGCTCCCCAAAGATCGGCACTGATACATGTCAATTACTGCCTCTAGCTGGGATGCACACGACACTGACCGGTGGAGTTTGAGCTGCAGTCCAATGCTAAACTGTGTTATACCACCTCTGACATCAACCATTTGGTTCAAGCCCATCATATGTGTTTTCCACCCGTCCACATTCCCTCTGATGACCTACAAGAATCAGTCAATCACCTCCATACCTTATCATTAGAACCAAAGACCTACCTCAGTAAAAGCCAAACAACTCACCGCCCTTGCCGTCCCCTCCACCAGAATCGTCACCTCATTCCCATTTCTTATATCACACATACTTTTCAGTCTCTCCTTGACTAAACTTACACTCTTCCCAAAATGAATAATCGAGTCCTTCGTCTCCGTACTCCCTCCCATCAACCCGGCATAACTCGTCGTCGTATACAACAATGCATGAAACAGCGCTTCATCCCTCAGAGCATGGTCAAACCAGGACGTTGGACCTATAGGATTGATTTTGAATGATACAAGGTGCGGACACATTGCATATCCCATCTCCGTAATATGGTGTATGATAGGCGATAGTTCTGGGTGCGGATCCAGCTCATTGTACGGAAAAGGCGAGAAGTACTCTTTCGGCAACGTAACCAGGGTCATTGCTTCAGGGACTACCGATGACTGTGTAGTCTCCAATCCCAAATCATCTCCAAATAATCCATCCCTTGATTGAGGCCTAGCAGATATCGCCTTCTCCCTGGTCCCATCCTTCTCTCTCTTCAACTTCTTCCTCCTCGTCGTGTCTTTGACCACGTGACCTCTAACCAATCTCCTAATGTCCGGATCACGATTTCCGAACGGCGTCGTAGCATTCACAAACGCAAATTCTTGAACAACTGGCTTTGACTTGTGAGGCCAATGAATTTTCTTCTCGGCTTCGAGTGTACTTTCGCTGGTACTGGAGTCACTGTCTAGACGGAAAACATCCTCGTATGGCAGGTGAGGGTCGGCGTGCGAGTGCCAGCCTCTGTGAATCATCATGACGGGCCGCGCTGGTATTGGTGGTGGTGAGATAACCATTTTGACTTATCTGGGAATGGAAGATTGCGGAGAGGGGATTGGGGCAGTTGAAGATGTGCAAATGTGAGATAGGAGGCTGACAGAGCGACACTGCCACTTGATTACTAATTCGGTACCGAAGTACTTGCCCATGACCAATTATATAAGCTCTAAGATTCTTAACAAAGTCTTGGCTATTGGATGTAGAAGTTACTTAAAGCTTGCTTGAGCGGTTTTTGTGGTTTTGCTTCGTGTCGTGAAGTTTCGAGGTACTAGGCAGGCTCCGAAAAGATAGGGGGAGGCTCTCGGCGCTCAATGTGTAGCGAGTCCACCGCTCTGCTTGCTCTATGAATTGTGTATGATGCTTTCTGAGTCGTCTCCATTGTGCTGGTCGTCCATGAACAAGCATGGACAATCAAGAATTTTATGGGCCCATCGTGATTCATTGTCTCTAACGCAAACATCCAATGCACAACTTTCTTGTTCTTTGGAGTCAATTCTACGTGCTATAAGCCGAAAATTCATCAATTCACCTCAATTTTTTTTGTATCTTCTTTAAACGACGGCTTACTACTTCGTTAGCAGATACAGAGGCAAAGGAGCAGTCCGCAAAATGATAGGACCCAAACTCGCACAACAGTGGTCCCTCGATCTTCGCAGGCCAGATCAAAATAACCATCTCACACAACCCCACCCATGACCACTAACTCATTTTCTCCCTTCAATCTTGCTAGCACAAGTAATAACCACGACCGTCGCGAAATGGAGAACGGCACGGCACAAAAAGGCACAGAATCAGGCGTTGAAGTCCTTCGCGGCCTCCTTGGCCTCACCTCCACCCCTCGCCCCGAATCCATAAATTTCCGGCCTCCGATATTCATTTCAATACCCAAGCTCTCATCCAAAACGAAAGTAGAACTGCCTCTGAATCTATCCATCTTGGACCTCCTCGGTCTCTCCTATCTCCCTGCCGAAAAAGTCATCTCAACCCACACCTTCATATCCAAACTCCCTCTCTGTTGGACGAAATTGCTTTCAGACCCCGACCTAGGAAAGCTGAGAACAACCGCGGTTCTCGTAACCGGGACACTCTTCTCACTAGAGCAGCTTTTACCTCCGAACAGAGATCTGCTTTTCATCTCCACAAATGTATCAAGCGACCAGTGTTCTCTTTCACTGCTTCTTAGGTCTTTAGGTCTGACGTCCAGGAACAAAGTATTGGGTATCATTGACATTGATATGTTGGCGAAAGATGTTGTTGCACTTGGTGCGCCGTCCTCGATTTCATCGATCTTGCAACGTTTGCAGTCTCCGGCTGAGAAGGGGTGTGAGGCGACGGAGTTTGTGATGCGAGCTATGCTTTTGCTTGTCCTGGAGAACTGTGAGAGTGAAGCCAGCGATGAGATTGCCAAAACGTGGGTGGATTGTTTGAAAGTCGTAGGGACAGGGCCGGTGCTGGTGGAGGGACCAATGGATGTTGTGAAGAAGGGGGTGGAGAAGGTCGGTAAAGCAATTATGGGAAAGGTGAAGAGGAGTAAGGATGAGATTGAGAGGATTAAGACGGAGAGGAGGAAGCGGCGGCAGGATACGGGGCCTAGTGAGGAATATGTGACGGAAATGAGACTTTGGGATGGGATGTGGGAGTTGCTCTGAGAGCAAATTCGCGCAATCAAGACGAAGTCTTTAGACCAATGAATCAGGATAAGGGGAATATACATATCTTTCTAAACGGTATATGCAATGGACAATTTTCCAAACTAGGCATCTGTGAAAGGGTCGCTGATCCAAGGTGAGAGTATGTGTAATCTTGATCTCACGAGCTCAAGTACCCAACGGCTTTTTTCCATAAACAACCGTTCTACAAATCGTTAGTAAAACATTGTTACAGTGGGTAGGAACTTACACCGGCGAATACGCTTTGATCCTCAGGTCCTTCGTATCCCTATTAACCTTCGCCAAGAACTCGTCCAACTTCTCTTTCGACCACCCCAACTTCATCATGAACAACCTCGTGCTCACACTCTCCAGCATTCCATTATCGATCTGTGCTTGAGTCCACGCTCCAAGCAATCTCTCCTTCTTCGCTTTACTCCACTGGTTGCTGGGCCACCTGAAATTAACCTCCGTCACATCTTCGAATCCTCTCTCAATCATCCACCGTTTATAATTAGGGACATTCGTCCACTCCACCCCAGTCTTGGTAGCAGCTTCCTTGACATGAGTTTGCCATTCTAGAAGTGCGGTGCCGTTCATGCTTCCATCGTCTGAAGTCTGAAGACACATGTCTTGGAGCTCGAAGTAGCCTCCGGGAGTGAGTGCATCGAACGCTTTGCCGATAATGGATGGTGGGTCCTTGAAACAGGTTGCGAGGGTGCGGCCGTGGATGTAGTCGAATTTTTGGGGGAAGATCCATTCATCTTCTGCGTCGTGGATTTCGAATTGTAAGCTGGTTGGAATACTGAGGGACATTAGTGAGATGAGATTAACAGTTAAGGGGGACGAACTGTTCTAGCTGGATGAGTGAGAGATCCGTTCCTATTACTTGGGCTGAGGGGTAAACGGTCGCTAAGAAGGTGAGCATTTGTGCCTGCAGCATCAAGAGGAAAGGGGACGTGATACCAAACTCCACTGCCCAAATTCCAGTCCCGGTTGCGACATCAAGAACATTCTGTGGATTTGGGCTAATTGGTGCCACGTGAAGTTTGCCATCCAAAGTGATGCTCCACATCTTGTGTTGCATATCTACCTGATTAGCCATTAAGCTATTCAGAGGAATTCACAAACTAACTCAGTCTATTTAACTCAACCTTTGTTCTCAAGTCAGCAAAAAATCTAATTTTTGTCAAGAAGTTCATACTTCATCATTCGGAAGCATGTATTCTGTCTTCATCAGCTCAAAATCACAAAGGTCGGTGTAAAACTCACTCCCATCCTTATAAACATGATACGTCCTCCCGTTCTCCTCAATAGCCTCATCCACCAAACTGCTCCCTATCGTATACGTCGAAGTCCTGTTCCTATCAGCCTCATTTCTCCTCCCTCCTCCCCCCTTCTCAAAATATAACTCACGCATAGCTCCCAATTCCTCCAACAGCGGGATTAGAATCACTCCTCGTATCACTGGCGCTCACATTCGCACTTCCGTCAACCTATCTCACTTCAGCATCACTTCTCATCTGATCTCATCTTAACGTACGTCATGAAACTCCTCCTCTCCCTCCTCTCCACCAATCCCCTCAGACCTCACATCTGCACTGCCAGTCTTCCTCGTATTCCCATCTAGAAGCCCACTACTCGCACCCCGCGCCTTATCTTTCACCTCCACTTCACGCCCAGAACTTCCCCGTAATGCCGCCTCACCCGCCATGGCATGCAAGCTCTCCTTGGCGCATGGAATAGTCAAAGCTGTCAATGGTTTGTACGTATGCAAGCAGATGAAAGTGCGCCGTGCTACGAAAAAGCTTGAATACGAGGTTGAAGTGGGGATGGGGTTAGCGTTGGAGTGGGGTTGGGGGTGGGATGTGCACGTGACTGTCGGGAGTCGCTTGGGAATAGGAGAGAGAGGGATCGCTTCTGGGGGATGTGAGGTAGATGTTAGCTCCAATGCAGAAGAGGGGTTTCCGTTTACCTTGTAGTGCATTTCTTTCATTCAAGTCGAATCATTGCCGCTTTCCAAGGTTAAGATAACTATCAGTTTCCGTTCAAGCAAAGTCATCTTCAGTAGTAGCTCAGAGTTTCTTCTGTATGTGTGGTGTGAGCAGTGGAGAAACTTGGTTTGATAGTAACAAATGAATGCATTATTGGGTATTATGCGAATATACGATGCCGCTCATGTGAGTATGATGCAGAATTCCCCTCCAGATGGCGTACCTGCCCAGCTCCTTTAACGCTCCGAACTCCGTTCAGATGTCCTTCCCATATCAACTTCTAATTCTATGCTTTTGCATATCCCCAAGCCTCCGTAAGTAGCTGCTCGTTCGATATGTGATCCAAATCCAGTGAATTCCACTTATATCGCAACGGCATGCTCTTTTTCGTTTCCGTAGCCCAAAACGGGTCTAAGTCTCCTTCAAATGTCGATCCAAAATCTTGATCTTCTTCATGCCCTTCATTGCGGCAGCAACCTCTTCTCAGAATCTAGGTTCAGCTGTGGCTCCTCAAACACGTATTTCACCAGCTTTTCTGTTGTTCTCGCACACCAAGGGTCCACATGCTTCGTCCAATAATACGCGCACAAATACACAATGCCTATCCAAACCGGCATCAGCGACCAGAATTGAAACCTCCCGCAGATCTTCAGCGGAGGGCCAGCCTTGACTCCCCCGCCCTCGACAATGACATCCTCCGGCAAATGCACCCCGAAATACATCCACGCTAATATCCATCGTAGGAGCGAGCCGTGCAAGAGATAGACTGCAAACGAGTGCTTGCCGAACCAGAGCAGGTATTTGCTTGATAGGAAAGTTTTCATGGCATTCGAGAAGTGGATTCCGAGTGCGATGAAGATGAGCCCTATGGCAGTGTAGTAACGGTCGGTCTCGCTCCCTACAGGGAAGATCCAATGCGACCACTCTAGCATTACATTGGACCAGGGCATCCAACTTGGTTCGGCTTCGGGGTAAGAGGAAATGAAGAGGCCAATTACTATGAGGATCGGCGAGAGAAGTCGGGAGGGCCATTTGCGGGCGTTGCACCAGCTTTGGTGACCTGGATCTTGGGATAGATCGGAGAGGAAGACGCCGAAAAAGGGAAGCATTCCAAAGGTTGCTGTATCGAATTAGCATATAATAAGAAATTATTTGGCAGAGAACCTACATTCATTGCTAGCATAAAAGTAGACGAAAAGTGCCAGCGCAACTATCATGCGATATCTCGTCTTACAATATGCGGTTGCAATAAGGAAGGTAAAAACCAACATACTCGACTTCAGGAGGGGAAGCATCGTCCATGTGTGGTGGTCGTACTGATTCCATCCTTTCGTCCAAGTCGTAATCATCTCCAACAGCAGACTGTATATTGCTTGTCCAATGTACGGTGTCCTTCCAGGCGCTGAAAAGTTCAACCACCAACTGTCTGCCTTCCCCGCTACCTGATAGAACCCAAGCTGGCAAATGAACCATGATATGATCGTTGCTATGGCGGTTGGGAGTATAAGTCGTGGTACTCGTCGAAAAGCACTCTTCGCGACTGAGTTGAACATAGCATTTCGATCTCCTCCTCGGACTTGTCGAATCGGTTTGAGAGCGCACACATATCCTGTCACCAAGGCGAAGATCGCCACTCCAATTCGACCCTGTGTCAAAACTCGCAGAAACGGGTATTGGAAGAGTTTTGGTGGAAGTCCTTCTCCGGAAGTTGGCTTCATAAGATCGAGAAAGAATCCGCGGGTGATATGTGTTGCGATCACCAAAACAGAGGCGAGGCCACGGAGGCCCTATGGAGATGTTAGTTTCAATCGCGACATGAATTCCTTTTCAACATAATCCTTCGGGCGAGAAGCTATTCGAACTTACATCGACCCATTTGACGTTCTCCGGTCTACTCATCCTGCCTCATTGATGCGTGGGCGTTTGCATTCGTCAATACGCCTCAAGATCGCGAAAGCCAAATGGCTTGGGTCGGAGAATATAAGAGTTTGTTCTTTCCAGTAGGTAATGAACGAAGTGATACAGAAAGGCCACTAAGAAAAGGAGTGTTGAGACAGTGATTCAACTGCTCTTGGCGGGGAAAAGAAATACACAAGATGTGGCTGACGGACTGGAGATATGTTATGCCCTCGATGTCCAAGCCAACTTCCCGTAGTGGAGCGTGCCATGCACACTGACGAGAGGGGAGCGAGGGAGTGGGGTGTAACAGTGGCAAGCACCTGCACTGCTGCAGCCATCCCCCTGAGGCTCCCGTCTTGTCAAATTAAAAGTCGGGGAAGGGTACCGAGCAATTTCATCCCCCTAGCGCCTCCCCAGCGCCTCCCCTATCGCACACACGCCAAGGACGGATAGAACGGAACTCTGCGTCCGTACCAAGATACTGGCCCATATGTCTTTGGCAACATGTTCCGGGTGGATGTCCGGCATTGGGAAGACTTCGTATAACGCTGCACATCAAGTGATATGTGTTACTACGCTCATGAAGCTCTTCCCAAATTCGTGGACACCAGAATCTGGGGTCGCATTGAACATGCTTTAAGGGGGTATGGTGCTGACGAAACGGAGCTAAAAAAAGATACTGGAATCGAGACTCTCAGGGGCATCAGGTAGTACTATCCCGTAGTGTCAAAACCATCGACTTCTCAATAACGACTAAGCTCCTCTTGTGCTGCGTTAGGACATTGATTTTCAGCCTGACATCTGCAGTCAAACCAACAATAATGTTCAGAGACTGGAGAGTCAAGAAGTATCGACTACGATAATGCGAGTGGTTGGCCTTCTCCCCAAGTCGCACACAGACTGCTAGCTGGTCTCAGGGCTGCAGCTTCCGGCGAAGTGTACAGCATGTGAACTTCTCCCCTGTGAGGCTTGCAGCACGCGTAATCCGTCCCCTGCCCAGAATCTCCTTGTTTCACCAAACCGCATGACCACTTGGTGGTTGAGGCCTCTGGCCCTATCAGCGGCCTCAACCCCTGAGCCAAATCGACCCCACATCGAAATCGCCACAAGCGAACCTGCACAAGCTGCATAGACCGGCCGAATAATGATCCTGAGAGGCTGCCCCGTCTTGCTCAGGGGGAGCGCCGCTCCGGCCATGGCGGCATCACGCGTCTCTTCACCACTGGTTCTGAGAGCAACCATACGAGAAGGGAGGAGGCGTCTTCCACCTGTTGGTTCCTGAACACTTCAAGGTCAAAGTACACTCGTCTTTTCAGCTTCTAGAAACCTCAAGCCCTTGGCTCGTGAGTGGTGCGACCGGGAGCCCCAAGAATTGCGCTGATGTCGATCGATAAATTAAACGCGTCGGTTGGGCGTTGTTAGCTTCCTCATCTGCGCCCCTGAAGTTCCTGAACCTCGCCCTAAGCCGAGCCGTCCACACACCAACGTTCCTACAGTATCTCGAACCGCGGACGCCATACTCGATTGACAACGGTTTCCTTCCCCTAAGAAGTAAAGCTCCTACAGCTGCTCAGCATCTCACGCGACGGGTTGCCCAATAGGTGGTGACTTTTAACACCTCTATACGGTAAGTTGCCAAACTCTGGACATTGCAGGGTAGAAGGCGTCTTCCTTATCGCAGTGATCCACAGTATTTCCGATCAAAGATGATCGAAATTTCCACTGATGACGACGCGCAGCCGCGCCCGGAGCGACGCAGCCACTTAGCGAAGAGGGTCAAGGGCTTGGATTCAGGGGTAACCGGTCAGCATTTAGTTGCTCGATAGTCTCCTGCCAAGTGCCAACTCACTATTCTTTAAGGTTATTTATCTAGGAAGACGCTTGATTATTTTAGGGCTTAGAGCCCTTTTCGAGCTGTGGCGCAGAAACTGGCATCGGTCCCGAAAGTTACACCCCCCTACGAGATCCCCGCATCCTGTTTCTAGGGACGCGTGGCGGTTGAACAGTTCATTTTAACTGCCATAATGTTACATCGTACCAAGGTCAAAGGTCCAAGGTCCGGTGGCCATTTTGTCATACCAGCATGCTCATCTGCAATGCCAGAGTATTTCACCGCTTTGGCTTCAAGCGGTATTCAGATCGCAAGTGTGCAGCTCGAATTCGCACCTTGTTTGTCCAAAAAGCAGGTAAGCTCCGGAAGAGAGACTGCCATCCAAGCTTTAGAACTCTTGGCTCATTAAACTTGAGGTTGTGCAATTTGTAATGCAGATCTGATAGATCAGCCCCCAAGTCAGCCAGTTAGTTGTATCGAGCATTGATGCATGATTGTTGGAACTGAAAAAGGTGAGCACTTCAAAGTTGAAAAAAGACTCATCTCTTGAGGTCCTCGAATTGGCCACTTGGCAAAACATAATGTCAAGGTGATCCAGCCAATCCCTCCAATTCTCTTGGAAAGGAAAGAATCTGCTTTATGCGTTAATGTATCACGTACGGCTTCAGATCTCGAGTTAGAATTCAGAAGGGTGGA
Source organism: Stipitochalara longipes BDJ (assembly GCA_009732865.1). Classification (NCBI taxonomy): domain Eukaryota; kingdom Fungi; phylum Ascomycota; class Leotiomycetes; order Helotiales; family Hamatocanthoscyphaceae; genus Stipitochalara; species Stipitochalara longipes. Next base: position 1,599,448 of record ML769340.1, read on the forward strand.
CCTGGTGGACCTGGTGGATTGAGCTGAGCACTGCATCCCTGAATCCTTTTCCTTGGCAAAATCTACCTTCCAAGAGAGATAAGAGATCTTCATCTCCACTAATTCCCTTGCTTCACTTGGCAAGCAACCCTCCGCCTTGGCAAATCTGCCTTTCCACTTTCAAAGAGAAAGGAAACTTTTGCAGACTCGCACAGGTATACGGCGGATACGACAACACGCGGAAGTTCTCAGTCCTTCATCTTGGCATTGAGCAGACATATCTTGGTGAAGTTTGACATGCTTTCTGCTGGAAATGTTCACGGCGCATGTTTTCCTCTAAATTTTGCGCAAATAACTGCAAGTGTAGATACTTCACAGATCAAGTCCGAGTGGAAACAGAAAATTATGTTTCCGCGATTACAAGGCGTGTGGAGTGACTCTATCTTCAGTTGTAATTTCGAGCTTCTCAATTCCGGAAACAAGCGTTGTACCGAATCGAAATAAAGAATACTCTGCTCTATACGTATGTATTCAGATAATCTCACTGTCTTTCGCGGTCCCCTGATGGGAGAGCTCATAATGCTATCTTGATTTACTTGTTGAATACAAAGTCATGATAGATAGCTCGCCTCGCACACGAAAAGGGGCAAGCTCGCTAACCCCTAGTTTCCGCTCGCCGACCTGCTTCGGTCCCATCCATATCCAGGCGTCATTCGGATTCAGAAATAAATCACAGGTCGAGTCCACGAACCGCGGAGCTCTCAGTCGATTTCAGAATTACCTACATTTCTCTGGTATTTAAGCAAAGGGAGGTAAAGATGTGGTGCTACCAACTCACAGTCGTCCAACTCATCTACAAACTCTTCAAAAGGAAACGCAGAGACGAGCAGAAATAATCCTTTTCCCTGAACTCAAACACTTAACTCATACCAACTTCATTACTTCCATCATTGGCCACTGTGAAACAAAAAATGGAACCCCTCATTCTAGGCAACACTCTCGGCCCCGACGCGATAGAAATCACCAAACTCATCGGCAAAGAAATAATTCGTTGGGTTATCGACGTAGCCATTTTTCTAATCAGCGCCATTGGTGTCCTGATTTTGAGGAGCGACCACGTGGACCGGGAGGCAAAGCGAGAAGAAATTTGGAATCTGCTGAGGGATGAGATTAGGCTTGGCGATGCTGGAGGGGCGGAGGAGACGAGAAGGTGGTTTGTGGAAAGGCTGGGAACCTTGGAACATGAGAAGATGCTGCTGAATCACGCTCATCAAGGCGAGCAAGGCGGTATGGCGGTGCAAGGATGTCGAGCTTGCGAGATGGCGGGGAGAAAGGAGGATGAGGAATGGAAGAGGGGTCAAGTGTGCTGGTCGGGAGATGGCGTTGATAGCTGAGCAACTCGAGAGATCGAAGGCCAAGGAGGAAATCCCACACGACAGATGGTGTGACTGCGCTCCAGCGAGTGCTCTTTTAATACCCAAGGCATGAAGGAGACGCAGGAGAGCATTGCGGATATTCTTTCTAAGATTTGTTCGTGGAAAGTTTCTCAGGATTGCTTTAGTATGTTGGTTAGTGAAAATATCATTATTTCATCTCGTACATATCCTCTTCATCCCCTAATTAAGTGAGGCTTATTTGAGCTCTATTTTTGCTGTAAAACCTACCTTTTAAAAAATATATATCGTGTCCTAAGTGCCTTTCTAAAAATTACTTGAGACAGGTATCTGGTATTGTGAGGTCATGTGACTAGGGCAATATCCTGCACTACCTGCAGTCGAATTCATGACACCAAGTTGTCATAATTAGTATTGCGGCAGCCTTTCCTTTTTGCTTTTGGAAAGGCACTTTGTCACTTGGTTTGCCATTGGCATCATCCCCGATCTGCCCAAGCTCACGACGAGCTCGGCATGGTCCAATCCTCAACCACGGAACACTTAAACTTCTAAACGAACTACAAGTGTCCACACATTTCATATAATTATATATTCTCAGACTTCCCCTCCTTCCTCCTTTCTACCTCCAAAACAAGTTCCGCCAATTTCAGAGACATCAAGTCAAATCTTCCCCACTTTATCGTAAAGCTTCAAAGCATTTACAAACATGGATTACATCAAGACGAAGCTCCTCGAGCATATGGATACCGATTTCCTGGAAACGCATCTTCACAATAGAATACTTGATTGCATACAAAAGGCCTTCCAACATGACACAAAAGTCACATCTTGTTTCAAATTCGACAATGCATCCGAGACACGCGAAAATACTGGAGAGCCTCTGTACGAATTCTATTGGCAGGACACCCTACCACCAAACACCGCCGACGATGTCTCCGAACAGCTTCAGAAAATAGACAATTTCTTGACATGGGTTATATGGGGCTCCGTCGCCTTGAGCGCCTTTCTTCTTCTCGGTATGGTATTCCGGTTCTTCTTCTTCTACGATCCGAAGGAAGAGGCGAAGCGTAATCAAGACATGGCTGTGAGGACAATCGAGAGGGAGATCTTGACTTGCGAGAAAGAGGACAGGGAGGAGGTTAAGAAGAGGCTTCTAGAGGCTGTTGAAAGGATTGATGTTACAAAGGAGTTGAAGGACCCCGTGTTTTCCAAACCTGAAGAGTGGTTATACGCTAAGGCAATGACCTTCCAACCGGCGTGTAAAGCATGGGGCGAGAAATTTGGAGCAAAGATTAAGGTGGAGCGGAAGGCGGCCGTTGATGAGATCACTCGGTTGACGAATACAATGGGTTTGATTGAGGTTTCAGCGAGAGCTGGGAGGGAAAACGTTAGCGAAGGAAAGACAGAGATCCCAAAAGAAAGAGCAGTTGATACGAAATGGGAGATTGTCAGCAAGGATGAGAAGAACAACGTCGTCGACCTGACTGAGGAAGAGTGGAAGACTGTTAAGGAAGGCAGGGAGAAGAATGACAAAGTCAGCAAGAAGGGTTGGCTGTTCTTCAAGGGGGAGGAGAGCAATGTTGCAAAGTTGAGCGATGAAGAGTGGAAGATTGTTAAGGAGGCGCGGGAGCAGCAGAAGAGGAGGGAGAAGAAGAAGTTCCTCGTGGATGGTGTCTTTTTGTTGACTTTCATCCCGATTAGTATTGCCTTTTTGGTTGGCATAAGCTACCCTTTTTACTAGTTCGGGCATTTTTGATGTAGATATTTGAGTCTGCACAAACCCCGAAGACGGGGCACATGCTGGATAGAGGTTTAAATCTACTCATAGCTTGTCAATAAAGCAATTAATCTTTTACCCACAAAAGACGGGGCACATGCTGGATAGAGGTTTAAATCTACTCATAGCTTGTCAATAAAGCAATTAATCTTTTACCCACAAAAGACGGAACTCTTAAGTCAGTGTCTTTGTACAGGAACAGAAGTGACAAATTCCTATCCCACAAAAGAAGCAGCAAGCATAACAAGACCCCCAAACCCGTCCATCCCCGAGCTCCACTCCCCCCAGTTTTCAGTTCTCCTTGACAAACTTTTGCCATCCAAAGGCTTATTCAGGAAGGCCGCATCTCCACAATATATCGCACCCTCATCTAACGTGACCAGTTCACCATTTGCAGCCAATCCAAATTCAGTCCGAGCCCCAGGTTCCCTCTCGGATTCAGCCTTCCACACAGACTCATTATCTGCTTCCCATAGCTGTTTCTTCGCCGGCAGTGGGGCTATAACAAGCTCCGTTTTCATATCGCACATTGCCGCTGGCTCGAAATAGACTAGCATGTTCACAATTTTATAAACCACGCATAATCTTGGGTTTAATTAGTATCTTTACACTCAATATAAAGTAGTAGAGTGGGTGGAAGTCCAACCTTCGTCTTGACTCCTCAAAAATCCAATCTTTCCAACTGTTTTTGAGACTGTAGTCACATGGTGCAGACTGCGTGTTGCATGCGATTTCACAGATGGTGAGTTGTCTAGCTATCACCTACGTTTTGATATTAGAGCTGAAGTAGAAAAGAAGCAGGAGCTCGACCTACGGTTACCGTTGCCATTAATAGGGAATCATAGTTGTTGTGATCCGTCTCGCCTTCGTCCAGCCTTATGAGAAGATAAATGGAGAGGGCTTGCATAGCAGCAAGTAGTTCCCATTTGTTGAACTTCAATTGCTATGAATACCAATTAACTCTTTGTAAGTCTCCTTCTAAAGGTAATGAAAACTGAACTTACCTCTGCAAAAAAATGTTCACATTCTGACCCCACATTCTTCCAGAACAACTTTCGACTCCCTCTGATTCCGCTACTGATCATATGAACCAAGCTGAAACAATTGTTTAGTGGCTCCATGTTGTCATTCTCAACTTCAGAAGATACCAAATGCGGATGGATGAAGGGCGGAAGCGTTTTGTGACGTAGCATCATCAGAGGATAAGATTTCAAAGTGTGGAGGATGAGATTGGCGATTCTTTGCGCCCCGGTTCCCATCTTTGGTCTCGAAATAAGTGATCGGAAATTTGAAATCGGTGTTTTTGGTATCGATAAGTTGGGAGAAGAGATGGCTTGTCGTATTTGGGCTGTTTGATCTATCCAAGGTGTTGATTGATGAGCTGAAGATGGCGACCACGATGAAGGGTATTGAAAAGCCTCTTCATTCGTCTGCGGATTTAGAAAGTCGGTGAAAGCCATATCTAGATCATTCCAGTCAAGATATTCCCCTCCAGTATTTGCGGACTCTGGGTTGAATGTGAGGGGTCCATTATCGAGAATTATATCAGCATCGTTGCTTGCATCTTGATGATGTTCGGCGCGGGCAGAATCTGCTATAGTTGAAGGAGCTATCTCTTGCTGTTCTATGGGCGCATCATCATTGTGTTGAGTCCTTGGACCTCTACCTTTGGGTGCGTTTGCTGGATATTGGCAATGAATGCCCTTAGTGCTGCACCTCGAGCATTCAGGCCGCCTGTTATCACAACGCGCCTTCCCTCTGGCACAAGATATACAAGACCTGGTCCGAGTAGCATTAACTACTCTTCGAGACCGACAATAATATCCATGTCTCTTCAGAGTGGATTCTAAAAATAAGCAACACTGTTAGTAAAGGCTCGGCGTCACGCGGTATAACACGTGGTTGGTGTACAACTCACGCTTATCGAAAGGTTTATTGCACTGCTCGCACCGTAAAACCGATTGCATCTCCATCGCGAATTTCAAATTAGACCGCAGTAAACCATGGGATTGTGAAGTGGGATCCTATATGGGAATTCGCCACGGATGTTAGCATTTGTCAGCGTAGCCTACGAGGATCCCGGGCCGGACCGGAACATTTTGTAAAACGCGAACTATCCCCGGAACACTGTTTGTCAGGGTTGCCATAGCATATCCGGGCGGAACATTTTGTAAATGACAAGAATGCTTCAATTTCAGAAATCAGGAGCCCCTTTCCCAGGCAACATTGGATTTGGACGTTAAGTAGCTCATCGCATAACCCCATGCAGCCTTTCGCAAACGTGATGTTGGACCTATCACACTTGACTTCACAAATTGCACAACTCCGTCGCTGAATCAAAGATGTAGACTCAACCATATATAAAGATGAGCATGTTATCCTCTAGAACGTATTTCTCATCAAACAATCAGCCTATTTCCAATCATTCATACATCTTACCATCACAATGGCAGCTCCTTTTCCATCTCCGACCTCAAAGTGGCACACGAAAACCTACCCATCCATATCTCCCACCCGTCCCGAGCTTTCTGCCAAAGGCAAGACCGTGGTAGTAACAGGAGGCGGTACTGGCATCGGTGCAGAGACCGCCCACTACTTCGCCGAAGCAGGGGCGACTCGGATCGCGCTCCTTGGCCGTAGGGAGCAGCCCCTTCTCGATACCAAAGCCTCGATCGAGCACAAGTTCGCCAATGTCAAGGTATTCGTAGCCTCCACCGATGTGACAAAGAAGAGCGAAGTGGACAATGCCTTCGCAAAGTTCGTTGTCGGCGGAAAAATCGACGTTCTGGTTAGCAACGCGGCGATGATTGGGCCCCAGGAGCCCGTGAGGGAAGTGGACGGCGACAAGTTCCTCGAAGCCATCCATCTAAACCTCAAAGGATCGATGAATGTCGCCCAGGCGTTCCTTCGCCACGCCGCGGCGGACGCAGTCGCCATCGATGTTAACTCATCCGCTGCACATCTCAACTTTGCTGCCAAGTTTGCTTCGTACAGCGTCGCCAAGCTCGCGATCTTCCGGCTTTGGGATTCTCTAGCTGTTGGAAATCCGGGATTAAGTATTTTCCACATTCAGCCCGGGATAGTGGATACTGCGATGAACAAGGAATCAGGGGGCATCGATGCCGTTGGCTTCAGTGATGATGGTAAGTCGAATGATGTTTTGCTGGTTGAGTATCATGGGACTGACTTTGATTTAGTCTCTTTGCCAGCCAGCTTCAATGTTTGGCTTGCAAGCCCCGAAGCGCGTTTCTTGAAGGGCAAGTTTCTGTGGACGAACTGGGATGTAGATGAACTCAAAGCTCGAGCAAACGAGATTGAATCGAGTGCGCAACTGAGTATTGGGCTTGTTGGATGGCCATTCGGGGACGCTAGTTGGAAGCCCACTTGGAAGTCTCAAACTACTAGTAGTAGTGCTTAACTGTTTTATAGTTTTTACAACTGCTCGTGATCACGTTACCTCTAAACCGAGCACTTATTAAATTCGAACCGTAAATTTTACCCAAGAACACAAGAAACATAATATGGGACTTTACTTCCTATGATATTCAATGTGACCAAACTCAACTATATCACTAAACTGCCTGCAAAAAAGAAAAGCAAAATGATTAAGATGCCATATGCAACAAGAGAGGGAGTGAGCTGATCTAGACAGCAGACTCCCAACGCACTCGCTTTCTTATTTCATCACTTGACACCATACCTCCCTTAGATTAACGTGTGAACATTCACAAGAGCCTATACATCGACACCTTGCTCCCGCTCACGTGGTAAGTGTCGTGACAAAAATGCATAAACTATCGCAAACACTCCACACAAGCGCAGATTTGATGACGGAGAAAGAATATTTTATATTCCCCTCCTTAGTCCCCCGATCCTCTATCGATCTACCACCACGGACCGGCACCCTTAATCATATCTCATATCATACCTGATTCATAACCACCGGCCCCCTTCAGCCCCTCTAAGTAAAGCAAAAACGGAAAAGCTAAAAGCTAATGGGTATACACCGCAACCAACAGTCAAAGCAAAAACCATGCCCCATCCATCCCATCCCGTCCAGCCAAGGCAACGCCAGAGGTGTCCAACCCCATGAAGTGTCATCTCATCTCATCCAAGCAAAGCGACCCGCTTGCAATTGCACCACGAACTGTTATCACAGAAAGGTGAAAGGAAAAAGAGAATGAGAGCGAAGAGCAGCTATATACAACGCAATGCATCTGTTCGCTCGAAAAGATTATAAGGAAAGTCGTGTTTCGAGATTTTCGTGTCCAGGAATAGTAAAGGTGGAGTGGTGAAAGAATTGCAACGACCCATCCGCCGTGGTTCGTATTGAATTAGAAATCCGTCTATCAGGCACGAGGCGTCGAATCGCCCTCCTCATCGGCCTGTTCCCCAGCTTTCCTCGCCGCGCGCTCCGCGTAGATCTTCTGCTTTCCTGCTTCCGCAGCCTGCAAGCAATCGATGTACGTCCTGAACTTGACGATCTCGCGCAGAAGATATGAGGATTTCTTCTCCCAGTTCGCCATTGCTTTTTGGGCGTTGGGGTGGCGGGGTGTGAACTGTTTGTAGTTAGTAAAGACTACAGGATAGAGGAGGGGAAGGCATACAGCTAGAAGCATAGGGCTGCGCAGTTGGTTGTGCTTTTGGAGTTCCTCTTCGATGCCGGAGACGTAGTCGCTTAGAGTCTTTAGTTGGTCTTGCTCCAAGAGGTTGCTAGCACGCATGCTTTGGGTTGGTGGTGTCCAGTCAGAAATGTTGATCCTATCTCCCGGCAGTCGAGATCGCATGCTTCCACTGGAATATCCTTGATCAAGACTCGATCGCAAGGAGCTTTGCAGACTAGGTCTACGACCACTAGTGGACGGTCTCGTGGAGTCATTGATTGCGGTTACCAAGGAATTGTTGACAATGGAATCGGACCAACCATACTCGATATTGCTGATACCCCCTACCAAGGGATGATTTGAAAGTCGTGCGCTCCAATAGTTGGCAGTAGACACGAACTCCTTGACGATATCTGGTGTGCCAACTTGGAAGAGATGAACAGCGCCAGTAGGCAATGACAAGGCCCAAACGTGAGGACGAGCCTTGGAATAACCTGGTGATGGTAGGGCACTGGCAATGGTTTGTCTGAGCAGGAACGATCCAAGACTCTCAGCATTCTCTTGCCAATTGCCACCACCAACCACTCCACCAGAAGCTTTGCCTTTCGACTTATTGCGCATACTTTTGCTCGAGAAGGAGAACAAACTCATGTAGCCCTTTTCGATAACAGCAAACACCTCATTCCAGTTGCGATCCTTAGCTTTCTTGTCCAAAGCCTCGAGATGGTGTTTATGCTTAACAATGCCTTCTTTTGCCCATGGTGCTCCAGCCAGTTCCAACGACTCGTCCTCCAGAAGAGGTGCAACACGTAGGTCCTCGCTGCCAGCACTACCTTGGCTGCCGATCGTCTCCTCTCGGATGATCGCTTGACTTAGAGCATTGGCAAAGCCTATTGACTGCTGGTAATCACCACTAGGCCAATTGGATCCGAAAGAGTCAACCGACATGGAAGTTTGCGTCTTTCCAAGTGAGTATTTGCTCCAGGTGCTGGACGAAACTGATGGGCTCCACATAGACGATTGGTCATCTAGGCTTGTTCGACTTGATCCTAAGCCAGATCCCGGATACAAACGAGGTCTCGAACGGTTCTTGTTGCCCCATTTGCCATTACCAACACGGACCGTCTCCGCAGTTCTACCTCTTTGTTGGTAGCTTTGAGATTCCGATGGTGTTTTGCTCAGCACACTTGGAGATCGGCGTAACATTCCGTTGGCGAAAACAGACAAGCTATTAGTTGACGGCGCCTGAAGCTGTGTTTTCTCCATCGTCGCTCCGAACAATGGAAGTCGTTCGTCGCGGATGGAATTGTAAAAATCCTTAAGCACAATCTCGACCTGTACTTCCCAAGTCCGGAGTGTACCATGGAACGGTGCTTTGACCAATGGCCCACAATCGTTGACAGGAGTGTCATAATCAAGCGGTGTTGGTGCAATGCCTTCGGAGTCCGCTCGGACAGGAGGTTTGAAAGATGTTCTCCATGAAGGGCGCTCGATTTCTATCGATGCCCTTTGAGGTTTCAGATTATCGCCGCCTTTGATGGTTTCCACATCGAAGGTCGAGCTTTTCCCTGGAAGTACAGTCGGCCTCGACGGCTCGAAGGAATCTGGGGCAGAATTGGCAACACTATGTCGGACTGTGGGCATAGTATTCTTCACGAATTGACTTCGAGTCATCTTTTGGTCGATATCGGCAAGATGCAGATCCGTATTCAACAACAAGATAGAGTAACAGATTGTATGCACAACATCTGAGTTTTGTTAGCATTGTACAGGATGGAGAAAATAAAAACTCACCAACTCCCTTGAAGCCGTGGTTGGGATTGCATTGGCACCACCGTCTGGAGAACGCGACAAGGATTCGATCAACCTGTTGGCTCTCGGCTTTGAGTACCAGCCGACCACACATCATACGGAGCGCAGCCAGAATATTCAAATTCGCAAAATCATACAACTCCATATACGCAAGCAGCGTCTTTGTACGGGCGGGCCCTTCTTCTCCCATCCAAGCAGCCGCTTTTTCTCTTTGGATGAAATCTTCATTTCCATCATAAACCTTCTTTGCTCGCTCGCGGTCGCCTTCAGCGGGAACCATATCATCGGCATCTGGAATCAGCTCATCCAATGACTTGATTGCCTCGGCGGCTGTCATCATGCGGCGCTGAGGGGGCGGTGAATCTTCCGCACCATCAACTTGTACAATTGGCAAGCTTGTAGCCGATTTGTAAACTGTATCGGTGGATCCGGACATTCTATCATTAACTTCAGCAACCCTCAAGGCGGAACTGTTGTTAGGAAGAGCCAAGTCTTCCTCTGATGAAGATGGTTCCAGCCACACACGATTCTCCTTTTCCAATTCTGTTGGCGATTTGGTAGGTGTGACCATGATCCATTCTCCATCTTTGGTGGTAACAGTTGTTTGCTTGATATCCGATTTAGATTCCATTGGGCTCTTAGGTGCCTGAGATGCTGGCGATGATTTGGCCAGTTCAATCTTTGCTGGTGTTGGGGAACGTCTCGAGTGTGTTCTTTCATATTCGGCAACAAGAGCCATGTCTCGAGCTACAGAAGGCGATGGTAATGGTAATTTGGGGCTCGCAGGCCAAGGTACGTTCTCCTTTTCGCTTGGCACATCACGATCGTTGTCGCTGCTATCTTGGAGAAATGTAGCATCACGATCATCTCTTGTTCCGTCTAATCTATCTGGCCCTGCATTTGGACTAGAAAGATATGTGCCTTGAGCCGAACCTGAGGGCTGCATATCCTCATCTTCGTGTTCAGTTGGCCGGACTGTCCGAATGGTCGCATTCTTGTCTGGTTCATACTCTGGCGAAAAGCCTCTCCTCCCGCGGTCATTAGGGTCGGGGCTTGCATTCATCTCGCGATCGATGTCGACATTGTGGACCGGAGCGAAAAGATCGGTAGGGGTTCGTGCAGGGGTCCGCAAGTACGGATTCATAACCTTTCGAAGACTGCTGACGGGACTTGGAATATTCTTCAGGGCATTGAGATCTTCCTTCGGCTGCAGCATAAGAGGTGGGACGATAGGAAGAGGCGCGGGTGGTTCAGCCTCTGACACAGACTTCTTCCGACGCCGGAAGAACGACGAGGGCTTCTTCGTGAGGACATGCGTATGCTCTTTGGGTACAGGTGGCGGTTCTCGAGGGGGAGGTGGGTGTTGAGACTTTAGCTGGTTCCCAATATGGTGCGGTTTACTGCTTGGCCTTTCCGTTGTTTCAGCGGATGTCGTAGAACCGTGTGATGGAGGAGGTTCGGGCGCAGGGTTGTTCCTCGAGGACCCAAAAACTCTCCTGAAGAATCCGGGTTTATCTTTGGAGGGTTGGTTAAATCCTGGTGATATTTGAGGTGGATCTTTGGTCTTCCCATACCCGACTAGTGGCGCAGGAGCAGCAGATTCTTTGTTGAAAGCTGGCATGGGCGGAAGCTCGCGAGTGCGATCCTTGAGTCCATAATCGTATCTTCCGCCTGGAGCCCCGTTTCCAGCAAGCTTTCCCTTGTAGGCACTTTTCGATGACCTCGTACTCCTCTTTCTCTCGAGTTTATGTGGACCTGGGTCAACAGGAGGAGTCGGTTCGGGTTGAGGAATGAATATAGGTGAGTTTGGACGGGTTCTGCGAGGCCCAACTGGCACCGTAGGTGTAGGTGCAGCATCATAGTCGTATGGATCAAAGGCAGGAGCACTGGTTTCTATCGGTCGAGCCATTGCATTTGCTTGCGCATTCAATGTTTGACGATCGCTCCCATAATCAAAACTGGAGGACCTCCCAGCAAGGCCGTGTGCCCACCTCTGACTGCTTGTGACCTGCGCGTACCCAAGATCAAAGCTGTTCGCACTGCTTCCCTTACTGCCCTTGCCACTTCGTGAGTGTAGCCCTCGTGGAGGTATTTGGGCTGGTGGTCCTCTGGTTGTTGCGAAACTCGAGTTGGAGCCTTTTTCGTTCCGCTTGCTGTTCAATCTTCCAATGCCAGGTTGGTAGTTTGAACTGCTATTACTCCTTCGTCCTCGAGATAATTGGCCGCCAGAATACCGACTGGAATCGTCTGCGTTTTCGTAATCGGAGCTGTATGAGTACGAGTGCCCAATTCCTCGTCCATTTCTAGCAGCAAAGTTTGATGTAGGTTGATACGGCTCTTCGTCACCGAAGGCCGAATATAATTGCTCCTCTTCCACTGTAGGTTGTGTCCCAAATCCTCCTGGTTCTTGCCCAAACGAAAACTGGTCGAGGGAGAGGAGCATGTGGTCGACTAGGGAATCTCGAGTGACTTGGCGAGGCGACAAAGACAAGTCGTGCGAATCCCGACTTGGTTGTGGTGCTCTCTGAGGATCATTTTCTTTGTTCCGCGAGGGGTCGATGGGGGTAATGTCGTCCAGGAATGTCTCCCTGAGTCCAGTCCTGACTCTAAGCGCCCGGTTGGCAGCTGTAATATTGCCTTTGCTCGGACGGGGGTTTTCTGTCTTGGGCGTCTGCGGTGGCGATATCTCCTTTTGCTTGCCCTTGTAACCAGTATCAACGTTCAGACTGACGCCGAGGCGCTTTGTGGGTGACAGCGGGGTGTTCTCGAAAGACTGCATCTTGAAGCGCCTCTGGTGGCCCAGACTGGCATCCGCTCGAATTCGAGGTTGATTGGCGACGACGACCCCATGCACCCGCAGCGTGCCTGCCTCAATCCGATGCCGTGTATATCGAAAATGTATTTATTCGAAGCATTCGATCGATTGTAGAAGTGTGCGGTGCGCAATGGTTCTGCGGACAGGAATAGCGCTCGCCGGGGGTTGATACGGGCAGCGTTTTGATGCGATCAATTATTGAAACGGGCCCAGGCGACTATACCGTGTATCCTGGTCCCGGCGCCGGTAGAGACTGGAATCGAAGAACTGACAGATGGAGGGGTAGGAATTGCCGTCAGGTCGGAGATCTGGAGATCTGTTTGGTGAGGAGCGGAGCGTTGTGGTGTAGTGTGGTGATGTGTGAAGTGAGGTGTGGAGAGGGAAAGTTTTCTGCTGGGGGAACTTTGAGTTTAGCTGAAAGTGAAGATTGCGATGTGCTGCCGAAGCTTCGACGAACAACGAAGCGTCGTACCTGCGCAGCAAGGTACAGTCAGGTCTTTAGGCTACGCACCGAACAAGTGAGCACCGAGTCTCAAGTCTCACAGCTATTTCCGTTGCAGCAATTCCGGCAAGCTACAAGAAACATCCACCACCGCGAGACACATGCACCCGCACAGTCCAAGCAGAGGGCGAAGGATGCGTGGGAGCGGTGCAGTGTGTACTGCGGAGCTTAATTAATTTCAGCAGCGAGGACGACCCACGACACTGGCACAAGAATTCTTGAAAGATGGGGCGGTCGTGTCGTAAAGCGGTCTGTGGTGAAAAAGTGGAAGACGCGCTTGGATGGGCTTGGCTATTCTTCCGAGAGCTCTGCCTCAAAGTTCGTGATATCAAATCTCGTCTCGCTCACTGGGTGTCAGAGTCGACCCTGAGGCTAAAACGGCTGCAGGGGCACAACGTGGGATCTCTTTATCGTGAAAGCACAAGCTCATGTCGTGGCATAATATGGAGCAGGATGGTTATATTATGATCGCTCTAGCGGGTGCGCGTGCAGTGCAAACTCCGAGCTCTCTCAACATCACGGACGAAGGATCAGACCAAACAACTCAACACATTCCTACATATGCAGGTGTGCAGGTGTTGGAAGGCTACATACGCTGTCCAACACCAAGGCCGAAGATGGGCAGCGAGGCGAGAACATCTCTACTACGTACAGGATCGTTGAAGTTTCAGAGGGAGGGGAAGCTGGCTGGTGAGCAGCCCTTGGCCTGGGGTAATGCCGGCTCCCGAGGGCTTTCGATGCTGCGGGCCCCTCTCACGCAGCCACTGACAGACTGGCTGCGGACCTGGTGGATGAAGGATGTGCTCAGGATGTGCTCATGAGAGGCGGTGTGTGAGAAAGACCTTGTTGGACCTGTCCGAGCACGACGCACACGTCCAACAGCGTCCAGAGATCTCGAGGCCGAGTTGGCAGCTCGCAGCTCGCGGCGTGGCGAGGGAAATAGGGGGGAGGGGGAGGGGGGCCTTTGCGTAGCTGCGTTGATAGCATGAGAGCAAGTTGGATAGGTTGGTTAGCTGCAACCCACCCAGAGAACGCGTCGAACCGGAGCGGCCTGCGCGCGCACCAGCTGTGGCCAGGGCCGTCGAAGTGGTTGCATGCCCCTTTGGCCTGCATTTCTGCCCTGCAATGCCCTGCAGAAAAAGGGTGTCTTGTGCCTGGCTTCGGCCTTCTCGAAAAGACCCGTAGGCCAATCAGCACAGCGACGGCCCTGGACGGAGAATCAACCCATGCTATGAGCCAGGGGGCGCATCGCCGAATCAAGCGGGAGATCCGCTGAAGCATCCTGTTTGGTGCTGACTCTCATTTGTCCTATCGCCGAATTCAGTTTTGCTTTTGGCCAGGGGGCCTTCATTCGCGTCTCCCCCCTTCGCAGGGCGCGTCGATGGCAATCACTGGCAACCACGTGCATCCGTTTCCAGAATTTGGGGTGACGATAAGAGAAAGCGTTACCATGGAACGCTCCTAGCAATCACAAATTATACATGTCGGCTTATAGCATGAGTTCTCTCACCAGAAAACGGCATTCTGGGGATCCCGCTAACCCCCACTTTCTCGCAAGTTCTGCTTTTCACGGCAATCTTGAGGCTTCGGGAGCCCGATCTTGTGGCGGGAATTTTGCTTTTTGCTTACCAGATTCCTCCCTTGCAGTCCATTTCAGAGGAACATGTGCATAGCGGAAGGATCAGCTTTGTGCTCGTCTTCGCAACCTCTGTTATCTAGAAAGCTCTAGTGGCGTTGGAAAGCGCTTCCTTGGTAACGGAAGAGGCGCATGCCATAGCAGTGTTGATATTAAAGAAAGTATTAGAGCGTGTGGGGTGCAGACTTCCGTGCAGTGCCATTTCCACGTATATCCTTGAAGCTCAAGTTTGACATTTGGACCTGTCACAATGTGTCACAAGCCCAAGGGAATTTCTCATCACTGTTCTTGGTAAGCTGTTCCATGTCAGAGTCGGATTCGCACCGTGTAACGGCACTTAGAGAGCGAATGGCACTCGCACATGGACTTGGAACCGGTTCGTCCGGTCTTCGGGACAATTTGATGCATTGGTATCTTGTAGGGGTCAAGGGTTATGAGAGTGTGATTGCTGTGTTCTAGATGCAAAGAATCACTTTGATCCTCTCCAATGAGCCTCGTCGTATCCGTACCCATCCGCCAAACATCAATGGGCATTTCCCGAAGCTGCACACTGCACGATCTCCGTTTCCCGACTTGCTCCAATCTACTTGTTTCCCTGCGCAGCCTTTCCCAGCCCTGGCGCATTCTCAAACTTACCTTTCCACTTCTCCTCTTGCTTGAACAGCGTGACAGCCTGCAGCGCACTTGGCGCTCCGTGATCCGGATCCGCTCCGCCCTCAAGCAACGCCTATCTCATTAGCCTCCCTTCACTCGGAGGCCGGATACAAGCATATACCTCAATAACGTCAGCCTCGCCTTTAAACACCGCACCCGCCAAAGGCGACTGTCCTCGATCATTCAAAGAATTAGGATCAGCTCCATGCTGGATGAGTAGCTTGACAAGTGGTGCGTGGCCGTGGTAGGCTGCGAGCATTACCTATATCTCTGTCAATTTCATATTCACGTGCCTTGAACTCCAGCTTCAGAGACTGGAAGTAAGACAAGAAGACATTGTAAAGCTAACGTACTAGACTATCTCCCTTCTCATTCGTCATGTTTGCTGGTAAACCTGCTGGTAGCGCCTGCTGAAAGACATCCACCTGTCCCGCTCTTGCCGCATCGTACATTCGGGTTGCAAAAGCAATTGCTTCGGGCGGAAGGTCCGCTGCTGTGTTGCTTGCCATACTTGATCTTAGCTTTTATTAACAACTAGATAAGAAAAATCAGGTTGGTATGTAATTGCGTGCTGTTGAAGCAGAAGACGATCTTTTATGTGAGAGAGTTTTGATATCTGCAAGGATCTCGGTCGATGATGACATTGCATCCTTCGAGACTCCTTAAAAGACCTTTGCAATTTGTAATGGGCAGCAAATACTCAGCGTTTGTATTGAGAACATTTCTATACAGGTCAATCTAGACTCTTTTCATCATGAGCCTCCCATAAAGCAACTAAATCGAAAAGGATTGTCTTCCTCTCACCCCTCAATGTTCAGCCTCGAGCAAGCCACAGCTGTCAGCCTCGCCAACCAGCCATCCCTAAAATCCCCGTCCTTAGCCTCGGCCCCAGATTCTTCTTTAAACAACAACAACCTAACACTTCACAATGCGCCCACGAATTCTGCCTCTCTCTTCTTCACTACCTAGAATCGTGCGGCGGGCGTATTCTGCACAAGTAGAGCGTCTGATCAAGGTAAGCTCTCTACTGCTCCTACAGCTTTTTAAGCTCTATTATCCCGACTCCCCTTCATACATTCAGAACATCCTGCCCCACCTCCAATCGCCTCACATCTAACAACCCGCAGATACAAGATCTCCCCGCTCCGCACACAGGCCGCATCCGCATCCTCACGCTCTCCCGTCCCTCAGCTCGAAACGCCATCTCCGTCCGCCTCCTCTCTGAGCTACGAGACGCAATCTCCTCCATCGCCTCAGAGTACACCTCTGAAGGCAATGAAGCACCTCCCAAGAAGATATACGGGGGTGCTGCTGGCGTAGATGGGAAAGGGCCAACAAGGGCAGTGATACTAGCCAGTGATGTCGACAGCTGTTTTTGCGCCGGTGCAGACTTGAAAGAGCGGAAGGGCTTTACTCCTGAGCAGTTCGTACCCAAATCCTTCTATCCTATCTATCAGTTTCCTCCTACAGAAAGGAAGTTTGAATGGAGATGATTGCAGCGTGGCTAATTGGATTGGCGAAAAAGAACAGCGAATTTCTTAGATAGCCTAAGAGGCACTTTTGCAGAGTTATCGTCCCTCCCCATCCCAACAATCAGCGCCGTCTCCTCCCTCGCCCTCGGCGGCGGCCTTGAACTAGCTCTCTGCACTCACCTCCGCGTCTTTGCTTCTACAGCCCAAGTCGGGCTCCCCGAGACTCGTCTCGGTATAATTCCCGGCGCAGGAGGAACATACCGTCTCCCGGCTTTGATCGGGCTTGGTCGTGCGCGAGATATGATCTTGACGGGGCGACGAGTGAGTGCTGCAGAAGCGTACTTTCTTGGGATTGCAGATCGACTTGTGGAGGTTGTGCCTGAGAATGGGGAGGAGGGGAAGGATGGAGGGAAGGAGGAATTGTTGAAGAGGGCGAAGGAGGAGGTGTTGAAGGAGGCTGTCAGGCTTGCGGGCGAGATATGTGAGGGTGCGCCGGTGGCGATCAGGAGTGCGTTGCAGGCTGTCGGGTATGCGAGGGAGGAGGTTGAGAATCAGATGTATGAGCGGGTTGTGGGAACTAGTGATAGGGATGAGGCGTTGCTTGCTTTTAGGGAGAAGAGGAGGCCGGTCTTTACGGGGAGGTGATGATAGGTGTTCACACACATTGAAAAAAAAACACTTTAAGGGGACAGGTATCATCGGGAAGGGAAGTTGTGTGAGTTAGAATGCGTTGGGCCGAGCTTGAACATAGGTTTGGATGGATCTTGGAGGGGAGAAACGAGGAGAAAAAAATATGAACTTGGGCTATCTACATATCCCAAGTCTGGCCACTCACAAACTGTGCGGAATAACGGCTTGCTTTCATCCCAACAAGTCCAAAGTACCGGAATGATCTGGGACATTCACAAATCCTCCAACTTCCCCCGGTTCACGTGACGTCGGAGCAATCTCTCCTAACAAGGATCTCTCGCTTC
Organism: Stipitochalara longipes BDJ; assembly: GCA_009732865.1. Lineage (NCBI taxonomy): Eukaryota > Fungi > Ascomycota > Leotiomycetes > Helotiales > Hamatocanthoscyphaceae > Stipitochalara > Stipitochalara longipes. Next base: position 1,617,067 of record ML769340.1, read on the forward strand.
AAATTGCCATGTCGTCAGAACATGGTAATTGTTTTCCTCCGCTTCCCATGATGCTCAATCCCACCACCAATGTATAAACCGCCTCAATCTTCACAAAGTGATATAAAAGAGTACCAAAGCATAGGTGAAAGGGATCTAGATCTAGGATCACATGAAAGATGCGGCACACAAGCGCATAGGCAGAGTGACATCGAGTTCACCGTTTGCCTTTCGCTTCCCCACACGATGACGTCGACGCAGTAGCTCCCCTCCAAGCTCCAGATCCCTTCCAGTACATAAACCATCCCTCTGCTTTCTCCCCAATCCCAACTCCTCCCCAAACCAACAATTCCTCCAATTCAAACACACAACACCTCACACAAAAATACCAATTCATAAACAAGCTCTTTGTTCGCAAAAGAATATAATATGTCTTTCCTGACGAGAACCCCCCTGCTCCGCGCCGGCCGCACCACCTTCGCCAGCCACGCAAACAGAGCCTTCTCCACCACCCTCGTATCGAGAAAGGTCGTCCCGGATGTCGTCAAGGAGCCGGTGAAGAAGATCGACCGTGCTGTGAGCGATAAGCTGGTTGATGGGATCGAGCTTGGTCGTATGTCTCCTCCGTTATTCTCAAACCTAATCATCACATCTCATCCCCTTTTCATTCATTCCTCACTTCCAAATGATCCTCTAACCCAATTGGATTGAGAGCGTGGAGTTTCACGTTCTTAGTCAGGTAGGATGATGGGAGGGATTGATTGTTTTGTTTTTTGGTGGTTTTTTTTGAGAAATGAACACACGAATGCATGCTAACTAGGACTGCTATACAGAAAAGGGTGCCCAAAAAGCCAAGGAGGTAGCAGGCATGTCGAGCGGTGAGGCCAAGGGAAAGGCACACGAGGTTGCGGGCGAAGCTAAAGGCAAGGCGCACGAGTTGGCAGGCGAGGCGAAGGGGAAGAAAGAGGAGATTAAGGGGAAGTTGTGAGTTTTTCAGAGGAGGAGGATGATGGTGAGAAGGTATGATAAGGGTGGGGATGAGTTAAGATTGGCTGGGGTATGATGCATTGCAAAGGATAGTGACGATATGGTGAGAAGTCTGGCGATAGGTATGCATGGTTTCGGCTGAATTCAATGGGATTTCATCTGCACTCTTCGGATTGTTGTGAGTCTGATCTGAGTGTGTGATGTTCCGAGTGTTGATGCTCGAGTTTTGACCAGATATAAATGGCCACTTACATTTTCATTCCTCTTGCTTTCCGTCACTCTTGCGACTCGCGGGTTAGCACTCTCCTCAGCACACAACATTACGAGCTTTAAAGAATACGGTTCTCTCCACCTTGCTGATTGCAGCAGTCTTATAAGTCCCAAGTATGCTGTCATCTCCCAAGAGTGATCAAGATCATTCTCCCAACTCACTTCCAGCGGAGACTTCCGCAAAACCTATCCATACTTCAAACGTTTCTAGATTTCTCCTCTATCCCATCTATATATGCACCCACCCATTCTCAACAAGAACCTGCATCGAATCCTCTAAACAGTATGCACCCTCCTCTTTCCTTTCTTTCCCCTCGCGTTCCCAAGTCCTCACCGCACCCTCCACAATCCACCGTTCCCTCCACCGCCAATACCAACCCGTCGCCCAATGCCATCGATTCGCCCACACTCCATCAATCTTCCCATATCGCGTCGGCCAGCCACCTGCCATATTTACTCCCTTAAATGAATCTACATTGTACCCAACCCGCACATTGGGGTTGATCCACACCCCCTTATACTTCCTAGGATCTTCGCCGCGAGCCATACGCTTTATATCAGCATGAATCAAACAGCACTCACTCCCTTCCACATGTTTCTCAGCCAATTTATCATCAATACCCCTAAACTCCAGCGGCGGATTCGCATAGAATGGCGCAGCGTCGAGAATGACAAGTCCATTCCAACAGGATTTCACGGGTGTGGGGAGATAGTTTTGGAGAGCCTGGCGCGAGATAGGGGAGGAGAAGAAGGGCCACCCTTGCGTGAGGGCTGGTAGGCCGAAGGTGTCCCGGACTGCGAAGGAGTCGTAGAACTTGTGCGTTTCGGTAAAGTCGAGGGCGCAGGCTGCTGTGTAGGAGCCATTAAGAGTTGAGAGGAGGGTGGAGACTTGGTCTGGCTGTAAGATATCCCGTCAGCCCGCCATCCAAACCATTTGCTGAGGACCAGACGAAAGAAAGAAGTACAGGAAAAGTGGAAGAGACACGTACAGTAAAAATAACATCATTTAACCACACAACCTTATTGAACACCCTTCTGCCCTCCCCCTCTCTGCCTGCCAACTCTCTCAGCGGTATCATCGCCTTATTCCGCGCGGCAGCCAAGAACGGAATTCTCCTCATCTCCATCCGCCCCCTACTCCCCATAATCCACCCCTCCTTCTTCGCCCCAGCTTGTATCTCATCCTCACCCAGCTTAATCACATCCTCATGTGTCTTCTCCTCCAACACCACCCTCTTCTCCACGCCCAACTCCCCTAATTTCTTGTCCAAATCCCTCAACACATTTTTCGTGTTATCCCAAGACCCAGATTCGTGAATCGAGATGTATAAATTCTCAGCTCCGTAGGATTCAATCAGAGAGAGCAGAGCCGGGATCCAATGTGCGGAGAGGATCTTCTCGTCATTCCAGTGGATCGAAGCTATGAACAGCTTCTCCCTCTCCTTCTTCCAAGTCACATCCTCAACCGGCGGTCGAAATCGCCCTGCGCCATCTCCAATCGCATTGCCATTCTCAGCAAGCAAGGGCCGGGACACCTGAGGCGCGGAAACGCGGACAGTGAGCCACAGATCCACCAGCACGATACAGCTTGCAATCAGAAGCCCGAGCCGGAACCATCGCCTGGACGTTAACCTGCTTGTGCGACGAAAGAGGGCAGCGAGGAGCGTCATCCTCGGCCTGGTCGAGCTCACATCTTGGGGGAAAAGATTTTGAGGAGAAGAAAGGAGGATGAGATGAAAAGAGGATGCGGTATGTAAGGCGGCACAGCGCGAGGCTGAGACTTGTTAGCGCTTATCTTGGCACTGTAGCCTTTGTCTGTGATGACATGCGTACGGGTACGAAGCAAGACCTCGGCTGGCTTGCCAATCCAGGAGTTTGTATTTTTTTGGCTGCAGAGCTTGTTGATTGATTGGGGAGGGTACGGTGGGCTACTTTGACACGCCGAGAAAATTAATAAAGCTTGTGGAACGAAAGAGAGAGGATTGCAACTTTCTTACATACTGAAACAGTGGCGTTTGGGCCCTCGCTTGGCGTTCCCAAGGAGAGAACGATGGAGCTTCGCTTCGTGAGCTTTAAATAGGAGAAGAGAAACAACAACTCAGCTCCCAACTCAAAGTCCCAAGAGATTAAAATAATATCGTTAGAGAATTATTAACTTTAGAGGAGGAAAGCAGTTTTAGAGCATCTGGCAGCGTGAGGATTTGGATTTCGCTCAGCTTTATTCTCGGTGCCGCTCTGTCTTATGCTTCGCTAAGTTTGCATGGTGAGATGCTGATGGAGTAGTTTTCTTATTCACACTAATCCTGTACCTGGGAAAAGTTTGCTTGAGGGGTAGGGTATTCAGGCCCAGTCCAACGAGTTTTCTTGATTTAGAGAAAACTTACTTTTCCCAGAGTAGTACCTGAGCTTGCGTTTGTGATTCAGTATTCAAGGAGGACCCATTATAAGGCCACAGAGCAAGAAAGCTCCTCTCATTCTACGCGTACAACTACTGCAGGTCAATATTATAATGTTATCAAATCCAAATGAGACTTTTGCAGCAGGAGCGTAGGGGTCAAGGTTGAGAAGATGTAAGCATTGCTAGGATGTTTTGAACTGTTGCAAGGCATCCCTATAACTTGTCAGCGACAAGTCAACCGCCCGTCTCTGCACTCCCCGATTCGCGCAGAGTGCGACAAGATATCGAAAGCCGTTGATGCAAGCACTTTAACTTGCCCCGTTTATAACTGGGCCCCCTTCACCCAGTCCATTCCGCCTCAATCAGCCACATCTTCGAGTTCGGCGCTGGAGCTGCACTCAAAAACTTGTACCTCGAGTCTGCTTTCTTGAACAATTCCTCCCACTCACTGACTCCTCTCTCATGCCCACTCATACACGCCAGCATCTACCACTTGTCAGCAAGATTTCTCAACATTGTTGGTACAAGGACTTACAATCGCATCCAATCCCCTGATAGCCCTCTCATTCCTCCACCTAATCTTCCCTGGCTCCGGCAAAATCTCATCATTGATCAAGATCCTTGCTCCTTTCTTCAACGCCGGAATCGCAGCTCTCAGTGTCTGGGTCGCTTTATCATCATATTGATTATGAAACACGAATCGGTAGAAGTACACATCTGCTCCGTGGACTGGCTGAGGCGTGAAATAATCATGCTGCATCCATTCGATATTCGTTCCTGGGTAGTCGACTTTGATATCTTCTACCATCCGGATATCTTGCACGATCAGTTTTAGGTCTGGGAATGCTTTTGAGATTGCTGCGCTGGCGAATCCGTTTGCTCCTCCAACCTAGACGCTTCGGCTCAATACAGGTACAGTTTAAGGAGCAAGAGTGGTGAAAACTCACATCAACCACAGTTCCCTTCCCAAGCTTCCCCCAAGGATACCCCTCAACCAGACTTGTCACCTCGTAGCCCTCACCTGAGCTGAAGAATTGCATCGCACGCCCAAAGTTCACCGTCCTCACCGGATCTTTTGCCAGATCTTCATACACTGCAAGCTCCCCTGGTTTACCAAGAGCAATTGAGTAACCGGTTTCTCTTGGATTCGTTGAATCTGGCCATTGGTTCAACGCATCCATAGTATGTGCCAGACTCTTGAATGCAACCGTTGTATGGAGATCGACGAAAGCGGCGAGGTATTCATTCTCAACCAGCAATTTCGACGTTGGCGTGTGTGCAACCTTTCCATCTTTTTCAAAGAATAGCCTGCTTGTCATAGCATGGCGAAGTGTTCTCCGAAGTATGGATTCAGAGACACCAGTTGCTTTTGCCAGCTCTTCATACGAGATCTCGCCCTCGACAGGAACGAGTTTTGCCAAGCCCCATCGATTTATTGCTGCGACGGGAAGCACGTGTACAGCCTAGAAGATCATCAGACTTGACGTAATGAGGAGTGAAGCTATACTAACCGACCATGCCAGCTCGCGAAGGTATTCAGTATCGCCAACTAAGGTTGCATTGAGCTCAGGGAGCAGGTCAATCAGATCGAGCCTCGCCTTTTGTTCCTCTGCAGATGATGCCGAGAGACTTTGAGGTTTCGCCAAGGCCTCGCGGACTGCTGCAGCAAGTGAAACTAGACTGTTTGCAGCCATAGGGTTGGACTATCTGAGACGATGTTGTAGGATGGAAGTGAGGGGGAATTCCAGATGGAGATGTTGTGCAATGGAGGGGTTCTGCATGGTGGGGGCACACAGGGCTGCTCTCATCTGTTCTCGGCCATCATTCAACTTTCGGAGATAGTGCCGATACCTATTATCCCTTGCGTTTGCATATTTTCAACGCTGGGAAGGGTCCGGTTGAATGGTTTTCAATAGCGTGCTGCAGACTGCCTGCAAGAATAGTGATAAGGGCCAATGATGGCATAGTGTCCCTCGTGGCCCATGCAATGGTGTGCTGACCTCCCGCCCCTAAACCACAAAGGAAGCACCCCACTTCGCTCCGAACTGTACTTCAAGATCGCGTTCGCATACTGACTGCAACGCTGCACGTCATTCTTAAACATCACTCCTGGTCATATCACAATGTCAACCCCAGCAGGAGCTACGAACCCACGGAGTGCCACGACAAGTCCACGGAGCCCAAGATCGCCTCAGAACCCGCTAGAAGCGACCGTTGCAGAAGTCATTCAGCCGGAAAACGATCCCGAAGCTCAGATAGTGGAAGTCGATGACGATCAAGACAGCGCCTATGGGAGTGAGGCATCAAGCTCCTATTCAGCATCTGTGACTTCGAGTATTCGAAATAATATCCATGAGAATGGACTAAGATACCATGCATTTAAGCAGGATGCATACTACCCATTTCCGAATGACGAGAACGAGCAGAACCGAGACGATATTAAACATGCTATGACTGTTATGTTATGTGGGGGAAAGCTTCATTTTGCACCTATTGGAGACCATCCGCAGTCAATCCTGGATTTAGGCATGTGAGATCCAGGTTCTGAAGATGAAATCTGACGATATTAATAGGCACGGGAACTGGTATCTGGGCAATCGAAAGTCAGCAAAAGTTCCATTCCCCTCTGAGATCTGGAAACTCTGACCTTGAAAAGTGGCCGATAAGTATCCAAGTGCTGCAGTAGAAGGCCTCGATCTGAGTGCCATTCAACCAACTTATGTACCTCCAAACCTCAAGTTTATTATTGATGATATTGAAGAGGAATGGGTATATGGACCAGATTCGTACGAATACATTCACTGTCGGCATGTAGCTCAGACCATTAAAAACAAGCCTCAACTGTTACAGCGAGCTCTTCGGTATGGCCCCTGCAGTCTTTGCCACTTGATCGACTAAACCATTGAATTTTCAGGACCTTGAAACCAGGAGGTTATTTCGAATTCCAAGAAATTCTCTACTACCCCCAATGTGACGACGGAACCATGACGGATCCCTACCCAGTAAAGGACTGGGTGGACGAGCTGAATAAAGGGATTGCCAAACTTGGCGGAGACAACTTCGGAGCATCGAAACTCGCTGGGCAGATGCGAGACGCCGGATTTATCAATGTTGAGGAGATTATCCTGAAATTACCGTTAGGTGTCTGGCCGAAGGACAAGCTGCTCAAGCGAGCGGGCCTGTATTGGCGAGTGGCAATTAGTGACGGATTAAGAAATATCTGTTCTCGGGTGTTCACCAGAGGATTAGGTTGGACTATGGAAGCGATTGATGTGTATCTTGTTGACGTGAGGAAGAGCTTGCATGATACGTCCAAGCACGTGTATTTTCCGCTGTATATTGTCTTTGGGCAGAAGCCTGAGCAGGATTGAGTAAAAAGGGCGTTGGGGCTGTACTTCGTAGTTTCTGGGATATCTCAAGGGAATGGAACGAACCAAAAATGAGACAAGTACGCACGACTCTGGACTGTCTGAACTCATGGTGACTGATCTTACAAGCCTGTCCTGCACGGTCACAACGTTGTCATTTCGAGCAAATAGTATATTTCGCTTTCAAACCGCACACATGACGTCCCTCGTCCTCAGAGCCAATCGCAAGGCACAAAGAAATGCCTAGCATATAACACAGAGCTGCCTCTCAGGTCTCCTAGATCTACGGAGCAGACCAATACTATCTCTTCGTCTGGTGAGACATTACTAGCGTGAGCAGGGGGGCTCACTCAGGGCGAAAAGGCAATGCGTGACTTATAAATTTATTTGTATAAGCAAAGATAGCCCAAGCTAGAAGCTTAGTACAACTACTAATTATAGCGTATCCAACTTCCCTTTTATGGATATCGAGCTTACGAATTGGTGGAAGGGGTGCGGCGTGGAAATCTATCCACTGACTAGGCTAGACGTGCACATCGCTACAACTTACAGTGCTTATAGCGGTCGTGCCCGCTATAAACACAGGAATTTATAGTTGCTGTTACACAGCACTAAATACATAAAACTTAACCCCTAAGTTATCGAATGCATTGCATTTTAGTGTCCACCGAAGCCTATTCTTAGGCCTGTCTTACTGTATGGCACGACCCGATGAACGCTAACCGCAAACCCCACGTTTCCACTTCCGCAACCCAACGTCTTTGATTCTCGTTCCCAAAAGTCTCATCAAAACCCGGGCCTGCGAAAAATCCATCTGCGCACGAACGAGAATTTCATCCTAATGAATTACCACAGTGCTGAAGGTTTGGAATTTGGTAGAGGAAGCAACAAAATTGACCCAAGTGTCCTTGCTAGTAGGTCGAGTTCCTCGCTCGGCACCAACGTCAATGCTAACATATGCCCAAGAACTTCCCATAGGGTGCCGAGTGGTATCCACCAAATGCCATGGAGTCAGCTTCTGGGCAAATACGGGCCGTATTGACACAGAACTCGCTGGTGGAACCACAAAGGCGTTTTTCATCAAAGTAATATCAAAAGACGTGGGCAAGAACATGGTGCGAGGGGAGTTCGAGTCTATGAAAGCAATACACGCTGTCTCACCAGACTTCGTATCCAAACCAATTGCCTGGGGGACATACACAACGGTTCCGGACACACACTTCTTCCTCTGCGAATTTCGAGACATGATGGAAGACATGCCTGAGCCACACAAGTTCACCGCCCGCCTCGCGGACCTACACCAGAACAGCAAATCCCCAAATGGGAAATTCGGATTCCACGTATCTACTTATGGTGGCAACTTACCCCAGATGAATGAGTGGGAAGACAGTTGGGAGAGGTTTTTTACTAAGAACATGAGGTTGGCTCTGGATCTTGAAATTCGGGCAAAGGGACATGATCCAGAGTTTGATGTGCTTGTGCCGGTCCTTTTTAACAAAGTTATCCCTCGCCTCCTCCGCCCGCTTGAGAGTGAAGGTCGATCAGTCAAACCATCGCTTGTGCACGGAGATCTTTGGTATTCAAATTCTGGCATCGACGTGGATACAAATGCCCCTCTCGTCTTCGACGCCTGCTGCTTCTATGGTCATAATGAGTGTAAGTATAACAATCGACTGCCATTCTAGGAATCTAATTTGCTGACATGAAAATCTTGATGAAGATGAGTTCGGTCAGTGGATGCCAGTTTGCAACAGATTTGGAGCCGAATACCTGTCTGCATACCACACTTACGTTCACATATCTCCGCCTGAAGAAGATTATAACGGCCGCCTAGATCTTTATAAGCTGTGGGTATACAATATTCAATCGATGTTCAGCCGACTAACACTAGTTAAGAAGATTTAACACGCATGTGTCTGCTTTATTCAAGGAAAATTGGACATACCGAGAACAGTACGGACCTCCTTCATCTCCCCAATACAGCTGACGCTACTAACAGATCCTGATAGAATGTTGGGTGATATGCGAGACTTAGTCAAGCGATATGGTTGATTAAAGAGCACTTGCATATGTAGTACTAATTCAGAGGTCCACTGGCGCTCAAGGGGAGAGGCGGGGCCTCACCCAATTGCAAACACAACACTCCAAAAGCTCTGTGCCAAAACTTCATAATTCCCAATACAAAATAGAGAAGCCAGATAGGCGATGATTTATTTTCAGATGACAGCTTTATATTCATTATTGGTTTGATGGGAAGGCTAGAATGTTGAAGTGTTTTCGAAGAAATGGATTCGCCAAAAGTTGGGCAAGTGGACATATTTGTCTCCAGCTTGCAGCTCATTCGACGGATCGCAGCCAATGCACAACGCTCTTATCAAACTTTCATACGGAGTTGGAAGCACTTGTATACTCTTATTACTTACTACAAAGTTACTGTTTCACGCCCAAAGGTATCTTTATCACGTCTCCTTTCCTACCTCGACTAAGTTTTCAAAAGTTTTTGTCTGCGCTGTGAGTCGTCTTGAACTTGAAAGAAGTGATGCAGCTGCATATGGGGATAGCTGTCTGCCAATCTGACGAAGAGCTTGAAGTGTCTCGAAACACAACTTAGCCTCCTCCCCAGAGTTGAAGTCCAATGTCAGGATGGCCCGAGCTTTCTGTCCTTCACCGTCGGCGCGTTCATAGTCAAATGAGAGAATATTGTAGTGCTCCATCCTGCTTTCCGACCGGAGGGTCACGATGCTTGCAATATCTCGGAGGTCTGAAGACTCTTCACCACCATCCCACCTCATTAACCACTTCATTTTTGCCCTGCCACTAGTGGATTCTTTCAGCAATACCTCTGCGGGACCCATATAATGAACATTCAACACTCCTGTGGCCCAGATTTTGATCCCTTTCATGAGCGAAGGGTGAATGAAGGACTTCAGGCGAGTAGGTAGAGAAGCCATGGCAATAGAGACTGTATATGCTGCCTCTGAAGTAACCTGCTCCGGGGACTTATATTCGGGTCTGACAAATAGCAGTGATTCTCTTCTGTTCAAGAGCTGTAGGGAGTGTGATCGAAGAACCTGCCTGAACTTATTTTTGAGAAGAGTGGCAAAGCTCTTGGTATATGGAACGACCAGCTCAGCTCGGATGTCGCCCCACTCCCAAAGTCTGGCGTTAGGGAATTCTGTGATGAGGAACGTGTTAAAATCTTTGATTTCATCCAGCCTTCGAGTAAAATTCCAGTTTCCAAAACCCTCATCCTTTGCTGCGTCGAGTTTGGGATTGCTTATGGATATATGGAAAACATAGAGTTCTAGTACTTGGACCCTGATTTCGCAAGTCATTAAATAATTGGCAAGGAAATCCCTACACAATTTTCGGGCTTTTATGTAGAAGATTGCAACCTCGAGATCATCATGAGGATCAAAGTAGTGACCCAGGTCTCCATATAAGTAATAATGAGCTGCTTCGAGAAGGCTGTGACATACTTTCAAATCAGAGATTTTGCCGTTAAATCTTGACAAGAGGGGTTTCAGATGATTGCGTGTAACGTGAATGAGATCCAAAAACAGGTCCGACTCTTCGTCTGGAGTTGTCTTGTTTCCATCTCTGGTGTGCAACTTCCAAGAGCGCGCCAGAATCCGGCCGTTTATCAAACCGTATAGTGTATCAAAATCAAAAGGAGAATCTGCTTCCTGGAAATCGATATCTGATACCGATATGATGGATTTGGAGTTCTTGAACTCAAGTCTTCCGATTTCAAATTTGTCTGCTGAAGTTTGTTCTTCTATGGTAGCCTCGAAGCTGGGAGAAGTCCTTTCCGATAAGCTCGTAGCATCAACCGTAGAACCAAGACGGAAAAACCTAGAAAGTGCTGAGTTCACTTCAATAGCACCTTGTGAACTGTCTTCAGAAAAGATCAGATCTTGGTATTCAGGTCGCGGTCCTGTAGCGAACCGCTGTGTATATAGTCGCGCGTTCTGGCAGTATTCATCATAGTCTTCAAGGTACTTTTGAGCAATTTCAGGTACCAAAGGATCATCAACATCAGGAGATGCCAGAAGCCCACACAAAGCTGTAAGGAGGGCCCCCAAGGACCACCGTGCATCACCTGATTTCGGAGGATACCACAGTGCTTTGGCATCACTGACTGGTACTCTGGGAGTGCCAGCAGATAACACATCATTCCATTTCTCTTTGTAATCAGCGCATATATGCCCTTGTGGTGATATGTTCGGATGGTAAATTTTAGTGTTAAACCTCATCAGTGGTGGGCCGAAGGGGTCGGTCTCAGAGAGCTTGACTGTGATGAAGAATACACCACCTTCGTATGGAGTCTCTGGTGGACCTTCAATGCTGGCTAAGATCTTAGTCAGATTGTCGTCCAAAGGTACCGCGCTGACAAATGGGACCTTGCCAGCTCTGATATTACGGAGCTCGAAGAACATGCGTTTTGCCGCCGAAGACCCGCTGTTTGCCTGGCCGAGAATTCTTCCAGAGTGTTCAAGCCAGTACTTCTCGTCCTGGTCCTTGGTTGGGGCTAATCGCTCACCGTAATGGGCATCTCCTGCCGCAAAGCTCAAGGCCTTTCTTGGCTTGGCTTTGTTGAGAAGATCGCCCAGCAGACGTTGGTGTTGAGGAAGTCCTTCTGTTGATGGAGAATCTAGAGCCACTGTATTTGCCGAGTCGATGAACGAAGGCTCCATAGCATTTTCTGTGTTTGCCTCATTTGGTACCAACACGAGACTGCAATCTTTCTGAGTCTGGACACACCTAGAACAAGGTCCATCCTCGGCTACAGATACGCACTTGTAGTGTTCTTCTAGACATTGCTGGCAAGAAGCACGCGGCTTGTAAATGCCTTTTGGATGACTATGCAATGTGGATGCCCTGTGGCCTCGAGCTTGAAAGCTCGACTTCAAAGAGCTTGGCCATGCTCCAGGTATGTGCTGACTGTCTTCGAGAATGCTTCCTGCATTCCTTGATGGTTTGCTCCTCGCAGTGACGAACGAATTCGTTGACGTAGGTAAATTAGAGCTGGAGTAAAAACTTTGATCATCAATGAGTGACTCAGCAACAATGATCAACCTCTGGCTGGCGGCATCTGAAACCTCTTGCTGTGATGAGCCATGTCGAGACGAGGCATCCCGGAGTAATCTGAGGCTCTGAGTGTCCGAAATGCTTTCGATCTCCTCGCGGAGTCGTTCGTGCTGTTCCCGAAGAAGTCCCAGTGACTTTGTGATGCTCTCCAGACCATCAACGAAATCCTTGAGTCTATTGAGCATGCCCTCGAACTTGTCCGCATCGTGTATTGCCCATCGTGTGACCTTCCAAGCGGACGTTGCATTCTGATGTTTCCTGATACGGGACTTGAATCTCTCGAATGATCCTTTGAAGATATCCAACCCTTGAGAGCTCGAAACTTCCGAGCCTTGCGGGATATTCGAAGAGAGTCCATATCTCTCGTCAACCTTGCCAGCCTCCTCAAGAAAGGACTTGATATTGTTCAGTATTCTCTCTACACCAGGCCTGATATCGGGTCGATCGAGGTTCTTGTCATATCGTAGACGGCGTCCATCTGGATTGGGCACCAAGCCCACCGATTCGCCCCATAATCCAAATCGAGCGCGCTGCAAAGAGAACTGCACAAAGTTAGCACAAATTTTTATACCAAGGATAAGATATACGCACTAGAGCACAAAGCTGCTCGTAATCCTCACTAAAGTTCTTTCCCGCAACCACAATGTCGAAACACTCGATGCAAGTCGTGAACAAGGCTGCAACGCTGATCGCACTCAGCGCTAAGCCTGCAATGCCCTCAGCAGCGCCAGACATTGCTCTCAGTAACGCCGGGCATCATTCAAATCCATGTACAAAGCTTCTTGGTGCCGACCACCAGGGGCCAAAGAGGTTTGATATCACTGCATTTCAGAGCCTGATGCAGGAGCTTTTCGTCTCGACAGTTGACGAGGCTCTGGGAACGGGAGACAACAAGTCCAAATCGAGGCTGTGCTTCCCTCAGCCCCACGCCCATCTTCCCCTCTTCCCTCTCCATCATTGGCTCCTGAACGCCACAACCGCGTGATGCGGCAGCAAGAGCGGGGTATCATCCGATGCTCGGTTGGAGATGCTAGGGAGAGATGCGTTTCACGTTTCGCTCGGGAGTTTGTCGGACGTTTCCAGACGCTGTGTTTCGAAGGCGAAAGGGGTGTTTCCCTTCCAGAAATGGAATTGACGAATCCGAGCACACATCAGCCGGGATGCGTCAGAAACGCTCCTGACCTTTCTTACGTGGCTCAAGAATCAAATCTGGGCACCAGGGGCCAAGATCTGATACGAGCTCGGCAAGAACATAGGGTTGCATGAGGAAGCGACGGGAGACTTTGATGAGATGAACTTTGAGACGCGAATGGGAAATTCCCAGAAGAGATGGATGATCGTCAAGCTATTTATAGTTTGGTTCAAAGCTTATACACTTTGTGTTTTGAACCTAGCGCGGATCCCCAATTATCTGTTACCCCGGAATTGGATATGGAAGTCCCAAATTCTATCTCACTGTGTGCATGTGCACAACATGGCTATACCGTCGCATCGCGGCAAGTCAGATTACCACTCCAGCCCATTGATGCCAATGAACCCCCCCAACTCGTAAGATTGATGTTCGTCGAGATATCGGAGAATGCGAGTCAAATTGGAATTGACTTTGGCAGAAGCGGTTCTCCCAATCTGAACTATCCTCTTCTAAAAAGTGACAATCAAAACCCTTGCCGTCGAGTGACCCTCACTTCCATCCGGTCCCGTAAATGCTGGAAATCCGTATTATGTAGCGATCGAGTTTGTCCAAAGCCTGCCGAGTCCCCTCTTGAATGACCCCGAAAGCCGACCGTCTAAGTTGTAGCGACCGAATTAATCTATCTTTCATCCTGAACTCATGGGCCGTACACCACTGCTCCGTCCAAGTTGTTGCTCCCATTGACTGACGACGTACGGCGGTGGAGGCGCAACCCCCGATGGTGGAGAAACCGGCGATAACGTCGAATCGTCTCTACTAACAGCCCAACCCAGACTAAGTGGTCCTCTGGGCATTTCCCCCTCACTCTCCCACGTCCATGGCTCCCATCCATCATGAGGAATACTGTCCACCGTCATCATGGCTGCGTGCAGCGCTTCCAACTCCCGCACTCGTTGAGGATCCTCCCCGCGTCTATCCTCGTGCTCAATTGAGATAATCGAGGGTGCGCGAAAACCGGGCGATTGAGGTTGGTACCAAGGTTCTATTGACCATGGTAAATTATCTTCACCGAGGCGAAACCGGGAAGGTAGTGGAGGAAGAGGTCTTTCTGTTCCTGAAGGTGGCAAGCTGTGTGTATGAGCGATGCCGGGGATGGGTTCCCGTGGATATATGGGACCGATAGGGCTAATGGGACTGATCGGTTGAAGTCTATCAGACAAAGCTGGTGGAGCGGAACTGCCTCTCTCATGCTGTTCTCTCGTCCTGACTGTTAATCGTCGCTCTCTGTGCTGTTGATGATGTCGCGAGTGGCGAACCGGGTATTGTCCATTCGTCGGCATCAGAGCTTCATGGTCTTGTTGTGAGTGTAATAAACGCCATTGTTCCTCCTGCTCTTGGAGATACAGCCTCTCTCGCATACTCCTTGTTGCATAGTTGACTGATGCCATGTGAGCTCTATCAGTCTTCGAACATGCTACCCCGACCTGGACATTCACGAAGATTCCTGGGGGAAAGCGAGACGACGTCCGACGAGGATATTGATGCCCAGTCGCCATAATCAACCAATTATTCATTTGCAGTTCCAGCTGGATACTGCAGCGTGGAGGTGGGAAAGATGTGATATCGTTGAGCCGCAAGATAAGGTACTGAGATCGTGAGGAAGGGAAGAAGGTTTATGATGTACCTCGATGCCAAGGTCACACGGCACAGCTAACCCGCACTACGGGCCCCGAGGAGGGCAAGATGCGCTGACTGAGGAGCAAAATGAAACCCTCCACAGAGCATTAGGGCCTCGAACAAGGGGTGACTTCGCCTCGAACGTCGGCTTAGGCTTGACACCGCTGTAACCAAGCGGTGCAGTAGCAAACGAGAAGGATCGTGATCCTGGGGCTGTGCACCGCCCTTGCCACTGGCGCGCACGCAAAGTCGCTGCAATATTTCTGCCCGAGAGGAGCACCAGGAGATTATTTGAACACGGGTTCGGCGCGTCGGCGCGACTCTGCTTGGGTCCGTATTCTTTCTGCAAATCATAAGCATGTGTTTTTGGCCTTTTGGTGGGTAAGGAAGTCGGGGGAGCTCGACCTCCAGCCAGATAGGGAGTGCTCGACCGAAATGAGAGACATCCCGCAGTGACACTTGCGGCCGCTGTGCTTGTTCTAGAACGCCACCCTGGGGATCACCAGAATCTTTTTTTAACTTCACGGAACAGGGATGACAATATGCTGATCTCGCTTTTCGGTTCTCGGTTTCAGGCCTTTGTGCATCTCGTGCTCAATTCAACATAAAGTAAAAGCCACAGGTCATTATTACTGTATCAACTGCCGCAGAACAATCAACGGAACCGCCGCATTCGCATCCTGAATCCGGCTAGAAGGATGACGGAAGGCGATGCGGACGGCGGAGTAAGGTGTGGCTGAGAGTAATACCTCACGATGGGAGGCCCAAGGAGCGACAGGCTCGGGAACAATAATAATCCCTTTCACTTCTTGGCAATGCCTAAATCGCCTCGCCCACACAGTAAGAGTAAATATCAGCATCTGTATGTGTGGCTTGGCTTCTTTGATTTGGTCTCTTGTATGGCCGAGACATTCGTCGTATCCGTACCTATCTGACTGCGCACAAAGGAGAGAATTGCCAAAGGCGTTTATACAATATTTACGTGAATGTTCACATCCGTTGCTTACAGCTCTGGGAAACCTATTTACGTCGCAGCCAATCTGACGAGGTTCGTCGCAAAGCATAGCCTATCTTTTGCCGCGCACTTAAGAGAGAACTGCCTGCCCATACCATCTCATAAGATTGCGAATGGTTCCCACACCTGTACGAAAATGTATCAGGAATAAGAAACAGCTATTCGAGCTTCTGGGGAAGTTCTCATTTTGGTGACTTCCCGGTTTCGTCGGGGAGAACAGCTCGGGTCTGATATTCCTGAGGACTTGCTGGCATTGTATAACACTTCGCGAGAATTTAGGAATGGTAAATTATTTCCAAGAACTACCAAACTACCAGCAGCCATGATTTTCCTTTTTCCCATCATGGTGGTGTCGAGCAGCCGCGACGGCGTAGCACTCAATCCATGATCGAAGTCTCATGTGCCTCAATCTTTGGAATCTCTGCATAACGTTCCGCAGGGCCGCAGATCAAATCCAAGAACAACCATCATTCGAGAAGAACCTAAAGAATCTAGAGGTAGTTGAATTAAATCTTTCCAGGGTTACATGCCTACCCTTGCGGAGAATTAACCATGTTTTAATGCAGAAATGGCCGAAGGATCAGGATGCACACGCAGCCACCAAGCCTCGACTTGAGCCTTATCAGGAATACAAACAACCCAAAAGAACCCCATAATTCCATGAATCCAGAATTTGTGCCAATTGAACAGCTCTTCGTTTATTTTTGATTCTGTGCCCCCAGAATTCGCCACTTAACCTTTTGCTTGATATTTGCTGACGCAGCGGCATCACCTTACAAGTCGACCCACGAACTTCACGCATCGAACTATCGACGTATGGCTCGTAGCCCAGTTTCCTTCCTGTTTGACCATGAGTCATTATTACAGCCAAAGACGTTCTTCGAAGATTTTGCAGTTCTAGCAGGCCGAAAAACATACCAATACCTTCAACTTGAAGCGGCGAAACTACTCGATTCAACCTTTCTTCATCGACGCACGCTGAGGCGATTAGGGTCAAGCTCCACGCCACATGTTCATCCAAAGATACTGTACACACTTTGCATAGCTACCTTAGAGCTAGTGAATGTGATCGCACCTTCAACTTCGAAGTGATTTAAGAGTATGGAGGAAGCGTACGCAAATGCGTTCGATATCTGAAGCCGAAATTTCATATTCATCCAGCCACATGGACTTTATACTTGCTAACAATGCTTTCACCTAGCAATAACTGTCGAAAATACAAGTTGGCGATTGAAACCACCGGATAGTGATTGTCCAACGCTATATTCCCTCTCAGAACTGTCTATCTTCATGGTGAGGAATTCGGCATGCCTACATATATCGAACAACGGACGTCTGGGTTTACAGCATGGTTTCAAATATGCTATTGATACATATACCGTCGTTGTCTACCAATACATTGGGTATATCCTGATAGGAAACTTTTAAAGAGTTCATCATCATGCCAGTGATGCCAATGCTGAACTCTTTCGACGCAATAGTCTTGATACGCCCTTGCACACTGGTCGCAAATAACGAGATTGAACATTCGCAGCTTACAAATTATAATACATGAGAAAGAACCCTAAGCCAATATCTATTTCCGTCAACTGAATCTTCCCTACTTATTACTTGTTCCTCGTCAGCGCAGTCAATCCAAAACCCCTCCCCTTCTCCGCTTCCCCAACCTGATCCCTCGAACCCTCAATCCCCACCTCACCAGTCATCACCCTACCCTCCGTATGCGTCTCCCAAAACCTCTCCTGCAACGACCTCCCTCTAGCCATCCCCCACAAATCAAAGGGATCCAAAAACGTCATCCACCACCTCCTCTTATCCTCATACCCGGGCCCCAATACCTCCGTCTGCCCATCCTCCGCCAAATAAATCTTGTTATTCCTCGGCAGGTACCGCATCGGATGTCTCGCATTCAACAATACCGAATTGATGATCATGAGACTCGCTTCGAAGATCCAGAAGAACCATTCATACCGCATGATTGGGGAGATGGAGGATTGTTTCAAATTGGGGTCTGAGAAGTTGAGGGATGAGGTGGAGAAGTATTCTACTGTGCGGTAGATTGTGCGGACTCCGATGAGGGCGGAAGAGGTGTAGAGGGTTATAAGAGCGGCGCGCAGGTTTGATGGGAGGATGTTGGCTTTCTTGCATTGTCGGTGGAAGCTTGCGGCGAGGAGGAGGAAGCAGCCTAGCACACCGAGCTGCAGGCAGAGAGCGGATTTCAAGAGTGCTTTCCCGGTGTTTTGTTGCGACTTGGAGAGAGATGTGTTAGCTACATATGCAGCGCCGTTGGCGTTCAGTGCTTCGACGATGGTGGAGAGAAAGCCGAAAGTTGTGAGGACTCGGCCTGGGTGAATTGGGGAGTGGTAGGGGACATAATATAGGATTCGGGAGAGGACGAAGTAGTTTGATAATTCATAGAGTGGTCTGTTCACGTCAATGGATATATTAAGGGAGCGCGGGATGGGTCACTCACGGTGCTGCGTAGATGAAAACAAGACTGACGATGAAAACATCGATGTTATCGAAGTGAAAAGCGCCGTATTCTCGAAAAGCATATCCAACAACGAAGAGTAAGGCAGACCATGGTAGGATTCCTGTCACCTTCCAGCATTTGTAATGTCTGCTACTTATTAACCTATGGTTGAGGTCTTGCGACGGATGACTTACATGCATTGCCATGCGTGGGTGATGCCTGAGAAGAGGAAGAGTAAAGCCCAAACCACAGGCGCGCCTTTATTTGGAGCATAAAACCACAGACTTCCATTCACTGCAATAATCAGAGAAGTTCAGGGGAGGAATTGAATCAGTCATACCATATTGTCCGTTCTCCATCTTTGATCTCGATCGTCGAAACTTTTGCAAAACAAGTTGCTTAGAATTTAAAGCGAGATTGAGTTTATTTCTGGTCTCGAAGTTATGAATCAAAACCAATGCCGTTTACTAGGAAAAGTGATATATAGTGGAAGTTGAGATACCCATAACTGTAGCGAGAGCAGGTAGACAACGATTTATATATCAGAAAGCATCGAGCAAGGCTTGGCAGGAAACGAGGCTGTGATTTGCAGCACTGCGAATCATATCGGACTTCATACGAAGTAGCATGTTGAAGCCTCATCAACATTGTTGACCCGGTTCGGGATATGATACGAAGTTCCCTGTACACAGGATGTCCTCCCATTGGCCGCCACCTGCCCTCGCCCTCGCTTATCCCGAAAATTTCGAAACACGTGACCCTCATTTAGTTTTTACCAATTGTATGTCTGCCTTAGCCACTCCTTCTGCCAAAAAGCAATTCTCAGCTGCCTAGCAATGCCTACTAAATCTAAAGATCTCGGGCTAGGTTTTGAGATTACCTTCCGTGCCTCTCTCGCTTCCCCGATCGACACTCAGCTGCACGTCAAAGCCGACACAACCTTACCAAACCGCCTGCTCAATTGTCCCGGCTCACGAGACGTACCAGTTCTATGATTGGGTCTTGTGGAATGCCCTCATCTCTGATCGTATATCTGAAGGGTTTGAGAACGAGACGGAACGTATTTGTAAGACGGCAGGACTTTGTGACTGATCGACGCTTGGCAATGTCTATCATTGGCGCACTGGAAGAATGGCAGTCGGCTCCGATGTAGGTGGATCATAGAAGCTTGAGAAATTCGGGGCTCTTTGCTTATGTCCTGTTTAAGGTCGTGAGGCTTAGCTAATATAAAGCACGTGATAAGGGAATCCGCGGTACCACGTCCTGACTTCAGAAGAACCCATTCAGCTTCTGTGAGCCTTTTGAGTGCATCGATGTTGGTTATTCCACGAATTTAAGTCGAGGAGTGGGTTTGCAACGAAGTGGAAAAAAAGGCTGGGGAGTCTAGCTATTGATTCGGTAACCTTAAGCGAGCCTATTCAGGGGGCACATGATCACAACTCTATGACCCTGACGTCGTCTGGGTACTTCATTTTGAGGCCTCAAAGCACAATCTCAAACAAGAGGGACCGGATGCAGTTGGCAACATGAATGACGAATTCCTTGGATCTATCATTCTATCGTCGTGTCCCCTCCGAAAAGTTTAGTTGACAACATAATGATGCAAACCGGAATCAGAAATTGCCAGTGAGAACCATCAAGATCGATCAGAGACTAGACCATCCTCCAGTGCATCAACTGCAATGTGCAGCCTTCCGACCCGCAGAATCACTCCACCATGAGTTAATAGTCACGGATCTCCTCTCTCGGTTGCTCGACGTGAGTAATCTCAGCTCCAGACTTCGCCCGTCCATTGTCATCGAGTTCAATATGAGCATGGTGAGGATCATCGACATTGAGTAGATCACCACCCTTCTCGATATGGTTTTGGCCGCCAAAGAGCACATCAATCTCCTCAAGAGGAACCTTCTTGGTCTCAGGAACGAAGAACCAGACGAAGGCGACGAGGAAAAGATTCGCAGTCATGAAGAAGAAGAATGATTTCCTATGAGCCGTTAGTACTGTAGGGAAAAGTGGAATAGTTAGGCGAGAACTTACAGCCCACAATTGTTGTAGAAGGTAGGGAAGAACTGGTTGAAGACAACCTGTGCAACGTTCTGCATCTGAGAACACATGCCGACGGCTTGCGATCGCACGTTCATGGAGAAAATTTCTGCAGTCCAAATCCAGGTCGTAGCTCCCCAGGAAGGCTTGTAGAAGAAGATGAATAAGAACAGACCGAAGACGATGGCAATGCCAACCGGCTCGGATTTGCCTCCTTTGATGGTTGGTGTCTCCAAGCCAATAAGGGCGACCATCAACATGCAAGCTGCCATACCGATACCGCCGACGATGAATAGGAACCTTCTTCCAAATCTATCGACAGTCCAGACAGCGTTGAGGGTGAAGACAATACCGAAGGTAGCATTCAAGGCGTTGATGAGGTTGATTGTGTTGGCATTGGTCCAGACCTTCTTGTAGATGGTTGACGAGTAGGAGTTCAAAGTACCTTGTCCAGTGAGCTGCTGGCCCATGTTGAGCACGAACGCAATCAATAATCGCTTTCGGATGGTAGGATCCTTCCACAAGGCAAAATAGCTGCCGGAAATGACCTCTTTCTCGTATACGATCGCCTCGCGGATGGCCAGAAGCTCGTCCTGGACTTCTTGCTCGCTATCACGGACTCGGCGAAGGGCAGCGGTGGCATCCTCTACCCTATCTCCGTGTTGGATAAACCAACGTGGCGTCTCAGGAAGGAATGGAAGCTGGAGAAGAATGATGATCGGAACCAAGATCTGGAAAACGACGACCATCTTCCAGGACCATTCTCCAAGGGTTTTCGTGTGCTTGCCGCAGGCATAGTTGACCCAGTAGGCAATGAATGAACCAACCGAGTAAAAGAGCTGCCAAAATGCCATGACTTTGCCACGAATCTAAGAGCATCAGAATTAGTAAGGATTAAGATGTGTTTTCTGCTTCGATTCTCTGGAGAGAAAAAAAACAGAGAGAAGAACGAGCTTTGTAATGTTGCGTACCTCGGATGGTGTAATTTCTCCAATGTAGACAGGTCCAGCAGCTGAACAAGGTCAGTCAATAAGCTCGAGAGGATAGCCACAGGAGCGTTGGAACCCACTCAGCGCAATGCCTTGGCCAATACCGATCAGAACACGACCGAAAATGAAAACGCCGACTTTATGTTGTGGAGCGAATGCTTGGACGAATGAAGCAATAATGGTAATGAAACATCCAATACCCATTGCCCATCGTCGCCCAAGACGATCGGCCTATTAGAATGATCAGACGTCGTTGAATATTGACTGATGCGAGGATACTTACAATAGGGCCAGCAAAGAACCATCCAGATACGATAGCACCAATAGAATAGGTTGTGTTGATCAGGCCGAATAGTTCTCCAGACTGCGGAATCGTTAGATTTTGCACTAGTCTCCTAAGGATTTCGGGCAGACATACTGGATTATCAAACCATTTGAGCCATTGTGCATTGTTTTGGACATTGTTGAAAATTGCAGCATCAAAACCATATAAAACCATGCATCCTGCCGCTACCATAGCAGCATACCTTGAAATGGTCAGCGACGCGAGTACTTGAAGATACTTGAAATCAGCTTACCAGTTGTAGTACAGCTTTCCCTTCTCCATAACCATCTTGGCGGTTGTGAGTTGTTTGCTTGCAGGAAATGTAGTAGAACGAATTGGATGAAAGGGAGCTGCTCGAAGAAAGTAGGATTCTAAATGAGAAGCCTGCGAAGAAAGACGAAGGAAATGAAGCTTCGAACCGATCCATTTATTATTAAACCGAAGGGGCAGGAGCCCCATGAATTCTCCAGACTAGCATCCCCAGATCTGGAGAACAGGTCCAATCAGCGCCGTGGATCTCCTTCCCCGCGGAGGCGGCGTTCCTGGCGCGGAGAAACTTTGATTCCACGTATAGGGGGGTGAGAAACAGACCCACTTGTAAGCGATTGGTGAAATAGCCAATCATTATTGGACGCGATGAAGAAAGGGGGAACAAGAAAGACCCTTTGAAATTTTCGAACTCAAGAAGCAGCTCGGTTACTCTGTTCAGACATTGAGTCTACTTGATGGACCACCTGTCAAAGCGCCCTGGGTGAGGTTTGGAGGCGAGAGCCATAAACCTGGTTGGTGGGTTCTATTTTCCCCACCCTGC
The DNA here is from genome assembly GCA_009732865.1 of Stipitochalara longipes BDJ. Lineage (NCBI taxonomy): Eukaryota > Fungi > Ascomycota > Leotiomycetes > Helotiales > Hamatocanthoscyphaceae > Stipitochalara > Stipitochalara longipes. The sequence continues at coordinate 1,639,625 of ML769340.1, forward strand.
AGGTCGACACCACGCGGACTTCTTCAAAATGGCGTATTCAGTATTCAATACTTGATTTCGTGCACCACTTCTGGAGAGATGTCGTTGAATTAGGTTAAATGAGTTTCACCCGTCTCTGAACATGCCCCCTCGTTCAAGCCCTTTGAATTAGCCTGAAGATGTTCGGTCCCAACGAAGACTGGATTTCTGCGCCATCCGCGGGCATTCCCTGATACCGAGGCGTAATTGGGCATAAATTGTTAGGCTCATAGCGATGCTGTCGACCTGGGTTGTGGGGAACAACCCCTACTGCACGCCTGACATGTGCTCGTGGCCCCTAAACGAAGTCTTGGGAAAGCCTACTTCCCAATACCAGAGAATCCAAAGTCTGGGTGCTGACAGCCATCGTTAAGATAGAAGATTATCTGAATATGGCTGAGGTACAAATACGAAAGCATATAATCCACCTATCGATGAATGGTTGATTCTGGACCTATAAGTGGTGCGCTTGAAGCAGCCCGCGACCTCGCCAGCGCGTATACGAACCCGCACCGCCCGCTTTTCCCCTGCTCTTCTTGCTTTGCTCTTGGTGAACCCCCCCATGGTAGCAACTTTGAGGAGTGTCGAATTTGTAAGTATGGATTACACGGAGGCATGATCAGGAATAAGAAGTTTATTCAAGTTAATAATGGACGTTCCACCTTTTCAAATCGCTGGGTGTCTGTACGGAATATGCCCGTAGCCTCGTCTGCCCCGGAGATCCTTAACCTAGGCGCGCTAGTGGGGGGAGGGGGGCGACCGCTCCCCGCCCCCACAATGTCCACAGTGTTCATGTGGACATTGACTGGCCTGCAGCCCTGAATTTGACATTGGATGAGCCCTTCACCGAAGAGGAATGCGCTGACCTGCTAAGCCTGCTCTTTCACTGAGGGGAGAAGTTCTTCTGAGTTTTCGTAGAATGGAGCTGAATTTCCACGAATTATCTACTTGCAATAAGTTTCAATAGTTCGTGAATTCGAGTTACAGATGATCTGTCGATTTTGCAATGCGCCTGCTGCGTTCAGTTTGACGGAAGCTAGATCAAGATAAAGATGAACGACATTGCGAATAAAACCCCCTGTTTGGATCGAGAGAATAGGTGGTAGTATGTAACAGTTGGGAGTACCTGCAAGACTCAGGTAATCATGGTGATCATTTTATAGCTTGTATAATTATCTGAAAGTATTCTCATTGGCATTTCATTAAGCACACATTCTCGAACTAGTATTTCTTCAGACACAATTGATAGCAAGAGTAGATTTATCCACGTTCGTGCAAGTCCATTGAGCCACCTTCCCGCTTGGATTCGTGATGTTAATGTTCGTGGCCACAATGTTCTGACAAGCCTGTTGAACAAAAAGTTAGTAACTACTCCAGGTAGAGAGAGCTGGAGTTCTTACTGTTTGGCTGCTGCATACCAGAGTTCCAACGATGGGGTCGTATTTCTTTGAAGTGCCAGTGAAATCATTGAAGACAATGTCTTCAATCAGCATGTTAGACTAAATGTGGTCATTAATATTGGGCTTCATAAGGATCAAAGTAGTCAGATGGCTGGTTTAGGGGTATGCCACTCACAGGATACAGATTACAGAGTGTTGCATTACTTTGTCCGTAGCATTGAGTCAATTCAATGGCGTCTGTTCTGATGTTAGCATCTAGAGATGTTAAAGAAAGGGAACTGTATTTACAGTCAACGCCAGTGTCATGCATTCCATTGTAGGTCACGTTTCGTACAATTCCGACTCCACCACCAGAGCTGGTCGAGTTGCTACCTGGAACAGCCCCAGGATAAACTTTAATGCGTGCGCCATCTCCAGCATTACTCATTGAAGTGTTGTAGATGTAGAGGTTCTCTTTTGCAAAAATGAGGCTCATTTTTAATAACAGAGCGTAAAAAGAGGTGAACTTACCTGCAATATCAACCTCCCCGAGATATTGGCCTAGAGAACCAACAGAAATTCCATGCGAGCCAGTACAGATGAGGTTTTGCACAACAACGTTTGTGCTGTTTGGTTTGAAAGAGACACAATCATCATCATTTGATATATAACTGTCCTGGATCACAATAGCATCTGATCTGTAAAGGTCCCAACCATCTTAGAAAACCATTAGCCAGAAGTACTTTCCAATGGGTAAGCAAGTTTCGACTAACCAGAGTTCTTAGCAGCATTGCTATCGTTTGACAAAGCAGTCATAGTCATCTTGTTGAAAATGAGATCAGAGCTATTGGCAACGAAGTGGAACCAATTTGGGGGGTTCGAAAGACTCAAATCGCTGAATGTTCCACCTTGTAGACCTATAACTCCAACCAGAATTGGCCGCTGAAGCGTGGTGTTGGTCACCATGCGGTCCCACCATACTTGCCCATGACCATTAATTACTCCCCCACCGTATATGTTGACATCAACCCCACCAAACTGCCAAAACAAAGATGCACCTTGGTAAGCATACTTGAAGCTGGCTTGCACCCAGTAGTCGATGTCTTGAGTGAAGTTGATTTCTCCCTGGATGATGAAGTCCACGGACTGGAGAAAGGTCAAGTCCAACGCCTGACCTATGATGTACTCCGCATCTAGGAGGGCAACTGTGCCGCCGTTGTTGCAAGCTTTAGCGGCTGAGAAGATGGTTTGACTGTCGTCTTGCCCGTTTCCAAAGGCGTGGACGTAGCAGGTCTTGGTTCTGGGAGGTGAGATTGCATGAGGTTTACCATGGTTATAGGGAAATGGGATGACTGTTGGACGAGGAGGAAGAGTTGGAGCACATCCCGATGCTGCTGCACAGAAACCCGCGATTGTGCTTAGTCCCAAGAGAGTTATATTCATGATTGAGACACGCATTTTGGTGTTGTGCGAAAGGATTAAGTTTGGAAGGGGATATGAATCAACGATGGGGGATTTTCTGATAAAGTCCAGTCCTCCTTGAGGTAGCACATCCAAGCCAGACAATCATATAAGCGCAACGAAGATGGAGCTGGAAAACAATCTTAATTGACGAAGGAATTAAGGCGTTCGGAGCGGCAAAGACGGAGAGAGTTTTCCCATCAAACTATTGAGGTCAGAATCTCCGCATGGGGAACCCAAAGAAGACCCCGAAGTGAAAATAGACCCTTGCTGCATCGAGGAAATCTCAGGCCAAGGACATGATGGTCGCCGGGATATGAGATTTACTAGGTCGGTGTATGATCACACCGATTAAGAAGGAGGATTTGAAAATCTTCGGACTATCAATTTTCCAGAGAGCTCTCAAGGATGAAGGTTGTCAGTATCATTTCTGAATAGTTTCTGAGTTCCTGGAAGCAGGCATTTCAGGCTAAACATGTTTAACCTGGTACCTGGACCGGTTGAATCGGTTGAATGCACAATGTGCCTCTTTGCAGCTGCCAAGACCTGGTCCCCGCATGCTCTTCCCCACATGTTCAGAGCTTAAACTTTTAGCTGTAGCCGAACCTGGGCGAAGATCATCGTCATAATCTCAAGCTGTACGAGAATTAGGGATGTTCGATGTTCCACCAATCGGTTCAGATCTCAAAATGGGACAATGAATGAGTTTTATTGTCATCGCAAAAGGAGAAGAGTATTGTAATAGTGAAGCGTGTCAATTCTACCGCTTAATATATGAGCGCTGTCCTTGGATATTTCATAAGAGTTCTCAAGGTAGCTCTAGGATTTATTCAAATTGTATAGCTCTTGAGTACAGACTTCAATACGTCGACGAATTTTCTGATTGAAGGTATTAATTGCTTGTTTACCTTAGCTATGTCTAGCAGCCGAAGCAACCGAACATGGGCAATGATATCTGGCCTTCTCTTTGCCCTTTCTCCATCAATAATGGCAGATACCTCCATTTACAGCGCATGTCAAGCTCCTACGCCGGATCCCCTCTCTGGATGTCCTCCAAATACTCTTTGGGTATCTCAAACTGACTGCGGAGCTGATTTCACCACGATCCAAGGAGCCATTTCCTCTCTTCCAGATGACAGTACCAACTATACAATTCTTGTAATGCCGGGAATGTATATTGAGCAGCTCAATGTTACTCGGTCAGCTCCCTTGACCATCCTTGGTCAAACGGCAACCCCGAACGAACAAGGCGATAACACCGTGACTGTTTATTGGGCTTCTGCCAACGCGAATGGCAAGTTTACGGATAATGCATTCACGTCAGTTCTAACGGTGGCACCAAATCTCGTAGCGAGCTTGACCGGATCCGGCAATACTGGCTATCCTGTACCTGCAGATACCCCCTTTGGCTGCGTTGACTTTCGTGTTTACAATATCGACTTCAGGAACGTGGCCACGGAAATCAGTGCTGGTCCTTCTTTGGCAGTGAGCGTCAGCAGAGCAAATGCAGGCTTTTACTTTTCCGGCTTTTACAGCTACCAAGATACTGTAAGGAAAATTTATGGAAGATGACAAGGCAATTGCTAATAGGAAAACAAGGTCTATGTTGGCAAGCTGGGAAATGCTTACTTTTACCGCAACACCATTGCAGGCCAAACAGACTTTTTTTATGGTAATTAAACATCAACTGCTATGAAAAAGCAGCACCTAACTTTCGCCTAGGCTTTGGAACTGCCTGGATCCAACATTCATGGGTTCAGATGCGATCCTGTGGTGGCGGTGTGACCGCATGGAAAGGAACCAACACCACCTTTGCAAATAAGTACGGCGTGTACATTTCAGACTCCTTCCTCAACGCAGCAAACAGCAGCATTGCACCTGCAATGGTAGGAAAGTGCTATCTCGGACGCCCGTGGAATGCACAGCACCGAAGTGTTTACCTCAACACATACATGGATGCGAGTATCCAGGGCCAGGGATACGAAAAGTGGACGTCCAACCCGCTAACTGACAACTATAACAACTATACCATTATGGCTGAATACAATTCTTCTGGTCCCGGCTTCAATCTGGCAGCGAGGATTGCAGGGAATGTGACGCAGGAGTTCACAGCTGATCAGGCAAGAGTGTATCGAACTCCGAAGGATGTTTTCATGACTCCGGATGGCTCGCAGCCCGATATCTCTTGGATTGATCCAGCTGCATATACTTGGTAATAGGCAAGATGTCTATTCCAATCTGAATCTAATTACAGGCAGCTTTTGAAGAAATACAATCATTTTGATCTACACTGCGTTTTCGAATCCACTATGCTGATAGAAATAAGGCCCAACGGCAAGCTGGCGGGGAATTGGACTTCATATGCCTGAGCTGCAGCACTATTTCCTGGTATAAGCGCCTGATAAATAAATAAAAATTCTCATGAAATCTTTAGTGATATTTAATTACGAGATTTTGAGCTTGAGTGAAGCGCTCGGTTAATGGGGGAGGAGAAAGAGGAGAAGAGGCGGGCGTGGGCTAGGCAACCTAATTGAGAGGGCTCAGAACAATACAAGTCAAAAATTTAAAACTTACCTGACGTTCCCGAAGACATTAGCAAAGAGATCTGATTTGTGGTATGTAATGCAAATTAAGTCCTTGAAAGCTTTGCTGGAAACGATCCTATTACAAGCCTCTAAGCTATCTTAGGGCGTCCAATCATTGGCAACACTTCCTGCATAATCCTACAAGGGTAAACAAAACTCAAAGATGTGAATGCTACCCGCGGTTAAAGGCCCATTGATTTGAGTTTTTCATGCTCTAGATCTCTGCGGCGAGAAACAAAAACAATTTTACCTCAATCTTCTTTAATATCGCCTTATTTGAATTAATAACTGCTCGAAACTTAAACTCCTCACTCAAAGTTTTGGACGAGGCTCTGTGCTCCCACACTCGGAAATATGCAGTTATCCTCCAATCGCTCCCACAGAGCCTCAAGGGTCGCACGAGAGCACATGCACGCCTTCAAATCAGGAAGTGAGGATACGAACGCCAGGATTATTGGCTTATGACCCCACCGCTGAAGTTGCATTGCATTTTAAAAAGCCCCAAATGGCTGTGTAGCATTATATACCCTAGTATTTGCGATCGTGCAAGACTATCATAGGTGTTATAGAGGCATGTTGCTGAGGCTGAAGGATTGCTTTGCATGCGAAGGATTCTCAACCGGCAGACTCACGATCGATGGTAGACAGTATGCTCTATAGAACTAATAGAAGAAAGAGATCTCTCGTACATGTTCTTCTAATTCTATGAACCTTTAGCTCATAGCCTTGTGATAGAAAACAGCGAAGATTAGGTTACTTAAACTCGAAAAGTTTACACCAGAAATTCCACCTACTGAACTCTTTTCGCGAAAAGACCTTCCAAACTAGTTCAAGATGCGTAAGGCTCTGATTATCATTGCTTTTTTTGTTAGCCTTGTTTCGTCCGGCTTCTTCAGGTAGATGATTCTCCAATACTGAAAACCAAAACATCCTCAACTGAATCCTATCTTGAAGACGCAAAACTGACTGACACATCACATGCAGTGACCTCCTCACGTCTATCTTCAAGTCAGGAAAACCCAGCGTAACAACCTTTGTTGACGGCATTCCTAAAGATCTCCTCGACGTCCTCGAGACAAACGATCAGCAAGCAGGACAATTCGTCTGCGCCATCCTCGATGGTGATGTCCCCGGTGCTTTCGAAAACCTTGCCGAAGAACTCGGCTCTGACGTCTGGGACGAACTCACGTCCGGATTCGCCGACGTAACCTCTTTCATCGAGTCCCTTCCCTCGCTGGCCCCCGAAGTTCTCAATGATATCCTCACAGCCGGTGAAGACGTAGTCTCCGTCGTCGAAGAGCTATTCACAAACCCTGGGGCAGCTCTGACTGTCATTGAAGGCGATGTCATGACCGTCGTCTCGGATGTCGAGTCCGTCGTTACTGGTGCCTGGAACGATCTGACTTGTTTCTTTTGCGGCTGCTGCTCCAGTGCTGCTGCTGCAACTACAAGTCTTGATCCAGCAGCATCTTTGGAGCTGTCGTGCAGTCAAATTGCTGCAGCTGCGAGTACAACTTATAGCCCTACGGATCCTGGGGCAGCATTTACTAGTACCGCTTACCCTTCTGCTCAGCCAACTTATGCTGCTTCTCCTACTTTCGCGGCACAGACCACCACGCTGGAACAAGCTGCACCGACGGATACGCAGACTGGTCAGCAGACGCCGGGCTCGGGAGGCGAAGGTGGAGGTGGTGTCTTTCCATCTGGTGGAGTATTGGGATATATCCTTCAGGCTTGGGTAGGAATTCTTGCTTGCTTCATTGTTTTTCTTGTTGTTCTCTAGGACGGTGATCCCAAGAGGGTGCTCAGTCGCTCGCCTGAAGCGAAGCAGTCGCTACTGGACTGTGCATTCAGTTTTATTTTTTCAACGGCCTACAGATTAAAGTTTATGATTTTTTTCTACCTAGATACCTTTCACCATCTAAGTATCGTAGGAAGGATTGAGGATTTTAGCTGCAAAAATGAATTAATTCACCGTCACCTCTCGAACACACATTCTGCTGAGTGGATTCCACGCTTTCTAGTCTTTAGATCTCAGCTTTAATATCGCGAATGATATATCAACTAAGCTCTATAATATGGCGTTATAATTCCTTCTCATCTATTATTTTGTTGGTTGATTGTTTGTCAAATGTCCATTAAAGAGGGAAGACCAATAACGCTGCCGCTTTAGGGCAATTCTCGCTTCTGGCCAGCGCCCCGCAAAAAAGCTCTGCGATACACTAAAAAGCTCTGCTCCACCACATACCCATCCTCAAAAAAAAAAAGAACAAAAACATACAACAGCAGGTATTCGCTGGTGGTCACCCACCCAACTACTAATCTGCCGATCTGAGACTTGTGTATGGCAGAGCGGACGGGATGCCCAATTCTCCTCAGTCTATGGTCGTATGTGACAGCATTTACTTTATTCTATTACATATCCTTACCTGAGATCTGAAGATCTAATTACTCGCTGATTCTCAGAAAGCGAGATTTCTCGTTGCCACTTTTTGGAAAACATTCATCAATCGGGCACGCGGGCCTACAAAAGCTACTGCCTAAACCTTGTGTGATGGTTGACGGCCAACCGTCTCCCTCGCGCAGGCCCCGTCCGGGTGGATCGAAGCAACTGAACCTCAGAAACCAAGATCGAGGATCGAGGAAATGAGAGCCAATGCAGAATACCCTTGCAATGTGCAACAAAATTATTGAGCTGAGCGGAATAGGTAGCCTTGATAATACGATCGCTTGATCTACCGCCACAGCTTCCGTACGACATACGAAATAGAACAGCTCGGTGCAAACCAGCAGCTGGTCGTGCGCGAATGGCTAAATCGCTCCGAGGGAAGCATAACGAACGAGCTGGAGATTGGACCTATCATCAGCCTTTTGACAACACGGGATGCGCCCAGGCAGGTTGCGTGCATAGTAGGCGCTTGACATACTACAACATAGCGTATGTGCCTTATTTACACTTCAAGCCGAGGCGGTCCGAATTGCACTAGGGCTGCTTTGTCGACCGCGTTCTGTTGCGCTCTACCGCCTTCCTCTTACGGCCTAGCGTTAATCCTCTACCAAACGTCGTTCGCCGTGGCATCTATTGCTTCCCTGTGCATCACTTTTGTTCTGACACTTGATCGCGGGCAGGCGATTCTTACCCAACATGGCTGCCTCTCCAATCCCAGAAAAAATGCGCTCCCTCTGCACCCGCCGTTTCGGGCCCCCTTCAAAATGGGAGATTGCAGACTTACCCACGCCGAAGATCACGAGAGGTGATGAGGTCTTGGTGAGGGTTCATGCTGCGGCTATCAATCCGACAGATGTTGGGGGCGCGTTGGGGAGATATTGGCCGGCTTTCAGCGTTCCGTGGGTCTCTTTTCTTTATGGGCTTGGAGCGGAACTCGGAGTTAATGCGAATTGCAAAAACTGACCCAACGAGTAGCTTGCCGTTCAAGATTGGTTATGACCTAGCTGGGACGGTGGCAGCTAAAGGAAATGAAGTCACAAAACTGAAGGTTGGCGATGAGGTGTTTTGCTGTTTGCCGTTTAAGGATAGAGGTTCGATCCCTGCGCCTCCCCCATGGTCCTTCCTTTCACCAAGAAAATGAATTGAAATAAATTCAGAGAAATACGGTACTGGCTCCGTTTCAGAATACGCATTAATCACGGAAACCTTGGTGATCTCCAAGCCTAAGAATCTGAACTTCGTAGAAGCAGCTTCGATTCCGTTGGTTGCTCTTACTGCTATTCAGATGTTCGATAAGGTTCCCGGGGGCGTGAATAGGAAGACGGTATTTGTTCCGGCGGGTCGTAAGTGTTTCCTCCTTCTCGTGGATAGGAACGAAAAGTTAAATTTGTGTTGCCGTGAAGTTAGTGGTGTGGGGTCGGTAGCTGCGCAGATGGCGAAGAATGCATACGGGGCCGAAAAGGTTATAACTACTGTCTCGACGACGAAGTTATCTATGGTAGACGATCTACTGGGCAAAGGAGTCGTAGATGAGAGTGAGTTATCCTAAAACGCTTTACAGCGAGAAGATAGCTAAAGATTAACTAGCAATCGATTACACGAAAGCCAACCCTACCAAGGCAATTCCACAAAACTCAATAGACGTTATGATCGATTCGATCGGCGCCTCATTTTCTTCAGTACTTGGCCTTCCCAATGATTCCATCGTGCTTCACTGATAAACCCTCTTCTTAGCTAGCCCTTCTTAAACGAGGTGGCATAATAGTAGCCTGTGCCGGCCCTCCTCCATCAGGTCGCAATGTCAGAAACATCAGCACCGAAGTCCCATTCCTCATCGAGAAAATTCTTGATTTTCTCGACGCTATCACTAGATGGTGGGTCGGTAGATACCAAGTCAAGTTCGATAGCGTGTTGATGAAACCTAATGGGAGCGAGCTGGAGAGAATCAAAGAGTGGGTGGAAGAGGGGAAGATTAAACCGGTGGTGGGTAGGGTGTTGAAGTTTGCGAACTTAGAGGGAATCAAGGAGGAGTGCACGAGAATTATGAAGGGCAAAGGAGGTGTTGGGAAAGTAGTTATAAACGTCATCGCGGACTAGTCGCTTAACTGATTTCAGCTGTAGAATTATAAGAGGAGTCACCAAGGATGCAAAAGACTGGAAAAGTCAACTGATGGTTTTTTATATGTCACTGGACAAGAGTGATCATTCTGTATTCCTTACTTGCGATTACATAGTTTTTCGATTCGAAAGAGAGTTTTGCCATTCATCTGGTGGAAGCTTAATGCCTGTTGCTGCACTCTTCCTCAGCAACGTCACATCGGCCTTGCAGATTTATTGACCGAGTTTGCCGAAAGATACTCGTTACTTGGATGACGCTTGAAGATTCCTCACAAATCAGAGCATCGAAATAGTGCGAACAAGAAAGATCTACACCTGACAGCGCAGCACTACTCGGATACTATGCCAAGGACCTGCTTCCAATCCCCAAGCTACAATTTCAAACTTTTTATCTATAAAAGGGCCCGAACCCATATATTTCGAGCTACTACTAGGCAAACAGTTCTTGATAATATCAAGGAATTAATTGAAAATAAAAGTAAGAGGCTTATGTGATAATTATATAAAATGTATTCGAAATTACTAAAGTATAAACGTCACTGTTTATAACAGACCGCTACCTCTCTAATTAATATTGACTTGAATATCTAAGGCATAATATTGCCAATGCTAATACTAGCCAATATTAAATACCGTATTAATTGGATAACTAGAGAATATCTTAATCAACTAATAGCAGTTTTTGAGCGATTAGAACCTCAACTTATAATGCAATATTATCTTATAGCTTTCTAATTAGTTATCGCGGAGTAAGCAGGGTTACTAACCTCTTAATTTTCTCCCAACGTCCTCTTTATTATTATTATTACTACTACTATCCCCACTATTTTAATCGCATATATAATCTCAATATCGTGTTCTAAAGCCTCAGAATCCTTCGCAGGGGGTAATCGACTTGAAACGGGCCCGCTTAGAAGGCAGGGAGAGGTCCGTATAGCTAATAATTGTAGCTCGCCGTCGACCCTAATAATACCGATTAGAAGATTGCTTCTAGGACGCTTCTTTGCTGTCTAAGCTTTAGCTATAATTTCGCCCTGAATATTAATAATGGAGAGGCCAATTAGATGGGAAGGATAGAGGGGTAATGGGGCTGAATCGTGGCGTTTCTCTCTTTATTACTTATATAAGCAAGATAATATCTTAACTCTCCTTGGATAGCCTCTCAATGGAAACCATATCTTATCCAGGCGTAGAATTTTATTACTCGTATTATCTCGTTATCCAATTAATACGGAAGGGGGAAATACACAAAACCACGTAACTACGAAAAGAGAGAGGAGGAGGGAGTACTGCAGCGATTTCTAGTGAAGCATAATAATGTGACCCTGTATAACTTATTGATTCCTCCGTAAGGGAGAACTAAGACTAAATAGTGAGAGGAGAGAAGAAGACTAGAGAACAGGTGATTCGCAAGCGTCCCAGTATTCCCCACTACGATATATGCTAGAAAGAGTTATTCCTATTTAAAAATATTATATCTTGCTATATTATAGCGATAAACTTCCATTTCCTTTCGCCAAAACCGTTACCTCTGGCCAAACTGTCTCAGGCTGACTGAGTATTAGCTCCGTCTGATTCAGTATTGTCTGGTTGAAGAAAGCAGTGACAAAGTCCCTTGTTATATTCATCATACGAGCCAGATCAATCGTTGATTTTCCTATTTGTCCGTCTAACTCTCTCCAGAGTGGTGCATCGGTGAAATCGAGATGGTCGGCGCCGGCGACGAGCAGTATACGCCACCAACCTGTTTGCGTTGTCTGGAATGTATCCCAGGTGGGATCAATTCTTCCTAATTGGACGGTCTCTCCTACTAGCAATACGGGCTTCTTTATATTGGCGACCGAGGAGATGTTAGAGGCCGGCTTGCCGAAGAGTGTTCCGTCTAAATTCAGTGCTGACACAACGTCGGGAATTGCTCCTGCCATGCCGACGCTGGCAGCACCGCCGAACGAATGCCCTAGCACACCAAGCCTGGTAGTGTGGAACGGCGCCTTAAGTTGCTCTACCAAGGCAGGCCAGGAGTCGACGAAGTGCGTACCAGCACGGACACGATAATCATATAATGCTTCTAACAGTTCGTCCACGGTATTCGGATCGACCCAACTAGCATTGTTGAAAACGCCAGTGACGCCTGTACCGTTGGGATAGCGTACGAATCCTGCGTCATAGGGGAAGTCGAGGGCGGTGACTGTATAACCGTACGAGGCAAGCTCTGCTAATAGTATAGTGTACATTTCCGAGATTGCTCCTAGGCCAGGCTGAAAGACGAGGCTTGGGAAGCAGTTGTCTTGGGGTGGCTGGGCGATAGATGCGTTGGGCTTGAGATGGGTAGTGATCTTGCTAAGTGTGCCAGCGGTCTGGTTAAACAGAACTTCAAGGATTGGTACAGCCTCGGGGTCCATGTATTGCGTGACTGGCTCATCTGGTGTTCGAAGAGTCGGATAGTACGTTGTTGCGAGGTATGAGGTGCTCACGTTTCCCGGCCATATGGGGTTGGACCGATCAATAAAAGGGACCACGTATGAGTGTATCCCAACGTCGTAATTGCCTGTGGGCGGTGGGATATCGACGGCAAGGCATAGAAAAATGGGCGTATACATGGCCGGAATAAGCAGCATGAGGCCCATCAAGGACGGAACTTTTGCCATTATCCTACTCGCGAAAATGTTGACAGGCTAAGATATCTTAATACAGAAAATGTTGATAAGTTTGGATGCCTTGATTGTAGACAATTTCTGAGTAGTTACCTCGATAGGTTTGTTTTTGGCGCAGGCTAGGTTCGGCTTTTATAGACACATCTCTAAGATGTCTGCGGCGCAGTTTGCCATTCCAGTATCTAAGCCACAAAGTTTCGTCAGCCTGTTCAATTAGCTCGTATTGCGCCTTTTTACTACAGAGATGAGAACCTAATGTATCGATAAGGTGTGTTTGATTTATCTTACACCTCACTATTACTATTAAAATCACTAAACATACAGTCAAGGGATCCAGATTCTAAGTTAAAGAGTAGAAAAGGTGAGCTGGTTACAGCTTATAGATCAAGTTTATTTAAAGTAGGAAGCTTAGTAATTCAGGCAGCAGGCATGTTAACCTCGCAAGTCTGCGTGAGTAATAGCCGGTTTGTTTCCCTCTCCCTATCCGTCGGGGTCGGGGCAAACAAGTATCCGGTCTTATTGAAACTGAGCCTCTATTACCGTTATTACCTCATAGATACTAGCACAGCAAAAACAGAAGGGTGTGGAAGTACAGGGTTGAATTGACTGAAGAGGAATGAGGAGGAGGAAGGCTTAGTGCCTTAAAAACCTCCCTACTAGCGCTACGCTAGGAGGCACATAACTAGCACGCTATCATGTAACCTTCCCATTATGTGACTTGTTTCTCAACAGGCCTTAGATTTACAGGTGCAACCCTACCAAGACTAATTAAGTATAATTAGAGGGATATTTTCGACCCTTTGAGAACCGGTAAAAGTCTTTCTATGGTCTCTGTATACAACTTTGCTGATACCTGCTGCCCCGAACACGGCTCCTTCTTTTAATCTATCAAGAGCGTCTATGGCAGTATCCATTCTCGCTCTATTATTATATGTACAAGGAGTCGGACGTTTTGATATTATAAGTATAAAAAACTACACTTCGTCTAGGTATTTAATCGACTCTTGGGTCAGTTGTTCTTAACCATAACTGTTGTACACGTGAAGCGTAAGTTGATGATTCTAGCCTCGAGTACACGAGCTCTCCCGCGACCAAAAAAGTCCCGACTAGTACGACTGCAATCGTGGGTTCGGCTGGTTTGTCTGGCAGTTCCTCGCTCCTGGATCTTAGACCCGAGATTTAGTTACTCCGATCCGCATGAGCGAAACCTCACGCGAAATATCGAGATGTCGGCCAAGGTCTCCACACTAGCTTCTGTAGATTTACGTGTTGGATTCTGCGTTCTCGAGGCCGAGTATTGTAGACTCCTCGCTTCTCAAAACCGATAACCAAGAACTAGTTACGATGTAACTGATCTTGGGACTTGAGCATTTGGAACGCGACCGTTCATGAGGCTGGAGTATACCGAGCGGAAGGAGATAGTCTAATTCTCCTCAGTCTATGGCTCTTTCGAAGAAGATTGCGAGTCCGCCTGAGTCTGCCCCTTTTCCTCGTCGACCCGCGCAGGGGCCAGCCCTGGCGACTGCCGTAGTGAGACCGTCTTTTTTCGGCTCTTCAGGCTTGTTTCTCCTCACTAGTCTATGATCGTATGTGATAGTTTTCTGCTTAATCATATACATGTCTCAGCCCCTTTCCCTCCTTTTCTCCTCCCTCCCCTTTTTCTTCTTTTTTTCTTCTTGTGACCCGTTGTGTTCCGTGGAACTTGGCTTAGCGCTTTGCATATCCCAACCCCCGACCCCGACATACCTTAAGCGAATCTGTTAAATACGGGTCACGTGCATGCCTATGTAATTTCCGACATCTCCACATCTCAATACATAGAAGCCCAGCCTCAACCTTCTATTTCTAGACCTCAGACTACTCACAGGGATACTTCACCTAATCAACAGTATCTCGAGCCTCTGAGGAGCAGGATTGCCTTCGGGTATCACCAAATGGGTTTGTGCGTAATCTTATACAGGATCAAACCCCTTGAAACGGCCACGTGTGCTTACCCTAAGCATATATACACAACATCAACCAAATAGTGCCCACGATAGCTGACAAGCGATAGGACAGAGGACTACGGTGAATACACAAGGCCGATACTAGAAAGGGGGCATGTCATCCGGAACACGTTCAGGCTGACTCACTGCGGTCTCTCTACGCTTTGCAAGCAGACAGCTTAAATCATCGCCCAACAATAACCAAGCATTTCTACCGCTCATACAGCGCCAGGGACATTCCGCAGTTTGAATCGACCTCATCTATTCGTTTCCGGCGACCAGAATTGGTCAACGTGGCACCATGTTAGAGCTCGCTCGCCCAGACCACATTGCAGATCATGGAGATATCGACGGTCTCAGCGATTTTTCAGAGCCCTTTGACAAGCAGCGGACTGCGCCCACGCCAGTTCTCTCGTTCCTTGAGAAAAAAAGTTTAGTCTTTCTGTGTTCTCTTTACTTTGTTCATGCAATTCCGCTTGCATTTTCATGGTACACTATGCCCATCATTCTTCGCCAACAGCTCAGCTATAGCGATGTGGGTACCTTCCTGATCTCTCAGTACCCGTACAGCTGGAAGGCAGCATGGAGTCCACTCGTTGATGGACTCCACCACCCGTTCATCGGCCGGAGGAAGACATGGATTGTACCATCCTTAGTGATAGGCGGTGTCGTCCTCTTCTGGCTCGCATTCACGCAAGATTCTCTTATTGCAGAGGTAGCAAGTGGCAGGTCGCTCGCAATGGCATGGGTTGTTCTTACTTGGTTAATGGTCATGTTTGTTTGTGCAAATATTCGAATCGCGCTTGACTCATGGTCTATAAGTCTTTTGTCGCCGCCCAACGTTCATTGTAAGTATTAGGGGAAGAAATTCTTTCCTATTTCTCACTGTCTCGAGATATTTCTCGCAAGTCATCTCCCTCTCCTGAAATAACCCAGTTGAGCAATGACTAACTACCCCGTTACCTAGGGGCATCCTCGATTGCCACTATAGGGGAGACGGCTGCCAGCCTAGTATCATGCAACCTTTTCTTAGGGGTGACGTCCCTAAAGTCTCCGAAAGACGAGACTGGTAGGGTGGAACCAGCAAGTACGTTCTTGTTTTTTGGGGCTTCGGCAACTGCATTTGTCACAACTGCTGTCCTCTTGCTGGTGGGAAACAGCGAAAGCGACAAAGCACTGAAAACCCAGTCGATTCGGAAAGTCTATACTATCATCTGGGAGATTTTAAAGCTCCGACATGTCTGGATATTGATGCTCGTTCATATAACGTCCATGATTGGATTTATAACCAACGACACCATTACCACTCTCGAACTAGTCAAAAACAATTTCAGCGATTTTGACCTCGCCATCCTCGCAACTGTCGGTCTCCCTTTTGCTATCGCAGGTAGCTTTCTAGTCGCGAAAGCCGTCCAGACTAGGCATGCGTTGCACGTTTGGCGCAGGATGTTTCCATGGCGCCTGATTCTCGCCTTCGTCTCTCAACTTACTATCTTATTTGTTTCCCGGTACCCCAATTCACATTTTCGCTGGCTTGTTGTTGTTATTCCGTTCTGCCTGAGCCAACTCTTCTCAGTTGCAATGTGGGTTGCCTTCGTTGCGTTCCATGCGCAGGTGTCCGACCCTCAATTCGGGGGTATATACATGTCCGTTCTGGCAACGACGCTAAACATTAGATACGATACCTTGCAATTCCTCTGCACAAAGGCGATAGGCATGATAGATGGAAGCGATGACTTGACTCAACCTTCTCCACTTATTGATGGGTACCAAATCGTCAACGTAACGACAGTTGTTTTGGCTATCCCTATTTATTGGTTTTTTCTGAGACCGGCAACGCTGTATCTGCAGACTATTGATGCATCTGCCTGGAGGATAAAATTTCAAAGCCCTGCGGACGCTGTGGCGTATGAGATGGTTGGAACTCTAGAAGATGATGAGATATCATAATTAATCTATATCTGTTGAGGAACCCTAAGTGCTCTCATTGCTTGAATTTTTCATACCTGCAGCTTTCAGAGCCGAGAGAAGAGGATCGAAGGATAAACGAGTGAGGACGTGCAGCAAAATTTGAGCAGAGCGGAACATGTAGCTCAATGATAGCCACTAACGGATCGGCCTCCACCCAGCCTTATTCTAGCTCATGTTTCCTCAGGCCTACTCACGCTATTCGCACTCTTATTAGAAATTATTGAATTTTTAGCGAAGAGCTCGAAATGACCTCTCTTCCTCTAGCTAAGGATCCCGAATATTTATCCTGCTTGATCTGAAATTGGCCTTTGCTCTTTTTATAGTTGCATAATGCTATTTGAGAATGATCAAGTGTCTCGCTGCAACAGACGAGATTGTGGTGATATTTCAAGCAGAGCCTGCAACCTGAAAATCATCGGAATTTTTGATTGGCATGTAATCGTATTTTTCACGATTCATGGACGTTCCCCAGCTTCATTTGACGGTTCGCTGATGTGTTGTCACTGGTTACATGTTTCGCTAGAACCGGCAAGCCGTGGAGATATATTAAACAAAAATTTGGAAATCCTTAGAATTGCTACTTCATATCTGGTAGCATTTCCTAGGATGCATCAAGGCTGTCCAGTTTGGTCCATATCTTACTGATATAAATGAAGGTAAGGCAAGTGTCAACAATTCAAAGGTAACCAAACCCCTTCCCCTCGCTTTATTTTTCACGTGCTAGATATCTACTTTCCGCCAGACCCATGATTGCAACCAGTATCGGCATACTTCACAGCTGCAAAAGTTCCAATGACTCCCTTGCAAAGCCCGGTAGTCTCCGAAGCATCAACAGCATCGTCCATTCCCAATTCAACACCACAGGTTTCATCTGCAAAGAAGAAGAAACAATTTTCCAAGATTGCACTCCCCACTGTAATATCTTTCCATCGAGTGAAAGGAGTCGGCAAAACAATACATTTGTCCACCTGAGCGGGGCCAAAGGTCATGGTTTCGGGGTTAAGACCACAAAGGGGGTCAGGACTATTGAGACCGGAGGTGAAGTTAGAGAATGTTTTGGTCCAAGTCTCTGAAGAGGGTGGCATTGCCTGTGGGGCGCTTATTGAAACGCCGGCGAAGAGGAAGGCCGCGGCGAGTGCTTTTTGAAGAATAGGAGCCATTGTAACGATGGTTTAAGTGCTTGCTATTTGAAGAGCTGATTGTGTTTATTACTATGATATTGAGGTGAAGGTTTTAGTAAAGAGAGTGACGGGCATTTATACCCAAAAGTGCTTAACGAAATGCAAATATAGTATTCTAAGCACTAATATAATTCAAATACAATATTCTAAGCACTAAATAAATTTCAAATACAATCATTTATCCTTGTTTGAAATGATTCCTAATTGTGTAACCTCAGTCGGCCGACTTAGAGATGATTCGGTTCGGCTCTATATTAGATATGGTAATTCATAATAAACTAGAAGAGAAGCCTCATTTCACCTGCAATATTAGCTATTCTCTAATAAATAAATATAACACTACCAGACAACATTCTTTACATGACATTCCCCTTATAAGACTCTTCCTCCCACACAACATAATTCCCATATAGTTATAACCTTTCAAGACCTTACTAAACAGCTATTAAAACCCACAGTTGATAACTCCACCTTACTGATAGAACGAATTGCTCCGCGCCCTTGCCAGTGGGCCGCAGCATGTCTCTCTGCCTCGTCTGACTCACCTAGCCGACCTTTTTGCTCGGTTTGCTAGCACATTTTGGGTGCCAACGCCGATACAATTCAGTTTTGCTTGGGCCTGCATGATTCTTCCAGTTCACACTAGAGCTTGATATGACTGCTCCTAAGCGCGGCATACATAAATTCCTATCATTTTTCCCGCTAATCCTGTCTCTGTGCAACTCCAGCTGACTCACTTACCCTTTTCACATGAATCTCTTAGTGCCAGTAAGCCTTTGTGCGACCTACACGACTTCACCGTTGTTTGACTCCTGCCCAGCTAATCTCCTACCCCTTTGTTAGTGGACTGTGCCATTATTGTGGTTTGATATTACTGAGACTTACATGAATTTCTTAATAATACTGGCTTACTGGCATGAATCCTTAGACGTGGCGATGATTTGGCATGAAATCACCACCTCTATTGAGCGTCTACTGGCTGACTCTACTTTCTCTTTATTTATTAGGCTCCTGCTTATACAATCTTAGATTACTGAACATTACATAAATCTCTGTGTACTATTAGATATTGGTATAACTCGTCCCTAACAAAGGCACTACCGCTAAGTAATATTACTATTATTAGGCTTACCGCGACAATATTCCAATTTATTAATCTAGCTGTGCAATTACCCCCTCTCCTGCTTTAATCTGCGTGGGCTACATCCGCCGTCAGATCGCCTTGGCCCTTGCCTTCTAATTTAGGATAATAATAAGCGGAAAACACGTAGATAAAGTATAGTACTAAGAGACTTAAAGCAAAGAGTAAATTGGGTGCTACTAAAATCTATCATTAATATGAGAAATTGCCTCTTGTATAATAAAAAGGCATTATAGAATTCTGAGATTGAGTTAATTGACTTTATAAGTACAGAATCATATATATAAGGGAATATGGGTTTGAAAAAGTTCTGGAAGGGCCATATTAGAGCCAAAATCGGGCTCCCCTTCGACACAAGACCAGGAATTTATACTCGAGCTTTAAAGGAGCGAAAATAACCCTCTTAGGTACCAATATAAGCCTCATCATACCGGTTTAGGCTGACTCCGCGGATAGTTTGAAAAGCAGCAAGTCGAAAAGACCTGACAGCAGTGAGACCCAGAGACTCTTCTTGGAATGAGCTAGGGCAATGCTATGTTACAGGAAGAATCTGCCGACTTGGTCCCCTTGAATATACTCGTGTAAAGTTGACAAAATTTTGCCCAGTAGAACCCGAATAGTAAGCACATTATGATTGGCCATCTGGGAGCCAGAGTAGAATGTGACTGAGCAACTTGAGTAGAGGGTGAGGCGAGGGTGAGTAGCGCTCGAGCAGAGCGGCGACGCCGACTAGCCGTGTTTGAAAGGAATTTAAAAAATTGTCGTGGCCTATTACCAAAATTCTTCTGAAAATAGAAGTAAGTGATTGTATTTAGTATTCTGGCAGTTGCCGGTGCGGCTAGAGTGTGGGTCATTGCGAGAGAATTTCGCCGGCATTCTGGATTTGCTTTCCTAATTTGCTGCGAATGCATACGCGCTCGCCTCAATTAACACAACCAGAATAGAAGATCTCAGCCCTCAGTGAAACTTTCTCATCAAAACCTGCACGTCCTAGTCAGCATATTGGCGTCGGAAGATTGTGCCTATATGTGCGGCCCAATATATAACCTTCCAGACACCAGCTTCTTCTACGTGCGTAAATCAGGATCTGCGCAATTTTCGCTCTTCAAACTAATTTCCAATGTTCAAAAAGCTTGAGGGAACTTTATCGTATGGCTATATTGGGTGGTCGAACGTGACTGACGCAATTAGCAATTTCACTGTGCTAGCGAACAGTTCGCAGAATTTGCTTCAGGATATTTGGGGAACTCATGACAGGGAGTGCTGGATTCAATTAGATTCAATTAGATTGCGCATTTTCGGCTGCTGATGCCTCTCAGCAAGCACAGTTCTTCAGTTCATCTACAATTCTTGGGCTAGTACGTCGTAATTCGTGAGAAATAGGGTGATGCTTATAGAGTTTTCAGCTGCCTACGGTGCTTTCAATAATGTCAACATCGACTAAAGAGCTTCTTCTTATCCACCACCGGTACCCCATTCTCGCTTTCTTGCTCGCAATCTGCAATCCGTTGACTGTCTTATCCGGTCTGAACTCTATACAGGATCCGAAATATGTGCAACACGCTCAGCACATGTTACATCCAAGTGTTCCCAAGAATATCGAACAATGATTGTCCGATTATTTTCTATTCAACTTCCTGTATCAGACAGAAAGATCAAGACATCGGACTTTATTTACGACCTAGTCCTACATCTCATAACTATTGGCATTGCTGTGATCATCATATGGCAAGCTGTCTTACTTGGAATTAGAGACGTGATAGTTTTCGCGTGCTGGACATGGCACGAACCTTTCACCTGGGTAGGAGTTGGTGGGCTTATTCATCTTCTTTCCACCATCACGTGGCGATTGTGTCTTGGTCCCATCAACTCTTTACAGCCTTGGACGAAGTGGCGCTGGAGTCTTTGTCGCTCAGGTGGAAAATTGAAACTTGCGCATCCTCGTCTTGCGCGGTGCTTTGATATGGTCTTCCAAATTCTTGGCTTAATGAACTATGGCTATGGAACTGTGATGTTAAGTGGAACAACCCTTGCTGTTCAAGGAAGGGAGGAGCCTCGAAAATAACGCAGAGTACGTTCAGGATTAGGAGTCTGGGTTTGAGTCTTTTTAACTATCAGACAATTCACGTAATTAATGTGAGATCCTACAGAAATTGGTCCAATCTCTTGTAAGAGCATATAATCCAGCTAGCCACTCAGACTAAGAGCTAGAACGAGTGGATTAGAATTTAAAGAGACGAACTCCTCAGTCCCCACCTTCGTGCGACCGAGGAAGAAGTAAGTTAACGGAGTGGAAATGTTCCACGCTCGAAGGGCTAAATTGCTCACCTTGGTTTCGTCTCTAGGAGCTTATCTGCAAAGCTGAGAGGTTTGACAAGCAAAGGAATTCCATCCCATCGATCTATCCAGTAGCTTGTCTTACAACCCACCACCCAGTCAATCTAAGTTTGATTTTTTGGGTATGAATGGGCTTTTCTTTCCCTGGAATTAGTGAACGCAATAGCTATAATTGGGTTCTCCATTGCAACACAATGGAACGCGAGAAATATATTTACGGAAAGTTGAGCAATGCTGTTAAACCCCTTTTCCGATGGTTCCTCTTACAATGCAACGTTTCGAGCATGTGTTCCTCGAGTTTCATATCGGTCGATCATTATACCATTATAAGCTCTTAAAAATCAATTCAAGACATTCTCTCGTATCAATTACATGCTCCTTTACATCTGTCCTAGAACCCGAGATTACAACACCATGTTGCCGAGATCAATTCGGTTCATGGCTTGTGCAGCAACATCTCCCTTGATCCCACCGTTAATAGTAAGGTACAGACTACTACCATCCGACACATCACGGCCCCAAGCCACAGCCGAAGGACCGCTGAAGTTGCTGGCAACCGAAACAGTCTCGCCGCTTACCAGATCAACACGAAGCGCCGCGCCGAGACCCTGATAGCAGACAAAGGCAACACTCGGATTAAAGGTGTCCAGAATCAAATCATCTGGTAGCGTGAGGTTGGCGATGAGAACAGCGGAGCTGAAACTAGGCGCTCGGCCAGTGCTCTGATCAATCGCATAAGCATACAATGTAAATGCGGTGGAGTTGGTGTCTGTAGGCACGAACAAACAATTAATTGACGAGAAGCGAATGAAGAGACGGAAAGAGCTCAGAAGAACAGAGACGACGGAGATGATAGAGTGAAGAAAGGGATTATTGGCTTATATACTATAGAGGAGAATGGTTGACTTACAGTATATGGAGGAATTGAAGTATTTGATTCCATTTATACCGAGGGACTGAGAGGGCGGAGGGGGCAACATCGTGGTATCTTTGATGCCTACAAAAACTTCCGAAACGCTATCCACGGGAAGGGAGATGCTCCAGACAAGACCGTTCACACTATCTGCCGCAAGCAGAAAAGACGGACCACGAGCCGAAGAGTTGAGAATACTCGTCATACCGTTGATGCACGCATGAGGTGGCATATCAATGACCTTCGAGATCTTGGCTGGCGACACAATTGTATTGTTGAACGGCACCTGGAAAGAAGCCATGTCCACTCTCCAGACGGAATACGCAGCAGGTGAGGACACAGAAATGCCATTGAAAGTTATGTTGCCTGTTGCCACATAGAACACGTCTGGCTGCACCTCGGTGATGCCAAATGTGCCAGATGTCCCCGGGAAAGTGGCAACGAGAGTAGGGCTGCGAATCCTCAGCGGGTCGATTTGCCAGAGGTTAGGGGAAGGTCCAGACGAAGTTGCTAGAATCTGGCCGTTGGCGCGGACAGCGAAGTTCTCCAGTGAATTTCCCGGAAGGAGAGCGATGCTTAGAGCTGGAGAGAGACTGGAGCTGCAAACGCGAAAGGGAAACAGTAAAAATAGAAGAACATGAAATCCGCAGAAGGGGCTCATTGCTATCACTTTTTGGATAAATAATCTAGTATGGTAGATAGACCAATTTGGTTGAGAGCAAAGGTCAAGTAATGGTTGATTAGAAGTCAATCGATTACGTAGGAGGTTTTATAGTACAAACCAGTGTTCTATTACGGCCTACTTGGCCAGTCTCGTTTCCCCCGTTTAAAGGATTCGCTTAAGGTAAGCAAGAAAGTTTGGGAGCAGACGGCAGTAATTCTCGTGGAAGTGCTGAAGCTAGGCTTTAACCCACCCCACATTTACATCCCTGCATCTTCGTCCCTCGTCCCTCGTGCCTGCATTTGCGCTCCCAGCTCGCATCCAGATTCCCATGTCCGCATTCACAGCACTACATTCACCCCCGCCTGCACCTGCCTGCTTACGCTAATCATATCTCCGTGCCGAAGGCCGAACCCGAACATGAAAGGACGTCAGAAAGGCACAAACGCATCCCTTGCATGTCACCAATTGTTGAAAGTGGTTGAGAGATTTCAAGATCGAGCCAGTAACCTCCTCATATGATCACACAAGAGGATAACTTATCAACTTCTAGTTTTCTGCCAGCCACTTTTGATTCTGCTCCGTGATTTCCTTTGCGCTTCTTTTGTCATCATCGCCTAGCAAGTCGTTTCTTACCTTCCACTACACAGACTGATGACCCAGGTGAGGTGCTTCTAACTTGGACATGCATCCTCGACGCTGATAAAATCCAACTTGCATCATTCGATCAGCGGGACCTCGGGGGCGATGTGCTCGCGGTGTAGATGTGCTGCAGGGTCAATAGCTTCTACTCAGGCTCGTCGGGACTCGGGACCTGCTCGAGGTGCGAAAAGCTGCGAACCTAGGAGGAGAGGTCGTAAGCGATGCTGTCTTGTCCGTACGGCCAAGGAAGTCGGTGACCGCCTGGCTGCCGCGGATCTCGATAGTGCCGGGCGCCGTGAAGTGCAAGACCCCTTTGGCAATCATCTTCTGCGAGCTAGCGGCGCGGCCATTAACATCGCCGGCGAGTCTACCAGCTGGTTAGTGGGCGAGATGCACGCAAGTTCCAAACTGGGGAGGGGGGTACTGCGAACCAGGACACACTGATGTAGGTCTTTATAGGATCGGGGTGGTAATAGGTGAGCAGCTTCTCCCAAAGGAATTTTTCCTTGTAGTGACGCTCTCTCTACTTTAGGATTACTGGCGCAACATGTCTTTAAAGGTATTGTCGTTGAGAAGCACACGCAACGATATGCTCTGTGCCGGGCGGGACTTCTGGATGGCGAGAGGATGCGCACCTTCTAACGGCTCAAGATCGCGGAGGAGGTCGAATTGATCGCCCGGCCAGCAACGTGCTGGAACTGGTAGCTCTGGTGACACCGGGTTGCAAGATCATGCAGCATACGTGGATGGACGAGCACGGCGAGGGATGGAAGTCCAACTATCTTCTGTGCTAGCTCGAACTCGAATCGGTCCTCCATGAGTGCCACCTACGCGCTGAGAGTCGGAGTCCACATCCGTGTAGCTATCACGGCGGTCGAGTGATGAAGAGTTTTCACGCGTGTGGGCGGTGAGGGCAGGCCAGCTGCAAAAGCATGGAGAGAATAGCTCAGTGATATGTAAGAATTGCCTTGTTAAATATTATAGTCTACCGGTAAGCCATCATTTTGTTAAACCCACCTATAAGCATGTTTCAGGTTCACGGTATTGCATCAGCTTACCCTCTTTAACCTTTGTCTAAAATATCATTTTATCTGCCTCAACTTTTGTAACTCATACGTTCAGGGCTGGCAAATAGTTGCTACGCAAGACATGACTGTCCGTCCTACAATACATGAAAGCAAATATTAGAGAAGTTTATAGCTATCAGCCTATCATTACAAGTTAAAATCTGCATTAAAGGCTTTAGGATACTCGGAAAGTTTAAATACAATATTTCAAACTCTTTTAAACAAGGGTGTCTCTTCAAGCTAGGTGTCAAAGGGAGAATTGTCTAGACATAACAGGGGTTTTAATAAGTGTAACAGACACAATGTGAGACCTACGTCCTAGTCCTCTCTACAAAATTTCTGCAAAAAAGATCTCTAATCTAAAAACATACAACAGCAGGTATTCGCTGGTGGTCACCCACCCAACTACTAATCTGCCGATCTGAGGCTTACGTATGGCAGAGCGGACGGGATGCCCGGTTCTCCTCAGTCTATGGTCGTATGTGATAGACATATAGCTATTTTAATTTATATCTTCTACACACGAAAGTATACTTCGCATCGTGACACATCACGTGATCAACCAACACCCAAAGCGTCGCAAAGCGGACCGGATGCGCAACTTTCCTTGCTCTGTGTGACTGCTTGATTCTTATTTGAATCCTCATCAGAGATCCAACATGTGCCTGGGATCGCCAGGCTAGCTCCTGTTGACATGGCGTGTCAGCATGAGGGAGCAAGAATCCGAATCTGGTACTTCAACGACCACAGGCGATTTTTCGCGTTTTTTGGTATCTCCAGCTACTGATGCGCAATAATAGCGCAGGTTATTGCTATGTATAAGCAATGATGTAACCAGGTGCAGCCTTTTAAGAAGCCTTACCAGCGGCAAAATGCTGCTTTCCAAGGCGCAGCACACTATGAAACTCCTCGGCACTGTAAATGGTCACAGCCCTGTGTTGCTAATCTTCCCAACCATGATTACAAAGCTTTGGGAATAAAATACAGCAGTGCCCACGTGTTTTTAGTCACCGCTAAGCAAATAGGCGTTTGCAATATCGAGGAGTTAATTTGAAAAGTGTGGGACCACGGGGTGGTCGATTGGCTGTCGAGAACGAAGGCTGAGAAAAATGCTGGAAATTCAGCCTTGGCTCCTGCTTATTTGGTCCTCGGGATGAATGCTTTGCGACCCTGTATAATTCTGCGATGACGGTATTCGCTCGGATTCGCCCTCGGGTTAGACTGTCCAATTATAGAGTAGATCTCCAACCATCCTGCTTTGACAGGGGCGAGTTTAAGCCTTGGGACAAAATATTGCAATGGACCTCCCAGGGTCGTCTTGGGTGGAGAGCACCGCGCACAGGAGTAGGAGACGCGCCTTTGTAGCCGCGACTCAGAAGGAAAAAGCGGATTTTCGTAGCAGAAAAGACCACTCGTGGCGTAGGAAATCGGTACTTTATTTCTGTGGCTGGTGTGTATGCGCATTGTTTTTCGGGAAAAGATCCAACAGTCCAAGCCTCTGCACTGCCCAGACGAAGGAAATCCCCAGATCAAAATTAAAGATCGTTGCTGAAACAAGGCGCATTTTACTCGCGCAGCCAATGACTGGCACTGAGTGCCTAAAATTGTACGTACATGGTAAGCACGAAAATAGGTGGAGCGCTGACACAGATAGGGATGAACACTCGGTTTTGTATCTTGGCCTTCTGCAGACAGAAGGCACAGCACAATGTATAACTACTCGTTGCCTCGCGACATAACTGATGACCAAAACATCACACATTTCAATCCCACCTCATAAAATCAAATTCAAAATGCCTTTCGCTCTCGGTGCAGCACACGCTCCTAGTGTTGGTGACTGGCTCAGCCCCGGACTCAGTCCACGGCTGGACCAGGGTTCATACCATATTCTCGACGCCAGGGACAATTCAACCACAGCAAATGCCACTGTGAACATGTTTATAGACTCCGAAGGCAGCGATTATGAATACGCTGCATCCATAGTCACAGCCTGCGTGGATCAGACAGTATACGCGCTTCAATGCACCGCGGGGCCATCGAATGTTGGCTCTGAAACCTGTGGCCCTAATGCCGTGGTAGGTTTTAATTATTTTTCCATTTTTACGGTACCTGGTAGTTTTTAACATCATCTAGATTGCCACTGTGACATCTGCAGCGTCTTTTTACTCAATTTCCAGCGCTGTTACAACCGAAACCCTGGGTTACGATGTAACTGGCACTGTTCAGGAAACATGTTCCCTTGCCGGTACAACTGCGGCTGCTTGCACGGGAACTCTCAAGGCAACAGCTGAAAGCTCAACGGTTTCTACATCCACAGTTGAAACCTTGTCTGGCTCTGACTACTATCGCTTCAATGTCGAGATCACTGGCGGCTCTGAAAAGACTGCGAACCCGACAGCTACGTGCCGTGCAAAGGGGGCAGCTACGAGTCTTAACACCAAGAAGATGGCGATGTGGGCCTTGGCTGGTGTCATTGGCGTTGCAGGCATTCAAACAATGTTGTAGAAATGCTATTGGGCTTTCTTGCTTCAATGTGCTACACTAGCACCTCCTGCTCTTGGTAATACGATGCAAGCTTTCTTTGAACCATTTACGGCGTTGAGACCAATGAGTACTGTGTTGGACATGGCAATTAGAAGGGCTCTTTGTAAAGCGATTGACTTTAGACATATATTTTGTTTGGTGTTCAAAGGAAGCTTCCGTTTAGTCAACGTATGTTGGACATGGTAATCAATTTGGCGAGAGGTAGACTTCAGAACATCGGGTTCATCTCTGCTCTACGATACCCTCGTTTGCATTATGTAACTTTAGGAAGAAATTTGATTTAGCTTATTCCACAATAAGGTTCAATTATATTATCGAATCATAACTTTCATATCTGGGGGAAATTGGACACTTTTTATTTACTTGCTGAATACTGGAAAAGATTTCAAGAACGGGTTTATAATTGAACGCATGTTTACAGCTACATAGATACCTTGTTCATAATTAGGATTCGAACCTTTGGCAGAACGAGTGCTACTCTCTAAGATTAAACCTAACAGTTAATCTTGCCCAACTTAATTTAACAGTGTCCGCTACATCACGTGATCCAGCCTCACATGTCGCCAAAGGTTCCTTGCAGGCTATTTTTAGACATACACCTGCAGCCTTCGCTGGCCGTCTCCCTCCAGCCTCACGTCTTCTACGAAGTGTGGGCCACATCGCAACAGGCGATACCCATACCTATATCCGACTTGCGAGGTTGCGAAATGCCAAAACTATTCAGCAGGTTCAAGAAAGATCGGGCTGACGGCCCTTCGCATCTGCCCACAACTCGCGGCGAGTCGGCCGATGCGTTGTCCGCTTCGGCGTTGAGCCTAAAAAGCGACGAGCCATCTACCCAGGGCCCAGCAACTCAGCACCCTCGGCCGACAGAAAAAATCGGCCTATTTGAGCTCGGAAATGGCAAGCACGATGGCGCGAAAACGATCGATGTGGTCGCTGTTCACGGGCTGCAGGGAGATTCGCATAAAACCTGGACACATGAGAATGGTACTATGTGGCTTGAAAGCATTCTGCCTGATAAACTTCCCTATGCACGCATCATGACATTCGGCTACAATTCGACTATTGCCTTCAGCAGCTCAGCAGCTAAGCTCGAAGACAAATCTATCGAACTTATCAATCGATTGACTATGAAGAGGTCTTCTGGCGAAAACGCCTCTACCCGGCCTATCGTATTTGTCTGCCATAGTCTAGGCGGCATATTGGTGAAAAAGGCGCTCATTCTCGCCCACGAACGTTCTTCGGATGCACACTACAGGAACATATTGGATAACACAAAAGCGATTGCCTTCTTAGGTGTTCCACATCGGGGATCTGATGCGGCCTGGTGGTTCAGTTTTGCAGCAAGTTCTTTAAAGGGTGCCACTCTAGGTATGTCAACACATACGACTCTAGTCAAAGACCTTCAGAAAGCTTCCCCAGCCCTCGCCATCATCTCGAAGCAATTTCTCGACAGAGGAAAATCTCTAAAGATTTACACATTCTATGAGACTCGAAAGTTGTCTGGGATAGTGGTATGTCATATGCGTAGCTTTCTGGCTCTCCGTGCTGATCTGGAATAGGTTGTTGATAAGGAATCAGCAATTTTGCATCTTCCAAATGAGAAGTTGTTCCCCGTAGATGCCAATCACAGAACCATCTGCCATATTCCGTCCGCCGAAAGCCAAGAATTCGAGGCCGTGGGCGCCTGGGTTGAAGACTTAGTTCGTTCAGTTGCCAATAACACCTTGCCAAATACGCGTACGTTGCCGCAAAAGGACGATCTCTATTTTTTTTTAAAGATCTAACAGTTCAATAAGCACAAGTACAATTGTACTTCGAAGTACCCAATCGCCGAGTTTCCCACTTCTTTGGAAGAAACGACATCATGAGTAAAATCGACCGGGCTTTCTCAGTAGGACCGAGCCCACATGTTGCAGTCCTTCGGGGTATGGGGGGCCAAGGCAAGAGTCAAATAGCGATGGAGTACTGTCATCGAAAGAAAGATGAGTCATGCTACGATATTTTCTGGATTGATGCAACAAGCGAAAGCTCCGTAACAAGTACTCTCATCTCCATTTCCGGCCTTATTAGTACCGCGACCGATCAATTACTGGATAATCAAGCTAGAGTTGCCTTTGTCAGTCGAAAATTTTCCAGTTGGCCAAACGAATTACTTTTGGTCTTTGACAACTATGACAATCCGCACGAATTTCCAAATATTCGGGATTTCTTCCCATCAAATAAGCTCAGCTCAATACTAGTTACCGGCAGACACGCAGATATCGGTACACTAGTTCTTGGTCAAGATGCTAATTTGATTGAGCTGTCCGGCCTCGAAGAAGTTGCAGCCGTGGACTTGCTTGAACACCATTGCCAGATCAAAGAAACGGATAGGAGATTTGGCGAAGAGATAGTAAAGAGACTCGGGTATCACCCACTCGCTATAACGCAGGCTGGTACATATATCAGAAAAGGAGGGATTCCTCTGGAAGAATTTATGGATATATACAAGCAAGAGAAAGAGGAAATCTTGAGAAACACCCCACAACTCACTCAGTACCGAAGAAAGCTAGGAGATGCCGAGAACGAAACATCTTTGAATGTTTTCACCACATGGCAACTATCATTCCAACAACTACTGCAGCATAAATCTGAAGATAGTATTGCGGTCAAACTCTTGAGGCTTCTTGCCTTTTTCGACAATAAAGACATCTCAGAGTGGATTTTTATCGAGTTCCACCGCAACCAGTTCTCTAACAAGTTATCTGAATCCCTCGAATGGCTTAATGGATTCACAGACAATCAGGAGCATTGGAGCCGTCGTTCGTTCAAAAAAACCTTGGTCCTCTTACATGATTTTTGTCTACTCCAGTCAGTCACTCAAGATTCAGATGGGTATAGTCATGTATCATTGCATCCTCTTGTTAAAGACTGGATACAGTTACAAATGGGGAGGCCCGCATGCCAAAAATACACCCTTATGGTCTCGGAAATCTTAAGTAATGTATTGTTGGCATTTGCGGACAACCAACATTTCAAATTGCCTTTATATACAAAACAGTATCTTGCATTGCACATCATTGCTCAGGAGGATAACGATAGCGAATATCTTGGGGTCAACTGTGCAGAAATAAACCAAGACCTTATAATCGAGTATGCAGAAAACCAGGAATGGCTCGCTAAGTTCTTTGATGACCTGGGTCTGCATAATAAGGCCGAACGACTGGAATTGCAGGTATTAGAGACGAGGGAGAGAGTGCTAGGCGCCGAGCATCCGGACACGCTCTTGAGCATGGGTAACCTAGCGTCAACGTACTGGGACCAGGGCCGTTGGGAGGAGGCCGAAGCGTTAGAGGTGGAGGTATTAGAGACGAGCAAGAGGGTGCTAGGCGCCGAGCATCCGGACACGCTCACGAGCATGAATAACCTAGCGTCAACGTACTGGGACCAGGGCTGGTGGGAGAAGGCTGAATCACTACAGGTGGAGACATTAGAGATGAGGAAGAGGGTACTAGGCGCCGAGCATCCGGA